>OZ004712.1:9432810-11832810 GCA_963924515.1 Vespertilio murinus | reverse complement strand
AAGTTCGAAGAGTGTCCTGGAGATAAATAGCACCATTTAGTCACTTAAAAAGCATACCCACTCTAACCAGTTTGGCTCAGTGGATAGCAGACTGAAGGATCCGTGTTTGAATCTGGTCAAGGGCATGTACCTTGGTTGCTGGCTTGATACCCAGTAAAGGGGGGGGAGTTAGGGGGCGTGCAGGAGGCGGCTGTTCCATGTTTCTCTCTCATGGATGTTTCTAACTCTCTATCCCTCTCCCTTCCTCTCTGTAAAATCAATAAAATATATATTTTTTAAAAAACAACAAATAAATAAAAGGCACCTCTTTCCCTCTTTTTCCTTTATATAAATTGAGTCACACACACACACACACACACACACACACACACACACACTCTTTCTCATAATTTCTCAAATAAGAGTCCCAGGAATTTAAGAGGCCTTCTGTGTAGAATAAGGACAACCTTTGTTGTCTCCATTTGCTCCTATTTCCAGCAGTTATCGCTCTGTTAACCCCAGGAACTTACTCTGAGCGCCGGCTGACTTTAGCTGTCCATTAAAACAGGGGGGAAAGCACTAAATCCTAGCACCCGCCCTTCCCCAACTCACAGCCTTGTCATTCCCAATGCCTCCCACCCTTAGGACAGGCCCTCTGCCCAAGGACCTGAACCACAACCCCCACCTCTCCTTTCTCCAGGCTGCACACCAAAGCCTAGACCAATCCCTCCCTGATGGCCACCTTATTTCTATTAGCTTACATCCACAGGTAGCCTCAACCTTCCTGTGTCCCAGAACCCGTCCAGGTATGGTGTGAAGTGGTTCCCAAATGTATGTGAGGCACAATAAGAATAAGGACAAGGTAGCACATTAAAAACGTTTCTATAATTAAGTCTTTTAATTATGAAGAGTAGTCCTTTATTTTTTGTGGGGCTTTTTTCCTTTATGCTAAAATGTCTTTCTCTTATGAAATGTAAGAGCTATTGAATCTTTTTCAATCTTTATATTGTAAAATAAAAACAGTTTGAAGTCATATGTTAGATCCCTCTTTAAAAGAAAAATTTTTAGTAGGGCATTAAATACAAAATCTGAAAACCTCTAGATGAACAGATTTTTCCATTTCTCTTAGCAAGATTAACACAAAAACAAATTCAAGATCACTGATCACCTTCCCTCAATTTCCAGATCCACTCTGTTTACCCCATTCTATCCTGCCTCAGCCAGGCCACCCCCAATGTCCCTATCACAGGCCTTCTCTTCTCTGCTGTCTGATCAACTAGTCTTGTCCTGAAATACTACCTTTGCCCAGTAATCCCCTTTCACCCTGCTAATCGAGTTCGATCTCCTTTCTCCTTATAGTATAGTTAGTCTAAACCAATTATTATTAAATGAGCTTTCGGGACACACTTAGTTGCAATATGCCATAAGAGCTTTATTAGTAGTAAGTGGAGTACTGAGGTTTATAAATAATTTTTTTATCAAAGCAGATAAAAATATGTTTGATAAAAAATGTTTTTCTAAAATAATATTGTTTCAATATAACTCTCTGGGTGGGAGAATAAGATGTGAAAACCAACTTCATATATCGTTTTGTAGAATCCTCGTGGAAAAATAACCCACCCGTTGTTGACAGAGGGTTCACTATAACGATGGGGTGACCTAGCATGTGCACACCACCCTTCATGTGCCTCATGAGAGAGAAAAGCTGGGAGCCACTTGAGTGCACCAAGTGGCACTGGGGAAGGAATTCCATGGAAGTTCATGATGTAAAGAGACAAATCTTAAGTCCTAGCCTACTGCGTGAGTACACACACACACACACACACACACACACACACAGCTTCTAGAGAGCAGGAACCCTATTCAATATTGACACACAGTAGGCACTCCAAAGCTTGCTGAATTTAATGAAATATTACGCAGAATCAGACAAGTTGCTCCACCAGACTATGAGCTCCTTAAATGGTCCTCAATCTTGCTCCCCCAGGGAATGGTATTGATGCAGTACAATGTTTATTGATTTAACAAATGATGAGGCTTTGTGGGAAATATATATATGTACGTATACAATTTTTTGTACTGTTTAGAGGAATCTTTATGGGGAAAGCAATCCCCCATATGTTCAGTTCAACATGTATTACTGAGACCCTATTACAGTCTCTAGCGACTGGTCTAACTTATTATGGATACAACCATATATAAAACAGAGAATAATCCTGGCCATGGGGTAGCTTACCTACTAGTGGGAGAAGACTGATCATATATAAAATAAATAAGTTAATTATCAATTATTTATATTAGAAGGTGGAATAGGAATAGAACAGTAGAAGGAGACAGATGTTATACTTTTAAGTAGGTGGCTAGGGGCCTCATCGAGAGCATGGCCTTGGAGTGAAGACTTCAAGCAGGGGAGTGGTATCTGGAGAAAGAGAGCCTCAGACAGAGAAAACGAGTGCAAAGGCCCTGAGTTTGGAGTCTGTCCAGCGCCATGAAGGCCCAGCAAGAGGACCGGTGGGGTGATAGCAGTGAAAAAGGACAAGAATATGGCTGTATTGGATCGGAGAATGGGATTGTCTTCTTTTGTCTATAAAGCAAACTCTTTGCACTGTTAACACACCACCCACATTCATACCTAATGTAAAATATGTCAAAATCTCTAGGCAAATCAAAGTGCTGCATATGCAACTTTTGTTGCCTAATAACTAACCTTGATTGTTATTTCACACTTGGCTTTGTTCTTGTCTTACTGTAACAGCAAGGTTAATTTTTGAGATCAAAGAACTGTCAGCAGCATAATCACTCAGTGAAAGTAGCTCATTACAAGTCTCCAACTATATGTGTTGCATTTCATGTGACCCAGCAGGTCTGTTCTGTTGCTGACAGACTGCTCTCATTTCTTTCTTGAGGTCTTAAAGAACAGATAATCCTATTTCTTTTAGCTGTATCCCAAATTACTAGTTTAGATATTATGCAGCACATAAAATAAAACTAGATGCCACCCTTACCAACGTAATGTAGATGTGAACTTGGGGGAGACACATATCCCAGTTCTCATGTGGTCTCTGCTCTGAAGTGTTTCTCTAACCCCCAGGTGTTGGAGGCTAAGACCAGCAGGTCATAATGAGAAGTCCTCAGAAGGCTGATTGACTTTGATATTCAGCAGGGCTGAGAATCAGCATTGTATTACCCTGCTGTTGGCTGAATAGCTGAAGGCAATTCCCTAAGCTGATAATCTTTTATTGTTTACCAAACTTTACCTTTGATATGTCTGTTTGCTTTGCAAAACGGAAAATGTATATTCTAGTAAATAAAAAGTCATGGGTTCAGAGATTCAGAGAGCCCACTCCACTAGAGGGTGAGGCCTCTGCCTGGCTTTCCCCAGGCCTTCTACATCTATATTTCTTGTCCAGTGTATCCTTTTATGTCGCAGCCCCTTCTCCGGATCCTTGAACCCTTGCTGCAAAAGGTTGTGGCATCCAAGCCCAGGGAGGTAAATTCTCTCCCTTTGTGCTCCTAAGGTACTTTCTGTTCTATCATAGTGGCTATCATGCTAAGTATTTCGTTTTTAGCATAGTTTTGTAAAACTATATTACAATACTATTAACATGTTTATCTCCCCAACTGGACTTAAAGACTGGGATCACGCCTTAATTTATTTCCGCCTTCTGAGCTCCTGATGCCTGAGGTAGACATTACTAATATTGTTCTTCTCTCCTCCTCCTTCAAAGCTCCTGGGAAGAGGGCAATTCCTCGGTGTCTTGAAATCGGGTAATGTGACCTGCTTTGGCAAATGAGAGCTGAGCAAAAGTCACTTCAGGCAGACGCATTTAACAGCCTGTGTGAAATTCTCTATTCTTTATTCACATGTGGCAGTCCCTGTGGAAGTCGATGACATGGACATGTCATGAAGTGGAAGCAGAGTCGTGACATGGAGGGTACCCAGACACCAAATGTTCCTCTTGTGAGCAAGAAGAAATAAACTTTTCTTGTGTTATATCACAAGGATTTTGATTTTTTTTTTTTTGTTACAGCAGCAAAACCTGTACTATCCTGACTGACAAATCAGATCATAAGGGTATAATACAGATTTTTACAACAAATAAATGACACCAGAAAATGCAAAAAAGGGGGTGATCACATCGGAGCTCAGTCTGAGACGTGAGAGTTAAGTGCTATAAGATGCTGTCTACTGGTTCAGTGAATGAACAATGAATAAAATCGTTAATCCACTTTTCTACATCTTCTCTTTAGCCTCACACTTCCAAAGATAATTTCTTTACTAGAAGCTTCTTCATTTATTATAGTCATTAAGAAATGAAACTGATATTAAATTTCACAATCTTACTTCACACCACGGCAGTACCTTTTTGCATCCATTCTTTAACCAACATGTTCAAAAGAGGTAGTTTTAAAAATGTAATGCTGATTAGCAATAAATACATTTGTAAACTCTCCACCCCCTAATGTAGACTAGTTAGGTAATGGCTACTTATTTGCAAAAGTTCCACTTCTCTTGGTGGTGGTAGGTCGGGATTGGACATGGAGGAGGAGAGGATAATAATAAATCTTGTAAGAGTTTAAATAGACTAAAACATTTTAAGGGAAGTTGGATGAGGGACTCTCAGGGCATCCTGACATAATTATCTTTAACATGCAAAAGTCTTGAATCACCCAAACTCCTTGAGAAAGCATCTGTCATCATCGTCCATATGAAACAGAGCCCTCAGCTGGGGCCAGGTAAGTGGTAACAGGTGAAGAAGTGAGACGGCTGGGCGGTGTAATAAGAACAAACAATGGGATGAGCTGATTCAGGCGCTGGGCAAGCGATCTCCCCTAAAAGCCTCAAGGGAACAAAGCTTGGAGTGGGGGGCCTGGGGGAGAGGAATGGTAAAGCCAAAGGAAGCCAAACCCTAAATGAAGACATATAGCTTGTTGCAAAGGAAGTAAGGAGATGAGTCTTCAAAAAACCCAGGAGCAGAGCTAGCCAGACTTTCTTAGGGGAAAACCAGTGAGGAAGACACTGAGAAAGGGCTCCTTCCCCAGCGACAGGCAGCGGGAGGACTTCCATTCTGGATCAGAAGTGGAAACAAGGTAGGTCCGCAAGACCGTCCAACAACCTAGCTGCCCCCTCCACACGGAGCCCCTCTGTTCCCTGAATCAAACATGGACTCCCCACCAGTGTCCTGTGTGCTAGAACCCCTCTCGCTCCCTCTGGGCGTTTCCCCCTATCACCACTTCTGGGTGGCCTCCATCTAGGGCAGCACCCCCTTCCATGAAGATTGGGGACCCTCCCCTTTGCTCCAAGTGCCTTGTCTTCTTGGGGGGAGGGGGGAGGACAGCCACCAAGCTTTATTGGGTAAACAACCAGAAAGGAGGGAAAAAACAGACCAAAACCAAAGGACTTATATGTCTTTAATCTGTGCCACAATGAACAACATCTGATTTCATCATGATTTGCCTCAATTGTAAGAGGTCATCTCCCTGACACATCCATGCTTCCTGACACATAAGTATATGAAAACCCAAGGAAACATTCGAGTTAATTTTTTCCTCACAGAGAATTTTTCTTCTTCCTAAAGAAATGTAACAGCCGAAATTTTAAGATTGAGGGTCTATAACATTTCATGTATTAAGACAAGGTATTTGGATGTTGGCATTCAAACTTTGCTACCTCGAAATTTACCTACAGGAGCTGTGAACTAGTTTCAACTGGGGTACACCATGTCAATAGCAGAGACCTGACAGACACACAGAATTGGCAGGAGTGTGCGCTGTGGTCCCGCTTCATGGGGAGGTTGCTGTAGAAGATGGTTTGGCTGAGCCCCAGAACCATGGAAAATGTGTTTCATCTCACTGACACGCCCTGCGCTGGGACCCATAGGCAGAGGCACCCAAGGTGTAATTATCCCGTTCAACTATTAGCTACTTTGTGGATGCCGTTTTGGCAGGCGTTTCAGAATGTGTTCACTATGCTGTGACAAAAGTCAGCAAGATCAAAATGCCCCATAGACCTCTTATAATCCTGGCTATACACTAAGAATGCTAAGGTTGTCTGGGAACAAAGCAGGAGAGAGAAAAAAAATATGGCCAGGCAATTGCAGAGAAGGAATGTAAATTCCTCATGTAAACGCTTCTCTGACTCTGAACCCCAGCCATGCAGGTTTAGGCACAGGAATGGGTCAGGAAAGGCACTTGGGTCCCGTTCTAGTGCAGGATGGCTTCCAGCAGGGACCACTGGGGACCTTCTGTGGTGAAGCCCAGCCCGGCTGTAGAGGCCGGCCCTTCCCTGCAGTCCTCACCCTCCACCTACACTGCAGGGGCCCCGCTGGCTTCCCTGCCTCAATCACTGCCGATGCCCACTCCGCTCGCTCATGAAGCTCTTCTCAGCAAAGTCCCGTCTCCTAGGTCACTCCCCCAGCACTGCCCTTCCCTGGGCTCGGACAGGCAGGGTCTGCTCAGGAAAGGGCCCCCTGCAGATGTGTGGGCAAGGTTCGGAGACCCATCGGACGCTGCAGCACGCAGGGGCTAGCGGTGACAGGTCAGCCACAGCCACAGGCAGGAGGGGTTGGGAAGAGACAGATCTGCTGATGACTGGAGAGAGCCAAAGCAAGAGGAGGGACTGCCCGGTGGTAGCTAGTGACTGATGGTCCGCGTCACGGCACCAGCACCAGCGCCACAAAGAAAAAGAGGGAGCAGGAGTGACAGGTAGCCCTGACTTCTCTCTCCCCCTGGCCTTCTACTGACTGAACCCAAACCAAAGCCCGATGACCCAGAGCTTGGAAACCCTCAGCTCTGTCACTTCAGCCAGCGATGATGGTGGTGGTGGTGGCAGTCGCAAAGACAACAGCAGGAGCTCACACTTACTAAGCCATCTGGACATGACTAGCTCTGTCTTAACATCACTGCACATATTCATTCACTCAGCCCCACCCCGACGGGATGGGCTCTGTCTTTGCTTCACAGATGGTGAGGTCCTGACCTAAAGAAAAGCCCAGTAACTTGCCTTTGAATCTGCAAAAAAAAGGAAACACCTATTCCAAAGTTATGAAAACAGTGAAGTAAAAATGTATGTGGAAGGACTTCATAAATGTCAAGCATTATATAAAGGGCAGAGGGATAAACAGCCAACTACTCATGAGTTGACGTTGCTGAGTTTTTTTAAACTCTAACTTCATTAGATATTCAAGGTAAATTAGAATATGACTAAGTGGCTGTTTTTAAAGAAGGTATGTGCCAAGAGGAGGGGAATTGAGTGCCTCAATTGGTGTTATCTGAAGATTTATGATAAATTTAAGATAGTAGAAGACAACAAATGTTGATGCTAATTTGAGGCTAAGAATCAGCTCTCATTGATGACAAGAAATAGCAACAAACCTGTTATATAAAAGGAGATAAAACCACCTTGTAAGACTTCCCCAGACACAGAGTTGGCTGCCACAGTCCTCTTCTGACACCTCTCCCAGAATTCTGTTTATGGCCAGCTTAATCTTCTAGATACAGATTTATAGATACGTTCTTTTTACTCTTTTGATAGGACAGGTTCCTGATTTAGTCAGATTCTTCCTGCATCTTCAAATGCTCTTCATATTAATGCATTAGCTTTCCCCGCCCCAACTCAAGAGCCATGTGAATGTTAAAGATCCATCTTTCCATTTGCTTAAGATATGCCCCCAAGGTATTCTGGAGGTTCATGGAGAAAAACCACTTCTCTGACCTTGGTCAAAGAGCAAAAAAAAGAAACTGACTCCCTCCCCCATCACTGATTTCCATGAGAGAATACATGAGAGACTCATAAGGTAATCTGACCTATTCCAGGTCACACAGTCGTTAAGTGACAAACACAGAAAAAATATTCTCTCTACTACATCACTGCCAATTCTATTTTAATGGATTGATGGAGGTGTCATACTTCCCCTAATTTTTTTTTTAATCCTCATCCAAGGATATTTTTTCCATTGATTTGTAGAGAGAGTGGAAGGGAGGGAGGGAGGGAGGGAGGAACATCCACGTGAGAAAGGCACATCACTGGTCGCCTCCCCTTGCGCCTCAACCCAACCCGCAATAGAAGTATGTGCCCTTGACTGGGCTTCCCCTGGGTTCTAAAAGGTCTCATCACACATCTTCCCTACCTTTGTTTCCTACAAAAGGTTTCATTCCTATATATACATTCACTGCACACGGTGGAGGAGTATGCCCTTCGTAGTGTCGATTCATTGCAGTCAACACTTGGTGTGTTAGCTTAAGCAGAAGCGATAAGCTACTCACTTCTCTCGAGAGGAATAGGAGAGAGAAAAACAAATTTACAGTCGGCACCAAAGGCGTCAGTGTGGGGCAATCACAAGTATTTGCCTGTACGCCTCAGAGCAGCTACAGGTAAATGATTTGACAGAGTCAAAACCACCAACGGGGCTGCCATTCAGGTTGCTAGACCAGTTAGGGGGGAAGTGCGGGAAGACAAGCAGTCCCCCTGCAGAGGCCTGGCTTTCAGACCCCTCGGCTTCAGCCACGGCTTGCTTTGCCTTTAGAGAAACCCTGGATGAAGTGCTCTCTGCAGGAACACAAACAGGGCAAAAGGGAAGGAAAGCCTTTTACTGGGAGAAGCCAATGTCTGTGAACAAAGCAGACAAAATGAAAAGAGATGAACTGAGTCACAGGTGAGATCTGCCAGCTCACCACCCAAAGTCTGGTGACTCAAAGGCAAGTCTGAATCTATTGTCATTTGAATATAGTAACAGGCCTT
The DNA here is from genome assembly GCA_963924515.1 of Vespertilio murinus. Lineage (NCBI taxonomy): Eukaryota > Metazoa > Chordata > Mammalia > Chiroptera > Vespertilionidae > Vespertilio > Vespertilio murinus. Next base: position 11,824,091 of record OZ004712.1, on the reverse strand, counting down.
GGTTTTAAAAACTGAGGAATTTGTATGGGAGGTTTAGCTTTAAATTTGACTTTAAAAAAAAAATCCGCGAGGAAACCAGTAATACATTGTATACGTATATATAATTTCACTGAAAAGAATTTTGGTTTTATTCCACTTTAATGTTACTCTGAGGCTATTTTCTTGCTTTTTCAAGAAAAAAAAATTTAAATTTATTCTCCTGACATTTAAATGAACGCCTAAGCAATCCCCAGTTAAAATAATCTTAATTCACTTTTTTCACACTTCATAAATAGATGTGGATTTTGTTTTAAAGATGTGATTTACTTTGATATTTCCACAGATAAACTATGCGGCTAATTTTAGGAACTAAAACATGACTTAACTATAGTTCCTGTATTCTAAAACACCAAAAATTGTAAGACACACCATCACTGATAATAGCTTTTCAGGGGGAAAATAGATTCCATTAAATGATCACATCATTGTAACATACATCCCTAGTCCATAAAAAATAATAAAGAAGCGGGGATGGGGGGGTAGGGGGGGAAGGACTGCAATACATATTTTATTTGGAGAGAAGATACGGCAGGATAGGTAGACCTTTTTTTAAAAAAAAAAAAATATATATATATATATATATATATATATATATATATATATAATTGATATTTCACAGAGAGGAAGGGAGAGAGATAGAGAGCCAGAAAGGTCAATGAGAAAGAAACATCGACCAGCTGCCTCTTGCACACCCCCCCACTGGGGATGTGCCCGCAACCAACCAAGGTACATGCCCCTAACCAGAATCGAACCCGGGACCCTTCAGTCCGCAGACTGACGTTCTACCACTGAGCCAAACCGGTTTTGGCATAGGTAGACCTTTTAATATGGAGCCCGCTTTCTTGGCTTCAAATCTTGGCTCCTTCACTTAAAGGATGATCTCAGGCAACTTTGCTTCTCTCTTCTCTGTATCTCATTTCCCTCTTTGGAATAAAAACAGACAACGAGAGCATCCGCTCCATCGAGGTTGTTATAAGGACTGAAAGAGTTAATGTTCTTAAAGTACTTCAATCAACTGGACCGTGCGTGTTGTAGAAGGACCTGTTAAAAATAATCATCATCGTCGTCGCCACCAGCGCCTACCAGGGCTCACGAACCTTTCGAGGGGAACCATTTTCAGTCCGTGTAACCGACAAAATACTTTAATTCAAGGAAATATTTACTGACAAGAGAATCATTGCTGGAGACTGTGTTGGGTTTTTGAAGAAAAACGTTTTATGAAAAGTAAAATCATTATAGAACCACGCGTTGCTCTCCACAAGCAGGGTCTGTGGTGACCCAGGCTTCACGGCCTCTAAAGGCCCTGAAATGAGATGCAAAGTTACGACCGCGCCAGCATTTGACGGGGGTGCTGTCCTCTCATTCTTCAAAAGGCTGGGACCCAAACATCAGGGCCTTCGCTCAGGGCTATCCCACCACATAAAAGATACAGAAAGATCCCAGCGTTCCATGTTATAAAAGATACCTGTGTGTTCTCAATGACTTTATTCCATTGCAGGCACTTCCCATGTCCTAATCTGAAGTGGTCAAAAAATCAAGCCGCCATTAGAAGTGAAGTGCCGGGTTACCAGAAACTCTGCCCTCTGCTCCAGGAGAGGAGCCCGCTTGTTTATACATCTCCAAGTACATCTGCAACGTGGACCTAGTCAGCTTCCAAACCTCCCGAGAAAACAATGGCTTCTGGGATGAGTCATCCTAAGCCTTCACGTTTCTTGTAAAAGGCTGGTATTGCTGGGAGATATGACAGCTGCTGCTCAAGCCATTGCCAAACTATATATATATATATATATATATATATATATATATATATAGCGCTAAGTGTCCGTCCAGCTGACCGGTAGCTATGACAAGCACTGACTACCAGGGGGCAGACACACTCAATGCAAGAGCTACCAAGATGCACACTGGCCATTTAAAAATAAATGGCACCCTGAACCTGGCGCCTACAAACCAACACTCAGCTTCCCCCAAGTGGGACACAGGTCCCACCACCACCCTGGAGCAACACCCCACCAAATCGCAGCCAACACTGCCAAGACCCCATGGTGCAAAATTCGGCCCCCAGCCCAGCCTGGAAACAGTGGCTGTGGGCACCAGGTAATGATGTCATGTACAGCGCCTGGCTTCCTCTCCCTAGCAACTAGCATCCTTGGAGTTTCTTCAGCCCAGGAACCCAGCTTGCTTTATAGCCAGGTGCAAACATTTTACAGTTTAACCAAATGTTTGTGAAGTGTTTTCCCTTGCCTCATCTTATTTGATCCTCACAGAAGTCCTGGAGTAGGTAGATAAGAGGCTAGGTGGAATCATCTTTCTTTTCATTAGCAAGATGCGAATAGCGATATTAAAATATTTCTTCTAATTCATTTCCTTTCAATGTGCGTGAATCTGTGCACCAGGACATGAGTGTGCAAGAAAGACTGCTCCTGGAAGCCATTTCTGAAGGCGCCTAAAAGCGAGCGAGCTGGGTTTTACACTAAACCTTGGAATGTCCGGTGCATCTGTTCTTTCAATCAATCACGTGTTATAATCATGTCAAAGTCTTAGATTACATGGTATTGTGGAAAAGACACAGATTTTGGTAACAGACAACCCTGAGCTCCCTTCTGCCTCTCCTACTTCCTTACTGGGTGACCATGGAAAAGTTACTTAACTTCTCTGGACTATAGTTTCCTCCCTGTAGGGGGCTATTGAAGTTTCAATCTGATAAAAACATGCCAGTGTCCACAGTGGCATCTACAGACATTCCCTTTTCAATATCCATTTACGAATGATTTTTCATAACATTAATTTACTGCAAAAAGTTAGGTCACTGATTTTAACTATTTTACCTTCACAGAAAATTGTATAACTTCTCACAAACTACTTCCAAATCACACATCATTACTGAAATCATCGTATCCCTAACAAGAGTTATGATGTAGATACTGCATTAAAGCAAAAAAAAAAACAAAAAAACCTCAAAGTCATCACCAATGACTTACCTCCCACCTTTCCACCTATTTTTAGCTGCACAAGTTACCAATTACTGCCAATTTAAGAGATGGTGCAATTTAAGAGAAACTCAGACTATTATGTATGGCACCATTACTTGGGCACCACCTTAAATACTCGCTATCTGTTAGGATATCCCAATTTTTAAGAACATAGAATCTGACATTGCATAAGAAAGCCAAAATATGTTTTGTGCCCAGATTTCCATGAATATGTCTATGAAAGCCCATTCCCGTGGAACAAGCACCTGGCTGGGGAAGGAAAGTTTAAGCTCCAGTGTGCCCCAAACTTTCTATGTCTTATCTCCATTCCTGGAAAACCTGACCCATAGTGCATCTCATTACAGAAGAAGAAACTGAGGCTTAAAGAGCTCAGAGAATGTCACACAAGGACACAGAGCGATGGCACTGGGATTCAAGCCCTAGTCTGAAGCCATAACCCAGGCTCTTTCCCTCCGGTCTAATTAAGCAGCCACTGCCTGCGTGAGTGTCAGAAGGAAGAGAAAAAGAAATGAGTAAGTACAGCATGAACTTGCCATGGAGTGCCTTTGCTAAAATTCACATGAAATTAAAAGAGAATAAATGAGCCCTAACTGGTTTAGCTCAGTGGACAGAGCATTGGCCTGAGGACTCTGAGGGGTTCCAGGTTTGATTCCAGCCAAGGGCATGTACCTTGGTTGTGTGCACATCCCCAGTAGGGGGTGTGCAGGAGGCGGCTGATGTTTCCCTCTCATTGTTGTTTCTAACTATCATTCTCCCTTCCTTTCCATAAAAAAATCAATAAAATATATATATTTTTAAAAAGAGAGAATAAATGATTCTATAATTTCTTTTCCTTCTCCCCAACTAAATATTTTTAGAGGTTGCATCTGTGGCGTTTACTTTATTTGTAGCCATGGTCAACATCTACGCGTGTAAAAGCCTAAGTGAGTGTTAGGACCGAATGAACAGTCGCTATGATGTGCACTGACCACCAGGGGGCAGATGCTCAACACAGGAGCTGCCTCCTGGTGGTCAGTGTGCTCCTCCTGGTGGTCAGTAGGAGCACCACTCAGCCAGAAGCTGGGCTCACAGCTGGCGAGCGCAGCTGCAGTGGTGGGAGTCTCTCCCGCCTCTGCAGCAGTGTTACCAGGTGGCAGCAGCGGCGGCAGGTGCATCGAGGCCAGGAGCAGAGCTGCACCTGCCCCCCTCCCCCCCCCCCTCGGCTGGAGCTCCTCCCAGGCCGCGTGCCGCTTCGGCACTGCCACATCCCTTGGCAGTCCGACATCCCCCGAGGGGTCCCGGATTGCGAGAGGGCACAGGACAGGCTGAGGGACCCCACCCAAGCACAAACCCAGGCCTCTAGTAGTTGCGCAACACTGTCAAGGCTCGAGCTGGTAAACAGTCAATGCTTCTGAAACGATATCATCACGTGTCCCTCGTGTCTGATCTGACTCACCTTCTCTGGAGGGTGCCAGCCTGCCCTAGTGGCCGTATCTAAACAGGTAAATTCGTAAGCTTTTCGGATTGACTTTGATTAAGGTGGCCCTGGCTGGTTTTTGCTTATGACACAAGGAATGCAGCTTTTAATTTTTAGTATTAGTTACCATTCACCTATGACCACAACATGTACTCCCCCCCCCCCCGCCCCTGCCCTCACACCCAGTAGGTCTATCACTGGCATGTGTGTGCTCAGAGGAAAGGCGCGTTAACGTCTGGCACTGCCAGCAGCAGGACCTGCCCCTCTCAGGCTGGCCGTGGTAGCAGCGGGGGCTTTACAGCTGTGACGGTTCAGAGTAAATATGCCCTTTGCCCTTCGTGCATTTGAGGAAAGCCAGAGTCGATGCAGAGCACGGACTATGGAACCAGAATGGCTGGGTCCAGACCTCCCTCCCTCCACCCGCTCTGGGACCTGAGGCAAGTTGCGTCGGTTTCCCTTCCCTCATCTGCAGAATGCAAACCATGGCATCTAACTCACAGGCGTGGTGTGAGGGTTCAGAGTTTATACCAGAACACGTATGGCATCGCAGTTCAGTGTCATGAAGTGTCAGCCTTTGCTTTTCATTTAAGTGCAAAGAACCAAGTGCCTGCGCTGCCTACAAGGTATGTGTATAACGTGACCGTGAGTGCGGCCGGCCGGATAACGGGAGCAGCCGGTGTTTCTACATCGGCAAAGTCTCACTTCGGGCAGAGGAGGGCTTACATCCCAGGTAACGCGCTCCACCTTGGACGGGCACCGGGCTACCTGGTTCCTCTCGCGGAGGGAATCTTCTGGGTAGTGATGCCAGCACAGAGCCAGCAGCCGTTCTGCCTGTCTCTCCCGCCTCACCGGCCAGCCCAGGGGCCCTGCCCGAGTGACGGGTGGACGACAGGGAAGAGGTCGGGGAGAGAAGCCAGTCCAAAGCCGGAGAATCACTGCCGGGCTTTGGGGAGCCACGTGGCACATCGGTGAGCCCGCTGGCTGCTGGGAAGGAACAGGTTCCCAGGAGCTGGAGAAGGCGGCAGGCCAGCCCTGCAGAAAGGACCGCGGCACCAAAGCCCAGAAAACGACAGGGCCGGGGCTCTGGCAGGAACTACAGCCGGAGGGGAGGGTCGTCACCAGCTATCTCATTAGAGCGAGAAAATGATGGCCTTGGACACGGCCTGATGAGAAGGATTTAAGAGAAACAAACACTGCAGATGAAAGGCTTAAGACCAAGGTAAAAATAATGTAACCACTAAGAGAGGCAAAAACCAGAGGGGATAAACGGTTTTCAAGAAAAAGAATTAGTTCCTCTTGGGCAGTGTTTCCCAAACTTTTGACATGTGTACCCCTTCTATAATTTTCGTAAAGTTGAACACCGCTAGTCAAAAAAAAAAAAAAAAAAAAAAAAGAATGTATTGTAATAACAATCAAAATATATTTATTTTTTATTTTTTTGGTACATACACAAAAAATGCTAAAATAAAATTATTCATAATAAGATATAAATAAAAGTTATATTATAAATAACATTTATTTGCATACCTGACCATCTCACGCCTCACAAGACTGTCTTGACTTGACTCATGAGAACGTAGAATTAGGTGCAGCTAAGCACGGTGCAGTGCGTATCCCCACCAAACTCTTCCCGTACCCCTGGGGGTACGCGTACCACACTTTGGGAAACACTGCCCTTGGGAAAATGGCTGGCTTCGGGTCCGAAGCCCGGAATGGACAAGATAAGCTTTGAATATCTTGTACCAGAAAGCAAGAAAGTATCAGGCGCTTGTGGGGCCTGCGTGACAGTATAGGGGAGACGAGGGCAAATTGAGCATCAGAAAGAGTCTTGACTGCAGTGGACTGAAACAAATGCATTAAGATCCACAAGTTCTTAATGATACTTTATAAAGAGAAACATTGATTATCATGGGAGGTTGTTAGAGCACAAATCATTATTCAGAAAATTGATTAAAGGGAAAAAAAGCCTTTTCCCTGTCTTTCCTGCAGAATCTAAATTTCAGGAGACTCAGCTAGTCCAGGAGGATGAGTTGTTTACAGACAGAATTCCAATTAATAAATGCAGGCGGAGTGATACAAAAAGGACAAGAAGCAGCCGGTGCTGGTGGGGATGGGGAGAAAAGGGAACCCTTGTGCGCTGTTGATGGGAATGTAAATTGGTGCAGCCACTATGGAAAACAATAAGGAAGTTCCTCAAAAAATTAAAAATAGAGCTAGCATAGGATCCAGCAACTCCACTTCTGGGTATCTTTCTCAAAAAGAAAAACACTAACTTGCACCCCCATGGTCATTGCAGCCTTACTTACAATAGCCAAGATATGCAAACAACCTAAATGTCTACAAATGGATGAATAAAGAAAATGTGGAATATACACAATGGACTATCCTTTAGCCATTTTAAAAGAATGAAATCTTGCCATTTGCAACAACATAAAAGGAACTTGAGGATATTAGGCTAAGTGAAATGAGTCAGACAGAGACATATGATCTCATTTGTATGTGGAATCTAAAACACATACATACAACCACACACACACACACACACACACACACACAACCTCACCTTCAGAGAACAAACTGTTGGTGGCCAGAGATAGAGGTTTGGAGGGCGCATGTGGGGTGAGCAAATGGGCGAAGGAGGTCAAAGATGCAAACTTCTAGTTATACAAATAAATGTCAGGGGATATGGTGTACAGCCCTATAGGCTATTGTTAATGATACTGTATTGCATATTTGAAAGTTTCTAAGGGAGTAAATCTTTAAGAAGTTCTCATCAGAAGAAAAAAAAATTCTGCAACTCTGTGTAGTAATGGATGTTTACTAGACTTATTGTGGTGACCATTTCACAGCATCTACAAATATTGAACTGTTATGTTGTACACCTGAAATTAATATAATGTTGTATGTCAACTACATCTCAATAAAAATGATAAACATTTTCAAAAGAGTAATCATAGATTTAGATCTAGGCTACGATCATCTACTAAGATGCTAAAAGTGTTATGTGAAAGGTCAAAAGGTAAGTTTGCTCTACCTCAACCCCACTAATCAATCTTAACATCTCAAAAAACAACAACATCTAGACATCATGCATCTTGTGATCTGATGCAATGGATTTTACGTAGCACCACCTACGAAGGATGCTTGCCTTTGAACTTGGATCTAATCAAGCCTTTCCATCTAACTGCCAGCTTACAGGAGACGTGGGGAATAAAGGAACAAGTAAAACAACGTCATGGTAAGAAATCAGCCCAGACAATGGGACATTCTACTGGAAAAATTCTACTGGGACACTCTCCCTAACAAATCAATAGCATGAAAGACAAGGCAGGGGGTAGGGGACGACTAATAAAATAGATTTCAAAGCCTAAGGACCTTACTTTGTTCCTCATTCCAACAATTCATAAGTAAAAGAAAATCTGAATATGGGAATTATATTAAAGATTATTGTTTAACATTTCTGTGTGAAAAAAAGGCATAGAAGTACCGTGCTGCCTTCCACTGGTTAAGACCTCCAAGAGCAAAGGCCTACCAAGGTGAGGATGCCCCTACTGTCACCTGTAGAGGGGCAGCACTGAGCTGGCCAATATTTGTGGTGGTACTGCTTGTCCTGGCTCAGGGGAAGCGTTCCACTAAGTCTGAAAGACTAAGACATCTCGGGGACTCTCCGTCACCGCCCGCGGCCTGCTCTGCCAGGCCTTCGCGCGCGCTGTGCTGGCGCTGCGCCTTCCATTGGCAGACCCGGAGAATCCTCTCTCCGCTGCCACATGGCCAGACCAAAGCATCAGACACTACCACCACGCGGAGTTTAAAACTACAGGGGAAATTGAGCCACAGGAGCTACCATCGCTGCCGCACCCACCGCCGCCCCCAAGAATGGGAATCCACCGAAATCAGAGCTCACTACGCCCCGGGCTCACAGGGAGTGTGGCTTCAGAAATTAGCCTCTGCATCCACAGCAGCTCCACATCCGCAACAAAGAGGACATCATTGAGGGCGGACTATCCCCATGTAGCCATCACAGCCCGCCCACAATCTTCCCAGCACACCCACCATGCTGGGAGGGAAATGGAGCACGCTGGTGAGGAAATGGCACGGTGCCTTGCATTACCCACCCAGGCGAGCCCATCCTCCGATGCCACATGGCCAAGCCGAAGCTCTCACCACCACCGCCATGTGAACTTTAAAACTACAGTGGTAATTGAACCACAGGAGCGACCGTCAATATTGCACCTGGCACCGCCACCCGCCACTGCCGCCGAGAATAATGGAAATCCACCAAGAACAGAGCTCACCACGCCTTGGGCTCAGGGAGTGGGCGACCTCAGAACTTAGCCTCCATGTCTGCAGCTGCTCCGCTCCCACACCGAACGAGACACCTTTGGGGGTGGTCCCCCCGCCTGCAACCATCTCAGCCCAACTGCAGCTGTCCCAGCCTGCCTGCCATGCTAGCTAGGAGCTAGCGCGGCGCCTCCAATATGCGACCCCAACACCCTAGAGGGGCCGTGTGCCCCGGGTGAGCCGAGTGTCCCAGGGGGCCGAGTGCCCTGGGTGAGCCGAGTATCCCAGGGGGCCATGTGCCCCGGGTGAACCGTACCCCCCAAAGGGGAAGGGGATCCCGGGTGAGCCGTGTGTCCCAGGGGGCCGAGTGCCCCGGGTGAGCCGAGTGTCCCAGGGGGCCGAGTGCCCCGGGTGAGCCGAGAGTCCCAGGGGGCCGAGTGCCCCGGGTGAGCCGTGTGTCCCAGGGGGCCGAGTGCCCCGGGTGAGCCGAGTGTCCCAGGGGGCCGAGTGCCCCGGGTGAGCCGAGAGTCCCAGGGGGCCGAGTGCCCCGGGTGAGCCGAGAGTCCCAGGGGGCCGAGTGCCCCGGGTGAGCCGAGTGTCCCACGGGTCCGAGTGCCCCGGGTGAGCCGAGTGTCCCACGGGTCCGAGTGCCCCGGGTGAGCCGAGTGTCCCATGGGGCCGAGTGCCCCGGGTGAGCCGAGTGTCCCACGGGGCCATGTGCCCCGGGTAAGCCGTACCCCCCAAAGGGGAAGGGAGTCCCGGGTGAGCCGTGTGTCTCAGGGGGCCGAGTGCCCCGGGTGAGCCGAGTGTCCCAGGGGGCCGAGTGCCCCGGGTGAGCCGAGAGTCCCAGGGGCCGAGTGCCCCGGGTGAGCCGAGAGTCCCAGGGGGCCGAGTGCCCCGGGTGAGCCGAGAGTCCCAGGGGGCCGAGTGCCCCGGGTGAGCCGAGTGTCCCAGGGGGCCGAGTGCCCCGGGTGAGCCGAGTGTCCCAGGGGGCCGAGTGCCCCGGGTGAGCCGAGAGTCCCAGGGGGCCGAGTGCCCCGGGTGAGCCGAGAGTCCCAGGGGGCCGAGTGCCCCGGGTGAGCCGAGTGTCCCAGGGGGCCGAGTGCCCCGGGTGAGCCGAGTGTCCCAGGGGGCAGAGTGTCCCGGGTGAGCCGAGTGTCCCAGGGGGCCGAGTGCCCCGGGTGAGCCGAGTGTCCCAGGGGGCCGAGTGCCCCGGGTGAGCCGAGTGTACCAGGGGAAGCAGTGGGACCCAGGGGAAGGGGCGGTGAAAACCAGAGGAGGAGCGGACTCTATTCATATGGTCCTGAGATAGTCACCATAAAATAAGCAGACAGCCAAATGACAGCGGGGAGGGGAAGGAGACCTGGGGGGAGATAGGAGAACAACTGAGGGACTGGTATGCATGAACATAAGTACAACCAATGAACACAGAACTCTGGGGAGGGAGGGCATAAATGGGAGGAGGGGGGGTAATGGTAAACTATGTACACAGAAAATACCTTAATAAAATAAAATTAAAAAAAAAAAGGCATAGAAGTTGTTTCTTTAAAGGAAAAAAGTCCTTATCGGTGACGTAAAGTGAAACATTTATGAGTGAGATGACATAATGTTTTATTTTACCTTAAAATACACCAGCCTACACACACACACACACACACACACACACACACACGAAGAGGAAATAAATGAAACAAGACTGGCAAATGTTAATAACAGTTGAAGCCTGGATGCTTATTATACTAATTTCTCATAATCTCAACAAATGAATAAAGGGTTTTGGTGGGTATTCAAGCTGTGCCTTATCTGACCACTAATTTTTAAGCAATAACTAGGGTCCTTCCACAGGTCAAAATTTAGTCATTCCCCACTTAGCCTAATGAGGTGCAAAGAGCCTTAATCAGTGTGCATTTGGAATTCGATATGATGAGAAGTCACTGCAGCCAGGAGCCCTGGGGTTCTGCAGCGTTCACCAAATGTCAGCTTGATTTTTCCCAGGAAGAGATCACCTACAAGGCATTCTGGTTGGGCAACGCAACTCCCAAAGAGCTCACAGGGTGACCGTTGCTGTCAGGTTTGTGAGAGCCCAAGGCAGCGTGGACAAAAGCTACCAGATCCTCAAGGCGATCTTGGTCAATGCAGAAACTGCAAACTTTCACACCAATTTGTGCAAGCACAGAGCTGCTTTTGATTTTTTTTTTTTAAACCAGGGGTAATGATTTGGTGTAACATGTCCATATAATCACTCAGCTGTGATCTGGAGGTACAGCCCCTGAGATACAAAACGAAAGGTCCGAAGAAGATCTACCCATGAGTCGTCTGCATTAGCCTCACTGCCATAACCAAGGGATGAATCAAATTACTTCAGATGCTCACAAGTCAACAACTGGTTTGGTACATACAGTTCTTCAAAGCACTTCTGTTATGGACTGAATGTTTGCGTCTCCTCAAAGTCCATAACGTGAAGACCTAAACCCAATGTGATGGTATTTGGAGATGGAGTCTGGGGTGGCGGGGGTTAGACCAACTAGGTCATGAGGATGGGGCCACTGTGATGGAATTAGTGAGCTTAGGAGAAAAGGAAGAGAGGGATTCTCTCTCCACGTGCAGGAGGAAAGGCCATGTGAGGACGCAGGGAGAAGGCAGCTATCGACAAGCCTATGAAGAGAGCTCTGACCAGAGGCCAAATCAGCCGGCACCTCGAACTTGGACTTCCCAGCATCCGGCGCTGTGAGGAGATACATTTCTGCTGCCTAAGCCACCCATTCTAGGGCACGTGGTTAGGACAGCCTGAGCAGACTGCTACAGGTACACATTTCAACCCGTTCTCCTTTCTTTCAAATTCCTACACTTTCGGTATGGGAGGTTCCAAATTCCAAAGCCAATGGAGGGGAAGACTGGTGAAAAGTATGAGTTTCCAACCATGGAAAAATCTGCCAATCTTCCCCCAATGAGAAACTGGCTGTGCACCTATGAAAGGTGTTTGGAATGTCTCTAAGAGAATACAGATTTAGAACTGAAGAAGGATTGGCAAAGTATATATTACCTGAAGTAACCATATTCAGAATCATTGGGAAGATAAGCGTAAACTTGCATACCTATCGGCGAGGCACAGGGCATCCCCCCAGGTGGCAGGAACCACTGCTGCGTGCAGATGACACTGAGCCCTGTTTGCCTGGAGGCCTGGCGCTCCCTCCCCAGCCTGCCTGCCTGCCGCGTGTCTGTGCGCTGTGCCACGAAGAAGTAACTGTCAGGATAACAGGAGCGCCATCTGACCTACTTTCCCCTGGATTCCTGCAAAGCCCACAGCTCCGTTCTGTCGCATCTGTGGGACACATTCTTTGCAGGCGATGCCCTGTGCTCCGTGGGAGGTCACTGTGGGCCGTTCTGAAACTCCCCTGCTCGGCCTGGCCAGCATGGCTCAGTGGTTGACTGCTGACCTATGAACCAAGGGGTCCTGGTTCCATCCTCCGTCGGGGTACATGGCCGGGGAGGTAGGCATGATTCCCCTGTGCGGAGCGTGCAGGAGGTAACCGATCAGTGATTTGCTCTCATTGTTGATGTTTCTATCTGTCTCTCCCTCTCCCTTCCTCTCCGAAATCAATAAAAATATATATTCTAAAAAAAAAAAAATGCCCTGGTCATGAACTTCAAGACACCCTCCTCCGCCCAGCTAACCCTCAGAACATCCTTCCGAGGTAGACTGTGCACAGCCATCCCCACGCGGGAAAGGAGATGCCTAAGAAAGGCAGAGCAGCCCAGAGTGGTTGGAGACCTTGGTGAATTCGGACCCTCCTCTACCACAGGCGCCACGGCTAACAGGTGCTTCTCGGGCTCCCAGGCTTCCACACGCCACCTCTGCGAGAGCTGTGTCCCCACTGACGTCCTTCTTCCAGAGGCAGACAGCCAAGCCTTCATCTGGTAGGTCCTGGCCCCCCACCCTACCTTGTTGCAGCCTCTCAGTAAGACCTGATTCATAATGGCACATTTTTTAAAAAGACTGAGTAGAACCCACCACGGCGCCCTGAGGCCGTGGACAGCAGGGAGACCTGTGCGGCCAGGGGTCAGCAGGCCATTGCTTCTCTCACGCACAAACATGTCTGACTGTCAGACCTGCTTGAGCCATTAGATGCTCTTAAAACCCCACGAGGGACAGACACACACACAATGCTATCTGAACACACCGTGAGAAAGTATTAAGATTTAAGATTTGGGGGGGAGGTGCACCCTCCTGTTCAAGAGCTGGATACTCTGGAGCCAGGGAGCTAGCTAGCAGCTCCTTGGGTAACTGGTAACTTCCCAGTCCAGGGTCCCCCCATGGTTGGGGTGGCAGCCAGAACCGGTCCCGACGACGCCCAGAGCTTGCAACGGGGCGTCCCAAACAAGCGCACACGCCCCCCCTCCCGCCCCCTTCTGCAAGCTGGGGCCCCGCACGTGGGCCCCGGTGCAGGCACCGGACACCTGCAGCCACGGCCCTCCCCGGTCGGTCGGTCCGGTCGGTGGGCAGCGGGAATCCAGGTGTGCTGGGTAAGGTCAGGTGCACCGGGGGAGGGGAGGGGAGCCGCCGCTCCCCGGGGCCCCCCGCGACCTCGCCGGCCCGTCCCAGGACCCCTTCTGCCTACTCCCGCGCCAGGCGGCTCCTCCCGCCGCCCCCCAACTTCCAGGCGCCGCCGCCGGAGCCTCCGAGGGTGGGCGCGGGCCCCACGTGCGCGCCGCGCTCGCCCCCCCGGGCGGACCCCGCCGGCCACTCACCCGGCCGCCGGCGCCGCCGCTCCGCTTCCTCCGCAGCGTGAGCCCGCTCCGCAGCAGCGCCGGCAGGTCCCGCAGCCGCGGCCGCGGCGGGGCGGCCGGGGGCTCGGGCTCGGGCTCGGGCTCGCGGGCGGCGCCGGGGCCGCGGCGCAGGGCGCTGTCCGCCGCCGCCGCCGCCGCCGCCGCCGCCACGGCCCGGGCCAGCGCGGGGCTCTCGCTCGGCGGCTGCATCCTGGCGGAGCCCACGGCCATCCTCGCGCCCCGGCGGCGGCCGCGGCGCCCGCAGCTCCCTCCCGGGCCCGCGCGCCTCCCCCCGGCGGCGGCGGCGGCGGCGGCGGCGAGAGGGCGCGACTGCGGCTCGGGCGCGGGGCGCGCTGCCAGCCGCGGCCCGTGGGCGCGCGCCGGGCCCCCGCCGGGCTCGGCCGGCGCCTCCCCTCCCCTCCCCTCCCCTCCCCGCCCCTCCCCGCCCAGGTGCGCCGCCCCGCCCCCTCCTGGGCTCACCTTCGCCTTGGGATCCGGACCCCTCGGCCACCCCAGGGGTCGGGGAGGAAGAGGGTAGGACACCCTGGACCCCGTCTCCTCCATAGGCGCGGGCTTCCCAGAATCCTCCACCAAACCCACCCCACTGCCCACCCCCAGCCCCGGTTCCCTGGAGGCTGAAACCCCCGCTTCTCCCCGTTTCCCCTACAGCCCGGCAGGGCGGACTTGATGGACTTCGATCTCCAGGGACTGGGAAGTCTGAGACACGCCCTCCCCGTGAACCCTCCGCCGCGCTCTCTGCACAGCCCGGCGCCCAAGTCACAATCGCTGTTCCTAGAAAAGCTTTGCGCCCAAGACCTTCAACATGGGCTCTGTGCTCCGCCACAGGCCAAAGGCCACCCGGACAGCATGGTGCCCACCACACTGGCCCCTCCTGGGCACACCGGGCTGGAAAAGACCAGGGGGAAACCTGGACTGTTATGAGAGGTGTTTAGCAAACGAGGTGCGAGTCTTAGTGACCCGAAGGTGAATCTCTGCGGACGTGTTGGAACCTGACTGGTGCCGTGATGAAGGTGCCTGGTGAACTGTGAGGGCCGGCGCGGTGTGAATCATTGTTTACCCCGCTCCACACGCCAGGAGAGTGAGCCCTGGGAGGAAGACTCCTCCGGCAGGGCCTTCAAACCCACGCCCCGCTTCTTCCACAAAGGCCAGCGAGGGCCCAAGGCGTGTAAGAATCGAATAAGCTTACTCACACCGAAGACACAAATACATAACGCGGGCAGGTAAGGCGTGCAGGGAGTCAGGGCCCTGAGTTGGTTGGCTGTGTACCCTTCACCACGCACGCACGGGCAGATGCATGGCAAACACATATGGAAATGTGGCCGTGTGGGGAGAAAGGAAGCATGACCTGTGACCTTTGACTGCAAAGAACTTAGATTTGGCCCAGGGGGAAAATAAACATAAAGAAAAACAAAGGGTTGCCTTGTACCCTTGGTAATTGCCAAGTAAGTGTGGCTAATGTGGATTCCGAGCCACGGGAGCGAGAAAACGCGACGTCAATGAAGGCCCTTTACACTGGGCCCGAAAGCTGAGTGGGGAAGATTCAACCAGGCAGAGAGCAGGGAGGGTCCTTCAAGTAACGCAGAAAATCGTGAGAACTATGCCAGGACCTGTTTAAGCACGGCTTGTGTCATACTGGTGGGAGAGAGGGACCCATATATTATGGGGGAAATATCAGAATGGGTGCTGGTGGCTCTGCACAGCCCGCCAATCCTGTCACCACAAGCTGTGTGGACAGAGCTCTGCAATAAACTGTGCAGTCCATTGGGCTCCAAATACCCATCACGTTTACTTGTATTCAAGGCTGAAATCCCACTTGCGCACACCGTGTAAGACTTACCAGCTGACGTAATGTTGGAATACTTCAGCTCCAGTGGGAAATCGGCCATTGCCTGGAGCCCCTGAATGTCACCCCATCCTGCAGACACCCTCCTGGAACACCAGCTGAAGGCCCAGAAGGCCTGGTCCAGTAGAGGGCCTCCAAGCCGCTTTCGATGAGTGTTCTCTCTGATTAGTGGGTGCTTGTGCCATTTCCTTCCTGAGGAAACCTTTCGAATCACCCCATAAACCCCCTCTGCACACGTGTCCGCCTCCTGCTCCCGATTCTTGGTCTTTGCTGACGTTCGCACAGCTTCCCAGGGCAAGACCAGGGGCTCAGACTCGGCCTGTGGCTTCTGTGGCATTGGCCAAGGTCTAAGCCTCACCATCAGTAAAGGCCTTTGGAACGCTGGCTTGCATTGCGGTAATAAATGAAAATCGCTAGTCAGCCACAGTGTGCGGCAGCAGCAGCGGAGGCTGGATGAGTAAACAGAAGTGCCATGCCACTATTTAGCTGAAGTCAATCCGTGTTCACCCAGGACCCTCAGCCTGGAATACTCCTTCTCTGCAACGCTGTTCAGTAGAACTTTGTGCAGCCGTGGGCGTGTTTGTGTCTGTTTTGTAGCCACTAGCCACTTGAAATGTGACTAGTATGCCTAAAAACACCTAAACACTTTTAATTTAATTTGAATTAATATACAGTTAGATGGCTACATATGACTGCAGGCTACTCTATTGGAAAAGAACATTCTGGAAATCCATATTTCCCTTTCTCTACTCAAGTTTTTTTTAACTGGAATACCTCATTTCAGTGATGCCTTCCATGACGTGTGACTTAAAATTGCAGCCTTCCCCACCCACTCTTTTTTAAAATATATTTTTAATCAATTCAGAGAGGAAGGGAGAGGAAGAGAACGATAGAAACATCAAGGATGAGAGAGAATCATTGATTGGCTGCCTCCTGCATGCCCTCCCCTGGGATCGAGCCTGAAACCTGGGTATATGTGTCCTTGACTGGAATCAAACCTGGGACCCTTCAGTCCGCAGTCCAACTCTATCCACTGAGCCAAACCAGCCAGGGCCCCCACCCACTCCTTTACTGTCTCCTTCCTGTCCCTCCCCAGAGCCTATTGCCATACAACATCCTATATCTTTTACTTATTCTTTTGTTCATTGTCTGTCTCTCTACAGGGACCAATATTTTTTTCCTTTTGTTCAGTATCTAGAACGTATTAAAAGTTGAGTAATTGAATTTCCACATATGAGAACCCAGTTTTTCAAAAGGAGCCTAATCTGGATTTTGCAATGTTGAAAGTTTAAAAAAAGAAGAAAAAAAAAGAAAAAGTAAATACTATATATATGCCAACATCACACACATCAAACAAATCCACTGTAGTACTTGAGCCAATTTTTACTTAGGACATCATCAAAGCTAGATTTTATGGAAATACCTGTGTAAGAAAATACAAGTTTTATTGGCTGTTGGAGACCAGGAAGGTAACTCTGACAATTAACTAGCTACAAAGAGATGAAGGTCTGAATTAGGGGAGTCAATGGCAACAGGGGGAGGTTAGATGTTAGAATTTACAAAAGGGAGTTCCTTAGGCTTCCGGAATGTGTGTTTGGAGGAGTAGAGCAGAACTTCAGGTGGTGCTGCAGATTTTATTTTACAAAGATGGCCAACAGCCAAAACTGGTTTGGCTCAGTGGATAGAGAGTGTCAGCCTGCAGACTGAAAGGTCCCAGGTTCGATTCTGGTCAAGGGCATATACCTTGATTGTGGGCACATCCCCAGTAGGAGGCATGGAGGAGGCAGCTAATCGATATTTCTCTCTCATTGATGTTTCTATCTCTCTCCCTTCCTCTCTGTAAAAAATCATTAAAATATATATTTTTTAAAAAGATGGCCAACACTGTATTCCTATCCCCAAGAATTTCTCTAATATGATCTTGCCACTCACCCCCTTGAAGACACAAGGTTTATTTCTCCATCCCCCAGAACTTGGGCAAGCCCTCCGGCTACCTTGGCCAATGGAAGACAGCCGAGGTAATGGTGCCAGTGCTCTAAGTGTAGTCCTTATTGTCCCGGTAGCTTCCACTTCCTGCTCTCTTGGAATGCCTAAAAAAACCTAGCTCCTTGGAGGCTCCCGCTCAGAACCCAGCTTCCTGCTGGGAGAAGCCCGGGACACATGGAAAGTTCATGCAAAGGTGCTCTGGCAGCTGAGCTTCCATCCAACACCGGGTCCAGCCGGGCCTTCTGTGCCAACCAGCGCCTGACTGCAACCATGCACAGGGGAGAACTCTGTACAAGAATGGACAGCTAGCAGGGTCCTATCAACTCACCAAACTATGAGGGAGAATCAGAGACTGTTTTTAAGGCACTACGTATACAGGTATTTGTTACACACCAGTGGAATACATGGTTCAGAAGAGCGTGAAGAATATAATCCCTTGTGAATAAAAAGGAAGGAATGTTATATTCATATTTGTATGAGGGTGAAGAAACTTGAAATTTCTTGCAAGTGGCTGGAATTGGCTCCACGGGGAAAGGAAAGAGGAAATTTTTCATGCATAACATTTTTTAAAAAAAAAAAACCATGGGATTGTGTTACCCATTTTTAAAATTCTATTTAAAAACTGGTTCCAGGTTTGGAGAAGTCAGTTTAAAGTGAGCAAACTAGAGGGCGCCCAAGTGAAAATCCCACCAGCAAGAGCAGCCGTAGCTCAAGAGAAAGGACTAGAAATATAAATATGCCCGTGTCCCAAAACAGGATGGCAAAGGGGGAAGCCCGACCTTGGTGCTCCGGGGTTGAGAAGGAGCAGAGACAGTCCACCCCTCCCCAGGTTGGCCCTCGGAGAACATGCAAGCAACGGCGTTCTGTACCCAGTTGTCTGTGGGTCAGCGACTCTCATGGATTTTCCTCCTTTAATTTTTGTGATTACCCTGGATATTAAAGAAAGCGCCCTTTGGCTGGGATATCCCTTGTGTTTCCCCACTCCCTGAGTACCTGATGTCTCCTAATAAACGTACAGAATGCTTGTCATGCTAATGAGTCTCCCAGCACCTTGACCAATCCTCCTTGGAGTCCATCCCTTCCCAGCAACTTCTGGTTTTACGTGTTCCCCCCTTTTAAGATGGTTGGCATTGCTTTACCAGCTCTCGAAAATAGAAACCCTAAGTGCAATTTATTTCCCTATCCAAGCCTGCCAACACTTCAGTACGTAATGATGAAAGTGGATCGAATGTGACCTTCCCGAGGGAGAGCAGAAGGCAGACAGAAACCCAGGACTGTCCACAGTCCTCTCCTGAGACTGCGAATGCCAGATAGGACTGCGTCTGTGGCACTCTGCGTGCTATTTTTATGTTTTCTTGTGGAATGAATATGCAACTGGGAGAAATATAGCAAAATAATGAGACATGTTTCAAACCTAAAAATGTGAAGCCTTACTCATTTCAAGAATCCTAAACAGAACGATCTGCCATCAAACTGTTCACGACAGCCCTGTGTGATACTGCGCTGTTATTTCTATAGTATATCACGTAGCACACGCCATGCAAATATTCCCCTTGGGATGATACATCTTCTTTACGCTATTTGCATTGGTGGCTCCAGCCTGACCCTGGCTGATAAGGATGGGTGCCATTCCTTGTAAATTTATCTTCTATTCATTACACTCACAATCTGGAGATAAAAATATGTCTGTTCATGCCTTTTCATGTGCTATTTATGGTTATTCTCCTGGAAATTTCCTCTTAAAAAAGTCAGGTGTGAAAGTTTACCAGTTTAAACTTTTGCAAAATATATATATATATATATATATATATATATATATATATATACACACACACACACATATATAGTCAAATATCTAAGCCAGTGGTCAGCAAACTGTGACTCACGAGCCACATGTGCCTCTTTGGCCCCTTGAGTGTGGCTCTTCCACAAAATACCACGGCCTGGGTTAGTCTATTTTGAAGAAGTGGCATTAGAAGAAGTTTAAGTTTAAAACATGTGGCTCTCAAAAGAAATTTCAATCGTTGTGCTGTTGATATTTGGCTCTGCTGACTAATGAGTTTGCTGACCACTGATCTAAGCAGACAGACAAGAGAGCAGTTAGTGAGATAACTAACTTGGCAAACAGAAAAAAAAAAAAAAAAAAAAAAAAAAAAAAGCCAGGCTATCCTGTCCCGTCCTCCCTGCTCTGTTCATGAAACTCTATTCACCCTGCTCTTCCCACTGGGTAAACCTTAGGGCTAACCAACAACTACCAACCTACTGTCACCCCCTCTCTTATCACAGCCTGTCTTATATTTGAATTAAATGTTTGCATGTAAGACGTAAGGGAGTTTGCAAATCCCTTGAAAGCAGAAATGGTTTATCTTTGTGTTCCCCTGCAACGCAGAGCCTAGTACCTAGCAGATGCTAAGTTAATAAATGCATGCATGAGCGAATTCCGGATGAATGAGCAAATAAATGAACAAAATTGTAACCAGCAGCCAGCACTGCCATCCTGGTTGGGGAAAGCAGGACAGAGGTCTCAGCAGATGCACCGTCTCGAAGGTCACAGGGAAATACATTGTCCCAAGGAGGACAGGAGGCTGTACATGGACTCCAGATGGTGGCATGTTCGGATCAGCAGGAAAGGAAGGAGAGTTTAGCGTCAATATGTAGGCGATTTAGAACAGGGAGATGCTGAAAGCTGGCCGCCAGCAAAGCAGGTTGTAGAATCCCAGGCATGAAGCATTAAGATGGTAATCCATAAAATCCGGTTAATGGAAACTTCTATGTTTTTCTTATACTCTTTGCATCAGGGCATTCTGTGCACAGTCTCTGTGCTAATGAAGTGAGCTGACGTTTGCAAATGCTGAAGCATGGCCCCTATGGAGCTGCCTTTCTGGGGGGTGAGAGGGAAGGGACCAAGATCATGCGGCCAGAAGCTAGGCCTTTAAGAAAATGCTTGCCTTGCCGGGACCGGTTTGGCTCAGTGGATAGAGCGTCGGCCTGCGGACTGAAAGGTCCCGGGTTTGATTCTGGTCAACGGCATGTACCTTGGTTGCGGGCACATCCCCAGTAGGGGGTGTGCAAGAGGCAGCTGATCAATGATTCTCTCTCATCGATGTTTCTGACTCTCTATCCCTCTCTCTTCCTCTCTGTGAAAAATCAATAAAATATATTTTTTTAAAAGAAAAAGAAAATGCTTGCCTCTATTTGTGAATGTTAAACATTGGCCCAAGCTGAGCACAGAATAAGCCATAAGAAAATCAGCCTTGGAGAGAGGGTGCTGGCAACCCTGTGGGAACTCAAATTGCTTTTTTGATGATGCTGAAAAGAAGGCGTGGATTTGGAGCAGGAGAACACTCAAAGCAGGAAGTCTCCAGCGTTCTTAAACAGGAAGGCCGTTAGCGCGGAGAGGGGGAGAGCCCTCAAGGGGCAGCAAGGTAGTTGTTTTCCAACATGAAGAGGAATGGGACTTGTCCTGTACAGCGTTAAGAATGAATTGGGAAACCATAGAGAAAAACATTTCTCCTCAACGTATTAAAGGCTTTTCCAGCCATTTAAAATCCTCTGAACATACGGGAGTCCTTATCCTTGTGAAATGGGAGCTTAGACTAGCCTTCATGGGATTTTGTTTCATCAAATGGATGATTGGACTCAGTGACCCGTAATGCTTCCTCCAACACAATATTTAGTTATTTCATCTGCCCTCGCCCATGCTGAGGTGGGTAGGGGGCAGCAATTTCCAAAGTGTGGAGACCGCTGGGCATCCTCAAGACCCTTTCAGAGATTCCACAGGGTTAAAACAGTGTGGCTCAGTGATTGAGTGTCGACCTTTAAACCAGGAGGTCAAGGTTCGATTGCCGGTCACATGCGATCCCAGTGGGGGCAGTGCAGGAGGCAGTCAATCAATGATTCTCTCTCACCATTGATATTTCTGTCTCTCTGACCCTCTCCCTTCCTCTCTGAAATCAATAAAAATACATTCTTTAAAAAGGTTAAAACTATTTTCTTAATAATGCTAAAACGTAGCCTGCCCTTTTGGCTCTCATTCTCCTGTGAGTATGCACCGGTGTTTTTCAGAGGCTGCCCACATGTGATGTTACCGCAGACAGAATGCAGGGGCAGGTAAGAGAAGCCAGCTGCTCCCAGAAAGCCAGCCATGAAAGGAATGAACAAGATTGTGAAGCGTGCCACTAAAGTTTGTTTTGTTTTGAGAAACAATTATATATTTAATGAAACACATCATTTGCATTAACTTATAACTGACTTATTATTAAATTGATACATATTTTTACATTTTTATGTTTACAATTTTAATATAGTCTCCATAGATATAATCCACATAAATAAAAGCTCTCTGGGGTCCAAGGTAAAAAGGTCCTAAGACCAAAACCTTGAGCACTGCTATTACAGGGAGGGGCCAGAAAAACATTTCTGCTAAGAAGAAAGGAGGATGCCGAAACCGGTTTGGCTCAGTGGATAGAGCGTCAACCTGCTGACTGAAAGGTCCCAGGTTCAATTCCAGTCAAGGGCATGTACCTTGGTTGTGGGCACACCCCCAGTAGGGGGTGTGCAAGAGGCAGCTGGTCAACAATTCTCTCTCATCGATGTTTCTAATTCTCTATCCCTCTCTCTTCCTCTCTGTAAAAACTCAATAAAATATATATATATTTTTAAAAATGGATGTTTCTAACTCTCAATCCCTCTCCCTTCCTCTCTGTGAAAAATCGATAAAATATATTTTAAAAGAAGAAGAAGAAGGAGGAGGAGAAGGAGGAGGAGGAGGAGAAGGAGGAGGAGGAGGAAGAGGAGGAGGAGGAAGAAGAGGAGGAGGAGGAGGAAGAGGAGGAGGAGGAGGAAGAGGAGGAGGAGGAGGAGGAGGAGGAGGAAGAAGTGAACAGGCTAAGCAAGCCTTCTGACACGCCCACTTCCCAGCTGCCCTCATGGCGCTCAGATCACCTTTCTCCTGACACAGAGTCGGCCCTTCCCCAGGTGGCTGCTCCGGGGACCCAGAGGTGACACGGAAAGGCTCCCGCTCTGGAATCAGATGGGCCTCCGGTCAAGTCCAGCTTTGTCCACCGTCTATTTAGGTGGCCTTAGCGCGGTCACTTGGCCTCTCTGAGCCCCCACGTTCGTTCTGCTCTATGTAAATACGTCTGCTTCCAGCTTGTTGGGATTAGACAAGATGGATGTGAAGGATCTAACCCAGCCATGGGCAAACTACAGCCCGCAGGCCGGATCCGGCCCGTTCGGCTGTTCTATCCGGCCCGCAGAGCTGGCAGCCCAAGATGAGAGTGCCAGCATGGTCAGGTTGCTTTTGTTCCGGCCCTCCGGTCCAGTTTACGAACCCATTGTGGCCCTTGAGTCAAAAAGTTTGCCCACCCCTGACTAACCCAATGTGGTGTCCCTTAACCTGCCCAAGCGGCCGGGCCGCTGAGTCCCTCCCCAGGGAGCTGCAGGGCGAGCCAGCGATGCTCTGGACCCGTTCCCACCAGCCCTCCCCACACAGTCGCCTCTCCCGGCAAATGCCAACTCTCATAAAGGTTATACGGGTTGTTCCTGAAGTGCCCTTTTCACTGCCAACAACGTCATCACCCTTAACACACTGAGTAAAGCTGCAGAGGGGTCAGAACAAACAGTGGGCCGGGCCCACAGCTATTGATTTACTGGCTCTGTGACCTCCGCCATGCACTTCACCCTGCAGCCGGCCGCCCCGCCTATAAAACACAGATAATAAAACCCATTCTGCCGGGTGCTTATAAAGGCTAACGTAAATAATGCCTATAAAAACATCTGGCAAACTGTAAAAATATATGTGTCTGTGCCATTAATAGATCTCATCTATTCTGTGTCCAAACTGGTCTAACCTAAAAAAATAGGGCTGGAATATTTAGTCAAAATTATCTGCACGAACACATACACTCACACAAAGTACACACACATGTCTCGGAAATTAACGTGAAACCCGCACATGTTTTGGCAAGCACACACATTTTGTGAATGTGCTCTGGGCAATCCCCAACGTTTGTTTCCCTGCTCTGAAGCTTCATGTCAAGCCCGCATAAAGAGAAACACAAGGCGTATCCATCTTCGTTTCTCACTAAGCCCACTTAGAAAGAGGTAACGCTGATGAGAGCAGCAAGGAAGAGCGTTCTTAGGAAAGGAAAATGTGACACTCGTCTGATTCTCTCCCTGTGACCCAGTCCCTGGGGAAGGGGAAGGGGAAGGGGAAGAGACCCTTAGGGAGTGATCAGTCACAGTTGCTATCGACACTGTCTGCTAACTCAATCTCCTCTCTCTTATGCCCATTGATGGGGAAGTGGGGAAAGGTGGCAGTCATAGGGTTTCTATTTATTCCTGGTGCGACATCAGGGCCTGCACGGTCCAGGCTGACTCAGCTCCCCAGGGGCTTCTGGAAGAGGCGGGGGGGGGGGGGGAGGAGAAAGGGGTGGGAGGAGGTATCGGTACATTTTTTACCCTTGACTACTCTTTGTCTGTGGCCTTCCTGAGGAGCGATGCCTCTTCTGAATATGGAGTGGATCCCCCCCCTTACTTCCAGGGTGGTTCTCTGCATGCTGGACATCACATATCATTCCAGACCAAAACTGATATTGTTTCACTTTTCGATTCCTAGGTTTAAAACATTCTCTTGACACTGTTACAATGGTCACAGCAGAATTTCAGGTTTATTTACAAGGGAGATGTGGAGGATCAATAGGCCTTAATGTTTTACAGTTTGTAAAGTTTACTAGTTTCCTCAAGGTGTATGGACAAGGTGGTTTTTAGGCCTC
The DNA here is from genome assembly GCA_963924515.1 of Vespertilio murinus. Taxonomy (NCBI): domain Eukaryota; kingdom Metazoa; phylum Chordata; class Mammalia; order Chiroptera; family Vespertilionidae; genus Vespertilio; species Vespertilio murinus. Next base: position 11,799,929 of record OZ004712.1, on the reverse strand, counting down.
TACTTATGGTGCAAGAAGAGACAAAATGAAGTCAAGAGTCTATGACAGTGGTCGGCAAACTCATTAGTCAACAGAGCCAAATATCAACAGTACAACGATTAACATTTCTTTTGAGAGCCAGATTTTGTAAACATAAACTATATAGGTAGGTACATTGTAATTAATGTAATTAGGGTCCTCCTAAGCTGGCCTTTGCTAAAAACTCAAGGGGCCAAAGAGCCTCATGTGGCTTGCGAGCTGTAGCTTGCCGACCACTGTCTATAAAATCATAGGAGAGACTTAGAAGCATTGTGTATTTTATTTTTATTGTTTAAAGTATTACATCTGTCTCCTGTGTGCATTTTGTTTTATTAGCTCACTTCTTACCATCTTTCCTTATGGTCTCTAATCCGGGGATTCTAAGCAGCGGGGTGGTATGTTGGTCTCTGGGGCCAGACTGGCTGAGTTCAAATCATCCCACTGCCTTTCACCAGTCCTGAGAAGTTACACAGCTGATATCCTTGGCCTCAGTTCCCTTAACTCTACAATGAGGATAGTCACAGGAACTGCCTCCCATTAGGTCGTTGTGGGAAATAAAGTGAGATATTATGTGTCAAAGTATCTGCGACGGTGCTGGCCCAGCTGGGAATGCAGGTGTGTTGGGGATTATTATTCTTTTCAATCTGGGGTCCAGAGGCTTTCAAAAGGCTCAGAACCAATTATATGAGAAATGCCTGTGCAGTTTTAATGAAAGAGACACAGGTTTGGCCCAGCCAGTGTGGCTCAGCTGGTTGAGTGTCATCCAGGAGGCTGAGGTTCGATTCTAGGTCAGGGCACATGCCTGGGTTTTGGGCACAATCCCCAGTAGGGAGTGTGCAAGAGGCAGCAGATCAATGTTTCTCTCTCATCAATGTTTCTCTCTCTCCTTCTCTCTCCCTTCCTTTCTCTCTGAAATAATTTTTAATGTAAACTAAAATAAGATAAAATAAAGGGGGACACAGGCTTTATCAGATTTCCCAAGTAGGTGATCTAATACTGGAAACTTCTAAGACCTACAACATTTGGGCGAGAGCCTAACTTCCTAAACGAGAGCTGTGCAGACAGAGCAAACAAAGATGGATGTAAGCTGCCCATTTACATGGAGGTGTTAACCATGAAATTATAAATTCCACTACCATGTAAAGGTCGCTCTTTCTCTTACTTTACTGGACATCTAACCAGTACAAATAGATTTTCCCCAGCCCTCCACCACCACAAGGTACAAATCTGAAAATGGACCACGCTGACAGGCCCCACTGGTGTACGTGAGGTAAACCAATACCTGTTGGCAAAGAGAATTTTGGAGGAATCAGAGGGAGGCTGGGAAGGGCAACACCAGTGGCTATCCTGTTTATGCTCAGAGACATGGGAACTGTCACAGGATCAGATAGGAGAGGGAAAAATGCTAGGGGGGGGGGGGTGCGGAGAGCAGGCCTCTGCAGGAGACGCTCTGCCTGCTTGCATTTGTCTTTCTGAGGCAGCACAGACCCTCCGTGGGAAGGAGAAGACAGATGGGAGGACAGCATTTTGCAGCTGTGTTTTCTGGAGCATCTATCGGAGAACTCATGACTCCTCGCAGCCGCTGTCAGATATGTGTTCAGAATAATTTCCCTCCATGACAACAGGTAATCCTCCCAATGTTTCAGTCTCTAACAAGAGAGCAGAGGTGTTGCCCTTCTAGCCTTTCTGCCTTTGGGTTGGCACATTAATAACCTCCAATCGCTACGCAGGGCTCTAGACCACTGACGCTGCCTTGCTTGATATTTCCTTTATTATCGTTGCTTAAACATGATTAATTCTGCCTTCTCTCTGGACCGTGTTGACAACTTCCTAGAAAGGGCCTTGCTGCTTTAAGATTACACCTCTGGTTTCCATTAGGTATTTCTGGAGTCAAAGTAGAGACGCTGCTGATTTCGCCTTGAGAAATATATCAACGATTGAAGTTACTTTTCCTGCCTGGTTTAATCACAGATCCGACGACCGATATTTACAGGACGCCAATCCTGCTCACAGCACCATCCTAGCCACTAGACCTGGCAGCAGCCATTCCCTCGAGGGGGTCAGCCACGAGCTGGGAGGGTCAGAGCGGCCACCTTGGAAGAGGAGGAGGCTGGGTCACCCCGCCGTGCTCTGCAGCAGGGATGGGAGGATGTGCGAGGGAGGACTCGTGCTCTCCGTAGCAGGGGAGTTCTTACAAGGACCTGTTGGGGTAAGAGCTTATAAGACTTCCAGAACTTTCTTCAAAAGAGGAGGAGACAGATGGGAGTCAGCCTGGTTAAGGAAGATGGCGTGGCTAAGGTGCATGTTGACGGATGGGCAGGATTTAGACAGACGGGCGGCGTGAAGGAATATGGTCAGGGAGGTAGGAACAGCCAGCTCCTCATGGCGCTCAGTGCTGGGGGCCGCCTCTGAGGTGACACTGTACGTGGGCAATGCCCTTCAGCGTCTGGAAGCAGACAGCATGCAGGAGCAAGCCCACTACTGCCCCCGGAAATGATCAGACAGCAAGGGAATATCAAATCTCAGTCCTCTAAATTCACTTGCCAGTATTACAACTTAAAAACAAAAAAATTTTTCATTTTTACCATTTCAGGAAACTCATTCTGGGAAACCGAACAAGGGGCCTTGTGCTTCGCAGATAGATCACTGCCAGCCCCGCCGGCATCGGGGCCAGCCTGAGACCCCAAGAGGCCGCTGGGAGAAATCATCTCGCAAAGCACGTCTGCTGAGCTGAAGGCAGGATTAGCGCCCCTGTCCTGTTGCCAGATGACCTACTTCAAAGGAGGTCCGTCTAATGTAATGGGCGGATTTACCCGGGTTAGGAGATTTGCCCAGAGCCGATCTGAAATCGTCCCTCCACATAATCCTTTAATCAACTCACAGAGGAGGCTCTTCTTCATAACTAGATGGAAAGCCACAGAGAGCCGTCGTTCACTGTAGTGGTTAGTTTTCCCCACAAACCCAGCAGGTAAGTGAGTTGGCTCAGGTGCAGGGAGTGAGCCGGGCCCGGCTCTTACCTCGGAGGTCCCGGCCTCAGTCCTGGGCTGGTTAAACTCTGGTGGGCCCGTGGGCCTTCCACTAACCCCCTCACGCCTGCAATGCCTCGGCGCCTGCGCGCACGTACCAGATTCAGGAAAGACACCACGAAGGGACAGCTTCTGTGACAAGGCTTTCCCCGAAGGGGCCAGGACAAGTGGTGTCGCCGGCCACCGCCTGTGGAGGTGGGCTGCCTGCCCGCTGAGCCTTTGCTAAGGTGCCCGCCTGGAGCCCGACCCCACCGCCCTCCTCACCCCCAACTGCGGGGCTCTTGTGTACACAGTGTGCAGAGGCTCAGGTTGCCCAGGATGCTGGAAGCTACGGAGTGAGGAGCCTCCTTAGCGTCGCTCTGAGTGGTCACTGAGAACACTTAGCCTCTGCCACTCACTCCACCCACCCATAAGCACAGGGGACAGGTGAGGCCCACGGTCCTTGGCGATGCTCCACTGCGCATGGGGCAGGGAGGGGGGTGATGGGGAGGTCAGGGGGGGAAGCTTGCATTGTTCCTAAGACACTGGCTTCTGTCAAGGATTCCTTTTCAGAGTCACCCCACCCCCACCCCAAAGGACAAGCTACATTTTATGGCAGTGGTTATAGCAGCCCCATAAGGAAATATTTGGCTCAGCCACAAGCCAGCCTATTAACACGACCCAATGCTGATGCAAACACATCTACCCAACACGCAGATATAACGCAAGGACGCAAGCTAATAAAGGCCTGTACACATTGAAAGGATTGGGCTGGCTTTCCTGTTTATGGAAGGAAAGGTGCAGAGTGGGTGACGGAGGCAGAGGCGTGCACACAGGCGGGCCGTAGTAAGGAGAGGCTCCATGAGTCCACCCGAGGAAGCTCCCCAGAGAGACTCGATGCCGGTGTGTCTGCTCGTTACCTTAGAGCCCACAGCAGCGTCTTTAAATGTGGGCGCGTCCTGGGCACACACAGGCAGCCGAAAGCAGGTGTCTTAGTCCCGGACTCTCCAAGCACAGCCTGAAATGCGGCTTCCAGACAAGCCACAGGAGCGTGGAGGTAGGCACTCGGGAGGAAGGGAGCCGAGGGGGGCACATTCCCAAGGAAGATTAGGGAGCTAGTCCCGCTGCAGAACTCAGGGAGGCAAAACAGCTATCAGAGTTACTCCATGTGAGGGCGAGAGCGCTGGGGGACTTTACCCCAACTCCCGCCAACCCTCCGCACAGCGATGGGCGCTGGCGGTTACACCTGGCCGGTGTGCGCACCTGTCACAGTCTTCCTCGGCAAACCCCTAGGGGTGAGGCCACGACAGCGCTTCTAGGCAAGCACGCCCTCTCCCTAAGCACGTGCTCCCCCGGGCTTCAGGCAGACAGATGCCCGCTTCCTGTTCTCTGAAGGTACATGACCCGGGAGGCAAAGGTCAGAAGGAAGAAGCATGCTGGTTTGCTGGAGCTGCTGTCACCGAGAAGCACGGGCCCTGGGATGCAGCTGGGATCGGGTCCCTGGGCCGAGGACATGGAGGTTCCGAGGACTACACACGTCAGTGAGATCTGGTTTAATCTTGGCTCTACTTTCTCTCTAGCCATGCACATGGCCCCTCCATCCCTCATCTCCATCCCTCATGAGCTTCCACATCTGCTAAGTGGGGATAACAGTGCATCCCACGGACAGCAAATGCTCCCAGCGTGGGATTCGCCCAGCACAGCACCGGGCCACAGGAAGCTCTGCAGGAGGCCGGCTTTGGTCAGCGTGTGAGCGTCTCTGGCCAGTGCCCTCCGTTCCAGAACGATGCCCATGGAGCCGAGGTCTGTCTGAGGCACAGGTGGGCGGCTCGTTTGGATTATGCCAAGCAGTTCTGCAGGGGTCTGGCCGGACCCCTGGCCATTTCATGCATGTGTCACTGCTCAATAAAGGCCCGAGGACACACGTAGACAGGCACGCCAGAGACAACGCGGTCAGTGGTGCGTCTTTAGAAGGCCAGGTACAAGCGCTTCTCTTAAAAACAACAACAAACGACGGACGTTCAACCTCTACTGCTTAAGGATTTATACAACTATAATCAAGCCAGCAAACAAAACTATTCTAAGAGATTAGGTTGAAGACCTCAAAATGCCCCTCCATGATCACACCTCAGACAAGACCGAGGACAGGAAAAAGGTGTTGGTACTTCTGACATTTACATAAATGAATTATATATGTGCTCATAATTATTCCTCAGCTAATAATAACCCAAGTTCCCACTCCCCGAACAGACGGGGACTGATTGCACAACGGGAGAGGGGGATGGGCTGGGCTGCCAGGGGAATGCGGGAGGCGCTGAGAGTCTGCACAGAGTAGGTGTGCCCGGGGCAATGGGGGTCGCTCTGCCTGGAGAAGCTGCATAACCACAGAGTGGCCGGGCTTGGCGGGGCGGGGGCTCCTGAGTTTCTTTCCCAGCAGCACCAAGGCTGGGAGCGGGGGCCAGACCCCTGCTGTTGGCTGTGTCCCGAGCAAGTCACTTCCTTCCCTGAGCTCGGCTTCCCCATCTGGAAGAGGTCTCCAGTTTACCCACCTCTCATCCAGCAGTGACGCTCAAATCGAACACAGTCAGCCATGCTGAGGGCGATTCCCCATGACTCAGAGAGAAAGCAACTCGAGGTACTTCCTCCACAAGCGGGTTTCAGTATTCCAGTATTCTGGGTTTATAACCAGGCACGGCAATAATAGGCCCATGGAGACTTGAATGGTTAATCCCCCCCCCCCCCCCCCCCTCACATCTGCTTGGAGAGTGAAATCCTGATGGGTCCCCACAGACCAGCATCTTGGGTAATGACTCTCCTCACCCCTCTTGACCCATGGCCTCCTGGGCAATTCTGCGGGTGAGTTTATGACTTGCATTCACTTACACTGGCTTTAAAGGGGTCCTTTCCCGCCTCGCAGCCTCTCCTCGGGAGAGGGACGCATGGGCGCTGGAACGAGAACTTACGGAATTGGAAAATGCAGGGGTGGGGGGCCCGGAAACCTAACTGGGAGCCAATGGGTGGTCGTGGATCAGCAGTGTTACAGGGCTGGATTAAGGTGTCAGCAGGCTGCCCTTTCCTGCCATGGGAAGTCGTCCCTCTGCTGGGGATTCAGCAATGAGAGAGAGAGAGAGAGAGAGAGAGAGAGAGAGAGAGAGAGAGAGAGAGATGCTGGCAAGGCAAGGCAGGTGCCTTGAGGGACAACAATTAGCAACTAGAAGCGAATGGACCGGAACTAGGGGACAGGCAGTCGGGAGCACTGGATTTTGTTGGCCTTTCCCTGCTGGTTCTGAGCATCCTGGCACCGACAGCACTGCCCTTGCATGCGCAGTGCTTGGTTGGCCTATTCATCTAGAAGTGACCACTTTGATGCTTTATCCTTTTGTCTTATGTGTCCTTCATACGAGCTGCAGGCATGGGGCTACTGCTGCCCAGACGGCCTTCTGTCCACGTGGGGGCTCCTGGAGGGACGGCCCCTCGGACTCACGCCGGATGTCCGACGAAGGCAAAGAGGGAGCCCTCGACACAGCTCTGCTGGGAGATGCAAAGTGTAAATTCATGCCGCTTACTACGAACTCCGAGAAGCTCTTGAGCGCTTGCATTTGCTTATGAAACGTGCCCTGGGCTTGAGCAAATGGAACGCGGCGTGAACCCTGCCCCGGCTTACCCATCCCAGCAGCACACGCTCAGGGCCTGACTCCACAGTCTGGAGAGCCAGTGGACCCGCTCTTCGCCTCTGATTGTAATAAGCCAGGTGCCTTTGCTTTCCTCCTCCGAGGTCAGACTTCTGAATGACAGAACCATCTTCGAGGCTCTGCCGTGAGCCCTCTGTCAGCGGGGAGGCCACGCCGCTGACGAGGTCCAGCTCCCTAAGCCAGGGCTCACAAACCGCAGCCCCTGGGCCATATGCAACCTGCCCCTCGCTTTTTAAATAAAGTTTAACTGGAGCACAGCCGTGCGTGTTCATTACGGATCGTCTGTGACTGCTTTCAACTACAGCAACAAAGCTGAGCAGTTGTGACCAAGGCCATGTGGACTGCGAAGCCTAGAATATTTTCCACCTGGTCCCTGAAAGAGGAAGGTTGCTGACCCATCCTGTAGCCCCTTCCCCAGACTTCCCTGGAGTACCTGGTGGGAGGCAGGAGGGAGGGGGAGCGTGGCCTCTCTATCCTGTCCCCTCCCCGGGCCCAGGGACCTCTCTTCTTGAACCTTCCTTGTTCCTGCAACAGATATCAAACTTCTGTTCTTTTTTCTCCGACCATCAGGTACACAGAGGTGAATGAAGTATACTCTTTGGTCCACAGCACGACATCCCTGGTGCAAGCAAGGACCTTGAATTTGCATTTGCAGGGGATGGGTAATTGATCCCACGTCACTGCAGTGTGGCCACGCACGTATCCTTACAGACTGTGTAGTGGCGTTGGTTGTGTGTTTGTGTTTTTGACGCACCTAAGTGATACTGTGCTAAATCTCACTTCATTCTTTTTCACTGGAAACCGTTCTCATTCAGCACCATGCCTTTAAAGTTCATCTATGGTTCTTGTGTATGTCTAATTCGTTGTTTCTAATTACACCTGGACGCTTTTAGAGGAAAAGGATAGTAGATTCTTCTCTCAAAAGGTGGGGAACCTCTGGTGTATGGGTTCTTTATAATATTTGTGACATCGTAGCTCCCCAAAGAAGATAGGATTCTTTAAAAGGATTGCCTCAGGTAAAACGCAATAGGGTTTACATAAATCAGTATGGTCCCCGAATTTTTATAAACCCTGGTGTCAAACTTAGTTACGAGGCAATATTTCTGACAAGCTTTCAGCATATCCTGTACTAACCACCCCCCAATATATCCCTATAAGCTCGTCTGTAGCTGACCATTTCCAATCATGCATTGTCTGTATCGGGTTCTGAATGAAGGCAGCCAAGTTTTCAGGTTTCTCAGAAGACAGAAACCAGGAAGGCCTTTCCCCATCGAGGCAAGAAAGAGCCAGAATGGTAGTAATCCCCCCCCCCATAGCTACTTGATCAGCACCCTACACCCCAGCTGTTAGAAAGCCTAATGGGGTCTCTGTTCCCACTTCCACCCCCACACCATGTGCTCCGTCAGGAGGCTATGTTTGGTTTATAAGCCTTCCCAATCCTTAGGCTCCAGACCTCAGGAGCACGAAACCTCTGTCATTTGCCAGGTAAATAAATGGTGTTCAGTCAATGGCTGTGTTAGATTTATTAGTCCCACAAAATATTGTAAACAGTTTTCTGGCCAAAGCTTTGAATGTCACCTATCATGAGAACGTGTACTTTTCACGTTGCTTTTTATATTGTTTAAAATAAACAAACTGTCTTTTGACAGTTGACACCTTTTTAGTATGAGAGTAGGAGAAAAAGGGGAGATTGAAACCAAGAATCTGTGTGTACATTTACAGTAAGGGTTGAATTATCATGATGTTGATGTTATCAGGCTGCTAACAGAGATTGAGAAAGCTTTTGTGGAGTGTGTAACATACCATTAAAGTTCCTACTATTTGCTCCTCACCCCCTAAATGTTAGGGTACTCCTAATTTACATGTATATTGAGAAGGGACAGTGGGGAATAAAAGAGGAGTGATTTGCTGCGGGGTGTGATGGAATGGTCCTGTTTACTGGCCCGGAGGGTTGTGGCTGATGGCAGCCAGGGTCTGGAGCCCATGCTTCCGTGTGGAGTCAGCCAGCTCCCAAGACACCCTTGTGTCCCCTCCTTTTTCTTTTTTCTCTTTTTTTTGCATTGGGTAACTGATTTGGAATTTATGGGTAACTGTTATTAAATTTTTAAAATGTATACAACTAACTTCTGCAATGACCAAATGCATAAGGCATTTTCTATGTCTGTGATATATAGACATAAATTATATTACAGGTCCTTTTATATAGTCATTTTAAGTTATCCCTCTTACTTGATGAGTATACAAAATAACATTTAGATAGCATTTAAAAACCTCCTATAATTACACTGGGGGGGGGGGGAATTTTCCCAGTGTTACTGAAAATGGTTGCAAATTTTGCTTCCAGATACATAAAGTACTAGAAAAGTAGCCAAAAAGAGACATGGACTCAGGATGCTGCCAGAGGAAATAATAGAACTTTAAATGTTAAACAGTTCTTTAAAAAGCTCTTCCCTGGAATGAAACCCACTTACTGAAGTTGTTGCTCCCCATCCTCCTGCTTCTCATCAAAGGTGCCTTTCCGCCCACAGCCTGATCCCTCGGTGGGCCCAGGGCGCCCACGTCAGCAGTTGCCGCTGCTGGAATGGATGCGGGGAGCTGCTGGGAACCACGGAGAGAGCGGAATGGGGACCGAGCACTTTGGGAAATTTTAAATTGGAAAAGAAATGGAGCAGAAGTGCTGAGTTGCCATTGAGAGGGCGTGTCTATTGCCCTTCCTCCCTCTGTAGGCACCAGGAAATGTACTTGATGATTGAGGCCAAAATTGGCCTATTTGCCTTGCTTCTTTGGTGTAAAATGAGATCCAGGATTGTCCTGTGGTGGGCACCATGTTCCTCTCTGCACAGGTTCTTTTCTGTTACAAATGGCTGTGTGGGTCATGCAAGGGGTGATGGGCCAGAGTTCATCTCCCTGTCATCACTTTGAAAAGTGTAATCAGGACATTTCCTTCCAAGCCATCCCTCTGAGTTTGGCTGTACCGATCCATGTGCTCAAAGGAATACCAGCAAGGGGGCCAATGTACGGTATGGGGTGAGGCAATCTCCTTGGTCCAATCAGTTCAGCCTGCATCTTTGAGACCCCGGCCAGCTTGGACCACTAAGCAGAAGCCACTCAGAGCTTTCTTAAATCTAGGGAAACGTCCTTCCTATTTCATGGTGAGAACCCATCTTTGATTTGGGGACCAGGCCCATGGCTACCCGAGTCCAGGTTTCAGTTGGTTTCCCCAATTTTAGGAAGAGGCATTTAACACTAAAACTTCCATGCAGTCAACACTAGAGCCTGCTTTTTGGGACCTTAATAATATAAATTTAAATTCAATGAGATAATGTATGTAAAGCCCTTAACACAGTGCCCAGCACATGGCTAAAGTCACTAGATGTTACTAGTTCTTTTTTTTTAAATATATTTTTATTGATATTTTACAGAGAGGAAGGGAGAGAGATAGAGAGCTAGAAACGTCGATGAGAGAGAAACATCAACCAGCTGCCTCCTGCAAACCCCCTATCAGGGATGTGCCTGCAACCAATGTACATGCCCCCGACTGGAATCGAACCCGGGACCTCTCAGTCCGCAGACCGACGCTCTACCACTGAGCCAAACCGGTTTCGGCTAGATGTTAGTTCTTATTGATGATTATTCTTGATATGAACATGGCAAACTTTGTAATTACTGAGTCATTCATTTAGCAAACAATTATTGAGCCCCTACTGTGTGTCCAACACTGTTGCTGGCCAACATGGCTCTAGCCCTGGGTAAGCGAGGACAGGTCCTTGCCCTCATCAAATGCACATACTCTGGGAAGGAAGACTGACAGCAAATAGTTAAATGAAATAATTTAATTTAATAGTTGCCTTGAATGAAATAAGACAATAGGATAGGGAGTGACTAAAGGGAATGGAATGAGGAGGGAATTGGACTCTAGATTGAGTGACCACAGAAAGCTCCTCCCAGGATCAGGTTTGGAGGATAGGATGGGGTCTGCCATGTGGAGATTCAGAGCTGCGGCACCCCAGGCAGAGGGAGCAGCAAGGGCAAGGCCTTGAGGTAGTGCATAAGGTAGTGCGTAAGGTGCAGTGCTGTAGCACCTCCGCACTGCACCGCATTACCTTATGCAACGGATGCAAAACTACATTCCTCTTCGCTGTCACATTAACAGCTTCCATTTTCAAGGCTTCTAAGTACTCAATTAGAATAAACTGCCACCAGGAGAGTTGCAGCACTTTGGTGAGAACAAACCATTTATACAAATAATGTAGAAATTCTAGTTTAACCAATAATGAAACCTGACTTTTTTTTTTCTTTGCTACAAAAAAATCTTTTTATAAAAGGTATTTTTTTTTTGTTTTTTTTAGAGAGAGAGAGAAAGGAAAAGGGAGAGAGAGAAAATATATATATATATAGATGTGATAGAGAAACACTGATGGGCTGCCTCCTGCACACCCCCTATAGGGGATCAAACTTGCAGCTTGGGTATGTGTCCTGATGGGGAGTTGAACCGGCAACCTTTTGGTGCAGAGGATGACACCCAACCATCTGAGCCATGCAGGCCAAGGCAAGAACGGACTTCCTGAATCAGCATTGCTTGTTATCACTATTGCTTATTTCATTGTGAGAACACACCTTTGATTTGGGGACCAGGCCCATAGCTACTCACGTTCACAGATGTGAGAACCAGGATGAGCTGGGATGACTTCTGCTTTGCTGTCAGCTCCCGAACAGGTCCCGGAGACTTGCTGGGATTCAGTCTGCTCATCTATGAAACAGGAGGGATGGGGTAGGCCAGTGCATCTAAAACTTTAATGTGCCTTCCAGACCCCCTGAGGACTTTGTTACAAGCAGACTCTGATTCTGTCGGTTGGGGTGGGGTCTGAGCTTCTACATTCTAACCAGCTCTCACGTGATGCTGAGCCTGTCAGTCCTTGGATCACACACTTGAGTAGCAAAAGTTTAAATTGTCTCTACAGTGACTTCCAGCTCTAAATCTGTGTCTCTGTCTAGTCGTAGTATGACTTGAACTGCAAGTCCTTGATAGAATGTCAATCACCTAAAGATCTGTGATAACCAAGATACAGGTGGCCTTCTGCAATACCCAAACTGTGCCTCTGTTTGGTTGTCCAGCCCTTGCAAAACAAGGCCGCTGACTCACACCAGCTCCCTCCTCCAGCAACTGCTATGCATTCAGGGCAGAGACCAGTGAAACTCCTTATCACGTATCAAATCCAGCATGACAGTGTGAGGAAGCTTTGGTTTTATAAGTGTGACAACACTCGGGCTGGTTAGTTTAAGCAACAATAATGGAGCATAATATTTTAATTTACATTATTTAACTAAGGAATAAAAACTTTGGGTAAAATGTGGGGTTTTTTAATCATGCAAAATTCTATATGGTTCTGGAAGATCAGTTATTGCTAATTTTACTTTAATCACCTCTGCTGGGTTTCATTTTAAGGGGGATGTGAAACAGGTAAAAACCCTATTTTCTTACAATTCAAAAATCCCTCAAGTCTTCTCAGCAAGATCAGTTGCCACCTTGGCTTTTTTTCTCTGAAAGAAGAGGTTGAGGTGGGCTGTCAGAAGATCGATGGGGCAATGTGAGGGGAAGCATGAAGTCAATGTGACCTGCAGAAGCTCTGTTTCTTCATCATGACCCTTTCTCCTTCCTGTCCATCCACTCCCTTCCTTAATCAGTTAGCCCTTAGGACATCAGATCCTGGTCAGCATCACACAGTCTTAAGAACAAAGCCTCGGTCTGTTGAGCACAGAAACAGTTCTGGTCAAACTGAAGATAACATTTTGACCTCAGTTGTGTTTCAGCCCCAGGCCCACAAAAGCAGAATGACCCCAATGATCACATCCTCATGAAACCAGACAAAAAATTCGTGGTCAACATCAGGTCCTGATACAGTGATCAATTATTGCCTACCCTGGCCCCAGCCAATCATCAGAGCCCACAATCACAACTCCCTTAATCACCGTGATTCATTTTTTTTTTCAACATATACAGTCAGTTCCCATGTGGGCCATTGGGGAGACAGGTTTTGGAGCACTAACTTACCTGTGTCTCTGGGCTTGGCACTATTTCCTTAACTAATAAACCTCTACTTTCTTTGCTACAAACTCCTGCTCATGTTTTATTGGGCTTTGATGCACGCTGGCAAATAGGCCCCTTTAGTCCAGTAACACCAGGAAATTACTAGCTCTTGTTCAAGACACTGCTCCACTATTTAAAGTGTAGGGAAGACAGGGGACATGATGGGACATGCTAGAATGTGATAATGATGGCTTACATTTGAATGTCACTTCAAAGTTTTCAAAGCATTTTCAGGAGGTGACTGTGGTGATCACCATTGCATGACCAGAGAGACTGAAGGCTAAGAGAACTACAGACTGATATCTGGTGGAACCAAATCTGAAATCAGATCTTCCATCTAGTATAATTTTCACGAGGACAATGCTCCAATTACAGAGCATTAACCCAGGCTTTGCAAACTTTCCTGAAGTCACAGAGCACAACACATGGAGAAAGATTAAGAATCTGTCCAGCCGAAACCGGTTTGGCTCAGTGGATAGTGTCGGCCTGTGGACTGAAAGGTCCAGGGTTCGATTCCGGTCAAGGGCATGTACCTTGGTATCGGGCACAACCCCAGAAGGAGGTGTGCAGGAGGCAGCTGATCGATGTTTCTCTCTCATTGATGGTTATAACTTTCTATCCCTCTAACTTCCCCACTGTAAAAAATCAATAATATATATATATATATATATATATATATATATATATATTTTAAAGTATCTGTCCAGTTCTGTGGACTCTTCAGATTGACATTCTCCACTGCCAAGCTCAGGACTTGTGATTATCTTTGTTGGCTTATCAGGACCATAAAAATCTATATTTCCCATCAAATGTGCTCTCCTGTAGAGAGTTCTCTGAGGATAGATTGAGCCAAGCCAGGATGTCAATAAATGACATAATAGAATTAACTGGCGTTTCATCCATCCTTTAATGTTTCTTCTCCCAGACGTCAGTCCAAGGGATCATAGTGTCATGGAACAGCCATCAAAAAAGAAGTACTAAATGAAATATGACTTATTCTCCTGAATTCTTCTCAAGTCATGCAAAAAACTCCCTGGTGTAATCTGGCCATTTCAGAAAAGATACTTTAAGCACTGGTTGGGCCGAAACCGGTTTGGCTCAGTGGATAGAGTGTCGATCTGCGACTCAAGGGTCCCAGGTTCAATTCCGGTCAAAGGCATGTACCTTGGTTACAGGCACATCCCCAGTGGGAGGTGTACAGGAGGCAGCTGATCAATGTTTCTCTCTCATTGATGTTTCTGACTCTCAGTCTCTCTCCCTTCCTCTCTATTAAAAAATCAATAAAATATATTTTTTAAAATAAATAAATTAAAAACACTGGTTGGTTGGTTTCTTCATTATCAACGGGCTTTTATATATTTATTAGAGTCCCGGTGCACATAATTTATGCACTGGGGGGTTGTCCCTCAGCCCAGCCTGCACCCTCTCCAATCTGGGACCCCTGGCTCCTAACCATTTGCTTATCTGCCTGCCTGATTGCCCCTAACTGCTTTTACCTGCCTGCCTGATCACCCCCTAACTGCCCCCCTGCCAGCTTGATCACCCACAACTGCCCTCCCCTGACAGCCATCTTGTGATGACATGGGGGCAGACATCTTGTGATGATATGTGGGCGACCATCTTGTGATGATGTGAGGGTGTTGCATGAGGGCCACCTAGGCTTTTATTAGTATATATATTTGCAATAAAGAAATATACACTACCTGAAGTGGGTGAACATACATTAACAAACACATGATATTGCCAAGCATGATTCACAGAGAAGTCAATTCTTTAGAAACACTATTCACTGTAGGAAACAAATAGCAAATGATATTAGCATGCCTCTGGGCCAAGAATTGAAATCAGTTCAGGGAAGCAACAAGAAAGAGAGGTATTTATATAACTGTGATTTCTGCCTATTGTAGGATTCTTATACTGTTCACAAGAATCACAACAAATATTTAGAAATGATTGTGATATACAGATAGGCAACAATATTAATAGACAGCAATGCCTGGGTTAGTACTACTTTTATTGACTTACAAAACCCAGAAGGCTCTTGTAACTTACAATTATATCCATGGGTGGAAGTCTCTATTAGCATTACAATACCCAAGATTTTAAAAATTAATTTCAATCCTAGCCAGTGTGGCTCAGTTGGTTGGAATATCATCCCAGATACTGGCAGGAAACACTAATCAATGTATCTATTCTCTCTCTCTCTCTCTCTCTCTCTCTCTCTCTCTCTCTCTTTCTCTATCTCCCTTTCTCCCTCTCTAAAATCAATTTAAAAATTTAAAGTTCAACCAAATGAACCAGCCAAATCACATGCAAATATTCAGCACAATATAGGGTTGAATATCCCAGTTCCAGATATAATGGAAAGCCAAATGTCAATAGAAACATCCTGGATTTATTTCCTTATTTATATTTATACTAGAGGCCTGGTGCATGAAAATTCATGCACTAGAGGGGGCATCCGTCAGCCCAGCCTGCCCCCTCTCACAGTCCGGGAGCCCTCAGGGGCAGAAGGCGATGCCCCATCACACCTCTGCTGCTGCCACTGCCAACAGCGCAAGCCTCAGCTGGCCCTGGTTACCTGAGCCTCGGAAGGCCTTGGGCAGCTGGGGGACTGAGGGGACTGGGCACCGCCATCTTGTGGCTGTGGGAGCAGCCATCTTTGAGGGCGGGGCAGTCAATTAGCATATCACCTCTTTAGTAGGTAGAATTTTCTTCTCATTTCTTGTCCAGGAAGATAACACTGGCTTTTACAATAGGCATGCTAAACTAAACTGAGGCCCAGGCTGAATCACACTGGCTATCAGTTCTCCTTTCCTGTCCAGAGGATGGGGCCTTATCTGAGGAAACCAGTGACTGTGTAGAGCTTCCCAATGGTGGTGGGATTCTCCAAGTACCTTTGGTCTCATGCTTCCAGTGGATGAACCCTGCCTGCTCCACCTGCACTGGAGATGAGGAGCAGCAGCGGGGGCCTGCTTCCGAAGGAGTGGTGGGGAGCTGACGTCTCTCATCCTTTGCTCATTCAGAACCTGAAGGTCATCACCTCGCATGTTTCTGCTGAGGCCCCACCTGGAGTTTAGAGCCACTTCCTCCCCTGTTTTGTTAGAGAATAGGTGTGTAGGGACTGCACAGGGTGGGGGTGGGGGTGGGGGCCAGCTGTAAGCCAAGGGGGGAATGTCTGGCAAGGTAGTAAACTTGAGAAAAAGACAGAGAACACACCATTTGGACCAGGTCCCCTGTTTCCTTAACCCCATAGCTTTCTCCTCACTCTCTCAAAGGACACTAATCACTTGTTAGGAGCTGATACAGGATCTGGGTCCCCGTATCTGTCCACTCTCCACATGGCACTGGGCATGGACTGCCACAGCAGTCAAAGTTCCCAAGGAAAGGGATCCTGACACCAGGGGAACCTCCTCCCGTTGAGAGCCCTTGGATCCTTTCCCTGTCCGCCCACTCTGGCTCCGCCCCTTTAGATCTGGTTCTGATCAGAAAGACACTTTCCCAGAGAAGGAGCCGCATGAGGGACTGGTGCTCATTTTCAAGAATCTTGGCTTCCCTCCCTTGGTTATAACAGTGAACAAAGGACTATCTTACACCAATAGCCCCCTCTAGGCCTGGTCTGTGCGGTAGAGAATAGATCGAGCTTGGAGAGAAGGGCTTCTTTCCCACACACAGCTCTCGCCTGGGCACCACCACCCACGTTCAGCACTCTTCCTAGAAGCGCCAGCAAGAGGAGAAAGGTGGCTGGAAGCTGCTGTGGTCAGCCTTTCAGAACTGAGGCCACCGTAAAGAATTTCTGCTGCAGCTCTTCACCTTGCAGCAGGCTGCCAACACTTGGAAATGGAACCCACCACCGAGTGCCAATCAGAGAAATAACTTTTGGCCCAGAAAGAGCTGAGGACCCATTAGAGTTCCTCTGGGTGTCCTTGGCCCTTGCACCCTAATTTCACTTCCTCCCCTTGCTGATCTGGGGGAGCCTGGAAAGGAGCTGGGAGGTGTAAACAGTATCTGTGACTGTGGAGATGTGGGGCCCAATCAGCAGGGAGGGGTGTGATTCATGCGAGGCTGACTCAGATGTGACAGGCGAGGACAGCATGGAGAGCAGACATCCACAAGGATTTGGGCAACTCATTAGGGAGGAATTTCAGCAACCGAAGAGGGAGAAGCTGCGATAAAGACTGGTGCCAGGCAACAAGAATCATCCCCCGCCCCCTCACCAAACCAGCCTTTTCACTCCACGTGGCTGCGTCTGGAGATACACACTGAGATAGAAGCAAATCCTGGGTGGCAGGGACAGTGTGCAACAGGGTTCTTCCCGTGCATGAAAAAGGAGGGACTCGATGTCATTGCCAACGAAGTTTCATTTCAATAAAAATTAATTGAGTGCCTGTGAAATCCCAGCACTGTGACTAGAGATAAGAAAGAAAGGAGAGCGAAACAGTCTCTGTTTCCAGCCTAGCTGTAGAGCTTCAGAAGATGTAGCCCCAGAACCCGTATCAGGTTCTAACAAGCAACCCATGTTCAATCACAAAACGCAGAGAGAAAAGCGGTGGTGGGAGCTGCAGAACACGGAGCCGGCTCGGCTGCAGGCCAGAGGTCTGCTCAAGTGGGACCCACCCAACCCTAACAGCCTGGGGCCCGGGGCGATGAGACTGCACTAAGGTTATGCTGTTTGTCCATTACAAGTAGGCACTTGGGATACATCAGTGAACAAAACCGTGATCCAAATAGGCAAAGTGAGGTTTATGTTCTTGAGGAATAGACTGTTCATAAATAATAGTCATAGACTACTAAGTACGTTGTGTGGCACGTTAGACAACGCAGGTATGGAAATAAATGAAGTAGAGACAGCGGGTCAGAGACAGCAGTTTAAAAAAATAGGGTGCCCGGGGCAGGTCTCTTTGAGAGGTGACATCTGAGCTAGGTCTTGAGGACAGGAGGGATCATCGAGGAGCAGGGGTTGGGGCTCCTGAAGGTAAACCCTGGGGCCCCTTCGCGTGAATCAATCGGGCCAGCAGGGGCCTCCTCCTCCACAAAGGGAGGGCCCGGAGAGCAGGCTCGTGTTTCCTTCCAGGGCCTGGTGCTTAGCGAATGTTCAACTAAAACCCAGGGACGAGGCACATCCCGGAACAACGCATCAAGCCTATTCTGGGCTGGACTGTGGTAAAGCTGAATGCAGACAAGTTGAAGGTGTACCATTATAACAAGAGAGGACATTGGTCATGGCCTTAAAAACCACTCCATAGTTTCACACTCTTAGATTAGAGTCCCTGCCTAATTGCTCCAAGGGGGTGATGTGCTGCAAATCTCATCAACCAGGAGCTGGTATACAGCTCTCTGCCCTGCCTGGGTTGTTGTGTCACCCGGCCAGAAGGACAGGTCTCTCACCCTAATAACCAGGGTAGCCGTCTGAGGCTCCTCCCTGTACCAGACCCATTTAGACGCCCTTTCAGATGCTCTCTGCCTCCCTGTGTCCCAGACCTTCAGCGGCTTCTCTGTGACCGCGCCACTGCTGGCGATAGTGTGTAGGGACTGCTGGCTCTGTGAGCGCAGTGGGCAGGCAGGTCAGCCTGGCCACCGGGGGCCCGTCCTGGATGCCTGAGTCTCTACCTCTCTGGATTCCATGAAGCCCTGGCCACGAACACGAGATCGGTATCACCCCCTGGCCAGGTGTTGCAAAGGGAAGTTCAGGGGACCGGAGGGAGGGAGCAGATAATTATACACTCTCTTCCTCCCTCCCTCTCATGGCCTGTTCTAAGAACCCAGAACACACAGCAGGAAAGGGCGACCAGTAAGAATTGTGATTGTTCCCCGGGACACATGCCCCCAAGTGCATTTTATTTTTATTTTTAATATATTTTTATTGATTTCAGAGAGTGAGAGAGAGAGATGGAAACATCAATGATGAGGGAGAATCATTGATTGGTTGCCTCTTGCATGCCTCCCACGGGGTACTGAGCCCACAACCCGGGCATGTGCCCTGACCGGGAAGTGAACAGTGACTTGCTGGTTCATAGGTCAACACTCAACCACTGAGCCACACTGGTTGGGCTCCTCAAATGCATCTTAGATGTCTTTGTTCTTCATACAAGACACAGCCATAAGAATCCAAGGCTAAGTCCCACACACAAGACTCAATGCTTCAACTTTTTCAAAACACTGGGGACTCGGGTTCCTCCCAGTGAAAAAGACCGTATGATTTCTTTCATTCCTGGAGTCTGTTTTAAAATTCACTCTTTCCCCATGCCCCCCGCCCTCCTCTCCCTGTAGGGAATGAACAATGCATGATACTCCTCTAGGTAAAAGACACTCTCTGACAGAGAGATACACCATTAAGACACGTGTGTGTGCACGTCTGTGCATTTTCCGACACGCAGAAGCTCACTAATGCTTTTAAGCTCTGCTTTGAAATTTTTTTTTTAACTCAGGTAATTTTCCAGGATTTCATTCGGCTGAATTCATCAAATGCACATTGTTTTTTTTCCACGGGGGGATCAGCAAAGACAATTTTCCCAACGACTCTGGAGGGATTATTTCTCTGATGTGTGTCTTCCTGAGGCCTGTTTGCCTCGGTACCAGCTGACTCTTACGTCCTTCGTCTGGTGAGGGGCTGGTGGGGTGAATACCTGGCCTTGTTCACAACCAAATCATAGGAACCCGCTCCCCGCAACACGCTCCCTTTACTCAGCGGAGGCTCCGGGGCCACGTGTCTAAATGGGACCTGGCGAGGTTTCCCGTGACGTTTGCTGCCTTGGGACTGCCCAGCGCTCCTGAGGATCTGGCCGGCACTCAACATACAGTCTTCGTGGAGCAGAAGAGGAGGAAATAGCTCTCTGCTCCGGGAGCGGAGGCTTTTGCAGGCCCCTGGGGGCCGATTATGGAGTTGTGTTACAGGCGCTGCCTCCCAGGCCTCCCACTCAGCGAGCTGGTTTATGCAGAGGATCTGACCGTCCAGGCGGAGTAGAGGGGCTCTGGGAAAGCGATTCTGTGCTCGCTTTCAGCACACGATTCCATGGACGCTGCCCCTTCGACTGTGGTTTAGGGTTGACTCGTTTTAAACTCCCTAGCGTGGCCTCCGAGGCCCTTTGCAGAACACCTGCAAACCACCCCTCCGCATTTCATTCTCTCCCCTGGGCCACACTCCTCCATCGGCAGTAGCCTGCCCAGAGCAGACCCCACACCCACCCTCTCCCACTGCCACTTGCTCACCTCTCACCCTTCCTAATGGAGATCCCACTACCAGGAAGCATCGCTCCCGCTTCTGAAACCAGACCCGCCTTTCTGGGCCCCAAGTGAATGGCGCCTCCTCCAGGAAGCTTTCTCAGATACCCCTTCCCAAGGGGCATTCGTTTTCTCCTCCTCCCCCTCCAGCCTCTGTGCCTCTATCTCATGGGGACTTATTAGAAATATCGGCAGCCCTAACCGGTTTGGCTCAGTGGATAGAGCTTCGGCCTGCGAACTGAAAGGTCCCAGGTTCGATTCTGGCCAAGGGCATGTACCTTGGTTGCGGGCACATCCCCAGTAGGGGGTGTGCAGGAGGCAGCTGATCGATATCTCTCTCTCATTGATGTTTATAACTCTCTCTTCCTCTCCCTTCCTCTCTGTAAAAAAATCAATAAAATATATATTTAAAAAATTAAAAAAATATAAAAATAGAAATATGGGCAAAGGAGAGCTATGCGGTGGGTGGGTGTTTCGGGCGATTAGGAGAAACGGGCAAATGACATAAGGGCATTCTGAACTTCACTCCCCCTCTTATTAGGAGGGAAGAGCGGAGCTTGTGGGACTGACGCCTGATGGAAGTCAGTCAGGAAAGGCTGGTGGGTTTGAAGAAGCAAAATGTTCCAGAATATTCCAGCATAGTTAGGGTTGAGGTCTCTGGGTCGGCCAGAGAATGGGACCAAGGTTTCAAAATCCTCTGTGTGGATCGAGAGATGCAAGTTGACCTGCATCTATGCTGGTGGTGATGTTTAATGAGCGGCCGTAGGGGGAAATTGCCTTACAGAGTGCTATCCAGAATTCCCCGTGTCTTTGAGGGCAAGAGTTAACAGGGCTAGGGCACCTACCACAGGCAGCGTGATGGCTCCTGTCTTTGCATCTGCCTCAGTCACTTGGCTTTGAGCACCTTGAGGGCAGGGATCAAGCCTGACTCATCTCGACGTTTCCCATTCGATAAGTAATGGTTATAAAATTGAATTGAACTGAATTAAATTGAATGAGCCCTGGTAAAGGTTTCCATCCTAATGGTTTCTTAATAGCATCCGTAAGAAAATCGGACTCAATTTTACATAACTTTAAAAAATCCTATTAAGCCTACACCAGCTTCCAGGAGGAAAATGCTTCTGTCAAACAGGTAGGGAAATATGAAGCCATCGTCTGAACCATTAAGCCCCAAGCAATTCAGTCTCGCTGAATTTTCTCTGTACTCTTTGCTTTGGAATGTAGAATCTTTTCCAAATGTTAAAACAATTCAGATACAGAGAATTCATGTCCGTTTTACAATAGGCTGAAAATAAAAGCATGCACACACACACACACACACACACACACACACACAAAAAAAAAGAAAATAAAAATATTCATGCCACCCAAAGATAAATGCCTTGTTGGCATTTCAGTGTGTGAGTTTCCAACCCTCCCCCTAGTGCCTCTGCACCCCGCCTAGGACCCAGTCCCTAAAGGTAGCCAGAGCCCTACTCGGGGACTATGGCTGGCATCCTAGCATCCTTCCCTTTCTGATTGGCTATTGCCAGAATGCTACCTTAGGCATCACCCTATTTTCTCTTCTGGATTCTCCTCCACTCATTTTAGGGTCTCATACTTTATGCTTTCCCTGTTGGTTAAAACCTGCTCTCAGTAAAAGCTCCAAGTGGCACACCCTATAACTGGCAGATACGTCATTGTGTGCTGCCAATTCCAGCAGTATTTGCATTTAATTAGATGTGGAAGCCTCAAAGGACTGCACCCCACTTTTAAGCTGCAGAGGCCCCATAGAACACTTCTTCAACACTGTCTCCGGAGGCATATGCAGGTGTTGGCATCCTCCAGCACCAGCTTTGTGCTTTCCCTTATTACTTATATTTTCTTGTAGAGAAATAAGTAAATATGAATGTGTTACACAGTTATTATTCTCTTTGATATTAAGGACCTATTTATTCTTTTCTTCTTCTTAAGAAACTCTGATAGATTCACGATTGTGAATACAAAATTAGCTACAAAAAAATATCGACTTAGAAAGAAGCCATGAGGTAAGGTGCTCTGAAGTATCATTGTCAGGACCTTCACAGTAAACTTACTTCTGATTTTTTCATTGATCCTCATCATCCAGTAAAATTGGCAAGGTACGTGCTATTAGCCCAACTTTACAGATAAGAAAACAGTTGGCCCAGAGAAGTCACAGAGGCAACCAATAGAACCATATAGTGATGGACACTAGGGGTGCGCACCCTCATGAGCTAAAAGCAAGAAGAGTTCAATGATGGGATATTAAAAAATAAAATATTTGCAGGTGAGATCCAAACCCTGATCTTCTGACTCCACACCTGCTGTTCTTCCTAGTAACTCGCACCTGCCGAACCACTGCCCAATGCTTTTCTACCCAGAGCCGATGTGAATTGACCCCTAAAAAAATATGGCACTATTATTGTAGATTTGGCCTTTTCATGAGTACAAACATGGTGAGATACAAAACTAGGAGCATCATCTTAATAGGCAAGGAGTCTTGAGAGAAATGTGGTTGTGTCATTGCACGTAATCAAAGTGCCCAGAAAATTTGGCAAATGTGTACAAAGTAAGTTACATGGTAAGAAGAAAACTCACCTTTTCAAGGAACTCTGTAATAAAACCTTCTGTTAAAAATTTTAAAGAATTTGTGTCAGCCCAAGAATAACATCTTAATTCCCCTTTCGACAGAGTGAACGTTCCTCAGGGAGAGCGCACCTGGGAAACGCGTGGGACCTGGACAGGCCTGTGAGGTGGGCAGAGGGAGAACCTGAGCCGTGGCTTGGACTCATTCAACAATAAGAACAGGCTGCCTGGATCTATGTCAGTCTTGCTAGTTTTGCTTTTCTCTCAACCAGGTGAGTGGTGTCAATAGGTTTCCTGTCCTATTTTTCAGATAATTACCCTGCCTATTATCTTAGAAACTCTGTTAGACTGACTGCAGTCATGGCCCGATTGCCCTTGCCTCTTTGGAACTGCACCCTTGATGCATTACTTTGTGCTTCTGTCATTAAGAGGTGGAATCTATTTCCCTGCTTCTTGAAAATGGGCTCATCTTAAGACTTGCTTAGCGGTGGAAGTGACCAAGTGCTAGTTTTAAGCCACGCTTTCATCTACACTCTTGGCCTTCTGGAGCTGCAATGTAAACAATCCTAGGCTAGCTTGCTGGGTAACGACAGCCATGAGATCCAGTACCCCTTCCCCACCCACCACGGCCCGAGCTGACAGCCATCCACCACCAGACATGTGAGTAAGGCCATGCTAGATCAGTCAACTCCTGACATACCAGCTGATGCAGACGGGGAACAAGCCCAGTCTGTATCTTTTGAGACCGGTCTACAAAAAGAACCATCCTGGTGATCCACAGACTCCTGAGCTAAATAAATAAGCTATTCTATTAAGGCATTAAGTTAGAATGGTTTGTTTTTGCAACTAATTGGTACAGGAAACTGTGATACATTCCTAAAAAGAATTGGCTACTTTGAGAGCATTCTCTGCTTAAACAATGACTAACATTTTAGCATTGGTGGTTGATACACCATCTTCATCGGCTTTAGACTCAGAGAGATTGCTGAAATAATCCCAGCTTAAATAAGTCCACACTGTGAAGACATTCACATGGAATCACTGATATGTTTGGCAAGAATGTTTTTCCTGGCAGTCATTAAAAAGCAGAAAAGGTAGAGTTTTCAGAACAAAGAACTATTTTTGAGGAATACATATGACCTCACACTCACTCTAAAGATACTATGCTTTTTTCTTCTGACAACAATATCAAACAATTAAGACTTTATAGAGAGGCTATAATTATTCAAGGGAGAAGGGGTTAAGTGGGTTGGCCACCTATTTTTGTCAAAAAAAGTTTTATTGGAACATAATCATGCTCATTAATTTATGTATTATATGTGGCTACTTTTGTACAACTGCAGAGGTGAATAGTTGCAAGAGACCCTTTAGCTCACAGAACCTAAAATATTTACTACATGACCTTAACAAAATGTTTTCCAACTCCTGAAGTACAGCACAAATATTTTTAAAGTAAACCCATTAAAGTGGCCACTATTAATCACTCCAAATTTACAAGCTCTAGACCAAACCTAACCAATCACATTGCAAGGAAGAGAGTAAGAAGGGAAGAAGGGGGTATGAGAGTACTGTCACACACACACACACACACACACACACACACACACACACACACAAATATATATATATATATATATATATATATATATATATATATATATATATATATGACTGAAACTCTTGTAGGGTCTGTTGCATGCATTTCCCCCAACTAAGCCACAGTTAAATTATAGAAATAGGTGTGCCATAGCCATAAAGAATTTATAAAGTCAAGCTCCAGTGAGCTTTGCCCATCTGTTGTTTCTGTAGCCCATTCATTAATTATGTCCCTTAGGAATCACCAGGTTCCCTTGCCAGACCCCATCGTCATGTGTCCAGGAAATCAGAGCCCACAGCCAGGGAAGACAGACAGCTGAGCTTGACATTCACTCCCTAAGCTTTGGTTTCCTTCTTTATTAAATGACCTCCCGGTGGTCCCTGGGGCCCTCCCCGTGGGGCACCGTGATTCTGAGCTGATGCTCATAGTTGCGGTGCTGCTAACGTGGCAGCAGCTGTGGCTTCACCAGAGCACACCCACCCACTCACGCCCAGGCTCCCTGGATCCTGGAGACCTGCTGACCCAGCTCCTGTCTTTGAAGGGAGACCCCCCTACCTCACGCTGGTGAAGGAATGAAGTCCCTAATGGTGCTCCACTCAGTGAGGCCACAGGTGGGCAGATGGCAAAATGGTGATGCCACCAATGTGTCCCCAAAACAGACAAGAAGTGTCTCTCTCTGGCAGGAAGTGACTCTGCACCCCTCAGTGTGAGCAGCATAGCTCTGGGTGGTGGGAAGGCAAGTGCTTTTCATTTCTTTCTTTTCACTAAGGTGCACTTTCTACAGGGGTGCATATTGTGTAAAAAGAAACAGAAACAATCAAAGGTGTTTTGCAAAGGACCTCAGACACATCACTAAGGCCCTCCGGATCACCTGGGCAGGCAATGATCAGACCCTGGCTGACTGAACAATACCCCTTCGAACAATGACCACTTCTTGTCCCTCCCAATCCAGCCATCATGCTTGTTTAAAATAGACTTCCCGGGCACATAAAGAGTGAATAGTCTCGGGCCTGCCCCCCTCACCCAGGCCTGCTCAGTCTAGGCCTGTGCTGCTAGACTGGGGACAGCTTGATTCTGCTGTGGCAGGGACTCCAAAACTGCCCGGCCATTACAAACAGCCAAGGAAGTTTAGTGGAAAGTGCTATTTCTGGGGGCCCAGACTGGGTTAGTAGCACAGGAGTGGGGTTCCAATGGCTGCCTTTTAAAGTTCCCCAGGAGTTTCAATGAATCGCTAGTTTGGGGCTCAGATCCCTGTGGAACCACAGCCGGAGTCTAGGTCTGGTCTTGCTGGGAAGGGCCTGATGGAAGTTAAGGAGAGAAACACAGCAAAGGGACTAGAGGGTGACCTCTGGTCAATCATTTTCCCCCATCAAATCTGTGTTATTCTCTTTATTGGTCAAGAGCCTGAACTCTGACACCATTCCGCCCGCCTTGGTTACTTGCTTCTGCCACTTTCTAGTGTTACTGTGGGCAAGTTTCTTAACCTCTCTGTGCCTTAAAACCCCTTACCTGGAAAATAAAAATAATGGTAATATCTACTTCGGAGCATTGCTGGGAGGATGCAGTAAATTAATATACTGAGTGCTTACAGGAGTGCCCAGCATATGGCGAAGCTCATTAATGGTGGCTATTTTATCATTGTTTAATTTCGACTTTTATTTTCTGTCTACCATGCACCCTAGCACTCTAACTTGGGAAAAGCACAGTTTCCATGGGGGTCTGGAGCCGGTGCCAGATCAGAGAGGAAGGCTTGGGACGGGCTTGTCAATATGGTGCAGCTACAACTCCAAGCACGGCATTGGCTAAGTGAGCCCTTCCCAGAGGTGCCAAAGGCCGGGGACAAAGCAGCTCCTTGTCCAAGCAAACGTAAGTGGGGGCCGCCCATCCCAGGCATTCTCTTCTTTCCCAGTGACATGGTGGCCATTTGGAAAAGGTCCAGTGCTTTAAGATGTAACAATCAAAACAATGGGCCCCAAGCAACTGAACGAGGTAAGAATTGAACGAGGTAAGAAATTTCATCACTCGCCAAGTTTCAGGTTGCAGTTGTGGTGTTGAGTTTTGTGAATTCCTTACTCCTGCTCTTGCTGTGAGTTAATAAACAGCCACAGCCTCGAAGGCAGATCACAGGGAGAGGGAGAGAAAAGCTTTCCTCCAACCTGTCAACTCCGTACCCGGAGCGATCTGGGGTGGCAGAGTTCCAGAAACTGCCGTCAGCCATGTAAGTGCAGCCTTCACATGCACAGGAGCTGTGCTTCTTAATGGCCACTGTTTTCGAAGCAATAGGTGTATTAGCAGCCGCAGGGAATCCGTTCTTTATTTTTAGGCGCCAGGCATGATCCTTTATATTCCCAGGATGCCGTCACAGACTTCACCTGGTGGTTTAATGAGCAGACTCCATAAAAATAGCACAATTATCTATATTTACAGCCCAGAAGTTTCTAGTGTCAACTTATGTTTGGCAGTGATGCTTTTCATTTGCTAGATGCCCTTGAGGATAAAGAAATGTTAATTGCTTTGGAGAATACCCCTCCAAGCACTTACAGTTAGTCACTGATGGGGTAGAAAGAGCACAAAAATCCAAGTATGAACACTCGAGGGCGAGGCCCAACTCCAAATTTCGTGTCTCTTTAGGCACTCTGATGAATCTCTCTGAGATTGCTTCTTGAACCAGGAATGACAGAAACCTTAAGGAGGATGGCAAGGAAATTAGTGCTGACAAGTGTTTTGTTTGCTCCCCTGGATTTCCCAAAGCTGTGTGGCTAGGTGGGGTCATGTGACCAGGTTTAGCCGATGAAGGATGAGTAAAAATGACATGTGTCACTTCTGGTTAAAGCAATACAAAACCCATGTGTGACTATCATATCTCCGTCTTACCTGGTCCAAGGGATTGAGAAGGCCTATCCCTTAGTATCCATGGGGGAGGGTTCCAGGAACTCCCTCAAAAACCAAAATCCATGGATGTTCAAGTCCCTTACAGAAAATGGCATAGTTTTTGCATATAGCCTTTATTTGCCTATTGGCTACAGTAGGGTGTATCTACACACCATTCACTGTAGAGCTCGGTGTGTGGCAAAGACAAGTTTTGCCTTTTTGGAACTCCTTAAATATTTGTTAAAATATATTTTAACATGTAGATGTGAAACTCACAGATGTGGAAGGCCAACTGTATTTAAAGGGCCCAGTGGGGTGGGGGAGGGGTCACAGGAGAACCTAGGGAAGCACCAACAAGAGATGGGACCAGAGACCGTGCCACCATTACTATGACAATGCCCGTCAAGTATGGTCAAGTATTTACAAGTTGTCTGTAGTGCTCCGGAAATGGATATGAGCAACTTACCTACCTATCCCCTTGGACCTTCCCTCTGCTTCAACCTTGAAGGTCCAGAAAATGTGGTCTAGAGGTCCGGCTAGCCTAAGGAGGAATAGAGATATAAAACACAGAAGAAAAGAAGCCACCAATCTTTGCTCTTCCCAGGCCATTGGGGAAACAGAATAAATTCATGTCTAAATTGTGACTTAAAGTGACTGGAAGGTTCTTGTTATCTGAGAAAAGTTATCAGAAAAAGTTGTGGTACTGCCCAGATTTTTAATCAAGGAAACAACCCCACAAACACGTTTAAAGGGGCAGTGGGAAACAGAAATAAAATAGTTTTTATGGTTCCGTCCCACAAGTTCCTCTGGTTCAAGTTAACAATTACATATAGGTGGGGTTGGGCAGGAGAGGGGCAGGAGGTTACAGACAAGGCAAGCTGAGTTTGGATAAGAAGGAAATGTGTGCCTTATCTGGTTCAAGGAAGTCTCTCCAAAAGGCTCCTACTAAAACACAAGAGTTTCCTGGGGAAAGTAGCTCATGATCCCCATAGTCCCCATAAATACAGATTGTTTGGTCAGAATAGCAGGCTCCCACACACAACCAGTGGGAGAAATGCCTGTGGCTTGAGAGGAGGCCTGAGGAAGGCGCTGAGGGCACAGGGAGGGAGGAGGGGGAGGCAGGATGCACCTGGGAATGCTCTGGGGTCAGGAGACGATGACATAGAACCAAGAAGAATGTCAGGACCTGAGGATTTGGGCAGTAGGAGCTTTCTGATTGCTGGGTTAGAAACATAAGCAGACACAGGACCCGTAGCTTCTCTAAAACCTTTTTTTTTTCCCTGGGAAAAGGTTCACCATGAGTCACGACAGCAGCAAACAGCTCCAGACACTCAGAAAGAATGCTCATGTGCCCCTGTATCGGTCACATCTCACAGAGGGCATGCTCTGTCATCCACGGGAAGCTTTAGGAGATCTCCGATTCCTGCCTCCTTCCACGCAACTTAACTCAATGATTCTTAACTTTGGCTGCACTTTGGAACCCCCTGGCCAGCTTTAAAATATTGATGCCTGGGTCCTTACGCCCCCAATTCCATCTAGATTCTTATTAATTGGTTTGGGGTGCAGCCTGGGCTATTTATGAGTTCCCCAGGTAATTCTGATAGGCAGCAAGGTGAGAACCTCTGCCTAAGAAAAACATAGGGACCCAAGAGACTGATCCAGCAGGTCTTGGGTGGGAACCCAGGAATCTATGTTGGAACAACTTCCCCAAATCAGTGGTACTTGGCTTCAAATTAAAGAGGCAATGTGCTTGGCTGTCTCTACACTGTTGGAAAAAAAATTATGAATTCAAAAGCATTATGAATTCAAATGTGTCAATTCAAGAAAAGCAGGTCAATCTAATTCTCTAGCATTGTATAGATATACCACCTGTTTGATTAAATTATACCATTTTCAAGCAACTAGCCTGATATCCTATTGAAAGGGCCGCCCTGCACTACTGACTTGGGCATTTTGATTGCATTGATGGGCTCATCCCATCAGTGCTGCTACTTTTAGATGGAAGGGACCAGAGGGACTAGCCCTGAAGGACTATCTTCCCTGCCTTCACTTTGCCCCTTATCTCTTGCTCAACCCACCATCATGTGCTCATGTGTTGAAAGCTTAGCTCATGTTCTGTTGTCAAGCCCAGACAACCCTAACCTGATTCCATAAAATGTGCACTGGCCATGTCTACACATCCCTACCCACCTACCCAAACTCTGCCGTGTACTCACTGGTGACTTGAGAGTCCATGTGGCGCAGAAGCAGGTAACACAGTTTTGGCCAGGATTCCAGAAGGTCATTGTATTCTAGTTATAACTAATGTAGCCCAAAGAATAATCTTCTATGTAGCAAATTTCTATATAACATATGTATAATCAGCCTGGCCAGCATAGTTCAGTGGTTGGGCATTGACCTATGAACCAGGAAGTCACAGTTCAATTCCCAGTCAGGGCACATACCCAGTTGGAGTGTGCAGGACGCAACCAATCAATGATTCTTTCTCATCATTGATGTTTCTAGCTCTCTTTCCTTCTCCCTTCCTGTCTGAAGTTAATAAAAATATATTTTTTAAAAACATGTGCATAATCACTAGAGGTAAAAGACAGCTTGGAAATAATATAGATATAGAGATAATCCACCATATGCATCTCTATATCTATCTATCTCTATCTAGGCCCCCAATAGAAAAATGATAAAGAAACCTAAGTAACAAAAGGCAAATAACAAAACAGAAGTACCTGAAAACCTCAATCTTTATATGGCTCAAAGAAGTGCATACTGAAATATTGAGACTAACCAGAGAACATGGACAGTAGCCAATGGTGCTTAGAAAATGCGAACCAGACTCTCTCGACCATCACTGATGCTCATGTAAATGGATATGACCTTTCTGTAGGGGAGTTCAGCAATAGGTAAAAATTTTTAAAGAGACGTGCCCTTAACACAGCTACTCTACTTCTAGGAATTTATTCTTAATAAATAATTGGACAATGCCATAAGGACATATGTACAAGGATTTCAGGGAAAACAACTTAAACTTCCACAGTAGAAAATTGGTTAAATAATTCTACATGCATACCATGGAATTATCTTTGGTTCCCAAAAATGATATAAAGCAAAATTTATCAACATGGAAAAGAGTCCACTAAGTATGAAAGCTAGATGACAAGAGCATGAATGTAGGATATAATTTTTGGAGGCTCTGTGCAATGTATAAAAAGCCTGAAATATATATATATATATATATATATAATATGAGGTGCCACTTATTGTGCTCTCATTAAACAGGCCCTGCTGGGAGCTGAAGAAGGTACAAGGATGACAATGATGACTGATGATAATGACAGCAATACGAGTTTCCATCATTTGAATGCTTACTATGTGCAACACACTGTGCCAAGTGTCATTGCAGTACACTTTGCTACCCCTTGAGAGACAAATACTTTTCACTTTGTGCCCATTTCGCAGTTGAGGAAACTGAGGCCTAGGGAGGTGTCATAAGCCACACAGCACATCAAAGAGCTCACGATCTAAGCCGTTCTGACTACATTGTGTCTGTAAGGCTGTCGAGTTAGACCCTTTGAAGTTTCTCTACACCAGCCTCACACCACAGCTAGACAGCTCCGTTCATGTTCACATTCAGTTCTGAGAGATTCCTTTTCAGCCTCAGGAGGGCTCTGGCGTTGTGAACACTCTTTCTGAATGCAGACATGGTGGGAGGAAGCCCAGTGACCAAAAGAGAAAAGATGTTTCCAAGAATTTTTGCAAGAAATGAGGTCATTAGCATGCTGAGGAAGCCCACCAGAAGCGTAGATATGCTTGATATTCATCGAATTCAACACCAAGGCCAACAAGACTAGAAACTCATTACATGCTCCGAAGGGAGCTTACGGTAGAAGCGAAGTACATACCTTCCAATATGCCCCGGCTTTGTAATTAGAACTTCCTAAGGAAACATTTCAGTGTGGGCACAACTTTGAATTTGGGATTATCAAAGTTAACTTTGAAATTAAATGTCATCAACTCGTAAGATAAACGTTTCAACAAGCAGGTGAGAACTTGAACATCTATATGAACATTTTTATCTTTAATGATATTACCTATAGAAAGTTATTTTCCTGTTTAACTTTCACTCAAAAATATTAATAGCCCTATGGTTAGAGTTGTTTTCTGCTTTAATCTAGGAAACACACAGAAAAACCAACCTTCTGTGTGTGTGTGTGTGTGTGTGTGTGTGTGTGTGTGTGTGTGTATGCATGCAAGTGTATGCTACAATGCAGTCCATATTTCTGGTTCAATTTAATCACTTGCCTTACCAGATATGTTTGTTTCTAAATGACTTTATGCCCTTTCTAAAAATAAACTCCACCTGCCACAGACAGACACCACTAAGGAGAGCCAGAATAATATGCCACACACTCCGCAGGAAATTTCGAAAGAATTGTCTCCAAAATGGCTTGTGGGATAACTTCATCATACTCCAGGTGAATACACTGAGGATAAACATACTCATTTGCAGTATTTTTAAAAATATTTTTATCCCATGACTTTAAAAAAAGTTTAAAACAGTCATCAATCATTTAAATTGTCACATTAGCTTATTCTAGCATTTCATGTGGCCAAATTTCAGGGAGAAAAGTGTTCATCTTTGAGGAGGAAAAAGATGAAGTTTTATGCTGAAGAACATGAAAAGGATATATTGGGAGGATAAGCTCATAAAATATTTCATTTAAATATAAATTTAATATAATAAAAAGACATGCCAAAACCGGTTTGGCTCAGTGGATAGAGCATCAGCCTGCGGACTGAAGAGTCCAGGGTTCGATTCTGGTCAAGGGCATGTACCTTGGTTGCGGGCACATCCCCAGTGGGGGGTGTGCAGGAGGCAGCTGATCAATGATTCTCTCTTATCGATGTTTCTAACTATCCTCTCTTCCTCTCTGTAAAAAATCAATAAAATATATTTTTTAAAAGAAAGAAAATTAAAAGATACAACAAATAAATGGGTAAGGGGAAATTATTTTAAATTCTTACCTTATACTACAGAGCAGAACAAAAGAGAGACGAGTGAAGGAGCGTAGTGTAAGAAGACTGTGATGACTGTGACAAGTGCTGGCGAGGATGTGGAAAAGCTGAAACATTGCTGAAGAGAATGCAAAATGCACAGCCACTTTGGAAAATCATTAGCTATTTCTTAAAAAGTTAGGCATAAATTCACCATATGACCAATCTATTGCACTCCTAGACATCTATGTAAGAGAAGTAAGAATGTGTGTCACACAAAGACTTGTTTGTGGATGTTTATTACAAACTTATTCATAATAGTCAAAAAAAAGGTAGCAACAACCCAAATGCCCACCAATGGATGAATGAATGAACAAAATGTGGTATATCTGCTGAGTGGGAGTTGGATCATCAGAGCCCAAGGCTGTGGTTTTGGGGTGAGGTCTCCTGTCCCAGTGCCCACGGCCTAGGGCTGGTGGAAGAGGCATAATACCTTTGCTGTTTGACCCTCGCCCCTATCCATTCTCTCTGCTCTGTTCTAGACTCTCAGGGGCAAACTGCAGCCTGCATCACTCAGCACACGTGCTCTCTGGCTCCTGGGTGGATTTCATGCTGGGAGTACCACCAGCGGCTCAGAAGGTGGGAGGGAGAAAGTGGGGAAATGGCTTCCCTGGCTTGCTCCTTGCCTTGCTGAGCTTCTGACAGTGGCTGTATTCAAGGGACAGCTCGTGTTGACTGGTCCCCAACCTTCCCAGTTCCAGCTCTGGCCAGGCCCTGGTCCAAGCAGGCCCGGAAGTGGTATGGCTCTCTGCTCTGCCAACTCCTGTCTCCTCTGTCCTCTCTGGGTCCCTGTCCCACCCACCTCTGTGACCAGCCCCTTTGTGAAATGTGAGGCTGTGCCATCTTTCTCCTTCCTTGACTAGCACAGTCTCTGAATGAAGACCGGGGAAATGTTACAGGAGGAAGGGAGAAGGGATGCCAGGCAGCCCCGAGCAGCTAATGCCCTCTGTCAGCACCACGTGACCCCCTTCCCACACCAACAGGAAGCAGGAAGCCTTCCCCTCAGTGGTGTCTAGCAGGCGGGCTACCATTCCAGCTTGTTACTCTGCTATGGATTACTGGTGATATGAACAATGAAGCATTCACACACACCCGCACCCACACACGAAGGACTTCCAGTTGCTTCACGAGCTCAACCCCAGCCAGAAAAACTCTAAAATCTCAGACTGCTGTTTCTGCCAGCAAAGGTTGCCTGATTGCTCACGGCGCGTTTCAATAATCAACAAGAAAATGAAATAGAGAAATGGGAGAGAGAGGGAGTGGACAGGGACTCTCAGGATACAAGAAGACCTCAGTGACTGAGTTATCCCATAAGAAACGCTCACGTCACCATCTCCTGGTTATTTGATGAGCTCAGCAATGCCTGGAGGTTCCCCCCATCATCACTAAGCCCTGCCAGACAGGTGAGGCCGCCCGTGTTTTGGGAGGGGAGTGTATATAGGAAACGGGTGCCAGTTGTGGCATTTAGAAAGGCTGGGACACAGAATTCCTCCTGGTAGAAATGCCGTTAGGTGTCTACATATAATAGGGAAGCGTCTATTGAAACACATGTAGAGATGGGCTCAGGACTGAGGAAATCTCAACCCAAAGGTCCCCACTCCACCCCCTCAAGAAAGAGTGAGCCCTTAGAACAGGTCTAATGATTGCCAACCAGGAGGAACTGAAAAACCGCTGGCTTTGTCAGGACAGCTGTGTGTGTCCACACATGTGTGCATGTGCTTGTGTGAGAGATAGCTCCCTTCAAAGTCTCCTCTCCCTTCCACTTTCCTCCCCTCCTCTCCTCTCCTCCCTCCCTTCCCTTCCCCTGTCCTCTCTCTCCAGCTGGGGGAGTCACCCATGTCCAAGGCCTCACCCTGGCAGCTGGGAAGGACACGCGCAGCCACACAGAAGCCTGCACCTGGCATTCCACCTCCCAGCAGCTGTTCCAACCACGTAAGAAGCACGAGGGTCACTCGTCATCCTCCAGGAGAACAAAGGGCAGAGGATGCAGAGATGATTGTATCAAAGGGATTCGACTTCCCGGATGACCTCACTCCCAGATCTGCAGAGCCCAGATAAGCATCACAGGTCCTGGCAGAGGGCCCCCTCCAGGGAAAGAAAGGAGGCAGGAAGCTGACTTTTCATGGTTTTCAGGGCAGCTTCCTTGACAGGGAACAGGGCACCTGTGGCCATAAAAAATCATGATGGCCCATTCTGGCTCCTGCCAGCTCCCCAGAAAAGGCAAATGAGAGTCATGTCTCCCCCACTGTAAGACCTCCACTGATCCCACCTGGGTCACTGGGGATCTTTTCCTTCTCTGTACCCGAGCATAGATTTTTTTCATATTTCAAATAAATTTGTATGTCATTCTTGAACTTTTTCTTTCATAGTCTCAGAATATGCAGCATAAAAAAAATAAGAAGAATAGGTTTAAAAAATTGGTGCATCTCAGATTATAATCTGTGAGACTAATAGTGCTAGTTAGCAAGAGAGAAAATGAAGTGATGCTTCTAAGCATTTATTTATTCATTCTCCAAACTGTTTTTGACACAAATTTGAGCCTGGCAGACAGAAACATGGAACATGTGCCCCGTTCTGAAAGTGCTCACAGATTTGTTGAAAAAACAGATACTAAAACAAATAGTTATAGAAGTAATGTTACCCCCCCTGGGAATTTTATGAATATTATAACAAACTAGAGGCCTGGTGCACAAAATCATGCACCGGGGGAAGGGGGATCCCTCAGTCTGGCCTGTGCTCTTTCACAATCTGGGACTCTCAGGGGATGTCCGACTCCTGGTTTTCTTCTGACTGCTTTTAAGGTGTTCTCTGCCATCTCTCTCTTTCTCTTTGTAGTGTCCCTTTAATCCACCCAGGTATTAATTTTCTTTCTCCTCGAAGTCCTCACAGTTTGGAACTCCTCGGGGGATGTAGCAGTGTGCCAAGCAGCAGGTGGCCAGGGAGGAGCCCAAACCAGGGCCGGGTGCTGCACCACTCACACTCATCCTGGCCGCTGCACCTGCTGCTGCCGCTCAGTATGCTGCTGTGGAGTCAGGAGAGGCTCCTGCTGCTGCAGCTGCGCTCGCCAGCCGTGAGCCCAGTTTATGGCTGAATGGTGCTCCCCTGTGCTAGTGCACTGACCACCAGGGGGAAGCTCCTGCATTGAGCATCTGATGCCCCTGGTGGTCAGTGTACATCATAGCGACCGGTCTTTCTGGATGTTCCACCAGAACAATTGCGTAGGCTTTTATATAGAGAGATAATAAATAAACCAGAATAAGAATCATTTATCAAGACTTTGTTTTCTCCTGCTCAGTTTCAGCTACAGAATTTGCCTTGTTTCAGTAGACCCATCTGTGGTGATGAAAGGCTCTAAATGTGTGTTAATAGGGTAGCCATTAGCCATGTGGCTACTGAGAACTTGACCGTGACTAGTGGGATGGAGGAACTGAATGTTAAAATGTATTAAATGCAAATAGCCACATGTGGCTAGTGGTTGCCACGTTGTATAACACAATTCCAGCATCCGTTCCTATGTAGATCTGGCCAGATTTCCCAAAACGACTGAAGGTCAATCTATAGAGATCAAAATCAAGTAACACATCAATGGGAGTGGCTGATCAGGCATTAATGGGTCAACTGCCTGTCCACCTGGATCCACTGGGCCATCAATGTCCGGAAGGAAATGAGCCTGACCCTCAGATGGGGCAGAAAAGAAGGTGGAGAATGCAACCATAACACAAAGCTAAGCAACTCAAGTGGGAGCCCAGGCCAGAGCAACCACAGAGTTCATTTGGGGTGACGGCACAAACAGAGTTAAAGCAGGTTCAAACGCAAGTCAAACTTCTCTGTGTGACGATGGTCCCATAAGATTGTAACAGAGCTAAAAAGTCCTACTGCTTAGTGGTGTCATAGACCCCAGAAGGTCGTGGCACAACACATTCCTCCCATGCCCATCGTGACGCCGGGCCGGTATAAACAAACGCCAGTGCGCCAGTCCTGGGAAAGCATAGCACCTACAGTCTCAGTGGCTGGTGACGCCGTCGAGGCGGGTGTAAGTGTGCTCCATGATGTTTGCACAACAACAAGACTGCCTAGTGACCCATTTCTCAGAAATACCAACTTCGTGAAGGTGAAACAGGACTGTTTTAGAGAAGTCAATGACATGCAATCCAAACCCATTTATTGACAAGCCTCCTTCATCTACAAATGTTTTTCTGAACACTTCCTGTGCGCTCAGCACCAAGAGGGGGTTACTAAGAACCCGGTAGTGTGTGTAAGGCATCAGTTGCTGGCTTAAAAACCTGACTTTTTTGCCGAAACCGGTTTGGCTCAGTGGTAGAGCGTTGGACTGCAGACTAAAAGGTCCCGGGTTCAATTCCGGTCAAGGGCATGTACATTGGTTGTGGGCACATCCCCAGTAGGGGGTGTGCAGGAGGCAGCTGGTCGATGTTTCTCTCTCATTGACGCTTCTAGCTCTCTATCTCTCTCCCTTCCTCTCTGTAAAATATCAATAAAAAAAATAAAATTAAAACCTGACGTTTTTGCTTAAGAGACTAAACAAAAACTATGCAAGGCAGTCTTCAGCGAAGCACTGAACCGCATGTCCCTTAGCCACAGCTACAGCCGCCTGTGAAGAACAAGCAGCACAAGTGGGAGGCGTGGGGGCGGGGGCGGGGGCAGGGTGGTGGGCACCACAGGCTGTGTCACCCGGGGGTCTTCATGGAGAAGAGGGTTTCACTGGGCTCTTTGCAAACACCAGGACTCAGTCCAAGTTAGCCGGGCAGCCTGAGCCTGTCACAGCCTGGCCCCCGCCTCCCCCCAGCAGCGTCTGTCAGCAGACCCACCCACCCCTGTTTTTGCCAAAGTGTCTTGCAGTTTCCCAGCCTGTGCACCACCTTCGTGCTGAGCCATTGTACCCACAGAACTGCCCGGTGGGCCTGCCGGGAGCGGCCCTGGGGCCGGAGGCACAGACCTCCGCCTGCACCCCAGCCTCACTAGGTCCTGAGTGGGGACTCTGCAAATTCCTTATCCCCTCTCAGCCTGGTCCCCTGGTGTGTAAAACCAGAGCAATGCTACCCACCTCTAGGATT
Organism: Vespertilio murinus; assembly: GCA_963924515.1. Classification (NCBI taxonomy): domain Eukaryota; kingdom Metazoa; phylum Chordata; class Mammalia; order Chiroptera; family Vespertilionidae; genus Vespertilio; species Vespertilio murinus. The sequence goes on along the minus strand of OZ004712.1, from coordinate 11,762,730 downwards.
GTTGGGATACCTGAGAAAAAAAGAAGGCTTACACGGAGCTCTTGTTTTTCAAACGCTTTTCATAATTTACCTGCTGATCCACAACCTACCTGAGAAGCCTGCTCTGACCTCCCCTGCGGTGGCTCTCCAGCCCCAAGGCATGCCTGTTTACCTCAGCCGGGGAGATAGCGCGTCTGCGTCACCTGGAGCAGGACCCGCATGGCCTGGCATCCCGTGAAGCATGTAGCATTTGTCCCAGGTGCTCTGTTTTTCTGTAAAAGACTGTCCGTGGGGGTTGCATTACAATCAGCTGGGGTGAGTTTAGTAGATGGCCTTTGTCCTTCCAGCTGCCATCAGGGCCTGGACTGCAAATATCAGAGGGATGGCTCTCACTTGAATGCCACGCTTCAAGGTGAAAGAGGACCGGGATTAACCTCTCCCTCTTCCCGAGCTTCTCCTGGACAGGGGATAACTAGCATCTCCCGTTCAAGGACAGCTGCAGGGCACTGCCTGCTGACGGAATATACAGGTACACTGGAAGGTGATGGGATGTATTCGGCACCCCTGTTCCTGCTGGCCGTGTGGGGTACCAGCCAGGGGTGTTTTGGCCAGTGCTGTGGCCCTCCAGGGAGCTGTAGTCTGGAAAATAAGGGAGTGAGATGCCGGTGCCGAGTGTGTAAGAGTTAGAGACTGAGTGGTCCCGCAATGAAGTGCGTGATGAATCATCTGAATACACTTGAGGTAGGAGTTTTTCATTTACAATATGGCGTAAAAGTGCAACTATTTATTTTACCATATAATAATTTGGCTATAAATGTTTTCAGCAGCAATTGAACAAAAAACATGCATGCTAAATGAAAAACCAAGCATTGAATCTCCATATATGAAGAAAGTTGATAAATATGTAACCTGTACAAATCCTTTGGTGACATTTACCATCCACCATCGGGGACATCACTGACCACATAAAACCGCACGCAAATGTCCTGAACCGGCACCTACTTCAAAAATTAGACCTATTTTAAGAAGGCTGTGCTCTCAAACGGCAATTTCACATGTGCAGCTGCAGGAAAAAATGTGTATGCATCACCCTGTGAAGCATGACTTTTCGTTTAGGTCAAAGGACTGCTCTTCTCAATTCGCTTTGCCCATTTTTATTCCAAGTCTGTACATACATAAAGTGAGCTGATCGCCGTCTGTGTGTTGGTGACATTAGCAAAAGAAGGGAGGCGTGAAGCCCTTTGCATATGCGTCCTCAGACACTTCAAATAGAAAACTGGTTACTGCCAATGATGGTGGGATTCCCCCTCCCCATACATATCCTGAAATCAAAGTTAAATTGTTGGAAGTGCATTCTCAGGTAAACCACCGGGCATGGTTGGGAATACTGTTGTAAATTCAGTTCGAAAGTTCAGCATTGAAGATAAGACGTGTTTTTGCAGTAATAACAGGAATACAAATGTTGAGGGATGCCTAGGTTCCTGGAAAACAATGTTCTCACCAAATTAAGAAAGCTACGGAACGGAATGTACTGGGAAACTCCTGGGAGCACGCAGCTCATGACCAAACCCTAACAACTGTGACATTCCACCCAAGGAAATAGAAACTGTCAGTGTCAGAAATGACAACTGTTCCTACGTATAACAAAGTAAAGTACAAAATTCTCGAGGCAGAACTTATAGTAAGTCTCCAGCCTCTCCTCTCAGAACAAGCCAACCCCGTGTGTCTACAAAAGCCTCCACGGGGCAGCGTGTTCTTTCCTCTGCTGCCCACCAGCAACTCAATTTAAAAATCTTTGAGTTTTCAAATAACTACTTTGTAAATCAACTTATGTGTCCTAAAATAATTCTTTAAATGTTGGTTACATGTCTAAATGTTGGTTACATGTCGATGTCAATCAATTGGAACATTTTTTTTAATATATTTTATTGATTTTTTACAGAGAGGAAGGGAGAGAGTTAGAAACACCGATGAGAGAGAATCATCTATCAGCTGCCTCTTGCACACCCCCTACTGGGGATGTGCCTGCAACCAAGGTACATGCCCTTGACCGGAATCGAACCCGGGACCTTTCAGTCTGCAGGTTGACGCTCTCTCCACTGAGCCAAACCGGTTTCGGCCAATTGGAACATTTTAATAAATTATTCAATAAATGGACCACAGCAAAAATTCAGGTTAATTGCAATGATCTAAAACACGCTTACATTGCGACACGTCGGAACTGTCTCTTCCAAAGCAGGGGGAAGAAGGTTTACTACACCTGGACTCATGGGAAGGGTGTTTGGATGAAGCTCCTGTTTTTAATTGGATCAATTTATATTCTGCACTGAAATGGAATATAATTGAAAAGGTCTGCAGTTTGACAACATCCAATCTTCGTGAAACATTCAAAAGAATCGCGAATAGCGAGAAATTATTTGACAATTCAGGCTTTATAAAAATATTTGTTGAACAAAGATGCTTTCCATGGGAGCAGTTGTAAAATTATCTGGGCTGAAATATTAACACAGGCCAGTTCAAAAATACTAGAATTGAGACTATCTTCCATTTAGCTGCATTTGCTCTGAGCTTACTAAATAATTCAGCACCTTTAGGGAGAGTATTTTCGCAATTAAAATATTTTGGTCTATAGAGAAGGGTCAATTTCAAGTTTATGAATCATTTAAGTGCAACTATAAATGAGATAGCATTCAATTTTGTTTTAAAAACTAAAGATAAAAAGACATTAAAATAAATACATTCCTCAAAAATGCAAGACTTATTACTGCAGTACAGTTATGGCTGAGAAAGTGATGAAAGTATGCCAATATGTATATATGTACAATATGTACAATATGATCGTACTTTGCTTATATTTTCTTAATTTGTAGAAAATTATTTATTTAAAAACTTTGATTTATGTATATGAACAAAGTGATTTCTCTTTTTTAAAAATAATTTTATTTTTATATTCATTTTTTTATGAGCCAAACTGATGAGTGTGGAGAACAAGATCTCAAATGCTTCCTGGATCCATTTTTTGAAGAGAACGATTTGTACTTGCACCACTCTGCTGAAACCAGTGTCATCAATAATTCCAAGAACTGTAGTTTTCCTTTTTCTAGTTCCCACATCTCAAAGGCCAAGTCTGAGGTCAGAGAAGAAATAAGGTTACCCTACGCCTAGCTCACACAGCCTTCGTCCTGACTGCCCACGTGGCATTCAGAAAGCACTTCCTAGAGGCAAGGATTTGAAGTTACTGACTCAGTAGCCTTTTAATTATCTCACCATGTGCCAGGCACCATTTAACTATTCTAATCCTTATTAACCTCTGAGATGCACATTCTAATTACCCCCATTTACAGAGGAGAACACTGATGAGGGGAGAGGTTAAGTCTCTGGTCACAGGTCATAGACCGTGATTACTACGGTAGTAAGCTGGGACTTGAGACCAGTCAGCCTGGCTGCAGAGCACTTGCCTCGGACTACAACCTCAGGTGGCTCTCCTGGTAAATGTCTGTGGAATGAACAGAAAATGAATGAGCCGGTGAATGAAGGAACGGATGACCAGGAGGAAGGCGACGGCAGTCACTGTAGCTGTGATGGGTAAAGAGATCGCAGTGAGAGGAAGTGCCTAACACAGGTGCGCATCCACAGCGTGGCGGAAAGGCTTGGAGTCAGAACCAGCGCTTTTCCAGGGACAGCGCTTAAGTACACAGGACTGTTTACTCAGCACACCAGCCACCAGGATGCCAGTTAAGAAAACAAACATGCCCTCCCCCTGCTGAGAACAGAGACCCCATTGCGGGTGTTGATGGAGGTCCTGGAGGTCCCGATAACCAGCCGCTCTTTGAGGAAACCAGGATGCTGTGGCCTGCTCTGGCAGGCCCGGGTTTCTGGGCCCCTGGAGGCGGGCAGGGAAGTCCCGAGGAGTGTCCTCAGTGTGTGTGTGTGGGGGGGGGGGGTGGGGGTGGCAAGGGGGGGATGAGAGAAGGGGCAGAGTCTGAGATGAGATAGGGACCAGTGAAGCTGTTCAGGAATGCCAGAGTCCATGGCAGCGCCTGACAGCACCTGAAGGCACTCGTGCCCCGGTTGGAATCAGGAAAGAAACTGTCGCGGAAGGGAGCACACTCCAGGGAGGTTCGGGCTTGCTGAGTTGGAGCCATTTGAAAACGCCTCGGACAGAGAGGACGTGGCCACGCCAGGGGGCCACGTGTCCTGAGTGTGCTCGCCTCCCGGTGGGGACCTCAGGGCTGCTGGAAAGAAGGAAGGTGCGGGAGTGATGGAGAGTGGGTGCCCCAAATGGAGGAACCTGGGTGAGAAGACACTGCTGGCCGGAGGAGAAGCCATAGCCGTCACCACACCCCGGGAATCTCCACCCTGAGCGCGCTCAGCGCTCAGATGCGGCTTCGGGGGAGCTTGCACTTGGCTGAGGGGCTCCAGCTGCTTCCGCCCCCCCCCACCCCGCCCCGGGGGGGGGGGGAAGCCAGGCTTGTGAACGGCCCACTCGCCCTTTCTTTCAAGAGGATCAGAGCTGCACAGCGGGCTGCCCGCCCGGCCTGCTTCTTCCTCTTCCAGCTTTCACAGATGTTTCCCAGCACACCTGCACTGGCATCCTGTGCCAGGGTCTGCCCCGCGCAGGCCCGCCCTCACACCCCAGATGTCCTCCAGGATCCAGGGCCCAGCATCAATGCTTTACTGATTCACATATTCAATTACCATCCACATCCTCAGTCACTAGGCATTAACTCGGTGCCCCCAGAGGCCAGGAGCTGTGCTGGCCCCGGGGACAGACAGGAAGCAAGGAGGACACAGTGACCGTCGTCCCGGCAGCTTGGAAGATGAAAGACCGGGAGGGGTTCGGGGAGGAAAAGCTCGCCTGGGTGGGGCTGAAGGCTAGAAGCAGTGTGTCCCGCCAGATGACAAAACACACGCGTGACCGGCCCACCCACCAGGCGGGAAAGGACTTCAGTCCCCCGCCACCTAACGCCCTGCGGCCTCGCCCCTCCCTCGGGGGACGCGCCCAGGGACGCCCCAGAGCCCGGGAGAAGCACAGCGGCCCGTCCAGGCCAAGACAACAGCACGGTCCCCGTTTACCCCCACACCTGAGAGTCCGCAAAGCATGCCCCTGGGCTGGAGCCGCCAGGAATGAGGTTTACAGAATGTGCCCCAGGGTCCCCCCGCTGAACGGACCAGAGGAGCTGACCAGGAGGCAGCTGGCGTCCAGCGGAAGGTGGAGGGGAGGCCTCGCAGAGTCCTGGGCCACCCGAGGCTGTCTGTCGCTGAAACCTGGCTCTCAGGGGGATGCTGACTGAGCCACACTTCCCCAGCCTGCACACACACACACACACACACACACACACACACACACACACAGCTGTGTGACGCGGGCAGCCAGAGGCCTGCAACCTGAGGCCGTCCTGGAGGAGGTGAGGCTGGAGCTCCTGGGAGGCAGCGGTTTGAATCCCAGCTCTGCCGTCCCAACCCCCTGACCGAGACCGAGGCCTGCAGCTGCTCCGGCCTGCTTCCTCCCTGTAAGAGGGAGAGCAGCGCGGGGATGGATGATGTCTACGAAGCACTCGGCCCCCTGCAAGCAACTGGAAAGTGCATGAAAGCAGTTGGTTATTATCCCCGAGTGCCTGGCTCAAGCCATCACGTTAACTGCAGTTGCCTCTGCCTGTGTATCAATCCACTCTCACTTACTTCCTCAAAAAATAAAAAAAAAAAGGAAAACTAAACTATAAATTCCCTCCCTCCTTCAGGAAGTTTTCTGAAATCACAGCCCCGAGAGGATTCCACAGACGCTGGCCTCGCTCCGCAGACCTGGGGGCTCCGCGTGGCCCCCCCACGGCGCCCCTGGAGAAGCCAGGGCCTCGGGGCGGAACAATGGGCAGATTGTGCTGCTGCAGGAGGAACAGGTTTGATCTCGGCCTGCTGCCAGCTGGGAGGCGAAACCCTTTCCGGAACACTCGCTGTTGGGGTGGCTTTCCCCGGGGAGCTGACCATCCTGCCTAGGAACACCGGCCGGTGGGCCGGGCCCGGTGCAGAGTGGAGCCCGGACAGGGGTCCGTGGGCTCCTAGGACTCTCCCGGGGAGTGGGACACTGTGGCCCCTCCCCTAGGCTGACCACTGGACCCCCCCCCCCAACACACACACACACACACACACACCAGGTGTGCATTTCCTGTCACCTGCCCACAGGTTACAGGTTACATCCGCTTCTTTTGTAACCCACTGGCCCAAATGAGAGGCTGAGAGAGAAAGGGCCATTGTTTCTGCTGGCAGGCCGGGCTCCAGAGGGAGGGGTGGGGGGGCAGCGGGGCTGAGGACCTGGCCTTCCTGCTTCCATTACTCCGTGATGAGCAGGGGGCGGCCCCCAGGTCTGCACAGACCCCCCTGCCTCCCCCGTGAGGTTCTCACAGCTTCTTGAGGAGCCCTGGGAGAACAATGGGACCCTTTTCCCATGACCTTCACTCGCCCTCACTTGAAATTCTGTTGTGTTTGTAACTTAAGATAAGGGACTGATTTCTGCACCTTCAGGGGGACAGCAGCCATCTCCGGCCTCCCGCTCTCCCCACTGTCTCGTCAGCGGAGGCTGGGCCCGCAGGCCGGGCTGTGAGCACTGCAGGACCCAGCGCCGCAGGGCGGCTATCGGTTCTCTGGGTGCGTCTGGCTCCCCGCAGGGCCCGGAAGCACCTGCTTCTCTTCGGGGCGCATCCGCCTGGGCCTGGCTTCCTCCTCCTCGGCCAGCGGCACTTTCTGGGCACGTGCCAGTCCCGGGGGGGGGGGGGGGGGGCGCAGACGGTGACCTCTGCCCCGAGCTTCAAGCCTAGCCATAGACTCCCTTCTCCTTTGATGGGTCAGGTGGGGGGAAACCCCAGGGCGCCACCCCTCTTTCCTGATGAGGTGGAAACTTGACAACTGCCTTACACAATTAGTAAAAGTGTCCTGTTTGGGGTTTTGTTTATAAAGCATGGGCTGAGAGATCCCTTGTGGCACGTTAAGCACCCAGACGCAGGGCACCCACCAGCTCGGCCACGGTGGGTTGTAAGCGGGGCTCTGCGGTGTGGGGGTGGAAGTGCGGCTGGATTGGAAAGCCAGGCTGAGTCTGATGAGGGGGGTTTGAGATCCACGGGGTGAGGGCGCTCAGGCTGCCGTGGATGAAGAACCACCCGGAACACCTCCTTGAATTGTGGGCCAGGCCCGGGTCCCTGGTGCCCACCCGTGAGCCCGGGCCCAGGCCTGGCCCACCATCTGCCCTGGAGTCCGGGGTGACTGGCTTCTATACTCGGGTGGGGCTGCACTTCGAGGGGCAGTGCCTGAAGCAGCGGTTCACAGGGTGAGGCCCCGCCAGCTCCCGGGGTGGCGGCGGGAAATTTGGCAGAAATGCCCGTTTTCAGGCCAACTCCAGAGGAGAGGAGTCAGCGCCCTGGGGCGGGGCCAGCAGCCTGCCCTCACACGCCCGCCGCTCGGGATTCCAAGGTTGAGAAAGGCGGCCTCACGAGACTCCTTACCGGCCGGGAGGGTAACCTGGAGCCGCGAGCGGGCACGTAGCGGGCCGCCCAGCCCGAGGCCGCTGCTCTGGGCCCACGGGAGTAAACGTAAAATGTGACTCCCGCCTCCACAGCCCCTCTTCCCGGGGCATTCACTTTTTGTTGCTATTGTTAATCTTCACCAAGGATACTTTTTCCTTTGCTTTTCAGAGACAGTGGGAGGAAAGAGGCGAGGAAACATCGATGTGAGAGAGACACGTGGACTGGTCGCCTCCCACATGCGCCCCAACCAGGTCAGGGATTAAACTTGCAACCCAGGCAAGTGCCCTTGGCTGGGAATGGAACACTCGACCCACTGGTGCAGGGGCAGATGCTCTAACCACTGAGCTTATCAGCCAGGGCCTGAGCACTAGCCAGGGTTTGAGCCAAGGATGTGAAGGGGAAAGAATGTGGGCTGTGTTTCAGAGAGACAAGGACTCCAGCCCTGGTCCCAAATGTAACCTCCCTGAACCTCCATGTTTTCTGCTGTGAAATGAAGGAATGTGACCACCGCAGTGGCGCGGGGAAGAGTCCTGAGGTTAGTTAGACGGGGAAAGTGCCCAGCCCGTGTCTGGCGCATAGTAGGCACTTGATTTTCCTCTGTCTCGTGCAGTTGTTATTTCCCTTAGCTAACTGCGATCGGGAATGAGATCCTTAATCTTTATACAAATATGACTTGAGGGCTTATTCCGCAGAGAGCATAAAAAGGCTCATTTTAAAATTCACCTCTCTCACGGTGGAACGCGAGAAGAGCTCTGTGCGTGCTCCTGGTTTTAAAGGCGGGCGGTGTGAGGGTAGACGAGGCAGCTCTGAGGCTGCTGAACCTGGTTTGACCCTGCGGCCATAGCGGCTTCCTCTCACTCGTGTGTTGTAGTGACGGGCAGAACCTCGTAATGTTATTATCAGGTACTTTGCACAAGTATCTCACTTTCACAGTTGATCTCCACTGTTCATAAAGTGCTACTACCATCTTGGTGACAGGGATCTGTCATCAACAGGTGTGAAGAAATCACCGTGTGTGTGTGTGTGTGTGTGTGTGTGTGTGTGTGTGTGTGTGTGTGGAGGGGGAGAGAGAGGAGTCAGTTTGCAATGCAGTTGGCTGGAACCTCGGCCAGCACTGTGCATTTATTTACAAGAGAGCAGATTCGGTAACCACTCTGGCATGAAGCTATGCTGCCTGCGTTTTATATTTTAAAGATAACGCAGAATGGTTTCATTGACCCTACATAAACACTCGACATGGACTGCTTCCACAGACTCTGACAATGCCTGCAAACACGCCTGCCCCCGAGGCCGTGACTGCAGCCCAGGCCACCGCTGAAAGCCGGCACAGGCTGATCTGTGGGAGCGAAGGGCAACCCCGGGTGCGTGCAATGATCAAACGTCCCCAGCATCGGGCTGCAAGGTCCTCCCGTGGTCAAGCCCTGTGGCAGCGTGCACCCTGGGTGGCCTGCTAATTTAATTTGTGGTAGAGTAAGTAACTGGAAGCTCTTAGCACAGGGAAAGGTAGATACACCCAAAGTTCACTGCCAACTAGTGCTGTAGCCTTAGCTTCCGCAAACATTTACTGAGGACCTGCTGGGTGCTAAGCACATTTAAATATACGGTCTCATCTGAGGCTCCCAAACAGTTATCTCCACGCACGTTTTACCCACGAGGACCTGGGGTGCAGACATGGAGGTGTTTCACACAGACATGCCGCCAGTTACTACAAAACCAGTTGGTCGGCACGGGTCTTCTGTCTCAAAGACAGGTTTTTCTACTCTGTCAGAATGTGTAAAATGAATGTTCCAACTGCCACCAATTAAGGAATTCCAAATCCACTTTACAGATGACAAAATAAAGTATACAGCTCACAAGGCCTTAGCACACACAAGGCATTAAGGAAATACATTACTATGAGCTAGTCATTCAGCCGTCGGTCATTCAAAACGTAGACTAAGGAGAACCCAGGGCTCAAAGGCTCCTGTTTTGGGCCCCCATTTAGAGGGCCACCTGGTTTCTGCCATTTCCACATGCACGTCTCCCCCAAGAGGGGGCGCTGTAAACTCAGCAGGGAAATCAGGTAAGTCCCAGGAGGGATTTCCTGCTTTCAGTCACTGATTCACTTACTCATTCACTTACTCACCTGGTCAGACTTCACTCATTCATTCATGGTTTCTTATAAGTGAGGCAACCTTGTTTAGCTATGTCTTTCTTCAAAAACAATTTTGGAAACCTACACATCCTCTTGAACTCTTCGAGGATGAAATTAAAAGTTTCTCTTCCTGCATGGAAATAATTGCTAAGAGTGTAAGTTTGACATGCAGTCAATATGGACAATCTGAAATAAAAAATGTTACTTTTTGCTTTTATATGCATCCAAAGGGATAGGGATACCATAGTAATTCTGTATTTATCATCATCCAAAACCTAAAAATACACAAATAACTAACCTTTTAATGGTAAGAATAATTAGTGTTTCCTTTCTTCCTTGAATCCATATTTCCATTCCATTTCCTAAATGTTACCCTCTTGTAATACATTTCATACTTGAAAATTGCTAACCACCCTAGCATAATTCTATGTAACGACAGCATAATATAAATCAAAATGATTTTCTAATTTCCTGTAATCTTAAGCCTTTAGGTGCTGAAAGTGTTTCCCTGGATTGAGTTACTGTTAAAATTATTAGAAGAAAGTTAATCTAAACAACATAAATATATTACAGCTTTAGACGCACCATGACGTCAGGAAGAAACGAGAGGTGTGCGCCTTCCCATGAAAAGCAAGCAGCAGGTGAGCTGGAAAGGAGACCCTTTTCCCTGGGGTCTCCCCTGCCGGTGTGCTCTCAGGCTGATCTTGTTAGGAAAGATTGGAAGTCTGGGATCTAAAAACGAATTCCCTGAAACACAGCCCATCTAACATGCCCGCGCCGGAAGGCTGCTGCGCCAGGAGCCGAAGCACAGAGGCTCACGGGGGCACCGGGCACCTAGACAAACAACCACGAGAAGAGTCAGGGGGTCTAGTGTCATATCTGTTAGGGAGCAGTCAAGAGACAAGAACAGGGGGAATCTCATATAAAGAACTGTTAACGAGGCAAAAGATTTAACTATGAGAAGGGATAAAAGAGAACTGCAAGGGGTACCAGAAGCAGAAGCTCAGAGGGCGGCTACCCTCCCTAAGGATGAGGGAATGTCCATGAGGACCTTGAAGACCTGGAGGAGGAGCCCACAGGCTGAGCTGCAGACCCCTGAAGAGAGGGTGTGGCTGCTACAGCAAAAAGAAACAGGCTGCTAGAGGGTGCTCACCTCGGGGCCCCAGAGCCCTCGCCATTGCCATGAACACTGCTGGGACCCTCTGCACCCCAATTGCTACAAAGGACATGGGAAACAGCAGCAGGTGGGACAACAGCGTCCCGCCTCTCCGTCCGCTTTGCAGCGCCCTCTATTGGCAGAGTGAAACACTGAGCAGCTGTGGAAGGCCAAGGGCACCGTGCTGAGGTCCAGCTCCAGGACCCCAAAGCAGGACAGAAAAGGGCGCGTTTGGAGCTGAAAGACAGTACACTAACAACTGGCACCAGCACGGAGAGGAAATTACAGCCAAAGGGTTACGTGAGTCCAGAGAAAGGAGAAAGGCCTTTTTTCATCTGCCTCTCCGCCGGAATCAATGGGCGGATAGGCTCTCTACTAGATGCTGAGCTGACTCTGTGGCCCCCGTTACATTTTGTGGAGAGTGGCCAGAAGCTACGCGACTCCCCTGCGGGGATGGCCAGGACTGGGAATCTCACCCCCACTTCTCCACACCGTGGCTTTGCTTCTGTGTGCGTGCAAAGGGGGCCTGTTTCTCTGTCTTGTCACAGTTGCTCCTCCTGACCCAGGGCCTCGGGGACGCCTTCGCTCTGAGCTTTTCCTCCTTTCATTCCTGCGCACAAAGAGCAGGCAGGCGGCGAGCTGGGAGCTTCTATTTTGATTTCTCACATCTCTGCTCTCCGTGCTGAAGTGCAATGATTTCATACAGCTACCCAATTGGCACTGAGTTCCCCTTTCACCAGCTCCCCGAGGGTCTTCATCGCTGCAGTCAAGAAGACATTATTTTAAAAAATCGCGTCAGTGCCAACCAACTGTGACAGGATTTTAGTTCAAAATCATCCTCCGTTGGCCTTCCTTGTGCGAAACCTGCTGCCACATTCTATAAAACACCCCATTACTCATCTGCAACGTCTTCAGAAAGAAACGCTCTGAAAGCCACGGGATGGGCGGAAACTGTCCTGGTGGGAATACAAAGGCTGAGGAATTCCTCTTTTCCACCACTGACTGACCGAGTAAGTCCATGAGAAAGTCACTGGGTTTCTCATCCCTCCCCTCAGCTTCTCGTGCTGATCGCCGAGGAGGTTCCGGGACCAGATTGACAGCGTCAGCCGGGGGACTGGGAAAGGCCACCCCGTGCCCATCGAGCACTGTCAGCAAGGGGCGATCTCAACCACACTACTCCAGACCCACAGCCCTCATTATGACCTTGTATTTACATGTCTTTTTCAGTAAGGTTCTTGTTACTTTATTAAGGTACTAGAGGCCTAGTGCATGCAATTAGTGCATAGGATCCCCTCAGCCCAGCCTGCACCTTCTCCAATCCAGGACCTCTTGGAAGATGTCTGACTGGCAGTCAGAAATTCCTCTCACAATCCTGGACTGCTGGTTCCTAATCGCTCACCTGCCTGCCTGCCTGCCCGCCTGATTGCCCCTGACTAACCTCCCCCCCCCGCTAGCCTGGTCACCCTAACTGCCCCCCCCCACCTGGTCACCCCTTATAGCCCTCACTTCCTCCCCTGCCCCCCCCACTGACCTGGTTGCCCCCGACTGCCCCCTCCTGCTGACCTGGTCACTCCACGCAGTCTGCTGTTCAGTTGTTTGGTAGCTCCTCACTAACGCCCCTGTCGGCCTGGTTATCCCACATAGCCTGTTGTTCAGTGGTTTGGTCATCCCTCACTAACCCCCTCTGCTGACCTGGTGATAGGCAGCCATCTTGTGAGGGTGTGATGGTCAATTTGCATATTACCTCTTTATTATATAGAATAACAGACATACAGTAAAGTGCACAAATTGATGGCTTTTTACATAAACATATACCTGTGTAACTTCCTTTTGATCAAGATATAAATAGTTCAAATGTCAGCCCCCAAATCCCTAGGCACTTTCTTAGTCAATGTCCGCTCCACCCCTAGACATAACTATTGTTCTGACTTGCCGGCCACCATGCCCTGCAGTTGCCAAGAACGGAGAAGACACGGGCCTGGATGCAGTGCAGGGCAAGGAGGCTGCTGTGCAGAGGAGCGGGGCTGGGAAGCACATTGCAGAAGCCGGAGGAGCGAGCACATGGGGACCAGGAAGCAAAACTCCTTCTCTTGCAATGTCTCACCATCCGCCTCTACTGATTGAGCTTCGGTACCAGCGGCCAAAATGTATATATATTTATTTAGGGGCCCAGACCCACTTTCTCAGAGCAGCCTACAAGCATTAACCTGGGAGACAGTAAGTCCACAACTGGCCCAGGCATCATCTACCTGGGAGAAGAACTACTGGGTTATCGAGTTGCTGCTGGTTCAGCTTTAGTGCCCGTTCTGAAAGGCTTGCACAAAGTTATGATGTCATCAGCAATGCACAAGAATTCCAGTTGTTTCCTGTGCTTGCCCACACCTGGACGCTCCGTCTGTCTCATTTTAGACCGCCTCGCGACCGGGAAGTGGCATGTCATTATGATTTTACTTTGCATTTTCTTGATGAGTGAAGATGTGGGACCTTTTCCACATGCCTACAGAGATTTAGAAATTCTCCTTTTGGAGAGTTCTCTCAGGTCTGATGCCCAATGTTTATTAGGTTGTCTTTTTCTTATTGATTTTTTAAGAGTGCTTTTTTATATGCTGGATATGAGTCCTTTATCAGACATGTATATTGCAAATATCATCTCCTAGACTGTTGGTTACTTACATATATATTATATATATTATAAAAATAAATATATTACTCACAATTCACGTGTTCTTGGATATTTTCAGCTGAAAATTCTTAGGAAAAAAAAAACAATTCTAAAGTTGGCCAGGGCTGCCACTTAGGGAAAAATTTTTTTTTATAGACACACGTGGCATGTGGGGAAGGCCCGCCACTTGTAGGCGCTTATGGCGTACAATGGGATATCAATGGCCATAGCATCGTGATGACATACTAAGTCCATCTTTTGGAGTTGCTCTTTGCACTTGCCTAAGAAGGCAAACGTAGATTTTAGGAGTCATCCTCATTGTTCTTCCCCTCTGCCAGTTACGTTGTTGAGGTCTGAAGCTGAGGGGGAAGTCAGGGTTCCATCTACTGAAGAAAGCGTCTGTGAGGGAACATCAGATGGTCCTCCTCCATTTCCCAGGTGCTCATCCTGCTCCACAATCACCCTCCCGAGCACTCTGCGGCACCCGCCCTCCCTCCTGTGGCGCCTCAGGGTTCTGTGCTGGGCTCTGTTTTCCTTCTGGGTGTGAAGGTCCTTGAAAGCAGAACTGAACGTTCTTGTTCACCTGTGTAACCCCAGGACCAGCCCAGCAACTCCGCACTCAAGGAAAGTGCCTTAGAGCCGTGATGGAATTGAATCACAGCCATGATCTCTCCCAGGTCTGGGTGCGACCGCCTGGGTTTCCACTTACTCCCACTTGAACTGATGCTGGAGCTGGTGGCTAGCAAGGGGGGAGAGGGGACCTGGGAGAAAGTTTGCTTGCATCAAGCATCAAATGTGGGGCATTAGGAGCCCAGCACAGTCCTTAGGAGATGGACACTGAAAAGAGAGGAAGAAGACGGTCTGGCTTAGACCAGGCAGGGAGCAGAAGGGATCTGATGATGCAAAGAACAGGAACCAATCAGGAACCCCTTAGCCAAGCTGGCCCACTCCAGCTGCACGTTACTCTCCCGAGGACACTGAGACCATGCCAGTGCCCAGGCCCCACCACAGACCAGCTCATTCAGAAGGAGTGTTTGTTTTTTTTAAAAGTGCCCCACGTGATTTTGATGCATGGTGAGGACCTACAATACCTGCTCTAGAGCAAAGCGAGGCTGGAGGGCTTCTCTCCAACACTGCCTAACGTCTGTGCAAAGAAAGGGGGGATTTATATAAGTTGCCTTGTGTAAGTCCAGAGACTCCACCAATAGAAGGCCTGGGTGCCACCAAGTGAGCAGCTCAATCTGGATCTGAGGGATAGAATTGGGCCACCCATACAGAGGGTTTCACCTTCTTTACTACACAGACAAGAGCCGTCAAAGGGGGCTCCGACTGTCAACTTGGGGTAGAAAAAATAAGGTGAGTTAGAAAGTAGAGAAGGTGACTCCCCTAAGTCAAAGCCACAATTAGCCAATTGTATGTGTCCCGTTTGCACCCTGAGAATGCCACCCTGCGGTGAAGTCATTTCAGCGGTGAAAGGTGGAGGCCAGAGCGCGGAGGCCCTGAATGCCGAGGGAGGGAGACTGGCTGCCTTACAGGGGGTGGGCCCACCACACATACCTCTGCAGACTCGGGGCTTTCTCCTGGAGGGGGTGCTTCCCCTAGAGTCAGTCTCAACTCCAACATCCTCTAATTATATGCTGCACATTATTGGCAAGATGGGAAGCAAGCACCAGTTATTTTTGGAGCCGAGTTTTCTTCCCGGGTATTGCTAATGCCAGCTTGCATTAGTAACCCACGTTTCCATGTGGGTGGTACTGGCAGTTGCCGGCAGGGCTTAGGTCAAGTACAGAGACCTAACAAACCCACAGGAAAGTTTTAAGCCGTGGAAATCTGAGGGTGGAAAGCTGAGTCAGCTGCAAGGTGCCCACCCACCCACCTCTAGTCACAGGGTGCTAGAGAAAGAAAATGGACTGGGAGGAAGGCACGGTGGTCAATGGGGTTGCTCTCCGCTGACATCAGAGGGTCCTGTGCCCCTGAGAAGCAGCTGAGGACCAGCCCTGAAGCTTCTTTCCAGCCCTGAAGCTTCTTTTCCATGTGGACCTGCACGGCTCATGCCTAATGATCCAGGGCAGTCTTTCCACAGGTTGTCTGGACAAGGTCATTTCTAAGACAATATAATCCAGCGGACAGCTACAAATGTAAGTCTTCCACACTTGTTCTGATCCTCTTTGTCATCATCACCCAACTAGTGTTTTCAGGGAATGTTTTCCACTGTCCCCTGGACTCACTCCCAGAGAAGGGAATTTGCAAGGGTCTGCCTGTTTCCCTTTTTAATTCAGCGGATGGTGTTGTTCGTTATCCACTTGGGGGTGGCATTAGAATAAATTAATATTTAAATATTTAAATTTAGGACCATGTGTTTGAGATGCCATTAGGAAGATTTATCACCTGCAACCAGACATCAATCAGGGCTCCATTAGTGACAACCCCCAGTTCCGTGAGTCTGGAGACCTCCGCCCAGATCATCCCCGGCCCCTCTCTCCCACTGTCCCCCAAGGCTGTGCGGGCCGCTGTTGTTGGGGGTCACTGAGGGTTTGTTCTGCTGACTTGCCTTGCACCTCTGACACCCACCTCTGAGGCCACTTTACAATACAAGGAAAGGCAAAGCTCATTTCTTGGACCCGTGGTAGAAAAGAGTGCTCATCAAATTCCAGGAAAGCGAAGTGATTGCTCCCCTTTAGAGGACAGAGCTGTGAGATGGAACCTCACCACACCAGAGCGTGGTTTGAAAAGCGTGGACTCCGGAGCCTAAGGGGCCTGGGTCCAGACCCCTGCCACCTGCTGGCTGTGTTGGGTTGAGCATATTGCTTTATGACCCTGTGCTTCAATTTTCTCATCTGAAAAACAGGGATGATAATGATACCTGCCTCGCATTGTAATGATTTCATGAGTTAACATATGTAAAGGTCTTCAAACATCTGGCACATGGTTCGAGCCATGGGAGTATTTGCTATTATTACCTGGTCTTTGAAAAAGACTTAAGAGGAAATATAATTACAGGTTATTCCAATCAATTAAGCACCTGCCTGCAGTCCAGAAGACCCCTTATTTATAAGCACTTTCCTTAGCTCAGACTTGTCTCCCTTGGCCAATTTTATTCTAAAGGATAATGACCTACTTTCAAGTAGAAAGCCCCAAGGAAGTCACTTGAGAGGAAACCCTCAGAAAATTCCCAAGTCATCTGCCCCATAAAAATAGCAATGTCTTAACTCTGCTTCCAAGCCAACCAGCCCCAAGCCAGTCTGCTGGGTTACGGGTCAGGATAGTGGCTCAGCAACGTGCCGTCTGGTCTGATGCCAGCTCCCCGGCGTGCCCACTGTGTGAACACTTCTGTCTGTATGTCTGTATGAATATAAATGTCTGTATATTCACCTTCAAGACAGATTTTCCTGGAAATGAACACTCTACAGTCCAGGCTCATCCTTTGAATCTCTTCCACATTCTCCTTCATGGATATTTGGAAATTCCTTTGGCAAAGCTCCAATCTGCTAGGGGCTAAGCTGAGACCTGAGAATGGGTTGCCTCCAAATGGGGCTCCTAAAACATCAGATAAATAATCTCTGTGCATATTTATATTTTAAAAATACTTATTTACATGAAATTTAAATTTAAGTGGGCTTTCCACATTTTTATTTGCTAAAATCAAATTTCAAATCAACTATTTTTTTTGTATAAGGATATGTCAAATATTATGTGGAATGTATTTAGGCTAAAAACATATTTTTCTAAGATTAAAATTTAACTGGGTGCCCTGATTTTATCTGACAACCCTATTCTGAGTGTTTTACACATATGGATTCGTTGAACTTTGGTACAACTGAAAAAGAGAGGTACTATTATTACCTCCACTTTTCAGAGAAGGAAAAGAGACTAAGTAATTTGCCTTAAAAAAAAATCTGGGCAGAAACCAGTTTGGCTCAGTGGATAGAGTGTCAGCCTGCGGACTGAAAGGTCCCAGGTTCGATTCCGGTCAAGAGAGGGCATGTACCTTCGTTGTGGACACATCCCCGGTGGGGGGTGTGCAGGAGGCAGCTAGTCGATGTTTCTCTCTCATCCTTGTTTCTAACTCTCTATTTCTCTCCCTTCCTCTCTGTAAAATATCAATAAAATATATATTTTTAAAAAATCTGGAAACACCAGGTGCTGAAAAGAATGCAGAGCAATTGCAACTACACTGCTGGTGGAAATGCAAAATGATGTAGTCACCTTGGGAAATCATTTTAAAAGTTAGCACACACCTGCCAGGTGATCCTCTGTCTAATATTACTACCAAATACTTTGGGAAAGGTTTGATTGGATATCGTGAAGCTAAAGTAAAAAGAACTGCACACACAACAATGCAGTTGGTATATGTGTTTTTGCATAGGGGCAGGATTAGGAGCTCTGAAATTATTTGTATACTAGAGAGGGACAAATAAATAAATGTATTGCAAATAATCACAGCAATGTCTCACTATTGGAAAAAAGCTACAAATAAGGAGGGGGCAGGCTGGAATGAACCCTCAGCAGCTGGATTGGAGTTAGACACACTCAACATTGACTTATGTCTTACAAGATACACACACAGAAAAATAGATACAGAAATAAAAACAGGTGTATGTTCATGAGTTAGCACATATCCATCTAGTCCTAGTGCCTTATTCTTCTCATCAAGACAGACCAGAAGCAAGGACAGTCCAGGAGCAATGAGTGCACTGACTGCCCAGATCTTGGTTTCTAACAGCACTGGCTCCTTGGAGAACCGGTTCATTCCAGAATTGGAGCAGAAAACATAAGATGGGCCTGAACTATGGTGTGGTGCCAGAAAGGAAGGAAGCACTGAAACGTAAACGAAAAGATGGAGCATATCAAAGGGGGAAAGTGCTCCCAAAGGCCAACGTTGGAACCACTTGCACAACAACATAAGCAACAGGGTTGGATTATAATAACCCAAAGTATCAGGTAAGTATCCACAAGTCCATGAGGGAACTATCTGGATAAACGAGGGAGACTTGTCAAGGCTTCCTTACAGAAGAATTCTACATACCAAGGTAGGCGGAATGAAGGAAGTAGAAGTCATCATTAGACCGTCATGGTAATAACTGCCAAAAGCAAGATCCACCAAAGGAGGCTGAAATCAGGGGTGGTGGTGGTGGTGGTGGTGGGAGAATAAATAAATTAAAATTAAAATTAAATAAATAAAAAATAAAATCAGGGGCAGGAGTTAAAGCAGAAAGAAGAGACTTGCATAGTCTCAAAGTATCTTTCCTCCAATGTTCAATAATTATAAAAGTAAAATAGTAAGCATGTGGTGGAGAATCCAGACAAGCATCACCTTAGCCGAGAGATCCAAGTTAACATCCAGAGTAACATGTATCAAAAGTATGTGCCCCTGATAGCATGCGCTGAGAGAAGGGCAATTTTCTGTTGTATTCTTTCAAGGTCATTAACAAGGACGACTGAGGGGTTGTCACAGAGACTAAGGAGACAGGACAACTAAATGAAATGTGGGATCCTGGAATAGAAAAGAATAACAGTAATGGGGAAAAGCAATGACATCTAAATAAAGCCTATAGTTTAACATATTGTGCCAAGGTTGACTTCTTAATTTACATAAATATTCTATGGTTATGTAAGATGCTCCTCGGGGGGAGGGAGTGAATCCCACATAGCAACCCTCTGTGCTATTTTTGCAATCCATCCAAGTCTAAAATTATCTAAAAGTAAAATATTGCCCTCACAACATAACACCCTCACTTCTCCCACACAATCCCTTAATCTAGCAAAAGACAAGAAATATTAAAAAGCCTTTTGGGCTGCAAGAATAGAGCCAGGCCACCACAGTGTGGGCTACTCAGTGATTTTCTTTTTCTTTTTTCTTTTAAATATATTTTATTGATTTTTTTATCAGAGAGGAAGGGAGAGAGATAGAGAGCTAGAAACGTTGATGAGAGAGAAACATTGACCAGCTGCCTCTTGCACACCCCCTACCGGGGATGTGCCCGCAACCAATGTACATGCCCTTGACCGGAATCGAACCCGGGACCTTTCAGTCCACAGACCGATGCTCTACCACTGAGCTAAACCAGTTTCGGCTACTCAGTGATTCTCCTGGTCCTCTCTTCAGCTTTAAACCGGTACAGGAATCCTAAAGAGTCTATATATCTATCTATGCCTTCAAACTGTGTGTGTGTGTGTGTGTGTGTGTGTGTGTGTGTACACAGTATTTAAATATATACCATGTCCAAGGATCAATTGCAGGTCTACATGCTAAAGATAAGATAGAAAAGACCCTTTACTTCAGTAGTTCTCTCCTTGGCTGTACCTTGGAATCACCTGGGTAATTTAAAAATATTCCTGATGCCTTATTACCCCTTCCAGAGATTCTGAGATCACTCATCTGAAGGAAGGTTGGGGCATTCTAATGTGCATCCTAGCTTGAGAATCATACATTTATTTAGAGTCTAAAGGCCCAATTCTAATCCTGTTAGTTTCTGTGGGAAACGAGTAAGAGCCAGCATACTATGTGAGATGGCTGCTACGGAGGCTACGTATGATCTGCTGATGGCCCAGGAAGGGAAATATTCATGAGCTGATGTTACCCTGCTTTGGTACTTGTCAAAGCTAAGCTAAAACTCCACTGTGTACAGGCTTCCGCTGCCAATGGGCTTCTATCTGGGTTAGATGCTGGCACAGGGCTCAAACTTGTGTGGCCATGAACTCAAACAAGATGATAAAGTCATCTGAAGAGCATGAACTTTGTGTCACTTGTAGCATCTGGGCATCTGGAACCTGGCTAGAGAGCTCTGCACACCTCTGCCCACCAGCTCACCCATCTCAGTAGAGACTCGAAGTCCCAGACAGATGGCTGTGTGAACGTGTGCCCTATGAGATGACAGAGAGCTTCTAATTATGGATCTGAGTCCAAATTAGAAAGCTCTCCCGATTGCCAAACAACGAGTCACATATCCTTCAAATGAACTTTCACATTTGGAAGTAAAACCAACTCCCTGGTCCTCTGTCTCTGATTATCCAGCAAGCCTGGCTGGAAGGCAGGGCACTTCTACAGCCATGCATTTCATGCCCACCGCTGCCCCAAGAAGGAGCTTCCCGGCCTGGCTTTGTGATGCTGCCAGGGGCCCTGGGCCATCAGCCAGGGGGTAGGCGGCAGTCAGGACATCAGCAGCAACTGCCTGTTACATAGTGTGACTTCAAGAGCCACACCTGCCTGGAGCCAAGGATGGAAGCTCCAGTCATGCTCTTGCAAAGGCAACCCTGTGCCCCCACCCAACCCATGCAGTCAGGGGTGGCCAGGCTGGGCTGTAGGCCGCCTTCCACACGGGCCTTGAGTAGCTGGACTTCATATCTGCCACTCAGGCAGCTGATGGGAGTCTCTCCCAAACCTTGGTGTTCTCGGTTGCTACGTGACAAATTACCATAAGCTTAGTGGTTCAAGCAACACCATTTATCATCTCGCTGTTTCTGAGGGTCAGGAGTCTGGGCAGGGGCTGCCTGGGTCTTCCCCACTCAGGGCCTCAGAGGCCACAATCACGCTGTCAGTGGTCTGGGTTCTCATCTGGAGACCTGACCAGAGAAGAATCTGCTTCTGAGTTCACTCAAGTTGTTAGCAGAATTCATCTTCTAGAGGCTGGAGGACTTTTTGCTGGGGGTCAGCTCCTAGAGGTCACCCACAGTTTCCAGCCATGTGGCCATCTCACAACATAGCGGCTTACTTCTTCAAGGCTACCGGGGAGAGTTTCCTTCTCCAGTCTGCTAAGTTACCCAATCAAGAGAGGGACATCCATCACCTTCACCACATAATGTAACCCAATCGAGTGAGGGACATCCATCACCTTCACCCCATAATCTAACCCAATCAAGGGAGGGACACCACTAGCCTTCGCCGTCTCCTATTGGTTAGAAATCATGGGTTCCACTCGCACTCAAGAATAGGGACATACAAGGGTCTGACTCTTTGGGGGTGTCTATCAAAGTCAGCCACTGGTTTTTGTGTTTGACACAGACTACAGGATTAGAATTCCTCTCTGATCCTTCTTGCCAGGCCTGAACTTGATCTACATTTTTGGTACTCATCCCTGCCTGCTTCCCACTAATTCCACCTACTCTGTCTCCCTCCAGATGCTCTTGGATGCTGCAGCTGTACAGTTGGTAGCAATCAGCCTCGACAAATGGCATGGAACCTCAGAGGAAACGGGTTGGGAAAGGTTAAGTGTCTTGTTCAAGGTCACTCGGATTACAATACAAATGGAATCTGGACCTGGCTCTGTTGAACTCCAGATCCCATGACCTTCCAGTCTGCCTAGCCTACATGCCACCAACCTCCCAAAACTGACAATGAAATAAGGCATGGGACAGTACTTTGCAAACTGAAGAGTACTATGCAAATATTAATTCTACTCAGTAAAAGCATGGATTTGGGGCTCCTTAAAAAAATAGATCTTCACTTGCATTTGCCCTTTGAAAACCCCACGACTAGGCAAAATTTTGTTTACATAGCTGTGTGGCACATTAACAAGAGGTAAATCTTTTTAAATGCTTCCAGTATAATCCAATGCTTAGCCTACAAAGCATGATGGGGAGGGGGATTAATCAAGGAAAACAATCTCTAATCTCCACTTCTCAGCCTTCCTTTGTCCTTTTCTGCTTTCTCTCAGCAGGTTTCCTATTTATACCTGTGATTTCCCATAAGGGAGCCACCGATCTTGGGAGAAGCAGGCTGTCTGTTCAGACACCGCCCCCTCCCTCGATATCCAAAACTGTAAGGAAAGCCCAGAGGCCCCTTCCCATCCCACTCGGGGTCCCATGCTGCCCATCGGAGCCCCGAGTTCTAACGCCATTGGGGGCTGAAGCTGGGGGGGGGGGGTCCGGGATGGGGGCTGCGGGGAGGAGGTGAGACTCAGGCCCAGACAGGTCCCGATTACAGCACCGAACTGGTGAGACCTGAATCTGGTCACAATTAGGCTCCCATTTGCTGGATAACTGACGCTGTTCATAAACGCTGAGAAGCGAACAATCGGGCCTTTGTCTGAGACGTCTGGGCTTTATCTTCTGTTATTCAAGGCCACGGGGAGAGAGCGAGATTCCCACACCCCTGACGCTGAGGCTGGTCGCTAACCAGGCAGAAATGCCTCTCTCACGTACGCCTACCCCCCGGAGATAAGGAGCCATTCCTCCAGGTATTAATACCATCTATCTGCTCTGATCGCAGCGTTCTCACAGGGTAGTCTGGACACGTTTCTCGTGCGAGGTCTTAAGACAGCCACCCCGCGGCAGTGAGGAGCAGCCTCTCCCCCGGTGAGCTCGGATGTCACTTAGCTGGTTTACATGACTGAGAGATGGGGTCATGACCGAGACCCTCAGAGCTATGGAGGGCTCCCTGGCAGAAGGCATGGGAGTAAGCCTGTGAGTTAACCCCTAATAATAACGTGGGAGCAGGAGTCAGAGAGGTGGGAGCAGGAGTCAGAGAGGCCCGGATTGAAACATCAGCTTGGCCTTCGGGCACCCGGTCCCCCTCAGCCCTCGGGCCTCTGAGTCTCCTCCCTCAGATGAGAACCTACCACTCCTTGAGTGAAGGGGCTGAATGCACGGGGCTTGGTCTAGACCAGCGATTTTCAGACTTTTTCATCTCATGGCACAATTCAACTAAACGCTAAAATTCTGTGGCTCACCAAAAAATATACTTTTCGCCGGTCTGACAAAAACAGTATAATTTTGATTCATTCACACCTCATGGGCATTGTTGTGTTGGATCTTGTCACTTTTTTTTTTTTTTTTTTTTTTTACAGTCTAAGGAATAAGAAGTCAGTGCCCTGACTAAGGAGCCAGATATTGCACGTTTTAATAATTCAACTTGGGGCACCAGTTGAAAATCACTGATCTGGGCCAGTATTGGCTGCTGCTTGGGTTGTGTTCTCAGAATTTCTTCCCTCCTCAGGCCTGTCTGAGAGGGAGGCCAGGCCTCTATGCTTCCTGAGCTCAAGGGCGCAAAGATGACGTCACTTTTACTCTGATGTTTCAGCTAACCTGAGCCCACTGGGCGGAAAGGGGACTGTGATGTCACCTCTGTTCCTGTGCACTGACATTTCCACCCGGAAACAGCCATTCCCAGAGTTCTGAGTGGGACGGAATCACACACGGGATGGGAAATGGGATGATGGAGATGGAGGAAACAGGAGGGGGTAAACACAGCACCATGCCGGATGGCGGTAATCCGGATGCCCACCCCGAGAACTCGCTCCCGCCTTCCCCGACGGGACAGCCTCACAGAGCGCAGTGTTCTACAGCTTGCGGCCCTGTTATGAAGATCCTCTGAACTATAACAACTAATTCCTCGGTGGGGCGAGTGAAAGACATTTTACCCATCACATTGTCATCCTGGGAGCGCGACATCCAGGAGGGTGTGGGCAGGTGGGAAACATCATGCTGGCTGGCCAGTATTCTACATGTTGTGCACTGACCTCAGACTCTCCTACTATTCCACGTGCTACGTGAGCCTCCTGTGGCTTTGAGGCGTAAAGTCCCTTCTCTCTCTACACCTGTTTTCTGCACGACAGTAGCCACCAGCTGTGGGTAGCTCTTAAAATACTTTGAATTGGAATTAATTAAAATTTAAAATTGTCTTCAGTCGCATAAGCCCACATCGGGCTACCGCCTACCCAGAATAGACATGGGACATGTCCATCTTCCAGCAAGTTCCATCAGACAGTGCTGTTCTAGAAAGGAGGGTTAGCTGATGCACATCAAGAAAAGTGTTTTAAATGACCATTTCGTTGGTTGTTAAGAGTAGTAACAACTGATTTTATACGTAAATGAGAATAAGCCTCATCCTGTTCCAAATCCTAAAGGATCATAATCCAGAGCCACAATATTGCCCAGCACTGACAGCTAGAAACAAAAGCCACGTGTTCCCACATGCACAGCACTTGTAAGTGTTTGCCCCTGGGACCAGCGCTGGTCCAGGACTCGAGCTGGGGTCTGTGTGCTGGGACCCAGTGACTCCTCACAGGTGATGAGACGCGGGGACCGGCGCTCGGGTGGATACGGGCAGTGCCCTGGGAGAAATTAAATGTAATTTACGGCTTGCCCCTGGAGACTCGGGGACGAGCCGTCTGGACGCACTGTCTGCACTGGTGTGAGGTTCCCCTTCACTTCCCCAGCGACGCCATGCCTTTCGGTGGCACAAGGGTTGCTGCTTTCCGTGTGAGCGCTGGAGGGGAACACGCCTGCCAGCAGAAGCCTTCATCCGTGTTTACCAGGCGCCAGGCGGCATGCCCACACAGACTCCCAGGAGTAGCAGAGCCAGATGTCACCTTTTAAGTTCCACCCAAAAGAAGCAGAAGCTGCTCAGAGATGGGGAGTGAACGCAGGTAGTAAGAGGAAGGGACCGCGTCCCGTCCAGCTGGGCCTGGCCGGAGTCCGGCTGCTGGCCGTGGACCACAGGGCCTTCCTTGCTTGCCTGAGGACAGCTCTGAGGTTGGAGTGGTAATCACAGTCACCCGTTACTAGGGGTTTACTCACAGGCTTACACCCATGCATTCTGCCTGGGAGCCCTCCCATAGCCCTGAGGGTCACTGTCATGACCCCGTCTCTCAGTCATGTAAACAAGCTAACTGACATCTGAGCTCACCCAGGGAGAGGTGGTTACTGAACTTGAACTCTAGTAACCTGACCTCTGCTGTGGGTTTCTGCAAGTCTGCTGGCCGTGTCCTGGGGATTCATCTACGCACCAGTCCAGCTTGCCCAGTCTTTTCATTGGCTTCTCCGTTCTCTGATTTAGTGGTCAAGCACACGGGTTCTGGGGCTAGACCACGTGGTCCAAATCCTAGCTATGCTGTTAGCCACCTGCACACCATCTGTGCTGGTTTTTCTCTGAAAAAAGAGGGCACTGTGTTGATATCTGGCATCACTGAGGGCACTCAGAAATGCAGACTGACGGAATCAGAACTTGCATTTCAGCAAGACCACCAGGTTCACCTGCACATTTGAAATCATATACACTAGAAAATAGTGCACTGCAATGAATTATTTTTTAAGATACGTAAGACTCTCAGATGAGTTGGTTTCATACCGAACGCCTATCACAGGTCTAGTTCTACTTAGCATGTACCCTTAGAGAGCTGAGGTGTTCCTCAGGTGGGCACAGCCACGTGAAACCAAAGGATTCCTGTGTTGAAAGACGAGGAGATGAAGCTAAATTGTTGCTTTGAGGACTCATGTCAATGAGGTAAGGTTAGCAGTACAGTTCCTGTACTCCATGAGGGCTGAGAAGGAAGCATCATTAAGTAAAATAAAATCTGTTGGCATCTGTTCCCACCAAGATTTCATGCCTAATTAGATCAAACCCAGGAAGCCGAATCCTGCACTGGGGAGAGAAGTGGTAAGCATCTGGGTAATCTCAGAAGCTACCACACGGGGGAGCTCTTGGTAACCTCAGAGATACCTATCAGTGGGTCCTGCAGGCTCAGGAATTGGGAGAGCGTCACTCTTCTGCCTTTTATGAAGAAAAACTGTTGAAAAAAATAATGTCCAACTCTATACCTCACACTGAAGAGAAAGGACAAGATCAATCATACTCTGACACCTGGAAGAAAAATTCACCTTAGAAGAAAGCCATATTCCACATAAGAATGAGGGGTACAGAAAGAATGTGTGCACTTTCCTCTCATTACTAGTAAGAGTTGGTACTATTTGAGAGGCAATGAGAGGGTCTTTCTGTCCCCAGCACATTTACTGACCCCTGGAATCCCACCTTTAGGGAGTTCTTCCCTTGAGTTAAGTCAGTAGTTCTCTACGAGGGACGATTCTCCCCCTGGTCCCATGTTAAAATGCACTGCTAGGTCCCACTCTCAGCGTCCGATTCAACAGGAACCAGAGAATGCTGGAGAGAGTGGCTCACAGTCACGGGACACTCTCCGAATTCCCACAGCCCCCGAGAAAGCAGAGAGAAAGGCTCAGGGGCACCAGCACCGCCCCGCTAAGAGGACACACCAGGCCTAGAGAGCATGCCAACCACCTCACCTGCTCCCTCTGCTCCCACCTCACCATCTGTGGTCCCCACACCCTCTGAACCGGCCTGGCGTTATCTCTCTCCACCGCCCACCTCTCCCAACCTGCTCCATGGAACGCCCAGCCCTCCCCACTCGCCTCTGCACAGCCTACAGCCTCTGCCTGCCTCCTGAGGTGGCGTTGTGCTCAGAAAAGCCCCTCCAGGCTCCGGCCAGGGCACATGCTCAGGTTGTGGCAAGTCCTAACCGGTTCTGACCTCATGTCTACAACTTTTCCTACGCTGTCCCTCCCCACACTCCTCTCCCCTGCCAGGGAGCCATCCTGCTAAACGCGTAGGCAACTGCTCTCAGCTCTCATGCGACAGAGTAAACGAGAGGACTGGATTGTAACCTGTTCGTTCCAGCCACGCTGGCCATGTGCACGCACAGGCCCCCCTCCCCGGACCCCCAGGCAGGCAGGCGCCTGGGAACTGAGATTCGCCTGCCTCTGACTCCTGAGCAGCCCCTCAGCCCCTCCCGGGCAAGGTCCCTGCAGCCCCGCTCCCTCCCTAACGGCCAATGTGAAAGGCTGTAAATACAAGTCATCATCATTATTGGTTTGTCTCTCCAACTACGCATGGGAAGGAGAAAAGGACACCCACGGGTCGTTGATAATAAGAACTGCATTGATCAAGTGAAGGTTAAGAAAGAGAAGACGTGGCCGAGACTGGTTTGGCTCAGTGGATAGAGCATCGGCCTGCGGACTGAGGGGTCCCGGGTTCGATTCCGGTCAAGGGCATGTACCTTGGTTGCGGGCACATCTTCAGTTGGGGGTGTGCAGGAGGCAGCTGGTCGATGATTCTCTCTCATCAATGTTTCTAACTCTCTATCCCTCTCCCTTCCTCTCTGTAAAAAATCAATAAAATATATACAAAAAAAAAGAAAGAAAGAAAGAGAAGACGTGACCGGCTGCAAGGAACTCACGTGTGATTGGTCAGCACAAGCCCTGCTCTAACCCTTGCTGAAAATCAGAACCCTTGATAGATCCTTTGGTTACATGATTGTTTGAAACTCTTACATAGAAATAAAAATCAAAGCACATTTCATTATACATTTACCATATTGCCATTCCAAAAAGGGCAAGATATGCCGAAACGGGTTTGGCTCAGTGGATAAGAGCGTCGGCCTGTGGACTGAAAGGTCATTCCCATCAAGGGCATGTACCTTGGTTGCGGGCACATCCCCAGTAGGGGGTGTGCAAGAGGCAGCTGATTAATGATTCTCTCTCATCGATGTTTCTAACTCTCTATCCCTCTCTCTTCCTCTCTGTAAAAAAATCAATAAAATATAAATTACTTGTTTGTTTTTAAAAAAGGGAAAGATGATACAGGTAAAGAAATATAAAACTGAGCAAATTATACCAATACTGATGCCTGTTTGAGCAATTGGGATCAGGACTGTCCCAGAACACCCCCCTGCAACCCCCATAAGCAGTTGCAGTCATCCCAACCCACCCCTGAGGTTGGAAACCCATGAAAAAGACGGACTACCCCAGCCCACAGGCCACCACGGGGACACGGCATAGGCCTCGGCCACAGCTGAGACAGGCGGTGGCCCTGACCTCGGCTTCCCTCCTCTCCTGGCCCTTCCTCGGCTCCGCTCCCAGGACCAGCTGCTCATGCAGGTGGCCTCCGGCCCTGCCGCTTGCCCAGGCAGATGCGATTTCCTCTGCACCCCGGCCCCACCCATCCTCCCGCAGCGGGGAATTCCTTCTGCAGGTTTCCTGCGGGGCCATCCATTTCAAAATGTTTAACTGGTAAAAAGAAAGGAAGGGCTTCATTATGTCTAAGCCACCACCTTCAGGAACACCCCCCCCCCCCACCTGCGCTCCCAGGAGCCAGAGCGAAGGCCAGTGTCCGCGGACGACCCGGTCGCTGAGTGGCTCCTGCCTGTGGACAGTGGGGTCAGTGTTTGCGTCCGAGTCCCTACCCTCCTGCTCCTCACCCCCACGGTGCTGCACTCGCCCTCTTTCAAAACATTAAATCCATTCTTTTACTGGAGAGCCGGGGGGCGGGATGTAAATAAACCCCTTTGCAGATTAAGATGTACAAATGGCCAGTTAAAGTAAGGTACAGCCTGGGGAACAGAGTCGATAACTTTGTGATAACTGTGTACGGTGCCAGGTGGGTACTTGACTTATCGGGGTGATCACTTCTGAACTTGTGTGCATGTCCAATGTTGTACGCCTGAAACTAATATAATCTTGTATATCAGATACTGCAAAAAATAGAATAAGTAACCCCTTTGCTGGGGCAAAAGGAGGAGATGGGACCTAAGGCTCATGACAGGCCTTGCCATGCTTGCGGCAGCATCGTCACAGGTCATCCCAGCAGCCCCGTGAGAGGAAACCACTGTCCACGGCTGCCCGCAGGGCAGAAGCAGCGAGGGACATGGCACACACAGGCTGGAACTCCCAGGCCTGCCCCTAACTTCCCAAGCTCCGGGGCCAGCACCTGCAAAGCAGAGCTGGGCGGGGTCCCCGAGAAAAGCCCACCAGCTTCTCCATTTTGCCAGGGACAAGTACCCCAGTGGACTGCGGAGCTGAGTGAAAGGGGAAATGGCGAGCAGTTGCCGAGACCTGGGTCGCAGGACCTCCGACCTGTTTTCTCATCCACTTATTGCTGCTGCTTCTTACCCACGGCTTTTTATTGAGAATGAACATCCGTGGAACTGGCAACAGCGCCACCTGCCGTTCAGAACGGGTTCGAGCCTGTAAAAAGAATGAACAAGGGAGTACTCCATAAAAGCAGAATGGCCTGCTGCTATCTTTCTACTTTTTGTTTTGGGTTCATCAATATTAGGGAAGCTCTTCTTCTAGTTAATAACATAATATTACTGGTAGTTATTACAACGTTCTTGAAGCAGTTTTCAGAGAGCGTAATAGAGCCAAAGCATAATACTTAAACAGAATTAAACTCTCCTCGTACTGTAAATTGACCCCTCCTCTCTCTATAAGGGTGTAGACCCTCAGTAGACATAGTTCCTATGTCTAATAGTATGGCATTGTGGTGAGTTGAGTTGTGTCCTCCAAAAAGATGTTGAAGTCCTAGCCCCCAGTACCCGTGACTGTGACCTTGAAGGGAAATAGGGTCTTCACAGATGATCAAGTCAATATGAAGTTGTTAGGGTGGACCACAGCCCAATGGGACTGGTGTCCTTGTAACCAGGGGAAATCTGGACACGAAGGCAGACATGTGCACAGGGAGAATAGGATGGGATGGGATGGGATGGGATGGAATGGAATGGAATGGAATGGAATGGAATGGAATGGAAAGGAAAGGAATGGAATGGAATGGAATGGAATGGAATGGAATAGAATAGAATTGAATAGAATAGAATAGAATAGAATAGAATAGAATAGAATAGAATAGAAATGAAGGCAGGGGTCAGGGTAGTATGTTACTACCAAGAAAGACCCAGGATGGCCAGCAAACCACCAGAAGCAAAGGGGAGGCATGGGACAGATCATTTTCAAGAAGAAACTAACCCTGCTGCTTCCCCCACGCTCCCCCGCCCCGGAACTGGGAGACATTAGCTTTCTGTTGCCCTCAGCCATCCAGGTTGTGGGACTCTGTGGTGGCAGTCCTAGCAAACTAATACAGGCATCGATCATAATGGGAATAGTCTGCGTATACTGCAGCCTCCATGGGATAGAACCAAAGAGCACTAACCAGCTGTGTGCATATAAAGCACAATGATGCCCAGCAACTTACCTCATCGCCTTGTCTATGGAATGAAACTCACTCTCCTCGGCGTTGATATGCATCTGTGATGAGCGCAGGCACGGAAGCATGGCCTATAAATTGGAAAGAGTGACAGTTATACAGTCTTATTACAAGGAATACAATATCATCAGACCCAGCCATAGACAGACGCTGCTCAGATGAGGTCACTTATGTGCCCCCGCAACCGCCTTCCTGCATGCCTTGGGAGGTTGACTGGTAGGAAATGCATCACTGGCCCCTTTCTCTCTCTCTCTCTCTCTCTCTCTCTCTCTCTCTCTCTCTCTCTCTCTCTAATATTTTTATTGATTTCAGAGAAGAATGGAGAGGAAATGAGAGATTGAAACATCAGTGACGAGAGAGAATCATTGATCGGCTGCCTCCTGCACAATCCCTACTGGGGATCGAGGCCACAACCTGAGCATGTGCCCTGACCAGAAATCTAACCATGACTTCTTGCTTCATAAGTCAGTGCTCAACCACTGAGCTACACTGGTCGGGCTGGTCCCGTTCTCTTTTGCTATCAGTTGGGATTAGCCAAGGGGAGTGGGTGGGGAGAGATACCAGGAGATCAGAGGGCAGAAGAGATGTTGGGTCATGAGGAGCTGCCTGCATCTAAAGAAGCCTTCAGCTACCATCTCAGAATGCCAGCAGTTCTGGCCTCCCCTCGCCCCTTCAGGTCCAGGATGTGACCGCACCATGCAGGGCCAACTCTGCCTGCACCCTGGTAAGCAATCCCCTCAGTAAACTCTCCTCACTGTCTCCAGTGTGAGTGTCCTCTTTGGCCTGCCAGGACCCTGACTCAGCAGGGGTGTTTTTTTTTAGTTTAGAAAGTGGTCCTAGGAAAAAGCCTCAAGATGCAATTGAGGGAATGCTGTGCTGTGTATTTGAGGACTCCAAGGCCAGGCTCCCATGTTGAGGGAAACAGGACACAGGAAATGCATGCCCTGCAGCGCTGCCATGACTACCTGAGTCATTCACCAGTGCTCCCGGGGGCTGGGGTACAGGTGAGAGTGAGACATCAGGAAGGTTAGTGATTGCAGTCCTTCTGACCACAGGAAAGATGGTGATTGTGGTAGAGCAGCAACACAAAGGCACGGGAATACTGTCCCAGCATAAAAAGGAAGGAGATCCTGCCATTTGGAACAACACAGATGGACTGTAAGGGCATTATACTCGGTGAAATAAGTCAAGCAAAGATACTATAGGATATCACTTATATGTGGATTGAAAAAGAAATGGGGTGGGAAGGAGAACTGAATGAAGATGGTGAAAGGTACATTCTGGGGAACTTCATACCAATTCTGTGTTGTATATTTGAGAGTTGCTAAGAGAGGTCTTTAAAGTTTTTATCAGAAGGAAATGAATCATAAACTATGTGAGGTGATGGATGATAACTTAAGTAGCAATAATTTCACATATCAAATCATTAAATTGTACAACTTAAATTTATATGATACATCAATTATATCTCAGTAAAACTGCAGAGAGTAGACAATACAGTGGACTCATACACAGCATGGTTTGAAGTGGTTCCACATATATGCAATATTTTTCAATAAATAGTACAGTGCTACAAATGTATGTCCTCTTATAATTTTCTTAACATTTTCTTTTCTCTAGCTTGCTTTATTGTAAAAATACAGAATATAATACAAAATATGTGTTAATCAATGGCTTCTAGTCAACAACAGGCTATCAGCCAGTTAAGTTTGGGGGGAATCAAAAGTTCTAGATTTTCACCTATCAGGGGCTGGGAGTTGGCACCCTGAACCCTGGCATTGTTCAAGAGTGGACTGTAATTTGCAGTTCCTCCAATTAAGAGATAGTAAATTCTTCTACCCTGATTCTTACCTTGGCCATCCATTCCTTAGGCCATTGGGATATTAGCAAATGTGACAAACAGAGGCTGCAGACGTTTGGGGTTTACCTTCTCTCGCTACTGTTGGCAGCCCTTGGGCCTCCATGTCATGACAACTGGGCCAACCTTCTGGGGATGAGACCCCACAAGAAGTGAGGCCCCTCCAGGCATTCCCTATCATCCCAGCTGAAGCCCGGATATGGCATCCTAGATCATCCAAGACCTGTCAAACTGCTCAGGCCTGACCAGAGCAACTAGATGGCCCACAGAACTGTGAGGCAAGAAAATGACTTTTCTTGAGCCAGTCTGCTCTGGGTGATTCACAACACTTCAAAGATTACCTTAAATAAGAAGTCCCCTGGCCATTTTTGGAGGCACAATGGAATGGTTGAGTTAAAAGAGAAGTATGTAATACTCATTTAAAACACTGTTGATTTTATTTGTAAGGACTTTAAAATGCAAGCCAAAGTTACGCTTCTGAACATATGGACTTCAAGTTTCATTTACTCAGTATTAAATTTAGATGCTGTATTAAGTAAAATTAGTAATGCAACACAAATGATGTTCTTGAAAGCATCAAAGCAATTAAAAAACTCTTTGAAGAAAACCAGTGATTGTGTTTATCTAAGATGTTATTAATGCTGAGCAAATTGTAGACTCTCTTGATTTTAACACCAACTTCACAATGAAAACAATAAACAGAGAAAGATCTTCACTTGAAAATCTCCTGATTAGGCCTTCCATGAACCAAAACTCAATTTTAGGATTAATTTCTGTTTCTACATTACATATAGTAAGTCATTGGTAAAAGAAGGTTTATCCCAGCCAGTGTTGCTCAGTGGTGGGTCATAGGTTGATTCTGGGTCAGGGCATATGCCCTGGGTTGCAGACTCACTCCCCAGTGCTCAGGAGTCAATTGCTCAATGGTCCTCTCTCATCATTGATGTTTCTATCTCTCTCTCCCTCTTCCTTCATCTTTTAATATATATATTAAAAGACAGATTACAATAATGAAAGAATATCAGTTTTCTGGATAATGTATAATTAGAAAAATTAAGATAGAGATAAGCTACTTTAATTATACAGTATACCACTGCTTTTGAATGTCAAACTTATTATTGAAATTAACTTATAAAATTGAAATTAACTTATAACTTGGGAGATGTGATATTGATGGGTCACCATGCGTGAGAGACTGAAAACTTTAAATTACTGTCTATATTCTAATATGCATCTATTTTAGGCATTACAGTATATTCACAGCAATAATTCACAAAGAATTTTCCAATAATTTTGTAACTTTCAGGCTATAGTTGGACAGTGGGGAATATAGTCCATGAGGAATATAACCTCTTAAAATTACATTTTATTTTAAAAAACTACCAAAGTTAATACTATATCTGAGATTCTAATATCACAGAAAGACTGTCAAAAAGAACCACTATCTCTATAGCAAGTTAGCTACTGGAGCAAGTAACTATTGAAATGGCCAAGAAAAACAGTGGTTATATTTATCCAAGATCTGTTATTGGTGCTAAACAAATTGTGAAAGCAACCAAGTATATTCAAACAAAGTATTACATAATAGTGCTATTGAATTCCTAATTATTCTGATGAAAATTGTAGGCTTTCTATTATTTGATTATCAATAATTTGATTTAATGTATGCAGCATGAATATAAACTTTTTGGTATATTGTAATATTGTTAAAATAATTTGTATTTTAAAAATTAAAAACATGCTCATTTAAAACATGATTTTAATTGAGTACAGGCATATTTTTCTAATCCAGACAAAACCACTAATTAAGGCTACCAGTATTCCAGAATTTACCCAGTCTAACCAAGACATAGATCCTTACACCAGAGTGTCTTTCTTGACACCACGTATGAGAAGGATGGATCATTCTTTTTTTTTTTTTTAATATATTTTATTGATATTTTACAGAGAGAAAGGGAGAGGGAGAGAGAGCTAGAAACGTCGATGAGAGAGAAACGTCGACCAGCTGCCTCTTGCACACCCCCCACCGGGGATGTGCCTGCAACCAATGTACATGCCCTTGACCTGAATCGAACCCGGGGCCCTTCAGTCCGCAGACCAACGCTCTACCACTGAGCCAAACCGGCTTCGGCAGGATGGATCATTCTTTATCTCTACCTCAGGGATCCAGTTTCATGTGGTCTATGAACTCCCCTAAAGTGGTTCCAAAGTCTGGATGCATATGCATTTGTACCCTTTTCCGCAGGCCAGCTGTCCATGCCTCCAAAAGACCAAGGACCGTGTAGTTCAGGCTGCAGCGGTGGTTCTCCCGTTTTTGCACCTGTTGCAGTTACCTGGCGGGCTT
The DNA here is from genome assembly GCA_963924515.1 of Vespertilio murinus. Classification (NCBI taxonomy): domain Eukaryota; kingdom Metazoa; phylum Chordata; class Mammalia; order Chiroptera; family Vespertilionidae; genus Vespertilio; species Vespertilio murinus. The sequence goes on along the minus strand of OZ004712.1, from coordinate 11,728,315 downwards.
ATTAACCCACAGATCACTGGACACACCGTCAGAGTTTCTGATTCAGCAGATCTGGGGTCGTGCTCGAGGATTTGCATTTCTACCAAGTACCCAGGGGACGCTGTTGCTACTGAGCTAGAAACTGCATTTGAGAACCAAGCGGTCTGAACTCTCCAGCCTTCACCAGCAGAGGGCAAGCCCACATGTAGCCCAGTGGGCGTCAGTAGCGTATTTCACCACTAGGTGGCAGCACCTACACACAAATCTCTACATTCAGGTCGCCCATAAATAAATGAAAAATCACAAAAGCAAGATAAGAAAGCCAAGTGAGCAACTTTTTTTCTTTCTCCCAGGTGGCTGATAACCCAATCCCGACACATGATCAAAATGTTTATCTCTTAAGAATACACACCCATCTAAATCAAGCTTGAGGGAGGAGCAAACTACACCGCCTGACCGAAAAAAGAAGGCGGAAGCTGGGCTGTCTTGGGCCCCTGGCCTAACGCCCCTAGAAGGGATTTCGTACTTCTCTGGCCGCTGCTGACTTGGAAATGTCCCTCTGTGGAAAGTCCTGGGCTGGATGCTGCAAAATTACCAGCGGAGCTCATTAAAATGCAGAGCCCCCACCGAAACCGGTGTGGCTCAGTGGTACAGCGTTGGTCTGGGGACTGAAAGGTCCCAGGTTTGATTCCGGTCAGGGGCATGTGCATTGGTTGTGGGCACATCCCCAGTAGGGGGTGTGCAAGAGGTAGCTGGTCAATGTTTCTCTCTCATTGGCGTTTCTAGCTCTCTCTCTCTTTCCCTTCCTCTCTGTAAAATATCAATAAAATATATTTAAAGCAAGAAGAAAAAAAAACGCAGAGCCCTCTCCCCCTCTCCCCCGCTCTAATTAGCAAATCTGGGGCTGGGTGCACCCCAGTCAATTCTGAGGCACAGCCACGTTTTGGCCACTGGCACGTGTATGTTAAATAGACACCGACCCGTGCTCAGGTATGAATAGGTACGTGCACATCCCCACCGTTCACAAAGGGGCTCTTTCTAGGCCCGGGTGTGGCGGCAGCCCCATCCCAAAAGCAGGAGGGCGGCGCTGTCCAGCCCAGAAGCCACCAGCCAGCGGGGGCTCCGAGCCCCTGACACTGGGCTGTGAGCCGAGATGTGCGATCATCCGATTTCAAACACTCAGGGGCGGCGGGGGTGAGAGAGAACATAAGGTATTTTTAATGTGGCTACTGGAAAATTAAATTAATTTGTGGCTCCCAATCCGTTTCTGTTGGGCAGCACTGGTTAGAGGATGTAAATGCCAAGAGCAGGGGGCGGGGAGTGGAGAACAAAGCATCGCAGGGCCGGGGGAAGAAGCCGTGTTGACCCCGAGTTCTAACGGTGTTCCTGGCAGCTGGGCGCCTGGCACAGACGCCCTCAGCCAGCAGCCCCTGCACAGCCCCAGCGGCTCATTCATGACCGAGTTCCCAGCTGGAGTCCAAGCCAACTACAAACACCCGGGAAACGTCCGCTCTCCCAGGAGGGTGAGTGTGAAGCAGGCGGGGTGCTGGCCACTGGCTGGGCCGCAGAGCGGAACCCCACGTAGGAGGAGAGCGTGGCTGCTACTGCAAACGGTTGTAGGGGTGTGAGGGCCACCCCCCGGGACCCGCTTGACCGGTACCGGGGCTGAACTCTTGTGCTTTTGCAACAGAGAAAAGCCGCTGGCAATGAAACAAAACTGTCTGTTGTTCACTTGGGTGTTAGAATAAGAAAGAGTGTGTTGAAACAGCCACCCCGAGGTAGCAGTGCTGTGGCCAAGAAGAAAGGCAGAGCTGGCCTTCTCAGCGATCGAGTAGGATCCTCGAGGCCAGCAGCACCGGCCTCATCAGGGAACGTGGAGTGACATGCAAAATCGCAGGTCCCGCCCCAAACCTCAGGATTCGCAAACACCTGAACCTGCAGAGAACCTTACAAGAGTTTGTTTCCGTCAAACTGAGGACATGTGCGGGGAGCAAGATCCCCAGTGCTCCGAGGAAGAGCCCTTCTGCGGCCTCGTTGATGCATTTGAAATTAAGGCTGGAGCATAAGGAAGGTTTCATGGAGGTGGAAGAAAGCAAGGCGGGAATTGGATTACAGGACGGCCACCAACGTCATGTGCTGTCTTGAGGGTTAGTACCCCCTTTGAGGGGCATTGCTTCTGGCTTTTCAAGGGTGTGTCAACCTAGATGCACAAGAACAATGGGCAGGATGGCTTAAACCCTTCTACTGAAGGAGTTATGGTTGTGGGTTGTGACTACCCGCCATGACTGCCCAGATAGGGATTTATGATCCGATCACCCTATGAGGTTATGTCCATAGAATCCCTTCTTTCGTCCACAGGATGCACCTGAGAACCAATGACCTAGAGAAAGAGGAGGCCATAGAAAGGGAGGCCCCGAGGGCACTGAAAGAAATGGATGGCAGTTGCCCTCCGTCGCTCTCTTACTGCACCTGCTGCCAATGGGAAGCTGTCTGGTGAGCCATTTAGGAGACTAGACTAGACTTTGGAGTCGGGACTACCTGGGATCACACGCCTGGGGTAGTCACCTTTCTGAGCCTGTTGTGCCATCTGGAAGATGAGTAAATTAATACATCCTGTGTATGGTTATTAAATGAACTGATGCATGGGAAAGGTTGCCCATGGCCTGGCCAGTGTGGCTCAGTGGTTGAGCAGAGGTCTTGATTGGATTCCTGGTCAGAGCACATGCCTGGGTTGAGGGCTTGATCCCCAGTGTGGGCATGCAGGAGGCAGCCAATCAATGGTTCTCTCTCATCATTGATGTTTCTTTTTTTTTTTAATCATTGATGTTTCTATCTCTCTCTCTCCCTCTTCCTCTCAGAAATCAACTATATATATATATATATATATATATATATATATATATATATATATAATTTTTTTAAGGGTGCCCCTGGCTCTTGTGCAGACTAGTTACAAGATAGTAACGCTAGAACATCAGCTCCCGCAGTATCACTCCGTCAGTGTTATCTTATCTGTGCGCTCGGCACACTTGCTTTGTATGGAAAGTTCTCATTTTCTATAATTAAACGTGAATCTACAACCACGTCATCTAATCTTCATTCTTGCTTAATTGACTCCTTAAAGCTTTATCTCCTCCATCTTACTGAATCAGGTTTGAACTCGTGAACTCCTCCCCGGTTTTGGAGGGTTCCTGCCTGCCTGGCCTCTCACGTGACGGCCCCAGAGGCTGGTTCCATCGAGTGGAACCAGTTGGCCTGGTATCTGTGCTCACCCCCGGGTCTGCTGCTCTCCTGAGTCTGTCTCACCCAACGCGAGCCGCCTTCATCACGTGGCTGTCAGCTGACGTGGCTGTGACTTGGGGACGCGGGAGGACCCCTGGGGTCCGGGAGCAGCAGGCCTTGCTTGTGGTTCCCCCCGGGGCCCCAAAGGAGCATCGTGGGGGAGAAGTCACGTATCAGGAAACATCATTGCCAAGGGATCTGAGATGGGCTGAGTCAACAGAAACACCCACATCAGGCCATATTAGGAATATGAAACCAAGAATCCCTGGTTTCCTCTGCCAGAGGGAGTATTTACCACCAAAGAACCACTGTGCATGGGGTGGTATCTGAACCTGCAGAGAACAGGGGTGGTGTCGCTGGTGCTAGTGCTTTCCTGCCCGTGGGGAGCTCGGGTGAGCAGTAGGACACTGGGCCTCACCTGCAGAAGTGTGTGTGTGTGTGTGTGTGTGTGTGTGTGTGTGTGTGTGTGTGTGATGGGGGATGTTCAAGGAACAGAGAGGAGAGAAACTCACTTCCCACCTCCTGGCCGTGCCTGATATGGGACTGTGCTTGGAAGGCACTGGGGACCCTGCTCTTTCCTGTCTTCCCCAATCCAGCCGGGGCTGGTCTTCCGGTGAGTGAGGGAGAGAAGGCTGCACCTCCGTTGGGGACGTGGGAAAGGCTGACTTCCTAGAAAATCAAGAGTCTTTTAAACTTCTTTCTAAATGTGTTCCTGGCTGAGGGTCCTCTTCTGCGGTCCAAGCTGCTTGTGAGCCTCAAAGACTCCCCTTTTCAAGCACAGTTGGCACGCACCATTATATTAGTTGCAGGTGTGCGATATAGTGACAGGACATTTACGTACCCCACAATGGGATCACTAAGCGAAGTCTAGCAATCCTCTGTCACCATGGCAACTTATCACCTTGTTTGGCTGTGTGCCCTGGCTACATTCCCCGTTCCACCAGCCCCGGCCCCTGGCAACCTTCCGCGTGAGCTCTGTTTCTGCAAGTCTTCTTGCGTTTAGTTTTGTTTTGGAGTTCACATTTGCCACAACATGGGTGGACCTGGAGGGTATTGTGCTTAGAGACTCGGCTTGGTTTTCACTCCTGGGGGCTGTCTCCCAGTCAGATCCCTTTACGTCATTCACAAAGGTATCAACACAAAAGGTCTCAGACGCCACCACTCCCGGCTTCCTACTCTGATGACTGGGGTGGGAGGTCACAACTCACAAGCAAACTCCTTGCTGGTCCTGGCCTGAAGCCCTAGCTCAGAAGCACACCTCAACGGCTCCTTTAAGGAGACCACTGAGACCCAAGCAGGGTAAGCTACACCTCGTAACCATGTCTGGGCCCAGGATCTGAGCCAAAGCCAGCCCAACTCAGCAATTGGCTCCTACCCTAAACTATCTACACTGAGTGGCCAGATTATTATGATCTCTGAACGCATAATAATCTGGCCACTCAGTGTAAATCCTATATAATAAAAGGCTAATATGCAAATTGTCTCCTCGACCAGGAGTTTGACCAGCAGGCAGGCCAGCCAGCCAACCGCCCATGTCTCCTCCCCCTGGCTAGGCTGGCCAGACCCCACCCATGCACGAATTCATGCACCGGGCCTCTAACATATATATTAAGGTGACCAAATGTCCCACTTTTGGTGGGACAGTCCCAATTTTTAACAATTTGTCCCGCATCCTGTGGCATTTTAAAAAAGTCCAAAAGATTTAAAAGATTCTTTCCAAAAATCGGGACTTTTTTAAAATGCTGCAGGACGCTGGACAAATTATTAAAAATCGGGACTGTCCCGCCAAAAGTGGGAAGTCTGATTATACACACACACACACACACACACACACACACACTCAGTGGCCAGATTATTATGCATTCAGAGATCATAATAATCTGGCCACTCAGTGACTCAGTGTATATTCTCTCCAGACCTCTCATTCTTAGACTATGTCTGAAAATGTAATAAAATAAACATATTGTTACTTCATGAAGCAACAAAGTGCAGTAGACATGGGAGTCAGTCAGTAAATAAACAGAGTGGATGAGTAGACTGAGTGTGTATCAGCTCCCTCTCTGACAACAGGAACACATGATCATGATATGACCTCAGGCTCTGTGTTCCAAATTGCCTAGTCCATACCCTAACCTTGTGGGACCCTGCAGAACTGAGGCTTCAGGTGGTTTCATGCAACCTGGCCGAGGTGACTCAGCTGGTTGAGTGTCATGCTGTGCACCAAAAGGTTGCCGGTTTGACTCCTAGTCGGGGCATGTATGGAAGGCAACCAATGAATCTCTCTCTCTTTCTCTCTCTCTCTTTCTCTCTCTCCAAGCATGTCCTCAGGTGATGATTAAAAAAAACAATTAAAGAAAAGAAGGTGGTTTCATTTCTCCTGCCAATGTTTTCCCACAACTCAGACTTCGGTTTCCCTTTGTCTCAAGGCCACAGTGATGCGGCCAAGCCCAGCTCTTTGGGATCCAGTCCAAACCAGAGTGTGAAGGGCATGCTGGAAAAGTGTTAAAACAGTTTAAAGAATGGGCTGTTTTACATCATAATCCTGTAAGAAGAGCTTGGAGGCACCAAGGACCACAGTTGGCTGGAAAATGCAGTTTGGCCTCATAAGAAGGGGGAGATATTTGATGAACACGAGAGATTTGGTTCGGGACCCATGTGTATTTTTCTTCCTATAAAATCAGGAAAATAAGATATCTATAGGAGTGCACTATAGCATGACCTAACATTTCAAAATCTAATATTTAGATTCGAGGATTTGGGGGGAATGGAGACCATGATTGTTTTGTTAAACAAAGGCCAGCCTAGTTAGAAACCACATGTACACAGCAAATGAAGAAGTGGGTGAGTGACTAAGTGATGTTGCTGAAATCTCCATTCTTCACCGTACTCACGCCGGTCCTCCTCAAGGACCCTATGATGCAAATTGCAAAAACAGTGGTTTTTTTCTCCTCCTGGCAGGAAAAGAGCTGTTTGTCTCCATTAAAACTGTGTTTGCCTGACTAATGTCTGATTCCTAGACATGACTTTCACTTGGGGTGAGCGGCAGCTGTGGACAAACAGACAGACCAGAATCACGTACTCTGCCTGAGGCTGTGTGGCTGTTCCTCTGTCTCAGCTGCCTCTCCCCAGCCTCTTAACACTGAGGGCCAGTGCTCAGCTCTCGCCCTTTCCTCTTTATCTCACTCCCTGGGCGGTTCCATCTGGTCTGTGGCCTTTCAGACCATCTCTAGGCCAAGGACTCCCGGACCTGGACCCCAGGCCAGACCCTCTTCTGTACACCAGCCCACGTCTCTCCATCTTGACCCCCATGACCTCTCCTAATTTAGTTGGTCTAGAACCATGGTTGGCAAACTGCGGCTTGCGAGTTGCTGTTTGCTGCTCTATTGGCTAATGAGTTTGCCGACCCCTGGGATAGGGGCTTAATCACAATGAACAACAACAGCCTGTAATTATTGGAACTGAGAGTCTAGGTCAGTGGTAGGCAAACTCATTATTCAATAGAGCGGCAAACCACGACTCGCAAGCTGCATGTGGCTCACGAGCCGCAGTTTGCCAACCACTGGTCTAGAAAGAAGGCGGGGCTCCCCCACACATGATTCCACGGGCAGTCTGCCCATCACGGCAACAGCACTCCATCCTCCTGGGGGCTCCAGCCAAAGACCCTGGAGGTGTCCTGACCCCTCTCTTTCTCTGATACCCCACTGCCCCAAACATCTGTTAGCTTCAAAATATATCCTGAATCAAACCCTTCCTCAGTCCCTTCGTTACACTGCCCTCCCTCCCCGTTTCACTCTCTGGAAAAGCTGGTGTCTTCTAGTTGTCTACAGGGCTAACGAGGCTTGTCCTCTCTGACCTCGCCTCCTTCCCCTCTCCAGCCACACTGGCCTCCTGGCTGTCCCCAAGTACACTGGGCACCTCCCACCTTGGGACCCCAGCGCTAGCTATTCTCACCTCCTTCAGAGCCGTGTTCAGCGCCACCTGCTCAGTGAGGCTCTCCTGGCCAAGTAGACCCTATGTCCTAAAAGAACTAAACCAGACAATGCCTGCAAAAGGCACACTCAGGTCCTGGCACCTGGTAAGACGCATTCAGTCAACGTTGACTTTAACCCCCCTGGAAAGAATGGCTGCCATGTGCACCCCTTCCCAGGATGTCCCAGGGCTGGAGGGGAAGGCAAGATGTCCGGGTAAAAGTTCAGTCTCCGGGGACCTATCTTTCTGTCCCCGCGTCTCCTCCTGTTTATGTATACAGACAGTGTTTGTAGCTTGTCTTCTCCTTCCCATGACCCGGGGGACATTTTAGATAAGTCCCTGCTTCTATAACCAGAACTTCTCCTTTTCAGACAAGTCTTAAGGAGACTTGACCAAGAACACTGGGCATTTTCCAGTAGTTTGCTCACCCCCACTTCCTCCCTGGGGCCCTCGCCAAATCTGCACAAGCCAGAGACGGGCGAAAGGATAATTGGAGTCTGATGAATCAAGCACATGATCTCAGAGGACTTTCATTTTCATGCTTGCCTAATCTGAACCAAACTTCCAATGTCCTTGACTTGAATCCAAAACATAGCCAGCGGTGTACAATGTATTGTTGCTGACCACTTGGCAAGGTCTGTGTGAGGACTATTTTTTTTAATGTCATATGATATTTTGAGCTGACTGACTTCTCTGGAAATTTATGGTCATTACTTCAGAGGAAAAAGAAAGAGAGCCCGCTTTCTTGCAGTTGGATGAGAGGAGAGTGGAAGTGCCCACATCCCCGGTGCTTTGGTGCACCTGAGGAAGGAGGATTGGGAGAGGGAAGGAAGCAACTGCTTATCTCTTGGTCTTTCAAAATTAAAGACTGAAAGCTACGTAGGTTCTGGGAACTGTATGGGAAGCCACACCAGAGCCATGGCGGCAGCAACTGCCCCGTGGGGTCTGCTGTGGGGGTTCTAAGTGCTCAGAGGGGGCCCTCAGCTGCTTCATGCCCCCAGCAAGGATCTCAAATGCACGCTGCTCCCCTTCTGGGCCCTGGTGGGGCAGCTGCGCCTGAACTTCCCCTACATTCAGGCCTAAGTGATTCTCAACATCACCCACAGATACATATTTGTCACAACTAACTTTGAGGTCGTTGCAGAGCTCCAGGCAAGATGGCTGACCTCCACCACCAGCTCATGAAATCCTTATTTGCAGAAAGGCTTAACTATAATCACGGCAGCAGCAAAAGCCTAAGGTGTAAGGAAAAGTTGACTCTCAAGGAAATAGATAATTCAAGGAACAGAACTGAATAACCTGAAAATCCTCAGCAATGTCTGAGAAACCCTTGCATCTGTGCAACAGGGCCAACTTTGGGGAACGACAATGGGCAGAGGATCCCTGAAGGAAAATAGAAGAGGAGAGGTGACTAACAAAGGAGGATAAACTACACAGGAAAGGTCCACATGGGAGACCAGTCAGCTTCCCATACGTTGTGGGTCGAGTTCCAGCTGAAAAGGATGAATTCTAAGCAATAGGCAGATGGCTTTGGAAGCTGGAGGAATTAGTCACATCATCTGGAAGTCATACATCCTTCTCCGTCCCCAAAGGGGGAAAAAAAATGACAGTTGGTAGAAGCTACAGAGAAACAAATATTTCAAATTGTATGAGGAAAGCAGGTTTCCGGCGTGGAGCCACCACCGCTCTGGCCTGGTTTTGGAGGTTGCCAGGAGTGTGAGAAAAGGAATCTGCTCGAATGTGGCATGTGGGTGGAGACTGCAATCACAGATGAGCAACTCCAGTCACCCACTGGACTTTACTGTTCAGAGAACAGTCCCTCAGTGGTCAGTGCAGTGGAAATATTCGTTGTGGTTTTCCATGCTTAGAGTAAATCTAAGGCAAAGCAGGGACTTAATTATGGTTATGGAACCAACTTGGACAGTGGGCAAGCACTGGCAGAGGGGAGCAAATGGGGGAGTGGTGTTATGTCTCTAGTTCAAAGACTATGAGGGGGATCACTTCATATTATGTAAGTGGCTAACCCTATGCTGTACTCCTGAAACTAATACAATACTGAATGTCAACTGTAATTGACAAAGAAAAAATTAAATGAAGAAGATAGCTATTTATATTACAACTGTGAGTGAGAAGAATACCAAACCAAGCAACTAGGTTGGTTCTGCTCACGTGAACTATGAAAAGGAAGCTTAAAGTGCTCAGGTTTAAAATTAAAAGAGGAAAACAATGAAAGCAAAAGTATGGAATGATGGACAAGATAATTGCTAAAATTTTGAAAATGCCCCCATATATTTTTTTATTTCGCCCTAGAAATAAAAATAATACTATCGAAGGAAAATACTATTACTTGCACAGTGTCACCACTTAGTAATTATTGACTGTCTTTCCTCTTTAGTATCTTCATTTTGACTAGAATAAATGAGTTGAAAGTTTGTATGTCTGGGATTGAGGTAATATATCTGCTATTTGTATGTATGTACATCTGTATACACATATATTTGGTGACTGTTTAGTAATCAACTTAAAAATGATTTTTAGAGCAGAAGCTACTTGGAGAGGATGGTAGGAAATAACAAAGACTCTGTCAGTTTTGTTTCCTACCAAACACCAGCATTGAGAAAGATGCCCAGTAAATGTTTGTTGATTATATAAATAGATGAAATGATGCATTTAATCAAAAGTACGTATTAAAACGGGAGAGTAGCATATACAATATTAGAGGAAGGAAACTCAAGTCATCAGGAGGAGATGTCTGCAATGATCCACGACACTATGATGCCAACATTCTGTGGCGGTTGTTGCCATTTTGACATCCATACTGATTTGTAACCCCCTAACAAACGGTTGAGCTTTCAACTTCTTTTATCAGCATAAAATATGTGCAGAAGATGCCCTCACCCCACCCCTCATTCACCACCACCCCGTTAGTCCATCCACAGCCCATCCTTGACTCTCACCAATTTCCTCCTTAGAGCTCTCTATATCCTTTACCCTTTCCTTGCAGGTGGCCCCAAATCAAAATATTTCTGGGACTCAAACAGTGTCACCCATTGTCCACACATGGGGCACCAATAGCCTGGCCAAAGGTGCTGCCGGTGGACTTATAAGGAAAGGTAGAGTGAAAGGAAATGATACGGACGTAGCAGAAGGAATGCAGAGGGAGGCTGGATACGACTGTCGTCAGCATGTGACGAAAGAAGGAAGACAATGAGGAAGTGGGGAGCAGAAGAGTGCGTGTGGAAGAGGAGGAGTATTGAGCAGGGCACGCCAAGGTCAGCAACAACATCAAAGCCCTGAGTAACTTCCCTCTGTCGCAAGTTAGAGGTGGCATGGATGACACAAGACGTGTGAACCCAGTGCACACTGGGGTCAGGTTCTGGCTGCGCTAAAGACCAGAAGAGGGAGCTCCCTAAATGAGGATCCGGTTGGGGCTGTGGGAGCCTGGCTTCTGTGGATGTCAGACCACACTCCCTGCTTCCCACCACCGAGGGGACCAGACACATCCACTCGGTAGTGCTAAAGCTCCTTCCAGTCTTCAGGTGGAGGAAGAGGCCCATCCCATAAGCCATGGCGGCTGAGGGAGTTGTCAGAGCTTTCCCAGAGGAGCATGCTCCTTACTCTTTTGTGCCTCACTTACTCAAATAAAGAACTTTTCAGATAAAGAACTCCTTACCATTCTTCCCTGAGAGAAAGTGGGGCTGTGACTTAGAAACCTAGGGCTGCTGTAACAAAATACCACTATCTGGGTGGCCTAAGCAACAGAAATTTGTTTTCTAACAATTCTGGAGGTGAGAAGTCTGAAATCAAGGTGGTTCCTTCCAAGGGTGGTGAGGGAAGGGTCTCTCCAGGCCTCTCTCCTTGGCTTAGAGATGTCTCCCTGCAAATTCATGTGGTGTTCTCCCTGTATCTACACGTTGTCTTCCTTCTGTGTCCAAACTTCTCCTTTTTATAAGGACATAGGTCATAACTAGGGTTATACCCACCCCAATGAACTCACTTTAAACTTGGTTGCCTTTGAAAAGACCCCGTCTTCAAACAAGGTCACGTTCTGAGGTATTGGGGGTGTCAACGTGAACTTCTCGAGGGGAGAGGGAAGCACAAATCAACCCATAACAACACGTTGGAGGGGAAGAACAAGTGCGTGCTCAAGTCCACGTTCCGGGAGACCTCCCTCCGAGTGTGCAGAGTTGGCAGGCAGCAGCTTAGCCTCCGACCTTTGGAAATCCCCAGTATCTGGTTTTCCTAATTATTGCAATCTCATCCTACCAAAATAGACATCTAAGTACATTCCATGCATTTCTGGTGAGAAGCTCACTCTGCTACATTCTATGTAATATCCTAAATTGGTTTTAACTACAGTGGCTTAAGTCGTTGGTTGGGGTAAGATCTGGGACATTTTCCCCATTCCTTAAGCCTTAAAAAATTCTGATCCAGGTGTTTAAGACATTGCACAATATTGGACCTCCTGAAGCTCCATCTTTTCAGGGAAAATTAGGATGTTGAAGAAAGTGGTTGGTGACTCATTGCCATCTTGTCATCACAGGGAAACCCTACTTTTTTCCCCCCAATCTGGCTGGAATGACACCCCTGGGTAAGGCAAAGTGTTTGCACCAAGGACAGGGAAATATGGTGCAGGAACAGGCTCCAGAAGAGCCCTGACATTGTTTCAGGTATGATGGGAAGCCCGAGGACTCACCTGGGAGTGGAACAGTCCTCTGGGTGGGAGAGGGAACTCTCACATTCCCATAGTCATGACATGTACTGTGGGAATGTGAGGGGGGCCCTGGAAGCTCAGAGATGGGGATGGAATCTGTGGCTTTCTGCCACAAGCGTTTTGATTGGTGGATTTCACACCATACCAGCTGCTAACTCTTCATAAACTTCCCTTGTTTATGATCATGCTGTTGGAGGAAACTGGGAAGGAGTGGAGTGGTGACCAGCGTAAGCCACTTTAGATGGCTATAGAGGTGAGAGAATTAGCTGGAGAAAAATGAGCCAGGATCTGTGCAGCAGCTCTCAGAGGTCTTAGTATCAGGACTCTTTTCCAGGGTTAAAAAGTACCGAGGAACTTTAAAGAGCTTCTGCTTCTGTGGTTTTGTGGTTTATATCTATTAATATTTACCCTGTTAGAAATTAAAACCGAAAAAACTTTGTAGTGTATTCATTCAAGGTAATAATAATAATGAATCTTTTACATGTTAGCATAACTAACACATTTTTCATGAAAATTAACTATATTTCTTCCCCCAAAATAGGTTGTGAGAAGATAGGCACTGTGTTATAGTTTTTTTTATTTGATTAATATTTATTTAAAGTGAATTCTAGTACTCTATTTTATTTTTTATTGATTATGATATCACATAATTAAATGTCCTTATCCCCCAATTCCCATGCCAAACCCCTCCACCCCCCTGTTGTCCATGGCCACTGGCTAGGCCAGCTGTGGGCAAACTATGGCCCGTGGGCCGGATCCGGCCTATTCGGTTGTTCTATCTGGCCCGCAGAGCCGAAAGAGCGGAGGGTTCTCTTGCTCTCCCCGCCTCTCCTTCACCAGCAGCCCAAGATGAGAGCGCCAGCTTGGTCAGGTTGCTTTTGTTCTGGCCCTCTGGTCCAGTTTAAGAACCCATTGTGGCCCTGGAGTCAAAAAGTTTGCCCACCCCTGGTCTAGGCCCATATGCATGCACACAAGTCCTTTGGTTGATCTCTTCCCCTTACCCCCACTCTCCCCTACTTTCCCTCTGAGGTTTGAAAGTCTGATTGCTGCTTCTCCTTAGTTTTGTCCGACATTAAAGAAGACAGCTAGAATCTCATATCTACTTTTGCATTCGATCTGTTATGCTGTTTTAGCTGAAGTATATGAAGAAAATCCTGCCTTACATAGACATGGAGTTGTGAATGTCAGGTTCTTTCTAGGATCCCCAGAAGCCCTCTAGCCATACTTTGAGAACTACTGGTCTAGTAGTTAATATCTTGTACCATCCTGTTTGGACCTCCTCTTCTAACTATACGTTACAAGGAGATTCAAGCCTCAAGGTTTTAATCCATAATATTAAAAATGTATAAATTGGTTGTGTCATGTACATACCCACAAAGTCTTAACTCTAATTACCTCCACCTTTGAGAAGTCAGCTTTGTGCTAAAGGTTGCTATCTTTTAGCTTGTTCACAGTGAGATTTGTGCACTTAAATGATATTAAAATATGTATCCATTAACCATAGGCAATAAGAAATATTTTGTGAATTTCATTCTGCTGACTTGTCTTTTTTTCTTTTGGTCTTTCGAGGAACTGTGTCATATGAATCATAATGACCATGACAATGCAAAGGAAGATAAATGAAATTGGTTCCTCGCCCAACTGTTTCAAACACAACCCTGATTAGCAAACTGTGGCTTGTCTGTGCTGACCAAGGGGCTTGACACTAAGACTCTGGGTATAGCCACAACTGACTGTTAACAAATCTCAGCCGAGGTACAGACAGTCTCCCCTTGAAAACAGCCCATGGGTTGTTTAGCTAAGCCAGTGGTTTGCAGAATAGCATGTGAATACAGTTAACAAGGATGACTGAGTTTGAAGGGACCGGTCCACGCATGCCAAAATGCTAAAGAAACCCATCGTGAAGTTAAATCTTGAGACCAATAGTTCCAGCCTGACTCTTAGACCCTAGGAACAGAAGGCAGAAGTGAGAAGAAAAAGGAGAATGCCTTCATCCTCTTCCTGAAAATAGGGCTGGCCCTAGACTGTACTTACCTTGAAGGCCCTCCTCCCACCAACCTTTTGTACCCTTTGCCCCCTCAGAAGTTCCCTGTCCCTGAATGCCCAGTGCTTCCCACTGCCTTTGTCCTATGTCTTTTGGGTCCATGATTTCCCAATGTTATCCCTCTGTCTCAGCTTCCCTTCTCCTTAGCCTCACTATCCAAACTCTGGTACCTCACCCAGGAATCCCAACAAAATCTATGTCCTATGTACATTCAACCTTCAAGGTTTTAATACATATTTCCTGAGCCCTGCCCTGTCCCTCTTCTCTGTGCTTAGCCCTGAGGTGAAAGAAGTCTTCCTGACACCCCCCCTCCTTTGTCAGGGCCATTTGCATCTTCAGAAGTAGGTGGGATAGGTAGTCCATCAGTAGCGTGTCACAAAGAGAAGTGAAAACACTCAGGTGATGTGAGGGGAAATGGTCGGGACTGGGGAGAAGTCACGAGGACCTCTCACACTCCCACCCTCAAAGCTACTTTAAGTTATTCCTGTCAAGAGAGAAGGGTAACACCCCAGGAAACTTAACTTTGGGTCTCTGATTTCCCCTACTCCCTTTGAATTCCCCTACTCCCTTTGCTAGAAAAAAAAGAGTGAAATAGTTTTTCTAGATTTATTTAAAGAAAAACCAATAGTCATTCTCCTAGCTTCAAATGAGGATTTTTTAAAAATATATTTTAATTCAAATATTGATTTCAGAGAGGGAGACAGAAACATCAATGATGAGAAAGAATCACTGATCGGCTGCCTCCTGCATGTTCCCCACTGGGGATTGAGCCTGCAATCCTGGCATGTGCCCTGACTGGGAATTGAATCGTGACCTCATGTTAATAGGTCGACGCTCAACCACTGAGCTATGCTGGCTGGGCCAAATGAGGATTTTTAATGCAAGGCTTATAAGGTCTGGCATGCTGCCCAGGTGAGCTAATGGGGTCTACAGAAAAGGCTAGGAAGCCTCAGTAGGCATTGCCAATTGAGTGTGGGTCAATGTACCTTAGCAACAATGGCAAAATGACAATGCATTTCCCAGGAAAAGAATACCTTTCTTTCTGCCCCAAAGCAACTCATTGACTTCTGGCAATACCTGTCAGAATGAACTTTTCTGACACCACACTCTCCTTTCCTGGGTGATTGGCTTTTCTGGGTAATTATTCCATTTCATAGTTATCTTTCTGGGCTGATGTCTCTCACAGATGTTATATAGCAATTCAAAGCCACTTATGATTGGCTTGAAGTCGTCATAAGGGTAGTATTTAGCCTCATCTTGATTGTGTCCATCAGTAGATTGCTGCCTAGGTAAGTCCCATACAAAGTAGAACTGGCTGTCTGGGTTTTCTGGGATGACAGATTATTTGGACCCATGGAAGGTTTCAGAACCCCAGGTAGGCCCCAAAGAAAGTCTTCTGGGCCAGTCAAAGGCTGCAGAAGATAGCCTCAATTTTAGTGTCCCATTAAGAAATCCAGGCAGACACACAGGGAAAAAAGGGCTGTGTTTACTTTTAAAGAAGTGTTAAAGCAATAGTAATTAATGGATTGTACACATGCGTTAACATGTGGAATAGGAATAATAGGATCCAATAGGAAATGTGGTTTGTTTTAAACACACATACACTCATAGTTCATGGAGCAATAGAGGAAAATTTCTTCTGAAAAGAGCAAATAAACTTAGGAAAATCAGACTAATGAATTCATGTACATTCCTGGATGTATGACCCCATGGCTTTATTGAGTTAAAATGTTAACTTTCCACTGTTGGCTACCAGAATAGCTTTTCATTCTGAGGCTGTTACTGCAAAATAAGTAGTTGAAGTTTCCCTCTCACTCTCACCGGATATTAATCTTTCAGAGTTCTTGTCCTCCCTTTTGCAATGTTTCAAATTTTCATACTTCCTATTGAGAAACTGCTGCACACTCTGAGGATATCCTGTTTGGTCAGCAGGGCCAATTGCTCCAAAGACAATTCTCAGGAGCTGTGCCCTCACTATTCCCCCCTGACTATTGCTTTGGGGGACATATCTTGTGTCCTTACAGTTCTGTGGATGGTCAGATCCAAATCACTCTCTCTGACTAAGCATGCCTTGAACCACAGTTGTCATTCAGAGTTGATTCTCTTATGGAGTTGCCGTGACCAAGCATTTTTAGAGGTTCCCCTAGTGGTAATGCAGCTTTATCCTACATGGTGCACGAGAACACATGTGAGGAATCCCAGGCACTCAGTGAAGTACCTTCGCACCGAGTAGAAATGTCTGTGAGTGAGAAGGTGATTTTGAGGACATGACGATCCCAGTGGGATTTGTTTTTTGATGTGGGACTTCTCATAGCGCTTCATGGGTTGTTTTGTTATCCATGCTGGGAGATCGGAACTGGGAGAAATACGAGCAAGTTTTCTAAGGCTCATCTTCTTGAAGGAAATTTCTTTATTTGAGGAGGAATATTTGTTCAAAAATGGGGGAAATAGAGAAAAACAGTTCATAGGACTTAAATCTTAATTCTGTTGCCTTCTCAATTATCTGTTACCATGTAACAAAGCACACTGTTTTGTGTGTCGTTTAAAAATAAAAAGGCCACCAAATAAACTATGTCATGACAGACATTTTTAAGATGCATCTTACTTTCAGATATATATTAAAAGGTGGGGAAAATGTACATAGTAGAGTTAATGAAAAATGGTAATTCTCTGATATGCATGGTGTCCCAAAAATGTATACACACTTGAATGATTATAAAGTCTGGATTGTACACAGGAATCTACAGAAATAAATAATTTTTGTTGTCAGAACCACTGAACCATACCAGCCAGGCTCATTTTCAAAATTTAAAAGAATCTAGGGAGATCTTCTGACTGAAACAGGCCACATTCAAAAGCACTCTTACAACTCTTTCCCTCAGTCATTTCATCTTTTGTAAGCTGCATGTGTATTATTTTGGACCAAAGGAAGGCAAAGTGGTAGCCAGCTAAAGGAGAAGCAAAGGCCCTACAAAGCTAAGCGTTGCCATAGAAATAGCTTAGTTTGGTTTCTGCATCATCAGGTGCAGTAGGTGTAAAAAGTGAAGCCGGACTGGAGGATATCCCCCAACTTTGAGTACTCCGGCTGACTTTATTTTTGTGATTATATAAATGTACCTCGGAAGTTAACAGCTAACTTAAGAAAAATGGAAGAGGGCCAACTGGAAGCCTCAAAGCTTTCTCCAAAAACTTGGCACCCTGAAGTGACAGTGTCAGTGACAGGCAGGCCACCTACTATTGTATAAGAAGAGCCAAAAAACCAGACATAGGAATCATCCCAGAAATCATTGAGACACTCTCCATTCTAGATGTACCAAGGATCTCCACAGTTCTGGAGGGTATCACAGACAAGCTCTCTGTTCCAACTGATCTCATGCCAGGTCAGTAAGAAAGAAGACAAAGTGCCAGCACGCTGATGAATGGTGGAGAAAGAGACCGCTGACCCTGGGAGGGAATGATGGGGCCATCTCTGGGAGTCAAGTGCGGAGCCGATCAGGCCTGCTACAGGTTGCCCTGCACGGTGTAGCCAGCGGGGAGCCATGGCCGCACTCATCCTGCTCCAGCCCTTGGTGGTGTGTGTTTTGGAAGACGAGTTTGGTATGTTAAGACACCAGAGTCTGTTGTTTTCCGCAGTGGAAATTGGCCTGCACAAGGAAATTGAATCCCAGACGTGGCTGCATGAGCCGTGGGCTTGCTTCTCTGAGGAAAAAGAACCTTTCCTGGCTGGGACTTGCAGTAGGTAACCCATTCCATCACCCTCAGGCTACTGTTACGGTGATGGTGTCATTTCTTACCCTTTGAAGAATGCAGTTCCTTTTAGTCTTGACTGTGTTGCAAGGTCCATTCATTCCTTATTTTCTCAAAAAACTCATATAGATTTACTGTTGGCTTCCACTGAGAAAAGAGTGTTTATGGTGGGGAAGGCAAACTCAGTTTTTGAAGTTCTTTCAGTAACATTAGAACAGCCCCCAACGCCTGTTTCACGTCAACTGTGTTCTTAATTCACTTCCCCTCAGTTCTCTGAGGAGTAACAATGAACTTGGTCTTCTCTTTCTTTCTGAACCACAGGTTCTGCGTGATACTTCAAGTTTGTTGTCTCGACATAAGCATCTAGCCAAAGCATCCTTCTCCTGATTTACATTCACTGGAGCTGGCAGGTTTGGATGAAATTGGGAAGCATTACAGAGAAAGTTCTGAGCAGTTCAAAGATGCTTCTAAGGTCCTTGTTGATGCTCTGCAAAAGTTTGCAGGTAGCATGTATGGTCTTTATGATGGGAATGCACTGGTAGAACTAGTGACTGTCATCAGATGACACATCACTTGTGAGGAAGACAAAGACTATCCTTGGGACAAAACAAAAGAAGAACCCGCTAAGCTCCTAAAACCTTGCATATAAGTATAATTTTAAATATCCAGTGGTTCTCAACATGGTACTTTGGATAACGATCTCCTTAGCCTTGGCTGTGATTATCACCTCTTACAATGTTTGGAACATGGATCCTGGATGTGATAGCATCATTTATAGGATGACATACCACAGGATTCTAGTGGATTGAATTTTCCTTATGCCAAAATTAGAAAGGGGCTTTGAAAATTGGCTGTTTTGTGAAAATAAATTGTTTAGTGTAATTTAAAGTAGACGGTATGCTTTAAATTTAAAAAAGAGAATCTACAGAAATGAATAATTTTTTTGTCAATGCCTGTTTCAAAACCAGCTAGGGCTCTCTCTTACCTCTAAATCAAACCATGGCAAAAGGCAACCCATGGGAATCAGGAGAACAATTGAGTATTTGTAGCTCAGATAACAAAGCTACACTATATTGGGAAACTGATGCCTATTTTTGGTTGCTTTGCACCATTCAGCTCAACCAATACACTAAGACCTTCTACTGGTTTCTTCAATTCTTACTGAGTAGTTTTCACCACTGAATAAGTTCTCAATAATTTCACAATGACTTCCTAGATGAGAGTTTCCAGGAAGACACTAGATCATAAAAGCAACAATTATAACATTTCCAAATTTAATCGATATGCTTATTGGGTCTTTATTGTGTGCCATGTGCAGTCCAATAGATCCTACAATGACAAAAAAAAACCAAAAACAAACAAACAAAAAAAAAAACAACAACAAACAGACAATGCAGCCTTTCTCATATAATTTAGTCTAATGGAGAAGGTGAAGCAGACAAGTGGACAAGTAAAATAAGCATATTAAATTGTGAGGGATCCTGGAAGTACTAGGAAGGAAATAAAGGAGATGAAGGAAGGTAAGATGAACTCCTTTAGACGGAGGTGATCATGGATGGACATTCTGAGGAAGAAACCTTTAAGTAGAAACCTAAAGATGAAAAAGGATGAGTCATGCAGAGAGCCAAAAGAGGTGCTGTAGGCCAGACAGAGGGCACAGCAAGTATAAAGGTTCTGAGGTGGCAAAGAACTTGGCATGTTCTTAGAACTGAAAGTAAATTGGTATAACCACAGCACAAAGACAAAATGTATCTAACCATAAAACAAGCTTAGAGATGTATGTTTAAATTTGTCCTATGTTCCACACAGGCAAAACCAACAAACAGTTTTTAAAAAATTAACAACAACAACAACAACAACAACAAAAAACACCCTAAATTTTACAAGCCTAAAAATATCTCTGGGAGAAAAAATTAGCCTTAGAATTAGTTTGGTTTTTTTCTCTTTCACTTTTTCCTAGAATATTATGAGACTGTTTCTTTGATTTCTAGGAGCTTATTCATTAAGTCAGTATTTCTCCAACATGGTAATGAAACAAAGGAAAAATGTTAAATATCATCAATGTTGACTTAAATCCTCTCAATTATAATGATTCTTGAAGATGAAGTATAAATGCTTTATGCCCATAGCTCTTATGCAAATTTACAACTAAGTCAAGTTTATAAATAAAATGCAAACTAAAATGCAAATAATATGGGCCACTCCATTCTCCCACTACCTTCCTCTACAGAATGACTGCAAAACCTTAGAGTGTGCATTGCAATGTAATTTGGCTTTACTTGGTACTAATATGACCATAAATGCAATGCAAGTGTTCCTATGAAACTGTATGGATTAGTTCAATTAAAGAAGATAACCCAGGAGTTTTAGAATGTGTTAGTATTATTTTAAGCTTATCAGAAATATGAAAACCTAAAAAAATGTTTAATTCCTATAGATTTGGGGGACTCAGGAAATAAGTCAGAAGACTCCAGGTTGAGAAATGCTGCACACATTAGTAATGGGGTGAGATGGAAGAATGGGCCATCTGCACTGCTTTATAGCAACAGGAATAATCAGCCCAATGTGAATATAGCCAGACCAATGTGTGCCACACAGACACAGCATGGGACATCAATCCAGTTTAGAAAGATTGTGAATAAGGATGCAAAGAATGCAGGTTCTTTATTAACTACCTCAGACATATCCAACAGAATAACATAGTCCTTGGTCATCTACCTGTCTGTCTAGTTAATGTTGGTAGATCCCCTACTCTGTCCAGGTCCTGTAAATTCAGGTATAAGACAGACTTGGCTCCATCTACTCAAAGCTGGCATTTTAAAGGATGCCAAAACATAAGGTGGCTAGCCTGGAGTAATGGCCAGAGGTGCCCAGGAGGCTGCCTAGAACCACCGCTTCTGGAGTAATGGCCAGAGGTGCCCAGGAGGCTGCCTAGAACCACCGCTTCTGGGTGTGACATGGAGCACACAGCTCTCCCAGTTCAGTCGAGACTAGACTCTGTGAGGTACCTATACTCCCCTGGATCCTCCAAGGTCCTTCAGCATTTCATTAACCTGAGTGTAGTCAGATTTGATTTCCTGCCATAACTGCCCTCTGTAGATAATATACACTCACATTTCTATGGTACTCTGAGGAATGGTGACAGCCAGCATCTATGTCTCATTCTCACAATCAACTTGGGAGGTGGGGGCATCATACTCATTTTATATTTAAATACCAGAAGCTCACTAATTTGGCACACAACTAAGACAGAACCTGCATCTGCCTGACTCAGAAACTCAGGCTTTTTCCTAATGCCACATTCCTGACTATTAAAAATTACAGTAAAATGCCCTGGTGTCAACACTACTAAAAGGTCATGCCTATTTTCTCCTGTTGTCATTATAGATTCCTCTGAGTCAGCAGAGTTAACTGTAGAAGTTTTCTCTTCTATTCCCCTATTACAGAAGAGAAAATTCAGTCCAATTAGCACAATGGCAGTCGTTTAAAACTACCAGGCAGGACTGTGTATTCAAAAGTATTTTCCATATCAATGGCCACTGCACCCAACATTCTACCATAAAAGATTTATTTCTTTGGCTAATGATATGTTTAGGTCTCCAGTTGCTCCTTAAAAATGTGACTATTCTTTTTTTTTTTTTTTTTTTTTTTTTTTAATCCTCACCTGAGGACATGCTTAGAGAGAGGGGAAAACATAATCGGGTGCTCACTGTACCTCAGCTGGGGCAAAATGTGAGTACTCTTTCTCTCTTTATTAATTTATTTTATTTTTAGAGAGAGGAAGGGAGATACATAAAGAGGAGAAACATCATCAGTTGCTTCCCACACATGCCCTGACCGGGGATTGAACCTGTAACCCAGGTATGTGCCCTCACTGGGAATTGAACCAGCCACCTTCTGCTGTAGGGGACAATGCTCCAACCAACTGAGCCACACCAGTGAGAGTAGAGTGATAGTACTATATATATTTTTTTTTCAGAGGGAGAGGGAGAGGGAGAGGGAGAGGGAGAGGGAGAGGGAGAAACATCAATATGAGAGAGAATCATTGATTGGCTGCCTCCTGCACACCCCCTACTGGGGATTGAGCCCACAACCTGTGCATGTGTCCCTGACCAGAATTGGACCCAGGACCCTTCAGTCCACAGGCCAACACTCTATCCACTGAGCCAAACCAGCCAGGGCAAAATGTGAGAACTCTTAAGAGGATTTACATCCCAAGAAAATTACCAGGTACCATTTTATGAGGGTGTGTCTGAGAGGCGGCAGAGAATGTTATCACTTTCAAAGTAAGCAATATGGGGAGAGTGTTAGGAAGGGCAGTGGTCATATGATTACATTAGCAAGTGAGTCAGGCAGACCCAGAACTCCTGGTCTCCTGACTCCAGAGCGTTGGTCTCTACGTGACTCAGCCACTGCCTTTGGCTCACTCCAGTCTAAGCTCATCATCTTGGCACCCTTGGGGAACTCACACAGTGCCTGAGGATGTGCCGCAAACCAGGACAGACCCAAAGGCAGAGCTAGAGAACTCTCAAACTCCATCCAGGGCAAGGACTCACGTTCTCTTGGACTTTGTTTCCTTATTCTGTAAATGCTTGGGCTTTAAGGTTACTGACACAGAGTCATTTGCAATAAACACGGGAACTACCAACAGAGCCTACATAAGTCCCCCAGCTCAAAGTCAGAGCACCACAGGGAAGTGCTCCAAATCCTGGGACACACACATGTGGCTCGGACTCCTTTCTCGGTAGTGGTCTCTAAATGACACAAAGTGCCACACAACCAAGACCACTTTGCCCACATACCGCCAGAGCCCTGGGAAACCCTGTGTCAGAGTCAAATCACTGTGACTGGTCAGGCCCTTCAAAGCATTTCAAAGTCAACACGATGAAGGCAAATATGAATGTTTGCAGCAAATGGGACTTTCAGAAGAACAGGACACGTGACTACATATATGTGGCAGGGCTTGTTTTGGCTCTGCTTTGTTTTTGTTTTTAAATCCTATTAACTGCAGACAGCAGCCATCCTGAAGGGAAGAGCACTATATAATAATAAACATCCCTTTTCAATCATGAATTATTATGAACGTTTCTCTACATATATTTTCTCTAGAATTCCTAACTTCCTATGGAACATGTTCCTGATATGATTTTCAATTATTAGGATCTTCTGTGAAGATTCACAAATGTGGGTCACCCGCTCAGACAGAAAGTAGATGGACATCCCTACAACCATTGAAGGCCTCTCTATACTTCTTACAAGTGTCAGCTAACCAACCACTCTAAACTCTAATCTTTCCTTTTTCAAAGCATCTCAGGGACAAATTGTAAATAACAGTATCTAACATATAGTGAATGCTCTGTGTATTACATGCTTTATATGCACTATCTCATTAACTCTTACAACAACCTCTACTATTGTCATCATAATTGAAACTGAGGGTCCCTATGACTTTGATTACATTTAGCTTTAAATCCTAGTTCTAGAATTCTTCTTCTTCTTCTTCTTCTCCTCCTCCTCCTCCTCCTCCTCCTCTTCCTTCTTCTTCTTTCTTCCTCTCTCTCTCTCTCTCTCTCTCTCTCTCTCCCTCTCCCGACCTCATCACAGACCTGACCTTTTCCCCCAGATAATCAGAAACCCCCAAGGCAGCAGAAGACAGCAGCCCGGACCTGACTAATGGTCACACAGTCCGAACCTCTGGCAAGCTAATGATAATATCTTGATCTAAATTATGTTTCGGTTCCTGACCTAAGTGGAACAACCCCCTGGCTACTTTCCAGGGGACTGGACAGGTGAGTGACAGAACAGATCTCAGAGCTGTCCTCAAGACCTGAAGAAATGATTGATTACCTTCACCTCACTTCTGACCAATCATTTCCCAGAATAATCCCAAACCCCCTAACCCACAGTGTCTTATGATTTTGCCCTAAAGAATCTGTAACCTAGTCCAAGCTTTTGAGTATTAGCTTCCTGTCCTCTTGAGTTATGCCATTTATCATAAAATAGCCAATGTTTCTCCAACTGCAGTTCTCAGAGTTCATTGTTTGAGTCTATTAGCACCAGGTGAACAGTCTCTTTTTGTTTCGTAACATCATCTTGATTTTACAAATGAGGACTTGAAGACACAGCCTGTTTTCGTAATTAGACCAAAGTCACACAGCAGGTAACCAACTGGTAGAATTGGGATTCAAACCAGGATCCACCTGACCACAGAGTCAGCAAGCATAACCCCTGTAACACTTCAAACTCGCTTCAGAGGTTGACCCACTATGGCACAGTGTCCAATGGCAAGTGGGGGCAGTCCCACTCTCAGTTATCTAACATGCCAATATGTTAGTAAGGATACTCAACCATGGAACCTCCCTTTACCCTCGGTCCCCTACCCTTTACACTTCTGCAAAAGGAGGGCATCCATTCCTTCCACCAGAGCACACCCACCTTTTCTTCATTCCCCTCCCTCCCCCATGCCCTGCTCTCTAACCCTAGCCCATGGGATGCCCTCTAGGGGCCGGAGAGGGAACTGTTAACGTGCAGGTCCCCTCCTGGGATCTATCTCACAAGAGACTTGTACTGTCTCCAGCCTGTAGTTCATTACATACATTAAGGCATCCATTGGCCAACCTGCAATCTGCCTCCAACAGAAAGGTTTTCCGTAGGAAACAATGTTATTTTCAAATAGCCACGTTGAGCCCTCCCCATTCAAACTGCCTGTTGAAGATCTTGTTGTAGTGAAAATTCTTGTCTTTCCAAATTTAACAGTGAAAACTGCGAATATGTCAGGACGAGGCTAAATCAAAGTTTCCTGTTTCACTTTTTACTGTACTTGTGTAAACAGATCATCCGTGCCGTGTTTCCTAATGCCAGGAATTATTAGTCATTTCGATGTCGAGTGGCACATTTTGTGAAATCCTCTCCAATGCCAAACCACACAGCATCTGTGTTAACTGTCCTCTCTATTTCCTGCCAGCCTCACCATTTTGAAACTATCCAGTATTTGCTTTCTACTTCTGGTCTCTGTTGACAGTATCTTCATTCTTCACGCTTTCTCCTCCTTATATTCTTCTAGGCTAATCTTTGAAATACCAGTGTTGGCCCATGGAAATAAAAATTTTATTAAAAAAAAGGGCAAAGAGACATTAAATGTCATTTATTTTCAAGTTGTAAAAGTAATACTTTATAAAATGTAAAGCATTACTTTATAAAAAGTACAATTTACAATAAAATTAGCTTTTGACCTTCCATCGAATAAATTAACCTGAAAAAGAAAGCATGACCCTTTAGAAAATCAGACTGTCTGTGTGCAGAAGAAAGTTTGTGGGAAGCAGCTAGGATGTCTCCCTCACTCCACAATACAGCTGAGCAATCAGGCCAAGAGCAGGCAGATATGGTCCCTCCAAGCTCTCTCCCTTCGTGGCTGGTGCTCTTCACGACACTCTGTGCGCGGAATGAGCCCACCGGCTCCTTGACCTTGCACCTTGCACCTCTCTTGTTCCCAGATTCAGAGCTAGCTCCTTCCTAACGGCTGATGGGCAGACCCTGGGTGAATAAGACAAGCCCAAGCAAGTGGGCATATGACTGAGAGATGTGTCTGTAAGAGATCTGCTTTAAACACACACACACACACACACACACACACACACACACACACACACATAAACCTAATAACGCAGCCAGTAAGCAAATGCCCCCAGGGAAGTCGACTTACTCGGTAGTTATTTTAAAAAGGAAACTCGCATGCAAATTGCTCAAGATGTCTTTCTCCAAGCCCCCTCGGTGTGGCTTGGCTTCCCACTACCTTCTTCCCATCAGAGGACAAAGGCTGGAAAAGAAAGAAGCCTCCTTGACTGTAAGTGATTCCCCAAGCCCCTGACCTCGGCCACCTGTCACCAGGCCCACTGACGCGCCTCCACTGCCACCTTGGCAGCGCTCCACGCAGCTCCTGCCCCACATTTCCTAACAGGCGCAAACTACATTAGCCAGACAGCACGGGGAGCCGGGGGCGGTGCCGTGTGTGGCGTGCGTGTCCGTGTTTCCATTCAGCAACGCTTCCTGGGCCGGGGAGCCTAAAACAACACTGAGCGAAGCCCCGGCCTTCCAGAGGAATGCTGTGGGAGCTGTGGCCGCTTTTCCTGGAACATGATGTCGTCAGGAGATCTCCCAGACGTCCCCTCCCGGGGGAGACCTGGCGCGCTGGTTAGAAAAAAATGTGAGCACGCAAGACAGATCAAGTCCCGGCACTTGCATCTATGGGGATGGGAGCATTTGACGTCATTGGAGGCTCTATCACCTTCCTCTCTTTTTTTCCTTTCTTTCTTCACTCTCCTCTTAAAATCTGCCCCCTCCCTTTTCATAGTCACTGAACTTCCACCAACACATGAAACTAGGTACTTCGAGAAACACAAATATGTTTGCCTTGCAGCCACTGCCTTCTCTCGAATCAACCCATCTCATCTTATGCATTGTTTCCTCAACAGTCCGCATTGAGCGCACGTTTTTTAGTGACGGTAAGTATAATATGCAGTCTCCTGGGAAGCTAACAAGAACCTGGAAAAAAATACCTGCTAAAAATTGTCCGTGCTGGAAACAGTAAGGCATTTCCTCGAAAAATTAAAAGTGGTACTTCCACTGGACACAGCAATCCCACTTCTAGGAATATATCCCAAGAAAACAGAAACGCGCACCAATCAGAAAGGATATATGCACCTCTGTGTTCGTAGCAGCACAATTTACAATAGCTAAGATTTGGAAACAGCCTAGGTGCCCGTCAGCCAATGAGTGGATTAGAAAACTGGGGTACATCTACACAATGGAATACTATGCTACTGTTAAAAGAAGGAATTCTTACCATTTGCAACAGCATGGATGGGACTGGAGAGCATTATGGTAAGCAAATAAGCCAGTCATAAAAAAAATAAATATCACATGATCTCATTTGTAGAATAAAATGAACAGCATAAACTAATGAACAAAAATAGAGAACCATCTAACAGACTGTCCAACCTATGAGGGAAGGCGGGGGGTGGGGGGGTGAGAGGGGATAAGAGACCAACCAAAGGACCTGTATGCATGCATATGAGCATAACCAATGGACACAGACAGTAGGAGGGTGAGGGGATGAGCTGGGGAGTGAGGGTGGCGGGGAGAGGTCAATGGCAGAAAAAAGGACACTTGTGTAATATTTTAAACAATAAAAAATTAAAAATTGTCCGTGCAAAGTGCTAAAACCATTGCATCCAGTTTTACTGGATCACAAAGTGCTTTCTCGGATTAGTGCATTCTATAATGCAGTCATCACAGCAACCCCAGGAGGCAGGCAGGTGAGCAATGCTGCCAGTTTTTTGGCCTATCTGTCCCTCCTAGACTACAAACACCCTGGGGGAGGCACCTGTTCTAGAGTCAGAGAATCTCATAGTTAAAGGAAGTATAGAAGAAAGACCTCTAGCCTAGCATCTTCCTTACACAGACAAGGAAACTGAGGTAGGAAGCCAGCAGGAAGTGGCGAGGAAAAGTGGGAAATTATCTGGCCACCTGGGTTCCCGTCCCAGCTCTTAGCCAGATGCGAGGCACATGATTCTGCACATAAGCTCTGATGCCTCAATGTTCTCCTCTGTAAAATGGAGCCAACCCCATTTTATCTGATCATCTTATTGGGTTGTTATTTAATGAAGTAATGAATGTGAGAATACTTTGGGAAACATTA
The DNA here is from genome assembly GCA_963924515.1 of Vespertilio murinus. Classification (NCBI taxonomy): domain Eukaryota; kingdom Metazoa; phylum Chordata; class Mammalia; order Chiroptera; family Vespertilionidae; genus Vespertilio; species Vespertilio murinus. The sequence continues at coordinate 11,700,883 of OZ004712.1, read as the reverse complement.
AACACTATTACAGATATGATAGCTCTTTGTCCCCATCTTTCTTAAAGCCTGTTAAACTCTTACCACATTCATTTAAAATGTGATCGCCTGGGGACCAGAGTGTGAGCTCTTTGGAGGCAGGGGACGAGTTGAACTGACGTGTGGACCTCCAGCACGTAGTACCAGTAATACAATACCTACTAGAATGTTGCCTTAAATAGATTGGCTAGACAGTGATTACTGAATAGGTAGATAAAACATAATACATTTGCCCAAGGGCAGTTCTGAATGTCTCCAAAGCTTTTTCAGAGATAACGTGTAGACATGCCCTCTGAGGAATGTCACTTCTACCTCTAATTCACGTCCTATGACAGGACTACCTGCTCTCCCTGTCGTCCCCTCTGCAGCAGAAAGATTCCCTCATGTTTCCTGGGGTAGCACTGAGGAGGGGAAAGGGTGAGGGCTTCCCACTCTGAGACCTCACTCTCAAGAGGGCATTTCCATTTTCCTTTTGTGAACCCATTCCAATCATGTTGAGGGTTGGACAGACACTTCAGGCTGGTTTCCTGTAGGCAATGCTGCTGGGATGGATGGACAGTCATGGGACTGGAGCCAGGGGTCTCCAAGGTGAAGCAGAGCCGCTGGGACCATCTCTGCTCTGGATTCTCTTTTGGGAACAGGTCCCTGCTCACATCCAGATGCAGATTCTGCCAGCAATTCCAGCTGCTCCTATGAGATATTCCCTGGAAACAATGTGCTCATCTTCAGCAGCTATTTGATTAGTTCCGGATGTTTGTCTTTGAAGCACCTGCTCTACACTGTGTTTGAGTTACTGATGTAGAACTGTCTTCAGAGATGAAACCATGAGACTGGATGCCTCCTGGAGGGTGTATGAGTAGGCTGGAGTTTTGGAGGACACTCACAGTTGGCAACTGGGGTGAGTAAGAGGAACTAGAAGAGGGGAGAGAGAAAAGGTGAATGAGAGGGAGAAAGAGAGAGAATGAGGAAACTGTGTTATATCCAGTGGCGTCATCAAAAGAAAATCTGATGAAAGACCATTAGATGTGGAATACAGAGGTCATCAGTAAGATGTGAGAGAAAAGGTTCATCTGTGTGGTGAGTCAAAGAAGAAAGCTAGGGAGGACGCTGCTATCCAGAGAGGTGACATAGCGGTGGCAGTTTGCATATTCAAGAATTTGGATAGGAAAAACTTATTAACCTGCAATGATAAGAGGCATCAGGATCAAATGAAGATCTTTTCAATTTGGGCAGATGTCAGCATACCTGATAAAGGGAGGGAAAGAGTCAGAAGAGAGGGTGTGAAAAAATATATATATCCCCAGTTCCTGGCACAGAGCTCCTGAAATCCTTGCAATTTCCTAAGTGATGAGAATACCAGGACCATCTCTTGTTCTAACGTTTGGTTTTTGCCTAGTTCCTGACACAGAATTCCTAAATCCCTTGGAGTATCTTTTGTTCAATGGGGTGACCCTTGGTGGGCTGCTGAATAGCTTCAAGATGGGAACTGGTCACCAGAAAGAGCAAGCCATGATTAGAAGCCTGGACCTTTCCACCCCACCCCTGTCCTCCAGAATGGGGAGAGGGACCGGAGACTGAGTTAATGATGGATCATGCCTATGTCACAAAGCTCCATAAAAATCTCCCAAGTACTGAATTCAGAGAGCTTCCTGGTTTGTGAATACACGGAAGGGCTGAGAAAACGGTGTGCCCTTCCAGGGGGTCAGAAACAGTGGTGACAACCTGGTGCTTGTAATTGGTGCCAGAAGTGGGTGCAGTCTTGTGGGATTGAGTCCTAACTCCAGGTAGATAGTATCAGAATTGAATTGAATTGTAGGAAACTCAGATGGTGTTGCAGAGAATTTCCTGGTGTGTGGAAGAACCACACACCTGATGTCTAAAGAATTATGAGGGTGTGGTTAAAGGAAAACACAGGAGTGGTTTTCCTAGACAGAGAGAAAGGTTCCAAAGGAGAGAATGGCTTGGGATGGGGGCATGTCAGAATTTATAGGAATGAATGGATTCATAAGTCTGAGGTCAGAAACCTCTTCCTTCTAGACTAAAGGAATGAGATGAGGGTATAGTTAAGAGGGCCAATGAAGCTACATTCTCAAAAGACAACTATGTAGAAGACCACAGAAAAATTTGTTAGTCAAGTAAAACTAAGGGAAGGATATTTACAAAGTGTGGGGATCTGGGTTCACATGGTTTAAGGTGTGTCTTTTAAAGGAAGAGTTGGCTGAAACCGGTTTGGCTCAGTGGATAGAGCGTCAGCCTGCAGACCGAAAGGTCCCAGGTTCGATTCCGGTCAGGGGCATGTACCTTGGTTGTGGGCACATCCCCAGTGGGGAGGGGGGGATGCAAGAGGTGGCTGATTGATGTTTCCCTCGCATCGATGTTTCTAACTCTCTATCCCTCTCTCTTCCTCTCTGTAAAAAAAAATCAATAAAATATTTTTTTTAAAAAAAAAGGGAGAGCTGATTGGGATGAGAAAAATTCACGACATGATAGTTTAGTATAGGTGGACCTAGCAAGGTGAAGGTTAACACTCAGATAAGTAAACAGTTGTTGGACAAGAGAACTGTTTGCCAGGGTAAATAAGTTATTGTTTGCCCAAATGAGCAAACTATTTGCCCAGGTAGAAGTAAATAGGATAGTTATCTGTTGGCTTAAAGCCTTTTCTTCCTAGAAAATAATTTCCTAGAAAGAATAGTTGTCATTTTGACAGAGATGATCTTAGATTCAATTATGACATTTAAGCTCTGTTGATATATGTAGACTTGATGCTCAATATTGAGGGTCTCCTTAAAAGTGAGCCTGAACCAGAAACACTACAGCAGTGGTTCAAAGTTTGCTGAACATTGGAATCACCTGAATATCTTTTTTTTAAAAAATACTGATATCTGGTTCCTATTCTCAAATATTCTGTTTTAATTGGTAAGGGAGTACAACACGGGCTTCAGGACTTTTAAATGCCCCCCTCCAGTGATTGTCAAGTTTGAGAACCACTTCACTAGAGTAAAAGGAAAAGCAGGCATGAAATCACTATTTGGGTGATGCCTTGGGGATATCAGAAAATAAAAATAGAAGACGGATAAGCTATAGCATATTACAGGTTGGAATCAGACAGCAGGACCCCAGAATAGTCCTAGTCTGTAGCTTCCACCAATACAAGGCATAGAAAGGGTGGCGATGAAGAAGTGGCATGGTGGTAAGATCTGGGGCTGGGCCTGGGTATGGCAACCTCAATGGCAGGTTAGGCAGAAAGCACTGAGCAAGTTCTCTGTGGTGATCAGCGTGAGGAGCATGGACTGGAGCACAGGGAAGAGCAGGCAGCTGAGAGATGTCATCAGAGAGGGAGAAGCCTGAGGTGTGGACTTCAGAAGTGGGGGAGTCCCAAGGGACTTGAGAAGAAGGAGGCCCAGGATGTCAGGATGCTTCTTCTCTCTTATGGAGTATAAAGGTGAAGGCCCACGGCATCATGGAGGGAAAGGAAAAGGCTGCGAGAGATGGAGGAGGATGGTGTGGCATGTATGGGGAGAAGAGCGCACACCATGAAGATGTGGGAAGGTGACCATGAGCAGACTCTTGTATCGTTGGTTTGAAGAAGATAGCATGGATAGATGACGTGAAGTGCAAAAGATGAAGTGGAAAGGAAGACACCAGTGTTTTGACAGCCTAGAGATGGCCTTGGAGAGAAGGAAATCCTACCCAAGCCCCTTCCCTGCCGAGGAGAAGGAAGAAGAGAGGACTGCCTGGGGAAGAACAGCAGAAGACTGGGAGCAGGATTAACCATCAGGCCAAGAGAGGGAGGGAAGGGATAAGCCAATGGTTAGAAACCAGGTGGGCTTGTCTCTGCCAAGCAGCAGGTTCACAGAGCACAGGTGTGTGGGAGGTGGTGGGAAGGACAGGGGTGGGAGGCATGTGTGCAGTTAGGAAGAACAATGTATAACAAAGAATCAGAATGCAAGTTGGAGAGAGAATCAGAATGCAGGTGGGATAGGGAGAGAGAGCACTGAACTAACAGCTCTCTTGACCTGTATTTCAACATTTAACAATGTAAAAACCATGGCTACCTCATGGGCTTTACAAAGGCAGAGAGCAACACATGGGCTGCCATCCATTTTCACCTGTGGCATATAGGCGTGTTGTTCCTTTCTCACGGAAGTTAATAACTTGCCCAAGAACATAGAGTGAATGGTTACTAGAATTGTATTTGAACGCAAATCTGTCATCTGCTAAGTCCCTAGCATGTAGTTTTTCTACTACACTATATTCCTTTATATGATTTAAAGGGTTTGAATAATGTTTATAATGATTTTTTTGTTGGCCCTTTCGACTTCACAGATTCTCTAATCCTGGTGATAGGCATTATTCCCTTGTCCCCTTATCTCCCCCTCCTCACCTCATACCTCCTCCTCTGTTCCACTGAAAAGAATTAAGGACAATGCGGTACCATCTCACACCTGTCAGAATGGCCAACATCAACAAATCAACAAATGACAAGTGTTGGTGAGGTTGCGGAGAAAAAGGAATCCTCATGCACTGCTGGTGGGAATGCAGACTGGTGCAACCACTGTGGAGAACAGTATGGAGCTTCCTCAAAAAACTGAAAATGGAACTCCCATTTGACCCAGTAATCCCACTCCTAGGAATATATTCCAAGAAACTAGAAACACCAATCAGAAATGATTTTTGCACCCCTATGTTCATAGCAGCACAATTTACAATAGCTAGGAATTGGAAACAGCCTAGGTGCCCACCAGCAGATGATTGGATCAAAAAACTATGGTGCATCTACACAATGGAATACTATGCTGCCATAAAAAAGAAGGAATTCTTATCATTTGCAGCAACCTGGATGGAATTGGAGAACATCATGTTGAGTGAAATCAGCCAGTCAATGAAAGAGAAACACCACATGACCTCACTCATTTATGAATAATAAGGAACATTATAAACTGATGAACCAAAAGATAGATATAGAGACAGTAAAGCAACAAGCAAACTGTCAAATTACAGTGGGGAGGGTAGGGAGATATGTGGGAGATAAGAGATCAACAGAAGGACTTGTATGCATGCGTATAAGCATAACCAGTGGACGCAAAACTCTGGGGAGGGAGGGCATGTATTGGGGGGGCAATAATAAAATGTGTACACATATATAATTCAATAAAAATATGCATTTATAAATTTTAAAAATAAACTTATGACCCTCAAGAGGGGAAATAAATAAATAAATAAATAAATATTATTCAGCCATTAAAAAAATAAAATAAAATAATTAAGGACAGTGTAGGCAGAAGAGAAATAAATATTTCAGAATAATTTTGTTCTAGGAAGAAAAATATAGATTACTGCTAGGTGGGAGAGGTTGAATAATATTTAGAGGAAATGACCTATTTTAGTTAGGAAAGCTTTAAAAGAATTTTTGTTTGTCTAAGATAAGGCTTAGGCTAATTCAAAATGGGGGATATTGTTAGAAAAAGAGGTGAACTTTTTCTCAAAATAAAAAGGAGTCATCCTTAAATAGACTTATGGGTTGGGTTTCCAGGGAAAAGAAGTGTAGGGTTTTTAATTGTTAGCTTGCTTTAATTTATGGGTTTTCCTGGGAATTGGGAGTGAGTGAAAGGTGTGAATGAAACAATGGCCCCAGCAACTAACCAGAACCCAGGAGAAAAGGAGAAGAAAGGACTCAGTGTAAAGGGGAATTGCCTCAGAGGTCCGAGATATTGAAGAGCTTTATGTGTTTCTTTTGTGCTTTGTAGTTCTCTTTGTTATCTTCATCTTTAGGAAATGGATTAACCACTGCCGTTTAGGTTGTGTTAGCAATGTTTTAAGGAATGAAACCTCTTTCCATTGTATTTTTGGAGCAAAGCCAAAGAGAAAAGCAAAAGGCTTCAGAAGCAGTTACTGGGTAGTTAGAAATCACTCTCTGAAATTCTATGGAATATTCTAGAAGAGAATGAATTTCCTACTATTGTGCAGGAAGAGGGTGTGAGTAATTTAATTTTGTTGTTAATGGAAGGCTGGAAGATGGGGGGTGGTTAGAATATGTAGTATGTCTGGGAAAATTCTCTTAGTACTGTGTATTTAAGACAGGAAATTCGATTCAAGATTAAATCCAAGGTTTTATGGTTGGGTTTCTCCCACAGATGAAAGAAAGAAAATATCTGCATTCCCGTTTATGTAAATAACATGCAAATTAGGGTAATTACGTATTTGCTTAGAAAATTTCAGTTACCTCATTTTGGCTTTAAGAGTAGTAGGGACGCCAAAAGGGAATGTTTGTCAACAGTCCAGACTGTTAGATTTCTTCCAGGGGAAAAAAAAGGGTAAATTTCTTAGCAAACAAATGCCAGGCTTTTATATGAGGTTTTTAAATGCCTTAATGTCTCCCTTCTACAAAGCATGCCAAAAAAAATAATTATGGAGCAATCAAATGTAATCCTTAGACACAATAATGCACAGATGGAAAAGCAGATCCTTAAGGTACTTTTTCTCCTTTTTCTTGACTCAACAATATGAAGGAAGGACTTGGTTTGGGTTTTTTTTCCCTAAAGGTGAATTTTGCTATTTTTCTAGCCGTTTCTCTAAGTCTAGATTCATATCTGTCAATGGGAAGGGCTGCTGTAATATGGCTGAGAGCATCAAACAAACAGACCAGCGGCCTTTACAGCTGCATCTGTGACACATCCAGCGGTGCCAGGCAGCAGGGAGGGACCCACGGGAATTGCTGTCAGCAACAAAACATGGATGTTGCTGCCCTGGGTGGGGCTTGGGAAGCAATCAGAGGGAAGTTAGATTGTCCCTCCAAGAATACTCTAAAACGGGGCAAAATCTGACTTGAATAGAATTAAAAATAATTTCTGAACATTAGCTGACCTGATTAGGAATTAGGCATCTCTTCTTCTCTAAGCAGAAGACTGGAATATGTCTCCTAGCAACAGAGATATTTTAGCATTTTATTGTGGGACTGTCTCATTAAAGGACACTTGTTCTGTTGCCCACAGTTCTCCCAATAACTACCAGAGAAGGGCCATGGTCAGAACAAGCTTAACCAAGGGCTTTCAGTTCCAATGCATGATTCTAATGAAGTGACCATTACAACACCTGAATTAACTAAACTGAGTTAACCCTTTAGGAAGATGTTTCTTAGTGTTTGTCTGTATCTATTAAAGGTGTCACTGATGCACTGGCTATTGGCTTCAAAATCTTGTATTACCTATGCCTTCCTTCCCTCTCTGTGCTCTCTCTCTCTCTCTGTCTCCTTTTCTTCCCAATCTCTTGCTCCTTTCCTTCCTTTTACTCTGATCCCTAATCCTTTTTCAATATCTGTCTTTCAGCCTTTCTCTTTCCCCTCTTCATTCCAACCTACACTCATTCCGTGTAAAATGTTTATCGGTTCCATTCCTACCTTCACCTCCAACACCAGCTCCATGTCCAGGTAGTTTTTTTACTCTTCCTGTGGACAACAAGTCTGGTCTTCTTGGTTTCTAGTCTCTTCTCAAAATATTTTATTCTACCTGCAGCTGTCAAACTATTTTCACTACAACAATCTAATCATGACATTGCTCTGCTTAAACATTTTGAAGGGTTCCCTATTTCCTATGAGACAAAAGTCCAAAGCTCTAAGCCCAATATTCTAGGCTCAACATGTCCTGGTCCTGCTTATCTTTTGCAACCTTAGAACTTGCCATGTTCCTTCAGGCACGCAGCATCTGCCGAAAAGCCTTTTGCCCATCTGGACCTTATATTAAGCTATCTCCTCTTCCTGAAGTCCCCTTGCCCAATTCCTTTGTCATTACACATCAAAACCACCAAATCCTTTCCTCAAGCTTGCCCTGGTCTACTAGTCTGTAGCCTTCCCTGATATCTCTAGCTAATCTTTCCTCTGAACCCCTGTAGAACTTATCCACATAATGGGGTCACCCTAACAATAATAAATCAGGTACCACTTGCTCAGTTCCACATGATTATATGGACCTAAGCCCCCATTTAAGTTCTCCTGTACAAGTTTTCCTGAAAGTACTCAGATTGCCTTGCATGTACTTACTGAAAAGGACACTTCTTTCGAGTCATCTATTGCTCTGCCATCTGCCATAGGTGCTGGGCATGCTGCTCCTGCCACAGCTAGGGTACTGGAGCCTCTTCCATGCCAAAGTTGCACAGTGCTTTGTGTACACTGTTGAAAGAATATACAACATCTCCTTAGTGAGGAGCTGGAGTCCTCTCAATTAGAGAGGTCCCAGAAGAACTCATTGATGTCCTACTTGTCTTGAGGTACTGTAAAATAGTTCTTTCTGCTGCCCCCCCCCTTCCAGATCCCCACCCCGCTACCCAGTGTCTCCTATAGATCCACAGGATTCACATATTAGGTAAATGTGGGCAGAAAATTGTGCTGTACTTTGAATTGACCTTCCCACCAAAACTACAGCATTCTCACTGGGTCAAGTATGTTGCACCAGTTCCAGCTTCTTGTGAGAGCTCCATCAGCCCCTAATTCAAGTGGATGAGGGGCTGCACGTATATTTTCCAGGAAACGTAGCCTTTAATGAGTCACTAATAACACTGGAAATGTATTATATCCCTCAGGTGTATTGGGGCATAAAAATGGTAAAGATGCATTATGAACTGCACTGTCCAACACAGAGCTACTGAGCCCTTGAAACGTGTTGGTCCCAACGGGATGCACTGTGAGTACACAACCCTCATCAGATTTCAAGAACTTGCTCCCCCCAAAAGAATGTAAATGAAGTCATTGATAACTTTTGTAATATTGATTACATATTGAAATGATAATGTTTTAGATCTATTAGGTCAAGCAACACATGATTAAACTTGATTTTACCAATTTCTTTTTACCTTTTTAATATGGATTCTAGAAAATTCTTAAATTACATATGTGGCTGGCTTTAAATTTCTGTTGCATAGTGATACTCTAAAGCTGTGGTTCTCTAGCACAGCAGCCGCAAGCCGCACCTGGGAAATTATTAGAAATGCAAAACCCCAGACCTACTGAGTCAGAAACTGTGGTTGAGCCCAGAGATCTGTGTTTAACAAATTCCATGGAACCCTGATGCACACTGAAGTCTGAGTGTACTGTTGAGGAAGGAGGCCCCAAAAGATGGAAGGTGAGATCTGAAGCCTAGTGAGAGACCTCCATTAGCTTTGCTTAACGACTTAATCTTAATGGTCCCTCTTAAACTCAAAATTCTGAAAGTTTGCCCATCAGTCAGTGAGCAATAAAGTAATTAATCATATTTTAGTCCCAAGTGCGGAGGAACAGCTTGCTGGTAGCTTCAAAAGTTGTCACTACCAGCCAGGAAGAATTATAGGTCACTGTCAGCACAAGTGTAAAAATGTTCGGCAGAAATGTAATAAATACAATGGATGTGCCAGAAGCAAGAGACAGACATGAAATAGCACAGAGGAAAATAAAGACATGCAACTAAGTTATAATTTAAAACAGGTCTGGGTACCGAAGCCAGGCTAACTGGCCAAGACACTTTGCAGAAGAGAAGCTCTGAAGCCGAACACCAGCTCCCCCCATGCCTGCGCTCTGTTGGAGGAAGGTGACCACACCCTTAGTCCCTACCTTACAGACAACAAAAGGTCTGCCCGAGACCCCTGAATATCTCAACTTTATTTCTTAGAGCATCCCGAAATACATCGCAATTTTCATTCCTGGTATCAACATGTTCCTTTAGGAAGGTGCATTAGTTCATGACCACAAAATATGCCAGACACACATGACAAAGCAGATGTCGCTGAAGTGTAGGTGATGAGTAGTTCAGGGCAGAAGGGAAATTGTTACAGCAGACTTGCTTTGGACACCCCCTAAGTGAAATGATGTTCAATCAGCAGTCTCTCGGGAACTATTACTATGTTAAACATATTTAGTGGTTTTAAAAGTATCATCCATGTACTTATTAAAAGTAATTTATGCCCACTGTGAAAAAAATAAATATATAATCAATAAAGAAGTAGATAAAGTAGAATGCAAAGATAAATTGAGACCCTAATTCAATTCCATCCCTAAGCTATTCTGTATTTTAAAATACAGATATATGTACATTTTTTAAAATGAGGTCATATGTGCATCCAATTTTGTAACTTGCCTTGTTCACTTGTCAGTATGTTGTGGACAATTTTTCAATGTCATACATATAGGTTGACCTTTTTTCCATTTAATAGTTACACAGTTTTCTACTGTATGAATAGTTTATTTGACCAGAATATTTCAACAACAGTGGCCGAAACATAGAAAGCTCTCAACAAATATTTGCTATTTTTTAGAACCATGCAAATATTTCCAAATCTTTTTACTTACACTTCCTCATTACTAAAACTGTTTATTTGGATTTTCTCTTCTTATCCTATATAATTAAAGGCTAATATGCAAATAGACTGAATGACAGAAAAATCAAAAGTTCAGGGGCATGAGCAGAACATGTAGAGGAGGTGAGTCAAGGTGCCAACCAAGGCAGGGCACCATTCACTGTCATTAGGGTGAGCCTCTGGTGATTACTGAAAATTCTTTGCTCCTGTGCGCCATGGTCCTGCCCAGTGCTCACACCCAGCACTGGCCCTGATCTCTCAATGCTGTCAGAGGGTGTGGGTGGCGGTTGCCAGCCCCAATCGCCCCTGAGGGCTTCTCCACCTCCCCCTGCTCCTGAGGGGCCACCTGGGCAGCAGCAGCCACTTGCATCCACTGCTGGCGCCAGCCCCAATTGCTCTGTGCCATCAGCACATGGGAGCAGGGGCAAGGGAGCGGGGCTGCTGGCAGACAGGGGACCAGGAGCCACAGTGGGAGGGGCCAGGCAGGGGCACAGAGGATGGGCAAAGACCCACCCCTCTACCCACTGCAACCTCTCAGCCCACAGTTTCTTTCAAGGTGCACAAATTCATGCACTGAGCCCCTAGTTTTAATATAAAATTGTTCAGAAATATATATATATTTAAAAGAACACATGCTAGTTTTGTTTATCCAGTCAACATTTTTGTTTTATTTTTGTCTTTATTATGTTCTATTTTCTTTTTTTGTTTGTTTGTTTTTGTTTTGTTTTGTTTATTCTCACCCAAGGATATTTTTTTCCACTGATTTTTAAGAGAGTGGAAGGAAGGGAGGATGGTAGGGGTGGAGGAGAGAGAGAGAGATGTGTGAGATACATCGATTGGTTGCCTCCCATATGCATCGTACAGGGGCCAGGGTTTGAACCTTCACCAGGTACATGCCCTTGACTGAGAATTGAATCTGTGACCCTTCAGTGCATGAGCCAATTTTAGTTTTGATTTCTTTTTGATCCAAGAATTTATTTAGAATAATGTGTTATGTTTGTAGATATAGTTTTATTTTTATTGCTAAGTTCAAGTTTTATTACACTGTGTTTGGGGAACGTGGCCTGCACACTTTCTATTTTGAAGAAATCACCGAGTTCATTTTTGTTATATAGAAAGGGCATTTTTCCTACAAAAGTATTTCTATTATGCTGATAAGATATAATGCAGTCCACTAATCAGGGAACACGATGCGGTACACGGACTGCTGTTTTTTATAATGCAATTTGCCATCCGAAAGAGGCTCTGTGCACACAGGCAGCAAGCCCGTTGTTCGCTCCATGCTGGAATGCACACCTCCTTTGAGTGATGGGCTGATCAGCCAGAATTATGACCTCATGTTTTCTGTTAGTATTTGCAAGCTGTGATATGAGCAAACTGCAAGGTCAGTATCAGAGATAATAGGTGGACTGAGAAATTTCTACTGTGTAGATAGAAGAGCAACTGAGAACTTGCTACGCTTTTACATATATATATATATATATATAGCCATTTTTAATCTACCGATTAATTACTGTTGGCTAGCAACAATATCCTCAACTTTGCCTTATACTCTATATGCCTCATACTCTATATGCCAATATAGTAGCCACTGGGCACTTATGGCTACATGAATGTAAATTAATTAAAACTAAATAAAACTCAATTCCGTTTCTCCATTGCACTAGATACCATGTGTAATAGCCACAGGTGGCTGGTGGCTTTTGTAGTAGACAATGAAGATATAAACCATTTCCATCCCTGCAAAACTGTCTATTAGAGAGCCCAGATCTAGAGGTAAAAACAGGTAGTATGATGGTCTTTTGATGTGTCCACTTGGTGAGGCCTTAGCCCCTGGCTATTCAATTGAGCACTAATCTAGGTGTTGCTATGAAGGTATTTAGCAGAGATTAAAACCTGTAATCAGTTGACCTTTAGTAAGGAAGATTATCCTAGATAGTCTGAGTGGGCCTGATTCAATCATCACAGAGACCTAAGAAGAGAACTACAGCTTCCCTGACTCAGAAGAAATTCCGCCTGTGGGCGTTTCAGCCTGAGATTCATTCCAGCCTGCCCTTCCTCGTCGCCTGTCCTTTGGATTTTGGAGTTGCCCCTCTATCACACAAGTGAATTTCTTGAGATCAATGAATCTCTCTTTCCCCTCCTTTCTCTCTCTATTCAATCTGCTTCTTTGGTTAAACCTAATACAGGAACTCTCTCATCTGTACGATCCTCAAACTACAAGCAGACCTAACCCCAATCCATCTTCACTTGCTCTCCTGTCTCAGAATAAAGGAAATACCCTTCCTCCTTTGTAACAGCCAGGCAGTCTCTCGGAAGGACTCTGGGTCCCATCTCCTCTTGCCTTTTCAAAGGCCGTGCTCTAAGTTACCCATTCACTCTTCTACATCTCATCTTTTTATTTGCTATTGGATCCTTCCCATCATGCTCTGGTATGTTTGAGTCAAAAGCTTGCATACAGGTAGATGATTTATCTAGAAGTGACTCCAGGATGGGGGAAAGAGGGACAAAGCAGAGGAAGAAGTAAAACCAATACACGGATGTATATTTTCTTTTACCACCTTTAAGGTACCTTAGTGTTCAGTTTGCTTATAGCACAGCTTGCAAATACTAAGTTCTTTTTTTCCACCTTTAAAGGCACGTGGGTTCATCTCTGTAGACTTATGAAATGTGCCCCAAAATCATCCACGCAAGGGACAAGAGAGGAAAGCATTTATCAACCAGTTCCCATTGACCTCTGGTCAAGGTTCATCCATGGATGTTATCTCCTCCAGCTTTTAGGCTGCACGGGCATGTTGAAGTGGCATACGTTACCTCCACTCTTTCACATCTTATTCACAATTAGCTCTCCTATAAACTGGCTTTGTCCCTGTTTTGTTTTGTTTTCTTTCATTACTTACACCACCTCCTTTCATTTTCTCATAGATGCTGGACCCTTTTTCTCTTTGGGTCTGTTCTCCATGCTATTTCTGTGAACTGAAATGCTCTTCTCCCAGCTACTCTTGGGAATATACCATTCTTTAGGTCTCAAATGTCACTTTGTCAAAGAGACTACCCTGGTATACCTCCTTTTAATGTAGCAACTTTTATATTTTCTTCAAGGAATTAATCATAAATTGTACCCATATCTTTATTTATGTGATTATTTGTTATTGTCTGTTTCCCTACTCTGCTTGGAGAGGAATAATATATGTGCTGTTCTTCACAGTAGCTTGGATTCAGCACAGTGATGGAGACTCAAAAAAAACATCAAATGAATGAGGGAACAGAAAGAGGAAAGGAAGGAATATAGTATTAAAATCTTATAGGAAAATTCAGTTTTACTGTGAAAAATTCTCTAGCCTGAACCTCATTTTCCCCATTGAAATAACTGTGTACTAAACATAGCTCTTGCTGGGTAGACATCTAGTTTTTTCCTTCTAACCTTCGTACCCAACACATTTTGCCTTCCCAGTCTCCAGCCATGGATAATTGGATTGCCTCTGACTCTCCCATCATCATAAACAATAGCCAATGTTGAAAATGCTACTTCTGAAACGTCTCGATATGTTTTCCATAAACTTGAATTAAAGTGAGTTACAAACTACCAGAGAATTTTGAAGGATATCTTTCATATTGGTCTAAGTACCTAAATTTGGTATTTCCTGCAGCTGCCCTACAGGACTTTTAAACAAAAATACAAGCATAAAAAAAGTATATTATCTTCAAAAAGACAATGATTATGGGACAAATAGAAGGCAGCAGGAAAAGAGGAAGACCAAATATGAGATGTGTTGACTCCATAAAGAAGTCACAGGCATGCCCTGGGCTGGTTTGGCTCAGTTGGATAGAGCATCAGCCTGTGGACTGAAGGGTCCCAGATTTGATTCCAGTCAAGGGCATATGCCTGGGTTGCGGTCTCAATCCCCAGTGCAGGAGGCAACTAACCAATTATTCTCTCTCATCATTGATGTTTCTATCTTTCTCTCCTTCTTCCTTCCTCTCTGAAATCAATTTTAAAAAAATTTTAAAAATGAAAAAAGAAGCCACAGGCATGAGTGTACAGGAGCTGAGCAGGGCTGTGGAGGATGGGACATAGTGGGCATCACTCATTCATAGGGCTGCCAAGAGTGGGAGCTGACTCAAAGGCATAGAACACATATAATATAGTGGATGACAAAAGAAATCTATTGAACACATAGACTGAGTTAGGAACTTGACCAACTTGGATTGGTCATAACCAAGATGGCTTCTTCTCATTGGATAAGTCACTCTCAAAGAGAAATAAAGGAGACAGCATAGACAGTCACATCAGACAGTCACCTAATTTTTCAAACCATAAACCAAGGAGTTATCCTTGATTCATACACAGTGTTATTATTTCATCGTCTGGGGCAAACCCTAGTCATTTAAAATTTCTGTCTTGACGTTATTGCTACTTTATTCATATGACCTTTGAACTATAGTCACTGGAAGGTTCAAAATGAAAATAGCTATAAATTATACAAGAAGTTGGGCTTTCTGCCACGAACTGGCAGATATTTCACAATAGTAGTTTCCAGATTTCACTCACTGTGTCCCTCACTTTGCCCATATCCTCTCTCAATTCCTTCCAATTCGTCCTCCAAACAGCAGTCAGAATGGCCATTTTAAAAGCTGAATTGGATTCTGTTACACTTAAAAAGCCCTCGATGGCTTCTCAGCCAAAATCTGTAACCTGCTCATAAGGGCAGGCCCTGCCTGCTGTCCCGTCTGCCTCCTGCCCCGCTCCTCATCCCTCTCTGCTCTCCCATGGCACACTAGACTCCCAGTTCCTCAATGAGCGGGAGCCCACGTACACCCTGCTCCCTCTGCCCGGAAGGCTTGTCTCGATTTCTCCTCCCTGACACCCCCACTCCCAGCCTTCTGATCTCAGAGCAAGCATCAGTTCCTAAGGGAAGGACTCCCTGGCCTCCCATTGACTACGTTCATAAACCCTTGTCCCTTTCCACTGGAGCACTTAAAATAGTTCTAAGTCACATACCGCTCTGCAAGGCCCTTTAATTAGTTTCTGAGCATCCCCACCAGAGCAGAGGATCCAAGATCAGGGAATGTCCGACACTGCTCACCCTTGTGCTCGTCACCCCCGGGAGAAACCAGCACAGAATCAGTACTCGGAAATATTTGAAGTAGCTAAATGAATAATTTGGCAATTCGAATTTTTTAAGTGTTTTTTACTGACTTCAGAGAGGAAGGGAGAGGGAGAGAGAGCTAGAAACATCAATGATGAGGGAATCATTGATTGGCCGCCTACTGCACACACCACACTGAGGATTGACCCTGCAACCTGGGGATGTGTCCTGACCAGGAATCAAACCATGACCTCCTGGTTCGTAACTCAATGCTTAACCAGTTGAACCACACTGGCCACGCAACAATTCATATATTTTTTTAAGTAAACTGTTCTATTTACTGTGCCTAACGCCCAACTCCAGTTGAAAAAATCTTCATCAATTGCTTGTAATTATCCGATGAGGTCTTCTGGTTCGTTTCTCCTTATACACTAATTTGGGTTTGTATGATTGATATGGTATGTGTAGTGTGAGGTGAAGATGGAGAGGCCCTGGTAATAACAGCAGTGCTGGAGGACCAGGCAAGAGACCTGCTGAGACCAAATCCCACAGAACAGTGGGTGGTAGAAGGAAGAGAATCTCAGTAATTACTATGGTTCGTCCAAGTGGATCTATCATCTAAAAAATTAGAAAACCAGGACTGGATCGACATTTCAGAGTACAACTGTTTGGGCTGCTGCCTAGTTTATAAACATTGGGAACAGCACAACAGACAAGGGCAGACCGAAGCTGATCTCGTCTGAGTAACACACCTCGGCTCCTCTATCCAGAGCTGGTTGATCCACGGTTAGATCTAAATGTGACCCCAGGAATAGAAGAACAGGAGATCAGGAATTAATGGTATTAATTTAATGTATTAGTAGTGGACTCTAAAGCCTTTCTGTTCATGATGTAGAACTCTTTTTTAATTTGTATCCTCTTTTTTTTTTTTTTTTTTTTTTTTTACAGGGAGAAAGGAAGAGGGATAGAGAGTTAGAAACATCGATGAGAGAGAAACATCCATCAGCTGCCTCCTGCATACCTCCTGCTGGGGATGTGGCCCACAACTAAGATACATGCCCTTGACCAGAATTGAACTTGGGACCTTTCAGTCCACAGTCCAAAGATCTATCCACTGAGCCAAACCAGTTAGGGTATGATGTACAATTCTTGATTCTTGATTCTTGATTCTGTGAGATGTCTCTGCAACCTTCCAATAAATTTCCCTCCTCCTTTGACGCCAGTCAGAGCTGGTTCCTGTTATTAGCAACTCAAAGAGCCCCCCCAACTACAATATAAAGATACCTCTGTGCCAGGTGGTAGCTGAAACTACAAACGTGGAGAGGTCATTTGCAAATTAAAGAGAGAGAATGAAAGGGAGAGAGGGAGGCTGAGTGTACAGAGCAAAAGTGAAAGAAAGAAATGGGAAGAAAGTGTGAGTAAGAAAGAGAGAAGGGGCTGGGGCAAGAACGCAGTGAAAGCCCAAAGCTGGAGTGTGAAGAGAAAGAGATACTGAGAGCAAGAGCAAGAGTGAGACACAGAGGTAGTGGGGAGGGGGACCAGGAGAAATAGATTTGGGAATCCCAGTAGCAAAGGTAGACACTAAAAAGAGAAGTTCTGCCGAAACCAGTTTGGCCCAGTGGATAGATCGTCAGCCTGCGGACTGAAAGGTCCCAGGTTCGATTCTGGTCAAGGGCATGTACCTTAGTTGTGGGCACATCCCCAGTAGGGGGTGTGCAAAAGGCAGCTGATTGATGATTCTCTTTCATCGATGTTACTAACTCTCTATCCCTCTCTCTTCCTCTCTGTAAAAAAAATCAATAAAATATTTTTTTTTTTTTAAAAAAAAGAGAAGTTCTTCTGTGCTTAAGTCACATAAAGGTCCAAACTTAGGAAATAAGTCGGGCTAAACCAAAAAATAAAATCAAACATTCAGTAGAAAAAGAAATATTTAAAAGAAGGGAAATCAGCCTGCAGTAATTCTGATGGAGCTATGGACCATATTCGAAGAACCATGAATAGGAAAATATCAGATTTGTTTCCTGGGGTTGGGATTTATCTTTTCTGATGTGATTTTTTAAATTTATTTTTCCACTTTGGCTTAACCTAGCTTATGATAGGCCTTGCGGGGAAACAGGAAAGGAAAAGAAAGACACAGGTGAAGAGGAACCGCCTTTGTGACCACGGATGAGAATATGTTTTTCACACATCTGCCTTCTCCTCTCCCTCCTCGGGGTCACTGTCTCAGAAACACAACTGCATGGATGAGTGCAAAACCTGTTCACTTATTTTCTTGGTCTCCCCTTGGAGTTTGGAGCTACTCTGCTCAAGTTCCTTCTCGGATTCCAGTTTGAAATGGTGCCCAGTGGTCCTCCTGAAGCTTGATCCAACCGCTGACAAAAACAACGATTCTCCACGTTGGATATGCCAGAACTACCCACGGGACTTTGCATCATACTAAGTTATGATCCAGATGCAGATGAATTGAGAATAGCCTACCCCAACTTATTTCATCTCTCCGAGTAAGGACAGCGAGGCACTTCATATCTGACCCCTAATAAACCACTGACTCGGAGAGCCAGCAATGTGCCCACAAGGAAGCCTAGTATCGGTGGTCACCTAGCCCACTGGGGCAGCTATTGTTCACCATCCGTCACATGAAAAGCCCCAGAAAACAACCGGGCCAGAAGTAGTGGGAGGTGTGTCCTGACATTAATACGCAGCTTCTTGAGAAAAGAGATTGCACAAGGAAAGCCCTATGGGTGGGTGATGGAGAAAAGCATCATGGTAAGAGTGAATGCTGGACATGTGCTTTTAAGTACATTGTGTCCAATCGAAGTGTGAGAGGGTCAGGCAAATATAAGTAGAAGATGATTCCTCAGAAAGCAACACAAGGCGAAGAGAAAGCCTCCTAGACATTTGGAATTGGACTGGGAGATGGATATATTTATAATTTTATTATAGAAGAAAGTTGAGAAATAAAATCACATGTCATCCACATCACCCAAGAGTGGGGCCAGTGAGAACAAATTTGCCTTACTGGAGATGAATAAAAAGAAGAAAACAGGTACAACCAAAACCATAATAATAATAACAAAAATAGGGGTCTGACAGAAATCCTAAAGGAAAAACGGGAAGGAGAGCATTATTCTGGAGGTAGAGAGAAAGAGCAAACCTCCAGAAATTATCTCCTGCGGAGTACCAAAGAGAAATACAGAAAATGGCTTCATAAAGATGTAAAACGACTCCCCTCCATAGTGAAAGAGAGGAAAGCTGTACCAAGAGATGAGCTGGTATAGGGAGACTACAGATTAAGATAAAAAGGAAAATGATAGGTAATAAAGAATTTCAAAAACCCAAACATGTAAAAGCCAAATTCTAGCCCAGGTTGATGGTAATAAAGAACAAAACTGACGCCGCTGGACACTGACAGCATGGTTGGCAAACGTGAGAGTTTCTCGCACAAAACAGAAAGCGTGTGCCGATGCCCTAGCCTCACTCCCAGAAATTCTGATTTAATTGACCTAGAGTGGAGCCTGAGCATATTTTGTTGTTGTTGTTGTTATGTTTTTAATCCTGATATCCAGGCCAGATCTCAGAGCAATTAAATCAGAATTGTTAGGGATGGGACCCAGGCATCAGTATTTTTTTAAAGGTCCCAGGAGATGATGTTGTGAAGTTTGGAAGCAAAATGTGTAGCCCAAAGATTTCAAGGTTATTTTTCATTCATGAAGACAATAGTTATAGTCAGGCATGAATTACTTACAATATACTACAAGAAATAATTTTGTTTTATTTTATTTTTTTGTTAATCCTCATCTGAGGATATCTTGCCATTGATTTTTAGAGGGAGTGGAAGGGATGGGGGGAGGATGGGAGGATGAGAGAGAGAGAGAAAAAAAAAACATCTGTGTGAGAGAGACACATCCATTGGTTGCCTCCTGCAAGCACCTGTACAGAGGGCCAGGAATCAAACCTGCAACCCAGGCACATGTCCTTGATTGGGAATCAAACCCTAATCACTGAGCACACTGGCCAGGGCTAGAAGAAATAATTTGAAGGTATCCTTCAACTGATCAAACCACAAAGCAACAAACAAACAAACAAAAAGCCCTAAAAACTACTAAGATCATGGTATAAAAGGTGTGGATCTAGTTTAAAATGTCAATATTGTTCTTTAAAAATAATACAATTTAAAAGCCTAATTAAAAAATAACTCCCCATATTATATGAATAATGACTAAAAAGGGAGATAGGTAAAAATTGTCATATGCATACCTATATAAGCGTATATATATATATATATATATATATATATATATATATATATATGAAAAAACAATATAAGCAAAAAGAATTATTAAGAAATTCATAAAACTTCACATTCAGAGTCATACAGCTTTAAATCAATTTTGTACCCAGTAGCCTGGTCATACTACTAAAAATAACAGTGTAGTAAGTATTTCTCCTCTGTGAAAAAATACAGATTTATTTAATTTTTTGAGTCAAATTAGATCCTCTTTAAATACCATCCGCAAAAAAAAAGGGGGGGAATGATTCCTTTCCTATCTTTTTTAAATTGAACTTATTGGGGTCACATTGGTTAATAACATAATATAGGCTTCCGGTATACAATTCTACAATACATCATCTGCATATTATATTGTGTGTTTTCCACCCCATGTCTCTTTCCATCACCCTTTATCCCCTCTTAATCATATGAGAATTTATATCTAGGAAAATGGAAGAGTCTAGATGTTCAGTCAATGCTTATTGCTGCAAGCTTACATGGCTTATCCCAAAGCCACTTATTCTGACAGCTATTCTATCCATACCCAGTCCAGCAAGAGCTCCCAAGGCCGTGCTACTCGTTTGCTCAGGTCTTAACGCAACTAAGAACATAAGTCTGGACTACCAAAGAAGCCTTCCGTCTCCCGGAATCCAAGCACCACTGGCAGGCTATGGGGCTTTCAATTCTTAAAGTTATAACCATATTGGTGGGCCTTTTCCTCAAAAGATAACGGTCAGGGTACTTCTGTTTCTGATTAAACTGGAATAGGTCATGGCAGACTATAATTCCAATTGCAACAACTAGGAAGAGCTAGATATGTTACAAAAGTTCTATTTTTAAGGGTTTTGGAAAATGAGGAAGCAATGAGGGCTACATAAATCACCAGTTGCTTTCTTCTTTGGGGACATTTGACAATTCTGGGCATGAACCAAGAATCAGACTTGGCCGAAACCGGTTTGGCTCAGTGGTAGAGTGTTGGTCTGTGGACTGAAAGATCCCGGGTTCGATTTCGGTCAAGGGCATGTACATTGGTTGCGGGCACATCCCCGGTAGGGAATGTGGATGAGGCAGTTGGTCGATGTTTCTCATCGATGTTTCTAGCTCTCTATCTCTCTCCCTTCCTTTCTGTAAAATATCAATAAAATATATATATATATATATATATATATATATATATATATATATATATATATTTTAAGGAATCAGACTTGGCTTGTAAGGAAGAATTTTCTCAAAGTAAGAAAAACCAGAGAGGTTTTTGGTGGTCATGTGGAGCTAGTGAGAGAAACCAGAAACTGGAGAAATGCTAAACACAAAACACACAACTGGTTTTCCCCATGGACGTCCTCTGAGTTCAGGGGATATGCAAAGAAGACTGGGAAGTTTAGCTGAAAGCTTCAAGAGGCATAATACAATCTCCTCAGTTTCGTAGTGCTAGAGAGAAAAACTCTAACTAGAGAATGAGAGCCTGCCATTGAGCACATAGTCTGGCACCCTGAGGCCATCTTCCAAATTCTGAAGTTGTGATGGAGCAAGAAGTCGGAGGATAAAGAGCTAAGTTCAAAACCTCCAAAGCACAGCACTGGATTTCCCAGTTTTTTAGGACTGAGAAGACAGAAATCCTGCAGGCTCTAACCAGAAACTCAAAAGAGCTATAGTTAAGGAACAGAGAAAAACCAAAAGTGTACTAAATCTTATTAAAGCTGCAATATAACCCCTACTAATTTTAAGATAAACCCCTCGTTCTATGGACTAATAGGGAAAATGGAAATCCTCTCCTGTGTGAGGTATAATCTGGAGCCACTGCAGTGTTTTTTTATATTCAAGGTCTGAAAAACAATAAAAAATTGCTAGGCATGCAGTGAAGTAGAAAAATGTGGCTGATAATCATAATCAAGAGAAAAGATAGAAGCAAATTTATGGATAATCCACATATTGAAGCTAGCAAACAAGAACTTTAACTAATTAACATGTTACAGGAAATAGAAGAAAAGAGGAAAAGTAGATGAAAAGAAAAGAAATAGTAACAAAGAACTTAACACTAAAATATCAGTGTGCATTCTCTAACTGAAAAATACAGTATCTGAAGTTACATATTGGATACTTTTTTTTTGTATGTTCAAATATTTTGGCCATTTTATTTTTTAATTATTTTTATTTTATTTTATTGGGGTGACATTACTCAACATGAACATATAGGTTTCATGTGTGGATTACTAATTTACAAAATCTGTATATAGGACCACATGCCCATCACCCAAAGCCAAATCTCCTATTACCTCATATTAGGACCCTTTCTTTCCCCACGCCCTTCCCCCTAGCAACCACCACACTACTGTTTGTTGTTCATAAGTTTCAGTTTTACTAGTATATTCCATATATGAGTTAAACCATATAGGTCTTAGCTTTTTCTGTTTGACTTATTTCACTTCTCATAATGCTCTCAAGGTCCATCCATGTTGTTGTAAATGATGCTATTTTATCCTTTCTTATGGCCATGTAGTAATCCATTGTATATATATGCCACATCTTCTTTATCCAGTCCTCTATCATAGGGCACTTTGGCTGTTTCCAACCCTTAGCCACTGCAAATAATGCTGCAATGAACATAGGGGTGCATATATCTTTGCATATAAATGATTTCAAGCTTTAGGGGTATACACCCAGGAGGGGAATTGTTGGGTCATATAGTAGCTCTATTTTTAATTTTTTGAAGAATTGCCAGACTGCTTCCCGTAGTGGTTGTACCAGTCTACATTCCCACCAGCAGTGAATGAGGGATCCCTTTTTTCCACAACCTCTACAACACTTGTTGTTGCTTGTCGTGTTGATAATGGCCACTCTAACTGGTGTAAGGTGGTATCGCATTGTAGTTTTAATTTACATTTCCCTGATTGCCAGTGAGGTTGAACATTTAACAGCAGACTTGACATAGATGATAAGATTAGACTATAACACAGAACAATAGAAATATACAAATTCAAGCACAGATATAATGAATATATAAAAATAAAACAGTATTAGAGACAAATGGAACAAAGTTAAAAAAGTCTTCCATATTTGATTAGATTACCAGAAGAGGGGAAATAAATTGGAACAGAAACAATATTGGAGAAAATAAAGGCTAAAATTTTCCTAATGTTGATAAGACATCACTCCACAAATACAAGAAATTTAGAAAATTATAAACATGATAAATAAAATAAAAATCATACTTAGATATATTTTGTCAATCTTCTAATAATCAAGAATTGAGAGAAAATCTTAAAAGCAGCCACAGGAAAAAAAGTTACATTAGCTTAAAAGGAACAACAATAAAACTAATGGTTGGTTTTTCAACTTAAGTTATGGAAACCAGGAGATAGTGGAATAACATCGTCAAAGTGCCAAAACAAAAGTTTGCCAACCTAGAATTCTATACTTATCCTATATAATAAAGAGCTAATATGCTAATTAGACTGAACAGCAGAATGACCGTCCAGACATCCTTCTGAACAACCTTCCAGACGAAGCCAGAGCTGTTGAGGGCCAGCTGAGGCTGCGAGGGCCAGCCTAGGCTATGAGGGGCTGAGAGGGCCTAGCCCCTTGCACGAATTTGTGCACTGGGCCTCTAGTTTAAAATATCGTTCAAGCCTGGGTTGGTGTGGCTCCAGTGGTTGAGTGGAGTTGAAAAAAATCAATGATGTACAAGAGGCAGGAGGCAACTGCAGCAAGGCTGACATACTTGAGAAGATGAGAGGAATGGGATCTGGAATATACACCTACTTCTCTGCAAGTCAGACCTTTGTACTGAATGCAGACCTGGCTCTGAAATAAAGTGGAACTTGAAAAGGTGGAAACAGCAACATTGTTCTTTCCCACCACCAACCCCTGACACTCTCCTCTCAACTTGTACTTCCTGCTCCCAGGAAAAGACCTCTAGAACACTTCCTGGCTTCTCCGGCTACTTACAACAACTACAAAAAGACATTGTGTTTAGCACACAGTGTAGTATCAAAACTCCAAAATGTATTTAATTGCACGTTTCTCCTACTGCCAGCTCTGCCCCACCCCTCACCAGGAAATGATAAGCGGTGAAGGGAGAACGGTCTGACCTGCTGGGTTCTGCTCATACTAGGGTTAAAGAAAGACCTATTTGATAAGTGAGCTGTAATGTGGCATCAGAGTCCTTTCAGGGTATAGGAGTTAAATGCCAATTCTCTCTCTCCTGAAGCATTTTTATGTATTGTTCAAGGATTTTCCCTAGGTAAAATCTCCCAAAGACAGCAGCTGGACTCCCACAGATTCTGGTAAGTCACCCCCACGGGGGAGGCGAGTTTCACCTTTTCTCTCCAGGCAGTCCTCTTGGATAGAGCCATATGACCCAGTCCTTCCATGGGTCCTCCTTTGACCAAGGGGAAACAGCCTGTCCCACCAAACTCCCAAAGCTCTCTATTCCATGGCCCCAGAGCAGCATGCTCGAGACGGTCTCTCCTCAGCAGACTTTTTAGATGTCCCCTTGCCCTCCAATCACACATGATAACTTTTCTGTGAGCTTCTTACAGGTTCCCTTCGTTGGTTTGAAACGGCAGAAATATTCCCTCCCCTCACTATGCAGCTCCCCACTGAAAACTCTCTCCAAAGACACTCTCAATCCTAGAGTCTCACCACTTCCATGACAGCACTCGAGGTGGCCTGTGCGCTAAAGCCAGGAGAATAGAAATCAGCATCTAAGCATATCCTGCATGGGGAGCCCAATACTCCTCTGAGATGCTGGAACATTTGGTTCTCTGACTTGGGCCTCTGCCAAAATGCTGCGAGGGAAAGAGTGCGTTTTTACGTTCTATAGGAAATACTAAAAACAAGGGTGAGTGCATGGAGAGTCAGCTGTGGCCAGACTCGGCCTGATGTTGCTTCCGTAAGTTATTCTTCCCAGCACCACACATGTCCTTCCTGCTAACATTCATTTTTCTTATACTTTATGTCAAGTAGGAGGAGGCAGGGAGGACACATATCATTACAAGGCTGTTAGCACAAGCAGTGAATAAAATATGACCCATATTTCACTGTGGTCCCCAGCTTGGGGCTGTGTTATCCCTGAAGGCCACTGGTTTTTATTTAATCTAATTTTTAATGCCTAAGTAGGTTGCAGAAATGGTCCAAGCTTTTTTGCACCCTCTGCTTTGCCTGAATGTTCTCCTCTCTGAGGTCAGCCAGTAATTTGTATCTGTATGTAGTTGAGTGATAGATTATGATATTTGCATCTTCTCTTAGGTTATTTGGAAAGGAAGAGAAATCTTAGGAAGAGGGTTCTGATTGTAGTAACATTGTGGAAACAGCAAAATTAAATTCTACAATTAAGTGTTTTCTAAGTGTATCTGGACTCGTAAAAAGATAAAGGGGAGAGGAGAGGAGAGAGAAATACTACAGCATTTATCGCATTTAGTCTCCTAAAAATTCTTAGCTATAATGTTGTCTTCATTAGGATATAACACAAACAAGTGAATATTCCAAGGGAACATAGAATTTTTAAATTTTCATTGTAGTTTCTTAACTGAGATATTATTAACATTTAACATTGTACATGTTAAAGATGTAAGTATGTTGATTTAATATGTCTATATATTGCAATGTGATTGCATCATAAGCGCAGCTAACACCTCTATTGTGAACATAGAATTTTAAATATTCTAATCTAGAAGACAGCAAAATAAAACACTAAAGTTATTTAGGTTATTTATTAAAGAGTAAATGTAGCCCTGAAGATAGCAACCGAGATCATAAGGCATTTAGTGTTTCATATGGCCCATTATTTACAGTTACCCGGCGGCATCTTGGCACTAACCAAATCACCCATAACTGACAGCATTGTTTTCCCGGGAAGAGATTGAAGAGGATAGAACTCTGCCCCTCCCCTCCCCCTCTATTTTTGTCATACTTTCTCTGAATCCAAATAATAATTGTTAGCCTAACTGGAAAAATAGCACTTCTCAGAGACCTGCAATACTTTCTTAAGTATGTGCTAACTAAGCTCTTACCATTTTTTAAGGAGCAGCTCTCTTCCCATTCTGGATTCCAGATCAATAACAAGATCTTTGGCAATCTGCCCTGGCAGGAATGTGGTAGCATTCCATTCCTGGCTGTTTGGTGGAGGGTCTATGGGATGCAAAAGAAGGCAAACTGTATAAGAATTATACCTACTTTTTTAAAAAAAAATGGGCACATTTCGATTCCTACAGATTCCATGTACTACTTTAAGATAGTTGAAAAATCACAGAAATATCTATCCCCATGCCTCCCATCACTCTCTTACTGCAGTCCTTGTAGATTTACACATTCAAAATGCTCCAGGGCCATTTCTTGAATTACTGCCAAAACTACTTCAGCTTGGATTAATTCAAATTCCAAGGAAAATATTAAAGTGATTTGTGATCAGAAAGAAGAGTTACTTGAACTAAAACCATTAGTCAATCATTGACTAATGGTTTTAGTTCAAATAATTTTATGTCAATACTCAATTTGGGAAAAGCAGCTCTCATAGGAATTTCCCTTCTCTCCCCCAATATACAAATAGCCAGTCTGCTCATTTGGAATCTACTATTTTCTGTAAATGGAAGACCTTGCATTTCACTTCTAGAAGTAGGTGAGATATTTTATAAAAGGAAATATACCTCACATCAAATGGTCCCTTTTGCTTAGCATTTTTATCTTACCATTTACTATATAGACATTAATTATTTATGATATTTAAAAAGATACATGTTTCACTAACTAGATTTAGAATTGATCTGGAGTTAGACCTTATACTGCAAATTCTAAAATTTTAATCTATTTGAAAAATGTCAAAACATCAGATCAGCTTTTACCTTTGCAAGGATATTACTGTATTTGTCCTTCATTATGGTGGAAAATTAAAGCCTATTGTTTCTTTCATTCACAGAAAAAAAGGCTATCTAGACACATAATGGCAGATTTTAAAATCTGACACACTGACATATTTTAATTAGGCACCAGTCTTTCACCAAAGTTCATCTATCTATCTATCTATCTATCTATCTATCTATCTATCTATCACTGCTATTTATCCAAGTACTTAAAATTCATAATTAGCTTTGTGCTCAAAATTTGCAAACACACACACACACACACACACACACACACAAAACACAGGAAAATAGTTTATAATGGGGGTTGGGAGGAGCAGGTAAAAACTCAGAAATTGGAAAAGCAAAAATCTTTGAAAGTTACCAAGTTACTACAACAGGGGAATTGCAATGCTGAATGAGAAGAACTGTTTAGGCTGCAGCTTTACCAGTTGGCTGGACTAGTCACCATCTGAAAATAGTTTCCAAGCAGCAGCATAGTAACCGTTTTTTCTGGAGTTGAATATGTCAAACATTAGCTACGTTAGGCAAAATAATGGCTCCCAAAGATGCCCAGGTCCTACTCCCTGGGACTTGTTAGTTTTCATGGCAAAAGGAACTTGCAGATGTGAGTAAACTGAGGGTTTTGAGGTGCTGGGATTATCCTGGATTAACTGGGTGGGCCCAATATATCACAAGGGGCCTTTTAAGAGGGAAGCAGGAGGCCAAGTGGGAGGAGAAAATGTGATGACAGGAGCAGAGAGCTAAGGTCTGTGAGAGATTTAGAGATGCTGCATTACCGGCTGTGAATTTGCAGCCATGGGCTCTGAGCTGCGAATATGGATCCGCCAGAAGCTGGAAAAGGAAAGAAATGGATTCTCCCCTGGAGTTCCGGAGGGGGCACAGTCCTCCCAACAACTTGACTTCAGTCCAGAGAAGCTGATTTGGGACTTCTGAACCCCACAACTCTAAGTTAACACATCTGTGTTGTTTGCAGCCACTAAATCTGCAATATTTTGTAACAGCGGCAGTAGAAAGCTAACACAGTAGTCTAATCCAAACCCAATGTGAAATGACAAATCCCACACCCTGTTAAGAAGGAACTCTCCATGGGGGCCTCCTCTGTGTGAGGAGCTTTGTGTGACAGGATTCTGGATAGATGATGGCACAGGGCTAGTGGCCAGAGATGGGGGAGGGGGGGATAAGGGGGGAGGAGGAAGAATTGATGGGCACGAGGGACCATATCTGCAGTAGAAGAGATCCAAAGTAAGGGATGTCACTGTGGGATATCAGCTGCTCCTATAATGAAGATTCAAGGTGAAGGAGGTCAACTCCAGCAGATAGCAAGGTAGAGACCCTAATCCCTGACCCTGATTTTGATTTTTTTTTTTCTTTCCTGACCAGCCAACAGCAAAACATTTAAACAGATTTACCCCACTTACAAATGTCTTTAGAAAAATGTACCCTCTGATTTAAAAATGTGCCTGGGGGTGGTTTTCTGGGGGGTAGGACAGCACAATTACGAGTAGTCTTTATCCCCTTTCTTAGGGAGATTCACCCTAAGGGAAGCCTGGTGACAGTCACACTGTGTCCCCTTGGACATTAGTTAACACTCAGTGAGTATACAGGGCCAGTCAGTTGAGTAGCTCACAACCATGTCCTGGTCACGTTGCCCAAGTGCAGGAGTCAAGGCCACCTGATCTCTCACTGCTCCTGCCTCCACATGCTCATCCTTCCCACCCACTGAGTTTACACAGGCCTCAGCCTGGCCAGCTCTTGTGCCCCATGCTCATCTGGGTGTGAAATCCACAGAAGGAGCACAAGATGCCACAGTTCAGCCTCCTTTCTCCCATGACTGGTCCTGAAATTCCCTTGTTTGCCACACAGAATGTAGTCAAATCAGTTTAGTGAAACTTTGTGTGTTGGAGACCTAAGAAGACATCAGAGGCAGGAAGGGGAATTGTTTTCAAAGGGGATTCTGGTGCTAGGCTGTGGCCTTGAGGAAATTTCCAATCATCCGAGGACCCCACTTTCTGTATTAGTAAAAGGGGACCAACTACCACTACTTTTAGTATGTAATTCAATCTAATTTGTGTGACTGTTGTGAGGTTTTTAGCCTGGAACACTTCAAAGGTTCTGTTATCATTATTGTCGTCATTGATGTTATAGTTTTCCTGGGCTTTCCTTTGTCCATTCAGCAGAGGTGTACTGAATGCTCAGATATAAGAACAGGAACACAGAGGAGTATAAGACCCCTTTGCAGCACAAGAAGAACTCACATCTACCAGGAGGGACATGCATAAATAAATACACAACAATGATAGGCTGGCCATACCACCACCACAGAGGCAAGGGAAAGAAAGACTAGTTAGCCTGAAATGATGTGCAGTTCTTTGACCCAAGCTTAGCCTATATAATAAAAGGCTAATATGCAAATAGACCAAACAGTGGAACTACAAGTCGCTATGACATGGACTGACCACCAGGGGGGTAGATGTTCCACACAGGAGTTACCCCCAGTAGTCAGTGCGCTCCCACAGGGGGAGTGGAGCTCACGGCTGGTGAGCACAGCGGCAGTGTTGTGAGCCTCCCCCACCTCCACTGCAGTGCTAAGGATCCTGAGAGGGATATCCAACTGCCAACTTAGGCCAATGGGGAATGGGTCTAAGCCAGCAGTCGGACATCCCCAGAGGGGTCCCGGACTGCGAGAGGGCGCAAGCCACACTATGGGACCCCATCCTCCAGTGCACGAAAAGCATGCACCTGGCCTCTAACAGGTCATAATTGCAAACTGGGACTCACTGATGTACATGTTACCTACTTGGCTCAGTGGCTTTTTAAAAAATTACTTATAAACATGTTTTAAGCTTACAGAAAAATATGAGGAATAGTACAATAAATAGAAATGTGCCCATTATCTACATTAAATCATTGTGAACATTTTACTGTTGAGAAAAAGAATGAAAGTTTTAAGTAAATTAAAGACATTATTATACTTTACAACTAAATATCTCAGAATACATCTCTTTAAAATGTAAGAATGTCCCTTATATATTCACAATAACAACATCGTTATTATATCCAAGTAAGTTAACTAGAAACTCCTAATATCATCTAAAATTCATACCCTACAACTGTCCCCAAAATGTCTATTATAGTTCATTTCCCCTCCACCCCAACCAATCACAAAAGACACTCATTATATTTGGTTGTTAGGTCTGGTAGGTCTCTTCTCATCCTTCCCATTCACAACAGTCTGCCAGCCATGGTTTTCTTTTGTTTTGGAGTTGTTTTGCTGTTGTTGTTGTTTTAGTAAGTTCGACTTATTAAAGGAACCAGCATAGTGTGCCTTAGAGGACACCCCATATTCTGGATTGTTTCCTTGTGGTACACTCAATGTTTTTTTAAAAATATATTTTTGAGTTAGTAACCTACATTTAAAATGTGGGCAATTGTGTATAAGAACCTGGATTTATGGCTTCTTTTGAAAAAACATCAAAAGATCTGGTAATAGTAGGCCTGTTACTGACTGCTGGCCAGTGACATGAGCTGCTGTGTGTGAGCTGCTTTTGAGAGGGCGCCCACACTGTCTTCAAAGTAACCCTCAGCACACCTCTCCCATCTGTGGGGCCCTCAAGGCACTGAGTTTATGACTGCATCTGTAAGGCTCTTCAGAGAAACAGAACCAGTAAGATATGTATGAAGATAGGTTAAGGAATTTGGTTAATTCAAATGTGGAGGTTAGCAAGTCTAAAATCTATAGGGCAGGCCTGCGTGCTAGGAACAGCACTCAGAATTTTATTGCTACAGTCTTGCAGAATTCTTTCTTCTCTAGAAAACCTGTTTTTGTCCTTAAGGCTTTCAACTGATTAGATGAAGCTTACCCACATTATAGAGGGTAATCACCTTTATCTAAAGTCAACAGGATGCAAAAATAAATAAAAATAAAATAAAGTCAACAGATTACAAATGTTACATCTACAAACTACCTTCACAGAAGCATCTAGACCAGGGTTTGACTGAACAGCTAGGTGCCACAGTCTAGCCAAATGGATACATGTAATTAACCATCTCGATAACTTTGTTCTTTTAAAACCAAACATAGGAATGTTGGGTTTACTTAGCTGTCTTCTCCCAAAGGCTTTCTCCTCCTTCATATCATTTTTCCATTACCGGGTAGAATGGAGAGCGCAAGCCACAAATTTAGTGGCTTAAAACAGTACACATTTAATATCTCACAATTTCCAAAGGTCAGAAGTCCGGACATGATGCTGTCTCAATTCTCTTCTCAGGGTCTCACCTGGCTGAAATCAAGGTGTCTAGTGGAGCTGCATTCTCATCTAGACCCCTGGGTCCTGTTTGAAACTCTAGTTTTAGCAGAATTCCTTTCCTTACAGTTGTAGGGTTGAGATCTGTCAACTAGGAACCATGTTCAACCCTTACAAGTTGTCCACATTCCTTAGCACATAGAATCTCCATTCTCAGTCAGCAACAAGTCAAATTCTCCTACTTTCAATCTCTGCCTTCTGCTCCTGTAACCAGTTGGAGAAAACTCTGCTTTTAAACATTTCCTGTGAGTAGGTCAGGCCCACCAGATAATTTTCCTTAAAGTCAACTGTGCCACATAACATAACCTCATCCCAGGAGCAAGATCCATCATAGTCACAGTGCTGCACATTCATTCTTTTTTAAAAAAATATATTTTATTGATTTTTCACAGAGAGGAAAGGAGAGGGATAGATAGCTAGAAACATCGATGAGAGAGAATCATCGACCAGCTGCCTCCTGCACACCCCCCACTGGGGAGGTGCCCGCAACCAATGTACATGCCCTTGACAGGAATCGAACCTGGGACCTTTCAGTCCACAGACCTATGCTCTATCCACTGAGCCAAACCGGTTTTGGCTACACATTCATTTTTGGGGCATCTACCTGGAAGGGAGAAATGCAGAACCAGAGCCCATCTTAGAAATCTGCCTACCACATGTTTCTTCACATTGTTTGCAAACAGTGTTATCCTCCCTGTTTAGGGAAAGAACAGAATTATAGTGCGATGCTCAAAAATCACCTGGTGATCTAAGTACAAGAAGGTCACTAGTAGCTGCCCGGGAGAACTTTTCAGTAGAACCTTGATAAGTCATGCACTCTCCTAACATAGAAAGGGGAGCTCCCTTTCTCCCTTCCCACAAACCCTGCCCTCAGAGCAAGAGTTTACTCATCTTTCCCCATTCTGGGCTTTATTGGTTGCTTCTTGTAAAACCAGTCACAGCTACAACCAGCCAAGAAGGTATATAAGACCTATGAGAGCAAAACCAGAGACCAAACAAAAGGCTGCCCAGACTCGTATGGCTTTGCATTTTTAATGATATCAATAAGGGGAAGAGCAAAAAAAAATCCCAAACAGGGGCCTACTCATGCATGCATTAATTTCAAAGGGCTTATCGTGGTCATTTAAGTTTTGTAGACTCAGTCCCTTATATATTGCTATTGGTGTTCAGGAAGTGCAGGATGACAAGTGGAAAAGGCAGCCTTGAAGAATGGATGCAAAAACGAAATTCCAGAATAACAGAATAGGTGAGTGGGCCACAAAATGTGCAGTCACACGTACAAGCTTTATCTTGTTATAACTCCTTCCAGTGATGTTGTTCCCCCCCCACCTCCAAGATCATTCTATAAAGAGAAGCCATGTCTGGCCGGTGTGGCCCAGTGATTGAGTGTCAACCTATGAATGAGGAGGTAAGGTTTTGATTCCTGGTCAGGGTACATGCCCGGTTGTGGGCTCCACCCCTAGTATGGGGCATGCAGGAGGCAGCCCATCAATAATTTCTCTTGTCATTGATGTTTCTATCTCTCTCTCCCTCTCCCTTCCTCTCTGAAATCAATAAAAACATTTTTTTAAATAAAAATAAATTTTAAAAGGAAAAGAGAGAAGCCATTCATTCATCTGCCAAAAAATATAGCTGCACACATTGATCAAATTTCTATTATGTGTAGATCTCTACACTGGGTACACTGACACTCAGTCCTTGCCCTGGAATATTTCCCAAAAAACTGTTATAGAAAAGTTTAAAAAGAGGAAGAGGTGCTTACATTCCCTTATCTGATTTTTTTTTCTTTTCTTTTTTCCTTTCTTTCTTTTTGTTTCCTTTCTTTCTTTCTTTCTTTCTTTCTTTCTTTCTTTCTTTCTTTCTTTTTTTTTTTTTTTTACTGGAAAATGAACTCAGGCATACTGGATGAAAAACACTCATTTTCTCTGGACATAGGTAGTTTATAAGTCCATGCATCAAAGAGGAACCTAAACCATGAAAAAGAGGTCATGAGTGTTGCTAACACACACACACACACACACACACACACACACACACACACACACACACAAACACACATACCCTTCAGCCTGCTTTATGATGCATTACACTTGACCATAGACTCAGAGAGCTCCTGAAATTACACTTGACCATAACTATTGGAAGTCCCCTCAGGAGAGCTTTTCCTCAGTAAGGAGCTACAAATGACACCTCGTTTGAAGTAGTTATGATTGGAAGAGTTTACAAGGAACTGAAATATTCTCATGAATTTTAATGTTTAACTTAAGCATTTCTTCCTCAAACAAAATCTAAACTAAAACTTTGCCAAATACCTCTGGTAGCCAGAACAAATAATGCAATCTCCTTGCAAGTGCTTGAGAGGTTGAGAATAATGATGTCCATCTCAGAAGAGTGTTCAGGACATGGATCTTCCCTCCAATCCCGACTTTTGGGGGAGCTTTCTATTTTGTATGTCTAGGATATTTATTACAATCATTGAATGATGGAGAGGAGAGGGAAGGATGACAAAGAAATAACTTGACTTTCTTGCTTGTTGCAACATAAAGAGACAAACAGATATGATACAGCGAAAGAGAATGCTGGGAGCACAGCGAAAATATGTTTGTATGTTGGAGCTCAGACCACAGGGAACAACTTGCCTCATCTATTAATTAAACTCCTTGCCTCATCTATTAATTAAACTATTTTTATCACCCAGACTTCATTTCAAGGGAAAGTAAGAATGAGGGTGTTATAAACACAAATCTTCTTGACAACAAAAATTATAGTTCCCAGAAGTTTCCTTCATGTTTCCAATGTTATTATTATCACTATCCACAAACACAAACATTTCTACCAAAGATGAGCTATTTAAAAAGCTAGCTCATCTAGTAGACAAAAATGTCTACTAGATGAGCTATTTAAGTCAGTATCTCCCATAATAACTTCTCAACTTTCAGTACTCTTTCACTCAACATTTCCTTCTTTGTTGTTCTCTTTCCTTCTTAACTAAGGACAATTTCATTCTCTTCTCTAATTTAGCATTAGTTTTGCATGACTGTTCCCTGACTTTTATTTTCCCTTCGTATCTGACAGGGTCCCTTTTATGAGGGCAATTCTTTTTGAATGAAAGATGAAAGTATTTATTCATATATACTATATGCCTATATGGTGTTGCATTAGAGACTAAGGTAGGGTTTCTCAACCTTGCCTCAGATTTTAAGCTAGATAATCCAATGATTCTCTCTCATCATTGATGGTTAGATTTTGAACTACATAATCTATTTTTGTGGGGCCTATTCTGTGCATTGTATAATGTTTAGCAGCATTTCTGGTCTCTACCCACTAGATGCCAATAGCATCCCCCTCCCCCAGCATGACAACCAAAAATATCTCCAAATGTTGTTAAATGTCCCCTAGGGAGCAAAATTGTCTTCAGATGAGAACCACTAGATTAAGGAAATTATAAGAGAAATATAGGATAGAGTCCCTTTCCTTGATGATTTTAAAATCTTATGTAGACATAGAATGTTAGTATAGAAGCATCCTTAGAAATTATCTTGATCAACTTTTATTTTTTAGTGAATAAACAGCGAGCTACATTGATATCAACTGACTTGCTCAGTTGGTTGTACCATAGAAACATTCCAGAAAAAAAGCTGCATATAATCAAGCATATATTGTATTTGTATAGACTGCACACGTTATAAAAACCTAAAGGAAGAGAATAATGTTGATTAACAATGGTGTGAAGAAGGTAAGACTCAGCCTCAAAGGATGAGCACTTGATGAATTAGATGAACAGAAAAAGAGAAGGCGATGCTAAGTATGATCGTGCATGAT
Source organism: Vespertilio murinus (assembly GCA_963924515.1). Lineage (NCBI taxonomy): Eukaryota > Metazoa > Chordata > Mammalia > Chiroptera > Vespertilionidae > Vespertilio > Vespertilio murinus. The sequence continues at coordinate 11,666,193 of OZ004712.1, read as the reverse complement.
CATACCATGAATACAGGCTTAAAAGTAAGAGTAGAGCATGTAACATTAGAGGAATTAGGCCAGGGGTGGGCAAACTTTTTGACTCGAGGGCCACAATGGGTTCTTAAACTGGACCGGAGGGCCGGAACAAAAGCAACCTGACCATGCTGGGACTCTCATTTTGGGCTGCTGGTGAATGAGCGGAGGGGAGAGCAAGAGAACCCTCCGCTCTTTCGGCTCCACGGGCCGGATAGAACAGCCAAACTGGCTGGATGCGGCCGCAGGCCGTAGTTTGCCCATGACTGAATTAGGCAGACACTATTCTAGAATGACAAAAAATAAGGTTGGACAGGTTGAATGGGTTCAAATTCTGGAGGCCTCTGATTTCCTAGATTAAGCCCTAGCTCTGGACCAGAGCCCACACTCAAGCTCAAAACATGACTTGTGACGTCCTCTTTCAGAAAAATGAAGACACACAAAATGAGAGGTAAGAGCTCTGGGTTCTAGCCTCAGCTATATGCCTTGGATAAGCCTCTTCATTTCCCTGGGTCTCAGTTCCTGCATCTGTAAAATGAGGGGGTAGAGCTGAATGATCCCCAAGGTCCTTTCCAGCTCTCACACAGTATGATTCAGTGAACACTCACCCCTACAAATTTCCCTATGAAATTAGACACATCTGCCCTTACACTACTGGCCAAAGAGTTGTTTGTTGTTCACCCTCACGTATCTCAACAGATTCCCTAAGTGGTCTCTGAGGTGAGGGTGATGTAACTTCTAGGCCCAAGAACACATCAACACATCCATATGTGAGTAGCCTGAAGCCCCATATGTTCCTGATCAGTTGCAATGTTTCCTGTTCCAGAATAAGGCCTACCATTTCCAATCCTGACATTTGCTAAACACATGTGCATAGCTGACTGGGTTCAGAAAAAATAACATACACAGCTGAAAGGCAAGTGATGGAGAACAAGTCATTTAATGTGAATTGCAATATCATTAAGTTCATTCCAACACAGCCAGTAAAAGGCATTAGTTTGGCATGAATAAGGGCAAACAAAGAAAAAATGAAACAGGTCACTATGCACAAGGTTAAAGGACAGCTGGGAAAAAAATGGGAAAGATATATATAATGTCTAAAACTAATTAGAGATCAATAAGTAGAATATGTATGGAATTCCTGAAGATCAGTAAGAAAAAGAAAACAGCAGAAACCAGTTTGGCTCAATGAATAGAGCGTCGGTCTGCGAACTGAAAGGTCCTGGGTTCGATTCTAGTCAAGGGCATGTACCTTGGTTGCGGGCACATCCCCAGTAGGGAGTGTGCAAGAGGCAGCTGATCAATGCTTCTCTCTCATTGATGTTTCTAACTATCTATCCCTCTTTCTTCCTCTCTGTAAAAAATCAATAAAATTTTTTTAAAAAAGAAAAGAAAACAGTTCACATAGGAAAATCAGCAAAGGCCATGATCAGGCAGTTTCAAAAAAAAAAATCCTAAAAGATAGCAAACATACCATGAGATACTAAAAATAAGAGGTAATCAGGGAAATAGAAAATTAAAGGAATAATAAGGTATTACTTTATACGTATTATGTTAGTTAAAATTAGAAAGCTGAATAATGCCAGCTTTGACAGAAATGTGGGAACTTCTATGCACTGTTGGCAGGAGTGTAAGCTGATACAGCTAATATGGAGAGAAATCAGGGAGGTAACTAGTCAGATGAAGTACACTGTGCCTTCTCTGGATAAAACATCTCTATCAGTTCCTTAAGGTTGCCTTCACAAAATACCACAATCTTGATGGCTCAAAACAACAGAAATTTATTCTCTCATTCTTCTAGAGGTTGGAAGTCTGAAATCAAGGTATTGATGGGGCTCTCTCCCTCCCAAAGGGTCTCTGATTTCTCTCCTCTCTCCAGGGGAGAATCCTTCTTTGTCTCTTTCAGATTTGGGTAGCTTCATGTGTTTCTGGGCTGTATAACTCCAGCCTCTGCTTCTGTCTTCATGTGCACTTCTCCTCTTTTTCTGTGTCTTCCCTTCAGTCTCTTCTAAGGACGACAGTCACTGGATTTAAAGCCCATCCTAATCCAGTATGACCTCATCTTAATTTGCTTATGTTTGCAAAGACTATTTTCAAATAGTCACATTCACAGTTGCCAGGTTGATATGATTGGGAGTGGGGGGAGGGGGGAGGAGACAATAGAGTTCACCTTCTGGTCCCCCAAAATGTATGTCCTTCCCACATACAAAATATCTTCATTCACCTAATCCCAACATCCCTCCAAATTTTAACTCACTCCAGAATCAACTCAAAAAGTTCCAAATCTCATCATCTAAGCTGTCTAAATCAGGTGTATGTGAGATTTGAGGTATGGTCTAACCTGGGGCAAAATTCCTCTTTAACTGTGGATCTGTGAAATTGGAAAAACAGGTTATCTGCTTCCAAAATACAATAATGGGACAGTTATATGATAGACATTTCCCAAGAAAGTCAAAACATGACAGGGCAAAATTCATTTGGTTTCAAGACGAGAATAATCCTCTGTAATTCAAGGTACCCTCTGGGTTCTTGGCAGTTCTGCCCTCTGAGCTTCTGGTGGTCTCACCCTCTGGGCCCTCAGTGACCCTATCCTTTGGGCCTATGATAGCACCTCAGAGTCCATCTTTCTTATTCTTTTTGAAATTTTTCTCTTTATTGTTGAAAGTATTACAGATGTCTCCCCTTTTCCCCATTGACTGCTTCTATCCCACACCCCCACACCCCAGGCCTTCACCATGGGGTGAAGGTGTCCATGTGTTATGCATATATGCATATAAGTTTTTTTTTTTTTTTTAAGAGTAGCAAATGTTTGCAGTTGTATAGTTCTATCAGCCAATTTCCTGTAGGGAGAATTTTGAAAGCCTGATAGCCTTCTCTCATTTCATTGTGTCTCCACCCTTTTCGATCCAAGTTGGCAGTATTTCTGCTGTTGTAACATCCTCAAAATTCTGTAGGCCTCCTGTACATGTCAAAGGAGTGGGGGAGGGGAGATGGGGGCGGCACAATGCCATTAAACAAGAGGGTCCTTCATAGACCTTTCCTGCATGACTCTTATCTCTGTTCCAAGCTTTAATTGACATGGCTTCATAAGGCACATGTCTAATTTCTCTAGTAAAAGAGCGTTTAACCACACCCTCAGCCTTCTCTCCAGGGGACATTTCCCAACAGTGAGTTTTCTAATTTTAGCGTCTTTTGTAATTTGGGTAGGCTGAGAAGCTTCCCTAATCAGCACGCTAAATCCTTTTCATTTAATAGTTCCTTCCTCTTGTATTTCACTATAAGCAGCAAGAGGAACCAGGTTGCACTTTCAACACTTGGCTTAGAAATCTCCTCAGCTAAATATCCAAGCTCATAAGTGGCAAGTTTTGGTTTTTATGCAACAATGAAAGCACAATACATCCAGATTCTCTACCACTGTGTAACAAGGATAACCTTTCCTCCACTTTCCAATAACATGTTCCTCATTTCATCTGAGCACTTGCTAGAAGTAGCTTTAATGTTCTTTTACTAACAACATTCTATATATGGCAATATATGTGTTCTGTAAGACCACAGAAGCTTTTGCCACTGTGCTCCCCACTTCCTTATGACTTCTCACCAGAATCTAGAATGTTTCTATAATGAGCCTCAAAATTCTTGTAGACTCTGCCTATTACCCAATTCCACAGCCATTCACTCCCCTAGTTTTAAGTACTTGTTACAGCAGCACCCCATCGCCAGGTAGCAAATTCTGTGTTAGTTTCCTATGCCTACCTTAACAACCTATCACAAAATTGGTGACTTAAAACAATGAAATTTGTCCTCCCGCCTTTCTGGACACCAGAAGTCTGAAATCAAGATTGTGCTTCTCTGAAGGCTCTAGGGGACAACCCTTCTTTGTCTTTCCCAGCTTCGGGTGGCTCCAGGTGTCCCCGGCTGTGGCTGCACAACTCCAGTCTCTGCCTTCATCTTCATAGGGCCTTCTCCTCTTTCTCTATGTATTCTGCTCTTTTGTTTCTTTTAATGATACTATCCACGAATTCAGGACCCATATGTATAATCCAGGATTATCCCATCTAGAAATCTTTAGTAATTACAGTTGCAAAGACTCTTTTACCAAATAAGGCCAACATTCACAGGTTCTGGGGGTTAGGATGTGGTCCTATATTTTGGGAAGTCACCATTCAACTCACTACAACATCTCAGAGAAATTCTCACCTGGGTTTACATGTGAATAAGCCAAAGATATCCACTGTAACATTGTTGGTGGTGGTTGGAAGTTGTACAGTATGAAGATGAAATATGGTAGATACTCATTGCATCAGAGACATTTACAGCTCACTGACTATCCAAGTGTTCCCTGCATTCCCCATCCACCACAGTTAGTCAGGGCTATATAACAGTTTTAGTTAGAATGCTGTGAGTGGCAGTGACATATACTACTTCTAGTCTGAAGACTGTAAGAATGGGTATGAATTCCCCATACCATCTCCTTCCCTGCTTCAGCAACACTGCAAGTCATATGTTTCCAATGACATAGCTATGAAATGGTGAGGGTCCCTGAATCACAGCTTAAAAAGGAGCTGCCCTTGAAAACTACCAGACCTACAGAGGATTCTACGTGAAGGAGAAATAAACATATGTGTTAAGCCACTGTATTTTGGGATTGTTTGCTACTTCAGCATAACCTGGCCTATGCTGAATAATGTGTACACCAGGAAATATTGTCATTTGTTAGGAGCAACAGATTAGAAATGCACAGCCCCGTGGATAGAGCTTAAACACATAATGCCTTAAAAAATAAATCAATAAAGAGAATGGGATATAGAACATAATGTCATTTGCAAAGTTTAAAATAAATACACACAAATAAAACTGCACTTTTCAGTACAGATCAAAATTTTAAAATACAGACTAGAATGGGGATGAAGAGGAGGGTGAAAAGGAAATCAACCCTTGTATCAAGTGTGGGACTTATTGCTTCTAATTATAATAACACTAGAGGCCTGACACACAAAATTTGTGCAAAGGCCTTGTCCCTGGCCCCCACCTGCACCGGCCACCACCGCTGTGGCCGGGATGTGTGTGTGCTGGGGGAGGGGACTCTGCTGCCAGCTCAGCTTTCTCTGGAAGGAAGGACATCCAGTCTAATTAGTATATTAAACTTTTATTATTATTGATGCCAAGACTGGAGGAAAATGATTAAGCAGACATTCTGCTCCTCAGGGGCAAAAAGGAAGCTTAGGCAGGCTAGCCTTGGTGGCACACCTGGAAAAGATAGGAGAAGCTTGCGGCAGGCTGAGAAGAGGGGCGAGGAGGAGAAAGAGTCAGCTAAGAAGCCTGGGGAGGAGGAAGTGTTGGAAAAGTTGAGAAGATAAATAGACTAGATGAAATATTACAAGATCTTGACCAAGAGTGTGGCTAGGAGAATGGAAAGAAAGGTAGACTAAATAAAACACAATTAAACCTAACACCTTTACCGAGTCCTACAAGTCCAATGTGATATGGCCCTTTCATCTCCCTAGAGCTTATACACCAATTGTCACAAAGCATGATAAAGCGTAGAGATGTCACAAGACAAAGGAGAAGGGTTTTAGACTTCCAGTGACTGCAAACTGTGGGGCAATAAATATCTGAGGGAACTAATAGGGCATATGGATCTCCTTAGCAAGGCTTGTTTGTGCAGGTCCCTCTTGGTGCCAACTCTCTATCCTGTTTACGGCCATACAGCTTCCCAGAAGGAATTTACAGAGCATTATTTCTTAGGAGTTTCTGCTTTTGGTCAGATAAAAGAAACTCTGGGAAGGTGTCTTTGCATCTGTTGAATCTTGGATGTCTTTAGCTCAAAATAATCCTAAAGCCAAATTGGCATATTTTGGGGTAGCATATTTAATCTCCTTCAAACCATGGAGAAAAGGTAGTAGAAAGAGGGAGAACACCACAGTTGAATGAGGTCATAGGATGCAATGCTTGAGCCCCACTGTGGAGCCTAATGTCAGAGTCCTTGAGATCTGGCTTGGAGTTAACACTCGTAAGCAAAAAACACAGCATCAAGTTTCCAGTTCATTTGCCTGTGGTCTGGCAAATTGAGGCAGACACACTCCCTGCCATCCAGGGAGTTGAGGCTTAGCCACACCTTCCATGTGTACGAAGTTAGCAGAAGCACTGCTAGGTCCCTAGAGCACCAGCTTGAAGCCATTGCCACCTAAAAACCATCGTCCTGCCTGGGAGTTCCCCCAACAGAGCCACAGTCACCTAAGGATAGGGCTGAAGGCTGGAACATTTCAGGAGCCTGGAAACACATTCCTTCTACAGAAAGTGAATATTTCTGTCCACATCAAGGAGACCTTAAAATAGTCCAGCACAGGCTTCTTACTGAGCAGTTCTGGACTCCGAGCAAATTGCCCTTGGATAGACTAAAAGCACAAGAAGAAACACTCAGCCTAAGTGCTAAACCAGTTTGCATTCCTGGCTGTACATTAAAATTACCGGGGGACATTTAGAAAACTGACAAGCAAACAAGAAGTGCCTGAGTCCCACTTCTCACCAAGAAATCAGAACCTCTAGGGAGTGTTTTCTTAAAACATTACAGGTGATTGGGTGATTCTAGTGTACAGCTATGAATGGAAAAAAAATGGTTTCGAACTATAAAAATGTCTTGTTGTTGGAAAAACTTCCTTTCGCCCTCCCCTTTTCTCATTCCTGGAAATAGAGAACATCAAAAGCATTTCAGCGTGATGCCCAGGTCATACTTTGACCCTCAGTTCCTCTTGGATCTCTGCCGAGGAGTGACAGCTGAATTAATCAGTTGTCTCCCTGTTCCCAAGGATCCTCTGCGGGGGGGTTCCTGGGAAAACCAGACGGAAGGAAGGCGAGTAGGTCAGACCCTGGGACAGTGGTACAGCTTTGGCGGCTGCTGACTCTTTTAGTTGGCATTTCCCTTTCCTCTCCCTTTGCCTTTAAGGGTGGTCATAAATACTCTGGATGCCATGAGTAAGGAGTCAGGTCCAGAATTAATTTTCAGGCCTCTTTAGAACAATGCGTGCATTAAAACCCCAGGAGTGGGGAACATGCCCACCTTAAATACGGTGCTGAATGACAATTGAACAAGAGTATTTGACACAATCGACTAGTACATCCTTTTGCAAGCCACCTTCTAAGTGGCAGGATACATTCCTGGTTGTTCTCCTTTCTAAATAATGACTCTCTCCCCATTGCCCTCATTGCTCCTCTTCCTCCTCACACTAGCATCACACTTTCCTTGGAGAGGTATGGGGGTTGGAGAGAGCACTCTATAGAGGCATCTCTATAAAGCTATAGGGTTCCTCGGGACAGCTCAAAATATGGTCCACTCCTGCTCTCTTATTTTAAGGGATGGAAACTGAAATCCAAAGAGGGCAAGTGATCTTCCCAAAGACATGAAGCTAATTAGTGACAGGGTTGAGGCTAGGACGAGGTCTCCAGACCTCCAACTACATTCACCACTCAACTCATCTTACCACTGACTTGAAATCAGGAAGGAAAACACCAAAGGTGTTGTTGGTCTGTATGAAGCTCTTTCTTCCCAAACTTCTAAATCCTTTTATTAAAAATATAGTCCATGGAGCAATGGTGTAGGCATCACCTAGGAACTTGTGAGAAATGCAGACCTTCAGGCCCCGCCCAGACTGACTGAATGAAGTGTTTTAATCAAATTACTAGATTATTCTAATGCCCATTAAAATTTGATAATCACTTTCCTAAATTACCAATTAGGTATTCATTCATATATAGATGCAAGTATTAATTTAACACACATTGTGTAGAGTAGGATAATAGACACTGAGAAGGTTATATTACAAAAAAATACAAAAAAAAATAGAAATTGTTTTAATTATTAAAAAATTTGTAGAAATAATTGCAAATTAAGGTATTTAGTTGGATACTACTCTTATATGTGACTATGATAGCCTAATTTCCATCTCAAAATAAATTTTTATTTAAATATTGTAATAACTTTAAGTACCAGTCATCCTGTTATCAGGTGTGTGTGTCAGTTTCCAGTGATCCCAAACTTTGAATCAAAACCACCACAGCATACGGCTGTTCAAGCTGAGGACTAAGCATCAGTTCCTTTTTCATTATTGTAAAACTCCTGGCCCAGAACACTTGACTCCCCTAGTCATTGTTGCATCCATCCCAATCTTCCTAATCTTCTTGGTGTTATTTTTAAAAAAATCATTTCAGATTTAAACAGGCCGAAGCACACCTGATGTCTGCCAACTTTCCTTCCCTTTCTCTTACTGAGTTTCACATAAAGAGCCTGAGCCTTTCCTTGTTTCTTGGACTTCCAGAGAAGTACAAGAGCGAGGTCACGCACAAAGACTGCAACACAATAAAAGCAGAGAGAATAAACACATATACAGTGAAACACAAAACTTGTGAATGTGAGAAAAGGAATGTGGTAAAAGGAGAGAATATTTATAAAACCTCAGCCACCACAACCCCTCTCTGCTCCCAGCTATAGTGTTGCTTTTGTGTGCTCAAATAACAGTATTTGTAGAATCCTAGTTGATGATTCTACTTGACTGCTGATTGTGAACAAGAGCAAGTCCTAACTCATGGGAATAAAAGCCTTAGGGATAAACACACTTGGGGAGAAAAGCAATACAAGTACAAAACAGTAATGTCAATGCAAGCCAGGATGTGACTGAGTAACCAAATGGAGGACAAAGGTAAAATGGGTAACAGATGCTACGTGTATGTGATTTCTGCAGACTGGCCTTTTCTGCTTATCTAGTTTCATGGTGGACAGAAGATGCCCCTCCGCAGCTCCCAAGTTCACCAGTTATAGATGGAACTATAGAGAACAGCTATTTTTCATGGTTAAGATTACAAATTCCCAACAGAGGAAACAATTGGCCGGGCTTGGGTCTAGGTATGCGCTCGCCAGCTTTGGCCAGGAGCTGTCAGCAGTCCCTGGCTGCTTGTGGACCACAGGGGACAGAAGGATCAATTTCTAGAACAGGAAATATATTGGCTTGTGAGCTAAACAGGTGTCAAAAGGTATTCACCTGTGAGACACAGACATGCAGATGACAGCAGCAGAATGAAACCTCCCTGTCAGAGCTGCCACAGGCAGAGCAGCAACATCTCATAGGAATTCAGGAGGAATAGTCACCCAAGGCTAGCACATCGACGTCATCTCACACTCCCTTCATCTCTTAGGGCTGCTGGATCTTCTATATGTGGTCATTTCTGATCTCTTCAGTGTCTTCTCCTGAAACTTACTCTGACCCACCCTCTCCCCTGGGGCTACTCCTCTTGTAGTTCAAGTTCCGGTCTTTTAGTGCAAGGACATCCAGACCAGTGCCAGAAGCAAGCAGCTGTCTAGCCAATGGTCATCAAACTTTTATTTCCTCATTCCAGTTTCTTTCTGGAGGATGAACAAGCATGGAGTTATTTGAGTAAGAGTTGAATATTAAAATGCAAGTTTCCCTGTGGGTCTAGGTAATTCAGGCCTGAATGGAATATGAGTTATGCTTCGGACCAATTCTTTTTTTTTGAAGATGGCACACAATAGACCTACCAATCTGTGTAAATTACATGCTAATTGTAGTAATAAATTATTTTGGCAATTTATCGCCTTACAAACTACATTTTAATGGCCCTGATCAGTTGGCATTATGATATCAGTTGCGATAGGTGCTTTTCACTTCAGGTAATATAGATTGTCACTGTATTATATAACACTAGAGGCCCAGGTGCACAAAATTCATGTGGGGGCGGTGGGGGGGGGAGGGGTTCCCCTTTACCCCAGCCTGCATCCTCTCCAATCCAGGATTCCTCAGGGATGTCTGACTGCCAGTTTAGGCCTAATCCTGGGGATAGGACCTAAACTGGAAGTCAGAAATCCTCTCACAATCCTAGACTGCTGGCTCCTAATCACTCACCTGCCTGCCTGCCTGGTTGCCCCTAACTGCCATCCCCCCTTGCCCTTCACTGCATCTGCATGCCACCTGATTGCCCCTAACTGTCCCCCCTGCCAGCCTGGTCACTCCTTACTGCCCCTCTGCCAGCCTGGTCGCCCCCAATTACCCCCCACACCAACCTAGTCACCCCTCACTGGCCCCCATGCCAGCCTAATTACCCCCAATTGCACCCCACCACCAGCCTGGTCACCCCTCACGAATCCTCCCCCCAGCCTGGTCGTCCTATAAAGCCTGCTTGTTCAGTCATTTGGTCATCACTAACCCCCTACTGGCCTTGTTGTAGGCAGTCATCTTGTGAGGGTGTGAGGGTTAATTTGCATGTTATATATTTGTTACATAGGATGGAATTACATTGGCCATAACTGGTTCTAGGGTTCCTAAAAGTGGCTCTCTAATAGGATTAGACCTAAAGATGCTAATGACTAGAAGTAAAGAGAGCGCTGATAGTCCAGGCATGAACTGTTTATAGAGATATGCTAAATATTTGCATTGAATACTCCTAATAAAACCGCTTGTAAGATGTAACAAGGCAGGTAATTCTGTATGTGATACTTTTGAACAGTTTTGGAAAACCAATGAATTTAATTACCTTAGTTGGTTGGTCCTAATGTCACTGGACAAGTGGTGAAATATTTTAATTCCCCGCTAATGCACCACATAAATAACCTAAGAGCTATGTGTGCCCTGAAGTAAACCCTACTTCCTTTAGCCACAGAGCTGAAATTGCTCAATTAAAATCAAGCATAAGACCACATTCTGTAACTGGTTAAATTCCAACACAAGTTGACCGCTCAGATTCACAGGGAGTCTACTATTAAAGTGAGGGCATTGATTGAGAAAGAATGGGATCCTGCAAGTTGGGGTGGGGGCATGTGGGAAGACTAGGGACACTGAGCTCCTAATTTTTGATCAATCTTCTCTCCCAATGGAAGAAGTCTTCCCAGATCCTAGTAGCATTGGTCTCCCTGTGCTCAGTGGCAGCAGCATCTCCACTCTAGTGGTATAGATCTTTCCAACTCTGTCTGAGGGGATTGGCTCTGCATGCCCAAAGAAACTATAATGGTATCTCTGAAGCAGATCCATGAAAGACAATACTGATTCTCCTCAGTACCCACATCTACAACTCCTATTTATTCTAGAACTATAACTAGAATCAAGTCCTAGCAGTCTTCTAAGCCAAGTAGAAGCCTCTGAACTGTCCTTCCCCACTCCAGCCATGATAGTAAATCAAAAACAGTATCACATCCCTAGGGAAATGGCAAATCTAAAAGATGTAGGGATGATGATGCATTACATTGCCATTTAATCCACCAGCCTGGCCTCTACAAAAGTCAGGTGAATCCTGGGGAATGCTATGGACAAGCACAAACTCAATTATGCACTAGCCCCAATTGCAGCAGTGATGCCAGAAGTGATACCTTGGCTGGAGCAGATCAAATCACTTCAGGTGCATCGGCTGCCTGTATGGATGTGGCCAACGCATTCTTTCAGTCACCTTAGGAAAGGAAGATCAGCATCAGCTCTCCTTCAGTTTGTAGAGGACAGCATGCATTTACAGTCTTGCTACAGAGTTGTCTTCACTCTGTGACCCTCTATCAAAATACAGTCCAAAGAAATATGGGCCATCTGGACATCCTGCAGAATATCACACTGGTCCGCTATACTGATGACAGTACATTATTTGCACCTGAGAAGCAAGAAGTGGCAAGTATGCTGGAGGCATTGGTAATACCATACTCTTCAGATGGGAGGAGATAAGCCCTACAAAGATTCAGTGGTTCACATCATTGTAGGTGGCCTGCTTCCCCCAGGGGACACAGTAAGTTCCCCATTAAGTGATAAGATATGGCTGCCACCAAATTAGTTCATGTTCTTCATACCAAGAAAATAGCAGACAAGGAAAGGAATCAATATTCTGCCATGAGAAAGTGACCCTGCCCAACTGGCATGCCTCAGTGGTTGAGCATCAACCTATGAACCAGGAGGTTAAGGTTCTATTCCTGGTCAGGGCACATGCCCAGATTGCAGGCTCAATCCCCAGTGGAGGGTGTGCAGGAGACAGCCAATTAACTCTGTCATCATTGATGTTTCAATCTCTCTCTCTCCCTCTCCCTTCCTCTCTGAAAAAATAAGAAGTTGGCCCTGAAAATCAGGAAGTGAAGGGTCAGGAAGTGAAGGGTTGCTTCTACAGATGGGGAGCAGGGAAGACTGTGTTTAGCACCCAGGCCCTTGGAGTCTCTCAATGAAAATGGATTAGCACAGCAACCCCACAGCCTCGTTTGTACTCATCAAGTAACCACTTGGATCAAGTAAGGGTAAGGAGAAGCTAGAATAAGTAGTAAAGAAGAAAGACAATGAGTTTAAGTTGCAGCCTTAACAGCAGCTACTGTGGTGAAGGTTCTAATTTATTCCATTTACCTTCCTCTTATAAGTTTCCCCAGGAAAAGAAGCCCATCAGAATGGAAGAGCTGTTTCCAGGACTTATTACATGCAGCAAGTAAAGATGCAGTGTAGCGTGGACTGCAGAGGATGTGGGGGGCAACACCCATCCACAGGGCTCAAGCACTCATTCCCCTCACTTGCTGGGAGTCCTGGCAGCTAATCCCTCTGAATATATTGCCCTCTGCTGATGTCTCTTCATCTAAGATCAAATCCGCTTCCTGGGGATAGCTCATATCCAGAGACTGGTCAATGTGGGGATGTCAGACTGATCTCTATTGGCTCAATTTAGGGTAGCTCTGCAGGGCTACCTTGCAGCTGTACAACCGCCCGTGGGATTAGTGAGGCCTTTCTTACAACTGCATCTGGGTTCACCTTGTCCCTCTGCCCAGTAATGCTATCTGCACTTTCCCAAAGGTATTGATCTCAAGAGGACTCTCCAGTAACCTTCCTGCATGCAAAGCTCCATCTCATAATCTGGGTCCTCAGGAACTCCACTTGCAACACGTGCATTGCCTCATTTGCACCTCAGCACAATTTTACCAGTATTACTCTTATCTTTATTTTACCAAGGAAACTCAAGCTCTAAGCACTTTAGTGCACTTGCACACTCTATGGTTCTAGAGTCTATGCTTTTAATCAAACCAGAAAGACAAACTCTCATCCCTGTGCTAGAATTAAGACAAATATCCCCCCTGGATGAGACTCTGGGTGCAGCCAGTCAAGCACTAGCTCTTAGAAAGTCTCTTTTCACTGTGTGTTCCCTGGAACCCACCTGGAAGTTGCAGAGAAAGAAGGAAGAGAATTTATGTAATCTGCTTTCTTCTCCAAAGTCTGGTTACCTCCCATTTGATTGTTGTGTGTTCCAGGGTCTGTTACCCACAAATTCGGGATCTCTCTTGTGCTTGTGATGCTGTGCAAGGAATCTCCCTGAGATGACCAGCTGTCTTCCCAGCCTGTGGGTCCCAGAGTTCAAGGTAACTGGAGTGACCCAAATGCACAGTGACCTTGGTCCTGTGAATGCAGCGCTTTAGTAAGTGATTTGTGGCTAGGAAGTTGCATAACTGTAGAGAGCATCCAGGTCTGCATCAGGCCTCTCTTTCCTCCCTGCTCTCAGGCCCTCCCTTGAGTGAGGTTCTCTCACTCAGTCTCCCCCAGCATCCGAGGTGCCATTGCTGGACAGGAAATGTAGGATGGGAATATATGACAACTGTCTCTACTGTGACAGAGGGGCAGGTTGTCATAAATGACTACAGGTAACCCAGAAGCCCTCTGTCTTTTAGAAGAACTTTATTCTCATTTTATTCTCTGAGAGATTAAAATGTCTGGACTCCCATCAACTTCTGCACATACACAATGTTTATAAGTAACCAGCCAGAGCAATGGAGCATGTTTAGTCATTTTGCATAAGAACTTCCCTTGCACAACTTCCATATATAACTCACTTGGCAACCCCCTTTTCTACCCATTGAGGCACCAGAACAAAACATGTTCTTAGGGCTGCTCATAGCCCTTCTGCCTGGGCTCCCTGAGGCCATGGAAAGGAAATTCCAGGCGTTACTTTTTTCCTACCCCTTCACGCATATCCCCAGTGTCTCCTAGACGTGTCTCTCATTCCCAACTAGGATTCTTCTGCTTGGGGAGATCTGGCTCCTTCCCCTTATCCCTATGTTCAACTCATTTCTCCCCTTGTCTTCCTCCCATGTCATTTCCTACCCCTGTCCCCACAGCAGGTCTCCTTTTGAAAAATAAATATATTTTTATTGATTTCAGAGAGGAAGGAAGAGGGAGAGAGAGATAGAAACATCATGATGAGAGAGAATCATTGATAAACTGCCTCCTGAAAGCCCCCTACTGGGATATAGCCCGCATGGGAATCTAACTATGACCTTCTGGTTCATAAATTGAAGCTCAACCACTGAACTACGCTGGCCGGGCATCCTGTGACTCCAATAGACCATCTTCCCCAAGATACCACCCTGAGAGACTCCTTTCCCCTTTTATCATTCACAAGCCTTATCACATGTGCTTGTAAAATAGTGGACTCTAATTGCCAGTTTTCAATGGAATCTAACACAGTTTTAGAGACAAGCTACTATTTCTAAGTTGAGACTCCATCATTTACGGGAATGTGATCCTGGGGAAGTCCCTTAACTACTCCAAGTTGTCTTCACTTGTAAAATAGAGGTAGTAAAGCCTCCACAACATGTTTGTGGAGAGAACTAATGAGGTAAAATCATGGGAAGTGATTTTTACATCTTCAAGTGTTGAACAAAGGTTAGAATTATGTTGTTTCTCCCCATGAGCTCTCCGAGGCCACATCTTTTACTTCCTTTCTACTCTCCCTTAGATCCCCTATAGGGCATAACACTGTAGGCTACTACTATTAGATGTAGAATTAATAATGAATAAAAGAAATTCATTTATCCAACAGAATTAAGGCAAAACCATAACTACATTAAATCTATTTTGGATATTGTTCTACCTACTGGATCTAGAACCTTCTCTACAAGGAAACATCCTGAAAAGAGAGGACAAATTATTCGCAGCCCATTTTTGCAAATCTACACTGAGATGAAGAGGGATAGCATCGAAACACATCCACTCATATTCAAACAGGGGGCCCATATTGCTAACAAGGGACAAATTGGCCTCTGGAACCCTGGTTAGCTTTTCCCCAAAAGGCTGCTACCTCTAAGTAACAAGCTTTAAAAAAAAAATCCCCCTTAAAGAGACCATTTTTATCTCCATGCTATGATCAGTTCCTCTTCAACATCTGATGCAACCCTAGTGTTTTCCATTGCTTTCTAGCTGTGTCAGATTTCCCTAGAAGACAGAAATGAAAGTGATGATTAAGAAGATTGCGCTTAAAATTCAAATTTTTGACCCACGTATTGATTCCCCCACCCAACCCTCCCATTCCTGTCTCCTTGCCTTCCAAAAGGGGGAATGACCATTTTTACACAGCCTGCACCATTAGATGTAGACTTGCAAACTTGAAGCACAAATTGAGTTCATCTAGTTGAAACTATACAAAGCAGAACCTACCCAGAGAACTCAGACTCTTTCTCTATTTTCCTGACAATCTTCTAATGGGACAAAGGATTACCTGCCAGAACTGTACCAGTTATGGTCACTTTCTCCTCTGTCACTTAGAAACAATTAGGCATTTACTTAGTCCCTCCACACTGCCTGTATTCCATATCCCAATCTTGCCTCCATGTCAAATTATTTAAAGCGCCATGTCTGGATGGAGAAAGACATTAGAAGAAAAAAGAGCATACCATGAGGGTGAAAGTATAACAATGATATAGAGCCTTCCTTTAGACTATCTCATAGCCCAGTTCCCTCGCAGAAACAGTGAAATTTCTCAATTGGGCTATTTTTTCTCTGTGACCCAAATTTAGCAATCCAGCCAGTAGTTTGATGAATATCTAAGACAATTAAATGGTTATGGTGACATGTTGATGTGGTTCGTTTTCCAGTGCGGTCTGTTCCAGATATACTTACACCTGAAAACAAAATCACCCAGAGTTCAGCAGTCATTTTAGTCCCACTCTGAACCACAAGACAGACTCTAGTCTGCTAAGCAGGCAAAAAGGTCATTAGATGGCCCAGCTGTCATTGAGGAATCTTTGCAGGATGAATGGTACCTTTTGTGCAGTTCAGAGGAGGAACTCAACGCTTCCTCAATGTAATTATTGAAAGCCAGGCACCGGAACTACAAAACCGGTCAAAACCACCCCTACTCTCAGACAGACCCACTAGCAGACAATTTTAATACAAGTCAAGCAGTGGCAGACACATAGGGCCAGGGGCTGGGAGTAGGGGCGGGATGTAGGATGGGAGTTGCCTGACCACGTCCCTAAAGGATAAGCAGGAACTGGACAGGAAAAAGGAAGAGAAAAGACAAAATCTAGGCAAGGACAATAGTATGCATAAAGAACCAAAACAAAGGTGATAAACAAAGAAACAAGAGAAGGCCCTGTGCAGAGAATGAGCAACCCTTTTTATCCCACGTGCGTCTCATATGTGCAGCGGCCCTTTGGTTCCTCTCGTATTATGGATCCCCCGGAGAGGCTGGCCTGTGAGATTTACCTCTCGCACCCACTGTGTGGCCACCCCGGAAGGCACTGCTGCCCCAGTGACCCCCACCACCACTCAGGGGCACTGACATTGTCCAGGAACCTGGGGTGAGCTGCGAACAAAGGCTCTCCCCCTTTATGGAGACATGCAATGAGGGAGGGGCCCCACGTGGCACTCCATGCTTTCCAGAATATCCAAAGAAACAGCCCTCACAGGCATTAAGCTAGCCCAGAGCTTTCCCTCCAGAAAAGATCTCAGAAATGACTCCACAGGGGGCCTCTGCTTTGGTAGTCCAGGAAACCACCACTTCTTCCTCAGAATCTCCCTCCCCTCCCCCAAACCTAAAAAGCTTTGATGAGGGGCCAAGCTTCTCCCGGAGACACACGTCTTTCCCATAGAGCCTCTCTCTCCATCCTCTGGCCAGCTGCCCTGCCAGCATGCCAGAGGGCCCAGAAGTGCTTCCATCCGGACGGAGGACATAGCCAAGGCCGGAGTGGGCCCCCTGCTACATTCTTTCTCTCTAGGCCAAGCACAAATGAGAGAGTAAATTTCCAAAGTATCATTTTCAACAACAGAAACTGCTAACAGCAGATGTTTCCAGAGAGGGGAAGAGCAGCTGGGGGGAGAGGAGAAGACCAACCTTTTATTCACTCTTCAGGGTTGTGACTGGTTGTGCTGTGCATTAGTGGATTCCTATTCAAGAAGCATACTTTTATAGAAAATTACTTTAGAAAGAAGAATTATTTGGGGGGAAACCCAGAGTTTTCAAGATATTTTCCAGAATGTAATAGTGAAGCCTATATTTTGAACTCAAATGGCATAATAATCTTACAAGTAAAGTCAATAGGTTAAAAAAGAAAGAAAGAAAGAAAGGAAAAAAGCACGTGGTGATTAAGAAGACACACCTCAAACACTGAGTCTCAGCTTTCACATAAGGAACTGAGGATCACTACACACGTAACTCACAGATGTGTTGTGAGTTTAAATGAAGTGATGCACATGTAGCACTTGGCATCGGCTACTTAGTAAATGCTGTATAACTGATTGCTAACAATCATTATCCTTACAAGTTGCTGCTCACCTCTATCACCTTCTGCTGTGGTGTGTGACAAGAAGAAAAAGTTCCAGGTAAGTAAGGCAGGCCTCTGAGAAGGGGGGCACACAGACTGAGTATTAAAAATAAAATCTGAGTGCCTTCAAAACTTCTAGACGTGTCTCCAGGCTGCTGGAGAGACACTTCCTTTCCTGTGAGCCAACTGTGGTACACAGTGTAGGACCTGAGTCAGGGACCTCGATCCACCATTGCTCTTCCAGTGACTTGGAAACCACAGCTCTCTAGTCTTAATGTCTTCACAGTAATGGCGTGGGGCCAACCCAGCTAATGCCTGTGAAAGGGCTTTGTACCCACCAAATCCCTGCAAATGAGTTGCAGTTATTCCAAAAGCACACATCTTGCCAGCCTGTTAAATGGGCCAGCCACGCTAAATAGAATGTGTATCTTGCTGCCATGAGGAACTGTTACTTGTCTGTAAGATTCTGCAATGGATAAATCAACTGCTGAAGGAGTAGCCCCTCACCAAATGCTCTCCTCCTGGGGTTCCTGCTACTCTCTCATCTCCCACCACCCATCCCAGCGTAGACAAGCCCACACTCCGAGTCCTTTCACTTACCTGGAAATAAGTTGTCCCCTTCCAATCCAAGGCACCAAGACATACTTCAGGTTCACTCAGCCTATAATTACTTCAAATCAATCCAAAGAAATCCCAGTGACCCAAGGTTACCAGTTTTCTGACTTCAAAAGTAAATCCATTCATCTCTCTAGGTCATAGCTTCCTTACCAGGAAAACTAAATGTCAGGCTTGAGGAGTCACAAGAGCTTGGCACAGTGTTAAACTTGTTTTCAATCTCTGTCTGTCCCTTTGGGTTAGTTCTATAACCTTCCACTCCTAGACTCAGGCTGAAATCCACCTCACTCAGCTCCCTTGGAGTTTGAAGAAGGTAGGTCCTGACTTGAGCTCTCAAGTCTGAAAGATTGCTCTCCACCCAGAGTGGCTCTTACATAGCTTTTGCTTGGTAAATTTTTGCTTAGGAAAGCAACAAAGGGGAAAGGGGCATGGATGAATGGATTAGCTTGTTCATTTATTCAACAAATATTTACTGAGTATCTATTATACACCACAGAGAGTAATTCAGAAAGAATCTGACCCACCTGTTAAGTGGAGATGGAGATGAGGAGGATGAGGAGTGTCTCTGGAGGAGGTGAAATTTGGCTGAGATCTGAAGGAAGAGTAGGCAGTAACTATACCAGGAGTATCCATGAGACCAAAGGCTCTGCAGTGGAGAAGAAGGAAAAAAATTAAAGGATAAATGAGTGAGTGAATGAATGAATGACTTAAGAAAGGAATAAACTAGCAGACCAATATATGGGCAGCCCAGTCTTACCCTTGGTTACTGGCACCCTACCTCTCATTGAGTTTCTTTTTCAATTAGCAGATCCTTATTACAAGATGCATGTGGTTACATTTCACCAGTCTAGGAAGGTGTGAGTCCTAGACACCTACCACTGTGGTTAGAGGAGAATTTTGCAGTATTTATATAAAAATTTCTTTGGTTTCTACTGTTTGAAAAGCAGTCACTCTGCAAATAGAGAGCTGAAAATTTTCAGGCTTTTACTACTTCAGAGGATTCGCTTCTTTTTAACATCTTCCTAATTCAACTTCATTTTTTCCTCAATGGATAGCTCCCACGTATACCCATTCCATCATCAACTTAATTGAAATACTGTCCCAAATTGGTTATGCAATTTAGGTTTGTGTTTAGTTTGCAATAAAATTCAGTAAATATGTATAGAATTTAACCTGTCTTTCTTTCGTAAGATGAAAATCCTCAAGGGAGATACGTTTACTAAGTAGAAAGAAGAAAAACTTTTGTCATTCCTGAGAAGGGGGAGGGTAGAAAAAAATACCCAGTAAATGTCACCACTGACTAATCCATCTGTTTTTGCAAGGCCCAGGGGGTTTTAGGGCTTTTCATGCTGGTAAACTAAACAGTAGCATTCCTCTAAAACTGGAATGTGCAGCCTTTGCTCCCCGAAGCCCTCACCTGCACAGTAGCAATTAAGATCCTGAAAGGTGAATGGGAATTCCAGGCCCAAGTACAGCTTCCAATTGCACCCCACCTGCTCTCATGTCCCTTATCTGGTACCTTTCCCCAGGCCACAGTGGACACGTGCCTTTTTAGTACGTGCCTCTCCTGCTGTATCTCTGACTGTTGACTCATCTACACCTGACTTTACAGGTAGCTGGTGATGTCAGGCGCCCAGCTCCATTCCAAGAGCCTGCTCTGACCTCTATCAAATCAATGTGAGCCCTAAAAAATAGGTCACTGTCAAAATTCAGAAAGTCTATTTCTTGTGTAAAAAATGGCATTCCCATTATGCTGGCATTTATATATGCTAGTATATTATGTTGGAGAAAGGGAAGACCTGGGAAGCCAAGGAAATAAGTCCTTGCCATGGTTTTGAAGATCTACCATGTTTATAAGGACGTCTTATATTTGCCACTTGGTCCTCACCCCCACCCCCGCCTCAGGTTAACAGTAAAATAAAATTTTGCAATGGTGGTTCAATATATGAGTCTACTTTTTGTGTAGCCTTGAAATTTTCCATAATAAAAAGAAGCAAAAAGACAAAGAAAAAACACACAGCACAGTTGCTGCTTCACTTTCTCCACTTCGGCCACACCTAAGACTCCACAACTAGGGAACTTCTGAAAGATGAGCTCCAGGCTGCCTGAGTCTGCCCTGAATCTAAGCTCATTTTGCTCGTTTGCTTAGAAGCAGAGATCAAATTTTTTAAATCTTATATTGCATCAATACTTTTATAAAGGAACTTTGTCTCACTGTGATTAAAATTAAATGTTCATTTTTTTCCGAGAAGGAAATTATATATAAATAGGAATTCTGATGATCTTACTTTTTACTTAAAAGGCAAAGGTTATAGGGGATGGAGGAGGTAGAGGAGGGTAAAGCGAGGATAAATGGTGATGGAAGAACTCTTGGGGTGGTGAACACACAATACAATGTACAGATGATGTATTATAGAATTGTACACCTGAAACCTATGTAATTTTATTAACCAATGTCGCCCAATAAATTCAATAAAAAAATAAAAACACTTAAAAAGGGGGGAAATTCTAAGGACATTAGTAACTACAAAACTATTATTATTGAAAGTCGATTTTATTCTTATGTCTAAAAACGATGATGTCATAGTAGTTGAGTTCTGCAACAGAACAATTAGGGATTTTATGACTATCTTAAGTCTAAAGTATAACACAGATAAGTAAAACACTGAAAATGCATTCTATAAATGTGACTGCCACACACACACACAAAAAATCCATTGAAAATTTACAAAGTTAATAATAATACATAGCATGCTTGCAGATAACAATGGGGTGAAAGTACACTGGCTTCTTAGGAACTGTTCTAAAAACTCCACGTTCCACCTACACAACTTCAGGGTCACAAGTATTCTAATCCCCACTGTAAAGTGTTCTCTTAGCAGTTGTGTTTTATACACTGAATGCCAGAACAAGTGGACGTTTCATTATCTCCTGCCTTGTAGATGAAGATTGGTGGACCCACGAAAGAGATGGGGGCAGAGAGCAGAGGACTCAAAGCCACTCTGACCAGAGTGCTCTCATATCCCTACCTCACAATACTTCAGCTCAGCTCTGTTATTAAACTAGCTTCCTGGGTGCTGAATGAGAGTGAGCAATGAATCCATCATGCTCTATTAATGTGTCCACTGTTATTATATATATATATATATATATATATATATATATATATATATAGACCAAATGGCTGAACAACCATTTGACCAGTCACTATATGTGCACTGACCACCAGGGGACAGACCCTCAACGCAGGATCTTCCCCCTGGTGGTCGGTGTGCTCCCACAGTGGGTGCACCACTCGGCTGACCAGGATGAGCAACTGCAGGAGCAGCCACAGCCACTAGCAGGCCCAGGGTGAGGCTGTCTCTGCATCTATCAAATACACGAGAGGATCCAGATTCTGGCCTAACCCCATCAGGTAATGCAGAGACTCACCTCTAAGGTGTGTTCTAGAAAGAGCATGGGACCAAAACCGGTTTGGCTCTGTGGTAGAGCGTCGGTCTGTGGACTGAAAGGTCCCAGGTTCAATTCCGGTCAAGGGCATGTACATTGATTGCGGGCACATCTCCAGTGGGGGGTGTGCAGGAGGCAGCTGGTCGATGTCTCTAGCTCTCTATCCCTCTCTCTTCATCTCTATAAAAATCAATAAAATATATTTTAAAATAATAATAATAAAAAAAGAAAGAGCATGGGGAGCCGCATAGGCAGGTGGCAAGAGGGGGCATGACTGTGGACCCCCTGAGGAGGCTGTCCTGATGGCTGAGGAGCCTGGAGCATGGCTGCCCTGGACATCCCTGATGGTGTCACCAACCTGGCATCACACATCAAGGACATTCACCGAGTGGCTTTGGGTTACAAAGCTCTCCAGAACACAGAACACGACTTTACCCAAGACTTTACCCCAAAATATCAGCTCAGACTAATTTCCTCATTCAGCAGCTGCTCAGAGGATGGGTCCACAGCTATTCAGCTGACTGGGATGAGCAGCACACCCAGTCCCCACAGGCCATGCCCCCAACCAGTGCCCGAATCCATGCATTGGGCCTCTAGTTCAATATAAAA
The DNA here is from genome assembly GCA_963924515.1 of Vespertilio murinus. Taxonomy (NCBI): domain Eukaryota; kingdom Metazoa; phylum Chordata; class Mammalia; order Chiroptera; family Vespertilionidae; genus Vespertilio; species Vespertilio murinus. The sequence goes on along the minus strand of OZ004712.1, from coordinate 11,643,959 downwards.
GCATAGCCGAAACCGGTTTGGCTCAGTGGTAGAGCGTCGGTCTGCGGACTGAAAGGTCCCAGGTTCGATTCCGGTCAAGGGCATGTACATTGGTTGCAGGCACATCCCCGGTGGCGGGTGTGCAAGAGGCAGCTGGTCGGTGTTTCTCTCTCATCGACATTTCTAGCTCTCTATCTCTCTCCCTTCCTCTCTGTAAAATATCAATAAAATATATTTAAAAAAAAAAATATAAAAGCATAGACTCTGCTTGATAATATGGTTCCTTATCTGAATTAGTGAAAACCTCCTGTAGTTCTGATGTCATTTCTAGGGCAGTTTTAAAAGTAGTTGTATTACTTTAAAAAGCATACTATAACTCTAAGGCAGGCTGTCTCTTGCTTGTGACTAGGTAAGAAAGACTTTAAATATAGGCACTCATTGCGTTCTAAAATGTCCAAATAGAGTTTAGAAGCCATTTTTTTTCTTCAAAATTTTTGTCAGTTTTTCAGCTTTCTTTTTCATTTTATAAAATTCTCCCTTTTCAACATAAAAGCTATGGCTTCTGCCCAGATTGAATTGTCATATTTACAATTGTCCACTCAATCTTAATTAGGCGATGAGCCCTTGTGAGGGCATCAGTTACATGAAAGATTTTAAGAAGGAACCTGCTTCTTAAGAAACCCTGCTCCAGGATGAATGGGCAGCTGGCAATCCGCAAGAGCAAATGGGAGTGAAATATAAAACTTCCCAGAGGTGCACAGAGAGTTCTAGGGAAGATAGGCGTGTGCTGCATGAGCACGGCATACACATCAGTTTGGGTCCCACCACGTTGGTTGTGGTTGCACACGCATAGCGTGCATGCTGTTCCTTCTATCAGTCTCCTTTCTCTTCCCCAAAGCTATTCTGCAGAAACTGGCATATTGACCCATAGTCCCGATTCCTGAAGGAGCCTAGTCCAATATTTAAGTACTTTTATTCCTGTATTAAATAGCAGAATCCAAATCCCAACAGGCCCTCTCAGATTAGACAGGACTCAGGGAAGTGAGATTCCATGTAAACAATTACACATGTTCAGGGGGGAAGACAAGCTTTGGCCAGAGTAGATAACAATAAATATAAAGGCATAACTTCTAGTTCCACTTAAAGAATTGAAGATAACATTAAAATGGTATTCCAAAAAAAAGAAGGTGTTAAGTAAAAATACCCTTAGTAGCCAAGGGAATTCAGCCACATGGGCGGGCAGAGTGAAATACCAACAGAAAACAGGGAGATTAAGTGAAGGCTCCACTGGATGATCAGACACGCTTGCAGGTACATACATACACAATAACAACTTTGCCCTTTGGACAACCTTTCTCAGGCTCAGCTGGTGCAAGACAGGTTTATGTCCTCCAGGCAAGACATTGAAGAAATCCTCTCTTGGGAAACTAAATACCCTAAGAGAAGCCTTCCCCAACCACCTGCATATACAAACACTTAAAGGTCTTCGAATGGAAAAATCGAGAGGCCTGACACATCCCTCATCAGAAAAGCCCACCAGCTAATAAGCATCACCTAAACAAAATATCCAATCAGCACTTCAGTTCCTCTCCCTTAAAAATAAGTTACCAAGACATTTGAAAAAAGCTGCACTCTTGAAATAATAGTCCAAAACAGATGGACAGAAAGAAGACAGCTGGCCAGTATGGGTCAGTTGATTGGGCATCACCCTATGCACCAAAAGGTTGCTGGTTCAATTTCCATCTGGGTTGTGGGCTCAATCTGCAAAGGGAGTGCAGGAGGCAACCATTCAATGTTTCATTTCATATTAATGTTTCTCTCTCTTTCTCCCTTCCTATTTCTCTAAAAATCAATTTAAAATTTATTTAAAAAAAGAAAAAAAGAGAGAGAGAGAAGAAGAAGAACAACAACAACAACAACCACCAAGATGGAAGCATAAGTAAATACCTGTACTTACCACCTCCCACAACAACATCAAAATTACAACTAAAATACAAAATAACCATCATCCAGAACCACCAAAAAGCTGGCTGGATGGAAGTCCTATAACTAAGAAGCAGAGAAAAAGCACATTGAGACTGGTAGTAGGTGTAGAAGTGTGAACAGGGTGGTCTGACACCCACATGTGCTACTCTTCTAATCAGGGGGGAAATCATCTCTACAGAGGCCGCCTGTGAGGAGCAAGGGATCCCAACCCCACACCAGACCCCAGCCCAGGCTCCCGGAGCTGAGAAAAGAAGTCGCTGTAACTATGGGTTGTAAAAACCAGTGTGGATTGGGGCTCAGTGACACGGAGGCTGCTGGAGACCCTGCTGTTCCTGTTAAAAAACCAGCACCACAAACTGAACTTACAAGGCCTACTTACACTGAGCACCAGCACCAGGACAAGGCTCTGGGGAACACAGACACACATGAGGAGGAAATGGATTGTCTGGCATTGGGGGCAGCTTTCTCCAAGATGGGGGTGCTCTCAGCAATCATTGTTCCTATGCTAGGACCTCCTCCATCAGGTGGCAGAGCTGACTGGCAGCCATTTCTGTTTGTTCCTCCCTTGTGATTCCCTAAGACCCCACCTTATCCATCAATAAAATATCTTTTTAAAGAATAGGAAAAAGCAAAAGATATTAAAAAGGGGGGGGTGGGGGAAAGCAGCCTTCAACAGATAGCTCAGTTGGTTAGAGTATCATCCCAAAACACCAAGGTTGTGGGTGCAATCCCTGATCAGGGCACATACAAGAATCAACCAATGAATGCATGAATAACTGAAACAACAAATTGATCTCTCTCTCTCTCTCTCTCTCTCTCTCTCTCTCTCTCTCTCTCTCTCCCAAATTTCTCAAATCTCAAATTGTGTTATTTGGAAGTGCTCTCTCTCTCTCTCTCTCTCAAATCAATTTTAAAAAAAGGGGGGGGGTAGTCATTTAAAAATAAATAAATGAAAGATCAATCTAGAAGGGCCAATATCTGGAAAGAGAAAAATCAAGAAAACAGAGAGAGGAAAGGCTAAGGCAACTTAGTATGTCACAGAATGTTGAGTTCTAAGCCAAAAAAATGATAAAAAGCAAAAACCAATGCAATTTTCAGTGCAGAGTTCTCAGATCTAAGAAGTGGCAGTCCCTTCTATTTTAGAAACTGAGAGCAAAGGTGAAGCAAAAAACCTAAGAGGGCTGAGTGAAGGCTGTTCAGGTTAGGCCTTCAGTACCTCCCTGCTCTTCGCCAGTGGGTCACCGCACTGCTCTTCCCCTACCTATAAAGATGCCAGGTTTGTTATTCAAAGGCACTCTTTTCAGACTGGTGATCAACTGGCCCACTTGTTGGTTTGGGAAGAGTACCACAAACTAGGGCATTTAGTTACCATAAAATGGAATCCCGGATCTGCTTTCCTGGTCCTATTCCCCCAATGAACTACAACATTGGGAGATTGGAAGTTTCCTTCCAGCATTGTAACCAGTAAAGAAAAAAGACCAGAAAAGAACTGAGTCAGAGGTTTCCTACAATAAACGGTGTTTCCAGATCACTAGAGTGAAGCTCAAAGTCAACAAGCCCTATCTATATACTCAGAGCGTTCAATTAGCTTTTCAGTTCTCTAATGCTGAGCAGCTATCGAACGATTACCAGATTTTTAAGGAAGGTCTAGAACAAAACAAGTACCGTATTTGCCGGCGTATAAGACGATTTTTTGGCCCTGAAAAATATGCCTCCAAGTGGGGGGTAGTCTTATATGGCGAGTATATAACAAACTCTGTATTTTGAGTGGAAATGTTAGGGGGTCGTCTTATACGTCCAGTCTCTTATACGCCGGCAAATACGGTATTTTTCAGGGCCAAAAAATCGTCTTATACGCCGGCAAATACGGTAGTAACTTGGAGGAAACAAAATACTCAGAAATTAAAACAAGTTAAGAAGTGTCATTAATACTCTCAACAAAATAAGAGACGATTTTACCCTTAAAACAAAAATGGAAAACCATAAAAAGAATCATTCATGTATGGGGGCGGGGGGGCAATGGTAAGCTATGTACATATATAATACCTTAATAAATTAAAAAAATAAATAAAAAAGAATAATTCAGCTCCCAAAAAAGGCAATTAGAATAAATATTATTATAATAATGAAAAACTCAAAACAATGATCAGAAAATAAAGTTGAAGTATTTTCCTAAAAAAAAGGAGAGTAAATGCAGAAAGAAAACAGAAAAGAAAAAAGAATATATTGGAGGACCAGTTCAAGAGTTCCAATATCAAATTAGCAAGTTTCAGAAAGAGGGAACAAAAAAATCAAGAAGAAAAAAATCATCAGTAAAATAATCAAGCAAATTTCTCACAAGTGAACAATATTATGAGTTTCTAGATTTCCCAAAAGGAATACAGTGAGCCCAACATAATAGATGAAAATAGGCCCATGCCAAGGAACATTTCTGTGAAATTTCAGAACACTGGGGACAAAGGAAAGATCCTTTTTGCCTGGATTACTAGATGATGCTCTCCACAAAAACAAAAGAGTAAACCACAAAAGAGGAAGAGATGAAGAATCCAATGCAGTAGAAAAAATAGGGAATTACAAGGTTGATAGTTAAGGAAAGTCCCAGGACAACCGGTGCGCAACAGAGTGGAGAGCACTCCACCAGATAGAGTGGTGGGGGTAAAGGGTTCTATTCAAGAGAGAAGGAAAGAAACTGGTTGATTACCTAATGTTGGTTGACCTTGTGTCTATTAGAAGGTAGATACAAAAAAAATTAAGCAAAGGGAGGAGGGTCAACAATTAATTTTAGGAAAATCAAGAAGAAAGGAAGCAACCATAGTCCACAATGCTCAAATGTAAATTGTGTTTGCAGAGACAAGTTATGTAAGCACAGAAGTTTGATTTAACCAAGAGTCTTATATTGGAAGCATGGGGCACAGGAACAGAGGGAAAGATGGTACAAGAGAGTTGGGTACTCATCTACCATAAGAGGTGATAGAAAATGTTCAAAAGTCACAATTCAAAACAGTATAATCGTGTTATTTGGAAGTGCTAACAGGAACACAGCAGGTCCTTAAATAAAGTCCTTTCATTCAAGGTCATTTTGTTATAATGTTGATAAGATGCCATGGGAACTTAACACTTGCATCTATCAATTTGCCTATGGTGACTGATTTTGCTATCCATCATTTTACTTAATTTCATAACCTATCCATGACATTCAGTGAGAACTTGCTATCCTCCAGAAGGAATGGCCAAAAGAATCAAAAGCGGTTGCCTCTTTGAAGAGGCACTGGAGGAGTGTGATGAGTGGGAAAAAACACAAAACACTATGTTTTGTTATAAACATTTCAATACTATTTAACTTTCTAAATGATATGCATATGTACCTTTGAAAAAATAATTGATTTTTTTAAAAATATGTTGTATTTTTTCAAGATAAAAAAATCAGACAAGTATAAAGAACTTCAGAACTTAATTTTAATTAACTCAATGAATCAACCCAGTGTTGGACAATTAACTGCTCCAGTAAGGGATTGGTTTTACTCTCGTTTCCAGCATCAAGTGCAGAGTAAGGACTCAAGAAATAATTTGTTACTTGATTTATTTCTTATCAATGGATGTTTGGGGCTATATTAATGAAAGATTCTAGGGAAAAAGTTAATAGGTAACATTCATTGAGCACCTACTATGTCAGTCTCTGTTCGCACCAGGCATATATCACAACTCTGTGAGAAAGATGCTGACATTGTCCCTATTTCATAGATAAGGAAACTAAAGAACAGAAGGAATTATGTAACTCATTTAAAGATGTATAGCTAGGAAGTGTCAAAGCAGGATCTGAACCCAGACAGGCTGGCTCTAAATATTCCTCTTTTAATTGCTAAGCTTTATAAGAGAAGAAAAAGCGTCCTGTAGTCAAAAAATTTTTGTTCTGTTCTGAGCTCACACACACTCTTTGGAAGTGGAATGCAATTGGAGGAAGCTGAAGAGGATGTGAGAAGACCAAAAACCAAGTGGGTGTGGGAAATAGGGATAGTTTGTCAACGATGACAGTCTAATCATGTTTCAAGGGGCTAATAATGAGGAAAAATTGGACTTGTTCTTTGTGTCCCAAGTAGTAAAACTAGAAAAAATGGTAGGTAACATCTGAATATATATTTTCAATTTAAGGAAGAACTTTTACACAATTCAATGGGAAATTAACTGCTTTGAAAATAGATGGTCCCATCACTGAAAATCGTTAGCTGTCAAACTGCAGGCTTGGAAGAAAATCTAAAGGAATTGTGTCCAATCAACCAAATTGGATCACCTTTACATCACCCTCAAAGTTTTTCTCAAACATTTCAGAGCTAAAGAACATACCAGAGGCAGCACACTGTTTTTAATTTTTTTTTATCCAAGCTATACATGGACACATTTTAAAGAGTTGATTAGTTCTACAAGATTTTTTAAGAAAAAGAGAAGCTTCGGGGAGACAAAAAGGGTCACAGTCAAAGAATAGCTGTCAGAATGACTGAAGTTCCCAATAGCAACACCAGAAGCTAGAATGTGATTTAAATCAAGCCTGAGTCAGAACAAAGATACAGTCTTGAAAACACTCAAAATTTTACCTCCTATACAGCCTTTCTCAAGAAGCTACTGTGGGTGAGCATCACTAAAACAATGGAGAAAACCAAATAAGAGAGACAGGAGATACAGGAAATAGGAGAAAGAGGAAGGGCATCTCCAGGTAATCATAAAGGAGGTTCCCAGGTGGTACCTGGGCACAGAGTGTGGAGGGTAACCAGTCCACATTAGAATAAGCCAGGAGGCTCTGAGAAAGACTTCTTTAAAGAGTTGAAATTGCTAGAATACCTGATGTTATGAATGTCTTAAGAGGAAATTCAGGCCCTAGCCGGTTTGGCTCAGTGGATAGAGCATTGGCCTGCAGACTAAAGGGTCCTGGGTTCGATTTTAGTCAAGGGAATGTACCTTGATTGTAGGCTCCTCTCCGGCCCAGGCCCTGGTGGGGAATCATGCAGGAGGCAACCAATCAATGTGTTTCTCTCACATCGATGTTTCTCTCTGTCTTTCCCTCTTTTTTCTAGTCTCCCTAAAAATTAATGGAAAAATATTCTCAAGTGAGAATTAAAAAAGAAGAAAAAAAAAAAGAGGAAATTCAGATACTTACCAGAAAATTGAAGGTTTGATTACTAGTAAGTGAAGAAAAATAAGCAAAGGAGAAAAGCAAGATTTTTTATTCAGTACACAGGAAATAGAGGTGTGTAGGAAAGAAAAATAACTCATGATTTATGGCATGACTCACTATAAATAAACAAAAACACTAATATAACAAAAATCACTACATAGACTATATTGGAATAATAAGGAGATTTAAAGGGTAGAGTGTATATTGGGGTTGGGGAATGAAAGAGAACAAAATCATCTAACATTGTGGGAAGTTAATGGAGAATGCCTAACACTGAAAAAAAATGGAGAAATGCCTACTATAAGGAGGTTATTTAAAAATATAGAAGTAAGTTTTTCTAAAAGAATTCCCTTTTAAAATTTTGAAAGAGGGTCCTCCAGTAAGGAACTTCTATTTTTCTTAACAAGTTTTGTAGAACATTCCAGCTCCTTAAATTCTGTACATGTGATACTTTGATTTAAAAACAAATTTAAGCCCTGGCTGAGTGGCTCAGTTGGTTAGAGCATTATCCCAAAAGCTTGTGGGTTCAATCCCCACTCACATCAATGTTTCTCTGTCTCTCTCTCTCTATCCCCTTCATCTTTCTCTCTAAAATTAATAAACATATCCTCAAGTGAGAATTTAAAAATAATAAATAGATAAATAAATAAATAAATAAATAAATAAATAAATAAATACAAATTTGTGGCAAATAAGGTCTCATTCTGCTTGGTTTGGACCCATCAGGACTCGGTCTATGGTCAGGAGTGTTCTGGACAGTCATTGTAACAGTCAAGAATATCCCCACACATTTTCCCCCTGGGGAATAACTACCCAAAATTGAGAACTACTTTTACATTTAGAAAAAAAAAAGTATAGTTGCTACATAATGGAAGAACAGAATAGAATTGGGAAAACAAAATAGGGAGGCTTTAAGCCAAGAACTGGCAGGAAATGGTAGACTCTGAACTAGGGTAGTGATATGCAAGTGGAGAGGGGGGACATGGATGAGGCAGAATTCACAGGTGAGGGTACGGAGAAACTCACATCACAATACATAGAGTGCAGGAGAGTGAGCACATTTGAAAAAGAGGAGGGTCTGAGTCCATTTCGGGACTGACTGAATTGCAGATGCCTGCGGGACAGGCACAGGGAGATATCCAGGAAGGGTGGACTGGGGTCAAGGGCTCAGTCCAAAGTTGGGTTGAAGTAAACATATGTGGGAGTCACACTCACAGACATGATGGCTAAAGCCACAGCAGATGATGATGAAATTCCCCAGGGACACTGTGTAGGGGAGGGGAAATGAGGACCCAGAGTGGGTTTCTAAGAGCTCATTAAAAACTCATCTGGAAACTACGCAGATTGAGAAAACCAATAAATGCGATGACTCCTTTGGATCCGGACACTGTATCTTCTCTTTCACAGGTCCTAGTCAAATTAGACCTATAATATTTTGTACATTATTATATTGGAAGGCTTCAAGGAACATGCACAGTCAAAATTACAGTAAACTATGTTTCCTTCTGTGTTCAAATCAAGGTATAGCATGCTTCCCCTGTTTACAGGAGCTTAGCTTCCAAAAAAAGCACCCTTTATGGCTTGGGCCCAGTTGCATTCCTCTGTAAGTAAGGGTGGAGTCAGAGAAAAAAAAAGATACAAGATCCCCTTTTCTGGAGCTGGATATGGGATGAGACCTAAGTATTAAGATCTTGAGCTAAATCACACAAGATGGCAAGAGTGACAGGACAATCTCCAGGGATAGACAAAAATATATATTTTTTTCCTCTTTATTACAATAGCTATATGTGGGGGGGGGGGCTGGGGATGGATGAGGAGCTAATGGAACATATTTAATTCCCACCATGCGGTGACCAGTAAAAAATTATTTAAATATTGGTTTCTATGAAGCAGTGACTTTTCCATTTATAGGAAGCTCAAGAATAGGCAAAACTGATCTCTGCTGATTAGAAGTCATGATAGTGGTTACATCCAAAGGGTGGTTACTAACTAACTGGAAAGTAGCTGGACAGAATTCTATGGTGTAATGGAAATGTTATGCATCTCGATCTTGGTGGCAGTTACATAGATAACACACATGTAAAAATTCTTCAGACTACACATCTAAGACTTAGTTGTGCATTTTACCGCAGGTAAATTCTGTATCAGTAAAAATAGATTACCTGAAACAAAATATAGCATACATTCCTATACACACACACACACACATAATAAGAAGAAGAATAAGAATAATAATAGATGCACAATAAGGCCTATGTTGCCCAGGGAAGTGAAATCAAGAGAGGACTGATCCACTTGAAGTGGGAGGACTGAAGGACTTGGTGATATCAAAACTTCTGTAATGAAAAAGACAGTGACAGGGAGAGAGCTAAGAAGCTGTGATCAGGGTGGGGTTTTGGCCTTTGCGGCCTCATGGGGGAATCAGCCCTGCCGGATGACAAATCCAAGGTGGGGCCAATGGTGTAAAAAGCTGAAGTGGAAAAGAGGTGAAGAACACTGGAGAGGCCTCCAAAGAAAAGATCATTAGGAGGATCAGCTATGCAGTCACCAGTGCTCCCCCAGAATATGGTAGGCATAGGAATTTCAGGTGTCAAAGACCTCAAAGCATTTGAGGAAGAGGACAAAGAGATGGGGAGAGGACAGCAAGCCACTCACATGATTCATGAATACTTTTTTGATTGTGATAGTAAAGGGGAGATTAGTAACCAGTTTAGGGTGAGGTATTCTTTGAGAAATTGGGTTTTTAGTGAAAATGACAAGTGAACAGTGAGTGCTATGTTCTTGGGAGGGAAGGAAGAGTTGTTAGTATGAAGTCACCATCTCTTTACTTCAACAGCCCTCTGTGCTATGCAATCCTAACAAGTGAGCTAAGAATTTCTCCCCAAATCCCACCCCAGCTAAGAGTTTCTTAGGACAGTGCCTGTCACGATGCTGGGGGTGCAGTAAATATTTGGTAAATAAAAGGGGGGGGGGAAGAAACAAAGAAGGGAAAAAAGAAAATATCAGGGAAGAATCTAAGACCTCAGGTTACAATTTTTAAAAGTGCAATAAACTACACAATAGTGGGATAATCAGGGTTTAAAATGTTTCGTCCTGTAAATTGCAGAGTTATGATACTGAAAGGTAATTTGATGTGTAGGTAACTGACTAATTAACGATGTGACCAAGAGTCAAATAATCAGGAGAAAATCACTTCCTAGTCTCTTCCCAAAAACAAGGACTACAATGAGGCCATCCCCCAAAAAGCAGGGCTGAAAGGAGGTTAGGAGGCAATTGGCAAATGCATTATACTCTATGTCATCCCATATAATAAAAAACTAATATGCAAGCTGTCCCCTAGACCAGGAGTTCGAGCAGGAGTCCAACCAGGGGGCAAAGCTGGCAGCCGGGGGGAAGGGAGGCACCCCTGGTCAGTAGCCGCTAGGGACCCTACCCATGCACAAATTTCATGCACTGGGCCTCTATTGTTATCATATTTTACTGTATCAGACTGAGATCCAAATAACAGCAGCAACATTATCATTATGCTCACTCCCTCCCCCCCTCCCCAGACTATTCCTCAAGGTTTCCAAGTGAGCCAGGTGGAAATCAGAACTTCCACATGCCCAAAAAGGAAACAGGAGTTTAATCAACCTATAAGGACCTCCTCTAAGATTTCAAATAACCTCTCAACAATGACCACCTTGTTCACAGTCAAGGGAAGCAAGCAGAGGAGTCAGAAATTCCCAAGAGACTGGCTGGTAGCAGCAACTAGGCCCCAGCATGGTCTTCTCACACTTTTTCCCATCTTCAGCTCTTCATCCTCCACTACCTTTCTCTCTGGTGGTCTCATAAAGGCAGAATTCATCCTGATAAAGCAAGGAATTAGAGACAAACTGAACCATCTCCCCAGGGAATTGTGAACGAGGAAAAGTTTCTAATAGTGAGTTACAGGCTCTAAGGCATCCACACCCAAGCCTTATTTGGGTTCCTGGAATTGCACCATCTAGGTACTACCTGTTAGAGTATCTGGACCAATTCATCAGTATTCAAGGGCCTTATAAAGAACTCAGTCACAGTTATTCTAGCCCAGGGGTGGGCAAACTTTTTGACTCGAGGGCCACAATGGGTTCTTAAACTGTACCGGAGGGCCAGAACAAAAGCAACCTGACCATGCTGGCACTCTCATCTTGGGCTGCTGGTAAAGGAGCGGAGGGGAGAGCAAGAGAACCCTCCGCTCTTTCGGCTCCGCGGGCCTGATAGAACAGCCGAACGGGCAGGATCTGGCCCGCGGGTCGTAGTTTGCCCACGGCTGTTCTAGCCCCTTGATTGCTAGGAACTGTGGTAGGGGCTGATTTTACAGCCTCCTTCTCTACTCCTAAGAATTACAGCCTCCTTGCCAACTCCTAAGAATTAAGTTATATTATGTTTGGAAAAAATTTTTTAAGATGCCCTTTGAGGTAGATAAAAACATACTTTCATGCAGCCCCTCCAAGGTGATAAACTTCTGCTGTCAGCATCTCTTTGGGGCTGCTTTCCAAACACCATAATAAAATCAGTTCCCATCCATAACCTTAGAAATTGTGAGAGCTTTTATTTAATGCTTTGAAATATGGGACATGTATAGGGAAGATAAGCCTGACCTACATGTATCTAAGATCTATTCTCTAACAGGAAAATTGTAGTTCAAAATAGCACATGTAATATTGAATAGCTAAGGTCAAGTGATTAATATCTTTCCAATGTACTCAGTCTTTATCTATTTAATGCCACTAAAGAAAATGTGTCCTAAATGAAAATGTGAAGTATGTCTTCCTGATGCAACTAAAAATATAGTGGTGAATCTAGATAAAATAATCCAATAATGAAAAATTACTTAATTTATTTTAAAAGCTCTGAAATATATAAGCTTAAACCAGGTATAAAAGAGAATTCCCAAGTGGCAATTGACAAAGAAAAAACAAATTGGAGAAGTCTCTTATTTGCTTTTATTCAAAAGACAAGAGACACAGTGCACCCTCTCCAATCTGGGACCCCTTAGGGGATGTTCAACTGCTAATTTAGGCCCCACCCCCCCATAGGGGTCAGGCCTAAACTGGCAGTGGGACATCCCTCTCACAACCCAGGACTATTGACTCCCAACCACTTGCCTGACTGCCTGCCTGATTGCCCCAACCACTTCTTCCTGCCAGCATGATCACTCCCTAATCACTCCCCTGCCAGCCTGATCGACACCTAACTGCCCTCCCCTACAGGCCTGGTCACCCCCAACTGCCCTCCCCTGAATGCCTGGTCCCCCTCACCTGCCCTCCCCTGCTGGCCTGATTGCCCACAACTGCCCTCTCCTACCATCTTGTGCAAGAGCATGATGGTCAATTTGCATATTACCTCTTTATTATATAGGATTTTTAAAAACATCATTTCCTCAACATTGGTAGATGTGGTCAGCAGAATCTTATTCTCTAAGATATTTACTTCTCACACAACTCAGCCAGAACACTGGTTCCTTCTTCCTCGATTTGAACAAATTAAATAGGCTTGGTGACTGATCTAGGAGAACTACACTGTATAAGAAGAGAACCTTAGGACAGCTGGCAGTACCTTGTTGCATTAGTTCTGAGCAGAATTTCTATATTCTGAATAATTATGAAATATGATTCACTAACATAATACCCCTAGTTATACAGTTAAACTGTCATTTCTCTTTTTTTCCTTTTTATTTACTTTATTTGGGTAACACTGGTTAACAAAATTATATGGGTTTCAGGTGCACAATTCTACATTACGTTATTGGTATACCTCATTGTGTGTTCACCACGCCAAGTCAAGTCTCCATCCATCACCATTAAACTGATGTTTCTTAAAGGGGATTTAGTGGACTTCCTCTTTCAAAACTACAGTTCCCTGGGCCCCATCCCAGCCTGGCCCCTTGGAACTGGAGTTTCTGAAAGCAGGGCCCAAGAATCTGTATTTTCAAAGGTACTTTAGGTGATTCTGATGAACATTAAAATTTGATAGCTACTGCCAAAACCGGTTTGGCTCAGTGGTAGAGCGTCGGTCTGCGGACTGAAAGGTCCTGGGTTCAATTCCGGTCAAGGGCATATACATTGGTTGCGGGCACATCCCCAGTAGGAGGTGTGCAAGAGGCAGCTGGTTGATGTTTCTCTCTCATCGACGTTTCTAGCTCTCTATCTCTCTCACTTCCTCTCTGTAAAATATCAATAAAAATATTTTTAAAAAATAAAATAAAATAAAAAATAAAAAAATTTTGATAGCTACTGAGTTAAGACTTTCGGATTTCACAGAGTAATGAATTTTGTATCTCCCACTATTCCCATCACTTCACAAAACACTGAGGGGAAAACAAGTAGAATGACTTCAAATAGCACTGTTGTATTGTGGTGACGTGGGATTAATTGACTTATATTCTTCTAAACGTTGGCTTCCTCTTTGGACAATAGGGATCACAAAATCTACCTCATAGGGCGGTTAGAATTGAATCATGTAACTCTTGCAGGTTAAGTTATATTGGACACAAAATGGTACACAGTTCCACCCTTGAGCAATCAGAGCCACAAGGAATATGGAATGACTTTATCAATATGATAGGCCTCCATGACTTTGCTCAGTGAGAAATCTGTTCTTAGTTATAACTTCAAACATGGCATTGTTACCTCTAATCAATAGCCAAAATTCTCAGTAAAATGTGAGACAAGAATGTACAGGGTGATGCCCAACTAACTGAGCCACACTGCCCAGAACCAGTTTTATTCTTGTATTACTTATTAATTATTATAATATTTTCTATACACACAACTGTAAAACTACTCTTGCCCTATTCGGTACATATATGTCTACATATTCTAAAATATTAAGACTAATGACTTCTGCATAGAAGAGTTATGAATAATTTTTCCCTCGTGCTTTTGGGTATTTTCCAAATTTTCTCCATTATGAATGTTCTGTAAATAGGGTTAAGGACAAGTCTCATTCTTAAGAGAAAGGGAAAATAAAGCAAGAAGTAATTTTTCCAGCCAAGGGGAATGGACAGAACACAGTGCTGGATCACAAGAGGAAGAGACCGGAGCAAAACAAGGCTATCTATATATAAAGAGAAGAGAAGCTATTACTCAGTAATAAGTGATAAGCGACAGGCTTACCACTCCGTTGGGGAGAGGCGCTAGCCTCCTTAGCCACGTCGTTGGCAAAATCTCTAGAAAGAACTTTGACAGAGTACAAAAACAGAGGATGAGAATATATTCTGCCTTCTAAATCTTGGCCACCCTCACCCTAACTAGCATAGCACAAGAACACAGATGAGAGATCTAAGCCAGAATAGGACAAAGGCACTTCTCATAACCTTTGTTGGGTAGGGACTTAATTCACTAATGCCTTAGGCAGGAGGAACAGAAAGTTGGTAAGAGTATCTTATCAATGGTAATGTGTGGTATGTAGTTAAGCTGGAGTGAACTGCACAGCCAATTATATCAAACTCTAATTCCATGGAATACGCTCCATTATCTCAAGTGACCTTTTGTTTATCTTCAGAGGTTAAAGATAGAGGCTCCTCCCTGTGTCTGAATGAGCCGTGCCAGACTTCACGCCAAAGTTCTTGTGCCTGGTTTGGCAAATCTTCACAAAATGCTGCTGAAGCAATGAATCATTCTATTTTCTAGTGTTTCATAAGAAAAAGCTTCTGGCACAATGCCAGCATTAACAAATTTTGTTGAATTTATATTATAACTACAGGAATCGGGCTGTTGTTACTGCTGGCTGGATGTTGGAGGGTGGAGGTAGGAAAGAAAAAGGTGAAGTTTTTTGTTGTTGTTTTTAAAGATATATTTTTATTGATTTCAGAGAAGAAGGGAAGGGCAAGAGAGATAGAAATATCAATGATGAGAGAGAATCATTGATAAGCTGCCTCCTGCAGGCCCCCTACTGGGGATTGAGCCCACAACCCGCTCATATGCTCTCGACTAGAAATCAAACCTGGGACCCTTCAGTTGGCAAGCTGACGCTCTATCCACTGAGCCAGCCAAACTGAATAGGACAAAAAGGTGAAGTTTTAGCAATGACAAAACAACACCATCACTCTCCATTTCTCCCACCAGTTACATTAAAATAATTAAATGCTCAGTTACAAATTTCAATAATAAAAAAATAATTCTAGTGTCATACAGATGGAGAAATTAGAAATGAGCTTTGAGCATGCATATATGCATAAACCATGGACACAGACAATAGGGTGGTGAAGGCCTGGATCAGGGGTAGGGGTGGGCTAGAAGGAGTCAATGGGGGAAAGGAAGCTATGTAGTACTTTCAACAATAAAGAAAGGAGCTTTGAAATTATTTGGGGATGTAGTAAAGAAAATATCACAGAGGAGGATTTTTTTTTTTTTTTTTTTTTTTTTTACTTTGCAGAAGCAGAATAGAAGCGATGCAAGAAGCCTGTGCAAAATTATTAGATTATGAAGAGTGGTCCCATCTCTTCCATATTCATAAAGGATAGAAGTGGAAATGATCTTAAGTGAAGCAAGAGCCTCTGGCTTGCGGGCGGTGACGAGGCCCTCCCACAGTGTTTAAGAGCAGGAGGGTGCAAACTCAAACCTGCCGTGGCTGAGGAGAAACCTCCCTAGTGACAAAGATGTGCTTGCTGATGTTCTCTGGGGCTTTTTGATCCTGAGTTTCTATACTCAGTGGATAGATACTTATTTTTAGATTCTGCTATTCTCTGTGCTGACTGGCACCATCACATGCCTCTCCACATTTTTCTTCTTAATTTTAAATTGGGGGAAAGGGAAGTTGTTTAAGTAAGTTATCCTTATCTACAGCTATATCAGAAACAACTCTTTCCCCTAGCAGAATGAGAACTATTACGGCCTTGCATACAGCCTTCCTATTTTCACTGAATCAATCCTTCAATGTTCAAACAGTCTTTCCAGTAGCTGCTCCCCTGAAGGCCGTCTGCTGGGCGTAAAGGGAAAGAATAATGTGGAGGAGGGAACTTTACACAGCTGTTTTTAATAAAAGTGGGGTATACGTGTGCAAATACTCAGACTGGATGATATAGTACTTGTATAAGGCTAAAGTTGAAGACAAATTAAGAAAACTTATAGTGGTGTTAATAGGATAAAGAGGTAGCACAGATCTAAAAATTAAAAATAATCTGTTTGGGGGTTTTTTTTGCCACAAAATTACTTTCTTCCTCAAGTCAGTTTGTTATTAGCCATGAGTTTAGCAGGGCTGGCTGGTTGTTCATGTGTAGAGTAGATGGTATTGTTGCTGGGAGTGTAAATATCATAATTTCTCAGAAGAGAAACTTGATAATTTATCTAAACTTTAAATGCACATTCCCTTTGTCTCAGAAGCCCACTTCTGGATAGTCATCTTGCAGATGTAATATGGCAAAGATCTATGTCCAGAGATATTTATTAAAATGATATTTGAAATAGCAAGACAAAAAAAGTGTGAAAACATCTTAAGTATCCATAAATAAAAGAAATTTAATATAGTAATTATGGTATCTTCATATAGTAGAATAATATGTAGTTTCTAAAAGAACTAAGAAGGGGAACTTTTTTGCACTTATTTTAAAAGTCAAATTATGTTAAAAGACTTAGAACGAAACACAGTAATTTCTTATTCCACAATTTCTCACTGTCCTAGCTGTTTCTTGTGCATCTATACATCACCTATTTCCAACCAATGCTGCCCAAAAGAAATATAATGTAAGCCACATATGCAATTTTAAATTCTTTAGTAGCCACATTAAAAGAAGGTAAAATAAACAAGTGCAAATGAATTTTAATGTCTTATTTAACTCAACATATTTCATCATTGCAACATGTGACCAATTAAAATTTCTTAATGAGATAGTTTATATTCTCTTTTTATACTAAGTTTTCAAAATTCAATGTGTAGCTCATACTAACAATATATCTCAATTTGTACCAGTCACATATCAAGTGCTGACTAGCAACTATTATATTGCATAGCATGGCACTAAACAAACCATACTGCTGTCTTTCAACTCATTATTGACTTCTTCTTATGGGCAAATGAAGGTCTAACTCTCCTAATATTGTGCTTTCTTTCACAACTTAATATACATTATACTTTTAATTAACTAAATATTCAATATTTATACTATATACCCATGCAAATGTTAATCATAGCCAAGTACTATAATGTGGTGTGATAATGCTTCCCTTTTTGTTTTTATTCCCCAAAATTTAATAATCACCTTTTTAAAAATTATCTTGAATACCTTTATACCTAATTATACCTATAATTCTTCCACACTGTCCAATGGCCTCTCAGTACAGTATTCCAGTAGTTAATCCCATTAAGTAATCTATCAATTCCCAGTGGTCTCTCATCTTTCACTTTATTGTTTTATACCATCACTTTGGTAAAACTCATCTTCTAATAGTTTTATGCAATTAAAAAGATGGGTACAATATTCAGACTACCCAAAGCAATCTATAGATTCAATGCAATTCCTTCAAATCTTAATAGCATTTTTTACAAAAATTCATTTTAAAATTCAAAGAATGTCAAGGGACCCTGAATAGCCAAAACAACTTTTTAAAAGAAGAACAAATTTGGAAAACGCATACTTGCTAACTTCAAAATTCTATCTAGTAAAAGAGTAATATGCAAACTGACCATCACCCCAACACACAAGATGGCTGCCCCCATGTGGACATAAAGTGGCCATCACAAAATGGCCAGCAGAGGAGGGCAGCTAGGGGTGACCAGACCTTCAGGAGAGGGCAGTTAGGGCTGACCAGGCCTGCAGGGGAGGGCAATTAGGGGCAATCAGGCTGACAGGGGAGCAGTTAGACATTAATCAGGCTGACAGGGGAGTGGTTAGGGAGTGATCAGGCTGGCAGGCAGAAGCAGTTAAGGGCAATCAGAAAGGCAGGCAGGGGAACAGTTGGGAGCCAGCAGTCCTGGATTGTGAGAGGGATGTCCAACTGCCCATTTAGCCTGATCCCGGTAGGAGGAGACAAGCGATCCGTGATTCTCTCTCATCATTGATGTTTCTATCTCTCTCTCCCTCTCCCTTCTTCTCTAAAATCAACAAAAAAATATTTTTAAAAACCCACAATGAAATATTTCATTATAATGATTATTATACAAAAAAAAAACACACACAGAAAATAACAAGGGTTAGTAAGAATATGGAGAAATTAGAACCCTATGCTGTTAGTGGACTGTAAAATGATTCAATTGTATGGCAGTATCTTAAATAATTAAAAACAGAACTACCATATGATTCAGCAATCCCACTTCTGAATATATATCCAAAAGAATTGAAAGCAGAGTCTCAAAGAGATATTTGTACTTTGGTGTTTATAGCTTTAGAGCAGCATTGTCCACAAAGCCAAGAAGTGCAAGCAACCCAAATATCCATCAAAAGATGAATGGACAAACTAAATGTGGTATATACATACAACTGAATTCTATTCAACCTTTTAAAAGAAAGGAAATCCTGTCATATACTACAACAAGAATGAACCTTAAGGACATTATGCTAAGTGACCAAAGCCAGTGACAGAAGACAAATATGAGGCAGTCAAATTCACAGAAACAGAAAGTAGAATTGTGGAGTTTCCTCAACTTTTTACTCAATCCCTCTTTTGAGTTGTTTAATAGGTATTGACTTTCAGGTTTGTAAAATGAGAAAGCTCTGGCGATCGTTTCACAACAATGTGAAATACTTAAAACTATTGAACTGTATACTTAAAAATGGTTAAGATGGTAAAATTTAAGTGATTTTTATCACAATAATAAATTTTTTAAAAGACTGGTATGGCAGAAGACTTGGCAATGGCAGCTCTCAACCTACCTCCTGAGTCATGCTGTTCCAATATGCACTGACTGCTCTCTACTTCTGAAGCATAATTGTCATCCTGGGATCTCCCTTTATCACTCTCCAGGAGATTCCCTTCCCTTCTTTGACACGATGGATACTCTGTATTCCAGGTCTTCCTCTTTCTTGGCTTATTCACTCATTTTTACAGAGTTTATCTTCTAAAAGCTTCCTCAGAAGGGTAACTTTTTGCAATTTTTCTTTTTTGTTAATCCTCATCTGAGGACATTTTTTCCAGTGATTTATTTTTGAGAGAGAGAGAGAGAGAGAGAGAGAGAGAGAGAGAGAGAGAAACATTGATGTGAGAGACATTGATTGGTTGCCTCCCACATGTGCCTCGACTGGAGCAGGTACCTATCTTGACTGGGAATGGAACCCTTTGGTGTGTGGGCCAATGCTCCAACCACTGGGCAAAAATATCTAGGGCTGCAATTTTTTAAAGATTTTCCTATGTCATTTTTGCATCTTCTCACTTGACTCATATTTTGGCTTACTTAGAAATTTAGGTTGGAAATCAGTGCCCTTCATATATTTGAAAAGTATTGCCCTCACCCTCAGTCTTCTGGCTTCCAGTGCTATTGTTTCAAAGTTCAAAGCCCTTTTGATTGCTGATTACTTGTATGAAACCTATCTTTTCTCTCTGGAAGTTTATAGAATCTTCCTTACTCTCAAGCTAATAAATTTTCACAATTATGCTGGAGGTAGTCTTTTCATCCCTTGTGCTCGACAACCATTGGGCCCCTTTAATCTCAAAATTCATGTCCTTAAGTTCTAAAAAGTATCCTCTCCTTCTTGTTCTCTATGCTCTTTCTTTCTGGGACTTTTGTTGTTGAGCTGTTAGATCTCCTGGACTCATAATTTTCTTCTTTTTATTTCCTATTTTCAATTATTTTCTTTTGTTGTAGTTTCTTGGAATTTCCTCAACTTTTTACTCAACCTTTCTCTTGAGTTTTTCACTTCTGATGTGTTTCCAATACCCAAGGATTATTTTCATTTTCAAACATTACTTTTTATAACATCTCATTGTTCTTTTATGGGATAAATCTTTTCCCTGAGGATAATATCAGGTTTTCTGATAACTGATTGTACAATCTGGTTCCTCTACGTTCATTTTCTGTGTATTTTTTACTTCTCATGTTAGATGCCATCCTCACATAGCTGGTTGCCTGCTCGTGTCTAAAAGAAGGGGGAGAAGGGCTGATTGGAAGCTTTAAGCCTGAGGATAAAGTTTACTGACTTTAAGCTTCCTGTAGAATGATCTGAGCAATATGGTGTCCATGTATTTATGCCTTTATGCTTGCACAGGTCAGATTCCCTAGAGCAGTGGTCGGCAAACTCATTAGTCAACAGAGCCAAATATCAACTGTACAACGATTGAAATTTCTTTTGAGAGCCCAATTTTCTAAACTTCTTCTAATGCCACTTCTTCAAAATAGACTCACCCAGGCCATGGTATTTTGTGGAAGAGCCACACTCAAGGGGCCAAAGAGCCGCATGTGGCTCCCGAGCCGCAGTTTGCTTAACACTGGTTCCAGCCATCAGCTACTGAGCCTTTGGGCATCTGAGTTAGAGGAGGTAGCTCTCAGCTTTCTCATTAGTCAGTCAGTTTAGGGTTCCACTTTCCTGGTCTATTATACCAGTTGCCATTCTTCTGTCTACTTGTCTGCTTCCGAAATGTTAAGAACTTTTGATTCCTCTTCTATTTGTTCTATCTTTATAAATATTTGACATAAATCTGTAGTTATAGTGCAGTATTAGAAGGAAGAAAAATTATGTGCTCAATCTGTCATGTTACCCCAAAAGTCTCCCCCCACCCCAAATAAATCTATTTAAGAAACAAGGACACATAATGTAATATGTTCCCATTTAAAATGGTGAAAGGTGAGACTCTATACAGGCTGAGACATACATACAACACTTCTGGATGAGGGTCTTTCGCTTTTCACTTTGTGCCCTTCTATACTGATTGGTTTCTTTTTTTAAAAAAAATCCATAAGCATAAATAATTTGTAAAGAACTTTGTTTTAAAATACATTTTAAAGACCTAATTTTTTAAATAAATAAATAAATAAATAAATAAATAAATAAATAAAGGCATCTTTAAGAAAAAGGCCAGCATGAACCTCCCTGAACCCATTACTGCTTTAATTTTCAATGTATCTGACAGGATTGGATTAGTTATGTAGCTAGACAGCACACAAGCACTAAGTTGAGCTTTAGGAATCTCAGAGAATAAACACCCCCTCCCCGCCAGGCTATTGTTTCTAAATATAGAAAAATATCTATATCTTGACTTTCAATCCAGAAAAAGAGGAATATTAGGAAACAACAGAACTGATCAGCTTAGCTCCTCAAGTATTTCTGACTAGACTTGCCCACTCCACTTACCATGTCCTCAGCTGTTTTCCTTCCCCTTCACCGCCCCTCCCTCACCTCAGGGGCACACTGTAGCAGGCTTCCCCATTCACTGAAAGCCTGGCCTGAGTATTCGTATATTGCATAGCCAAAGCTACTCCACACCTGCTCCCATGGAGCCTCCCTCCGTTCTTCTAACCGGCATTTGTTTGTGGCAGAAGGTCATCATAATGAATGCATCCATTACTGATTCTGCCACTGACTAGCAAATTACTTAGCCTCTCTATGCCTCAGCTTTCTCATTTATAAAGAGAGGATGATAATCATATCTGCCTTGTAGGCTCCTGGGAGGCTAAGTAGATTGGTACTTATAAATGGTTATTAGTTACCTATCCTAGATGGTTAGGTAAGAGATGATGGTTCTGGGACCTAGGGATATAAACGGAGGTCATCAAACAGAGATTCCTGTTCCCATGGAGCTTATAGCTGAGTAGGAATGACACAATTCTGTTTTTTTTAAAAAAAAAAAAAACAACAACAACAGACACTCACGAATAACAATAACACATTGTGAAAAGATCCACAAAGAAGGAATAAAAGTGTGATAAAGTGTGAAAAGACTAAAAGTGTGAAAAACAAAAGACCTGTTTTTCAACAAATTCTGAAAGCTCAGGCAGGAATTTAGTGGTTACTCAAAAGTTACTCAGAAAATCTTCTTTTCCAACACTTAAAACATGTTAAGGATTCTTCTACTTAGTATTGTATTTTTTAAATCCTCACTCGAGGTTATGAGTTATTAATTTGAGAGAGAGAGAAAGAGAGGAAAAAAACATCAATCAGTTACTTCTCTTATGTGCATGACCAAGGATTAAACCCATAACCTAGAGATACGCCCTGAATGGAATTGAACCCACAACCTAGGTATATGCCTGAACGGAATTGAACC
Organism: Vespertilio murinus; assembly: GCA_963924515.1. Lineage (NCBI taxonomy): Eukaryota > Metazoa > Chordata > Mammalia > Chiroptera > Vespertilionidae > Vespertilio > Vespertilio murinus. The sequence continues at coordinate 11,621,669 of OZ004712.1, read as the reverse complement.
CACAATCTTTTGGTATATGGGATGACACTCCAACCAACTAAGCCACAGGATTGCATTTTAAAAGAAAGGGCCCATTTGATAAAAGTGCAACAGACTGCTGAAGTGTCTTAATAAATAAATAGCAGATTCCCCAATGTGCCTATGCATTGGAGAAAAGGAGAATTGTGCCTTTTATTTCTTCTCCCAACTAACATGTACTAAGTGCCTATTTACTTTCTACAGTAATAAAAGGATTGTGTATATTTACTAAGCATTGAATGCAAAGGCATTGTATACCTTATCTTGGATAATCCCTAGTTACACAATGCTAACTTTCTGATTCTTGGGAACACTCCCAGATGCCCCAGAGAGCATCTCCAAGCCTCCCACCCCATCTCTTCCTCAGCCCAATAGTTTGTTTACCCTGCTGAACTCACACCTGGTGAGATGCCCAACCATGTCTAGGTATAGGTTATCAATTTACAATAATGATTTATAATGGCATGAAATCCCTGAGATGATCTAACAAAAGGTCTCAGAGTGTACTTTAATAGTATAATTCCCAAAGGTAAAGGAATTCAGTGGATTATGAAAGCTATGGATTTCTATTGCCTTTTCCTGAGTTATCTAGTGTTCAAACCTTGATACAAACCATGATAATCTGTGGCCTTCAGTCTGACTGTTCCTGGCTTTCATGATCAAAGGGATTTCCCCAACAGTTCAGTAAAAGAGAGAGAGGAAGGGTAATGTACTAAGTACTTCCCTTCCCTACAATCATGAGGCCCCTTCTATTTCCTATCTGACACCTTCAGATTAGAAAATAGTATTGAAGATGGCCAAGATGAAATGTAGAACTTACCTTATAATAAAGAGAACGTAAAAGACACACATGTATATACATGCGTCCAACTACTGGTAAGTGTAAATATATATGCAAGGTAGGCTTTGGGTGATTAAAACCAGATGAGACAGATGAAGAGGAGATTTAAGAAAGAATTGAATATAAGCTTCATTCATTCATTAAACAATTTTTTGAGAACCTACTATGTGCTGGGCACTGTGCTAGATACTGAAAGAAAAACAGTAAGCGAAATCAATTATGTTATTTGCTCTGATGGAACATATAATAGAGTGGGAAAGGCTGAAATTAATCAAGTAGTTATTCAAATGAGTATATGAATTTCAGATTGATACACATAAGAGCGGGGGGCAGAGGTGGGGGCATGGATGGGTCTAGGAGTGCAACAGTAACTCAGCAAACTGGAAGCAGTCAGGAAAGATTTTCTTAGAAAAGTCAGTCTTGAGCTAAGATTTAAAGAATGAGTAGGAGTTGACTAGGCAAAGGAAGAAGAAGAGAGGAAACAGTGCTCTGGACAAAAGAGCTGCATGTGCTAAGGCCTCTATGGCCAGGAGGATCTGACACCTTCAGGAAGCTTGAAGAAAGAGCTCAGAGAATAAAAGAATTGTATAAAATAAGACTAAAAAGCCAGTCCTTGTAGGACACTGGAGGCCTTTTATACTTCCAACTTAACAGTGATAGGAAATCATTCAAGGTTTTTAAACCAGATGGTAGAGAGAAAAAGGAATCACATTGTGGAGAAAGTGCAGTGTCAGACCATATAAAAAGTGATGGTCCAGGTAAGAGATGAATGGAAACCTATAAGGAAAAATTAACAGGACTTCCCGAAGATTACATATGGAATGAGGGAGAGGAAGGTATCTGCAACAACTCCCAGGTTTTTACCTGGAGCTTGAGGAAGAAGGTGTAACCCTGGGAAAAGCTGAGATGCAGGAGAAGCAAGCAGGCCAGGTGGTGTGCCTTGGAGCTGAGTCTATCTAGGGCAGGGGTGGGCAAACTCTTTGACTTGAGGGCCACAATGGGTTCTTAAACTGGACCGGAGGGCCGGAACAAAAGCAACCTGACCATGCTGGCACTCTCATCTTGGGCTGCTGGTGAAGGAGCAGAGGGAGAGTAAGAGAACCCTCCACTCTTTTGGCTCCGCGGGCCGGATAGAACAGCCGAAAGGGCCGGATCCGGCCCATGGGCCATAGTTTGTCCACGGCTGATCTAGGGTCTTTCTGAAGAGCAGTACTGTAGCTGCTTTATGGTAGAAGACAAGACCAGAAGATGCCTCCCCAGACCCTTCGTCCCTCCCCCTCCCCCCCTCCCCAATAGGCAACTGCTTTAATGAACAAAATGTTGGACCAGAAGTCAGGAAACTCTGGATCAATTTTGGGCTTTGCCACAGAGTAGCTGTATGGTATTAGGCAAGCCGATCCACCTCTCTAGATTTCAGTTCCCTTTGCTCCCAAATCGGAATCTCCTTGCGTGTTTGTTGAAATGCACATTCATGAACATTTTCTCCATAATACTATAAAAAAGCATAGATTAAAAAGAGTTCCCTAAAAAAAAAAAAAAGAAAGAAAAACTAAAAAGCCGAAACCGGTTTGGCTCAGTGGTAGAGCGTCGGTCTGTGGACTGAAAGGTCCCGGGTTCGATTCCGGTCAGGGGCATGTACATTGGTTGCGGGCACATCCCCAGTAGGGGGTGTGCAGGAGGCAGCTGGTCAATGTTTCTCTCTCGTCGACGTTTCTAGCTCTCTATCTCTCTCCCTTCCTCTCTGTAAAATATCAATAAAATATATATTAAAAAAAAAAAAGAGTTCCCTAAGGTCGTACAGGTAATAAAAACCAGAAGGACGAGGGTTCAGATCCAGGTCTGACTAACTCTAAAACTGTAAGAGAGGAATGATAGAGGAAAGAATAGCGAAGGTCCAAAGGAGTATTTCCATGGTTCCACCAGTGATATGTCATGATGGAATAGGGCCAGGTTTGGGGAAAAGATGCAGCCTTCCCTCTGTCCCCTGGTTGGACAGTGCACAATTAAGTTTCACTATTTCATCATTTCCTCTATTGGCCCAGGACAGGCATCACCGCACCCTCAACCACAGACATATACAAGACTCTGACATTTCACAAAATAATCCTAAAAAGAAGCCTAAAATTTCCCTTTGAAACCCACTGCAAGAACCAAATCTACCTCATTTCTACCCTGAGGCTATTTCTCAGCCTGATACCAATGAAATTTTTGAAAGAATTTCAGGATGTTGATTCTCTAGAAACCACAACAAACACGTAATTGAACTTTTAAAAAATGAGGTTGACATAACCTGTCACATGATTTATGAGATGCTTTCAAGAAAGTCTTGAAAAATTAAAGACAGCTCTTCAAAAGGTATCGAATTCCCAAGAACAAATTATTAACAAAATTCAAACCCAAAAGTAGATCTTAAAAGTTTCTAGGGCACTTAGTGCTTTTGATGGTCTTCATTGTTTCCAGATGGCTTCTAATGGGCTGTTGTGTTTTTCCAACTAGTCAGGAATAAAATCTAGTACTTCCTTTTGCATTCCCTTTAGTATCTAGTGCATGTTAAACCTCTAGCATAGCACCAGGTACATAATAATAGTACTTAAAGTAAGCATGTATTGAATACAAAATACATGTATTATCTCATTTGGCCTTCTCAACAAATGGAACTGGAGAAGCTGAGACACATAGTATACGGCAGAGCTGGAATTCCCACCCAGGTCTACATGACTCCCAACATCTGTGACCCTATCACCCACATTACACAGTTAACCAAATGACTCATCTCCTTCCTTCCTGTTTTCCCTCTTTCGTCCAAATGTATTCTCATGCTCTCTTAATCACTTGCATAGCTATAAAAACTGTGTGTTTTCATTTTGGTCCCTTTATTAAATGATATGTAATAGTTTGTCGCAACAACTGAACAGCACTTTGAATGGTATAACACAGATACTATTATTGTCATATTTGAATGCTTTTCTTTAGAAACACAATTCCATTTCTTACACATATTACAAAACAGCCTTTACAGAAGAAGTGACATTTCCTACAGTAGTTACAGTATGCAGTACAGAACTGAAAGGCATTCTGACAGAAACAGGGACCAGTCTTACAACTGTCTGAGTTCAGCAGCCAAAGCTGGACGGTGACTGAAGCATGACTGTACATCCAGGATACAGCATAGATAATATCATGACACTAGTCAAAAAATACTCTACACCCATGCCGAAACCAGTTTGGCTTAGTGTATAGAGCATCGGTCTGCAGACTGAAAGGTCCCAGGTTCGATTCCGGTCAAAGGCATGTACATTGGTTTCGGGGACATCCTTGGTGGGAGGTGTACAGAAGGCAGCTGGTCGATGTTTCTCTCTCATCGATGTTTCTAGCTCTCTATCCCTCTCCCTTCCTCTCTGTGAAAAATCAATAAAATATATATATTTAAAAAAAGAATTAAAAAAAAATACTCTATACCCAAAGAAGTAAAACCATTTACAAAATGTGGAGAACTTAGCAGGCAAAAGTGTATTATATGTAACATTTTAAATCATCATCTAAAGCCATTGAAACTATTTAAAACACCTAAAAATATAAAAAGGAACCTTATAGTATCTTGCTGAACCTTATAGTAATTTTGCCTTTAAATATTTGTTAAAGCTTGATGTTATACTCAAAGTACATATTATGTAACTACAATGTCAAGTTAGACAAGTTTCTTCAAATGGTCCAAATCTTATTTTAAATACTCTTATTTCTAATTAATCCTTCCATGCATTATTCTTTAAGTCATAGTTTATCCATGGTGGAAAAGGTTTAAAAGGTTGCCTAAAATTTTCACATATGTGTCTTTGAGTAAGTAATAAGACCATGTTGAAAGTTCCCAGGTGTGGTAAACCAGGTTTAAAATATTCTGGACTTGTAGAAATACCAATGGGAACAGTTGGCCAGTATGCACTGCCTTCAAATGTTTATCTCACAAATATTGTCTTTTCCATTTCTTCGAATAAACACACTTTCACACACCATCAATTAAATGAACTTGATGATGTGGCTGGTATACTATACAAATATGTGGAATTTGTTAGTGATAATTCACCATGGAAAGGGAGGGTACAGATCCACTGAACCTCACAAATTTTGTATCATAAACCTGGTGCTTTTGGATGTTTTTCTGAAGTTCTTTCAAGATAAAAATAGAAATATCTTAATCATCCAAATGGTTTTAGCTAATATGAAACTCATTCTAACCCAGAATATGAAAGGGTTAATTATATATATATATATATATATATATATATATATATATATATATATATAAAACAAGTCCCCCACCCAGTTTTCTCTGGTCTGGAATTCCTTAGCTATTCCCATTATCTGTTGCAACACCATCTCAAAAATTGTTTTGCCACTCAACCAGCATTGTCAGTGATTGAGTGTTGACCTATGAACCAGGATGTCACAGTCCAATTCCTGGATTTTGGCTCAATCCCCACTGTGGGGCTGGAGGAGGCAGCCAATCAGTGATTCTCCCTCAACATTGATATTTCTAGCTTTCTCTCCCTTCCTCTCTGAAATCAATAAAAATATGTATTTTTTTAAGAAATGGTTTTGCCATGGTGAATTGATTCCATAGTCTAACAAACTTTTTCTTTAGGAAACTCAAGCAATCAAATTGTACCATGTTTTAGGTCATTTTTTACAGGCCTCAATTAAGAAAAACAACAATGTAATGATTTCCTAGTAAATTTCACAAAAGGGTACTAGATAACTTAATTTTGGTCAGAAAATTTATTCACAGGTCTAAACTAAAAAATAAAAGAAAATATTGAAACATGCTCTGACCAATGTGGCTCATCAGTTGGTTGGAGTGTCCTTCCGTACACCAAAAAGTCACAGGTTCCCCAGACTGTAGAGGAGGCCGTCAATCAATCGATATTTTACTCTCATATTTTTGGCCTGCCTTCCAAAAGCTTCTATTCTAGTAGGAAATGTGGATAACAACATGCATGCAAACAGATAAACATATTTGTCAGCTAGGGCTAAATACTCTGATAAAAATCAGCACTAGCGATCAACCATAAAGAGATATGGAGAAAATTTAAATACATGTTATTAAGTGAAAGAAGCCAATGGCATTTTAGAAAAGATAAAACTGTGGAAACAGTAGAGACATTAGTGATTTCCATAGGTAACAGGAAAAAGAAGGGATAAATAAGCAGAGCACATGGATTTTTTAGGACAGTGACTCTGCTCTGTATTCTCTAATGGATGCGTACCTGTGATTATCAATCTGTAAAAAACCAAAGGATGTTCAACACCAAAAGTGAATCCTAATGCAAAGTTTATGGACTTTGCGTGATGATGAATGTCAATGTAGGTTCATGGATTATAAGATACGTTACTACGAGGCTGGATGCTGATAATGGGGAAGATTGTTCATGGAGGGAGAGGAGGTTAGCAGTTATATGGGAAATCTCTAGACCTCCACTCAGTTTTGCTGTGAACCTAAAACTGCCTAAAAAACTGAAGTCTATTATTTTTAAGTTAAAAAATATGTCAGGCCCCGCAGGATAGAGCATTAGCCGAGGTTCTAATCCAGTCAAGGGCACATACCTTGGTTGCAGGCTCCTCCCTGGCTCCAGCCCTGGTCTGGACACATACTGGAGGCAACCAATCAATGTGTTTCTCTCACATTATGTTTCTCTCTGTCTTTACCTCTCTCTTCCGTTCTCTTAAAAAAAAAAAATCTATGGAAAAATATCCTCAGGTAAGGATTAGCAACCAAAAGAGAAAAATAAATAAATCAGAGTAAGGGAAAGCATGAATAGGGGTGGGGATTATTTTTAACTGATTCTCACTGGACTCAGCACATACTTCTTTTTTTTGGTTGATCCTCACCCAAGGATACTTTTCCATTGATTTTGAGAGAGAGTGGAAGGAAGAGAGAGAGGGGGAGAGAGAGGGGGGAGGGGGGAAGAAACATTGATGTGAAGCACATGGATTGGTTACCTCCCACACACTCCCAACTGGGCCTGGGATTTAACCTGCCCTTGACCCAGAATGGAATCAGAGACCCTTCTGTAGGTGGGCCAACCCTTTAACCACTGAGATGCGCCAGCCAGGACAGCAATTAATTTTCATTTACAAATATTTTAGGAGATGAAAATAATTCACTTCCAGTATTTTGTCTTTTAATGTTTTTCTAACAACTCAAAATAGCAACAACATAAAAGGAATGCAAGCATAAGAGTTTCGTAGATTAGCAAATAGTATACACTATGAAGGCATACAAGGAAGGTTAAACATGATGGTTAATTTTATATATAAACTTGATTGATCCCTGGGTCAATCAGATGTTTGTTTTTTGTGGGATTTTTTTTTGGATATATATATATATATATATATATATATATATATATATATATTCAATATATATTGATTTAAGAGAGGAAAGGAAAGGAATAGAGAGATAGAAACATCAATGATGAGAGAGAATCATTGATGGGTTGCCTCCTGCACGCCCCCAGACCAGGAGTCAAGTCCTGACCAGAAATCGAACAGTGCTATCCCAGTTCATAGCTCAATGGTCAACCACTGAGCCAAGCTGGCCAAACTCAGATCTTTGTTAAATATTATTCTTGGGTATGTCTGTGAGGGTGTTTCTGGATGAGATTAGCATTTTAATTAGACTAAGTAAAGTAGGTAGTCCTCCCCTCTACCCCTGTGGGTGGGCCTCATCCAATTCATTGAAGACTTAAATACAACAATAAAAACTAAGGCAAATTTTTCTTTCTTGAAACACTGATGTGAGAGAGACACTTGGATTATCTCTCGGCCTGAAAGCTAGAGCTGGAACATTGAACTCCTGCCTTCAGACTATATAACAGGCCATCCTGGTTCCATAGCCTTTGGACTCAGCCTTTGGAACTATATCACTGGTTTTCCTGGATCTCCAGCTTGATGACTGCAGATCTTGAAATTTCTCAGCCTCCATAGTCAGGTGAGAGAATCCTATTGGTTCTATTTCTCTGGAGAGCCCTGGTACAGTAGGGTACTTACCTGAAGTTCTACTGGAAATTTGAGTCAATGGAGCACAAAATTCAGCACTTTGTGGTCTACTCAAAATTACAGTGAGGTTAGTATTCTTATATCAGTGTTAGTTTATAGGATAAGGAAAGGGATGACCAGAGGTCCAGTGATGGGGTGGGATGTAGCAGAGCTGGTGCTCAAGCTCAATTTTAAACTCCATTTCTAGAGCACTCTGTAGCACAGTTATATGAAAGTAGGGTTTTTATCAAATTCAAATATGTTGAGAACAGAGGAATGCTTGGTTTGGCTGGGGACTGGTTTTTCTTGCTTTGTTTTATTTTAAGTCCATCCCTCAGAGAATCTTGGGTCATAAATATCTACTTAACTTATCAGCACCCACCACAAACAAAAGGAGAGGTTTTCTGATAGGTATACTCCTGGGTATCTCAGACTTGGGGTTATAAAGAAGTTGTTAGGATTCTTGTGTCTCTAAGATTGAATTCATGCCCCCTGGGTGAACAGCTTATTGTCCCCAATCAGACCTAGAAATCATCTTGCAGAATCTCTCCTAAAAACATGAGATTTGAAATCTAACAGACTTAAGTTTGAGTCTGGTTTTGTAATTATAAGTGAGTTATTGACCTCTCTGAACTTTATTTAGTGTCCTGTCTATAAGTGTAGATTATTGATTTCTATGAGTGAATTTATTCAACAAGTCTTTCTTGGCTATGTTCTATGTGCCAGAAATATAAAATGAACAAGAGAAAGCCTTCTACTTGCCAGAAGTACCCATTCTCATAGGAAAACACACATAAACCACATAATAATTCCAAAAGTCATATGGAGAGTGGTGACATCTTACCTGTAGTAGGGGCTTCTAACATTAACCTATGTCCAAGTCTCCTTTCCTTCCAGCCTAATAAGAGGGTTACACTTTTGCCCCCTACTAGTTAGGTAGTGTAACATAACTTGCCAGTGGGCTGAGAATCGGGATAACATGGTCACCTCTGGGCTAAAACATGCAACTGCCAGCATGATACTCTCAATACCCTCTTCTCGTGCCACATTGACCAGAGAAGCCAAGACTTCTGGATGGTACAATTACAGGATGATGAAGCCTCCATTAGCTCCTTCAAGGAAGTCACTGTGGGAGCTGCCTATGAGAATGACCCAGACATAAAGCAGACTGACCAAAGAATGAACTTGTGTTAAGGCTCCGAGATCTGTGGGTTATCAGTTACTAGGGTATGATGTAGCCTCACTAATTCATACATCAGCCTGCAAAAGGCATTCTGAAAGAGTCAGAGCTTGACTGAGTGCTAACTGATGCGTGAGAGGAGATCCAGGGAAAGATGTGAGGAAGGACCATCAAAACAGAGATGGATGCAGAGGGTTGCAGTGGCCTGGTAAGATAGATAATCATAAATAGTCCGTGAGTGCTGGGATGAAAGTGAGTGCAAAAGGGGCAAAGAGAGACTGAAGAGATAGAGAAGACCAAACTATGGAAGGGCTTGTGGGGCAGCTTGGCCTTAATCCTGAAGGAGATGGAAATCATGCAGGGCTTCTAAGCAAAGAAGTGACATGCTTGAGGTTACTTATGTAGAGGAAGGACTGGGGCAAGACTAGGGGCAGCAGACCAAGATGAAACTAAACAACTAATGGAAAGTACCTACTGTAGTACCTAGCAGAAAGCAGCACATCAATTCCCTTTTCCTGTACCCTGCACATATTTTAATGTAGTTTTAGAAACCAGCCAACCCTGTAGCACGACAATCTCACTTTCAGGACTCGTTAGAAATAAATGCTTCATTATGTAAGAGTGGCTGTATGAGGCTGTCTCCTACTGCCTTGCCTGTAGATGTAGAAAACTGAAAACAACCTGGGTGTTCATTGAGAGGAAACTAGTCAAATAAAGCATAGATTTATTTGGTGAAAAGCTATGTTAACTGACCTTGCTGGGGTATTCATGGCATAGAGTTAGGTGAGAGGGGAAAAAAAGAGTTGCAGGGTAATATGCATCATATGATTTCATTACTTATAAATAACACAGTCCTGTATGTGTTATTATGGTGCCTGTTTATACCCATTCACGTGCGCTGTGGCAGGGCGTGTAAGGCAATGCCAGCTGTTACCAGCGCTCACCTCAAGGGGCTGGCAGTCTCAATATAGTTACAGTCAGTGCGTATTACTTTCATAAGTCTTTACGTTGGTAAAAATATGGGAAGAAAAACACAGCCCTGGAGAACTGGAATTGGGAATGCCTTTTCTATAGTAATTATTTTCAAGTGCAAAGGCATGAAAACCAATCTTCCAGATGGAAGATTCCTCTTCTGATTGAAGTTTCCTCTTTTGGCTGGAATGTAACTGTTTTTAAAGCCAATGCCTTACCTTGAGTTCTCTGTGATTACTAATTGCAATGGATTGGACGCAACTCTCAGGAGATTTGAACGGATCTAGGCCTTCAGTGCTACTTATTCCATGATAGGAAGCCCTGTTCACTTTTAGGAAATGAATGGAAGTTCCCATCAGGATAAGCAAATTACTTTAGGTTGTGGGGAAAAAGCAACCAATCTTCCCAAAATATTTCTTGGCCTTAAAACACCAAGGACATGGAAATGAAGCTGAATCATTGAAAGTTCGTTGAGGGTGGAGCCACGGCCTACAACAGGTGCTGATAAATTGAATCTAACTTAATTAAACAAAAGCATTACCTCGGATTTAGAATAACTGTCCTCATTTGCCAGCCTTTTGCACCAGGCTCATGAAAAAATAACACACACACACACACACACACACACACACACACACACACCATCTTTCAAGAGGTACAACCTTAGGAGATACTGGAATGCTGAATTTAAGGTGTCTGTGAGCGACCTACATGGAAATGCCCACTGAACACTGAAAATGTCTAGATTGTCTTTCCAGAATACAGGGCAGGGACTAGAGCCACAACATAGAGTTGGGAATCATTTGTGTGGAAGACAAAGGGTAAGTAAACCCACACAAATATGAGCTGGCCGTAGAAGGCACAGAGAAAGGGGGCCTGGGCCGGTTAGCGAGCTTGTAAGATAGCAGTTTCAGGGGTGAAAAGAAAGTAGAGTCCCTGGGTTCCAGTCTTGGCTCTACCCAGCTGCCTGCTCTTGGGCTTATTGCTTAACTTTTTTTAATTCTCTGTTTTCTCATCTGAAAAATACAGTTGAAGTCATAAAGCCCTTAGAAAATTGTAGTGAGGACTAAATGAGGTGTTATCTGCAGAGTACTTAGAGCACCTGTCGCACAAAGAGCCCGGCCAATCTCAGGGATCAGATGGGGAAACAGCCAGGAGGAGGAAGGAGTGAGGAACACAGGGAGAAAGGCACTGAGGCCAACCTGGGAGGCGTGGTCAGAAGCTTCAAATTTGCCAGAGGGAAAGAAAGTAAGATTAGGACAAAAAGGCTCCCACTGAATTTAGCAACAAGGAAGTTACTAGGACTGGGCCAAAGCTGTTCTGAGTGGAAGCCAAACAGATCGTTTCCAAAGCAAAATAGGCAGCATTACTAGCATTCCAACAGATCCAGGAATCAACTGATATCTTAAAAGAAGGTTAAAGATGGTAAAATTAAGTTTTTATTTAAATAATATATTTCCGAGCATCAAAACAATATATGATCAATGCAGAAAACAACAAAAAGTACAAACAGGGTGGTTGGGGTGGGGAGAGAGGAAAGTAGTGCTTATTTAACCTTCCAGAGAGACCTACATTTTTTCTGTGAACAAGTATTTATATCAGGGTGTGGACACAAATAGTTCATTTAGTCATGTGGCAAGCATAGCCTGTATTTGCTCAAAACTTCTAAAACCTATTATTTAAAGATGCTTGAGGGAAACTTAGAATATTCTTATGATATCAGAAGAGACAAGCCTTTTTAAAGTATGTCACAAAACCCAGAGCCATAAAAGAAGGAATATAAAGTCTGCTTCATATACTTCTAAACCTACTGTGTAGCAAAAATAAATAAATAAAATAAAATAAACAAAACAAAAAAAATGTACAACACTATAAGGTAATAGAAAGATGAATGATAAATTAAAAATACATGGGAAAAACTAAAAAGTTTCCCTTTTAGAATATATCAAGAGCTCCTTCAACTCAATAGGAAAAGGATTAATAACCAACAGAAAATCAGATAAAGGATATGAACATAACATAGAGTTCGATGAAAATAAAATAAAAATGATTTTCAAATATTTGGCCAGATGCTCTGTCTTACTTTACTAAGTGATGCAAATTAAAACTACACTGAGATATGTTTTCCCTTGTCAGTCTGGCAAAGGTTAAGACTGAGAGTGTTATTCCTGATGAGAGTTGGAACACACATGCTCTCACACCTTGCCACAGGAAGCATTAAACGGCCACAATCTCTATATATCTGTATCAAAATAGCCCATATCCTTTGAGTACTTAATTCCATTTCTAGGAAACTATTCCATTAACATACTCACATGTGTGGAATCACACATGGACAGTATTATTCATCATAGCATTATCTGTAATAACAAAAAATTGGAAACAACCTAAAATTCCATCAATGGGGTACTGGTTAAATAAATGGAAAACAAGGGCTAAGGAAAGAGAGAGCCCTGAATCTCCTGAAAAGGAATGATTATTACAACACATTAAAAAAGAAAGCTCCGCATGCAACAGTGAAATTGTAACACTTAGGTGAAAGAATAAAATTAAGTCATGGGAAATATGAATATTTTGCTAATCAATGTATGGAGTATTTCTAGGAGAAATCACAAGAAAAAGAAAAAGAAAAAACAGTAGAAGCATTTGCTCTCAAAGAGCTAAATTGTTTGGCTCAGGCAGAGTGACAATGATTTCATTTTCACTGAGTATCCTTTGGTGCCTCTTGAATTGTGTACCAGGAATATGTCACCCATGGAAAAAAGAAAAGGATAATCTTTTAAAACAAAGTTAAATCTGTAAACCACTTTAGTTGTCTTTATTTTTGTAGCCATTTCTATTTTTAACTGCCTTGATTCTTGCCTACTTTGATTCTTTTCTATTTCCCTTCTTTTCCCTTGCCCCACATCTGTCTAATATAACAAACAAAAAAGCAGCTTCTTACAATTTAGCACATGACATATACCAATAAGTGTGCTTTATGGGTATGGATTCATTTAATTCTCACAACCACCCCCAGTAGGGAAGTTTTCTCTGCCGGTTTTTACAAATGAGGAAACTCAGGCCCAGGGGATTGAAGCTCAACCCAAAGTCATACACGCAGAAAGTCTGTCTCTGATATCAATGTTTCTTTTGGTAAACTGTACTGCCTGCAATATGGAATAAGTGTGCATACATATGTATATTTTTAATTGTTGAATTAATTATTACAGTCTTTCTAATTTGAAAATCAAGTGAGCTTAATATCTTATACGGCTTTTCAAAAACATACATACAAAAATAAATTTATGAATGAAACTATTTTTTTATTTCCAAACACAGGATAACTTCCCACAACTCAGTTGAAAGGAAGCCCCACCTTTCATTCATTCACTCAGCAGCCCTGACCTCCCAGGAAGTGCTCAAAACTGTGCTAATTCACTCACATGGAAAAATAAAGCCTTCTGGAAGGAAACTCAGTCAATTGAAGAGAGAGCAATAAGAATGTTTCCACTATCTGCCAGGCAGGGAGCTAAGCACTTTACATAGGTTCTAACAGCTGAATCATGGGAGGCGCAATTGTTACCTCCCGTTTTACAAATGAGAAAAATCAGCCTCGGATGTTCAGTAATTTCCTAGTGGCCCCAGCTTGTAGGTTACAGAACAAGATTTGAATCCAGGCAGTTTGACTTCAAAGCCAGAGCCGCACGCCGCTGCCTGGAAAGTGATTACTTCGGCACATGATACCGTACTTAGGTCAGCCGGGAGGAGAGCTTTCACTGTTCCCGGAAATGGGTCAGGGCAGGCTTCCCGGAGGGTGGTGCAGGCACAGTCTGAGTCTTCGTGACAGTTCAGAACAGAGAGATGCCGTGACATCCGAAAGAGATCACTCTACCCTGCACTGAAACTGATATGGAAAGATTTATATCCTGTAGAGAGGAAAAAAATAATTGTAGCCTGGAGCCTCACGTGATCCGCCTGGGAGCTGTGCCATGTAATTGATCCAAGTTTCTGTCGGGGAGTTTCATATTTTACTCAATACTCTGAAGTTTGGCTGTGGCACAGGCAAGTATCGACCAGGTTCCTGTCATCAGACGGGTACTGTTAGCTTGTCTTTAATGCAACATCCTAGATGTGTGCGACAGAACGGAGCAGGGCTGAGTCAGAAAGAGGATGCAGTACAATAAGACCCAGTGCCAAGAATAACAGTAGGAGAAGTGATTCCTTGTGAATTCTGGTACAGTTAAGAGCTAAATGTATGACATAAGAAGTACCCTTTGGGGACCTTATGAATACTTCAGGATTCATCCTGATGGCTAAGGGCCTTAAAGCTATACTTGATTCATCAGCTCTGGTTGGGATGGGACAGTGACAAGGCAGAAATCTCTAGGCCTGTGGGGTTCTAACCATCTGCTTTGCTGTGTCTAATTCTTTCATTATGACCACTCGTCTATTCCTAACTGGGCCATGGCTCAAGAGCTGGGCTCAGCCTCTGCCCTGTCCACCAAGGTATTAGCCGGTATCTGGTTGGGAAACCTGAAGGGCTTCTAATTCTGTAAATCACAAATTATGCCCTAGATACATCCTGACTCTCCTAAACTCAGTTGATAGCCTTTGCCTACTTGTTTTTACAAATAGCAGCCTTCATTTTTAAACAATTTATCTTTATTGTTGAAATTATTACAGATATCCCCTTTCCACCACCCCTTTCATTGACCTCCCCCGATCCTGCACCTGAATAGCACCACCCCCAAGTCGACTGCACTACTGTATGTGCCCATGGGTTATGCATGTATTGACAGCCTTCATTTTGAGACATAGGAGCAGCATGCTTTGGCCAGAACAATTTCTTTTCTTAAAAAGATTTATGGCTGGCCCGACCAGCGTGGCTCAGTAGTTGAGTGTCAACCTATGAACCAGGAGGTTGCAGTTCGATTCCTGGTTGGCACACATGCCCGGGTTGCAGGCTCAGTCCCCAGTGTGGGGTGTGCAAGAAGCAGCAATCAATGATTCTCTCTCACCCTCCCTCTTTCTTCCTCTCTGAAATCAATAAAAATATTTTAAAGGATTTATGGCCAATTGCCTTTGAAAGGTAAGATCAAATAATGCCTTTGATATATGCTTTTCCTACAATCCTTAAAAAGTACCCAAATAATAACCAAGCTTTGGACTGCATTGATTTTTACCTTCAAATTATCCCTTTGCTCCCTTGGATCCACTGGTGTGCTGGAAGACTATCTTTCAGGGGCCCTGGTTTGTAGCATTTGCCAATTTCCATGGTGTAAACACTCCCATCTTGTCTAATATGAAGCTACCAATAGAAATCACCCAGTACATATTTGACAAGCATGAGCACAGTCACTCTCTTGAGCCTGAACCCACCAGCCCCCTCATATCTCTGCCTGAGCTCCATTCTGCTCTTCTGTTAAGATGGTTGCTCTGGGACCCTATATGATCTTAAGTCACTTAACCTCTCTGAGGTTCAGTTTCTTCATCCATAAGTGAAGGCCACTTCCATAGAGTAGGATTTAAATGAATTAATGTGTGTAAATCATCTAGCACCTGATATTCAATAAATACCTGTTTGATCCAAAATGTCAATTCTCAATAACTCAAAATACCTCAGAAGAAAAACTACTGTGGTTATGAAATCTAAGGACCAGAAGTTCCCCTAGCACCATGGTCGGCAAACTGCGGCTTGCAAGCCACATGCAGTTCTTTGGCCCCTTGAATGTGGCTCTTCCACAAAATGCCTTGGCCTGGGTGAGTCTATTTTGAAAAATTGGTGTTAGAAGAAGTTTAAGTTTAAAAATTTGGCTCTCAAAAGAAATTTCAATCGTTGTACTGTTGATATTTGACTCTGTTGACTAAAGAGTTTGCCGGCCATTGCCCTAGGACATTACCCTGTATATCCAAACTCTCCAGAACAGGTGCTTATGCTTGTATTCTTTTTAAAATTAGGGTTGGTCAGGGAGTGTAAGGGATAATGCTGAAATACCCAGTAGCTAACCTCTTCCAGCATATCAGAGTACTGAAGACAGGCCATGGTAGTCTACCTTTCACCCAAATGTCCCCCAAGCATCATCAAGGGAGGGTATCTGCTTGATGGTGGGTCTAACTTCAGCACCAAAAGAAATGTAGTTTCCTTGCATAAGCAACACAGTCATAATAGATGAGAAGTAAACAGAGAGAAACACACATAGTTGGAAGTTGAGATGGAAAAGATGGAAATGTTGCAAGACTACAAATGCTTTATCAAAATATACTTTTTGTTTTCTGCTTTGGAGAACAGGTTCCAATAAGGAATCACAATATACTAGAGGAAATGAGCCACACAAAATGAGGAGAGTTGATGATGCCATCACTTGTGACAACTCCATGCATCCTGACACCAAAGAAGGGCAATGAGCCAGGGCTTGGTTATGTTGTCACCAGAGCCAGGTAAAAGCAATCTTCAATCAAATTTCAAATTTCACTATCACTAATTTAGAGACTATACTACTCCATGAACAACTAAGTTAAGCCACCTCAGAAACCCAATGAATGTTTTATATGTATCTTATCCCCATTAACATATAAACTCTTTCTCTATGCCTTGTGACATGAAGTGTACATATGCAGCAGCGGGTCCCCACAGCCAATTAGCCTGGAGGACAATTCCTCCCAGGGTACCAACAGCAATCAAGGCTTAACTACACCAAGACTTTGCACTTAGCCCACAAAGGGGTGTACCAAGACTGTCCACCTTGGTTGATTAGGGAGGCTGAACTACTGGCCCCTGTGGGTCACCTACCACACAAAGCTGCTCCATCAACACAAGGAAACAGCCAAAATGCAGAGACACAGAGGCATGTTGTGAAAGGGGGCAATGGAGGAAAGCAAACTATGGGATGATATGGAGTTCAGGACCACATTTATAAGGTTACTCAAGAATCTTTTAAAAACTGCTGAGAAACTTGATAAGACTTTCAAGGACCTTAATGAGAATGCCAAAAAAATGGAAAAGGACCAGTCAGAAATTAAGAATACACTGTCTGAAATAAAGAATTTACAGAAACTCAACTGTAGATCAATGTACCCCCAAGAATCAAATCAAAGATCTGAAATATGAGGAAATAAAAAACACCAAACCAGAAAAGCAAAAAGAAAAAGGATCCAAAAATATGAAGATAATGTAAGGAGCCTCTGGGACAACTTTAAGCGTACCAAATCCAAATTTTTGGGGTGTCAGAAGAAGAGAGAGCAAAATATTGAAAATCTATTAGAAGAAATAATGACAGAAAACTTTCCCCACCTGGTGAAAGAAATAGACTTACAAGTTCAGGAAGTGAGCAGAACCCCAAACAAAAGGAATCCAAAGAAGACCACACCAAGACACATTATAATTAAAATGCCACGGGCAAAAGACAAAAAGAGAATCTTACAAGCAGCAAGAGAAAAACAGTTAGTTATCTACAAGTGAGTACCCATACAAATGTCAGTTGATTTCTCAACAGAAACTATGCAAGCCAGAAGGGAGTGATAAGAAATTTTCAAAGTGATGAACAGCAAGAACCTACAACCAAGATTGCTCTACCCAGCAAAGCTATCATTCAGAATTGAAGGTCAGATAAAGAAATTCACAGACAAGAAAAAGCTAAAGGAGTTCATCACCACCAAACCAGGATTACATGAAATGCTGAAGGATATTCTTTAAAAAGAGGAAGAAGAAGAAAAAGGTAAAGATAAAAATTATGAATAACAAAAAGACATCAAATACATACTTACCAACAAGTGAATCTAAAAATCAAGTGAATAAAAAGTCTGAAGAACAGAATGAACTGGTGAATATAATGGAATCAAGGACAAAGAAAGGGAGTAGACTGGCAATTATCAGGTGATGGGGGTTTGAGGGGTGTGGGAAGAAACCATAGGCCTGTCAGACCAAAGTCATGGCAGACCAGCAATCAAGCTTCCTGTGAACATAAGCTTCTAAGACCTCCCTTAAACAGTGAGGGCAGCAACCCTTGGAGCCCTGACTATGATCTGTAGGTCAAGGACTCAACTCTGTGCTGCACGGACCCACACCCATACACAGAACTCAAGACCAGGAAGAAATCACCTCTGATTCTTTGACTTGCTTACCTGGATCTGAATTCTTCTGTAATATTTTTAATCAATCCAGGAGAACTTTTCTTCAGGAATAATAAACCCCATTGTCTCCAAATTGCAGTGTGCTCAACAGGCCTAAAGCATCTCATGGATATTATTCCACCATGAGGACTAGAGAAACTTTTCCTATCTTCATAAACTCAGCTTGTTAAGGAGAATACACATGAGGCTTAGTTCAGAAAGACTAAGACACTCTTTTTAAAAAAAAATAAGTAGTACCCAAAAGGGCAGGGAAGGGAGGTGAAGTACGTCATAACTTGGCCAGCAGAATCCCCTGGTCTGACCATTATATGTGATGCTTTCAAGTGGGTTCTTAGTAGTTTAATTTTGAGAGAAAAGATAGAAGGAACTAGTGAATGCATTTGCATGCTTAGTTTCTGCCTATGACGCCAAACACGAGAGAGCTGCGACCTTTGGAGAAACCGAAGATGGCTCAACTGACTTGTGAGGATAAATTAACTCAGTGTTCTTTGCTGACAAGTTGAGGTTTCCTAATTGTAAAGCAGAACCAGCAGCCACCAACAGAGAAGGTGTGTATTCCACAGACAGAGAAGAGATAGAGCCCTGAAACTCGGCCTAAGGGACCTCCCCACCCTGGGGTGCAGGGCCAGTGGAACTCCTCCAGGGTCAGCAATGCAAGTTCTCATCACCCAACCAGCTTCAGAGCAGCTGGCTTATTAACCTCTAGAGGTCTGGGAACTCTCTTCCAAGCTGAAATCCGAGGGAAAGGGCACACGGGGAGGGGTGTGGTCCCCAGGGCAAGGGGAGTGTACATTGTTGCCCCAGGAGAGGCCACTTCCCTCCCAAGATGCCTGGGACTTCCCACCTCCTGAGGGGAAGGTAGCTGAGCACATAGCAAAACAATGAGGGCACAGAACAGTTGACCTGCCCGCACAGTTCTGAATGAGAAATCCGTCAGAGCAGATGTGCCCCTCCCTGACCCTGGGAGACCTTCACCCTCAGCCAAGCTGAGGCCAGACCAAGAAGTCACCAGGAGCTACAAGTGGGCATCAGAGCTGAGGTTTTGGGGGCCAGGACTGAGACGGCCCCTGCTTAGAACTGTCCAGAGTTTTGGTCTCCAGGCCTGGCTGCCTTTCAATATTAGGCAGCCTTTTCCAAGTAGACATAACATGTGTCCCAAATATTTTCTCTCCAGGTAATGCCACTGCTTTCCCCAAAGCAGAGACATTTTCCAGAGCCTTATAGTCCTGGTATCTGTTCTGGGAGTTGCAGCCCCAGAAGAAGCAAGCTGTCAAATAACCCACTGTTTCAGTTACAGACTTCTTATGACTTAGTGACAAGTGAAACCACATCTGACAGCAACTGCAAGTCCCCTACTGCCCGGTGACTTCTCCTTTTTTTTCTTGGGATACCCCCTCCTAAATCATAGGCCCATCCCCCGTAATAAAGACAAAGAGCCCAATGCCACAGTTTAACTGAAATGTGGGAAACACCTCCTGAGAGCTTAAGACCAAATGCAAGCTACTTTTCACCCTTCAGCTCAAATGCATTAAGGGATGCTCTGAACTGGGCTCCACCGACATGTAGAGAAGCAGTCATGGACAGTAATTTTGAGGGCATAGGCAGGACCAGACAACCCTAGACACAGTGGTCAAGGAAGCAAAGCTGCCTCAGTTTCCCTTCTTCCTCCCTACACATTCCCATTTGTCCTGCCTCTTTTGGTCTCAGCTAGCAGTCACTTCAAATCCAGTGAGGTTATCAGTTAGTAAATGCTAATGGCACCACCTTTCCTGGTCATTTGTACATATTAAAAAATGAGGGATGAGCTCTCTGAGTGGGAAATCCGTTGACATCCAAAGAAAGGAGGCTATCATGGTGGAGCTATGGATGTTGCATTGATACGTAGGAGCAAAGTGGAAGACAGTGTTCCCCAGCCTCCCACCTCCCATGTGTGTGTTCCCAGCCCCACACAGCTGCACCTTTCCTGGATGCCAAGAGCACAGACCTGAGATTAGGTCTGGCTCCCTTGCCCCCCCCCCAGGGCCACTCTCAGGATTTTGAATAGTGAAAATGTGGACAGGGAAGGTGGCAGGCTTTTGTGGAAAGCCTTGGAAATGGCGTGCAGCATAGGATGCAAGCTGCGCTCATTATTTAAATTGGGAAACTAGCCTGGCTGATGTAGCTCAGTGGTTGAATATCGACCCAGGAACCAAGAGACCACTGGGTTTGATTCCTGGTCAGCGTACATGCCTGGGTTATGAGCTCAATCCCCTGTGGGGGGCATGCAGGAGGCAGCCGATTGATGATGTTTCTCTCTATACCTCTCTAAAAAAATCAATAAAAGCATATGGTTAGTAAATAAATTAGGAAACTAGGTTTGGGATCCTAGTGTTCTTAAAAAAAAAAAAAAGAGGGGAAATCACTTTTTTCTTTCATTTTCCACTTATTTCTTGAGAGGGAAAATGACTGGGTGACCAGTTGGTGGCTGACACAGTGGCCTGGCTCATAGATAGTTTTCTCACCAGCAAGACACCGCAGAGCTCAGCTGGAGGAGTTCTCCCAGGCAGACCCAGAGCCCAGGAATGTTTCAAAGAGCCGGTGTTTACTGAGGGATTACTGCGCACCGGGATTTTAAACACTTCGCCTCATTCAGTCTGCACAACAGTCATATGGGAAGAATTGTTATTCCCTCAATTTTATTTTATTTATTTTTGTTTTGTTTTTTATATTTTTATTGATTTCAGAGAGGGAGATGGAGAGGGAGAAAGAAACATCAATGATGAGAGAGAATCATTGACTGGCTGCCTCCTGCAGGCCCCCCGGTGGGGTTCGAGCCTGTGTGCCCTCCCATAGAGCATTGCCTAGGTGACATCCAAACAAGAGGAAAGTATACTTGTGTATGACTGTGTGTACATAATATACAAACCAGTAATGAAAATACAGAGGTGAGTACCTGAGCATCTCAGAGAGCCACACCCAGATTAGGGTAGTAGAGGATTTAGTTGAAAATTCTTCGGACCAGGTACTGCCTCTGGGGAGAGAAGCTGAAAAGGAAGGAGACTTGCTTTTCCTTATATACTCTGATGTCTTATTTGAATATTTTAGCATGCACATGTACTTCCTATTTTCAATTGAAAAGAAAAATCTGTATGTTGTTGTAGAGTCAATAAGTGTTTGAATTTACTGAATCACATTTTCCAAAAAAAAAACAACAGGTGAGGAAAAAGGCAATTCCACACGAGAGACCTGTCACATGCATCACAGGGGAGCCAGGACAGGTGGCTTCCTTCCGTGCAGGAGTGAGGGCTCAGCTGGGGGTGTCTGAATTGCTCAACACTTAAGAGCACTAAAAAGGAAACCATTTAACCATCCTCTCCCATTTTCATTTTCGAACTAACACTACTGCGGCCGCCCCGGCAGGACATGCCTCTCGGTAGAAAGTCAGTGAAAGAATGGATGACCTCACTTTCTCCAACAGGTGGGTGCTGTCGTGTTGTGCGCAAAACAAAACTCGGTAAATCGACGCATATTTTTAATACCATAGCAGAGTTCCTTGTCTTGGCAATCCAGGCGCGATCCTCTTTGCAAAGCAAAGAAGCCAATTTCGTGATAACACCGTTTTGTAAATAAATTTGAGGGGTTATGTGTGTGTGTGTGTGTGTGTGTGTGTGTTCTATGAGGGTCCCAATTTCAGCCTGGAGCCAATCACCTGAGCTGTCTGGGTGTCTGGGAGGCCGGTGGGACGGCCTGGTCATGAGCCAATTTGCATGAGACCAAGGACTTTCCTACAAGAGACTTCGTCATTGTAAGGGCTGAGGGAGCCTGGTCAAGCTCGGCCAATGAGAAAGGCTGGGGCACTAGAGGAGAACCGTGATCAGAGCCTAGAGCGGAGCCTGTTTGATTGCTTCCCAGCCGCCTGTGGACTCAAATCAAGTAAGACAGCAGGAGGAAGCTATGAACACAAGCTCCAGAAAATGCCACAAGGTACTCCTTTGACATCCCATCAAAGAGGTGAGTGGTATTTGCCCCACTTTTTTCCTGAACCAAGTGGGTGTCACTGACTTGAGGGCTCCAGCAGACCCAGCACCCACCCAGGCTCCCTGGGGCTCCCCTGCGGGAGTGGGATCACCCCACTGCCAGGAACAGGACAGCACAGCAGCCCAAGACAATGCTCTTGGCACAGAGATCAGAGTCTTCACCCGCAGAGTCCTAAGGGGGCCACTAGGGAGAGAGCAGAGCTGTAGCTGACCAGGCCGGAGTGAGTTGGAGCAGGTGAGGAGGAAACATATAAGTAAATGGTGGCAACAGAGTCGTTTGTGTAGGCTACACACACTGCACCTGGAGGCTCCCGGAATTTAACTGCACAAGATTTGGGGGCAGGCAGGTATTTCTGCAACAGCTGGTCAGGGCAAGGGCCAGGAAAGAAAAGTACTGCCGATGGCTCACAGCGTTATCAGGCTGGTGGGTTATCGGGGGCTGAGGTTTTTAAAAAAAACTGGAAAACTAAATCTTAGACTGTGGTAAGTTTTTTTTAAAGTCATAGTCAGCCTTAGCTTCTTCAAGTCCTGTAAAACTTTGTAGATGACTTTAGATTTACTTTCCTTCTCAACACATGCCAAAGCGCTGAGTCACTAAAAAAAAAAAAAAAAAAAGAGTAGAGGAAGAGTGATTTTGCTTCTAGGGCTCCTTGGTAATGACCTAAGCGGCGCATTTCCCTCCGATTATGATTCCTATGATGCTAAAGGACGTCACATTGCACAATCTTAATAAGGTTTCCAATCAGCCCCACCCACCCTGGCCCCACCCCCACCCTTCAACAAAGATTTATCAAATGTGGGATTTTCCCATGAGTCTCAATATTAGAGTCTCAACCCTCAATAAATATGAGGCTGAGGATGTCTGGGGCTCATTCTGTTCCTCGAGCCCACCGGGAAGAAAAGAGAGCTCCATCTCCCTCTAGGAGCCAGCTATGAACTCCCTCTCCACAAGTAAGTGAAGGAAATCCCTAGCCTGGGAACCGCCCGGAGGCCGGAGGCCGCGCCTGGGTGAGAGAGAGGGTGTGCGCTGGGAGGGCTGGCGGGCGGCCAGCAGCCAGCAGCCAGAGGCACAGCTTCCCCAGCTGTGCGGGCTGCTCACTGCTGCTCTCCCTTCCCTCCGGCACAGACACCTTCAGTCCCGTGGCCTTCTCCCTGGGGCTGCTCCTGGTGATGACTACTGCTTTCCCTACCCCGGTTCCTCCTCGGGGAGAAGATTCTAATGATACCACCTCAATCAGACCACCACTCACCTCGTCAGAACAAATTGAGAAACTCATTCAGTCCATCCTCCTCGAAATCTCCGACGTGAAAAATAAGGTGGGTAAGCTCAATGGAGGGTGACGGGAGGCCTGTGTGGGCATGCCTCTGCTTGCCCCTGGATGGGGACAGGGTTCCTGCATCGGGAAGTCTCTGGTGGGTTTTTCTGGGGAAGTTGAGATTTGAGGTCAAAGAAGCGGACTGTCTTATGGATTTCTCCTCTGCTGCTGGTCTCAGGGTATCCCTTCCCCTCCCGGGAAATGCAGAATGGGGCTGGAATCCATGTGCCCTGGCCCATTCCCCACTCCATATTTGACGTGAGCTGAGAGTCTCTGTTTCTTAGGACTCCCTTTTCCCTAACCAAAAAAATAAGGTCTGTTGATCTTTTTTGTGTGTCTGTTGGACTTTGTTTGGGAGGATTCGAAAAGTGGCACCTGAAATGAATGTTCAGTTTTTCAGGATAGTCACAGTACTTTTAAGTTGTACAAGTATGGTGGTTAGGAATTTCTCAAAGTCATTCCAGCTTATATACTGCAAATGTGGTAGCCCACCAAAGTGGCAAAATTATAGGTAGGTTAAAGGAGCTCCTAAGCTTTAAATGCAAGGTAGATTGACTCTGTTTTGTAGAAAGAAAAGAACATAGGAAAGGGGGTTTGGGCACCCCAAATCTCCTCTGGTTCTGCTGAACCAGCTTTGTGATCTTGAGCAAATTTCCTACCACCTCTGGGCTCCACCTGTAAAGCTGTGGGATAGGACTAGATTATCTTACAATTTCTTTCAACTGGAATATTCTATGGCTCAAATGATATTCACGCAATTATTTTCAAAATGTATGTAGTACGTGCCAGGTACTCTCTAAAACTATTATGTCTCATCCTCATAACAAACTTATGAGGAGGTGCTTCTTTATCGCCAATTTGGAGAGAGGGACACTGAGACTCAGGACAGTGATACAAGCCTGAAGTCACAAGTGAGTCTGGAATTGAACCCAACTGGGCCCATCTCCCACTAGATCTTGCTTGCCTGGATGCTAATGGGTTCTGACTTCATTTTTCTTACGAGAACTTCCTGGCCATGGTGGAGCACGAGTAGGCCCTCTAGTGGTGTTTGTGTTAGGGGCAGTTATGTGATAACAATTTTGGTATTTCTTCCCAGATGTGTAACAACCATGAATCGTGTAAAAACAGCAAAGAGGCGCTGACAGAAAACAACCTGAACCTTCCAAAACTGGCCAGAAAAGATGGATGCTTCCATTCTGGATTCAATCAGGTACCCATACATCATATTCACGGTTAGCTGTTTCTGAGTTCTCCACTTTGCATGCAGGGTCTGTGTACACATAGACCAGGCAGGCAGCAAAGAAGGTAATAGATGCAGAGAATATTGTGTAAATTTCATGAGGAGAAAAAAAAAATTTCATGAGGAGGCCAACAGAAATCTTTGTAAAGGCAATTTATTTTTGAATGGCATGGTCAGAGATAGCCAACCTCCATTGGGATTTTCACAGTGGTCATATGTTAGAAACTCCAACAGGTTTAGCTGGTTTATCCTGTATGAGGTGGTGGTTTAGTGACCTTTCTCCTCCTTGGCTGCCCTTTGTGTTGTCCTCCCTGCTGAGGTTATTCTCTACACCTTTCTCCTTGTAGGCAATGAGATAACCTGTGCTGACTTCTGATTATTCCATAAAAGGTTTTAGCCCAACACTGACAAGGGCAGGAGTGCAGCCGGAGGGAAGAGCATTAAAGGAAGAATAGAAAAGAAACCCCTTGCCACGTTCTAGCATCCATTGGGCTTTGAGTAAAATTAAATGGTGTCCAGATACTTAAAATAGGGCAGCTGACACTGTCTGATGTCCCAAAGCATGATGCCTAAGAAGTATGGGAAGTTCCCAGGTGTGGTAGTGAGGGGTGGGAATGGTTAGAGGGGAAAAGTTGTTAAATTATAGCAATTTTGTTTTAAACATTTTCTTTTATTTTTTAAAAATACATTTTTATTGATTTCAGAGAGGAAGGGAGAGGGAAAGAGAGATAGAAATATCAATGATAAGAAAGAATCAGACGCTGCCTCCTGCACACCCCACCCTGGGGATCAAGCCTACAACCTGGGCATGTGTCCTAACCAGGAATCGAACCATGACCTCCTGGATCATAGGTTGATGCTCAACCACTGAACTATGCCAGCTGGGCAAATTATAGCAATTTCAACTTTTACAATTCATTATATCTTCCTGGCAATAACCAATTTTCCCACCATCTTTCCTCTTAGGAGACCTGCTTGATAAGACTCACCACTGGTCTTCTGGAGTATCAGGTATACCTTGAATACCTCCAGAACACATTTGAGGAACATGCCAAGGCCATGCAGATGAGAACCAGAGCCCTGGTCAAGATCCTGAGGCAAAAGGTGAGTGTCGCCTCGTCTCCTCAGTTGGTGTGGCCAATACAGTCTCAAAGAAAGCAACCCAGACAATTTGGGAATGTAAAGCCAATTCAGAAGAAATGGTTGCATGTCAAAGAAAGGAACTGAGAAGTATTTCCTGATAGTTAGAACTGTTTTTTTGTGTGTATGTTGCGGGGGGAGGGGAGGTTGATTTTGATCTCTTCTGCAAAGGATATCAATAACTATATTTGAAACTATGTTAAGTTAGGTATATTTTGACATCAACTTCTAATAGCTTAAGAAATAAGAAAAAAGTATTTGTAGAGGCAGAAGGAAGCACATACAACCCTGCTCAGTGATCCATAATCGCGCAAAGAACAGAGAGCACAAAAATTATTTCAATATTTTAAGTATCGCCAAGAGACATTCTTATCATTATGGTAGCAACTCCTTTTTCCTACTTTTTGCAAGAAGAGTTAATACAGAGAATTAGCTAAAGGCTGGAAGAACAGGTACAGGTCTTTGGTACTACCAGCTGGCCATTCAACTGCCACCTGATGGAGACTTGATGGCACAGTGTATAGGTGAGCCAAACAGAGCTCAATGAAAAGTCCCTTTATGGAGAAGCCTATGGGTACTAATCCTGCCTTTTGCCTTAAGTCCGGGCATCTCCCACTTTAATGTGCACACAAATTCCCTGGGGTCTTGTTCCAATGCAGAGCTTGATTCAGCAGATCTGAGGTGAGACCTGAGACTTGCATCTAACAAGCTCCAGGTGGTGCCATTGCTGTAGTGCTCAGGCCACGCCTGGAGGTGTCCCTTGTCAGTGGGCTATGGAAAGGTGTTTCCCAGTCCTCCTGCACCACTAGATCAGTGGACTCTCAACAGATGCTGAATAGATGGGTGAGAGAAACTGGGGGGAAATATTAGTGTCAGAGGCCACTCAAGAGCCATTGCAATGCCTCTAACTATAGGTTATTCACTTAAATATTGAATTCCAACCATGTGCCAGGCACTGGTTAAGACATCAGAGGACAAATAAGACACTGTGGCTGCCCTTAGGATGCTTATGATTTAAAGGAGCCAGAGCAGCAAAGGGATGCTTAGAACTCAGTTGCTATGAAAGGGTGGACTCGGAGGAAAAGCACCTCACCCTGCAAGGCAGGGTAGGTGGCCCCAATTAGTCTTCTTCCCCCCAAATCTGAACATCTCCCCACAGCTCAGAGCATCTCTCCACTGAAAAGGATTTATTCAACATTTAAACAATTCGTCTTGCTTTCTTTCCCTTCAGATAAAGAATCCCGTTGAAGAAACCACCCCTGACCCAACCACAAACACCGGCCTGCTGGAGAAGATGCATGCACAGAATGAGTGGCTGAAGACCACGACGATTCACCTCATCCTGCGAAGCCTCGAGGACTTCCTGCAGTTCACTCAGAGGGCTATCCGGATGTAGCCTGGGCATCTAAAATGATTGCAACTCATGGACATTCCTTTCTCTGGTCAGAAAGCTGTCCACTGGGTACATAACTTATGTTGTTCTCTATGAAGAACTAAAAGTATGAGCAATAGGACACTATTTTAATTATTTTAACTTATTTATATTTAAATATGTGATATTGAGTTAATTTATACAAGTGATATTTATATTTTTATGAAGTGCCACTTGAAATACTTTGTGTGTTCATTTTGGAAAAAAAAAACAGATGGTTATACAGCTTGAATACCTTCATTTCAGAGTCAGGTCATTTCTTGAAATGTGTAGGCTTACCTCAAATAAATTGCTAACTTATCATGTTTTTAAAAGAAATATTTATAATGTATTTATATGATGTTTAAATTGTTTTTATACCAGTAAAAGCCTTTTTAAAAAATCAGCAACCAAGTCTCTGTGAGTTTCTGTCACCAACAACAGCACAAAGAGTGACAATCACCTGGTAAAAGATAAATGATCACCTACTCCTACTGCATGCCTGGCACCATGCTAACTGTGTTGCATCCATCGTATTTAATCCCGCACTTGCACACCCTTTAATGGGTGAAGGAGAGTAAGTGACTCTCCTAAGTCACCCAGCTGGAAAGTAAGACATAGGCCCAGATTTGAAATCCAGGTCTACCTACCTTCAAGCCCCCTTCTCTTAACCTTTAGGTTCCATTGCCTCCCAGGGGACTGAAAGAAAATCACAGAACATGTTCATATAGCGAATACATTTCAAGATATAATTAAAACCCTTTGAGATAATTACAACTGCTTGATTAAGACAATAGTGCAAGTTTCCCAATAACATGAAAGTTCTGCCTTCTTCCTCTGGATTCCTCAAACCCTGCACGTACCTGTCTGTCATAGCACCTACCACAGTGTAACATATCTTTAAATTGATGGGTTACTCTTTGCAGCCAGCATATGGGTTACTCAAGAAGGCAAGCCCTATTATATACACTTCATATCCTAAGGCCATAGGAACCAATAAACATTTTTTGAATGAAGGAACCATACATATATGATCAAATATAAGACACTTCAATTCTTGGGGCCTCTATACTGTTGGGCAGTGAGTGGGGAAATTATAAATACTGTGATTTGTGAATCTTCATCTTAAGGGAAACAGTAAGAATTAGAAAGAAACATTCTGAGAACTCCTAAAACAGTGCATAGTCAGTGCATGTGTATCTATCTCCATGTCCTTTCCCAACAATAATATTATTTTCCACTTTCTCCCCTTGCCCCATCAATAGTGGTGGTGAGAGAGGCAGTCTGGGTGACTGCACTGGCCTCTCCACCCGACCTCAACACAATGTTGGGAATTTGGTAAAGATTTCCCCTTTTTAACCCCAGCAATATAAAGTTCTGACTTCTAATAAAGACTTCCTCACCCTAACCACCGTACACTTCTGCCCATACACTTCTCCAGGGAAGAAGTTCTGCTGAGCAAGGGAAAGCCCACAGAAGTCTGAAACTGAAAGAAGCTATGCAAGAAAAGAGCCACAAACTCTGACTTCTAGAAATCATGCATCACAAGTGGCTTCCCAACATTAGGGCCAAATCAAAGAACCAAGATAAAGGGCAGTTGACCAATGCATCCATTCTTCAAACAAAATGTACTGAGCATCATATATGTCAGGTAATGCTAGGGATACAGAGGTGAACATGCTAGACCTGACCTCTGTCCTCGTGTGATTTATACTGTGGCATGGAAGACATAAGACAGACATTGAACAAAGAATGTAAACGTAATGAGGTTTTTCAAAAGAGAAATGTTGGGTGTACTGAGAACCTATTCTGAGGACATTAATAGCAGGGGAAAATTACTAAAACCAGGGAGGGCAGTCATGGAGCCTAATTGAAAAAGAGAGATTTGGACTGAGATGTGAAAAAGATATAGCAGTTATCCAGGTCAAGGTGGGTGGGAAGAGTATCCCAGACAGAGGGAATGGCATGTGCAAAGGGTTGAGGTGGTGAAAACTACATTATGTCCAGTGCATAAAGAACAAAAAGGTTGGTTGAGAGGGGGTGGAGAGGAAGGCTGAGACCCACAAATCACTGACAGCATCAGAAGCCATATTCAAAATTTTGAAATTTATCCCATATGTGGTGAGAAGGCATTGACAGGTTTTAAGCAATAGAATGTCATATGAAATTTACATTTTAATATGATCACTCAAGTTGCAGTGTGGAAAAATGGATAGGAAAGGGGCTGGAGGAGAATGTCAGAGGAACATTCCAGAGGCCTTCATTGTAATTAGGATGGTGGTAATGACTAGAGAAGAGAAGTCAATGCCAGCCATCAACAAAAGATAGCTAGGAGCAAGTTCAGCAGGATTTGGTGATTGGTGTCTAAGATTCAGGAATTTCAGAGGCACACCAAGGCTTTGATAGCAGGAAGAAGTAGGGGTTGGATGGAAGAGTAAAACACAGTATTCCCTTATTCATTCATTGAAATATTCTCTGAACATCTGCAATAGGCCAGATTCTCCACTGGGACCTAGAAATATGATTGTGGATCAGAAAGTCTAGGTCTCTGATCTGAAGGAGCTTACAGTCTGGGGAAAACAATTTAAAGAAATAACTACTATGCTGTACACTAAGTATGTGTGCTACTACGTTAAGTTGAATTGTGTCACCTAAAAAGTTGAAGTACTAACACCCAGAACCTATGAATGTGACCTCACTTGGAAATAATCTTTGCAGATATAATCAAGATAAAATGAGGTCACATCTTATCTTGGGGGTGGGATGTCCCAAGCAGAGAGCATAGCATGTTTGAAGGTTAAGAGGAAAGAGAAATATCTGGGTGGGCCTTATAAGAAGAGAAGAGAAGAGATAGTAAAGGAATCTGTGAAGATAAAGGCACGGGTTGAAGAGACAGATTTGTAAACCAAGGAACACCAATGATTGCCAACAATCAACACTTCGGTTATACTACGTAAATGACCCACAAATCTACAAGAGAAAGTTGTAGGGAGGTAGCAGTCGGATTCCACTCCTGAAGGTAGGAAGAGGCAAGTAAGGATCCTTCTCTAGAATCTTCAGAAAAGCACAGCCCTTCTCACATCTTGACTTCATATATCTAGGCTCCAGAATTGTAAGAAAAAAATTTTGTTGTTTTAGGCCACCTGATTTGAGGTAATTTGTTATAGCAGCTACAGGAAACTATTACTGCTACAATGCAAGACATAGTAGGAAAGTCTAATCTAAAATTGAGGCTTCAGGAAAAGCTTCCCAGAAGAAATGACATTTAAGCTTATATCAAAAGAATGTTTAGGATTGAGTCAGTTAAAAAGATGTGAGTTGGGGTTGGGTGTCCCAAGCAGAGAGCATAGAACATGGGAAGGCTTAGAGGAAGGAGAGAACATGTTGGAAAAATTGAAGGAATCTCAAATTGCTGAGGCACAAAGGTGGAAGTAGTAGAGATGAAGCAGTAGGATCCAAGTTATGAAAGAGTCTAGAGGATGGGTTAAATAGAATAACAGAAAATTAAATAATGTAACAGAAAAGATGAAGAACAACTTCTTTAAATGTTTTTGATTTGGAGTTTCTTTTGTCTGTTCACTTTTGGTTTTTAAACGTTGGGGGATTTTTTCAGTTTCTTCTGGTGGAATGAGCTCAGAATCCAGAGGTAGTATCTAGAAGAGATCCTGTTTTCTAGCAGGTTCCAGCAAAAGGGCAGATGGTACCAGAGAGGCGAGAGACAAAAAGGAGAGACGATAAGGAGCATCAGCAGCAGATGTGACTTCTGGCACTGTGATGTCTAGTAGTGAATTTTAATTTATTTTCTGTCTTACTCATTAAACTTCCAAGAGCTTTACTCACCAACATGGCATCTTAGTTCCAGTCTAGCTGTGACAAATAAAGGGAGGGTCACATTCACTTTTGGGGGGAAATGGACACTGCAATATTGAAAACACATGAAGATTCAGAGAAGTGATCGAAGAGAAAACAAAGCTAAGTGTTTAAAGAGAGAAGCGATAGACAAAATCAAGAATACTCGGGAGGATTTGGGAAAAGTTTGAATTTCCTGTAGAAGGCTTGATATGGAGACACTGCTTATTATATTTGGATGCTAAAGGGAAGGATTACCTCCCAAAGTTAGAGCCTGGGGCACTTCCGTTACACTATGAAAATGGCCCAAATATCAGCAAGAGAGAAAGCGGCAGGGAGGCAGCAGTCCAGATTCCACTCCTGATAAAACTTCCCAATTTTTGGTGAGTTAAGAATGGGAAGGAAGAGCCGAGGCCAGTTTGGCTCAGTGGATAGAGCGTCGGTCTTCGGACTGAAAGGTCCCGGGTTCGATTCCAGTCAAGGGCATGTACATTGGTTGTGGGCACATCCCCAGTAGGGGGTGTGCAAGAGGCAGCTGGTTGATGTTTCTCTCTCATCGACGTTTCTAGCTCTCTATCCCTCTCCCTTCCTCTCTGTGGAAAATCAATAAAATATTTTTTTTTAAAGAATGGGAAGGAAGAGATAAACCATCCTACATTCTCTAAGAAATGACTAATAGTAAATAATGATAATAACATAACTACTGTATTTTCCAATGTATAAGATGCCTCCCATGTATAAGACACCCCCTTTTTCCAACCTAAAGTTATGAAATCAATAAACATAAAACAGAACACATTTTTATTTAGTAATTATTGCAGGTCATGTTTACATACCCGTGCTATGATATTATGCATCATATCACTTTAGTCAGCCCCTGTTGCATTACTGCTCTCTTCTTCATCACTATTAGCTCCAGACATATCAATTTCTTCAACTTCTATTGTATCACTGCTGTCTTCTGAGTCAGTCTATATATATGAGATCATCCTCATAACTGGTGGCATTTTCAGGGCTAACTGTTCGTGTTCTCATGGCCAACCCTTCTCTCCTCATGAAATTGAAGCACTATTTTGCCTTTCCCGTAAAATCAACAATGTTCATTTCGCTTGCACACATTCTTACCTGACAGTGAATAAGCTTTGTTGACACACATAAGCCACTCTGGTGCTGTTCTATAACCCAGGCCTTAAGCCTCTGCTCCAAGTTTGCCCATTTTTCTGGTTTTCCTCTTAAGGCCTTCTTTTTTTGGCATCTTAAGGATTTGTTCTTCCTGTTTTCTCCAGTGCCTGATCATACACTCAGTGGGAGGAGGTCCAAATTGTTTCTCTGCAGCTCATTTCCATGCTCTTTTGCATAGCTAATTACATTCAGTTTGAATCTTGCAGAGTAGGACAATCACTTACTGGTATTTATCTTTTTGTTTTTTGACATCTTTATGGGTTCTGGTCCCTGTTGTATCTGTGCACTCTCCATCTCCACCTCCAATTAGGGCATCAGCTGACGTCAGTAACAATAAGGCTTGTGACTGAAGGAAGCCTGTTTGACAAGGTATGGGCAGCTATGCACCTGCTCGGCTCTCTTCTCAGCTGACTTCCCTATATAAGACGCCTCTCCATTTTCAGTCTAATGATTTTAGAAAAAAAAATAGTGTCTTATACACAGAAAAATAGAGTAATTGTTTTTGAGCACTTACTTTGTGCCAAGCACAGTTCAATAAATGTACTGTGTCGAAAGCACATGTATTAGCCAAAGGAACAGAGTGTCTAAGAAACTTTTGCAAAGTCGGAAAGTGTGTAAGTTACATAGCAGATTGCAAGTTAACCCTTCAAATCCTTCTTCCACTTCTCCCATAGTTACTAGTAGAATTTGAATTAGACAAGTGGCTACCATTCTCCTTTGCAGGTAGGCTGAGCTGAAGAAAGGACATGGTAGGCCTAAGTTTGCTATCCTAGAAAATCCTGCTTCTAATTATGTCCCTTGGCTGGTATCTGAGAACTTGAATAGTAAACAGTTCCCTATACCAATATAGAACTTCCCTCAAATAATAAGAGCCTAAAGTGTGTGTCCAAACAATGATCTATATGTACCACCTGCTTTCCTGCTAAGAATCTGAAATTTTAATACGTGAGAAGCAGAGGGTGCCCCAGTAATATCTTTGGGTTGCTAATGAATTTTCCTGGCAAACACATGTTGCCACAACTCATTGTTGAAGGAATTAAGCGCATCCTGTTTTGAGTCCACTGGGAGAAGACTCTTGGAAGCTCGTGCCTGATTTTCTCCAGAATTCAGTCCATGTGTCCTTTCCTTTGGCTAAGTTTACTTTGTATCCTTTGCTGTAGGAAATAATAGCTTGTGACTCATATTCACTGTTTCTTAAAAGCCCTCCTAGTAAATCACAAAAAAACTTAACCACTGTGTTGGGAAACCCTGAACCAGTGGCAAGTTTCCACCAATGAAATGTGAGTAGAATTGATGTAATTTTACTTTTGCTTGCCCTAAAAGGTATTACTTACCCTTTACTTCTGGTCTTTCTCCTTTCTAGGGATTAGAATAAAAATTTATTGGTGAATCGGCTTCAATCATGCAGAAGAGAACAATATCCATAGCTGAAATGTCTAATATAGTGCACAGTAGCCACTTATATGTGTTTAACTTTTTATTTAAATTCAGTATAATTATATAAAACTAAAAATTAAGGTACCAATTTCAAATGTGCTAGCGTTTATTATATTGGACAGTCCAGATATATTTCCATCATTGCAGAAATTTCTACTAGACAGCCCTACACTGAAGGTTAGTGGAATAAAGATGAATGGAACTTCAATCACCAAATTACTTCCTGGAGCTGAATAGTCTCACCAAACTGTATCAATAATAACACTGTACTGTTAAATGATAAATACACTTTTAACTTCTCTAAGCAACTATATTTGGGGATATCTTTGTTATAGCAGCTTATCCTATACTCTCACATAGCTCCCAATTTCTTTCAAACTAAGGATTTTTTAAAAATGCAGAAATCAAAATAATCATGCACGACAGGGGCAGACACAGAATATCTTAGGAGCACAGCTTCCCTTGATGCCCAGGGAACATTGTCCACTATGTTTTAGGGTCTCCCAGAATATGAAAAGCTCATACTTGCTCTACGAATGCCTTTAGTATCACCATCAAGAAGAATTTACACAAATAATCTAAGTTCTCCCTCCCCAATCCCCTTTATTTTTAGGGAGAGATAAAAACATCGACATGAGAGGGAGACATCCATCAGTTGCCTCCCAGATGTGCAACCCACTACCTCCCAGATGTGTGGTACCGAGCCACACCAGCCAAGGCTGTGTACTTCTTAATGTAAACATGTAATGCTATAAATTTCCCTCTCAGTGCTGCCTTAGTTTTGTCTCACATGTTACAGTTTCATTTTGATTAAATTCAGTGTATTCTTTTAATTCTCTTGAAACTTTTTTGACTCACTCATTATGTACATTTACTGTTTAGTTCCTAGTATTTGGAGAGTTTTCCATTATCTTTCTGATAGCCATTTCTAGTTTTATTCCATTGTGTTCAGAGAACATACTTTATCTTATTTCAGGTCTTTTACATTTGCTCAGGCTTAGGTTATGGTTCAGGATATGTTCTATTTTGGTATATGTGCTATGAATTTTTTGAAAAGAAATGTATTATTACTAGAGTGTTTTACACGTCAGTTAGGCCCTGTCAGTATCAACGAATAGGTGTTGTTGAGCTCTCCTATATTCTTGATGACTTTCTCTCTAATTGTTCTACTGATTGTTGATAGAGGTATCAAAGTCACCAACTAGAATTGTGGATTTGTCTATTTTTTCCTTTCAGTTCTATCATTGTGGCTTTATATATTTGCAGTTCTGTTGCATGGTGAACACACTCAGGATTACTCTGTTTTCTTTGTGGATTAACCTTTTTATCATTATACTAGAGGACCAATGCACAAAATTTGTGCAAGAGTAGGCCTTTCTTCCCCCAGCTGTCAGCACCAGCTTCCCTCCATCACCTGGGACCTGGGCTTCCCTCCTCCGGCCACCAGCAGGCACCCAAGACCCAAGCTGGCTTCCCTCAGGCCACCTGCAGGCACCTGGGACCCAGCTTCGTCAGGAAGGATGTCCGGTCTAATTAGCATATTAACCTTTTATTATTATAGATAATGTCCCTCTCTGTCCTTGGTAATTTTCTTTGTTCCAAGTCTACTTTATCTGATAGTAATACAGCCACTCTGCTTCCTTTTGTGGAAGTTTTTCATAGTATATTCTTTTCCATCATTTTACTTTTAACCTACATATATCATTAGAACTGAAATGAGTTTCCTCTACAACATATGGTTGGGTCAATCCACTATACCAATCTCTGTCTTTTATTTGTTACGTTTAAATAATTTACATTTAATGTAATTGTTAAAATATTAAGACAAATCTGGTGTTTTACTTTTGTAGCTTATGTTTAATATCTCTGTATTTTTGTTTCTCTGTTTTCTTTTTCCCACCTTCTAGTAGGTTGCTTGAATATATATTAGAATTCCATATTAATTTATCTCTAGTGTTTTTGAGTGTTTATCTTTGTAAAGCTCTGTTAGTTTCCTCAAGGCATTCATTACATTATGTATACACTAGAGACCCAATGCATGAATTCGTACAACAGTGGGGTCCCTCGACCTGGCCTGCAGGATCAGGCTAAAACCACCTCTCCAACATACCCCAAGGGGTCTTGGATTGCCAAAGGGTGCAGGCCAGGCCAAGGGATCCCAGCAGTGCAAGATCAGGGTAGGGGAGGGATAGAGAAAGTTGGCCAGCAGGGTAGGGACTGCGGGAGGGCTCAAGGGCATCTCACTCAGTCCCAATCAGCCAAACCCCAGCAGCAAACTAACCTACCAGTCAGTGTCTGCACCCTGGTGGTGAGTGCATGTCATAGTAAGTGGTTGAGCCGCCTTAGCATATCATTAGCATATTACGCTTTGATTGGTTGAACAGACAACCAGACACTAAGCATATTATGCTTTTAATAAATAAAATAGCTTATCAGAGAACACTGGTGACTACATTTTACAAATTTGAGTAGAGCTCAGAAACTTACCTCTCTTTACATTATTTTACTCTCCCCCATTTATAATATCATTGTGTTAATTATTTCCCTTCCATACATTGAGAACCACATGAGACTGTTAAAATATTTCCTTCAGGAGAAACCAAGTTGGTGGCATAGGTAAATACCTAAACTGCTGCCTCAAACAACTATTTCAAAACTACAACTAAAAGACAAAACATCTATCACCCAGAACCATGGGAAAGCTGGCTGAGTGGAAGTTATACAACTAAAAAGAAAGAGAAAAGAGCATTGAGACGTGCGCAAGAACTGAAAAGCTGAAGTACAGAGGGGCATGAATTGGGCAGGCGGCAGGTGTCTGAATGTGCTGCTTTTTTCAACTCATAGGGAGACAAGCTCCCTATTACTCTGGAATCCAGACTCCTACAGAGACCCAAACTCCTACAGAGAGAAGCTGGACAGTCTGCCATCAGGTCGGAAAGTGAGGGTGACTTTCTTGCAGAGGTGCACCCAGCAATCATTGTTTACTGCGCTGGGGCACGGGATACTGGGATTGGAAATGCAGAGACACAGAGACAGCAGACTGGCAGCAATCACTGTTTGCCACGCCCTAGCCTAGTGACTCCCTGAGACCCCGCCCTGCTCAATCTACAAACCCACCAAAGTTCCAAGCAGCAGCTTTTTCATATAAATGGCCTGCCCTATCACAGCTTAACCTAACAAACTGCAGCTCTTGTCAGACAGCTCCAAAACCTCCAAACCCCAAGCAAAGAGGTGAAAACTGCAGTTCTCGCTATAGGTCCTGCTGGGTAACCTCAGACAGTAGCTGACATGCACCCCATTGGAAATCCAGAAGCCAGTGTATCTAGTGGTTTGTGTGAGATGACACCAGATTTCAACTACTCTCATAAGGGACACATTCAAGAGGCAGACTCAGGGGCCAGATGGCTTCACAGGGGAGTTTTACCAAACATTCAAGGAAGAAATAAAACCTATCCTCCTCAGACTATTCCAAAAAATTCAAGAGGAAGGCGGGGGAAAAGAGGCAGACTCAGTAAGCACCAAAGCCCTACTGAAACAAGTTCTGCCTCATAAGCATGTCTCCAGAGCAGTGGTTCTTCCATTATAGACATAGCGGGTCCTCACAGCCAATTGGCCTGGAAGCTGGAAGTCAATTCCTCCCAGTGACACCAACATCAATCAAGACTTAACTACAGCCGAAACCGGTTTGGCTCAGTGGTAGAGCGTCGGTCTGCGGACTGAAAGGTCCCGGGTTCGATTCCGATCAAGGGCATGTACATTGGTTGTGGGCACATCCCCGGTGGGGGGTGTGCAAGAGGCAGCTAGCTGGTCGATGTTTCTCTCTCATCGACGTTTCTAGCTCTCTATCTTTCTCCCTTCCTCTCTGTAAAATATCAATAAAATATATATTTTTTAAAAAGACACATCATAATTAAAATGCCACGGGCAAAAGACAAAGAGAGAATCTTACAAGCAGCAAGAGAAAAAGTTAATTACCTACAAGGGAGCACCCATACGATTGTCAGCTGATTTCTCAATAGAAACTATGCGGGCCTGACAGGAGTGGCAAGAAATATTCAAAGTGATGAATAGCAAGAACCTACAACCAAGATTACTCTACCCAGAAAAGTTATCATTCAGAATAGAAGGTCAGATAAAGAGATTCACAGATAAGAAAAAGCTAAAGGAGTTCATCACCACCAAACCAGTATTATATGAAATGCTGAAAGATATTCTGTAAGAAGAGGAAGAAGAAAAAAAAAGTAAAGATAAAAATTATGAACAACAAATACATATCTATCAACAAGTGAATCTAAAAATTAAGTGAATTAGTCTGAGGAACGGAATAAACTGGTGAATATAATAGAATCAGGTGCATAGAATGGGAGTGGATTGATAATTCTCAGGGGGAAAGGGGTGTGGAGGATACGGGAAGAGATTGGACAAAAATCAAACACCTATGGATGAGGATAGTGCAGAGGAGGTAAGGGCAGAGGGTGGGGTGGTAACTAGGTGGAAAGGAGCTATGGGGGGGAGAAACTATTATAATAATCTAAACAATAAAGATTTATTAAAATTTTTAAAAAATTCCTTCAATAATTAAACATGCTTTGGAAAACTCAAGAATAGTAAAAGCCCTATGTGCTGAGGTTCAATTGACTGGATATTGTCCCATGCACAGAAACATTGCTGGTTGAATTCCCAGTGTGGGCCGTGCCTGGGTTGCAGGCTCAATCTCCACTAGGGGCATGCAAAAGGCATGATCAATGTTTCCCTCTCACCTTGCTGTTTCTCTCTCTCTCTTTCCCTTCCCTTCTCTCTAAAAATCAATAAACTATTCTTTGAGGGGGAAAAAAGTCAAAGAAAAGTGTTTTTCCCCCCATAATTTTGCTCTTTCTATGTTCTTTTTTTCTTCCTGATGTTCATTTCTGTTTTGTTCAAAGAACTTCCTTTAGCCATTCATTTAGAGTAGGTCTGCTAACAATAACTTCTTTGTTTTTCATAATATGAAATTATCTTGATTCCCTCTTCATTCCTGAAGGATATTTTCACTGGATATAGAATTTGGGGTTGACAGTTCTTTTCTTTTAGCACTTGAAAAATGTTGTGTCACTCTCTTCTGGCCTCTATGATTTCTAATGAGAAAGTTGCTTGTCATTCAAATTGTTTTTTCCTAGATATTAGATAATGTGTCATTTCTCTCTAGCTGATTTCAATATTCTTTTTTTCTTTAATTTTCAGGTGGGGAAAGAAGTCTAGGTCCTCCATTTGTCCTCAGTTGACACCCAGGGTAGGAGGAGTTTCTTGTTACTACTAGGCAGGGGTAGGGATTTAAGCTGTCTAGAAAAAGATGCCTCACTATTACTCTACATTTAGACTCCACTGACACGGTAAGGGTAAGAGGTGGCCTTGTTACCACTGAGTGTTGGTGAAAGTTCTAAGTCTCCATTAGGCATCCTCTGGCATAATACTAGTGGGAAAGGGAAGGGACACCTCCTGACCATTAGGTGAAGTGGATCTTCAGGGTCTGAATGTGGCCCACTGACACCACAAGGGCTGGGGTGGATTAGTGGTTCATTATTGCCTGTCAGGGATGAAAGTTGGAGCTCCCCACTTAGCCTCCTCTGACACCCAGCCCAATGGGGTGTTGGGGTGCCCCCTGCCTATAACTTCATAAGGGTGGAAGTTAGGTTTCTCACTTGGTTTCAGCTGCAAGTAGGATAGTGGGACTGTAGGGTTTTGGTTTGTTTTTTTTTCTGTGATTTGCTTGGAGTCAATGGTTATTATCTAAAATTTTGTGAGACTGTCCCTTTTCTAGTCCTCTGGCTAGAAAATTCAGGCTCTTCTTGGGATTTTTGTTTTTTTCTGCACCCATTGGCATTTTCTAGGTTGTTCTCTTCTCCTGTATTGAGTCTGAAATATTTGAGGCAAAAAGAAAACCCAGGGAACTCGCCATTGTGTCATTCACCAGGTCCTAAGGTTCCTAGCTGATCTTCCTCTTCTCTCTAGAGTCCTCTTATGTTTGTTTTATATATAATGTCCAGGGCTTTAGTTATACTTCTTAGGAAGACTAGGAGAAAGCATGTCTATTGCATATTCCTGGAAACAGATGGGCTTCCTTTCGAGGGAATGTGTACATATATTAGGTATTCTCAATGCTTAACCCAAATT
The DNA here is from genome assembly GCA_963924515.1 of Vespertilio murinus. Classification (NCBI taxonomy): domain Eukaryota; kingdom Metazoa; phylum Chordata; class Mammalia; order Chiroptera; family Vespertilionidae; genus Vespertilio; species Vespertilio murinus. The sequence goes on along the minus strand of OZ004712.1, from coordinate 11,581,773 downwards.
CAGACTTTCAAGACCACATCTTCATTAGAGTCAATGCCAGTGAGCCATCTCTCTCTGTCATCAGCTTTCCATTCCCCACAGGGATATATAGAAATAATATCCATAAAGGAGAACTATAATACCAAACTAAAATTAGGACTCTAGAGTACATAATAAATATTAATATGTATGGTCCAAGTTCAAACATAATTTTTGTAGGTACTGTTTTCACATATTAAAATGGTGCTATTTTCATTGCTAGTCATTCCAACTCAGATTGAACATTATGGCGTCTCCTACCTGCAAAAAAGGATGCTTCTGTAGAAAAGTAGATCATTGCATTAGCCTGATCTTTTGAGTATATTATTAAAAAGTATATATTACCAGATGTATTAAAGAGAATGAATAATTAAAATCCAGTTTTTCCTATCCTAGGGGAAACAGGGATTTCCTTAGCTGTGGAAGACAGGGAGTCATAAGATGAAAAAAACGGGAGAGTTATTTGTTGATAAATATCTCTGAGAAGGGCATCCATTTGTAATGGGTGTGTCCAAAGGTTAAGAAAGAATAGTCTGGAGAGGTCTTGGGACAGAACAAGGCAGACACAAGAGCAATGTTGTGTCTGATGAACAAAGATCCAACTTACATTTGATATTGAAAACAGATGACAGCCACTTGAAGGCAAACAGCTTGTTACCACCCCAACTCCACCTCCTAGGAAGTTTTGGCATGCCTGAGACTGATTCTCAATCCTGAAAGTGTATGGGCAGGCAGTAGGGGAAGCAAGAGCCTAAAGTGATTGAAGAAATCCTGATTTAGCTGAAGTTAAACTTCTAAAAAATAAGGGCTTGACATAGAACTTATGTTCAATTTTTTAAAAAATAGGCATAGCTTTTGTGCTGAGAACCTAAGTTTCATGCCCACTACAGAAGTAATGAAATAATTTTTTTTAAATGTTGGCAAATAACCAAAATATTCAAATAAGAGAGCTGGGCTGGTTTGCTCATGCCCTTTTGGGTCCATACTCAATAGTGTTGATAAACTAAGCACATTTTAAAAAATAAATTAATTAAAGTTTTTTTGCATATCCACAGACTTTTAAATTATTAATGAAGTTCTATTAGATTATAATAATTAACTACAAAATGCCATAAAGACTAAGAGATACATGTAGTTCTATACATGGCAGACAATTCAGGTTTTAGAAATCACCACCCTTTGAAAAGGAGCCAAAAAGAAAATGAAAATTGAGTTTCATGTAAGTCAAATATTTTGTTTAGAAAAAAGCAATAATCACTGTCAAGAAGCCAAAATGCAATTCATGTCTATGATGCCTCCAAAAATGCTTCCTTTACCTCTCCCTCCCGTTAGCTTACCCAGCCTTACAGCCTCTTTCCTCAGAAGTCCCTGGGCCTGAAGCAAACCTCTCAACCTATAAAATTCCAGATAACTGATTCACCTTCCTCAGAGACTACTGTTCCTGGGAACTTTGGATAAAGACGGTGGAGTGACATATTAATACTCCACTGCCCTCTTTAAAATGTTCCTGAAAACAGCAAGAATAAAAATGTGAGGAGTGGTGGGAAACAAGGAATTGAACATACTGCAGTCCCCAAGCACAACACCCAAAATTTAGAGAGTCTGGGCAGAGATGGAGGGGCAGAGCTCCAGCATAATACTTACTTCAGCTGAAGGAACTGTCAGCATTCTGCGGGGCCTAGCCAGGATCTTCAGATTAGAGCAGTATGTCCTGGGGTGGAAATGGCCCACAGAGCTGAGATGTAGAGTCCGCTTAGATATATCATGTTTCTTTAATGAGAACTAATTCTAACACAACTGGTAAATAGGGGTATGGTGCAATATAATAATACAGTATAATTATATAGATTCATATATGACCTCTCCCATGCATTTTTTTTAAAAAAGAATTCTTTTTTAAAAAATACATTTATATTTATTTCAGAGAGAGATAGAAACATCATTGATGAGAGAGAATCATTGATCAGCTGCTTCCTACACTGCCCCCACTGGGGATGGAGCAGCAACAGGGCCATGGGTCCTGACCAGGAATCAAACCGTGACCTCCTGGTTTATAAGTCAACACTTAACCACTAAGCCCACCAGCTGGGCTCTCCCAGACATTTTGAAACTATCAGGGGCAAGATTTCTCAACTAAAGAGAAAGCCATAACAGTATATAAAATCATTTTTTTTTTAAAAAAAAATCCTTTACTTTCAATATTGGCTGGTTTAGTAACTTCAAAAACCTCAACATTTTCTACTACGGGAACCAGCTGAGGGAACTGAGAGTGCAGAGAACTGCAAAGGCATTTCCCCTGTATTTAAAAACATCAATGAAAGGATACTTAGACCTGTGTCAGATCAGAGTTGTTTTTTTAAAATAAATATTTATTGTTCAGATTATTACAATTGTTCCTCTTTTTTTCCCCATAGTTCCCCTCCACCCAGTTCCCACCCCACCCTCTGCCCTTACCCTCCCTCCACTATCCTCATCCATAAGTACACAATTTTTGTCCAGTAACTTCCTGCACTCCCCACACCCCGTTCCCCCTGAGAATTGTCAGTCCACTACCTTTCTATGCCCCTGATTCTATTATATCCACCAGTTTATTCTATTCATCAGATTTTTTATTCTCTTGATTTTTATTTTTATTTTTTTAATATATTTTTAAATTGATTTTTTTACAGAGAGGAAAGGAGGGGGATAGAGAGCTAGAAACACTGATGAGAGAGAAGCATCGGCCAGCTGCCTCTTGCACACCCCCTACTGGGGATGTACCCACAACCAATGTATATGCCCTTGACAGGAATAGAACCTGGAACCTTTCAGTCCGCAGACCGACGCTTTATCCACTGAGCCAAACTGGTTTGGGCTTATTCACTTGATTTTTAGATTCACATGTTAATAGATTTGTATTTGTTGTTCATAAAATCTCTCCTTCTCCTTCTCCTCCTCCTCCTCCTCCTCCTTCTTCTCCTTCTTTTCCTTCTTCTTCTCTATTTAAAGAATACCTTTCAGCATTTCATATAATACTGGTTTGGTGGTGGTGAACTCTTTTAGCTTTTTCTTATCTGTAAAACTCTTTATCTGACCTTCAATTCTGAATGATAGCTTTGCTGGGTAAAGTAATCTTGGTTGAGGATTCTTACTGTTTATCACTTTGAATATTTCTTGCCACTCCCACCTGGCCTGCATACCCTGTTTCCCTGAAAATAAGACAGTGTGTTATATTAATTTTTGCTCCCAAAGATGCACTAGGTCTTATTTTCAGGGAATGTCTTATTTTTCCATGAAGAAGAATACGATACACATTTATTGTTAAATAAAAATTAAGGAAATTTATTACCTGTATACGTACGGTAGTACGGTAGTTGTCAACACAAACCAGACAAACTGTGAATTCTACAGTATTAAGAATTTACTCATTTATTCAATGACAATCATGTCATCATCTTCTGGAACATCATCATAACAATCCAATTCCTGAATTTCCTGGTGAATTTCTTGTGACTCCATTTCTTTCAGAATCAGTGGACCAAATCTCTCATGTGTAGCAATAGCACTGTCTTTAAATGAGTACTTCTTGTCAAGGTAGCCTGCTTGCAGTGCATTTGCAATGCAACTGTCAGTGATTTTCTCCCATGAATTCTTCACCCAAGTCACAACTTCTTGCAGTTTAGGTTTCACAAAGTTTCCACGCTGATTTATATCCCATTCTATTTTCAATGTAGTCATTAATTTCCATGCACAAATTGTCTTTGAATGGCTTGTTTATTGCAATATCAAGAGTCTGGAGATAGGCCGTCATTCCTGTGGGAATCATTATATGATCTATTTTTCTTTCATGAAGAAATGTCTTCATGTCTTTAGCACGGTGAGTGCTGGCTGCATCCCAGACTAGCAGACCTCTTTGGCTCCCTCGCAAAACAAGCAGCAGCATTAAATTGACCCACTTCCTTATAACTGCTTGTGTGGCCCAGGCCTTTTCAGTTTCAAGAATAAAAACGCCCAAAACACGTTCAAGAATCTGAGTCCTATTCACAATCAAAACCTTTGCTCTCCTGTCAACAACCCATTCACAGATCAGGTCTTCCAGCTCGGAAAATAATGGTTGCCGACCTGATTCACACTTGCGCTTTTTAGCATTTTCCTTGTCCACTTGTTCAATGAGGTTACCATACTCTGCTCGCCATTTTTGGACCAATCGGATACTCAACATTTTCTCTTTGCAGAAAGCAGTAAGATTTTGGCCCCAAGAGTCTTCCACGATTCCTTTCTTGTACTCCACGGAGTACCTTTTTCTTTTTGCGCTCATTTCTAGGGGTAAAAAAAAGGAATTGGGGTATCAAGGTGGGGGGAAGAGGATCATTTAAAATGACACAGGGGGAATCAGAGGGGGGAATCAAAATGGCACAGGAGAATCAGAGAGGGGATTACCATTTTAGTAACCCCTTTTGATCCTCCTGTGTCATTTTGATTGTCCCCTCTGATCTTCCTGTGTCATTTTGATTGCCCCCTCTGATCCTCCTGTGTCATTTTAAGTGATCCCCCTCTCCTCACCCTTGTGCCACTGAATACCTTCACCAGACATCCCCCCTACCCCTTTTTCAGACATTTACTCCCTGGGGCCTGCCTGGGGACTGTCACTGGGCTTGCTGGGGCCTGGATCTGGGCAGGAGCAGGGTCTGCCACTGATTGAGAACCTTCAGTCATCATGAAGGCGGCCGCGAGCATCAGGTAGTGTCACCAGAGGCAGACCAGCACTCACCACCTTTACCTTGTCCCATCTGCTCTAATCCTCCTGTTCTTCTACATGCATCTGCGAAAGTCTCCTCCTCTCTCCCACCCCACGCTCACTGCTCACTTCGACCTCCACTCCACCTCCACACAGCAGTGACATCATTGGTTGCTAGATGCCAGTCAGTGCGGCCCTAGCGACCACTTTACAGTAAATTAATTTTCATTCTGAGATAGAGCCTGGGGGCCCTATTTTCGGGAGGATGCCTCATATTTCACTCAGAAGGAAACCTGTAAGTAGGTCTTATTTTCAGAGGATGTTTTATTTTCGGGAAAACACGATAGTTTCTGTTGAGAAATCAGCTGACAATCATATGGGTGCTACCTTGTAGGTAACTAACTGTTTTTCTCTTACTGCTTTTAAGACTCTCTTTGTCTTTTGCCCTTGGCATTTTAATTATGATGTGTCTTGGTGTGATCCTCTTTGGATTCCTTTTGTTTGGTTCTCTGCACTTCCTGGACTTGTAAGTCTATTTCTTTCACCAGGTGGGGGAAGTTTTCTGTCATTATTTCTTCAAATAGGTTTCAGTATCTTGCTCTCTCTCTTCTTCTGGCACCTCCATAATTCTGATGTTGGTATGCTTGAAGTTGTCCCAGAGGCTTCTTATACTACCTTCATATTTTTGGATTTTTTTATTTTTGCTTTTCCAGCTTGGTGTTTTTTGCTTCTTTGTATTTCAAATCTTTGACTTGATTCTTGAGTTCCTCTAGTCTGCTATTGGATCTCTGTATATTATTTTTTATTTCAGTTAGTATATATTTAATTTCCAGTTGGTCCTTTTTCATATCCTTGAGGGTCTCGTTAAATTTATCAGCCTTTTCTAGGAAATTCTTGAAAAACCTTATATCTGTGGTTTTGAATTCTATATCTAGTTGTTTGTTTTCCTCCATTTCTTTCGTTTGTGACCTGTTTTTTGTCTCCACATTTTGGCTGCTTCCAAGTTGATAGAGTGGCTTCATGTGCTAGGTGTCCTATAGGGACCAGTAGCTCAGCCTCCCCAGTTACCTGAGGTGGACACTCTTGGTGCACCTCTTTGTGGGCTGTGTGCACAGTCTTGTTGTAGTTAAGCCTTGATGGTTGTTGGTATCACTGGGAGGAATTGACCTCCAGACCAATTGGCTGTGAGGATCAGCTGTGTCTACAATGGGAGAACTTCCGTGCTGGAGACACCCTTATGGGACAAGACTTGCTTCAGTGGGGCTTCGGTGCTCATTGAGTCTGCCCCCTGAGTTTGTCCCTTGTGGATCTGAGGAGTTGTAATCTGGATGGTTCTACTCTGACCCCAGGGGTACAATGGCTCTTGGATCTCCAAGGAGGTGCTAATTTAGCCTCTGCTTGAGGCCACCCAGTAGGAGGTACAAAGAGATCTGCAGATTCCTCTTCTTTCTTTGGGTTTTGGAGGTGCCCAGATGAATCCTAGCTGTGAAGCAATGCAAGCTGTTGTGGGGCCTTGGGCTTTCTTTTGGATGTTCTGGGTCTCACTGACTCAGCTACAGTTTATTAGGTAAGATTAGAATTCAAAGGACAAGGTCATTCATATGCAAAAGCCTCTGCACTCAGCTTGGATGGGGCAGAGTCTCAGGGTGGAGCAAATAGTGATGGCTTCCCATCAGCCCTGCCCTAAGAGGCCCCTGGATCTCAGGGTCCCACAGTAATTGCTACAAGCACCTCTGAGAGAAAGCAGCCCTCAAGTTTTGCCCACTGCCAGACAGTCCAGTTTCTCCTCCTTTGGGTCTGGGTCCCCAGAAACTCGCGCAGAACTAGAGTTTAGAGCAAACATGAGCATTTGTCTCCCTCCCACTTGAAAAAGCCAGCCGCGTATTCAGTTGCCAGCCCTCTCTGCATGCGCGCACACCTCTGTACCTCTGGACTTTACTTCCGCAGTGCCTATGAGTCTCAGTGTGCTTTTCTCTTTCCTTCTAATTATAAAATTTCCACTCAGCCAGCCTTCCTGTGGTTCTGGATGATGTCCGTTTTGTCCTTTAGTTGTACTTTTGAAATTGTTGTGCAAGGCAGCAGTTTAGGTGTTTACCTATGCTGCCATCTTGGTTTCTCCCCAGTTTTATTTTGATATCAATCTCTGTTAGAAGTAAATACTTTCAAGAACCCACCTCAATTTAAGCTGCAACTAATATACTATATGATGCTGGAAGCTAATGCATGAGATTTAACTGTGCTACTGTTTATTAGAATTGTTATTGATTTTGTATTGCACTGATTATAAAATTACAAGAGTTTAAGTAATGTTCTCCTAATCCCACTTTCCTCAGAAGCATGATTTTGCAAAATATGTATTTTTTCAGTAATGTATGAAGGGTTTTATAGCAGAAATGTCTTTAGGCCTACAGAGAGGCCCAGATCAATTCTGTTGAATGTCAGAGAAGAAAGTTATGAAGGAGACACCATGCACATTGTCAGCTCTCAGTATCCCAGCCAAAGAAACTGAGGGTCAAGGTATTTGAAAATAAGGAAGAGGGGATGGATAAGGTCTGAAAAGCTGAATGCTAAGTCCTGAGTCCCGTCTCCCACTCAGATCCAGATTTCTGGGAACCAGGCAGCATAGTGAAGGAGTCAGTCTTCTCTGGAAAACTTTCTAAAAGAACAAAACATAAAAAATACTAATATCAGGAGCTCTCCAAAAAAAGGTTCACCCATGACTTTGTGAAGTTCAAGAATGGCAAGTTCTGCAGATAAATGCAAAAGCTTCCAATCAACTTTTTAGTTCTTAACTCTTTAACATGAGCAAACAACAAAGTCAGACATCTAAGGAAATAAAAAAGCAATTTGGAGAAAACAGTGAGAAGAAGAAAAAAACTCCATAAATACTAATATCCTCAGAGAGATAAAAGAATGTAGCATTCATGAAGCAAGAGCAGGAGGCTATTAAAAAAAAAGGGGTGGGGGAGTGGAGGGAGAGAGACCATGCAAGAAAAAAAGGAGATAAAAAATTTTAAAAGGCAACCAACCTAGGAGATACAACATTCAAAACAAACAGGAACTACAGAGAACAGGGAAAAAATGATGGAATCGAAGTCAACAAAACAATAGAAGAATTCCCAAGATGAAAAGATATAAGTTTCCAAATTGGAAGAACCTCTGAATGCATAGCACAATTAGTATTTCAATCAAAAAAAAAAAAAAAAAAGGCCCATAAACCAAGCTAGATTCTTGTGAAATTTCAAAACTCTGGGGACAAATAGAAGATTCTGCATGCTTCAGAGAGGAAAAAACAGGTCACTTACAAAAAATACAGAAATCAAAAGCTTTGGATTTCTCAACAGTAACACCAGAAATAAGAATACAAAAACAAGAAGCAATGGAGCAATGTCTTCAACATTCCTCTAAATTTAGCTAAACAATTAATCAAGTATGAAGAAAGAATGAGGACATTTTTAGACACTCCAAAAATTTACCTCTCACAGTCTTTTGGAAGAAACTAATGAATGCTGTTGAGCTTCACCAAAACAAGAGGGTAAACCAAGAAAAGGAAAAACATGAAGGAAAAGAAAAAGCAGAGAACTGAAGGTAAACTCAAGGTGGAATGGTGAAGGGAGATCCTGAGTTAATAATTGTGCGCCAAGTTTAGAGGACAATAGTCCAGACTAAAGCAGTGTCACCAAGAGAGTCATGATGAGGGATGCCACCCTTGAATGCTAGGATTGGCTGCCATGATCTGGGGATAGACAACACAGAATTGCATTCTTTCCACCTACTTTTCCTCTACACATCTGTGGCCCACATTCCTGGCCTACAGGAGGTTTTGACTTTCCAAGGACTTAGTCAAGCCTTTGTCCACTGACTTCTCCAGAAAGGTATCCAGTAAACCATGCTCATGAGACTCTATTCAACTTATTATATCCCAGAAGCCTTTTTCTGACAATGGCAATGGAGCTCTTTCCCTTTTCAGCGAGGTGTGTACTAATCACTCATGTTTCTATTTATGCTTATGCATACATACATACGTAGTTTTTAAAATTGTTTTTAAGTAAGGAAATTATGAACACAAAAATCACCAAATGATTACCACCAGAGGAAAAATAGTGTGAACTTACATACTTTTGTGTGTGAATTATACAGTTCATAATTTTTCAAAATGAAGAAATAATGCCTTCCTAATGAAAGGTCTCGCTCAAAAAAAAAGTCAAGAGGAAGAGAAGACAACTGAGGGAAAATGTTCCTTCAGGACAAAGGCAGTAACAGTTGATGAGAGGATGCTTGAGACAATAAACTCAAATCAGGGTTCAGACTGTCCCAGTACATGACCTCATCCACTCTTTCATCTTGTCACCCTATACATTCAAAGATGTGTAATAATCACAAGCCAACCAATGTAGAACCTATACATAAAAATTTCAGAACAGCAAGAAGGGGAAGAGGGCGCACAGGGGGAACAAGCAAAGAATTGATCAAGAACAGACATCACAAGAGGAACTTACCTAAAGACTGCTGTTAATGGATTTGACTAAGTAGAATTTCTGATATTGACAAAACTTCTTGAAAATCATTGATCAGCCCTACCTGGTTTGGCTCAGTGGATAGAGTGTCGGCCTGCAGATTGATAGATCCCGGGTTTGATTCCGTTAGAGGGCACATGCCTGTGTTGCAGGCTGGATCCCCAATAGGAGATGTGCAGAAGGCAGCTGATCAATGATTCTCTCTCATCACTGATGTTTCTGTCTGTTTCCCTCTCCCTTCCTCTCTGAAATTAATAAAAATATATTTTTTTAAAAAGGAAGAAAATCATTGATCAAGTGTCCAGGGCTAGGGGCAAGCACTCATTTAACTTCACTGAGCAAAAAGTGGAACAAAAATTTATTAGGGCCCCGGGTGAGCCAAGTGTCCCAGGGGGCCATGTGCCCCGGGTGAGCCGTATCCCCCAAAGGGGACAGGTGTCCCGGGTGAGCCGTGTGTCCCAGGGGGCTGTGTGCCCCGGGTGAGCCGAGTGTCCCAGGGGGCTGTGTGCCCCGGGTGAGCCGTGTGTCCCAGGGGAAGCAATGGGACCCAGGGGGAGGAGCAGTGAGAACCAGAGGAGGAGCGGACTCTATTCATATGGTCCTGAGATAGTCACCATAAAACAAGCAGACTGCCAAATGAGGAGCGGATTCTATTCATGGGGTCCTGAGATGGTCACCATAAAACAAGCAGATTGTCAAATGACAGCGGGGAGGGGAAGGAGACCTGGGGGGAGATAGGAGAACAACCGAGGGACTGGTATGCATGAACATAAGTACAACCAACGAACACAGAACTCTGGGGAGGGAGGGCATAAATGGGAGGGGGGGGGGGGCAATGGTAAGCTATGTACACAGATAATACCTTAATAAAATTAAATTAAATTAAATTAAATTAAATTAAATTAAAAAACAAACAAAAAATGAAAAAATTTAAAAATATAAAAATAAAATGAAAAAGGGGAAAAAAATTTTTATTAGGGTCTTTAAGGGTGGAAAGAAAAACAAAACAACTCAAAGGTAAATACCCTGTGATAGATGCCCTTTATGGGTTTCTTGCCCCATTCTCCAAGGCTGCTGGGATTGAGTGAACTGGATGCTCAACTTCATTGTCTGGACAAGAAGACAGCTTAAATCCAAGGAGAATCCTAAACAATGGCTCAAACCATCCCTATTCAATTCTCTAGTAGTGACACTGAGATGAGGGTTTCCTGGAGCAGAGACATTGATAGCAGAATTCTACAAACTTCTGCTACTCTGTCCTTTTCAAGATTTGGCTGGTCATCAATTTCTTAGATGAATAAAATAACCTTGTATCTGTCCAATACATTTCCTTTTTGCTTAAGCTAGCCAGAGTCTACTACTGTTACTTGTAATCAAGAGTCTTAATTCCAGTAGCCTCATAACTATTTTCAGGAGAAGCTTCCCAAAGTCTGACTTGCAAATATTTGAGTTAATTTTTTTTTTTAAATATTCTGTCAAACACTTAAGATTCTTGGAATCAGTATGACACATGCTGTTTTCTTCATAATGAACTCATTTTCCCCTAAAGAGAAAGCAAATCAGCTGCACAGCAGGCCTCAGGGGTAATGTCTGATAAACCAGCTTGAAAAACCTCACTTGAGTCTGATCACCTGAATCACCCAGAGGCATCTCAGACTGGCATCCTGACAAGTACACTTATTTACACAGGGGAAATATTCCCTGAAACTTGGTAAATCACCCAATCCAAATTGCTTGTTATCATCAATTTTATCTTTACTATTAATATTTTCATTACAAGAATTACAATAGATAAAATAATACAGGGTGTCCCAAAAATATATATATACACACTTTAATACCTGGAAGCTGTTAAATGAAAATGAAATGTACTTTCATAAACTCTGCCTTTATACTTATGCAAAGTGTGTTTATACATTTTGGGGGGACACTCTAATGGTGTTCATAATTAGCTCCTCAAATACACAGTCTTCAGATATAAACTGTACTGCTATTGCCACATAATTCACAAATTAGCCATATCTAAATAAGAATTAGGGAGGAGAAACCAAGATGGCGGCAAAGGTAAATGCCTAAACTGCCGCCTCACACAATTTCAAAACTACAACTAAAAGAAAAAACGTCTATCACCAAGAACCATGGGAAAGCTGGCTGAGTGGAAATTTTATAACTAAGAAGGAAATAGGAAAGAGCACAGCGCTGAAAAGCTGAGGTACAGAGGAATACTAGATTTCACCAGATTTCAACTACTCTCATAAGGGACACATTCAAGAGTTAGACTCAGTGAGCACCAAAGCACTGAAACAAATCCTGCGTTATAAGCAGGTCTCCAGCACAGAAATTCTTCCACTATAGACACAGCGGGTCCTCAAGCCAATTGGCCTAGAGGTCAATTCCTCCCAGTAACACCAACAACAATCAAGACTTAACTACAACAAGGCTGTACACACAGTCCACAATGGGGTGCACCAAGAGTGTCTACCTCAGGCAACTTGGAAGCTGACCCACTGAACCATAAAAGACACCTTAACACACACAGCCAACCATCCTACCAACTCAGGGAAGCAGCCAAAATGAGGAGACAAAGAAACAGGTCACAAATGAAAGAAATGGAGAAGAACAAGCGACTGGATATAGAGTTCAAAACCACAGTTATAAGGTTTTTCAAGAATTTCCTAGAAAAGGCTGATAAATTTAATGAGCCCCTCAAGGATATGAAAAAAAGGATATGAAAAAGGACCAACTAGAAATTAAATATACACTGACTGAAATAAAATATATTATACAGACACCAATAGCAGACTAGAGGAACACAAGAATCAAGTCAAAGATTTGAAATACAAAGAAGCAAAGGACACTCCTCTGGAGAAGCAAGAAGAGAAGAGAATCCAAAAAGTTGAAGATAGTGTAAGAAGCCTCTGGGACAACTTCAAGCATACCAACATCAGAATTATGAGGGTGCCAGAAGAAGAGAGAGAGCAAGATACTGAAAACCTATTTGAAGAAATAATGACTGAAAACTTCCCCCACCTGGTGAAAGAAATAAACTTACAAGTCAAGGAAGTGCAGAGAATGCCAAACAAAATGAATCCAAAGAGGACCACACCAAGACACATCATAATTAAAATACCAAGGGCAAAAGACAAAGAGAGAATCTTACAAGCAGCAAGAGAAAAACAGTTAGTTACCTACAAGGTAGCACCCATATGACTGTCAGCTGATTTCTTAACAGAAACTATGCAGGCCAGGCGGGAGTGGCAAGAAATATTCAAAGAAATATAGCAAGAACCTACAACGAAGATTACTCTACTCAGCAAAGTTATCATTCAGAATGGAAGGTCAGATAAAGAACTTCACAGATAAGAAAAAGCTAAAGGAGTTCATCACCACCAAACCAGTATTATATGAAATGCTGAAAGGAGACACATTAGAAGAACTGTGGCTCTCCTATAATTTTATTGAGAAGTTGAATGGGACCCGTGTAATGAAGAAATTGAAAATTCTCTACATGTCTGATCACCTGGTGTTCAGTAGGCAATCCTTTGGAAGAGAAACATTCTGCTGAAGGGAACTGGACTAAAGAGTCGACCAAGGGAGAGTTCAAACTGAAAAAACTGGTACCCCAGTAACCAAAGAGGACGAGGAAGAAGGAAACTAATACCCCGTTTTCTGCTTTGTGTTAACTTATTTAATTTTCATACGAACAACAGATAAGTTTTGTATAATTGTCTAAAGATTCTGTGTAGCCCTGGCCAGTTTGGCTCAGTAGATAGAGCTTGGGCCTGCAGACCAAAGGGTCCCAGGTTCGATTTCCAGTCAAGAGAACATGCCCAGGTTGCAGGTTTAATCCCCAGTAGGGGGTGTGCAGCAGGGAGCCGATCAATGATTATCTCTTCATTGATGTTTCTATCTCTTTATCTCTCTTCCTTCTTCTCTGAATCAATAAAAAATATATTTTAAAAAATAAAACGGATTCTATGTGGAGCAGTTTTTTAAGAAAAGACAAAAACAATAATAAAATAAAATAGTAAGTGATTATCTCTACGTAGATTACAAGTGATATTTTCTCTATTCTTTTTGCATTTTCATGTTTTCCAATATTTTTCTTCAATGAACATCTATCACTTTTAAAATTAGAAAAATGTTAATTTTGAAAATACACCATGGGAACTAAAGTGTTGAAAAACCAAGATGGCAGCATAGGTAAACACCTAACTGCAGCCTCACACAACAATTTCAAAAAAAATACAACTAAAATACAAAATGGACATTATCCAGAACTACAGGCAAGTTGACTGACTGGAAATTCTACAACTAGAAGGAAAGAGAAAACCAGAAGGAAAATCAGAGGAGCTGTAAAAGCCTAAGGTATGGAGACATGGTGCGCGCATGGGGAGAGGACGGAGCTGGAGAGTAGGGGAGGCTGAGTGCCTGGCTGGTGTTCCCTAGCAGGAAGGAGATAAAAGCTTTGGGCTGTGCTGAACCCCAGTTCCAACTGCACTGAACCCCAGTTCTAGGTCAGACCCTGGGGACCCATGCTCATACGGAGGGAGTCTGGGCTGTAAGGTGGAAACTCAGGGGAGCGGTGAAAGGAAGTCCCAGAGCCTCGCACATTGCGAGCAGAGAATGGACTGTTGACTGTGCCACTGAATTGCCCTAGCGGGAAAGAGAGAAAAGCTCCAGACTGCTCTGGACCCCACTTCCAACCCCACTTCCAACTGCACTGAACCCCAGTTCCGGGCTCATTGGGGGAGAGCCTAGACCAGGGATGGGCAAACTTTTTGACTCGAGGGCCACAATAGGTTCTTATTTTTTAAAAATATTTTTATTGATTTTTTACAGAGAGGAAGAGAGAGGGATAGAGAGTCAGAAACATCAATGAGAGAGAATCATCGACCAGCTGCCTCTTGCACATTCTCCATCGGGGATGTGCCCGCAACCAAGGTACATGCCCTCGACCGGAATCGAACCTGGGACCCTTCAGTCTGCAGGCCGATGCTCCATCCACTGAGCCAAACAGGTCTCGGCCACAATAGGTTCTTAAACTGGACCGGAGGGCCGGAACAAAAGCATAGATAGAGTGTTTGTGTGAACTAATATAAATTCAAAGTAAACATAATTACATAAAAGGGTACGGTCTTTTTTTTTTTTTAATTATTTCAACAGTTTAGAACAGCCATCCGGCCCACGGGCCGTTGTTTGCCCACGCCTGGCCTAGACTGTTTGGTAGCGGGCTAAACTCGAGGGCATCTTTCTCTCAGAGGTGCTTGCAGCAAGTACCGAAGGACACTGAGGAACACTGAGACTCAGGAACCTCATAGAGCAGGGATGAGGGGAAGCCAAGTCTGTAGGCTCCACCCTGAAACTCTGTCCCATCCAAGCTGAGCAGAGGCTTTTGCAATTTTCCAAGTCTAGTCAAATAAGGCTATCTCCTGGCATAGACACAGTTGATCCTCACAGCCAATTGGCCTGGAGGTCAGTTCTTCCCAGTGATACCAACAACAATCATGACTTAACTACAACAAGGCTGTACACACAGTCAACAAAAGGGGGCACCAAGAGTGTCCACCTCAGGTAACTGGGAGACTGACACACTGAACCGTATAGGACACCTTAGCACACAAAGCTACCCTACCAACTCAGGGAAGCAGTGAAAATGCCGAGACAAGGAAACAGATCACAAACGAAAGAAATGGAGGACAAAAAGCGACTGGATATAAAATTCAAAACCACGCTTATAAGGTTGTTCAAGAATTTCCTAGAAAAAAAAGCCAATAAAATAAATGAAACCTATGAGGATATGAAAAAGGATCAACTAGAAATAAAGAATACATTGTCTGAAATAAAAAATATTATAGTCCTAAAAACAGAATGGAAGATCGCAAGAATCAAGTCAAAGATTTGGAACACAAAGAGCCAGAAGATACTCCTCCGCAGAAGAAGACAAGAGAATCCAGAAAGTTGAAGATAATGTAAGAAACTTCTGGGACAACTTCAAGAGAATCAACATCAAAATTATAGGTGTCCCAGAAGATGACAGAGAGCAAGATACCAAAAATATACTGGGAGAAATAGTGACAGAAAACTTCCCCCACCTTGTGAAAGAATTAGACTTACAAGTTCAGGAAGCACACAAAACCTAAAACAAAAGGAATCTAAAGAGGACCACAGCAAGACACATCATAATTAAAATTCCAAGAGCAAAAGACAGAGAAAGAATGTTAAAAGCAGCAAGAGAAAAGCAGGTAAAGGAGCAACCATATGATTGTCAGCTGATTTCTCAACAGAAACCAGGCAGGCCAGACGGAAATGGCAAGAAATATTCAAGGTAGCTGAAACCGGTTTGGCTCAGTGGTAGAATGTCAGTCTGTGGACCAAAAGGTCCCTGGTTTGATTCTGGTCAAGGGCATGTACCTTGGTTGCGGGCACACCCCTGGTAGGGGGGTGTGCAAGAGGCAGCTGGTCGATGTTTCTCTCTAATCGACATTTCTAGCTCTCTATCTCTCTCCCTTCCTCTCTGTAAAATATCAATAAAATATATATTTTTTTTAAAAAGAAATATTCAAGGTGATTAATAGCAAGAACCTACAGCCAAAAATACTCTACCCAGCAAAGCTATCACTCAGAATCAAAGGTCAGATAAAGAGCTTTACAAATAAAATAAAAAAGCTAAAGGAGTTCATCACCTCCAAACCAGAATTATATGAATTGCTGAAGGGGGTTCTCTAGGAAGAGGAAGAAAATAAAGATAAAAATTATGAACAACAAATACATAACTATCAACAAGTGAATCTAAAAACTAAGGGAATTAAAAAATCTGATAAACAATATTAACTGGTGAATATAATAGAATCAGAGGTATGGAAGGGGAATGAACTGACGATTCTCAGGGAAAAGGGGAGTGGGAGGGGATGCGGGAAGAGAATGGACATAAATTGAACAATAAAGATTTATTTAAAAAAACATAACTAGAAAGATTAAAAATTCTCAAAAGAATTTTTAAAAAATACACCATGGCCTTAGCCAGTTTCGCTCAGTAGATAGAGTGTCCGCCTGTGGACTGAAGGGTCTCAAGTTTGATTCTGGTCAAGGGCACATGTCCAGGTAGGTCTCCAGTAGGGGGTATGCAGGAGGCAGCCAATCAATGATTGTCATCATTTATATTTCTATCTCTCTCTCCCTCTCTCTTCCTCTCTGAAATCAATAAAACTATATTTTAAAAGAGAATATGCCAAGAATCACAAATATTTATTAACATTTCTTCAGTTTTGCCATAATACAAATATTTTTCAATACTTTTAATTTTTAAAACTATGATTTTGATAAGCCAACAGTGATGTCTTGGCTTATGTGAGTTCCCTTATTTAACATGAGTAAGCAAAAATGCTTAAGGACTTCACCAAAAATGCTCTTTGGACACCAATTTTTGGCACTATGCCCCCTAAATCCTGTGAACTCATATGTTGAAATAGTTGCTTCATTTCCACTAAATAACTGGAACCATTCCCCATGTCATCAGAGAAGCTTGAATCTATGCCTGAATCCCAATCAAGAACAGAAGAAATGGGAACTTTATCATTTCTCTTCACTCTGCCACTAGTCAAAAGAAGAATGCATTTGTGCCAGAGTCTGGGAAATAAAAAGGTCTTTCTGTGAGACAATTCAAGGAGGCTCCCAGGCTTGGACAGCCTTGTCTCATGACAGTCTGAATATTTAACAGACATGACAGACAGAATATTTAACACTGCTAAGTTGAGTGTATAAAGCATGTCTTCTTATCCCAAAATATCTCCTCTGTGAGACAATGCTTATAACTGTTATGCATATGTCTACTCCTTCCATCCAGGCACTGGCCATTTCATAAATATCCTGTAACATTCTCCTTTTTATATTTCATAAATACTAGAGGCCCAGTGCACAAAATTTGTGCATGGGGTGGGGTAGTGTCCCTCAGCCCAGCCTGTACCCTCTCCAATCTGGGACCTCTCAAAGGATGTTAAACTGCCTGTTTAGACCCGATCCCACCGGGATTGAGTATAAATGGGCAGTCGGACATCCCTCTCACAATCCAGGACTACTGGTTCACAACTTCTTGCCTGCCTGCCTTCCTGATTGCCCCTACCCACTTCTGCCTGCCAGCCTGATCACCCCCTAACCACTCTCATGCCAGTCTGATTGATATCTACTAACTGCTCCCCTGCCAGCCTGTTTGCCCCCAACTTCCCTCCTCTGCCGGACTGGCCACCCCTAACTGCCCTCCCCTGCAGGGTTGATCACCTCCAACTGCCCTCTCTTACAGAACAGGTCCCCTCAACTGCCCTCCCTTGCAAGCCTAGTGTCTCCCAACTGCCCTCCCCTGCTGGCCATCTTTTTGCTGGCCATCTTGTGTCCACATGGGGGCAGGATCTTTGACCACATGGAGGCAGCCATCTTATGTGTTGGAATGATGGTCAATCTGTATATTACTCTTTTATTAGATAGGTTAGAGGCCTGGTGCATGGGTAGGGGCCGGCTGGTTTGCCATAAAGGGTGTCCCAGATCAGGGTGAGAATTCCCTTGGGGTGTGGGGCGGCCCCCGTGAGGGACCTGTGGTGGTTTGCAGGCCAGCCATGCCCCCTGGCAACCCAAGTGGAGGCCCTGGTATCTGGAATTTATTTACCTTCTACAACTGAAACTTTGGAGCCTGATACGAAGCAAGCCCCCTGCTCACTCCTGTCTGTTGCCATTTCTGTTTGGTTTTATGTATCTTCTATAATTGAAACTTTGTAGCCTTGAGTGGAGGCCTTAGGCCAGCCAGGGCAGGTGGAAAGCTTTGGTTCCTCCATTGCTGGGGGCAACCCAAGTCTCTCAACTGCTCTCTGTGGCTGCAGCCATCTTAGTTGGGGTTAATTTGAATACTCGCTCTGATTGGCTGGTGGGCATGGCTGGTGGGTGTGGATTGAGCAGAGTGATGGTTAATTTGCATATTACTCTTTTATTAGGTAGGATTACCCATCCCTACCCTGAAAAGTTTAAGAACAGGCCCCAGTTCCTCTCTCCAGACTTCTCACTTCCTACTTCACAGCCAAATCCAGCCACAGTTGTGAATGTTGCATTCTTACCCAGCTAGTCTTAGCTTTCAACCACAACTGCATCTCTACCATCTCAGTTTCAACCTCTGAGGGCCAAATCTGATCTACCAGCTCCCAAGTTATGCAGTCTCAAGACACTCAGCCCATTGTTCCTCTCTATGCACTCATGGCTTTATCAGCCAGTCCTCCTGACCTTTCAGTACAGCTCCTCTGGCCCATCACTATCTGCTTTTCACACTTTACCTACTGGGGCCCAGTCTTCTCACCTACAACACGACATATAAGGACTAATTTATACTGTCTCCTATTTTTTTTTTTTTTTATAACTTGCCCTATTCCAGAAAGGACTTAAGAAAACATATACCTTTATCCTACCATGTTTTGTCAGATGGTATTCTTAATCCATATAGCTTCTCCCAGGGCTTCTATCTGCCCTTTGAAGCATAATGAGATCCAAAAAGTGTTTCTCTATGACAACAATTTCTGCCCCTCCTGAGACAGGCTAACAACAGTGGCAGAGGTGGAGAAACCAAGATGGCGGCATAGGTAAACACCCAAACTGCTGCCTCGTACAATTTCAAAACTACAACTAAAGGACAGAATTGACATCATCCAGAACCACAGGAAAGCTGAGTGGAAATTCTACAACTAGAAGGAAAGAGGAAGCACATGGAGAATCAGAGGCACTGTAAAGGACTGAGGTATGGAGACACATACACAAAGGAAGGGTGGTTGAGTGCCTGGCTGGCATTCTCTGGCAAGAGAAGGAAGGAAGCCCCTGACTGCACTGAACCCCAGGTCCGACTGCACTGAACCCTAGTTCCAAGCAAATCGCCGTGAACCCAGGCTCATACGAGGGAGTCTGGACTGTCAGGTAGAGAGAAAGGAAAATGGAGTCTCAGAGACTCGGGGAAGCTGTGGAGGACAGGGGTCTGGAGACACACTCATGCAGGTGCGCACAGAGAAGACTGATGCTGAGGTTGCCACCAGCAGAAGGGAGTTGGAAGCTCCTGACTGCAGTGAATCCCAGTTTCTACTGCATTAAACCCCAGCTCCAGACGAGCCTAGGGGAATCTGGGCTGTCAGGCGGAAACTCAGGGCAGCCCCAAAAGGAAGAGGTCTGCATGCACAAGGGCAGTGCTGACAGGAAGCCAAGACTCTCTGCTCAGCCCTGAGACTCCGCCCCATCCAAGCTGAGGACAGAGGCTTTTGTAGTTTTGCAAGTCTGGTTCTATAAGGCTGTCTCCAGCACAGGTCTCCTGGCATAAACACAGCTGATACACATAGCCAATTGGCCTGGAGGTCAATTCCTCCCAGTGATACCAACAACAATCAAGACTTAACTACAATAAGGCTGTACACAAAGACCACAAAGAGGTGCACCAAGAGTGTCCACCTCAGGTGACTGGGAAGGCTGACCCACTACGCCATATAGGAAACCTAGCACACAAAGCTACCCTACCAACTCAGGGAACCAGCGAAAATGGGGAGACAAAGTAACAGATCATAAACGAAAGAAATGGAGGAAAATAAATGACTAGATATAGAATTCAAAACCACGGTTATAAGGTTTTTCAAGAATTTCCTAGAAAAGGCCGATAAATGTAGCCAGACCCTCGAGGATATGAAAAAGGACCAACTAGAAATTAAACATACACTGACTGAAATAAAATATATTATACAAAGGAGACTAGAGGAACACAAGAATCAAGTCAAAGATTTGAAATACAAAGAAGCAAAAAACACTCAACTGAAAAAGAAAAAAGAATCCAAAAAGTTGAAGATAGTGTAAGAAGCCTCTGAGACAACTTCAAGCATACCAACATCAGAATTATGGAGGTGCCAGAAGAAGAGAGAGAGTCAAATACTGAAAACCTATTTGAAGAAATAATGACAGAAAACTTCCCCCACCTGGAAGTGTAAGAAATAGACTTATAAGTCTAGGAAGTGCAGAGAATGCCAAACAAAATGAATCCAAAGATGACCACACCAAGACACATCATAATTAAAATACCAAGGGCAAAAGACAAAGAGAGAATCTTACAAACAGCAAGAGAAAAACAGTTGATTACCTACAAGGGAACACTCATACGATTGTCAGCCGATTTCTCTACAGAAACTATGCAGGCTAGGCGGAAATGGCAAGAAATATTCAAAGTGATGAATAGCAAGAACTTACAACCAAGATTACTCTACCCAGCAAAGTTATCATTCAGAATGGAAAGTCAGATAAAGAGCTTCACAGATAAGAAAAAGCTAAAGGAGTTCATCACCACCAAACCAGTATTATTTGAAATGCTGAATGGTATTCTTTAAGAGGAAGAAGAAAAAAGTAAAGATAAAAATGATGAACAACAAATACATATCTATCAACAAATGAACGCAAAAATCAAGTGAATTAAAAATCTGAGGAACAGAATAAACTGTTGAATATAATAGAATCAGGGACATAGAAAGGGAGTGGACTGATAATTCTCAGGGGGAAAGGTGTGTGAAGACTGGAAAAAAATCGTACATCTTTGGATGAGGGTAGTGCGGGGGAGATAAGGGCAGAGGGTGGGATGGTAACCAGGTGGAGGGGAGCTATGGAGAAGTGGAGAAGGAGAAACTATTGTAATAATATCAACAATAAATATTTATTAAATTAAAAATAAAAAAATAAAAACAATGGCAGAGGCAATTCTCTTAGCAAAAGGAAAATAAAAGTAAAACACTAATCTTGAATTACCGGCTAGAAGCCAAGTAAAAAAAATACAGCAAAGACAACACTGTGATCTTTTTGTTATTTTTTTAAAATTTTTTATTACAGTTGACATACATTTACATTATATTAGTTTCAGTGTACAGCATAGTAGCTAGACATTTATCTAACCTATGAAATGATCAAGTCTAGTACCCACCTGACACCATGCACTGCTATTATATTAACTTTGCTAGAGGCTCTATGCACGGATTCGTACACCAGCGGGGTCCGGATAGCAGGCTTTGGCCTGATCCCTACAGGCTCAATCCAGACAGCAGAGAGCCCAATCCAGTCTGTCTCCTGGTAGTCAGTGCATGTCACAGCAACTGGTCAACCAGTCACTTAGATAGATAGATAGATAGATAGATAGATAGATAGATAGATAGATAGATTCCCTATATTGTGCTTTATATTCCTGTGACAATTTTTATAACTGCCACCTCATTTACCCATCACCCCACTCCCACCCCCTCTCATCTGGTGACTATCAATCTGTTCTCTATATCTCTGAGTTTCTTCCTGTTTTATTTTTGGGTTTTTTTTTTAGATCTCACACGTAAGTTAAATAATATGGTATTTGTCTTTCTCTGTTTTACTTAGCGTAATGACCTCTAGATCCATCCATGTTATCGCAAATGACAAGATTTCATTCTTTGTTTTATGGCTGAGTAATTAATATTCCATTGTAGCCCTGTGCCACATCTTCTTTATCCATTCACCTATCAATGGATATTTAGATTGCTTCCATATCTTGGCTACTGTAAATAATGCTGCAATGAACATAGGGATGCACATTATCTTTTCAAATTAGTGATTTGGGTTTCTTCGGATAAATATCCAGAAGTGGAATTGCTGAATTATATGGTAGTCCTAGTTTTTAGTTTCTCAGGAACCTCCATACTGCTTTCCACAGTGGCTGCACCAATCTGCATTCCCACCAACAATGCATAGGGTTCCCTTTTCTCCAAGTTCTCGCTAACACTTATTGTTAGTTGATTTATTGATGATAGCCATTTTGAAAGGTGTGAGGTAATATCTCACATTTTAATTTTTCTGATGATTAGTGATGTTGACCATGTTTTCAAAGGCCATCTCCATGTTCTCTTTGGAGAAAAGTCTATTCAGGTCCTCAGCCCATTTTGTAATCTTATTTTTCTCGTATTAAGTTGTCTGAATTCCCTATATATTTTGAATATTAACCCCTTATCAGATGTATCACTGGGGAAGGTTTTCTGCCTTTTGTTGATTTTGTAGTCTTTAGCTCAGACCCTTTACTAGGCTCAGATGCTGCTCTCTCACGCCCCCTGCTGGACACCAACGTCGTGGTGCAACTCTTTCAAAGTCCAGTCCCAGGCTGATCAGACACCCATTTAAGGCTCAAAATGTGTAAGCTGAACATTAAAGAGAAACCACACTTGATAATCCCACATTTCACTCATTAGAGAAAGGGACACCTCTCAGTGGAAAATAGCATGAACCACTTGTCGGAAAATAAGCATCTGAGTCTCCATTCTGTTACTTTCCAGTTGATAATAGGAAAGTTATTCTCAGCTTCTCTGGTCTTCAGTTTCCTTGTCTATAACATGCAGATGATAATACCCACCCCATAATGTTGCTGTGCAGATTATATGATCTAATACTCACAACCGTGCCTGGACTAAAGCAGGCATCCAATTTTCTTTGTCTCTCCCTTGGCACCCCAGTAACTTCTATGAAATGACAATACCTGCTCAACTTACCTGTGAAAGTTGGCTGGCCCAAAGGAGAGACAGATGAGTGTCAAAACACCTTGTAAACCATGAGGTGCTATGCTAATTCATTCATAAATGACAATGCCTGCCTACCACTTTGAAGAGATAAATATGGCAATGTTAGTTTCGATCACTGCAGAATTGTATAAATTTGTGGGTAAAATAAGACTACCTGAGGCCGAAACCAGTTTGGCTCAGTGGATAGAGCGTCGGCCTGTGGACTGAAGGGTCCCAGGTTCGATTCTGGTCAAGGGCATGTACGTTGGTTGCAGGCACATCCCCGGTGGGGGCTGTGCAGGAGGCACCTGGTCAATGTTTCTCTCTAATCAATGTTTCTGACTCTATTCCTCTCCCTTCTTCTCTGTAAAAAATCAATAAAATATATATTTTTTAAAAAAGACTACATGAGAATAACTATGCTTAAAGCAGAGACTTAGTTTTACAGAAAAAGAACAATGGGATAGTGGAAGAAAGAAAAGTTGGTTTTTGTCTAAGATTGAGGGGGGGGGGGGTAGGACAAGAATGACTTCATGAATGTTCACACTGGACCAGGTTCTAGAGACAAGTAAGATTTGGGGCAGCAAAAAGTAGGATAAGGCCCTAACTGGTTTGACTCAGTGGATAGAGCATCAGCCTGCAGACTGAAGGGTCCCAGGTTCGATTCCGGTCAAGGGCATGTACCTTGGTTGCGGGCACATCCCCAGTAGGAGGTGTGCAGGAGGCAGCTGATCAATGATTCTCTCTCGTTGATGTTTCTAACTCTCTATTCCCTCTCTCTTCCTTTCTGTAAAAAATCAATAAAATATATTTTTTTAAAAAAGAATAAAGACACAGAGAAATGGAAGGGTCTGGAGACAATAAGAACTCCCAGGTTGGCTGCAGCATGAGGTGAGGTGCCAAAGTGGGCAACGAGGTTAGAAAGACAGGCTGGGACACTATGGTGCTCTGTCAGATTGAACTTTATATATAGCCGGGCAGCAATGAGCCATCTGAGGTTGGTGAATAGCATATCTGAGGAAGTTTGCTGAAGACAATGTGAAGGCATGAGATGGAAACAATGAAGATAAGTACAGGGAAGGTCATGACTGCCGAGGAGAGAGGCGGGCTAGAATGGAAGCAAGGGCAGGGGAAAGGAATAAAAGAAAGGGACAAACATAAATGGAAGACACTGCAATCAGTGTTGAAAAAGAGAGCCACATATTATCACCCAGTTTTACATATGCCGAAGAAAAAATATCAGAAAGATGCCATGTGCTCAAATTATCCTGTTTTTGAGAAATTTACAAAAAGACAAAAGCAGGAGATGAAATTATAAAGTGCTTCTAGAAGTAACAGACTTCTAAAATTAACAGGGCATAAGTAGGGAGTGTGGTAGAATTAGTTAGCATCTGAGAAGGTTTCAGAAATATATCTCAGTAATATACATTCAGTCAACATATACTTTGATATCTGCTTTTAACTAAAAGTTCAATAATGTCAATTAAGTTACGCATTACATTATTATTATCAGGTTGACCTGAGAGCAACAGCATATCTGACAACAGCTCTCCACAAGTACCCTTACACAATGAGAAGTGTATCAAGTTGTTCTTTCCAGGTGGGCTGGAAAAATACCAATGCAAATCAAATCTTCTCACTTCATCAAATATCATTCACCCAGTGACTAAATTTAAAAACAAAGAGAGCCCTAACCAGTTTGGCTCAGCGGCTAGAACGTCAGCCTATGGACTCAAGGGTCCCAGGTTCGATTCCGGTCAAGGGCATGTACTTGGTTGCAGGAACATCCCTATGAGGGGGTGTGCAGGAGGCAGCTGATTGACATTTCTCTCTCATTGACATTTCTAATTCTCTCACCCTCTCCCTTCCTCTCTGTAAAAAAAAAAAAAAAAAATTATATATATATATATATATATATATATATATATATATATATATACACACACACCGTATTTGTCGGCGTATAAGACGATTTTTTCGCCCTGAAAAATACGTATTTGCTGGCGTATAAGACGACCCCCTAACATTTCCACTAAAAATACAGTTTGTTATATACTCGCCGTATAAGACTACCCCCCACTTGGAGGCATATTTTTCAGGGCCAAAAAATCGTCTTATACACCGGCAAATACGGTATGTGTATATATATATATATATATATATATATATATATATATATATATATATTAAAGCCAGAACTCCTGTCTGTAGAGAAAAATAAAAATGACATCAAACTTCTCCTCAGAATCCATGCAAGCAAGAAGAGTGGAGAAATACTAAAATTTTTGAAAACCATCTGACAGGAAAGTGCTTGGGGGTCCCCAAGACCATCATGTTCCGTGACTTACTACTAGACTCACAGCATTCAGAGAAGCTATTATACTTGTGATTAGGGTTTACTACATATTACTGTGTTAAGTGTACAGGTTGAAATCAGAAAAGGAAAAAGGCTCACAGGACAGAATCCAGGAGAAACCAGGTACAAGCTCCCGGCTGTCCTCTCCCAGTGGTCAGACTGTGCTTAATTCGCTCAGAAATGGTGTGTGAAACACGTGAAGTGCTGCCTACTAGGAACCCCCACCTGACTGACCTTAGCTACTCAGGTCTCTAGTCCCCACCAGAGGCCAAGCTGATACAGTGTGGCCTGGGTTGCAGGTGAACATAAACAGATGCTCACCATAAATCAGATTGTTGGTATAAACTATCTGGCAAGTGCCAAGACCCCAGGTACACAAATAGTACACTCTTATCCCAAGGGTTTAGAGGTTATCTCTCAGGAATGGTCAAGAACCAATCCCAATACCTTTGCAACGTGTGGAATTTGGACAACCCAGGCTGATGAATTAACACTTTACTACACAGGAAGTTATCAAGGAAACAGTACCCTAGATGGGAGGCAGCTCACCGAATGGTATTATAACTGAAACAGAGCTGCGTGGTCCTGTGTGCCCCTTTCCTGTACAGGCCATATGTCCTCAGTAGAGCATATGCTAGAATATGAGCAGCCAGTCAGGAAGGTCACCAATGTTCTGTCATCCTTTTTGAAAGTCCCTCAGTGGGAAGAGGACTCGGCAGGAGCTCTGAAGCCCAGGTAAGGTGCTAGGTAGAACATGGGATTACTGCCCTAGGATGGCAGTGTGATGTAGAGAACTGCTGAAAAGGCTTTTGGGTATTGAGCAAACAGATATATTAATATAATGCAATTCATCTGTTAGCCCTTATAGATTATCCTTCAATAGATTATTGTGATACTGGAAATAAAATACATAACGCAGAGAAATAAATTATTTAGGTTAGAATTTTGTACTCTGAAGACATGCTAATGAAAGATGATACTTTATAATGGAGAAACTTTATTTCAAATAATAGTAATGAGTATGAGAATAATGAAAATGATAATACCTCCATTATTCACTCTCCTAATTCTATATAAACTCTTGATCCACATAGCATTTAAACAATTCATTAATATTAGAAAAAATGTAAATAGCATATCCTTAGGTGTTTTACTTCCTTTCCTTCTACATATTATTCACAAGATCCAAACAGTAAAAGAAAAAAATTAAATTACAGAGAATGATCCTGTTAAAAATATTCAATATTAACATAACACTGCAGGGAGTTCCTTGAAGATGGTAAGTACATACTGTTACAGAATTTTTAATTATAAACTTATTGAAAAAAAGCAATAATGTTTAATTCTAACTCCAATAAAATGCATTTGTAGCCCCTCTTTCAAGTTTAGTTTTCAACTAAATAATAACAGCTCTCCATTGCCTATCAGAGGACATCCAAACTCTGACATTCTAGACTCCCCATTGTCTACTTCCATCTACTTATCTGCCTCTAACTACAGCCCCCCACAAACGGTTCCTCCCACATCAGAGCAATTTTGGAGACTGGTAGTCCCAAAATCAAGGTGTCAATGCATTTGGCTTCTCCTGTGGTCTTTCCTCTACTGTGAGAAAATACATTTCTGCACTTAAGTCACCCATCTGTGGAATATTTTGTTATGGCAGTGCTAGCAGACTAACACAGGCCTGAAACCAGGACACTGTGCTCATTGGAAGCCATTTTAGAAGTTGCCACAGAGGATGTTGGGCTAGTTTATTGTCAAGGCCCTTTTCTGCAATAATCTTTTAAGAGGACTCTCTGCTTTTGCAGAAAAAGACACATTTAGTAGCACTCTCCAATTTGCAGTATTAGCCTGACAGCCATTAAGCAATCTAAAATAAATCAGTATTCAGAGAATTCTAAGCTCTGTGATTTACAGTCACCTGCAAAGATGTCAATTGTTAGATTTAACATTCTTTATACATTCAAAACCCAAGTATTCTAAATGCATAACATTAAAAAAAAACTTTTCTATTTGCCCCCATGTGTCCTAATTTGTTGTATTTAAAAACTTTTTTTAAGTTTGAGATTGGACCAATTTCATTTGCCAGCATTTATATATCCATGCATATCCTAGGCATCTAAACAGAAGCAAAACCACTGTAATATACTTTCTTCCAACTGAGTTTTTTAAAAAGGATTGACGTGTGCTGAATTTCCTACAGCTATAGACTTTCAGAGAGCAGACTTGCTCTTTTAAAAGAAATTAAACTAATAGTTTTATGCAGACCTTTTCAATGTAAAATCACTTGTGGGAGTTCTCTTCAAAGCATTTGAAAGTTCTAATGAGCTAGCCACCCACCCACATCAACACTATTCATCAGAGCCTCTTTTACTTGAAAGGAAGTATAATAAAACAAAAACAAAAAAAATCAAAAGAAAAATAAGACTAATCCAAGCATATATACCAACTCCACTTCTCATTAACAACTGTACCAATTAAAAAATAAGCTGTCTTGGACATGTGCCCTCAGCCATGTCAGAATAGCCAGTGTTAGATTTTGCCTTCCTGCCATAAACTGGACAAAATACATAAAACAACAATGTTCAGGAGTGGATGGCAACATAGGTTTTTTGGTAGGCATCAAACATTATTTGTCTACTTCTTTGCCTATCAAATATTGAGAGCCCGCTATGTGCCATGTACTATCTTAAGTGATAGGGATATAGCAGTGAACAAATCAACTAGATCCTCACCTTTATGAGAAAGCTAGGTAAATGAGGAAGGTGGGGAGAAGGAGCAGTTAAATAGGAAGAATTAAAGGCAAGAGATTATGACTCCCACAAGAAACTAATATGATCCTTTCAGAATTAATTACTAAAACCTCTTGTCATTTCATGTCACCCATACTTTCTGCAGTTGAGCTATACCAGCTGGGCAGGAATAATCTTAAGGACTCTCTAGTGTCCAGCGCAGAACAGAGACCAATGTTTGTTGGATTGCACTGCCCTAAAAACTAAAATCCAATAAAATGTAGTTCACAAATATAAGATATATATATATATATACACACATGAAAGTGTATTCTAGTCTCAAACCTTTCCTGTGTCTTGAATATGAGCTTTAAAAACTCTCTTCCTTAGCTTCCTGAAATGTGAGATATGGAGACTGGTCCCTTACAACTTAATTCTGGATTCCTTTCTTTAAAATCTACTAGGTTTTACAGACAATTACAAGTTAACTCCTAAAACATAAAACCAGTTATGTTTACTATCTATGTTAAAATTTTATCAAAAGGGACACCTGCCAGAGCTTTACTCCATTTTCTAGAAATCCTGAATATGAAAGGGAAAATACACACCAAAATTCTAACTAAAAAATTCACTGACAACACTAAACAAAAAGGAATGGTGGGGGGCAGGGGGAAGAAGAAAGGGCTACAATTATAAACAATTATATGGGATTGAAAACTAAAAATTGGGGGGGGGGGTTGTTGGGGGAAAAATAAAAAAGAAATAAAGAAAAAAGAAAACAAAAAATTGTTTTTTGTAACGAAGAGGTGGTTTTTCTTTCTTTTTAAAAAAATGTATTTTATTGATTTTTACAGAGAGGAAGAGAGAGGGATAGAGAGTTAGAAACATCCATGAGAGAGAATCACAGATCAGCTGCCTCTTGCACACCCCCCAATGGGGATGTGCCTGAAACCAAGGCACAAGCCCTTGACCTAAATAGAACCTGGGACCTTCAGTCCGCAGGCCGAAGCTCTATCCATTGAGCCAAACAGGTTTTGGTGAGGTGGTTTTTCTTTTAGCAAAATCATACTTGCTGAGATTCAAGATGTTGAAGCTATTAAGTGCTTACCCAAAATGGTTTTCCTGTGGTTAGCTCTTCTCAAATATCCCACTTCTAAACTCTCCTTATATAAGCAATGAGCCTCAACAATAGTCTCCTCCGTCTCCAGGACAAAGGTGACAAACCTGGAGGAAGTAAGTTTAAATAGCTAAGAGGGTTTTACAATGGAAACAAGAACTGTCTGGTAATGACAAGTCCAGTCGCCTGAAATTACTTCCATGATCTTTCTCCACTTGAACACTGGATGTTTAAAAACATTCAAACCAACGGGCTCCTCCCACAGTATCTTATCTTATTTCAAGCCTATTTTCCTACATTAATTACAACTCCCAAAACGAAGTACATCTATTCTGATAGAATTACAGAAAAAGCTAAATATAAATAGGTTTAATACAGGTCAAGTCCCAGGAAACCAGGATCTGGAACTGAAAACTGGTTGCCAGCGCGTGCCTTTTCTTCTGTCAGGAAACAGAAAGTGACACTATTCTGTGTAGCTCTCAGTGGGCTCTTGCCCAGCCAGCTTGTTTTCGAGCACCACCAAGGGAAATTGTAGACTCACATTTAATTCACAAATAAATCAGACATACACTCCCCAAAGCTATTCCCGTCAATTTCCAACACAACCCTTTCTTTCAATCAGAACTGCACTCCAAGTCAGTGCAGGAGGGAAGAGCCAGTTTATCACAAGCTAAAAGCTGTTTACTACTTCAGAATATTCCAAGTTATTGATTCAATACACAGGGAAACTGGAATCCATGTGTTAAGAAATTAACTTGGAAATTTTCTAACTTTTGAAGGCAGCAACTAGTACAGCCATGGGCAAACTACGGCCCACGGGCCAGATCCGGCCCGTTCGGCTGTTCTATCTGGCCCGCGGAGCCAAAAGAGCAGAGGGTTCTCTTGCTCTCCCCTCTGCTCCTTCACCAGCAGTCCAAGATGAGAGTGCCAGCATGGTCAGGTTGCTTTTGTTCCGGCCCTCCAGTCCAGTTTAAGAACCCATTGTGGCCTTCGAGTCAGAAAGTTTGCCCACCCTTGATCTAGGCACAAATACAGATTCCCTGTTTTGTCCTTTTTTTTTTTCCTTAAACAAAACAGTTTTGTTTTTTTAATTGATTTTCAGAGAGGAAGAGAGAGGAAAAGATAGAAACATCAACTGCCCCTGCATGCCCCCACTGGATGCCGCAACCTGGGTATGTGCCCTTGACCAGAACTGAACCTGGGACTCTTCAGTCCACAGGCCGATCGATGCTTTATCCATTGAGCCAAACCAGCTAAGGCCAGATTCCCTGTTTTGAAAAAGCACTAAAAGGCTAAATTTTTACTTAACAGTACTACTGTGTTCAATTCAAAAAGGACTCAACACATAACATTGTTAAAAAAAAACATTTATTTTGATACAGTCTACCATAAATAAGTCAGTAGAGGTTCCACTCTGCCACAGATGCATCTGGGAAGAGCCCTGTGCCATTCAACTGGTGAACGTGTGAACGAGGTCCCATCTCTTATGCCAGCCAGAGGGCACACCTTCCATGTTGTTACTGTCCATTGATCGCTTCCAAATCCAGATGACCAAACAGTCCTTTATCCCCAAAGTAAGCTAAAATGTTTGTGAAGAGGAGAAAGAAATTAAACCCCAAAGTAAAAACTTCTTAAACATAGTTTAAGAACTACAAGATTTTATACATTCATGCCAGTGTTTTCTTGTCTACCAAATTCAGTTACTAGAAGAAAAAGATCAATCTCACTGAACAAAAGGAAAAACCAAACATAGAAACCCATATTTAAAGAATACAATTTTGTTAATTTTGACAGTAGTTACCTGTTATATAAACAAAAAGAAAAATGTAAGTTGAGGTCAATAAAAGATATGTGATAATGATTTTCATTAATATGAAGGAATGATAAAACCAGAAAATAAATCTGTAACATTGCTAGATGTAACATCAGTAAAATTAAAATTAACATTTATTGAATGCTTTCTATGGGTCCGACAATACACAGAAAGTTCACAACTCTTAGTTATGATTCCTATTTTAAAGAAGTTGAAACTGAGGCTTTGATATGGTTACATATTGTCAGTGGCAGTGGGATGTGACCCAGGTGCTCTGAACCATCAGTCCACACACATCCCAAAAGGAATCAGCTTTCATTTCTGCCTCACCCAATTCTTACTCCAAACATTCTACCCACTAACTAGCCCAAACTCCTGAAACATTTGCTGACTAAGCAAGAGGATCCAGAAAAGATAAGAGGTGTTTTACTTCTAAATCTTATTCATTAAATAGGTGATTCTTAGTATTATGGCAATAAAATTGTACCACAAAATGACAATGAGCATTCTGTAAATTTTTTAAAATATATTTTATTGATTTTTAACAGAGAGGAAGGGAGAGGAAGAGAAAGTTAGAAATATCGATGAGAGAGAAACATCGATCAGCTGCCTCCTGCACACCTCCTACTAGGGATGTGCCTGCAACCAAGGTACATGCCCTTGACCGGAATCGAACCTGGGACCTTTCAGTCCACAGGCCGAGGCTCTATCCACTAAGCCAAACCGGTTAGGGATGTAAAATTTTTTTAAAGTATTTTTCCTTTCTCTGAGAAAGAAATGAACTATCTTCTAGTTCCAATTTTCAAGAGTGTATTAAAATCTCCCATTAAACACCAAGTATTTATGAATACAGTTAAGATATGAAAATAAATTACTCATCTACTAAGATCTCCTCCTCAATGGTAATGAGCATCCAAAATAAAGAGAAAAGAAAATCTTCCTTGGCTTTATACAGATAATGGGAACAATAATTCTCTTAATTAACCTTAGTCTTGACATATTTTACCTAAATAATGTTTTACTAAAATATTGCCCTCGTTCATTAAAAAACTGCATTTTAAATGCGTATCAAGCAACATTTTTGACGACATGCCATGCACCATCCTGGGTGAGATGCATAAAAACAAATATTTTCCTCATTTCAAGGAACCCAACTATTAGCAAAGAAAACAGACCAGTAAATCATGAACTATTATTATTTATGTAAGTATTACGTAATTAAATTCATACATAAACAATAAACTTTATGCTAATGAACAATAAAGTTTACATGAGTAAAACCCCAGCAGCTATCGTTGTTTCTTTCAGGACACAAACCGGGCAGTCTCCCCAGTGCAAACAGCACAGTATATGATACGCTATCACTGGGTAATTCTCTTCGGACACTTAGCAATTCTTTCCTGAACACAGATCCTCCTGGAAGGAAACCAGAGATGCCCATAATGACAGAAAAGAGAGTCAGCACCAGAAAGGAGCGCTGAGAAGACACTAAGGTGAAGAAATGAAAAAGCAAGGGGCGATTGCTCCATCTGGTTTGCAACCAGGATCAACTCTTGATGGGATAAATGAAACCAAAAAAAAGTACTACCAAAGGCACACTCTATCCCCACCTATGGGTCCCGGATCACTGGAGACACACACAAAAATGCTATTTTCCAGCATGCATGTCCAGTCCAAAAGGTTACCACAAGATCCAAAAAGCCCAAGAAGTCAGGGTGAGCTGACTGATTAATGAATGCAACACTTGCTGGCAGCTACTTTAGGTACTAACAGGACAAAATACCATAATGTAAATACACAGCAATTATAACATAAGCAGAGAATGACAGAATACTATGGGAACACAAAAATAGACGAGCTTCGGCTGGAAGGAGAAAATGTTTTAGGGAATAGGTGACATGAGATTGGGCTTTTCTAGAAGTGCATTTTCAAGTGGAAACAGGGGAAGGAGCATTCCAGGCACAGGGAGCACAAGCACATGGACAAAGGCATGAAATTACACAGTTCATTCTGGATTGGCAAACACCATCTTGCAGCTAGAGCATTGTTCCCATAGGAGAAAGAAGAGGTAAAGGCCCAGTTGGCATGACTCAATGGTTGAGCATTAATCCACCTATGAACCAGGAAGTTCCAGTTCAATTCCCAGTTGGAGCACATGCCCAGGCTGTGGGCTCAATCCCCAGTGTGGGGTGTACAGGAGGCAGCTGGTCAATGGTTCGCTTCATCATTGATGTTTCTATCTCTCCCTTCCTCTCTGAAATAAATAAAAACATATTTTTTAAAGAAATGAGGTAAAGGAGATGACATGAAAATTATTAAAAATCACTATTAACAGTTTATTACGCACATTATGGCTAGGACCAATCAGTAAGGAAGACAAACTTCTTCCTATTATACTTGCCAAGTACTGTTAATACTTCACATACAGTATTCTTTTTAAAAAATATATATTTTATTGATTTTTTTTACCGAGAGGAAGAGAGAGGGATAGAGAGTTAGAAACATCGATGAGAGAGAATCATCAATCAGCTGCCTCTTGCACACCCCCTACTGGGGATGTGCCCGCAACCAAGGTACATGCCATTGACCGGAATCGAACCTGGAACCTTTTAGTCCGCAGGCTGACGCTCTATCCACTGAGCCAAACCAGTTTCAGCCACATACAGTATTCTTAATCAAGCCTCATGGCAATCGTAAGAACTAGTATTATGCTCATCTTATAAAAGAGGAAACTTCGTTATAGAAAGGTTACTAGCCTCTTCAGGAAAGATATCTATTCGCAATTTCCAGCGCTTGGAAAAATGTTCCCACTTTCTGACCCAGTCACCCATCTCTGATAACGTCTCTTAAGGTAACATTTCTCTAAGGAAACAACTAGTCTAAGGTCAATCAGCTAGTAAACAGCAGACACATTAGCTCAAGTCCCCATTTTACAAAAAAAAAAAGGAAATGGCAGTTCAAAGAGTAAAGGCTAAGGAAAAGGATCTTAGTAGTGACCTCTGAAAGCAGTTTTAACAAGCCATAGCATAAAGGTTAACCACAGGAGGTTAAAGGGAGGGAGGGAAGTGAAGAAAGGTAGCAGTGAGTGAAGACCATTTATTAAAGCACTTTATTAGGGAAAAGAGAATTAACTGCAGAAATGGACGAGTTGAACAAGGAAAAAAGACCCTTTCCTCTTATGTGAGGCTGATAAGGCAGAGAGGGTAGAGGAAAGTCCTATCAGATGGCACTGTGCTAATTACATTAAGAGGTAAGATCATCTGAGGGAGGCCACGTGACCCAGTGGAAAGAGTGTAGGCTTTGGAGACACACATACTCGTATTCCACCACCTACCAACTGTGACCTTCTCCGAGGAACTGAAGGGACAATTAGAAATATTGTATATAAAGCACCTGAAACAGTGACACATTGTTAAGTGACAGTAATATTGCCATTACCGTATTTGCCGGCGTATAAGACGACCCTTTGGCCCTGAAAAATATGCCTCCAAGTGGGGGGTAGTCTTATACGGCGAGTATATAACAAACTCTGTATTTTTAGTGGAAATGTTAGGGGGTCGTCTTATACGCCCAGTCGTCTTATACGCCGGCAAATACGTATTTTTCAGGGCCAAAAAATCGTCTTATACGCCGGCAAATACGGTATTATTTTCTGCCCATTCTAGAAAAAAAATGGCTTCAAGGAGATTGAAGAAACCGAAGACCTAGAATGGCTAATAATAGTCTGTTAGGGCAATCCACATGAAATGTCTGTAAAATAGAGGATCAAGTTGAAATCCCACAGCAACTATAGAGGGGTCCTGGCCATTAGAGTGCCAAGACTATCAGTCCCTCCTATAGAACAAACCTGCCTGTTCTAGATTCTGCCTTTACATATATGTATATACATACACACATATGAATAGTTTTCATAAGTGTACATATATACATACATGTGTCAGTATAGGAATAGGTATACTCTTTGTACCTATGCGTGTGTATAGTTTTCACAAGTGCTTATCAAACACTGGCAAGGTTGTTTGAGAGAGAAATTTGGCAATGCATTTTCAGAACCATAAGTGCTCATATAGTTGACTTATTAATCTATGAGAATTTATCATTAGTAAATAAACCAAAACCTATAAAATCTAGGTGCATAAAAATGTTCATACTATTATGTAAAATATTGAAAAACTAAAATACCTAAATAATCAAAACCTGGAAAATATATGGGATATCAACTCTTAATTTTAGGTGAAGACAATAAAATACTATGTACTCTTATTAGAATGATATAAAAAGTTATATTTATCTGAATAAGGTTAAGATGGAAATATGGGAAATTTAAAAGTTTATCTTTTAAAGTGGTAGGATGATAAATTAGTGCTTTAAAAAATATATATATATATATGCTTCAGCCGAAACCGGTTTCAGTGGATAAGAGCATCGGCCTGTGGACTGAAAGGTCCCACGTTCAGTTCGGGTCAAGGGCATGTACCTAAGTTGCGGCACATCCCCAGTAGGGGGTGTGCAAGAGGCAACTGATCAATGATTCTATCTCATCAATGTTTCTAACTCTCTATCCCTCTCTCTTCCTCTCTGTAAAAAATCAATAAAATATATTTAAAATATATATTTTCTGAGGAATCTGAGGTTTCTTAGAGGGAAGGTGGGGGGGGGGTGTCAACCAAAGAACTTACATGCATAACCCGTGGACACAGACAATAGTGGGGTAATAGAATGGAAGTGGGGAGAAGGGAGTCTGGGGATAAAAAGGAGGAAATATGTAATACTTTCAACAATAAAGATTAAAAATTTTTAATTAAAAATATGCTTCATTATGGTTATATGAGACAGTTAATAAAAATTAGGAAGGGGAGAGAAAGTACTTACCTGCTAACAAGCTAAACTGGCCTGCAAAATGCTGCAGTATTCCCACAGCCCAAAACTGTAACAACTGGTGGAGCTCCATTACAATGCCTACCACCACCGCTCTCCTGCCTCCCAGTGACTCAGCACTAACATGTGAGCATGTGCCAGGAAATGTTTATTTGTAAGAACAGTACCTCAGAACAGTTGGTTCAGGCATTCCAGGATCTGCACCCCTCTTAAATCCTGAGAGAGGGGAAAGGAGAGGGGAAAAAAGAATACTAATTAAAAACCCGGCAGACAAAAAATTTACAATCAAGACTTTCTTTTTCAATGATATCCCAATCTACCAGCTTTACCTCGATTTACCTATGCTACAGAACAGTTTCTAACCTATTATGGCTAGGACCAATGAGTAGGGAAGACAAACTTCTTCCGATTATACACACAGTTCAGCACAGGAGCTAAAAGCAGAGGCATGTACTATCTTTCATGATAAAACATATTCAAGTTATTACTTAACAACCTAATTAAAAGTATATTCTTATTATAAGCATGATTAAATAAACCTTAACATTTGGTTTTGTTTAACCTAATCAAGTCAACATTCTTATTACAAGTATGATTAAATAAACCATTTACCATTTAAAATGTTTATCAGCACTGGCCAGGATGGCTCAATGGTAGTGTCAGCCCATACACCAAGGAGTCTCAGGTTTGATTCCTGGTCAAGGACTGCAGATTGATCCCAGGCCCCCATTCAGGAAGGGTGTAGGAAGCAACCAATAACGTGTCTTTCACACATGAATGTTTCTCTCTCTCCCTCTCTCTCTAAAAATCAATGGGAAAAATATCCTCAGGCAAGAATTAACAAAAAAATGTTTAAATATGTTTATTAATTAATAGGACAACATATTAACTTGCTGAAATAACTGATTAAAATTAGAGTTGGTGTCAAGAACTATGAGGGGTATGAAATTTTACCCCACTTTTAAAGACAACAAACTTGTCTGCCATATTCCTAGTCAGAAACAAAGAACAATTTTTTATTCCCAGCTACAGCTGTAGTCAGAGTACCATCATATCGGAGACAACCCTGCATATAGGGAACCAGAATATTTTATAATGGGCAGTAAGCATGTCTCCCCTTAGTTCTGGAGGAAGATACCATTTTCCAAGGCTGTTCATTCTACAAAAGCGTCCTTAAAAAGATAACATGGAACAAAGGCAGTCAGAGCCTCTGTTCATAAGAATTGTAGAAATTCAAGACACTGTGGAAAACTGTCTTCCAACAGATAGCTCATTAAAATGTTTTTGTCAGTAAGTGTCCAAAACTGAGTCTCTTTCGTCCTATTTTACAGCACTATAATTCCACTATACTCCCTGAGGTCCTAAAAAAAAGGTATGTTTTAACCTAAACTACACAAGAAAATTAATCTACAATTGCAGGTATTAGTGAGAGGTGAGGTAGAAAAGTAAAAGAAACAACCTGGAAACTAGGTTAGACATAAATTTATATAGTGTAGGAAAAAAGGCCATTGACAAGAAGTTCTGAAAAAATAGCCTCAACGTCAATCTCAACCTGAGTTGGATGCTAGGGTGAAAATACCACAGTGGTAATCCTAGGACAGAGAATATAGCCAGTGTGCACGAAAAGGAAAAACAAATTCTAGGATAGAAAGGAAAAGCATTATCTATTCTTCAGACCAAAGCCCTTGATGCACAGATTGTAGCAACCAGCTACAGCTTTCTGGGAAGTAGAAAAGGAATC
Organism: Vespertilio murinus; assembly: GCA_963924515.1. Lineage (NCBI taxonomy): Eukaryota > Metazoa > Chordata > Mammalia > Chiroptera > Vespertilionidae > Vespertilio > Vespertilio murinus. The sequence goes on along the minus strand of OZ004712.1, from coordinate 11,544,322 downwards.
TCAAAAAGAGGAAAAGGTAGATGAAAAGACTAGAAAGCAGCAAAGAAACCACAGGAAGAGGGGTAACAGCATAGACTGCAACAGTAAGCTGTCCATTATTTAATCCTTGATACTTATACAAAGTCACTAAAATCTGGAAAAGTAATTCTTTTTAAAAAAATGTGTTCAAGCCGAAACCGGTTTGGCTCAGTGGTAGAGCATCGGTCTGTGGACTGAAAGGTCCCAGGTTTGATTCCGGTCAAGGGCATGTACATTGGTTGCGGGCACATCCCTGGTAGGGGGTGTGCAAGAGGCAGCTGGTCAATGTTTCTCTCTCATCAACGTTTCTAGCTCTCTATCTCTCTCCCTTCCTCTCTGTAAAATATTAAATAAATAAATAATTTTTTTAAAAATGTGTTCAAAATAAGGGAGGAAAAAATATCTTTTTTAAAGCCCTGGTAAGTATTCCCTGATTATCAGTTGGCTTGCAATTCTTGGGGAATGTCCAGCCTAATCAAAGGCTCTTGCACTTTCTCTTAGGCAAGGCACCTAAAACGAATAGGAAGCTAAAATCATGGGATTTTGAAACGTGAAACTGAATTTTAGAAAATGTCAAACGCTATGGTCAAATGGACGGCACTGAGGCTGTCTCTTCCCACCATTGGCCTGAGTCGGGCAATTAAGATTAAATAGAAAGCTGAAACAGGTTTGGCTCAGTGGATAGAGTTTCGGCCTGCGGACTGAAAGGTCCCGGGTTCGATTCCAGTCAAGGGCATGTACCTTCGTTGGCAGTACATCCCCAGTAGGGGGTGTGCAAGAGGCAGCTGATTGATGTTTCTCTCCCAACAATGTTTCTAACTCTCTATCTCTGTCCCTTCCTCTCTGTTAAAAAAAAAAAAAATCAATAAGATATATATATTTTTTTAAAGGATGGGCCTGATGGCCTCAGTTCACAGCTCCCCCACTGCTATGTGACCTTCCAGCAAGGAACCAAACAAACCTCTCTGCGGCTCAGCTTCCTGGCCTGTACAATGGGCTCCATAATAAAAATCACCCCGTCTTGGTGCAGATTAGGAAGCACCAGGCGTCCAACAACTACTGTCATCGTCACGCTTCCAGGCTGTGGCGTGTCCGCCTCTACAGGCCTGTCTCGCCAGGCCCACCGGGACAGGTGAGGACGAACCCCCTGACAACCCACCCGGCGCCCCAAGAGTGCAATGTGTCGCTTCCACACGACGTTCCCTCGTTCCTCTAACTCTCGCTCAGCCTGACTCGCCCGACAAACCTGCAAAGCATGTCACCTCCGCTGGCCCGGGGTGCGAGCAGAATGGGGGGGGGGGGGAGTAGCTGCGTGGCCTGTTACAGACCATGAAAACACTGAAAGGTCGAACCGGAACTCGCCCTCCGGGTGGACCGGCCCCACTGGACCCGACAGCCTCCCAGGGGGACCTGAAGCGTGACACGGCGAGGTCACGTTTCTCTCCCCGGCCCAGGATCCGACCATGGAGTCGCCGCCTCCGCCCTCCCCGCCCTCCCGTCTCCTCACAAGCTCTTCGCCCACTGACCCAGGTAAATCACGAGCGGGATGAAGCCCCAGCGGATGGCGAACTGGCCGCCCTTGAAGAGCTGCTGCAGCCTCTGCTTGGCCTCTTTGCTCAGCTTCACCATGGTGACGGCCCCGGCGGCGCTGCGAGCACCCACGACCGCGGCGGAAGTCGTCTCCCGGGAGAGAGGAAAGAGAGGCGTGTGCGCAGGCGCCGCACACGGAGTTTTACGGCACGAGTCGTGAGCGCCGCCAGCAGAGGTCGTAATTCATCGCCCGGAGCCCGCCTTGCGCCCGCCCGGCGCCGGCTGCTGAAGGCGCATGCGTGGACCAGTCTCCTCGATGCCCGAGGCTCAAGTTCACCTCCAGTTTTAGGGATGGCCTCGTTTCGCTGGTGGCAGGGTTCTGTAGGCACCGTTCTTTCCGCCCTCCTCTGTTCACCGACTTCTCCATTTTTTAAAAATATTTTGTTGACTTTTTTACAGAATGGAAGAGAGAGGGATAGAGAGTTAGAAATATCAATGAGAGAGAATCATCCATCAGCTGCCTCTTGCACCCCCCACCACCACCACTAGGGATGTGCCAGCAACCAAGGTACATGCCCCTGACTGGAATCGAACCTGGGACCCTTCAGTCCGCAGGCCGAGGTTCTATCCACTGAGCCAAACCGGTTTGGCGTGCACAGGATCCTTTTTTTTTTTTTTTAAGTGCATCTCCACGTGTCCCCTGCCTGACATGGAAGAAGCATTATATTCAGAAGGACTGGATTTTAGGAGAAAAGATTAAAAGATCCATTGTTCCTTGAAGGCACCATATTCTCTCTTACCTCTTGCTGTCGCCTCCGCCAGAAATGGCTTCCCACATCCCCTTTTTTAAGTCCATCCAAGGGGTGGTCTTCCTTGTTTTGCTCCTGGGCCCTGTCTGGGCAAGATGAGCATTCCAACTCTCCCGTTGATTTAGCCAATATTTATTTATGTGACATTCTTCCTAAATAGACTAGAGGCATTATATCCCCAGTGACTGTGTCTATTACACTGTGGAACTAGCCAGTTTGAGAATATTTTCCTCAAGCTGTGATAGATAAAAGAACTCTTTCCATTGTCCTGGAGCAACACACACGATTAAACTAAAAGCTGGTCTTTTCCAAAATGTCATACAGTTGGAATCACACAGTAGGTAAACTTTTGAGATTGGCTTTCTTTCACTTCGTAATGTGTATTGTAAGTTCTCTCCATGTCTTGGCTTGATAGAGCTTTATTATTATTATTATTATTATTATTAAACTTATTGGGGTGATATTGGTCAACATGAACATGTGGGCTTCTATGTTACAAGATCTAGGTTGCACCGTGTACCCACCACCCAAGTCATATCTTCTCTTGTCACCTTATATTAGGACCACTTCCTCCCCCTCACCCCTTTCCCTCAGGCAACCACCACCACACTGCTGTTTGTGTTCACAAGTTTCAGTTTTATATCCCACATATAAGTGAAATCATATTGTTCTTAGCTTTTTTCTGACTGACTTATTTCGCTTAGCATCATGTTCTCAAGGTCCATCCATGTTGTTGCAAATGGCACTATTTCATCCTTTCTTACGGCTGAGTGTTGTTCCATTGTGTATGTGTACCACAATTCTTTATCTAGTCATCTCATCACAGGACACTTGGGTTGTTCCCATGTCTTGGCCACTGGGGATAATGACAGAGCATTTCTTTTTAGCACGGAATAATATTCCATCATCTGGATGTACAGTTCATTTATCCATTCACCTGTTGAAAGGACATCTTGGTTGCTTGCAAGCTTTTGGCAATTGTGAATAAAGCTATGATAAATATCTGCAGGTTTTTGCATGGATATGAATTTTCAGTGTCTTTAGGTGAATATCAAGGGCCATGACTGCTGGGATGTATGATAAGAGTATGTTTAATTTTATTTTTTTAAAGTATATTTTATTGATATTTTACATAGAGTAAGGGAGAGAGATAGAGAGCTAGAAACATCGATGAGAGAGAAACATCGATCAGCTGCCTTTTGCACACCCCCTACTGGGGATGTGCCCGCAACCAATGTACATGCCCTTGACCGGAATCGAACCCGGGACCTTTCAGTCCACAGACCGACGCTCTGCCACTGAGCCAAACCGGTTTCGGCAATAAGAGTATGTTTAATTTTATAAAGAACTGCTATCTTCCAAAATGCCTGAACCATTCTGCATTCCCACCAGCAACAAATAAAAGTTCCTGTTGTTGTACATCCTCACCAGCAATTGATGGCATCAGTGTTTTGGAATTTAGCCATTCTAATAAAGTATAACAGTATATTATTGTTGTTTTAATTTGTAATTCCCTAGTGACCTGAGATGTGGAACATCTTTTCATATGCCATCCCATCACTTTTGCTGATTCTTTTCCTTAAAAAAAAAAAAAATTCACTAGGCCCAGGCAGCACTCACAGGGTTGGGAATCACCCAAGGGCATGCAAACAGCAGGAAAAGGGGCCCTGGAGACCATTTTGAAGGCAGCCCAATATAATTCAATTCAGGAAGAAAAAAAAAAGAGGAGAGGAATTGGAGGCAAGCACAGACATGCTTTTGAGGAGTTTTGCTACAAAGAGAAACAATGAAATGAGAGGTTAGTTGCAGAAAGATGTAGCATTAAAGTATGTTCCCATTTTAATTATTTTACAACAAACCAGACCATTCTTATCAATAAAAGTGGCACATTTAATTTATTGAGTGTGTAATTAAATAGAATTCTACTTTACACCATAAATTCATATATTTCTCTTTTTTATTACTTTATCATATATTTCTTAGAAGTATTGTGACCAACAGCGCTCTGATTTGTAAAAACAAACAAACAAATAAACAAACAAACAAAAAACCTAAGAGGGAATTTTTTAAAAAAATAGTCTGGTCCTGATCAGTTTGGCTCAGCAGAGTGTCAGCCTGCCGACTGAAGGGTCCTGGATTTGATTCCAGTCAAGGGCACATAGCTGGTTGCCTCTGGTCAGGGCTCATGCAGGAGGCAACCAATTGATGTATTTCTCTCACATTGATATTTCTCTTTCTTTTCCTCTCTCTTCCACAGTCTCTAAAATCAATGAAAAAATATCCTCGGGGGAGAATTAAAACGGAAAAAAGTCAGTTTGTACCCAAGTGGGGGTCCGTATTCCGGGGCTCCCGGGAGACTTTTCTGCACAGCCTCTGATTACTTACCGATCAGCCGCCGGTTATTCAGGCAGATAAAACCAACAGGCCCAGGGAGGGCCGACATTCTCTCCTGGCTTGAAAACAAGCCTACAGCCGCTTGGAAAAGGCAGGCTGCCGGGCCGAAACCCGCATGTGGCAAACTGCCCAATGACACCAATTAAAATGTTACCCAACTGGAGTGATCATTAAAATCACCATGTCAGTCGTTGCTTTAACTTCTGACTCTACACTACAATAACACAATAAATTTGCACTAAACACAGAGACAAGAGTAGATTGAATGGGCCCATTAATTTGCAAAAGCAAATGTCCTTGATATGCCTAATGCTAGTCCATAGAGAACCAGAGGATCAGACAGCTGCAGGGTTTGGGGAGGGTCATAGATAATGTGCTTCCTTCCCTTCTGCGCTCAGAGTCCACTCAAGCATAAGACACACAGAATGGAAATTAAAGTGTTAGCTTTCCAACTGATAAGATGGAGTCCATTCTATTCCCCTTCTCAGTCCAGACCTGGAGTCACCATTTCCTTATACTCGCCCCGGGCACTGAGGCGGGGAGGGGAGGGAAGAACGTGAATCCTCACGGCTAACATCTTTCTGATGGATTTGCTGTTCTTTGAGAAAGATGAGTGCTTGGAGGTCACCTGCGGTAACATGGGGAGGCCAGGCATTTAGAGTGAGTGCAATGCAGGATCACATTGCCACAGGGTTTAATGAGAAGTAATCTCCCACTCCGTGTGGACTATCGGAAAATCCCAGGGGTGCAGGGGAGGGGCTCCTCAACGGTTTCCAGGTGATCGCTTCGCATACCCTGTCTCCCCTCCCATCAGAGGAGATCAGAATCTTGGCCTATTTCACTGGGACAGGCAGGGGAGGGATATCAACAAGCCCAGTTTGCATGCTCTCCAAATTCATGTTAGAACAGGATTTTATTGGAATGTCTTCTCTTCTGGAAGGGAATGAGGAGCGTGTGGGCAGAGGCTAGAGGCTTTATCCAACACAAGTTCCTCTGCAGAGAAACAGGGTCAGATGTGTGTGTGGGGGAGTTAGAGGGGGGTGGAATTCCCCTCTACCAGCAGAGAAGTGCCCAACACCCGATGCCCTGGGATGCCAAATACACACTGAGAGGGGAAATCCACGGATGGCCGCAAGCCCTAGAGACCACGGCCTGGGGATGCAGGGATAAAGGCACACTCAAGGTGACCTGGGAAAGCTTCAGCCTGGGTGAGACCACGCCACTGCTGCCCACCAGGTGAGCCTAGAAGAGCTGTACCGTGTATACCCAACTACAAAGGCAAATGGAGGATAAATGGCCCATCTCTCGCCCTGAGTCACTTCCCTTGTACCGGGGCACTAAGGAGGCAGAATTCTGGGGGTTCCCTGCGGAGTCTTCAGGGAGCTTATAGTTCATCACCATGACAACCTGCCTAGGAGAAGAGCCGAAGGTTGGTCTACTCCTCCAGAGAAAAGGACCCACAGGTTGAGAACCGCTAGCAGGGCCGCCTAAGACCACTGGAAAACATAGATATTTGCATTACAATTCATTAACAGTAGCAACATTACAGTTACGAAGTAGCAACGAAAATAATGTTATGCTTGGGGGTCACCACATCACCACAATCTGAGGAGCTGTATTAAAGGGTCTCGGCATTAGAAAGGTTGAGAACCACTGCATGTTCTACCAAATCCCGTCTACTCTGTGGCTCTTCAACCCCCTTGGCTTGTGATCCCCCTGGCCTGTGTGTGATGTGCTGTCAGCTTCCTCCTGGGAAGGCTGGACCCAGCCTAGGCACCCCTCCCGCGAGAAGCCTTCACTGATCCCCACTCCCCCAGCGGGCTGGCTTGCTTTGTGTGTGTCCCTGGCACCCGATGTGGGCTCCTGCCAGCAGATGGACCTCACTTTATGTTCCTTAAGGGCAGGGGCAGTTTGTCATTGGACTGCACTCCCCAGCGCCCAGCACTACGCCTGGCAGAGTCTGCCCTCTGTACGTCCCTGCCGCCCCAAACGGTCCCTCCCACCAAAATGATCTCTAGCGCTCCCGTTTCCAGGAAGCCCCAAATCTCAAAATCCCAAGGGCAGGTTAAAGAGCCAGGCTGGGGAGGGCCCCGTCCATCCCTCGGGGCTAGTGTGACCTGCGGGCCACCCCGGGGGAAGGAAGGCGCGGGTATTCCGGGCGCGGCGGATTCCTAACATTATTTGACTGTCGGGAGCTGCACAGAACCTGCGGGGAGGTAAAAGGACACCGCACCCGGGGAGGTGTCGGGGTGGGTTCTGCGGAGGGAGTCTGCAGGCTCCGGGCGGGGCTGGGGGACTGACAGCCCGCGCCGCTTCCCCCGGGCCGCCGGCAGGGGGCACGCGAGGCCTCCGGGCGGGGCGGGTGCCGGGCGGGGCGGATGCTGGGCCGGGAGGGGCACCGGGGCAACTTTTTGGTTGGCTGCCTCGGGGCGCTGACAGCCAGGCCCCTTTTAAACTTGGGGCTCCTCCGGCGCCCTCCCCTTTCGGCCGCGGCGCGGGACCTGGGTAAGTGCCTCCCGACCGGTTCGACGCCGGGGCGGCCACGTGGCCGGGGTCTCCCCGGGGACCCTGAGGGGCGCCCTTGTCGTCCCGGGCCTGCCCCGCCTGTGCCGCCGAGATCGGGGCTCGGCCCCAGCTCGGGGACCCCGCGGGAGAGGCGCTGACGGCTCTGATGGGCCCACCTGGGTGTATGTGGGTGGGTGGGGTCCCCATCGCGGTGCTGGGGACGCGCCCTCGTGGCGCCTCGGGTCCCCCTTCCCCGCTGCCCGGGAGCCCGTGGCCCCGACGCCCCAGGGGAGGGGGTGGGCCCGCGGGGAAGTGAGAACGCCTTTTCGCGGAAAGCTCAGCATTTCGAGGATTGGGGCGCCGAGGCCGGGCGGTGTCCGGGTTCGGGGCGCCCCGCCCGCCCGCCCAGGCTTCCGATGGCCGGGCGCAGCCAGTTTGGGGAGCGGCTGCTCCGGGGCCTGGAACCGCTGAGCGGCGTGCGGGGCCGGGGGTGACGGTGGGCAGCAAACGAGGTGACTGCGTGCGCCCACCCTCTCCCGCACAGCGGGCAGCGTGTCCAGCGTGGGAGGCCAGTCTCGGGAGGAACCTCTGAGCCACGGGTCCCACCAGGACGGACACCAGGGCCGCCCCGGGGTGGGGGGTGGGGGAGGTTTGTCTCCAGGAAGCCCCAAGGTTGGGGCAGGCTCTCCAGCTCGGCGCGCACAGGAAGGGTTCGTTACTCCGTCCCTAGCGCTGTGGAAAGTTAGCATCCGAGCTGAAAAGTCTACATTCAGAGCCTGAGAGGGGGTGAAGGAGTCCTTGTAGCCCCCAGAGGTTCTACTTAGCGGTCTTCCTTTGCCCTGGGGGGTGGGGTGGGGTGGGCGTTGGCCTCCGCTGTGAAAGATCCTCTTACTGGTTGGGCTAGAGCGCGTCTATTTTTATCTTGTTGCTGGAGAGGGAAACTGCTGCAGGCTGTGTCCTAAGCACTGGACCACGCTTGCTGCCCCTGCGCCTCCGTCTGGGGAGGGGCACCCCTCCCAGGGCAGAGCCATGGCCGGGCTTTGTTTTACCGTGGCCTTAGGAGCCAGACTGCTTGACAGTCCGTTTGAGAAAAGCCCACGCACTGAGCCAGGCAGCCTGGGCCACTGGAGGGCTGTGGGAGCTGAGCGAGCGAGGGAGGGAGGGAGGATGCCCGCTCTCAAATGCTTTGGCCTCTGGCTCTGGGCAAACGATGTGGCTGGCTTCCTGTGGTTTTAAAATCCTTGGAAACTTTGATTGTTTTTAAATACATTTTTGTTGCTTTCAGAGAAGGAGGGAGAGAGAGATAGAAGAATCAATGATGAGAGAATCATTGATCCAGCTGCCTTCTGCACACCGCCCACGGGGGGGGGGGGGGATCCGAGCTTGCAACCCACCATGTGCCCTGGGACCTGGGACCCTTCCACCACAGGCTGACCTCTATCCACTGAGCCAAACCGGCTATGGAAGGTTTTTTTTTTTTTTTCTTCTTCCCCTAGGCAGATGACTGTTGCCAGTAATGTTTAATTTTTCTAAAGTTGATTGTTATTCCATGCTGTGAAACTGGAAACGTGGTGGCTGCCGACATTCTGTTGAGTGGATTTCCAGAGTACAGGCGCTATGTATTTCACTGTTCATTTCTCTCCTGGCTAGAAGTCTAGGTGATTCCCAAGTGTCAGGAAACTTGGAGATGGTCCCTTTCTAAAAATAGGGACTCTGTTCAACAGTAGCTCTTTATATCCATCACAGTGTGCTAGTAGATGGTCACAGCGAAAGATACTCTTTGCCAAAACAGGAAGTCACCACGTGATATTCTTACTGTTGTTCTTCTCACTTTCCTACCAGGCCCAGCCCAGCTCAAGATGCTGACAGACTTCAGGTAAATGGAGAGAATTGGGATTCAGTCATGACTACACAGTCTAGAAGAATTCTTGGCCAAGGATGAGAACTCTAACCTGATGGGATATGCCCTTGCTCTGATGGGTTAAAGGATTTACCTGAGGCCAACCTGGTAGTTTTAAGTCAAAACCATGACTGTCTGAGTGGGGAGTTCTGTTATCTATAGAGTTTGGTAAGCTGTTTTCTTAATGTCATGATTTAGCGAGGAATTGCTGACCTAATTACCTCCGGTGGCACTTTTCTTACAGGGCTGGCGCTGCTGGAGGGACTGAATTGTGCTGGAAAGAAACTTTTCAAGTAGATAAGGTGTATCTGAACAGGTGATGGTTGATAAATGCAGAACAGAAGCTTTTGCTTTCTTTGTCCCTTTCATGCTAACAGCAGGGGTGAATTGGGGGGGGGGGGAGGCAGATTTCTGTTAGAGCTTGCATCTGCCCCATGGAGAACTCCCAGAGAATTCAATTCCATTATTTCAGTTTTTGTTCTACAGCCCCAGCATCCTGCTTGTCCCAGTAACAGACTGGGTAGTCTATGCCTATCTTAAGGCAGTTATTTTAAAATCCCATTCTTTTGCCAAAACCAGTTTGGCTCAGTGGTAGAGCATCGGTCTGCGGACTGAAAGGTCCCAGGTTAGATTCCGGTCAAGGGCATGTACCTTGGTTGTGGGCACATTCCCTAGTAGGGGGGTGTACAGGAGGCAGCTGGTTGATGTTTCTCATCAACGTTTCTAGTCTGTAAAATATCAATAAAATATATTTAAAATCTCATTCTTTTGACTGTAAAGATTTTTTTCTTACCAAGTTATTCTTTTAAAATTCTGGTTTTATATGTATACTGATTTTATATGTATATAGGTTTTTCTAAAATGCTGTATGTAGAACACATTAATGATTAAATGTGACCCTTTTGGTGGATTCCTAGAGGTGGGGCGAGGCCTGAGCGATTTGAGGAGCCGTTTGCCGTCTTGATCATCACGCCGGTTATTATGCAGTGGTCTGATCTAGTCTGAGCTTTACTGAATGTACATTGTTCCAATAAACATGACTTAAAAACTTACCCTTTCTAGCACCTTCATGACATTTCCAGTGCAGTCTGTGGGGAAGATAGTCCCGAGTCAGCACTTGAGTGACTTCCTGAGATGTGAGAAGTGGTAAACACATCAAAATCACTGTGGAGTATGAATCACATGAGTGACTCATGTACACAATAAATGCTGAGAAACAGGACGGAGAGGTGTATGTTGGCTCAGATATCAAGGATATACCATTTCTGTCTATGGATGTTCCTCGTCTTAATAGTTGCATTATAAATGTCACCTGTGAGGTGGCCCTTCTCCCTCAATCTCTTAAGCTGTTCTAGTGGCCACGTGGTAGCAGAAAATGGAGTGCGAAAATCATTTTACCTGTGATAGTCTTGCTTTCCACATTGGCAATTTTTCCTTCGGAAAAGTAATGTTGCATGCTCTTGGCCAATACTGGCTAGCCAGGGAATTGGGAACTAAACAGGTGCTGCTAAGTAATCTGGCGTGGGTTGATAGCAAAGTTTACTGTATAAGCAAGCCACATGGCTTAGTCCTAGAAGAATCAGTCTGAACTCGGCCCTTTTTCTCTTGGGATGGTCAAAGATGCTTTTAAAAGCAGGGGTGGACCATGAACTGGTTGTGAGACTCTAACCTGCAGAGCTGTTGAGGCCTATCCTGTGAGTAGGTGCTTCCAGCAGCTGCACTGTGCCATCCTACCTGAAGGAGCAAGCAGTGCCCTTCAGATGCCCGATTATGGTTCCAGGTTTGGTATATTTCCCTGCTCCATCTCCAAAACAGCTGTCCTGTGCCGTGGCCACATGTGTTCTGCAGTCAGCTTGCCCTCTGGCACAGCACATGCCTGGGTGCTAGAGCGAAAGCAGGAATGGAAAGATGCCAGCGTGACTCTTACAGGTCCAGGCTGTTCCTTTGTGCTCGAGGTTCCCTGAGAGCGAAGGGAATTGGCTTGAATGAAATGTTTTCAAAGAGGACTTAATTCCAGAGGAGAGGCTGGGGCATGAAGAGACTAACAGAAAATGGGGTTGAAATACAGTGTTACGCTAATGGCTGTGGTTTTGCTGAACATGTGGGCTCCAGGCACTGATCTCCCCAGATGCGACTTGCCCAGGGTCCCAGCTACACGGTTGCTATGCCAGTTCAGGTACACACATTGTGTTAATCTGATTTCAAGAAAGGGCCCTGTTTCTGACGGCCCTGACCTGTTCCTGAGCCCTGAGAACAAGTAGTTCTTGTTTCTTAAAAGCAAGCAAATCTTTGCAGTTCCAAGTGACTGCTCCAAACGAAGGTATGTTCTTTGAGATTCCTAAAACCTTAAACTATTTATATGATTCAGGAAATATTTGCTGTTTCCCCTGTGTTAAGTTCTGTGATAGAGGACTCCTGGTGGAGATTGCGCGATACAACTTAGCCACATCACTGTCAGAGGAAGCTGATAGAAGACTTCTGTAAGGAATAATTTCATCTAGTCAATATTTTCTCAGTCAATAACTGAAAGGCTCAACTGTTAGAACAAACTGGAAAGACTATGATAGCTATTTACACAACACCAATATATTTCCAGGCTAACTTGAGGTGGCTTAAACAGAAGAAACAATAAAATAATTAGAAGAGGGAGCGAGCTTGGCAAGGAGAGAGCAGGATTGTGTAAAACAAGCCATTTGACCTTGTGCTTTTGGCTTCTGCCAGTTACACTCTGAGCCTCCCGGGAGCCAGAGGAGAGAGCCAGTTGGCAGGTTTGCCATTGAGCACTTGATGCTTTAAATGGAGGAGGAGGAGGAGGAGGAAGGGGCTGGGCCATCTGCATTCCAGGCTCCTTAGAACCCAAATGCCTTCTCCCCCTTCATGATCTCAAGTGCCTTGAAGGAAGCAGTAGAACAGAGAAGATTGTCCAGATAATGAAACGGGATGTAGAGATAGGGGAGACATGCTTTTGGCTCTAGAGTCGGGTCAGTTTGGTCAGTGAGCACTGAGGCCGGGCCTACTCTGCTGATGGTCAAGCCAGTCTGGGATAAAGAACACCTCTTGGGAGCAAAACCATGTTGAGAGTGAACAGATGAACAGCCAGAGATGAGTTTGAAAGGCTTGTTTTGTACTCATAAAGGGTTGCCTTTCCAAAATTTACTTTGTATTCATAAACTGAAAAGTTCCAGTTTCAGTGTTTTGTGATAAAGGGATTTATCACAACCTGGGAACTATGCAACCGTGCCTAGAAGACCCCCTGGGCGGAGTTTATCTGTACTGCAAGGGGCCAGTTGTCTTGCGGTACCCACCACCTCTACTCCCCAGATGTGACTTTGCCACATGCCGAAAGATGCTCTGCACGAGGCCTGTGTCCTCGCTTCTACATCAGCTTTTACAGGACAGCAGCCCAAGGCTTCAAGTGAAGAGCCACAGGCATTTTCTTCAGGCTCCTCAAACACTAGTTTCCGTGTTGACTATAAGTGGCCAGAAACTCAGAATTAGCTCCCCGCAAACTAGTGTTTTTCTTCATCAGACCTGGTCAAACTGGAGGTCTTGGCGTGACGGCTAAGGCGAAGCTCGGCCAGGTCTGCTGAGGGACGGCCAGACCCCTGTCCCGGCCCGAGTCCAGAAACCACCCAAGCGTCCTACTTCCACAAGGAGCTTCCATGCTCCTCGGGGCACCGGGCGCATCAGAGGCACGATCACAAGCCAGCTGCAGAACATGAACCCACACCCAAGGAACGGGGACCACGCTCCACCGCTCTGGTTTTAAACATTCACCAGAAGCTTCTAATTTTAGAGCCCCAAGAACAATCAAAACCTGGAAACATTGAGGCATGTTGGCAAAATTAAGCCCTCCAGGTTGCGTGCTGGAATCTGAGTTCAGTGAATGGGCACGCCGTGAGTCAGACCCTGGCTGGTTTCCATCACTGCAAACATGCACTGAATCCAGTCAGTGTCTTTGGCTAAAGGTGACCGGAGACACGATTGCTCTCCAGTGCAGCCAGAGGACGAGGCAGGCCCCAGGAGCAGCGCAGGGAAATCACTGGAAACAGTGAGACAGGGCCAGTGTTCCCGGAGCTCTGAGCAGTCCGATGCTGCCTGCCTCTCAGGATGAAGCATCTTCCCTCTGTCTGCTGAGTGTGGGCACTTTTAACCTTGCACTTCCTCGCGTAAAGAAACTACATCACGTGCCCTGTGCTCACACACAGTGTGCAGGTGAAGACCAGCATGCCAAGCTGCTGTGACGATGAGGCCAACGTGATGATGACGTGGATGAGGCCCATGAGGTAGTTCAGGGAGCACTGCACACTATTCTCGGCCCCTCACTCCATTTCTGGAGTGTTCTCTTGAAGAAGCTGAGTCACAGTGAGGTCACAAAGGACCAGAGACCGCAGGGCAGCAGCAGAGGAGGCAAAATCGATGTGAATGGTGAGGATTCCGGCCTTTGCACTGCATTGTCTACATGAACTTTCTTTTTTTTTTTTTAATATATTTTATTGGTATTTTATAGAGAGAACGGGAGAGAGATAGAGAGCTAGAAACGTCAATGAGAGAGAAACATCGACCAGTTGCCTCTTGCACACCCCCTACCGGGGATGTGCCCGCAACCAATATACCGTATTTGCCGGCGTATAAGACGATTTTTTTGGCCCTGAAAAATATGCCTCCAAGTGGGGGGTAGTCTTATACGGCGAGTATATAACAAACTCTGTATTTTTAGTGGAAATGTTAGGGGGTCGTCTTATACGTCCAGTCTCTTATACACCGGCAAATACGTATTTTTCAGGGCCAAAAAAAATCGTCTTATACGCCGGCAAATACGGTACATGCCCTTGACCGGAATCGAACCCGGGACCTTCCAGTCCCCAGACCGACGCTCTACCACTGAGCCAAACCGGTTTCGGCTACATGAACTTTCTTATTGCTCAGTGCCCTCATCTGCAAAACGGGAATATTTACGAGCACTGTCTTGCTGGAGGATTGCATGATAGAAGATGGTGAAGAGCGTAGCATGGCCATCTGCACATGCAGTTACTGTCTTAATGTGCGGTCTTATAATTCTATCTGTGAATCACCATCGCCACCATCATCACTAGGTTACAAAACTTCATTGTGGAAGCATTTATTTATGGCTTCCAGTTCATTTCAAACACGTTTAGGAAAACAGAGCGAAGTCTTGAGTTTCAAATCCAGTTCCATTTCCAGAGTTTTCCTCCTCACTCCTGGTTTAGCAGATAAGGAATTGGCTCCTCTCTCCCTCTACCTCGCATCGTCAACACAGGAAGGCTGCATTTGATTACCCTCCAGAGACAGCCTCAGGACCGGCCACACAGCCATCAACTCGGGCAGTAGTCAGCCGTGTTGATGACAATGCTGCCCTGGAGTGACGGCATCTTCCCCGGGATTCCGGTGCCTGCCGCCAGGGGCACGGGCTCCCAGCTGCTGCCTGGGTGGTTTACCCTCCGGCTGGCCTTCTGAATGCCGTGGTCTAGCTCTGGTCCTTTAGAATCCTCTTCTACCCTCTGTCCTGATCCCTGGGTTAAACTCTGAACTCAAGAAGTATGTGGAGCCCGGCCAGTGTGGCTCAGTGGTTGAGCATTGACCTATGCACCAGGAGGTCACAGTTTAACTACCAGCCAGGACACTTGCCCAGGATGCAAGGGCTCGATCCCTCGCAGGGGGCGCGCAGGAGGCAGCATCTGTAAACCCCACGCCCTGTCCCCAGCACGCAGGGCTTCCCGGCATAGGAGTATTCAGAACTGGCTGCAGCAGAACAGTGCAAAGCACTCAGAGAACTGAGGGTTAATAATGGCGTGACAGAATTATTCCTATATCAGGGGCACTAAGAGTTTACAGCTCCTAGGTTCTGGAAGGCAAAGCAACTTACGGGCAACGTGCCAACCTGTTTTGTAGCCAAAGTTCTGTGACTTAGTTTCCAGCAGAACGGAAGCCAGTATTTGCTGAGCAAATGCCTAGCACGAGTCCTGTGCTGGGGGACAGCTGGTGGATACCAAGGCAGGCCACCGGCTACGGGTCCAGGTGAGGGGGCAGGAGTCACGGCCACCGGGCCGGGCGTGCTAACCACGGGCACTGGGCCACGATGCATCCTGGGTACTGGTGCTTTCAACAGAGGAGGGAAAAGGAGAAGCTGAGGTCTAAACCCAGGCAGTCTGACTCCCAAGATTTTCCTCTTAGCTCTCCTAACATAAATGAAGACTCCATTTGCAAGATCATATTAAAAATGATAAGAAAGCTCAAACCAGAACCTGTGCTTTAGTTTAGGCTTTTTTTTTTAAAGGATGAATTAGAGGAAGGGCTCAGGGAGGATGAAAGGAGGGCTCGAATGGGGGAGGGCTGGGGGAGGGATCGGGTAGGGCTCGGGGAGGGCTCGGGCCAGGCTCGGGAGGACTCGAGAGGGCTCGGATAGGGCTTGGGGAGCATTCGGGAAGATCTAGGGGAGGATTCGGGGAGGGTTCGGGAAGGGCTAGGGGAGGATTCGGGGAGTGCTTGGCAAGGGCTCGGTGCAGGCTCGGGGAGGACTCTAGAGGGCTAGGTTACAGCTCAGGGAGGGCTCGGGGCAGATTCAGGGAGCACTCCCCGAATCCTCCCCGAGCCCTTCACAAACCCTTCCCGAATCCTCCCCGAGCCCTACCCGAGACCTCTCGAGTCTTCCCGAGTCTGCCACGAGCCCTCCCTGAGCCCTTCCCGTGCACTCCCAGAATCCTCTCCTAGTACTTCCCGAATCCTCCCCGAATCCTCCCAGAGCCCTCCCCGAGCCCTCCCCGAGCCATCTCTGAGTGCCCCCCCACCCGCCCTCCGGAGCCCTCCCCGAATTCTCCCCGAGCCCTCCCCTTGCCAGAGCCAGCCTGGCATGTTGAACCGGGCTGAGGTAGGGAGGTGGGAATTGAGAAAAGAAAGAGTGCTCGGGAAGGGCTCGGGGAGGACTCGAGAGGACTTGGGTAGGGCTTGGGGAGGATTCTGGGAGGGCTCGAAAAGGTTCTGGAAGGGCTCTGGAAGGGCTAGGGGATGTTGGAGCCAGGATGTAAGCTGACAAAGTCCTTGCATCTGAGGGGGCTAGCAGGGTGGCCCCTTAACCACACAGTTTCCACAGACTGGTTTGAATGGCTCCTATCAGTAGAAAGAGAGCAACCTTTCATGGCTTGCCAAGAGATCTGTATTTATCTACTGAGATTTATTGTACGAAGAAGTTGTCCTTCGGCTCTATCTCTCCATTAGAGATTAAGAGGAAAAAAGAATACACTCCTCTCTTAACAGACTTCCTAATTAGTGTTTTGTGTATAAAAAGCATTGCACAGATAGTAAAACTACTACAGTCCGTCAGTGGCTACATGTAGTCCTCTGGATCCCGCTTACATGTCTCTCTTTCTTTTCTCAATTCCCACCTCCATACCTCAGCCCGATTCAACATGCCAGGCTGGCCCTGGCAAGGGGAGGGTTCGGGGAGGGCTCCGGGCAGGCTCAGGGAGGCCTCGAGAGTGCTCGGTTAGGGCACGGGGAGGACTCGAGAGGGCTCGGGTAGGGCTCGGGGAGGGTTCGGGAAGGATTCCGGGAGTGCTCGGCAAGGGCTCGGGGTAGGCTGGGGGAGGACTCGAGAGGGCCCGGGTAGGGCTCCGGGAGGATTCGGGGAGGGTTCAGGAATGGCTCGGGGAGGATTCAAGGAGGGTTCGGGAAGGGTTCGGTGAGGATTAGTGGAGTGCTCAGCAAGGGCTCAGGGCAGCCTAGGGGAGGACTCGGATAGGGCTTCGGTAGGGCTCAGGTCAGGCTCAGGGAGGACTCAAGAGGGCTGGGGTAGGGCTCAGGGAGGGCTGGGGAAGGGTTCTGGAAGGGCTCTGGAAGGGCTAAGGGATGTTGGAGCCAGGATGTAAGCTGACAAGGTCCTTGCATCTGAGGGGACTAGGAGGGTGGCCCCCTACCCACACAGTTTCCACAGACTGGTTTGCATGGCTCCTATCAGTAGAAAGAGAGGAACCTTTCATGGCTTGCCAAGCGATCTGTATTTATCTACTGAGATTTATTGTACTAAGAATTTGTCATTCGGCTCTATCTCTCCTTTAGAAATTAAGAGGAAAAAAGAATACACTCCTCTTAACAGACCACCTGTTTTATGCATAGAAAGCATTGCACAGTTAATAAAACTACTACACTTGGTCTATGGCTACATGTAGACCTCCGGATCCCTCTTTCCTGCTTCTCTTTCTTTTCACAATTCCCACCTCCCTACCTCAGCCCGGTTTAACATGCCAGGCTGGCCCTGGCAAGGGGAGGGCTCGGGGAGTATTCCTGGAAGTGTTCCGGAAGGCTGGGGGGGGGGGGCACTCGTAGAGGGCTCTGAGACAGCTCGGGGAGGGCTCTCAGAGGATTCGGGATGGGTTCGGGAAGGGATCGGGGAGTGCTCACCAAGGGCTAAGGGAGGGCTCGGAGCAGGCTCGGGCAGGATTGGAGAGGACTCGGGTAGGGCTCGGGCCAGGCTTGGGGAGGCACCGAGAGGGTTCGGGTAGAGTTGGGAGGGCTCGGGGAAGGCTCAGAAGCACCCGAGAGGGTTCGTGTAGGGGCCGGGGAGGGCTGGGGCCAGGGTGGGAAGGACTAGAGAGGGCTCGGGTAGGGCTCGGGGAGGCTCGGGCCAGATTCGGGAGGATTCGAGAGGGCTCTGGATGGGCTCGGGCCAGGCTCGGGAGGACTCGAGAGAGCTCGGGGTGGGCCAGGGCCAGGCTTGGGGAGGACTCGAGAGGGCTCGGGTAGGGTTCGGGGATTATTCGGGGTGGGCTGGGGAAGGGTTCTGGAAGGGCTCTGGAAGGGCTAAGGGATGTTGGAGCCAGGATGTAAGCTGACAAGGTCCTTGCATCTGAGGGGGCTAGAAGGGCGGCCAGCTACCCACACAGTTTCCACAGACTTTTTTGAATGGCTCCGATCAGTAGAAAGAGAGGAACCTTTCATGGCTTGCCAAGAGATCTGTATTTATCTACTGAGATTTATTGTACTAAGAAGTTGTCAATTGGCTCTATCTCTCCCTTAGAAATTAAGAGGAACAAAGAATACACTCCTCTTAACAGACCACCTAATTAGTGTTTTGTGCATAACAAGCCTTGTACAGTTAATAAAACTCCTACACCTGGTCAATGGATGCATGTAGTCCTTCGGATCCCGCTTTCCTGTCTCTCTTTCTTTTCTCAATTCCCACCTCCCTACCTCAGCCTGGTTCAACATGCCAGGCTGGGCCTGGCAAGGGGAGGGATCCTGGAGGATTGGGGGAGTGCTCGCCAAGGGCTCTGGGAGGGCTCGGGGCAAACTCGGGGAGGACTCGAGAGGGCTCTGCTAGGGCTGGGGAGATCTCTGAGAAGGCTCCGGAGGATTTGAGAGCTCTCGTGTAGGGCACGGGGAGGCTCGGGCCAGATTCGGGAGGATTCGAGAGGGCTCGGGTAGGGCTCGGGCCAGGCTCGGGAGGACTCGAGAGAGCTCGGGGAGGACGAGGGCCAGGCTCGGGGAGGACTCGAGAGGGCTCGGTTTGGGCTCGGTTCCAGCTCAGGAGGATTCGAGAGGGCTCGGGTAGGGTTCGGGGAGGGCTCGGGCCAGGCTGGGGGACTACTTGAGAGGGCTCGGGGAGGGATCGGGGAGGCTCAGGCCACATTGGGAAGGATTCGAGAGGGCTCTGGTAGGGCTCGGGCCAGGCTCGGGAGGACTCGAGAGAGCTAGGGGAGGACGAGGGCCAGGCTTGGGGAGGACTCGAGAGGGCTCGGTTATGGCTCGGGCCAGGCTCGGGAGGACTCGAGAGGGCTCGGGTAGGGCTCGGGGAGGGCTCGGGCCAGGCTCGGGGAGGACTCGAGAGGGCTTGGGTTGGGCTCAGGCCAGGCTCGGGGACTACTTGAGAGGGCTCGGGTAGGGCTCGGGGAGGGCTCGGGCCAGGCTCGGGGACTACTTGAGAGGGCTCGGGGAGGGATCAGGGAGGCTCGGGCCAGATTCGGAAGGATTCGAGAGGGCTCTGGTAGGGCTCGAGCCAGGCTCGGGAGGACTCGAGAGGACTCGGGTAGGGCTCGGGCCAGGCTCGGGGAGGACTCGAGAGGGCTCGGGAAGGGCTCCGGGATGGCTCGGGCCAGGCTCGGGGACTACTCGAGAAGGCTCAGGGAGGGATCGGGCCAGGCTCAGGAGGACTCGAGAGGGCTCGTGAAGGGCTCGGGGCAAGCTCGGGGAGGACTCGAGAGGGCTCGGGTAGGGTTCGGGGATTATTCGGGGAGGGCTGGGGAAGGGTTCTGGAAGGGCTCTGGAAGGGCTAAGGGATGTTGGAGCCAGGATGTAAGCTGACAAGGTCCTTGCATCTGAGGGGGCTGGCAGGGCGGCCCCCTACCCACACAGTTTCCACAGACTTGTTTGGATGGCTACTATCAGTAGAAAGAGGAACCTTTCATGGCTTGCCAAGCGATCTGTATTTATCTACTGAGATTTATTGTACTAAGAAGTTGTCATTCGGCTTTATCTCTCCTTTAGAAATTAAGAGGAAAAAAGAATACACTCCTCTTAACAGACCACCTAATTAGTGTTTTGTGCATAAAAAGCCTTGTACAGTTAATAAAACTACGACACCTGGTCAATGGCTGCATGTCGTCCTCCGGATCCCGCTTTCCTGTCTCTCTTTCTTTTCTCAATTCCCACCTCCCTACCTCAGCCTGGTTCAACATGCCAGGCTGGCCCTGGCAAGGGGAGGGATCCTGGAGGATTGGGGGAGTGCTGGCCAAGGGCTTGGGGAGGGCTCGGGGCAAACTCGGGGAGGATTCGAGAGGGATCGGCTAGTGCTGGGGAGATCTCTGAGAAGGCTCGGGAGGATTTGAGAGCGCTCGGGTAGGGCTCGGGGAGGCTCGGGCCAGATGCGGGAGGACTCGAGAGGGCTCTGGTAGGGCTCGGGCCAGGCTCGGGAGGACTCGAGAGAGCTCGGGGAGGATGAGGGCCAGGTTCGGGAGGACTCGAGAGGGCTCGGGTAGGGCTCGGGCCAGGCTCGGGGAGGACTCGAGAGGGCTCGGGTTGGGCTCGGGCCAGGCTCGGGGACTACTTGAGAGGGCTCGGGGAGGGATCGGGGAGGCTCGGGCCAGATTCGGAAGGATTCGAGAGGGCTCTGGTAGGGCTCGGGCCAGGCTGGGGAGGACTCGAGAGGGCTCGGGATGGGCTCCGGGATGTCCGGGCCAGGCTCAGGGACTACTCGAGAGGGCTCGGGGAGGGATCGGGCCAGGCTCAGGAGGACTCGAGAGGGTTCGTGAAGGGCTTGTGGCAAGCTCGTGGAGGACTCGAGAGGGCTCGGGTAGGGTTCGGGGATTATTCGGGGAGGGCTGGGGAAGGGTTCTGGAAGGGCTCTGGATGGGCTAGGGGATGTGGGAGCCAGGATGGAAGCTGACAAGGTCCTTGCATCTGAGGGGGCTTCCAGGGCGGCCCCCTACCCACACAGTTTCCACAGACTTGTTTGGATGGCTACTATCAGTAGAAAGAGAGGAACCTTTCATGGCTTGCCAAGAGATCTGTATTTATCTACTGAGATTTATTGTACTAAGAAGTTGTCCTTCGGCTCTATCTCTCCTTTAGAAATTAAGAGGAACAAAGAATATACTCCTCTTAACACACCACCTAATTACTCTTTTGTGCATAAAAAGCATTGCCCAGTTAATAAAACTACTACAGTTGGTCAATGGATGCATGTAGTCCTCCGGATCCGGCTTTTCTGTCTCTCTTTCTTTTCTCAATTCCCACCTCCCTACCTCAGCCTGGTTTAACATATCAGGATGGCACTGGCAAGGGGAGGGTTCGGGGAGGGTTGCTGGAGGGGTCCGGATGGCGGGGGGGGGGGGGGGAGACACTTGGAGAGGGCTCGGGGAGGGTTGTGGATGGATATGGGAAGGGTTCCGGAAAGGTTCGGGAAGGGCTTGGGGAGGGTTCGGGAGGTCTGGGGGAGGGCTCGGGTGGAGGGTTCGGGTGGTGGCCTCGGAGAGGGCTCGGGAAGGGCTTGGGGACGATAATTGAAAAAAAAAAAAAAGGAAAAAAAGAAAAAAGAAGATGAATTACCAGAGGCTAGAAAGATTTTCTTTTCCGCAGAGACCGAGGCTCTTTCAAGGCCGCCACAGAGCCGTCTCATTCTGGATGGTGTTATTTCAGGCACGCTGCAGCCACAGACGTGCAGTTTGAAAGAAATCGTGATTATAAGGGGCTTTGTAAGAAGTGCATTTTAACAGCCTTCCCCCGTAATAGCTTCCTTTATCTCGGCTCTCAGCACACCCGCACATTTTCTAGCGGAGGGGACCGACTGCACAAATGCAGGGCAGGCCATGGGCTCCCCCTAGAAGTTGGCAATATGAACACATCGCAGTGTGAATGATCCAAGTTTTACAAACAAAGAAAAAATAAAGAAGATGCCAGATTCCTCCACTTAGCTCCGTTCCGGGGGGGACGGGGGACTCTGCCTCTGCCTGTCACACAAGTGAAGATCAACAGTCACATTTGGGGTTGAATTTGGGAATTTGGGGGTGGGGGTGGGGGGATTTTATTTTTTTTTATTTTTTTACAGAGAGGAATAGAGAGAAACACCAGTGAGAGAGAAACATCGACCAGCTGCCTCCTGCACACCCCCCCTACTGGGGATGTGCCCGCAACCAAGGTACATGCCCTTGACCGGAATCGACCCTGGGACCTTTCAGTCCGCAGGCAGATGCTCCATCCACTGAGCCAAACCGGTTCTGGCGACTGGTCAGAATTTGAAAATGTTTTCAGTGCACTTCTTCTCTAGGTCTAGAATGGCCAAGGAGCTTCCATGATGTGTTTTGAGGGGCTTCGTTCCTCAAAGTACCATTTATACATCCCTTTGATAACAACAATGTCAAAGTGCTCCCTACGTGCAAATACAGTGCCAAGGGCTTTGCCAACCCCAGCTGCGCTGGCGGAAGGGGGAAGGGAGCGGTCATTATTTCTCCCATTGTACAGATGAGGAAAGTAAAGTCTAGACAAGTGACTCAGAGCTAGTATGAGCCATCGCTGGTGTTAGCTGGATTCAGATTTAGGCCTGTTGGGCTCCAAGTACCCTCTCTTCTGGGCTCCTTTGCTGCCTCTCAGAGACCTGGCTGGCTGCCTCATCACCCGTGTTCCCAGAGCCAGGCCTACTTCTTGGCCCTGAGAACCTGCAATGCCCAGGGCGGCACAGCCCACCAGCCGGCTGGCCTCTGTTGTCCCCGGCGAGGCTCACAATCCCACCCCCTCTGGCTGGTGACCATCAGCGCCGGGCTGGCCAAGTTTGCCGGAGCCGCCAGGGTAGTCACAGCTGCGTAGCAGGCCACCTACAGGAGGGCAAGGGCAGCTTGGAACCCAAGGACAGACTTCCTCAGCCCACGTGGTACCTGCAGCTACTGATCTCACAGCCCGAGGACGAGCTAAACGCACACACAAACCCTCGAGAGAAAGAGGTTCAGTGTAGGTTTGGAGCCCAACGTTATTGTGTTGATTCTAAGCGTTTTCTTCCTCCCAGCCCCTCGGCACCAGATCCAAGGCTCATTTGTACTTTGCAGACAGAGACTCTGCCGTCCTACTGACTTCGTGTCTGTGGCATTTGGGCTCTGACTCACAGAGTAGGGGTGAGGAGAACAGCGGCAAAGACTAGCCAGATCCAAAACCAGCGAGCGGGCCCCGCGCAGACCTGACTCACTGACGGGCCCTCGGGAATTCCTGATGTGAGAGGCCGACTCCCAAGAAGTTCTCGATATCAACTGGCGGGGGATGGAGGGAGGTGTGTGTGTGGAGCTGGTCCAGCTCAGGCTGTGATGGCAGCCAGACATCCTGCTCTTCAGAGCTGTGCCTGCCGATGGAAGAATGTCCAGTGCTAGGGTGTGAGGTGGGCTGCACACCCCTGATGCCTCAGGCATCACTGAGATAGAAAAGGATGAGGGGTCGCAGGGTCGGCGGCCTCTGTAGGTGTGCAGGACCCAAGACACTGGTCTTCCAGCTCCGGGGTAGGAGGCTGGGTAGTGCTCCTGGGCCAGGCAATGGTATGCCCACCTTGGATGTCTTCCTCCGTGTCTTATTCCGTCTTTTGGGTTCCAGAAAGCCTCTTAAAAGGATTGTACTTTCCCCAAAACCGGTTTGACTCAGTGGATATAGCAGCCATGGGCAAACTATGGCTCGCAGGCCGGATCCGGCCCATTCAGCTGTTCTATCCGGCCCTCGGAGCCGAAAGAGCAGAGGGTTCTCTTGCTCTCCCCTCCGCTCCTTCACCAGCAGCCCAAGATGAGAGTGCCAGCATGGTCAGGTTGCTTTTGTTCCGGCCCTCCGGTCCAGTTTAAGAACCCATTGTGGCCCTCGAGTCAAAAAGTTTGCCCACCCCTGGGATAGAGCGTCGGTCTGTGGACTGAAAGGTCCCGGGTTCAATTCCGGCCAAGGGCATGTGCCTTGGTTGCGGGCACATCCCCAGTAGGAGGTGTGCAGGAGGCAGCTGATCGATGATTCTCTCTCATAGATGTTTCTGACTCTCTATCCCTCTTTCTTCCTCTCTGTAAATAAATAAATAAATGAATAAGGATTGTACTTTCTCTGAGTTATCTGGCAAATTTTGCTTTTTAGTAACTATTTAGTAACATTTATCATTTGTATATATGTGCTTTAGGAGCAACTTTGATCTACCTCACGAGCCCAGGATTTTTTACTTTATGTAAGCTGTGCCTTGTCCATATGGGTAAGATGAATCAAAATGAAAGATGTATTTTGAACAGTTGGGAGAAGTGTAATAGACAATTAAAATGTCTCAAAATAATGGATGCAAAATGTGTGTGTATTTTTGTTAGAAGTGCTTTTGAATTACCAATTATAGCACAAATAGAAAAAAAAGCACATAAAACAAATATATGTAAGACACAATGGTAACAAACAATTCTAAAGTGAATACCATGCAACCACCACTCAAGTCAGAAACTAGGGTGTAGCCAGCACCCAGGAAGTCCCTCAGGGACTCCTTTCTCCATCACACTCTTCCTCAGCAAAGATGAGGCGTGATGAGCCTTATTCTTATGGCATCCCCATCCTTGCTTTTCTTTACGGTGCTGCCAGTGGAGTAGGCATCCCCGAATAATGCAATTTAGTTTCATTTAGTCCACGTTTGGTAGAAGCTTTCTAGAAAAGAAAGTCTACTCTTGGACCAAAGGTTAGGGAAGGGGATATAACCAGAGGAAACTCTAGTTACGGCTATTACCTGCTACGATCAATAATTAGCTTTCATCTAAAGAGCCCAGATGTTGAGATTATCCAATTACATGGCCTCACACAGGTTGGGAAGAACGTAGAAATTAAAACAGTTGTTAAAAGCTTTTCATATTCTCATTCTTTATTAAGTCCAATGACTCAGACTGAATTTCAGGGGATATTTGTGACAGCCAGGCACACTTTCTTTGCATCCACAAGACAACATGTCACCCACGTTGCATACAAAGGACACTCAATCATCGGTGGCTAACACTACGAGTACAGGTATATATCCTGTTCTGCTCCCTAATGTCTGGCACAACCAGAACCATCTTTGAAAGTAACCGGTTTATTAACATATAGTACCAAACGTGAAAGTGAAACAAAAGGTAGTTTTCATGGGTGGGTAAAAAGTTCCTATTCCACCGGGCTAAAGAGATCATGGGCAGGAAGACAGGAAACCTAGACCCTTTGGGCCGCCATTTATCTCTCTGTTAAACAGCCTTGTGACAGCCGAAACCGGTTTGGCACAGTGGATAGAGCATTGGTCTGCAGACTGAAAGGTCCCAGGTTTGATTCCGGTCGAGGGCATGTACCTTGGTTGCAGGTACATCCCCAGTAGTGGGTGTGCAGGAGGCAGCTGGTCGATGTTTCTCTCTCATCAATGTTTCTAGCTCTCTATCCCTCTCCCTTCTCTCTGTGGAAAATCAATAAAATGTATTTTTTTAAAAAAGAGCCTCGTGGCAGAGTATGGGATAAGTTCTAGTTTTCGTTTCATTTAAAATCATTTCTGTTACCTAGTTAAAAACAAACAACAAACAAACAGAACAATTCTCTTCCAGAGAAAAAGGGCATCTGTTTAGCGAATGGAAAGTAGCTACCACTTTGTCTTTTTCTGGTTAACAGAACATCGGTTTTGTTCACCGTCAGTGCACCCACAGCCCAAGGGGATGAATCACATCCGACGCCACTGCCCCGGACTCCCTGTGGCTAGACACTGACCTCTGACTGTCCTAACCACTGAGGCAGAAGCAAAGGTCTCCTGGGGGCTTCTGGGACAGATTCTGCTTTCCGGGAAAGGAGGCAAGTGGGGGAGGACAGCACTGGGCGGTGCCCCCCCCCCTTGCCCTTGACGGTGGCCGTGATGCCCGGAGCCACCGCTCCTGCCTCACACTCGTGAACTGACAGCTCCAGGGGCCGATTCGCCGGGGGGGGGGGGGGGGGACAAGGCAGGTGGGCAGAATTAGCCAGGGTCTTGATGGCATCCCTGGGCTGCTGAAACGACCTTGACGTGACACCTTCTAGACTTCTTGTTTGGTGAGTAATGAGTGCTAAATGCTCAACCCTTGTTGAGCCAGAAATATTTAATATATTTAATATATTAAATATTAATATATTTAAATATTAATATTTATTAAATATTAAATAAATAAATATTTAATAAATAAAATTAAATATATTTAAATATTAAATATTTAATATATTTAAAATAATACTTGCAGCCAGAAATATTCCCAAGGAAAGACAGACCTTCAGTTCCTGGTTCAATGACTGCTCAGGTACTCACTACCCGAATTTGCCTGTTGCTAATATTTAACTCCTTAGCTCTATTTCTGTATGTACATTTTCGATCTGCGTTGGAAATAAGTTGTGGACATCATGATACTTTACCCCTTCTGTCCATATCTCCCAAAATAAGAATGTTTTCCTTCATGGTCACAATGACATTATCCCTCCTAAAAACATCACTCATTTTCACCCTGCGGGTATGGCTCAGCGGTCATTTGACCTATGAATCAGGCGGTCACGGTTCGATTCCCAGCCGGGGCTGGGGTTTCAGGCTCAACCCCCAGCAGGGGGCATGCAGAAGGCAGCCAACCAATGATTTTTTTTTCCTGTCATCATTGATGTTTTTAACTCCCTCTCCCTTGCTCTCTGAAATCAATAAAAAATATATTTTAAGCCGAAACCGGTTTGGCTCAGTGGAGAGAGCATCGGCCTGCGTACTGAAAGGTCCCGGGTTCGCTTCCGGTCAAGGGCATGTACTTTGGTTGCGGGCACATCCCCAGTAGGGGGTGTGCAAGAGGCAGCTGGTCGATGTTTCTCTCTCATTGATGTTTCTAGCTCTCTATCTCTCTCCCTTCCCCTCTGTAAAATATCAATAAAATATATTTAAATATATATATATATATATATATATATATATATATATATATATTTAAATATTACTCATTCTCTGACATCTGAGAGCTAGTCCTTATTCAGTTTCCCCTTTTTTCTCCCAAATGTCCTTTTGTGGTTGAAGAAAACTTCCATTTAAATGGTGCAAATGAGATTTGGGATTTTGTTTTACTTTTCCTTCTTTGTTTAATAAGGGGGGGGGGGTATCCACCATTCCCTCTTCCTATGATAACAAAATTTCATTCTCCCTTATTTTGGCTTCAGAGCCCAGGACAGCCCCTCAGAGGCTACAAATAAAGCTGCTGAGTTCAGATTGTACCAAATCACCGAGGAGCCTCTGCCACGCTGTTCAGAAAGCACTTTAAGAATCCCCACTGGGCCGAAACCAGTTTGGCTCAGTGGATAGAGAGTCAGCTTGCAGACTGAAGGGTCCCGGGTTCGATTCCGGTCAAGGGCATGTACAATGGTTGCGGACACATCCCCAGTGAGGGGTGTGCAGTAGGCAGCTGATCGATGATTCTCTCTCATCAATGTTTCTAACTCTATCCCTCTCTCTGTAAAAAATCAATAAAATATTTTTTAAAAAGAATCCCCCCTGGAAACTTTCTGGGGCCCGAGCCCCTGGTGTGGGAACGCTCTTCTCAATTAGATGGGGAGGCGAAGGGCTGAGGACATTTCGTGTGGCCCAAAGCTTCTCTACTTTGGGGGCCTAAGTGTATCTCTTCCCCCCAAAAAAGGCCCTATACATCCCACTCTGCAATTTACATGCAACAGTCTGACAAAATAAATAGAAGATGACACCTTTTACCCTCAGGTGTGGTCATGATAACACGAACGCTGTGTGTTTGACATTCCTCTTTATATAACTAGGAAAAATGAAGATGCACCTACACTTTGGAAGAAAGTGACAGGAAAACAAAGCTCATCGTTTTGTGGCATTCAAGTTAGTGACATCAATTGAAATTTTTGTAAAACCTTGTTATGTAAAAGTGCTGCTGATTGCCTCTGATTTTTTTTTTTAACCACCTTTTTTACTTAATAAAAACCGCGCAGCTCAGAGGAGCCGAGCAATGCCAGGCTGCTGATGGGGGCGCCGCAGCCATGTGCCCAGCTCGAGGCAGAGCTGCCTAATGCCAGGCCAAAGACTCACCGGAACCACCCTGCTCTCTCCTCATTAGCCGGGCGCTTGCGGGCTCTCTCGGCGTTTTCTCATTTCCAAAAATTGTGGGGTCGTTTAATTCTCCCACCGTTAAGGCATGCTAGGAGAAAAACATTTCAAGTAATAAAAAATGCAATTACACTACTGCAGTACACTCATAAACTGGAAGAACTCGGAGTGTTTTAACTTACTTTCCATTGGATTTCCCTAAACCCATTAATATTTTATTTAGTTCATCTGCAGAATGTTAATTGTGTCACCTATTATCAGGGTTTTACTGCATTTGAACAGCGTCCTAGCAATTGCTGCTGACAGACAGAGCTTGCCATTAATGCTCCAAGCCCATTATATTCGGGGGGGGAGGGGGAGAAGAGGGGAAGACATTCACCAGCTCTAATCAGACACACACGTTTTCACACAAAAAGTGGCTAAAAATATTATTTTGACTAAATTATCTGTGTTGCCGTTCAACCCAGGAATGATGGTATAAGACTCAGTGGCTGGCAATCTCATTAGTCAACCCAGAGCCAAATATCAACATTACGACGATTGAAATTTCCTTTGAGAGCCAATTTTTTAAAAATTAAACTTCTTCTACCACCACTTCTTCAACATAGACTCACCCAGACCGTGGTATTTTGTGTAAGAGCCACACTCAGGGGGCCAAAGAGCTGCAGTTTGCCGACCACTGGTGTAAGTCATTTGTCCTTCTCTAATGTGTCCCTTTTCCCACTTTAATTGTTCTGAAGGGCAGATGTATTACGCTTGGTGCAAGCCCATCACAGATGAAAGCTTCGGCAAGCTTTCACAAACATACATCCCCAAGAAGCGAATGCTTGCTTCTGCTGGAGGCTATGCAATGCCTCTAACTTGAACTGTGTGCTTACCGGAGGCAGTCAGCGAGGAGGGCTGGTCTCCCGCTGGCCTCGGGCCCTGCGGAGGGATGCATCCCAGAGCAGTGCAGACACCGTGGGCCTGTCCGCGTGAAAGGGCTGGGGGTGCAATGGTGCCCGTGGGCTGGAGAGAGAAGGGCCAGCATTTTCTTTCTTTTTCTTTTTTTTTAATATATATTTTACAGAGAGGAAGGGAGAGAGATAGAGAACTAGAAACGTCGATGAGAGAGAAACATCACCAGCTGCCTCTTGCACACCCCCCACCAGGGATGTGCCTGCAAACAATGTACATGCCCTTGACCGGAATCGAACCCGGGACCTTTTAGTCCGCAGACCGACGCTCTACCACTGAGCCAAACCGGTTTCGGCAGTGGGCCAGCATTTTCTGCCGCCGGTGACCGGAGGTTGCCACACTGGGAGAAGCAGACACGTCACCTCCCTTGTCTCAGCTTGGACAAGGATTTCAGATGACCAAAACATCGCAGGGTGGGTGGGTGGAAGGTAATCAAACAAAAACCTTGAATGCATATAAGCAGAACCCATGAACACAGACAACAGGGTGGCGAAGGCCTGGGGAGCAGGGCGGGGGACAGAGGTGTGCCAGAAGGGGTCAGTGGGGGGAAAGGGAGAACATATGTAATACTTGCAACAATAAAGATTTATACCAAATAAAATTATCTTCTCTGGACCTAAAAAAAAAATGTCCCTGTCTCAAAAACCTAGGCCATGTGCCGGAGACTTCTGAGGTTCGTAGAGGAGAGAGTTTTATGTTGAGCTTTGCAATATGTCAGATATCACCGAGGCAAACAAGCACTGGCCCTCGTTAGAGTTAGGAGGCAACGGGTTGCCTTCTTACTCATCGCGTCCCTTCAGGGCCCTGGCTCCCAGGCCTGCCCAGCACCCTCCCCTTCCCCCCGCAGGCTGTGAGGCACTGCTGCTCAGCCTGCTGCCTCGTGGCCCAGGAATCGGGCCGCCCGGCCCCTGAGCAGATGGCGCCCTTCTGAAGGTTAAGGCCCAGCACACGTCCGGCCGCTTAGGTTGATTGGCCTTCTCTCCGGGAGCAAGGCAGCCTGCCCAAGAGGATTCATCTGCTATGGAAACTTTAGGAATCAGTGTTTTCTTTTTTTTAATTTAATTTTCTTTTTAAATTTATTTTTATTGATTATGGTATCACATAATTGTCCTTATCCCCCCATTCCCATCCCAAACCCCTCCCTACATATGCCCCCACCCCCCTGTTGTCCGTGGCCACTGGCTAGGCCCATGTGCATGCACACAAGTCCTTTGGTTGGTCTCTTCCCCTTAACCCCACCCTCCCCTACTTTCCCTCTGAGGTTTGAGAGTCTGATCGCTGCTTCTCTTTCTCTGGGTCTGTTTTTGTTCACCAGTATGTTGTTCAGGAATCAGTATTTTCTTTTTCTTTTTTTTAACATATTTTTATTGATTTTTACAGAGAGGAAGAGAGAGGGATAGAAAGTTAGAAACATCGATGAGAGAGACTCACCGATCAGCTGCCTCTTGCACACCCCACACTGGGGATGTGCACGCAACCAAGGTACATGCCCCTGACCAGGATCGAACCCGGGACCTTTCAGTCCGCAGGCCAACGCTCTATCCACTGAGCCAAACCGGTTTCGGCAGGAATCAGTATTTTCACTATTGAATGGAGGAGGGTAAGTTTGGGGACGTTCCTAATCCGTTAGTTCATGACATAAACATAACGGATAACATCGAGTGGCAGCTGTGGCCCAGAAAAAATCTGTATGTGTTGTTTTTTTTCCCTGCCACAAAACCTTAGAGCATCCAGTGAAAAGTCCTTGAGGCCCTGATCTGCTTCAGAAACGTCCTAAAATGTTTCTTACAGACAGACAGCCTCCGTGCTTAGTCTGTACTTCCCGTTGGGGTTCCTGGTGACACAGCTAAGATAAGAAGGCTTTTGCTTGGTAAATGCTCTATCAAAGAATGTCAGAAAGCCACCCTCAAAGCGTTCCACTCGACACATCCCAGACTCATCATGTAAGTTTAGCTGCAAATGCTTCGGCCTAAAATAAATGGCTTTGTTTGCAGAAATGGGTTTGGTACCACGTGTTTGTCAGAGCTCCTCATCCACCTGGAGGTACGGCAGTCCTGAAACTCAGAGCCCGGCAGAGTCCCGCAGGCTGGCACGGTGCAGCGTCAGCTGCATGCCCACCAGTCTCAGGCCCCGGGCACAGGGCTGGGCACAGAGCAGGCAGAAGACACGAGCCCGCCATGTGAAAAGCACAGCAGTTGCAGGGGGCCCTGAGCGTGGGGCTCAAAGAATGACAAGGACATGTCCTTCACCTTGGACGCACACATGTGTTACACCACGTGGAGAGAGAAGGGTGCAGGCGTGGGTTTTTTCTAAAGGAAAATATTCACAAAGCATATGGAAATACCAGCACAACTTTGAAACTGCAGGTGGCTTCCCTAAACAGGATTTGGCAGAAGTCAAAGGAGCCAATTTAGCGCTCAAGGCAGAAACTCTAAGGTACTTGAGAATGGGAAAAGAACGTTACAGTTCTTCCTCCAATGGGGCACATACACACACACACACACACACACACACACACACACACACACAGAGAGAGAGAGAGAGAGAGAGAGAGAGAGAGAGAGAGAGATTGCATTGTATTAGAGATGTAGACAGACATAAATATATACATAGTAAAAGTATGCACATATACATAAGTATATACATATATATTTAAACACACCTTCTGGGATGTATCACAGATGCTTTGGGCAGGCATAGAGAGATAACGAAAGACTCCCCAATGTTTAGACAGAAGCAGGGGTGGAAAGAAAGCTTTCTTTGGCCTAAGACAGCCAGTTTCCTAAAAAGCACTTTTCTCTACATCAACTATAAAGACAACTGCAAAAATTCACCACTTAATTTTTCCTGTAAGGAACAACACTGACCGATCCAGAGTCGATGTTCAAAGAAAAGGAATTATTTGTCGCTGGCCTCCGGGAAGCCAGCCCATCTCTCTTGTAAAAGATGTCTCTTATTTGTTGTTATTCTAAGCGGGAGGAACCGGTAATTGGGAAACGGTTGCAAGGCTTGAACGTGATAGTAGGTGGGTTCCTCCCTTCCTGCACGCCGCCTGATAGGGTTATGTGCTTGACTGAGCAGCCCAGCAGCAGCTGAAACCTTAAGCAACCAGGCTCAGAGCACCACGAGGAGGAAGCGACGGGGCACCAGCTCAGACAGAAGGTCTCTCTCCAAGGCATGCAGGTTCTAGTTTAGGCCAGCTGTGGGCTGGAGGCACCCCCCCCCCCACACACACACACACCGGTGGGCAGTGTTTCTCCAAGTTCAGGAAATGCTCACACCTATCGGTGCCCAAGCCCGGACTCGATCTAACTGCCTGGGTTCAGAGCCACACTCTGCTCACCAGCCTCAGTCTCTCACCTCTAAGATGGGGATAACCTTAGTACTTAACCTCACGGAGTAGTTATGAAGCTTAAACCATAATGATGCAGGAAGGCGCTTAGAAGAGAGTCAGGGGTAGAGTGAGCGCTCAAAAGAGCATAGTCATTATCATTTATGATTAGCAGTATTCACATATTTCATTATGACCATGATTATCATCATCATTATTATATTCAAAGATTTGGCTTGACTTGAAATAAAAGTATGAAATGACCATTATCACGAGGGAGAAGGCAATGAGAAAAATGTGGGAAAGATAAAATTATGCCCACACACACACTCTCTCTCTCTCTCCTTTCCCTCCACGCCAGAGGTATTCCCCGGGGATTAAGCTAACAGACTGGGTCCCTCTGAACACGATCCACAGAAATGAGCAAAGCCATCAGAGGGACACAGAGGACAAGAAAAAAAAAAGTAGTTTTACTCCTTTTAAATTAATTCTTCAATAATTGATACATAAATAGATCCTCCTCATAAAAATTAATACAAACAAAGACGAACTTTCCCTAGACCATTCTTGCCAATTCTAGAGCCCTCCCCGGAGGGATGGACTGCTAGTAGGGTGCAATGCATGATCAGACCTTGTCCCCAGGAAATACACACTGCTCATTTTGGCTCAACAGGGTCTGGAGACGTTCCCATGTCAGTGTAGATAGATAGTTCTACCTCATTCATTCCCCATGTATCTATTCCTGTTCACTCAACGGACTGCTTTAATAGGTCTGGTGAGAGTCCCTCTCTTGGCCAGCAGCAGTGGCTTTGTGGGGAAACGTCGCTAGCTTGGGCGTCTGCAGATGTGTGCTTTGGCTCCAGCACTTCTAATTAGAAGTGAGATCTTGAGATAATCATGAAGGCACTCCACTCCAGTTCCCCTCTTGAGGTAATGAGAGAATTGGGTTACATGGTTTCTAAGCTCCGAAGCAGCCACAGTAGTCAGTGTTCAGCCATTGGCACTCACAGGGAGAGCTGTGCGTGGGCAGGAGCCAGTGCCTTCTCAGGAGGCTCTTCCTGTGAGTAAGGATCTGCTTCCCACGGAGGCAGGTCCGTTCGTGGCCTGTGGTCTGACTCATTCCTTTAATGCATGTAGAGTGTTTACTAAGAAGTGGGCTTTATTTGATGGAAGTCAACATCTTGTACACAAATTTTTTTCTGGTAGAAGTTAGTTGAGAATAACTGCAGCTGGGCTGTTTATTGGGGATGGACATAGGGTGTTGGCAGCAGATTGGGGGAGCGAGTGCTAAAAGAGGGGGATCTGAGTGCTCTAAAACGGCCCATTTCCATCATTTGCTCAGCACTTCCTGAATGACCACTATGTCTACTGGTGAGCATAGTAAAGAACCAAGGCCATTCGTCTTTGTACTTCCATCGCCTTAGCCATTGGCCGCTCTCCATCCAAAGGGTGTGATGGTGAGACCCGTTGCTTCCCAACCATCACCAAGCTTCCTGCTGGGGAGAGTGCAGGTGGAGCCTGTGGAGCTGGTTGTCAGCATGCTTTTTTATTTTTATTTATTTTTATTTTTTTATATAATTTTTATTGATATTTTACAGAGAGGAAGGGAGAGAGATAGAGAGCTAGAAACGTCGATGAGAGAGACAAATAGACCAGCTGCCTCTTGTACACCCCCTACCGGGGATGTGCCCGCAGCCAATGTACATGCCCTTGACCGGAATCGAACCTAGGACCTTTCAGTCCACAGACCGACGCTCTACCACTGAGCCAAACTGGTTTCGGCATCAGCATGCTTTTTTAAATACCCTTATCCACAACTCATGCTGTATTCAGTAGAGGGGGTGGGGGTTGGGTGGCTGACAATAACCACTTTATTTCTCCTATCAGAATTTCTGAAATATATTAAAAAAATTGTTACTGACACCCAAAAGAAGTATTCTTTCAACAGAAAACCAGGACCTATTACAGTGTCCATGAGCAGCGATAAAATGTGGAGTGTGTAGGGAGGTTAAAGGTGAAGGTGGCAGTGTTGGATGGGAGGAGGAGACCCAGAAAGTCCCACCTTCCTTCTCCCCTTTACCCTCTGAACTGCAGTGGGTTATAAAGACCTGGGGAGTCCACAGCGTGACTGCCCCACACCCGCTGGTGCTAAGCTCTCCTTTGCCCCACATTCTGTTGGACATCCCCAACCATGTTCCCACCAGTCCCCAGACAGAGTCCCAGAGCTGTAAGGTTGAGGGGCTCCCAAACTTATTTCTCCCTTCGCTCTCAGGATCAGCCTTGTCTGTGGAGTTGGAGTTACAAGCACAGAACCTCCCAGCCCCATTGGACTCTCTAATCAACTAAGGAAGTCCCTTAGCCTCCAGCCCTTAGACTCCTCGCCTGCTCCCATTAACAGTGATAGGCAGTGGGGGAGGGGGGCTGGAATTAACCCTAGGTTTCTTTTATGGAATGCCAAACACAAGTCCACGGAGGGCCACGTCTCCCTGGCCCCACCTCCTGCCACCAGCCTCCAGCCTCCCCACACCCATCACAAGTCTAGAGCCTCCCACACCCATCACAAGTCTAGAGCCTTCCACACCCATCACAAGTCTAGAGCCTTCCACACCCATCACAAGTCTAGAGCCTTCCACACCCATCACAAGTCTAGAGCCTTCCACACCCATCACAAGTCTAGAGCCTTCGCAGAACGGTAAGGTAGCCCCATTGTTGGTTGTTTTGTTCACCGGTTGGTTTGCAGCCCCCTTTTCCTACAGCGACTTTCTCCTCTGCCCTCCCACTGCCCCTGGATGCCAAGGGTCCCGATTGCAGGGCTGCTAGCTGCAGGAGAGCCTCCCGGCTCACCATCAGCACAGTGTCCCTCCCGGGGTCCCTGTGAATGGTCTGAACCAAAGACGGCACTGGGATAAATGCATGCATCCTCTTCCCCCGGCCCTAGGAAGAGCGGCCCGCTCTGTACCTTCCCGAGGGGTGATGCTAAGAGGGCTCCCGGAGAGAACAACGCTGTTAAACCTTTGTCTTTAACAGCATAGTCAAACTCTAGTGGGTGAAAGGAGTTGAAGGTTTTTCTGACGCAGCTCATACCTCCCCACAGGGGCCTGCTAATAATGGAAATTCATTGTTCTATGAATTTTCCTGATGTCCCTTTTCCTCCTCAAAACCCGCGGGCTGCAAACAGAGAATAACATTGCCATATGCCAATAATTCAGCAAGACAGGACTGACTACAAGCTCTCCATTAACATTTATGTAAGCTGGAAACAAGGTTCAGGAAGTGGAAACTGGATTATATGGACACTCTGGACTTCCAAAAGCAGTCATTAACTGCTACGTCTCTGTTAGGCAGGCAGAAATTCCCAAAAATATCCCACATAGATTACTCATGTTTACACACACTCCTTTTCAGATAAATCATTCCACTTAGTTGAATGTCAAGAAAAGTTTTGACTTGCTTATTCTTGACATTTCACTTTTAAAATATTTGAATTATCAAAAATTTTCGTTTTAGCAAGTTAAAAATGCATGAGCATAATGAGTGTGTTTAATAAAGTAATTTCTTTAGAATTATAATTCATTTCCACTGTATCTAGGGGCATTCTTAAAATATATAAAGGGGCATTCTTGACACAGAATGGTGGAAAGATAAAATTGTAAAATTGAATAAAAGCTCTAACATTCCTTCTTTCCTTTCATTCATTTGTATCCCTTTGTACCACCAGGCTGTTCAACTTAGTTCTACTTGAGGCATTTATGGGCAAATGTTATCTTGCAGAAAACATCAGCAGAGGTACAGGAGGAAATGACAGAAACGTAAAAGCTACGTACGTAGTAAAGGGAGAGCAAGCGCTAAAGCCGGTTGGGTGGGTCCTCCTCCTGGGAGCCCAGACCCCTGAACCCCGGGGGATGTGTCCCACCTCAGGGGACCAGCCTTCCCTACCCTACCTTTCCTCCTGGAGGGCTGCACTTTTCTCCCAACTTCTGTGAGATGTTCGGCATTCTTACCACCACCACCCCCAATAAACCTTATCCTGCTCCAGACAGTGAGGCAAACAGCCCTGCACATTTTTAAAAGCATCACTTCCACATTACAAGTCATCGCATTTCACCTGTCGAAATCCATTCTTTGCTTCTTAGCCAGTTGCCATCTGAGTTCCCCCGCTCAGATCCCTCGTGTAAGGCGCTATTTCCCTAAGCAGCCGCATGCAGGAAACGGTGGAGGGCAAAGACAATGCCAAACCTCAGCAGGGCAGAGAGGCCGTTTTTATTATTGTGGTTCCCTTATATTGTACACACCGTGACAGCCAGCTAGCTGAGCTCTGTGGCCAATATCGTATTTGAAATGAAAATAGTTCCGCCTTCTTCAAAATTTGCATTCTCAAAAGCTGTCCTCTTGAATTTCTATGTTTTAAAAACAATCTTCTAGAAATTAAGATCGTTTTTAAAACGGCTTTGCAAATTCCAGCAAGAGATTATTGAGTCCATATCGCTTGAGGATCTATTCTGTCGCATTCCCTTGCTTCCCCCTAGCCAAAAAGATAAGCCATTTAAAAACGTTGTATAATTGCTTTTTAAAAATAAGCTTTAAGTATTCGACCTACAGCTAGCGAGGCTCCCTGGGAGTTATGGTGCAGAGCGAGCAAGGGATAAAGGGACACATGGCAAGAACTGGAGGAAGAAAATCCATAAACTGAACAGGACTCTAAAGCAATGGAACAAAGCGAACATTATTGGGCGGACTGCAATTCTGGTTGAGCTGTATCTGAAGTAACCCTGAATTGATTGGTTCAATTTGACCCCTGCGGAGCTGGTTGAAGGGCACACAGTTCCCAGTTGCACGACTTCCTTTCATATGACAATTGAGCAGCAAGGCTAAAGCGACTGCTGCTAGCAAAGCACAGGACCCAGGAGGAGGCGTGGGCTCTGATCCCAGTTTAGCTTGCAGACTCCTGACTTGAAGTCTCTGAACGTGCACCTTAGTTTTGCCTTTTGTTCAACTCTCTTTGGTTATTTCATGGACTTCTTTGGAGGGAGCGGGGAGGAGGTCATGGATCAAGTTTCACTGAGCCTTCCCTGGCAGAGTGAAGCGAGGCCTGGTTCTGTTCCCATCTCCTACCTTAAGCCATCATTTTTTTTTTTCTCCCCAAAGAGGAGTCTTCACTGACATCTGGGAGTCAGAGTGCAAATCCACCTCTCGTGAGCTCTGAACATTGGGCAATTGACTTACCTTCTCTAAGCCACATGCACTCAACAGACACTGAGTTAACTGCTATATGCCAAGCTGTTTTCTAAGGGGTGAACAAGACAGAGCCCGCACTTCCTAAGCTCCCAATCTTATGAAGCGAGAAACGAGCAGGTGGATGAAGAGGCATTTAGTACGCTGCCAGGTAACCCTAAGGGCTGGGAGGAAGGTAAAGCCGGTGGTGGAGAGTTGAAGGGAGGTTGTTTTAGAGAGAGCCTCAGGAACGGACTCTGGGGGTGAGGCTGGGTCTGAGGCTAAAGGAAGCAAGGGACTGGGCCATACCTGAGGGAGAAAGCAGATGGGAACAGCTCACCTGCTCCGAGAATGGCCAGGGGCCGGCATGGCTGGAGCGAGGTCAGTGTGAGGCAGAGCAGGGGATGAGGTCGGGGAGGTCCGTGGGGCCAGTGCTGTGGGCCTTGTGGGCCTTAGATCTCACTCAGTGACAGGAAGTAGTCGGGAAATTTTAGCAGTGATATGATGTTATGTTATAAAGTTGGCTCAGGCTGATTTATGGAGATGGACTGGGGGTCACCATGGAAGCAGAAAGGAAGTTATAGTAATGACTGTGGTAAGGGGTGCTGGTAGTTCACTAACCTGTACCATGAGGATAACATTAACAACCACTTGGCGCTGTTGTGAGAATTAAATGAGATCATGTGAGTGGCTTAACATAGCGCCCAATACATAGCAATAACTCAATGGGAGCATTACTATTGCTGTCATCGACTGGTTGAGGGCAGTCTTCTACCCCAATGGGTAGCACCTTTTCTGAGCTTTGGCACTCCCCTTGCTCAAGGGACTCCAAATACGCCTTACTCCTAAAGCAGTCCTACATACCATGTGTGTTTGGTTACAGATGTTCGAAAGGCTTTCTCAAGACTCTCTTTGCTGATTGTGGTTTCAGCCCTGCCATCGATGACTGTAGAGAGGCAGCTCGGTGGAGAGCAACTGGTTCAGCAGCCCTTCAGGGGCATCTGGTCATGGGCTGGGGTGGATGGCTGAGTGTCACAATGACAGGGGCCAGTGCTGGCCCTTAGTGGGTGAGGTCCAGGGATACTAAATGGGACAGCCCCACACAATCGTTGCCAATTCAAACTGCTCCTGTTGTCCCCTGGGAAACAGGTAGGGGGCAGGAGTCTCCCTCCACGCAGGTGTGCACGGCCCACCTCCAGGGAAGCTGTGCAGTGGGGCAGGGAGACCTGGAGATGCTGGTGTGGAGGAAAGAGCATTGGATAGAGGATGAGGCCTCAGTCTCAACTCTAACAATATTAGTCATGTGACTTTCAATATTTCATTCATTCATCCAGCTTCCTTATCCATAAAAATGGGAGCCCGGCTGGTGTGGCTCAGCGGTTGAGTGCTGACCCCATGCACCAAGAGGTCGCCAGTTCCATTCCCAGTCAGGGCACATGCCCATGTTTCCGGCTTGATCCCCAGCAGGGGGCACGCAGGAGGCAGCCAACAGATGTTTCTATGTCATCTAGGTGTCTATCTCTCTATTCCTCTCCCTTCCCCTCTCTTAAAATCAATAAAAACATTTTATAACTTCTTTTTTAAGAAAAACGGGAGAATTTTTAAAAAAATACCTTTGGAAGGTTAGGGAAATTCACTTTATCTTTTCCCGTGTGGGCATTTATTAAAATATAAATAATCACGAGACCAAACAGCCTGTCTCTGCACACACACGTCGCTAATGAGATAGAAAGCTAGTCTCTGCCCTAGAGAAATTATAATTCAATCATCATTACCAAAGAGCTGCGAGCTCCCATTAGAGAAGTAGGAAATGTGCTTTCAAAATCACGGGCCTCGCTTCCCCAAGCCAAACATTTTATATTTAATTAAACTTTGCAAATGCCAATTATTTTTCCCCGAATTAAGCACATTTTCCCAAGTATATTCATATTGTACTAAAACATATTAAATAAAAGACACTCGAAATGCTACGTGGACTTTTCAAAACAAAATTACAAGTAAAATTGTTTACGACACACTTTTTAAAATAGAAAAGGAAACAACCCCAGGGCACAGATAAAGCTTTTTCTGTTTTGCCTTGTTTTTGTTTCAAGTATGAGTATCTCCTTTATGGCAAAATAGTGTTGTTGGGAGAAATTCTGATCTGCTAGAATAAAATTAAACTAATCTCTTATCATTTTTTTAAAGTCAGGGAATAACCACTTCGATGGATTCATTCATTATTCATTAATTCACTAACAGATCATAATTATCTACCACAGGGCAGTGTTGCACAAACTTACAAATCTTATTCTAAAGAGCACTCCTAGTCCAAATAAACGACAAAATAGGAATAAGAGGTAGAGGAGAAACAGACTCTAAAAGCTAAACTTTGTGTAATTCTTTGAAAGAGATGGCTTTCTTTAGTTAGTAAAATAAATTACCAATAACAAAAAAAATGTGTTTAAATGTACTGAAGTTAAAGTTTTGGCAAACTAAGTATATTAAGTAAGATTAATTACTTTGGCCGAAACTGGTTTGGCTCAGTGGATATAGAGCATCGGCCTGCGGACTTAAGAGTCCGGGGTTCGATTCTGGTCAAGGGCATGTACCTTGGTTGCAGCCACATCCCCAGTAGGGAGTGTGCAAGAGGCAGCTGATCGATGATTCTCTCTCATCGATGTTTCTAACTCTCTATCCCTCTCTCTTCCACTCTGTAAAAAAAATCAATAAAATATATATATTTTTTTTTTAAAAAAAGAGGGAACTACCATGATCGTGAGCATATCTCTTAGCAAAAGCATTATGAAGTAATCAAGTTCCTATATGATTGCATATGATATATTAAAAAGAGAAACCCTATGATACTAAAAGTATATGTCCCAAGCAATACTAGAAAGTGGCAGAAATGCAAAAGGAAATGGAACTATAAATCTAACTTAAAATCTCAACAATCCGTTATCAGAATATGGCAGAACATACACAGACATGTTTTTTCTTAAAAGTTGAATAAAATAATAAACTATGTAGTAATAACTCCATTTAAAACTTAACAGTAAGGAAGAAGAATATATATATTAAAAGTTACGAATTTTTCACAAAAAGTAACTGTATTTTGACAAACAATGATGTGACTGGGAGATGTGCTAAGGCAGAAATTCTACATGCAGTGCTCTCGAACCACAACCAAGTATATTTCTATATACTTTCTAAATGCATAGCTAAGTTTCAGAGTAACACAACATGCAAATACATTATGTCAACATTTATGGGATACTACAAGGTCAACCTTGCAAGCAGGGCTTTCTAAGGATAGTGTCTTAAGCCTGCTATTAACTCTTTTCTGCAGGCCTTCTCTCTAGGATTTTGGCTCTGAGGGTCCTAGTTGCCTACAAGTTTTTCAATGACTTCAGAGTTTTGAAAAAGTTTATCCAATGTTGAAAGGAAGAGGAATTACACAGTATCTTGTCTGCTGCCACCCATTTCCTGGATTGGATTCATAGTCATTCTAGTAAAACAGATGTTTATTCACCATCATGTGTTAGGTACCATACTAAAAATCCCACAGTGCAAGGGTCCAGTGAGGGAGACAAATGTGTGAAAAGATAACCCCAGTACAATGTGATGAGGATTCTATTAGAACACTTAAGTGTGAACCACGTGTCATAGGGGTCAAGAAGCTTCAGGAAAAAATCTTTTGAGATCATCAGTAGAACCCCAAGTCACAAAAAGACATACCAATATTCTGTATCTATAATACTGATCTACAATCTTTGAATAGGGACAGATAAACAGAGCTGAAACCATCAGTGTTGATATGGCTTAGAAGATAAAACTGCCAGCATGATTTAGCTGCTAATTCCAGAAAACCTTTGCCCAGGAATGATAAGATTGTAAGCAAAACAAAGAGAAACCATCTTCAATTTTTTGTTTGCATAAGGAAATTCCCATAGGAAGGAGACATTAATCTGCTTACCTGAGCAAACTGCCAGCTTCTCAATCAGGTTATCAAGACTCTTGAAGACCCTTGCTTTCTGTTTCCACCGATCCTAAACCATTTCATTAACCTTGCCAAAGCCAGTCAGTTCCTCATCTTCACAGATGTGCCTTAAAGCATTTGGGCACAGATCCCAAAACTTTACAAATATCCAACTTCCAGGTTCTGAGATACAGCTGAGTGTATCAATGTGGTGTACTCTCTCACTGCAGTTTCAGTGCTTAGTTTTACTTTATTAACAGATTGTCTGATGACCGGTGGGAGAGTTCCAACAATGACGACATGGTGTGTTTTTTTGTGTGTTTTTTTTAAAGGATTGCTCATTTAACTGGTATGTACCATACAGATCATCTCTCTTTCAGGCCAATCTGCCTTTCACTAACAGACCTATGTTGCCGTTAGTCAATGCTAATTGGCTTTATCTTAGGGAGGCCGCATTTGGAATACAAGACCTCTTCAACAATTTGACCTTTTTAAAACAACCCAAGTGTCCATCGGTGGATGAATGAATAAAGAAAAATTCAGTCTTAAAATGAGATATTATTCAGCTTTAAAAAAGGAAATCTTGCCATTTGTGGAACATGGGTGGACCCTGAGGACATGATACTAAGTAAAGTAACTTAGAGGCAGGGGTGGGGTGGGCAAAATGGGTAAGCAGGTTAAAAGGAGCAAAGTTCCAGTTATAAAACAAATATGTTATGGGGATGTAATCTTAAAAGTCTCATCACAGGAGAAAAAAACCTTTTACCTCTGTATGATAATGAATATTAAGTAGACTTATTATGGTGGTCATTTCACAATATATATAAACATTGAATCATTCATTATGTTGTACACCTGGAACTAATATTACCTTATATGTCAATTATACCCCCATAATTAAAAAAGGAGGTATAATCCTTTGTAACTACAAACCACCACCAGAGACACAGAGATTCATTGCTGTCATCTACTGAGCTAAGTTTGTAAAAGAGCCAACCGAGGAACTCGTTAGAAATACAGGTTTCCATGCTTTACTCAGTTATTCTGATTCAGGGGGGGTTAGCACAAGGCCCGGGAATCTACTTTTAAAAGCACCAGTTTTGGGGGGAAAATGGTAAGCTATGTATGCATATAATACCTTAATTAAAAAAAAATAAAAGCACCAGTTTTCCCCTAATTCAGGCTGTCTTTAGATCACTATATATATTTATATAATGATCTCCAGATTAAATGTTCCACATAGTTCTTAGGAAAATGGGGTTATATTCGGTCTATATATTGTTTCCCCAGGGAAAATTGTTATATAATCTTTTTGAATAATCACATACAAATCTTGCTGTTTTTAATGGCTACATTATATTCCACTATATGCATGTACCATATATTATGTAGTCCCCTATTAATGATCATTTAGATATTTTGTTTTGTTTTTGCTACTATAAGCAATATTGCAATGAATACCTTTACACATTTGTGCTAACATTTCTGTAAAACAGAGAGTGGAATAACCATAGAAGAGCAGATTTGCTATGTCAGATGGTATGTGCAGCACTTTAAAGTTTGATGGATCCTGCTGAATTGCTCACCAACTTAGCTATACTGCTTTACAGTGTTGCCTAATGATGTCCCACTCCTATACCAATACCAGCATCAGTCCTTTTCATCTTATCTGACCAGGTAAAGTATAAATAAAATCTTAATTTGC
This sequence comes from Vespertilio murinus, assembly GCA_963924515.1. Classification (NCBI taxonomy): domain Eukaryota; kingdom Metazoa; phylum Chordata; class Mammalia; order Chiroptera; family Vespertilionidae; genus Vespertilio; species Vespertilio murinus. The sequence continues at coordinate 11,501,442 of OZ004712.1, read as the reverse complement.
ATTTTACCGTGTTTTTAATATCAGAATAATCAGCATTCACCATACCACTGAAATGAATTTATCTAAAATTCTATAAAACATATCAATTTATTTTTGGAAAACTTTTATTTTTAACTTAAAACTTAAGTCTGTCGCTTATAAGATAAATGGGGTGGATTTCCAAATATATGTCCATTACATAGTATTTCTTAGTTTTACCAAGTGATAAAAAAGAAAAGTGAGCGTAATCAGTCTCGTGCTCAAGCCCTAGCTTTGCCATTCAACAGCTTAGTGACCCTTGGGCAAGTTGCTTACTCTATTGAGAGCTCCATTTTCCTCTTTTGTAAATGGGGATTACACTCATTTTATATTGTTTTTGAAGGTTAAATGAGATTTTAATTACAAATATTACAAACACCACAATAACAATGCAAGGAAAATTACCACATGACTAGAATTATTTGTATAAATCTTCCCTAATAATTATAAAATAATTATGTTGGTATTACCAAAGACAGGTTCTATTAGATGAGTCAACAATTAATTGGGATTAATAGTCACTAGAATGATGTATTTTCTACAAATTTAACATGGTGCTTACAAAATCACTGCTCTGATTGTTATGATTCACCACAAATACTCCTTCAAATATTTACTAAATTACGTAGTTTCTTAGATGAAATGGAATTATCCAAATATGTAATCAACTATTCATCAAGATTTTAACTTCAAATTTCTTTTAAAAAATATTTTATTGATTTTTTTACAGAGAGGAAGGGAAAGGGCTAGAGAGCTAGAAACGTCAATGAGAGAGAAACATCGACCAGCTGCCTCTTGCACACCCCCTACCAGGGATGTGCCCGCAACCAAGGTACATGCCCTTGATCGGAATCGAACCCAGGACCTTCCAGACTATCCACTGAGCCAAACGGGTTTTGGCATTAACTTCAAATTTCTAAGAAGATCCTGTTTCTAAGCACACATTTCTAAGTAATGCAATTCAAGTAATGCTGTGGAGATTTCCTAGAGCCAATAAATGAAATTCTAAAATTTTACTGTAATACATTAGACACCATTATCATTGATTCTTTCCCAAAACTAACACCAACCTAACTCATTCACTCATTAAATGTCTCAATACCTACCATGCACCAAGTCCTATGCTAGGTACCTTGGGCATATAACCTGCGCTCAAGAGATAAGGACTCGTTAAAAATAAAAGGTCAAAGCATTATCTAAATGTGCTTGTGCCTTTGAAATGACAAATAACCAGCCAAAGGTACATGACCCATGGAACTCACCTTTTGGATGAACAGTTACACTGATGGATCTGTCACATTTCTCACCCCTCATCCATGTAAAACATAAAGCCAGGAATGAGATGCCATTGCCTTATGACTTACTTCCAAAAAGCTCTCTCAATGGCTCAGCTTATCTATGTCTTCCTCCTTTATTTTCTTCTTCTACATCATGATTTTTACTAAGTTTTATGATGATTTTTTAATGAGTGAAATTATCTGGAAAAAATATTTGTCAATTTTTGTTTAATAAAAATCAACACTGCTGTATAAAGTATTGCATATGGAGACCATTTATACAAATATACACAATTTCAAAAAACTAAACTCCAGTTTATTTCCATAGTGTTAAAAAGTTCAAGAACACATAAAAATATCCAAAATCATAGTTTATTCTTTAGGAATGTAAACTCTGGAAATACAGTTAGAAACAGGTATACGCAGTATAAAAAAATTAAGTATCACTACATAATTAGAAGTAAAGATAAGAGGTACACAATAAACTTCATTTAAGAGAAAGTAACAGTGTGTGAAACAGGATCTTGAATGTACTAGTAGAAACTTCATAGCAAGACACAGGTAGATACTCTAGAACTCTACGATAAAAAACCACAAAAACATCTTCCAAATGTTCACTGCTAATCTCTTTAGATGTGCACCAGGTAAAAAGTATAGAAGACAATATATTTATGTTCTCTGATGAAGAATATAACAATATTAAACATAAATGTGAATAACTCAAAGTATTGAGCATAATTTTACTAAGCAACAAATCTAAAAGTATAAATTCATGCTAATTAAAGGATTAGAGAGGTTTTTTTTCCATCCAAAGATTGGGTAAACACTATTATACATTAATTTCTATCTACAATGCTTAGTTTAAGTGTCCATCAAATTATTCCTACTTTTTAAGACTTTTAAGAAAATATTTTTCAGTTACATTATTTAACATATATATTTCCTTGAAGTGCATCCCTGTAATAAACTATAGATTTATCGTACCTATAGACTCAGATTTTAACAAACTTCTTTAAATATTTAAAATTGTCTGAGAGTACATTTTCCCATAATTTAAAGATTTTAACACTTTTATTCTTCCAAAATAGGCAAAATCCCTTAAAACTGGAATTCTTTTTTATCTATTTTGGTTTAAAAAATATTTTTCCCTTTAATTCAATTTTTTTGTTTTTAAATGAGTAATGTATGCTAAGAAGTTACATCATAATTAAAAAGAGCAATAAACTATTGCTTTTCAAAATGAACTCTGTCATCATTTAAGGACTGAGAATTTCTACTCTGCAAGTCCCACAGAGGTCCTTAACAAGTTCACTGGTGGGGTACAAAGAACTCCAGGTGCTCACTTGCCCCGAATCCTCTGGGAAAAGTCTTCTTTGTTTCTCTCCCCACTTAGATTCCAAAAGGCAAATGCTGGGAACCCAGTTTTAATAGAGACCACAGGTATTTGGGTATTTGAAGAGTGAGAGGTTTAAAATGTGGATGGAGCTACAATGTCTGCTCAGATCCTCTGAGTGATGGGGTGTAAGGCTCCAATCTTGTGCAGAATCCTTCTCATGATTAAAAAAACGTATTATTCTAGATATGTAGGAAGTCTGTAACCAAATGGTCACATCAATATCTTCATGAGAAAATGACCTACAAAAGCCACCCAACTTTCAAATTTGGAAAGATGGGTGGGAAGAGAATAGTAGGTATAATTACAGCCATTATCATAGCATTATTCAATATTTATAATACCTATAAAATTTTTAAAATGTATAATCCTTATTTAAAATAGTACCAAAGGTACTGTAAAAGAATTTTACTGTTAATATATTCTCCAGAAAATTAACTGGTGGAAATTACATGGAGCAAAAATTCAGGATGACCCCACTGAGTAAGCCTTCAGAGTTTTTAAAAGAATGTACAATGTGCAGATTTGTTGTGCATTGTACAAAAGTGTGGTATTCCTCTGACACTTAAAATTACAGACATCTACAGCTCTGATTCCTTTTATGGTTAATAAGAAAAATATAAAATGTTTCATTTTTATTGTAAAATAAATGACAATCATTAAAATGTAGAATTAGAGGACTTTAAAAGTCCTGTCATTGACACTATTAAACAATTACCATTAAAACAATGACTGTGATGAGCTAGTATCTAACATATTTGATATAGGGTTGTGAAACCACTGAGAACTCTAAATGTTAGAGTGATTTGTTTGCACTTTATATTCTCTTCTCAAACTTTATTGTATATAAAAATCACTCAAGGATCTCGCTAAAATGCAGAATAGGATTCAGTAGATCTGGGATGACCAGAAATGCTACATTTTTAATAAGATGCTAGGTGATGTCAATGCTACTATACTTACAGTTAGTTCTCAGACCACATGAGTGGCAATGATCTAGAATACCACCAAAGTGAATTTTCATTATAAAAGTTGGACATTAAAATCTCATCACTCATTTTGCCAACTAATGTCTGCACAAACTTCATCTGCAATATTTCCTAAGCATCTTAACTTGTTTAAACTGCTGATCTTTCAAGTTAGTTCTGAAGTCTATTAATACTGTTAGTAGCTATGCCTAGGGGAAATTCTTTGTTAAAGAATTACAAAAGGACAACAGGAAATTCACAGTGACATTTTATAAACACTTTAAATTGTGCACATGATTCCTATTAAATTAATACTATAGCAACCCTCACTGTCTGGTTGCCTCACTTTTTTTTTTAAACTACAAGCTATACCAATAGATAGCAACAATTATGTTAAAAACCATATTCTATTTAGAGTTAATAAATAAAAATGAGTTCATGCCTTTTGAATAATTAGATTTAAAATAATAGCCAAAGCAGTTATGGTCAGAACTGCGTTTATATTATAAATGTGTTAGCACTCAACACACACATTTTTCACATATTTGAGCTCTGCATAAGCAGGAATAAGAAGAAAACTAGCATCTTCTCTGTGTAACCACAGCGAGGGGCCATGAGTAAGGAGACCACTGTGGACTAACAGTGAAAGAGAACAAATGGACAGTTCTCTAGGCCTTCTTTCCCAGTCAGCTTACTCTCATCCCTAGCCTTGCTTTCTCTCTTACTCTGAATTATTACTTATTCTTGATTCACAGGCAACCTCAACCATAGCTGAAATGACCATCACTAGTAAACACCAAACTTTCACACACATTTAGAAGTCACACAGCTCTCTACAGCCACACACAAGTTTGCTTAACTTCCACCATATTGCCTTTTTTATATTTATTTTTTCATTGGGGGTAACTACATTGATTATTCTTCCTATTATAACAAAAACATTAAAAATAGGCCTATTCACAAAATAAAAAAACACATGTAATTTTATTAATATTTTATAACTTTAAGTTTAAGAATACAAACATAAATAACCCTAAATGAGTTAGTAGATAAATGTCCTATCTTAATTTTTTTCATATTTTACAGATAAAACTTTACCTAATTTCCTTCATTTGCAGGCAAACAATATGGCTGACACTGGCATCTTGAGAGCTGTGTTGCAATATTTATACAATTTCCAGGTCACCTTCAAGGATGTATGCTTTGAATTATAGGAATCCAAACTAAGTAGGATTTTCAAAGTCAAGCAGCCTTACAGCCTATCTTAAAAACTGAAAGCGATTTGTACCTGCTCAGCCCAATCTAACACTTCCAAACAACTCATCTGCTAGCAACATGATTTTTGACATACAAACGTTCCAAAGATAACAATAAAAATTCCTCTGTCCATCCGCTGGAATCATACAATAGTCTAGGTACTAAGCCACCAAGCACTTTCCAGTACTTTATACAAATTCTTCTACTAATCTTTCACATCATTTTTGGTTTTTCACATGCCCATTTTCCAAACTGACTTGCTGAACAGCCAGCTGTAGAATTCCCAGAGTTGCACCTCTGTTTCATCCTTTAAGAAAAGTTCCCATTCATTGAGTTTTCCTTTTATTCTGAAGGCCAAACTTACATCTACAAAATAGGAGTTATTAGGGGGAAAAAATAACTCATGTCCTCACATGTGATATAACCAAATCTGATCAGACCACCTGCCAAAATGTATCGTCACGGTGACAATCTTAGGGCAACAGAAACAAAGAGGAGGAAAAAAAACACATAGCCAAGAAATAACAAAACCATATTTCAACTTTACTGCAACCTAGACATTATTCCCTTGATAAAGCCTTCAGAGCTTAAAATATCGGGGCTCTGTCAGGAGCAGGGGTGAAAGGCCCTGGCACTTTCACAAAGGAGCAAAGCCATAATTCCAGATTCATTGGTCACATGAGAAAACTCTTACAAATTAATCTGTGGACAACGTAATGCTAATACTAGGCGGTCTCTGCTGACCTGATTGGTGCTTCATTGGAAGTTCAGTCCTCTCAGAAACGTAAATAAGCTTTTCTTCTTGGAGACTACAAGCAGAAAACCTGTTGGCATCTGTCCCAGTGCCACAGCCAACAACAGCTGATGGGTTATGTGGGACTGTGACGCCACTGACTTGCTCAAAGGATTTACTAAATACAGTCGCAGCAGTCTTAGCCAACCCGTGGCTGTTGGGCTTAGGCAGGGACTGGCTGGTTGTTAACGTGAGTCTCTTCAGAGAGAGAAGCTCAAGGTTCTCACTTTGGGCTCTCTGAGTTTGTTTTCGAGCAAAGTGGTCTTTGCACGACTCCCCTGTGGTTTCTTTTTCTTTTCCTCCAGTTTTGTTTCCTCCTGACCGTCTCTGAGTCTTTCCTACACTTGTCTTGTTACTAGAATTGTGACTATTGTTTGATAAGCCTGACTGGCTGGTACTAGATGCAGCCCTGGAATAAAATCCCTCGTCAACTTCAGATATGTCCATCAGTTCTTCTTGATCTGTTAATTCGGTATTTCCTAAACAAAGAAATAACAAAGATTAATTAACATCAAGTATTTTCAATAATTCTTTTTTCAAGATTAATACCAAATCAATTACACTTTAAATAATTAAACTTTAGCATAATTAGGTAAAGTAAAAGATTATAGACCAAAATCAAATAATAAATCAAAACATTCTATAAAATGCCAAAAATAGTTCATTGTAATTAAATAATACTAATTTAGAGTACATTAAACAAAGAGCATGCCATAAACCACACCCCACTGTGCTTTTAGGAAGAATTTTCTTACTACCCATGCAAAGAATCAGAAACAATTAGGAAAAATACCACACAGTAAACTAGGGCAAGCTCTCCTCCAATAACAAAGCAGAAAAATCAAAGTTCTTACCAAAGAACTTAAAAAAAATTTTTATTAAAATATTTTCAAATATCATTAAAGGTTGTATACTATATTGTAAGTTATTTTATAAAGATAAAATATAGACTATAAGTATCACAAACTCAAACTTGTTAAAATATATATATATACACATATATCTATAGATATATAGATATATGTGTATATATATATATTCCTTCATATCAAAGATGGCAAAAATACAATGAAATAAATAACTGATTTCAAAACATAAGCAGAAAATTATTTTGAAAGCAATTTTCTGCCTCCGTTTTCATAACAATTTACTCAGAGAATATATAGGTATAACCATTCCAAAGAGCATTAAGAGTCATTGAGAAATTTATGGTGCATAATTCATGCATTTTGATTATTAGATGACATGCAAAATAGTTGTGACTGTACAACTGTTGCTTAAAACATGCAGCAGTGGCCCTTTCCATGAGATACCTTGGAGTGCAGCTATAAGTGCTGTGCTAAAACTGCACTCTGCCAGGTGAGTTTATTCCATCCTCCATCAGTTTTCTTACAGATTTTTGCCTCCTGATCTCTGGCAAGCCTTTGCTTTCAGTTCTAGGATCTGTGGCTGTTTCCTGCACACCCTGTATATGCTGAGCATCAATCTCTCCTAGTGTTCTGCCTTTTTCCCCATTCCCGGTTCTCTCTCCGGCCACATTTGTGACACTAATCTCAGGAATGACAAGGATGCCCAATTCAGTAGTATCATTATTGTTGTCAGGTTGCTCTAGAATTGAAGATGATAAGACAAAATGATGGCTGAAAATAAAACAAAATAAAAATGCAAAACAAGAAAAACAAAAGATCCAAAACAAAAACTGGACAACTGAATGTTACAAATTAAGTCAAACATTTGCACTGCAGAAATTTCCATAATTTACAATACCGATGGCACTGGAGACAATAAGTTCATCTTGTTTTAAATGACAATGAAGAAACTCACAAAGCATCAATAGATGTTCTGCATTTTTTCACACACATATTTGACATGGACTATGAAACAAATATTTTATAAATCAAAACAGGATTTCTATTGTTTTAAGATAATAGTGTGACCACTTGAACCTATTTATAAAGCCTTAGGCAAATATTCAAGGATATACAGCCAAAACTCTAGCTTTTGTCAACAAAAGAAATTAAGTCACGTAGGAATTCCCCTTTGTACACTTAAAATTCTATTTTTTATTAGATTACATAAAGCTGACTCCATAAATCACAATATTGGAAAAATGCTCACTCACTTATGATACCATGGTTAATAACCCTACAGGTATAGTTTTTGACTCATATACCAATCATCTTTTATATTAGTAAATATTAATGCAGCTGTGATACAACATTCCACAAATTTAGGCCATCTTGTAACAGTTCATTACTAAGCAGGAGAAAAGTAAAAATGGATTTGGAAAAACAAATTGTGTGTTGGTCCTTTATCTTTTTTATATATTTTTTTAAAATATATTTTATTGATATTTTACAGAGAGGAAGGGAGAGAGATAGAGAGCTAGAAACGCCGAAGAGAGAGAAACATCAACCAGCTGCCTCTTGCACACCCTCTACCGGAGATGTGCCCGCAACCAAGGTACATGCCCTTGACCGGAATCGAACCTGGGACCTTTCAGTCCGCAGACCGACGCTCTAACACTGAGCCAAACCGGTTTCGGCTCAGCTGGGGATCTTGAAGAACTACTGATGCCTGTCTCTCACATGAGACATTCTTATTTAATTGGTATGAGATATGACCTGGGCACTGGGATTTTTAAAAGCTCCCAGGTGACTAATGTACAGCAAAGTTTGGAAACCACAGTTCTATTCTGATCTTTCACATTTGGAAAACGTAAAGGTTATTATGGATGTGCTGGGTAGCCCAGACCCAGCACAATACGCACTTTTGGAGGGCTTCAAACCTTCATGTTGCCTGGGCTGGCTGGCCAGTGTGCTGGTATAATTTCCCATTTACTTAGTGCTTCAGAAAAATTTGACTGAAGGTTCTCTAAGTGAAATCTTTATTTCCTGAACAGACCAAAGCATGTTGATAAGGTAACATCACACTGCCATTTCTGGGTGTCCCTACAATACAGGTTTAATGAGACTAGAAAGTTCCAACCAAGCCTCTCCCCCATTACTAACAGCTGTGTTCAAAGTCAGGGCAAGTAAAATCTTAGTGAGTAAATGCCAGAGGCCCCTACAACTGAGAATAAAATCACCACAGTACTGTTGGGAGACAACCAAGACTTGTCTATTTACACTGTAGAAGCAGTTTTACAGATCTATTAAAGGGACCATCAATCCAAAAAATTATAAACTGTGAAAATTATCCAGACATAACAAAGCCAATGCATATTAACACAACAAAATTTAAAAAAATAAGCAAAGGTGGCTAACAAAATAGAAAATATTACTATTTGCATCCAATGGCACTAAATTTTTTTGAGTGTGTTCACATAATATTATTCAATTACTAGAGGCCCAGTGAACAAAAGTTATGCACTTGGTGGGGGTCCCTCAGCCCAGCCTGTGCCCTCTCACAGTCTGGGATCCCTTGGGGAATGTCCTTCTGCTGGCTTAGGCCCACCCCCCCATGGCAGGTGGACATCCTTAGTGCTGCCGCTGAGGCAGGAGACACTCCTGCCACTTGGCTGCATTCGCCAGTTGTGAGCCTGGCTCAGGGCTTCTGGTTGGGCAGTGCTCCCACTGTGGGAGCACACTGACCACCAGGAAGAAGCTCCTGCATTGAGCATCTTCCCCTTGATGGTCAGTGTGTATCACAGCAATTGGTTGTTTCACCGACCAGTTGATTTGCTTATTAGCCTTTTATTATATAGGATATTCTCAAAACAATGTGTCCTAGTAAGCCTCTGAAGTAGGCAATTTAACTCCCATTTGCAGACAAGAAAACTGAAGTTCAGAAAGAGCCACAAAACTATTCAGTGGGGAGCTAAACAGCAAAATCTTTTGACCTAAAATACTACAAATTTTAACTCTTCAATTCATTAAAATCAATTCGAGTTAAATGTTCTCTGACATCCTTCAATAAGTTTAACTTATTTGCTAGATTCCTGGTCATTTCAGAAGAAGCAACTGTGGTGAAAATTTAGAATTCTGTAAGCAAAACTATAAAATGACAAGAATAATAATATAAAGCAGCACTAGACAACTGGATTGCTAATTACATTTCCTGTGATAATGGTGAAGATCTGCAGCCCAAGAAGCATAATATTAAAATTTTTCAAATATGAAATTAGGTGGCAAGTAGAAAAAATAAGAGCATGTGTTTTTTCATAAGAACAAACCTTTAATTAATATATGCATATTATCTGGTAAAAATGGCAAAAATTTTAACTGCTTAGTAAAGTAAATTCATAAGAAGAAAAGCAGGAAACTGTAAAGAGCTAGAAAGAACAGAAATATAATTCTCAGGAAAATTACAGAATAAAGATAATTACACAATCCCAATAAACATTTGTTAAATGATAATTGCTCTCCATTATTTCTCCAGCATCTTCTACAAAGCTCTGCGACCCAATCTCCCTACACACACCTTCAAACTGGTCTCACTGTTCCCTAAGCCTGGAATGCTCCTTGCTTGATCATCGCATCAATATTCCCCGTATTTCATATACCCTCCTCCCTACTTCTTAGCACAAATCACTCTAACCTACAATTACTTATCTTATCTACCAGTAAGTTCCATGAGGGCAAGGATTTTTGCCTAGTCAGTGCTGCATAACTCAGCACCTGGAAAAGTAGTTTGTTTATATTAGTAGCCCAATAAATATTTGTTTGATAGACTGAAAAAATTTCCTGTTATAAGGTAAAATTATTAGAATAAATAAAACATGCAGAAGACATGAGAAAGGTAGGCTAGGAATGTGTTATTTAAATTTGGAAAAGGAAAAATAATATACAGCTGATATTAGTAAGAATTGTTTAGCTAACAAAGAAAAGCAAAGGCTCTTTGCTTTGGAAAAGTAAAGTCGCCATCTCTATCTAAGTTTAGTAAAATACACAGACATTAAGGGGGGTGAGAGCGTGTGCCAGAGGTGTGGGGGTGGCCGGGGAGAAGTCAATGGGGAGAAAGGAGACATATTAATACTATATGTAAATCTTTAAACAAAAACAAAACAAACAAAAAAAAAACCTGGAGGGAAAAAATAGATTTTGAAAATCTATAGTTCATTTATTATGTCATCCATAGGATAACATACATATCTAAAAAGAGGCAGTTCATTCTTTCCTTAAGAAAATTAGATATGTTTTAAGGGAATACAAATGCATACGAAAACAGAATCTGTTTAAAAGCCCAGAACTTAAAAATCTATGCAAAAGGTGTCATGATTGTTCTATAACTATAAGAGCAATACTTACATTTGACTTCAAATAATTCGAAAAGTTCAAAAAAGGTCCAAAGAGAAACTTCTCAGAGAATATTTTATTTGTATACTCTCTATAAATATGTAACCTTCTCTCCATATACAGAAATGAAGAGAGTTAAAGAATACTTTTAGTGGACATTTCCAAATTGGTTCTCAAAGGCACTCAAATAATTTCTCCCTACAAAATTTCTTCTGGCTTTGAGGGGGAGAAAAAGTAAAACAAATTGCAAATATTATTAAAACTGATCATGAAAAGCTGTGATTTCTCTCCTGTGTAATGTTATAAGCTACTTTATCATATAACTCATGAAACTCTTTATCCCAACTTTAGCTTTTATATTTTAAAGGCTGCTCTATTTATTAAAAGTAATCATTTAAATTAAGGAACAATATATTTCTTCATAGAATTCACACAGCTTTATACTCAGACTGCTTTATAATCTAAAATAATCTGGTTATAACCAAAGGCACTTATAAAATTTATCTGCAAAAACAATAAAATAAACTGAGGTTTAAAAAAAATTAATCCACACTTAACTGATGTATAATTTTTATATTAATTATTAAAAATATTTTAGAGTAAACCTCAAGTAAATTCATATACATTTATAATTTATAGGATATAAATATTTAAAATATCACAAACTATATAAACAACTTATAATCCTTAGTCCAATCAGTTTAAGTTTATAATTTATCATATTCAATGGAATAAAATGCTATCTATATCCATTAAGTTATTCATTGCAGTGTTATCTATAATAGCAAAAAATTTGAAACAAATCATTTAACAAATTAAGGGAATAGCTAAGTAAATGATGGAGTATCAACTCCATGTGGTATTATGTAGCCATTAAAATAACTGGCGCTATTAGGGGGACTTGGGAAAATTTTTTGTTAACTGAACAAAAGCAATTTAAAAAATATATATTTTATTGCTTTTTTACAGAGAAGAAGGGAGAGGGATAGAGAGTTAGAAACATCAATGAAAGAGAAACATCGCTCAGCTGCCTCTTGTACATCCCCCTGCAACCAAGGTACATGTCCTTCACTGGAATCGAACCTGGGACTCTTGAGTCCACAGGTCGACACTCTATCCACTCGGTCAAACCAGCTAGGGCAAAAGCAAAATTTTTAAAATAATATTTTTAAATTTAAAGAGAGCACAACTGGGAGGGGGGAGGGAAATGGTAAGATATGTACACAGGTAATAATTTAATTTAAAAAAGCAAAGAAAATAAATAAATAAAATAAAAAATAAAGAGAGCACAACTATGAAAAATATATACACATATGAAAAAATTTAAAAAGTATAACTCTTTAAATACTGGGATTATAAGTGAATATTCTTCTACCCAGTTTACTATCATGTTGTTACACTGTTAATGTAACAGTAAATGATACAATTCTCCTTCCTAAGGTAGATTCAGTCATTCTCAATAACTTAGTCATCTTTATTAAGTCTCAAGTTTTAAAAAAAATCCCTTCAAGAATTGCAACATGGATACTGCTGACCAGGTGAATCCTTTGTGATGACTAAAGATCCTCATGACCAGGCAGACCAAAGCAGGTAAGCAACATCTACTGTAAAACTATCTATAAAAGCTTATTTCTTCCTCTGGGTGCAGTGTGCAACCAATGCTCCTAAAAGGGGGGTTGGGAGGATGGTGTAGTGCTCAATAATAAGTAGCAATAAATAGCTTCATTAACTACCGCAAGAATTACATATGACCTCCTTAGTAACAAATATAAACCAATAATTTACAAACGAATGTGTTTGCCTAAGGACCAATATCTGTAAAATATCTTACCTCTCTGTAGAGACAATTATTTTACTTTTACTTAGTTAGACATAGACTAAGAGTTTTTTTGTTTTCTTCTAAAGTTGGCTAAGCCAGAATTCTTTCCTCCTTAAAACTTATGTTCATATGCAGAAATTGTACCAACATGGTCAATAGGTCCTTTTTCTTTTAGCCATCTAATATTTCCTAGTATTTTATTTTGTCCTTCATGAGTAGAGTTTCATATCAAGAATGCCAGTTAAAATTTATGCAATGCTATCTTTGGCCAGAAGGAAATGCTTATTTTTGGTTTAAATGTTTTATCATCTATATTGGGAAAGGAAAATTTGTTCCTCAAATAGCATTTTAGAATCTGAAAATAATGGGGCTTCTCAAAATTATACTAAAAATATTTAAACCTTTTATAAAACTGCTAGTTTTCCTAAATTTCATTAATAAGTATAGACAACTTTTAAGTTAAAAACATAAGCTTTATACATTTCTAATTACAGATGTAAAATTCCAATAGCCAATTCTTTAAAGTTGCTACTTTGGAGTTTAAAATGATCATTTCTGCATTTTTCAAAATGCTTTTATAATTATTAGCAACTTTTTCCCCACTAAATGATTTTCTCATAAAGCCATAAAATCATATTTACAAAATAAATATAGTTTCTATAGTCCTGAAGTACAGTATTCTATTATCTGACATTTATGTTACCATTAAATCAGAATTTTTTAGAATTTTTTATTATTTTTTTTTAATAATTTTATTGATATTTTACAGAGAGGAAGGGAGAGAGATAGATAGCTAGAAACGTCGATGAGAGGGAAACATCGACCAGCTGCCTCTTGCACACCCCCTACCAGGGATGTGCCCGCAACCAAGGTACATGCCCTTGACCGGGATCGAACCTGGGACCTTTCAGTCCGCAGACCGATGCTCTACCACTGAGCCAAACCGGTTTCGGCAGAATGTTATTTTAATACTTGTTTTCAATCCCCACTTAACATAAAAATAGAAGAGATTCAACTTGCATATCTCATTTATGCAAACAGGTAGGTATCAATAATAAAAAGAAATAATAAACCAGATCCTTTCAATTTTAAAAAAGGAAGATGTGGTACATTTACAATGGCATATTATTCAGCCATAAAAAACAAAAATATCCTATCATTTATGACAACAGGAATATATCTTGAAGGAATTATGCCAAGTGAAGTAAGGTGTCAGACACAGCAAGATAACTACTATATGATCTTACTTATATTTGAAATCTAAACAAAGAAAAAACTAAACTCATAGATACAGTGAACAGATTAGTGGTTGGGGAGCACTGGGGGTATGGGTAAAAGTGCTCCACTGGTCAATAGGTACAAATCTCTCTCTCTCTCTCTCTCTCTCTCTCTCTCTGTTTCTCTCTCTCTCTCCATACACACACACACACACTTTAAAAATAAGAAACTCCTAGGGATGTAATGCACATGTACAGCATGGCGGCTATATTAATAAAACTGTATTTGAAAGTTGCTATGAGAGTAGATCTGAAAATTCTCATCAAGAGAAAAAAATATTTGTAACTATGTGTGGCAATGGATATTCACTAGACATGCTGTGGTGACCATTTTGCAATATATACAACTATTGAATCATATTGTACACCTGGAACTAATATAATTTTATACATCAATTATATCAATTAAAAATATATAAATAAAAGAAAAAGATTAAGAAGGGGGAAGAAACTCAAGGAAAGGGTATTAAAGGAGCAAATTACTTTCTTCTTTCCCAACAGTAACAAAGAAAGAGGCAAGAAGAAAAGAAAAAGACTCTCCTAAAAGTTCATGCTTCTCTTCCCTTCTTTTTCCCCAATCCTAATCTTGTAGGCTTAAAATTACATATTCCACGTCCCTACTGTGTGATACAGTTCAGAGTATGGGAAGATATCCCTCTTTCTGGAAACTTTGGTGAGGTAAGGGGGTAGTATGGATATAAGTGACATAGAAAATGCATTAAGAGTTCCATCAAATAAACTCTAAATTTTCACAGTCATAAACTAAGCCTACAGTCCGCAGTACTCTGATTCAGAAACATTAAGGGATGAAAAGGGTTATGTGGGTCACTATGGTATTTACAAGCCCTTTAGCATTGTTTCTGCAAATAAATAAATTAATTAAATTTTATTATAATTCATATATGTAATTTACATATGAATATAAGAAATGTAATTTATATATAAATAAATTTAATTATCCATTTATAACTTGAGAATTATATATGTAAGAACTAAAGCAAAGATATTTTATATTCCCCATAAGAAGCCAGTGTCAGATAAAGAGCCCAGAATAATAAGGTTTTCAAGCAAGAATCAGGACTACAAAGATAGAAAACAGAAAAGTATTTAATTCAGCAAAACAAGATAACAATGAAAAATATTGCTGTAAAAAGGAAAGCCAAGGCTACATTAAAAACAGGAGAATGCAACCTACCTGTAGAGATAAATAAGGACCTTAGACTAGGAATGCTTTAGAGTCCACTGGACAAAGGGAATTCGCACTACAGAAGTGGAAAACAAGACTGAGCTATATTCTGTATCTGCTCCATTCACCTGATTCTTTCTGTAGTTCATTCTCTTCTAAAGCCTCATCTGTGACTTTTTTGTTACCATAAACAGGAGTGTTAGAGTTGTGAAGGTTGAATAAGTGTAAGGGACTAGATGATAAGAAAGTTTATTTTAATGAAGCTGTAGCCCTAAGTGCCAACTACCCAAGTGGAGGCCAAAATGTAATCTGGAAAATATGTAAGTATCTAATTGATACAATATAACTCAAGTAGTCTTTTCTATTTTTTGGTAATTTATTCCTTCAAAATTACTTCTGGAAAAATGCCTTCTATTTTATTGCAGGGTGCATATCTTATTCCGTTAAATGCATGCATGGACACCTCCACACACCTTCTCCTTCTCTCATACACATGCACAAATACAATTGAGCTTCAATATTTTACATTTTTAATTGAAGGACCCATATTTTTCTTCCTAATTCCCAATATGCCCACTTAATAGCAAGAAAGGAAAGTAAACAAAGGGAATTAAAATTCATTCTTACATTTCCTAAAGTGGTCTTTTGAGAGCCGTTATGTCCAAAATAACCCATATGATCTGGTTCATTGCCTCTGTGCCTATATTCACCTATTCATGCCCAAACAAAACACTGATCTCTAAGGTACTATCTAATTAAATGACTTTATACTTATAATCTAGTTCCATTCAGTAACATAATTTTCACTGAAGAAACTGAAGTATTTGTTTGTTTTAAATAGTACATGATTTGCCTTGTTAATGGCAAATATTACCATCATTTTAATGCCTTCCTAAAGGACCTTCAAGAATTGTCACACTACCTTTAAAGAGAAAAAGATTCATAGTGATCACCGATTAAGCTGGAAATTTTCATCATTATTCTTTATTTGACATACTATCTCCTAGTTTCCCCGAGAAAGAAAAATGGTAACTTTTCTCATCATCAACTTTCTATTTCACCATAAATAATCTCATTCTTCTCACATTTGCATTTCTTTAAAGAGAGCAAAGGGACAAATATAACTAAATATACCAAAAGGAGCTATCATTTTCATCAATTTGTAGGAAGAAGAAAATAGAGAACTGATTTTGCTTTTTCCCTAATCAATGTTTGCTTAGGGAAAAGCAGTGACTTTTTGCTTCCCTCTCTATTATTACCTTCTGAGAAAGGTGAGGCTGATATTTACATGGATATTTGCCACTACAATAACTTCTAGGTAGAAGGGGAGTTATAAAAAGAATAAGAAATTAAATAAGAAATAATTATAAAAGAAGAGAAATAGGAAGCATTGAGAAGACCATGGTGAATAAAATTAACTTCCAAAAGAATTTTCAAGTAATAAAACGAAACAGTCAATGAGGATATTAAACAATCTTTGAAGAAAATTAACTTCCAGAAAACAGAAATGCCTAGGGTTGCATCAATACTATGGCATCCTTTACAGGAAATCTAGAAGAAAATGTTAAAGTCCCTATTAGTTCTACTTCAATATGCAAGTGTACTTTGCTAGAAAGATATTTGAAAAATCAGAAACATTTGCAAGTAATTGTAAATAGAAACTCAAAATATATGAATAATTTTAAATGCATTTTTCTACTTTTCTCTCTATTGAAAAATAATTTAAAAACCAATACAATATTTAAATAAATTTTCACTCATGTTATGTAACATAAGGGGCTCTACTTTCCTTATTGCCTGTCACTCATGGACAAGTAATTAGAAATTAAAAGTGACCAAATAACACTTTCTTCCATGCCACTATGACACCGTTATCTAAAGCCAGGAGGTACAGTACTAGGAAAAAATGTGACAGACTCAACAATCCTCTAATGTGTAGAGTTTTTTATTTCCTACCATGTCTTTTCCACCGATGACCTCTTATTGACATGCTGGTTACTGCATTTCTTGATATTCTAGAGGAAGTTGGTGTGATTTCAACTTGAATACACCTTGTACCCTCCTTACTAGATTTCATGGCACCATGAGGCAACGAAGCCTTTATTGCATTAGCAACCTAAGAGGGAAACATATAGTTTAAGATTGGTATTAAAAAATAAAAAATATTATTATACCTTAGATAAAACAAGATGTTAAATTTTAACAAGTTTTTAAAAAAATACTTCCTCTAAGGTATTTCCTATAAGGTAATATACAAATCTTCTGGAATAAAGGGTAAGAACTTACAAGAAAACTTGTAGTTAAATATAATATGCAAGTGATGAAATTTCAAAAGATTAAATTATATTTCCAGATACCTAATGCTAACTAATAAGTATAGCTCTAGCATGTTAAGGAGAACATTTTTGTAAGTTAAAAAGACTATTTATCAGGTATCCAAGAAGTTAGGCAAATAAAATGGTCAAATTTTATTATATGTGTACCTTTTCAAATATAAAAATTTCCTAGTATAACAGGAACATGAATCACTGAGTATTAATGACATATGAATGGCTATTCTTCAATTTACAGTTCTAATTTGAGAATTTTTAAATTTAAAAAATTGCATCAATAAATGAAGCACTTACCAGCAATGGCTCTGGATATAATTCTAACTGGGCTCTGTAAATAATATCTTCCAATGCTTTTTCAGCTAGATCCCATTCTCCATTATAACTATAAAATTAAGTAAATAAAATATATTTATTTTAAATTAATTCTATATACTTGAACAAAATACAATGAGAAACTATCTTATGAGGAAAATAATTGGTCAGATTAGCACATTGCCTAGCATTACACTCTCCTTAAATACATATTTTTAACTCTTTGAATTCCTTTCAAATTGTATCTGAAAGCCAATTAATACAATAGAATATTTTATAGATGTACATTTCTTCTCTAAAAATATTTCTATTTATGAAACAGATATAAAAATAAGCCAAGCAATATCAAAGCATTTTATATTTTCAAAGCAAGTCAGAACATAGTAAATTTTTTTACCTTAGAATAATGTTCAGAACACTCTATGGTCAAACTAGTGGCCTGGTGCATGAAATTTATGCACGGGGTGTGGTTCCCTCAGCCCAGCCTGCACCTCTCCAATTGGAGAGGACTGGGGACTCTGGCAGGATGTGTGTGGTGTAGCTGGACCCACGGCTGGCAGGTCTGAGACTGGGGGACCCTGTTGGCAGGTGCGGGGTGCAGCCAGACCCCCAGCCATCGGGGCTGAGGGACTCCGGTGGCAGGCGTGTGGTGTGGCTGAGGGGACTGAGTGCCACCATCTTGTGGCTTTGGGCACCACCATCTTTATGAGGGTGTGATGGTCAATTAGCATATCCCCGCTTTATTATATAGGATTATTCAGTAACTCCCATGGTTTTTTAAAAAAATTTTAATCCTCACCTGAGGATATTTTTTCCATTGATTTTTAGAGAGAGTGAAAGAGAGAGGGAAGACAGATAGAAACAACAATGTGAGAGAAACACATCAATTGGTTGCCTCTTGCATGCACCCTGACAAGGGCTTGGGCTGGGGTGGAACCTGCAGCCAAGGGATATGCCCTTGACCGTAATCAAACCCCGGGACCCTTCAGTCCACAGGCCAACACTCTATTCACTGAGTCAAACTGTGGCTAGGGCTCCCACAGTTTTTAATGAGAATCTACAACTACTGTGGTTTGCAATATCCTAAGTAGTTACTTCTTTGTACTTTGATAGTCCTTTAGAAGTGTACGTGATTTATGTTGCAAATATTAGCAATATATCAGGGGAAAAGTGTGAGTATAATGGGACAATATTAAAGGTCTAATCCAGGAGTTAACTTTTTCTTAAAGGATTAGATAATTAATATTTTTGGCTTGTGATCCATAAAGTCTGTACTCAATTCTGTCACTACAGCAAAATAAGCAGCCATAGATATCACACACACACACACACACACACACACTTACACACACACACACACAATTTTTTTGAAGCAGGCAGCAGACCACATTTGGCTCAAAGATAATAAATTCTGCCTCATTCAAGAGGTTTATAATCTACTATGGAAAGTTAAAGTATCAAATGAATATAATAAAAAATATAGTAAGATATGTGTAATAAAAGAATTACCAAGTAAAAGATAAGGTTCAAAGAAAAATACTAGTATCTAAGGCATTAAGGCTAAGCATCAATATTAGAAACTAATAATATATTATTTGTGATCAAAGATAACTCTTTAAAATGTTTTTAAGAGTTAAAATTTCTAGAATGGAAAAAGATATTCATTGGGGGAAAAAGGCTATTTGAAAATTACAGCAAAAAGAGTAATGAAAAAAGGAACTGTGCACATACTTAGGTGTTGCTAATTTTCATTCTGTTCTTAAATTTAAGTGTTTTAGTTGGGTGCAAATTCTTCAGAACATTGAAAGACATATTTGAAATAAAACTATTATCAAGATCTTAATATTCTTTCACATAAATATGCCAATTATTTATCTATTGCGGCAAGTATATAGTAACAATAAAACAACAAACTAAAATTTTCCAAGAAGATAAAATGGTTACTTTGTATATGAAATAAACTTACAAAGCAAAATAAATCCCTGTTAACATCTGCACCATGAATTCTGAAGAAACTGGTATCCTGCTACTTACACCTTTGTATTTTCTTACATGTTGTCTGGGATATCCACAAACACAGATTCTAGAAAGACCAAAATAAAAGTATTTATAAAATTGGTAAAATTTTAGGTAATTTATTTTTTAACATTTATAAGCCAACAATGTCCTGGGTATGCTCGCTTCTCTAAATAAAAGAACTTTCCAAACAGAATATTTGTCTGCAAATTGGGGGGGAAATGCATAAAGCTAGAGGGGTGTTAGTAAATAGTAAGTGAACCATATTCTCATAGTTGATTCACTAATTTTGATCAATTTTTTGGTCACTGTAAAACCTAGTACATGGATTCAGCACTATTTATTATAAATAGATCTGTGGTGTGATTCTCTATTCCTGAAAAAAATTATTTTAATATATTTTTATTGATATCAGAGAAGATGGGAGAGGGAGATAGAGACAGAAACGTCAATGATGAGAGAGAATCATTGATCAGCTGCCTCCTGCACACCCCGCACTGGGGATCAAGCCCACAACCTGGGCATGTGTCCTGACCGGGAATCAAACCTTGACCTCCTGGTTCATAGGAGGCACTCAACCACTGAGCCATGTCATGTGGGCACTGACAAAATTCTTGACACAAACTGCAGGCTTATTAAAAAAGTACTCTAAAATGACATTCAAATATCATACAGTACACACCTTAAACTAAAGATAGATTGAAAAATTTTTTAAAGGTTTGTATTATGTCATACACTAGGGATATAGATGAAAGCTTTAGCACCCACAGGGATTCACAATTTAACCATGGAGACTGGGTAGTAAACAAATATTTCAATGAACAAGTTACAGAAATAACAAAAGGAGAGTGTAGAAATCTCTAGTGGAAGAAGTAGAAAGTCAGAGAAGGCTTCTCAGAAAGCTATTTATTTGGATTTCCATAATTTATTTAACCAACCTAGTGACTCATATTAACTTATCTTACTTTTTTTTTCTTTTTTAATCAGTATCCAAAGACTACCATAATTTATTTAACCAACCTAGAGCCTTGTAGAAAAAAGGGTAAAATGCATGATATCAAGGAGACTGGGGAAATCTTAGTAGGATAGAATGCTAGAAGGCTAGGAACAGAGAAGCTAGCTAAGGGTCAGATCACAGAGTATCTTACACCCTGCGAAGCTTTATCATGTAGGCAATGAGAAGCAACTAAAGGTCTTGTTTTAAGCAAGGGAGTGACATGATCAGTTTGGTCTTTCAATTATATCACACAGGTTGTACTGGAAGTCACTGAAACAGGAGTGGATAGTATCAAAACATCCCACGAGTGAGATGAAGTGAGCCAAACTACAGAAGTAAGGGAGGAGTCACATCTAGAAATAAAATTGAATAGGAATATATGATTATTTCTACACTAGAGTGGATAGCAGTATGGGTGGTAGTGTCATTAAATGAACTTGGACAAATAAGATACTGTTTTAGAAGATGCTAAATTTCGGATGTATGTATAGACGTCTTTATTTATATCTGTATCTGCATTCCTGAGCCCTACCATCTAAGACATTACTCCAGAATAGAAGTTGGGCTTTGTAGTCTGCTTTAAGGTCTAAAGATGAAAGTTGCTGCAGTAAGTCACTCCTTAAACTAGTTTTTATGAAGTGTTGGTCCTTATTCTCATTTTAATACATAACAAAGTTTTACTAGACCACAATGACATGAGGAACAAAGAAAGCTAAAGATCCCATTTTTAATTTATAAATTGTTGTCCTTCCCTTCCACTCTCCCTGTTTTTTGATATTAAAATAGTTTCCGTTTTGTTAATAATGTTGATGGTAGATATTTATAATATCATTTGGCAAGATAAAAAGTTGGCAACACTGCATCTTTTATAAAAATTTTACAGATCTTATAAAATTTCAAAGTCTGGGCACCTGTGACTAACAAGAAACATATTAGAGAAACTCAGTAAGTGGTAAAGATGGCACATTGGTATCATCTTCCAACATCCAGGAAATTTAAGAATGCTAATTTAGGAATCATCTGACTCTCCAATTCTCTATCTTCTCTTACAAGCCTCTTCCTTTATTATCAACCTTCTCCCTCTGGTCCTGCAGTTTTATATATTATTCAATAACAATTTCTGATTTTCTGTATGGTTCGTTTTGATTTGATTTCTAAGTATTGCTCTATGCACCCTCCCTCTTACTAATATTTCAAAGTTACATTTTCTAAATAAGTCCCCCAAATCTAAATTATTCTACAAGTTTATTAATTCTCTATTATCCCTATTTACTTGAATTACCAAAGGCATTTTCTATATCTTTTTGTTTTGGTTTGTTGTTTATTTGTTTTTTAAAGGTAACATGTTCATCACAGCATAATAAATTTAGAAAAGGACAGAAAATCACACAGGAAAAAATTAAGATAAACCATAATTCTACCAATCAGAAATTACTATTGTCATATTTTAAATCAATGCTGGAATCTATCAGTAAATATCTTTTTAAATCAGAATGTTTAAATGTTTGCATAGTATACCTAAGAACTACCATAATTTGTTTAACCAACCTAGTGGCTCAATTTTGTTTAAACAAGAAAAGCTTAAAAAACTGTATCTCTTACTTATTTCTTGGTACCAAGTTAGAGCACAACCAAAATTAAAAAATAATTGTTTTTAAAACAAACAAAACAGAAACAACCACATGCCAAATATTTAAAGATCATAATGGCTCCATCCTTTTAATTAAATAATATTATTATTTTCTGGTGAAATACTCCATTGAATATTTCAAGTGTTCACCTCAGCTTCTTTGTTGTATTTTTCGTGACTATAATAACTTTCTATGTGTTGGCTAGGCTGAACTTCATATTAACTTATTTTTCCAACTTTTAATCCTCACCCAAACATATTTTTTCATTGATTTTCATAGAGCATGGAAGAGGGAAAGACAAATAGAAACATCGATGTGAGAGAGGTACATTGATTGGTTGGCTCCTACACACACCCCAACCAGGGCCCAGGCCAGGGAGGAGCCTGCAAGTGAGGTATGTGCCCTTGGCCAGAATCGAACCTGGGACCCTTTGGTCTGCAGGCCAATGCTCTATCCCCTGAGAAAAACCAACTAGTGCAACTTATTTAACATTTTAAGTACCCTTAACTGGTGTGGCTCAGTTGCTTGGAGCGTCATCCTGTACACCAAAATGTGGTGGGTTCAATTCCCAATCAGGGCACATAACAAGGTTGCCAGTGTGACACCTGATTGGGACGCATGTGGGAAGCAACTGATCAATGTTCAATTCCGTCATGACATATACCGAGGTTGCAGCTTTGATCCCTGGTTGAGAGACAGCTGATTAATGTTTCTCTCTCACATCAATGTTTCTCTTTCTCTCTACCTTCTCTTGCAAATCAATAAAAAAAGTTTTAAACAAATAATAAAACAAAAACAACTTAGATATATAACAAACTAGCAACTCTAGATTAATATATTTCAATATTAAAAACATTTATTTAATTTACCTTGAACAAATCTGACACAATGATTGAAGAGAAACACTGGGCATATAGGTTAAGGCAGCATTGTAACACAATAAAAGGAATGTCAATACTTCAAACCTAAAGATAAACCAAAAGAATATTTACAAATCTTTAAAATTTTAAGTCAATCATAACTAAATTAAGCAGGCATTGGGGAGAGGTATGCTACAGAATAAACCTATATAAAATAATCACAACAATAATAATATAAAACTCAAAAAAGCAAAAAGACTTCCCAAGTAACAGTCACATTAAAATTATCTTAAAAATTTGATGTTTCCAATGACATCTAAAGCAAAGGATAAGTGGCAAATTGGGAATACGTTTTTTCTCATGTACAATGACTTAATATTTTAAAAAATTGTTATATAGGGGAAAAACCAAGATGGTGGTATAGGTAAATACCTAAACTTCTGTCTCACACAACAATTTCAAAACTACAACTAAAAGACAAAACGTGTATCATCCAGAACCACAGGAAAGCTGGCTGAGTGGAAATTCTACAACTAGCAGGATAGAGAAAAGCACACTGAGACTTAAAGGAACTGTCGAAGGCAGAGGTACTAAGACTCGTGCACGGAGAGGACTGGCAACTGAGTGCGTGGCTGGCTTTCTCAAGCAGGAGGGAGACAAAAGCTCCCAATTGCACTGAACTCCAGTTCTGGATGAGACTCTGGCGACCCAGACTCATTCAGGGAGAAACTGGGTTGTCTGGCAGCGGGTGGAACTCGAGGCGGCTATCTCTCAGAGGAGCTTGCAATGATTATCATGGGACACTGAGACACAGGGGCCAATTAGGGCAGGGCTAATGGAAAACCAATGCTGTCTGCTCTGCCCTGATACTCCGCCCCATCCAAGCTGAACACAGAGGCTTTTGCAAGTCTTATCTCATAAGGGTGTCTTCAGCACAGAAGTTCTCCCAGAGTAGATACAGTTAATCTTCACAGCCAATTGGCCTGGAGATCAATTCCTCCCAGGGATACCAACCACAACACGACTGTGCACACAGCCCACAAAGGGGTGCACCAGAGTGTTCACCTTAGGTAACTGGGAATGCTGAGCCACTGGGCCCTATAGGACACCTAGCACACAAAGCCACTCTATCAACTCAGGGATGCAGCCAAAATGCAGAGACAAAGAAACGTATCACAAATGAAAGAAATGGAGGAAAGAAAACGACTGGGTATAAAGTTCAAAACCACAGTTATAAGGTTTTTCAAGAATTTTCTAGAAAAGGCCGATGAATTTAGCCAGACCCTCGAGGATATGAAAAAGGACCAACTAGAAATTAAACATACACTGACTGAAATAAAAAATATTATACAGAGATCTAACAGCAGACTAGAGGATCACAAGAATCAAGTCAAAGATATGACATACAAAGAAGCAAAAAACACTCAATCAGAAAAGCAAAAAGAAAAAATAATCCAAAAAGTTGAAGATAGTATAAGGAGCCTCTGGGACAACTTCAAGCGTACCAACATCAGAATTATGGGGGTGCCAGAAGAAGAGAGCAAGATACTGAAAACCTATTTGAAGAAATACTTCCCCCACCTGGAAGTATAAGAAATAGACTTACAAGTCTAAGAAGTGCACAGAACCCCAAACAAAAGGAATCCAAAGAGGACCACACCAAATTAAAATGCCAAGAGCAAAAGACAAAGAAAAAATATTAAAAGCAGCAAGAGAAAAACAGTTACCTACAAGGGAGCACCCATATGATTGTCAGTTGATTTCTCAACAGAAATTATGCAGACCAGACAGGAGTGGCAAGAAATATTCAAAGTGATGAATAGCAAGAACTTACAACCAATATTACTCTACCAGCAAAACTATCATTCAGAATTGAAGGGCAGATAAAGAGCTTCAGATAAGAAAAAGCTAAAGGAGATCATCACCACCAAACCAGTATATGAAATGCTGAAAAGTGTTCTTTAAGAAGAAGAAGAAAAAGGTAAAGATAAAAATTATGAACAACAAATACATATCTATCAACAAGTGAATTTAAAAATCAAGTGAATAATAAAATCTGATGAACAGAATAAACTGGTGAATATAATAGAATGAGGGACATAGAAAGGGAGTGGATTGACAATTCTTGGGAGGATAGGGGTGTGGGGGTACAGGAAGAGACTGAACAAAAATCATACACCTATGGGATGAGGACAGTGGGAGGGGGTTAGGGAAGATGGTAGGATGGGAACCGGGTAGAGGGGAGCTATAGGGGAATAAAGAGGAATAATTGTAATAATCTGAACAATAAAGATTTATTAAATTTAAAAAATATATAAACACATTGGCAAACAAACATAAATAAATAAAAAATGGTTATACACAACTCATTAAACATTATTTATAAGCCTACTGAAATAATGTTTTAAATCAGTGTAGTAGTAGTATAAGTTATATCTCTACAGCATACCTATTCTGTGCTGTTAGCATCTCTCTTTGGGGGTGAGGTCCACTATACACAACTTTTGACAAACCATGCTGGGATAGTGCACTCTCAGTCAGAGCCATGGACCCAATGCTGGAAGGCTGAAAAAAGAACATTTGAATAAAGAAGAAATAAAAACCCTTCTGTTAAAAATGTGATACTTAGAATACATATACCACTAAAAATAATTGCCATGAAATCATATATCTTAAAAATATTCAGACTGTCTACTAAATTTTCTGCTCAAAGAATAAACAACCAAACTACAAATAGAAATAATAGTTTAACTTCAAAAGTTCTATTATGAAAATACATAATTGCTAGCAAAAAAATAGACTACTCTTATCCATTGGAAAAAGAGAAAAATATTTCAAAATGAATACTTTAAATAGATTTCTTAAGACTCAGATTTTAGAGTTTAATGATTTTTGAATTCTCATTTCAAATGTGAAAATAGCAAATACTTTAGTGTTTTATACTTACGGTACTAATAAAATGATCAAAAACTTTGTCTCAGTAACCAGACCCCAATTTATAGCAACTTCAAATCTTAGCAACAATAAGAACACTTAGATAAAATGCCACTTACTTCATGATATACTGATGGTTTGGATAAAGATGGAATCGTAAAACTCAATACTTTGCTATGTCCTTGTTTGTCAACTATTTCCTACAAAAGTAAAAGAAAGTATATTAAAATATTTATGTTTTGCACATAAATTTAAAAGTTAAATTTAAATTGTTATTCTCAAGTATGACCTGAAAAGAAAAGAATTTTAAAGTCAACTGAAATCTTAAATTATGATAATCCATCATAAATTATTCAGAAACATTTGGATTTAACCTTCCACTTCTAAAATATAAGTAATATAATACTCTGGTTTCTCTTCAGATTGCATAAATTTTTCACCTTTTAAAATTTAAGTAGCATAAAAAATTAAATATAAGTAACATAATTTCAAGAATGGCTGACATTAGATATAATCTTAATAGTCATTAATTTTTTTTCATGTAAAAAGTTACATTTTCTAAATCAAATGACAGTTATGAAATATGTCAAGAAAAAGTCCTTACTTTTTTTTCCATTTTAAAAAGTAAAACCTTAAGTACCTAGAATGTCATACTACTTAATATACAAACACTACTAGTAACTCAAACTACATGTTAAATCAATGTTATAAACTCTGGAGATAGTCCAGATTTTACAGAACTATTAGTGGTAGATGCTAGACTAAATTTTTTTCTCCTAAACTTTTTGTGAAGGTCACAAACAATTTATATACAATAGGTTTTAAGTTTAACAACTTTTAAATTCAATAATGGTATTTCCAGACGCCTCTATAAAGAATTGGTCTTATTTTCAGTCTTCAGTCAATCCCCAAGACTTATTTACATAACTGGGGCTCAACGCACAACATTCATGCGTGGGGAGGGCCCCTAGGCCTGGCGGGTGATTAGGGCCGGCCAGGGCCTCCCTTCTCCAGCTGCTGGCTACTGGCTAGAGCCTTCTTTCATCCCATGCCAGCCCTTCGTGGTCAGCATACGTCATAGCGATGGATCGAACTCCTGTTCTCTCGGTCAAACTCATGGGGACATTTTATACATATAGAAGATTATATATATGCCCATATAGCCCTCAACCTCATAAAGTTATGTTCTGAAGAATGAGCTGAATCATTTGATGTACAAAAAAACAAATATTAGATTTACAAACATGAAAAGTAGTTGATATTTGCTTTTGCTGAATATGTTATGCATTTGCTTTTGCCAAAAAACATTTTGTTAACCACATTCAATACAAACCAAATTGTAAACCCCTAGAAGAAGAGCTTCAATGCATCCACTGCTGTGCACATTTCTGCTGGCTGAGACGGCTAGGTAGCACCAAATCAGTTCTGGAAGAAACTGCATTGTAAATCGAAGTAACTTCTCCTCTCCACTGCGATAGAATTCAAAGAGCTGGTGACAGACAGGTTCTAGCAACTGGAACAAGGCAAAATGTTAATTCAAAGACTGGACTGTATTTGAAAGATATTGATATATAAAATATACAAGTTTTTCCTTGATTGGTAATTATTGAAATATATAAATGTGAAATGTGTTTCCCATTGTTTTGTGGGAGAGAGCAAAACTACTGATTGCTAAACTAGTAAAACTTTGAACTCTATTGGAAGGCTCAAGCAAAGCAAGTGTGTATAGAAGTACTTTATAAACTTTAATAACTCTAAGTTAGCATTGCTATTAAAACCGTATCTTTTTAACTTCTTAAAAATACCTAGGACATAGTTTCTCCTTAATATCTTTAATACTCTTCCTTCCTAATTAAAAAAATGCCACTATATAAATAATTGGCTACAGGGCTAGAGAAATTGAAGTGGGAATCCTAGGTAGTCACTGTCACCTCCTGAGTTTAGAATTAGGCAGCATTTGACAACAATGGCTGGTGTGTGGAATAGCTGAATAATTACAGAGCCCTTAGATCCACATCCCTATTGTAACCATGGTTAATTGCACTGGATAATCTAAACACTGTTGTCATTTTGTTTTAAACATGATTTGGAAATTATCTGTATAACCTTTCCTCTCCCACCACAACCTCTGAGCTATCTGTATAACAGACATTTTTAAAATCAGAAAGTCAAGATAAGAGACCCTTGTAGGTAAGTATTATTATAAAGCATATTCAGTGATCACACACAGACATAAACAAATATGTGAAGAGATTCAGAGTAGTCATTTTTCACACCATCAGGCAATAAATTTAAGTCGTTACTAAACAGATTTTCAAAAACTACCAATACTTGTAATGAACAGAAACTAATTTATAATGGATGTTTATATATATATATATAAATTAAATATATATATATATATATATATATATATATATATATATATATTTTTTTTTTTTAAAGGCCTGGTGCATGAATTCATGCACCAATAGGGTCCTTCGGCCTGGCCTGCGGGATGGGGCCGAAACCAGCTCTCCAACATCCACTGAGGAGTCCTGGATTGCAAGAGGGCACAGGCCAGTGCACGATCAGGGCAGGGGAGAGATGCAGGAGGTTGGCCAGCTGGGGAAGGACTTCGGGAAGGCTTCAGGGCATGTCCAGCCGGTCTTGCTCAGTCCGGATCAGCTGGACCCCAGCAGCAAGCTAACCTACCAGTCGGAACATATGCCCCTGGTGGTCAGTGCACGTCATAGCAACATAAATTGAGTGATAGCAATATCATTGGCATATTATGCTTTGATTAGTTGAGCAATTAACCGGACACTTAGCATATTAGGTTTTTATTATATAGTATTTATTTCAGAGAGGAAGGGACAGGGAGAGAAATATAGAAACACCAATGATGAAAGAAAATCATTGATCGGCTGCCTCCTGCACGACCCCTACTGGGGATCCAGCCCACAACCCGGAATCAAACTGTGCATGACCCCCTGGTTCATAGGTTGATACTCAACCACTGAGCCACATCAGCTGGGCTGAGTTGTCTTTTAAGAATATATATTACAGCATGGGAGAATATATTTGCCAATGTTTATCCAACAAGGTTTTAACCTCTAATATTTGTAGGGAATTCATACAACTTAAAAGGAAGATAAACAATCCAATCAAAAAATGGGCATCTAAATAAACACTTTTCAAAAGAGGACACACAGATGGCCAAGAGACATGAAAACATGCTCAAAGTCAATAATCATTCAAGAGATGCAAATCAAAATGACAATAAGGTACCATCTCACACCTGTCAAAATGGCTACCATCAACAAACCAACAAATGGTACGTGCGAGCGAGGATGTGGAGAAAAAGGAACCCTCATGCACTGCTGGTGGGAAATTCAGACTGGTGCAGCCACCGTGGAAAACAGTGTAGAGTTTCTCAAAAAATTAAAAATGGAACTCCCATTTGACTCAGTAATCCCACTTCTAGGAATATATCCCAAGAAGCTAGAAATACCAATCAGAAAGGATATGTGCCGACACCAGTTTGGCTCAATGGATAGAGCGTCGGCCTGTGGACTGAAAGGTCCCGGGTTCGATTCTGGTCAAGGGCACGTACTTTAGTTGCGGGCACATCCCCAGTGGGGAGTGTGCAGGAGGCAGCTGGTCGATGTATCTCTCTCATCAACGTTTCTAACTCTCTATCCCTCTCAATTCATCTTTATGTAAAATCAATAAATTTTTTTTTTTTTTTAAGAAAGGATATGTGTACCCCTATGTTCACAGCAGCACAATTTACCATTGCTAAGATTTGGAAACAGCCTAAGTGCCCATCAACAGATGAGTGGACTAAAACCTGTGGTACATCTACACAATGGAGTACTATGCTGCTGTAAAAAAGAAGGAACTCTTACCATTTCCAATAGCATGAATGGACCTGGACAGCATTATGGTAAGCGAAATAAGCCAGTCAGGAAAAGATAAATATCACATGATCACACTCATTTGTGGAATATAATGA
Source organism: Vespertilio murinus (assembly GCA_963924515.1). Lineage (NCBI taxonomy): Eukaryota > Metazoa > Chordata > Mammalia > Chiroptera > Vespertilionidae > Vespertilio > Vespertilio murinus. The sequence continues at coordinate 11,471,137 of OZ004712.1, read as the reverse complement.
ACAACATAAATTGATAAACAAAAATAGATCCAGAGACATGGAAGAATCAAACAGACCATCCAACCTCAAAGGGAAGGTGGGGGGCATGGGGAAGGGTTTAAGAGAGCAACCAAAGGACTTGTATGCATGCATATAAGCATAACTGATGGACACAGACTGTAGTGGGGTGAGGGCATATACTAGGAGTGGGATCAGCCGGGGAGAGGTCAATAGGGGGAAAAGGAGACATATGTAATACTTTCAACAACAATTTTTTTTTTTAAAAAAAAGAATACGGATTACACAGTGTCTTTACTACATTAATCAGGCAAAAACTATAAAACAAAATTATATGCAAAACCTCCTAAATCAGTGCTTCTAAATGTGTGGTCCATGGACTGAAAACCATCAACAAACTGTTATCAGTCCCCAACAATATAAATACAGAAACTGAAAGGAAGAAACTTTTATAGCAACTTGATATTGCTATAACATCCAAGTGGATGGTCAGCAGACTTATTCAGAGTATAGATTAGTTAGGGTTGATCAAATCTGTGTGGGACCTCACATGCAATGTGAGTTGCATGTTCACCATGATCATTAGGTATACATATTCTGTGACATATTAGAAAATTTTAAAAAACTGGTCTTTCATCACTGTTTGAGAAATAGTGCTATGAACCATTAGAGCTGTTTTCACTGTTAATTTGAATAAAAGAAATGCTATGAACCAAACTAGCCTATCAGAAATTTAACTTACAAACTCTATCCAAAGTAGCCTGGTTAAAACACAGTTCATCAGAAGAATAATTTTTAAGTCTTTCAAAAATATTAAGCACAAAATGATAAATAAGATTTAACTTGTTTAAAAATTATAAAGCACAATAGCTACACTTACTCTACTTGGTAAAATAATTCTCTACTAAATATAGAAAACTTTAAAACAGGTTTTACCCAAACATTAAAAACTAAAGCTCTTCAAGAAACAATTTACACATACTATACAAATTAAGAAGCTTTGGGGAAGAGGGAGGGACAAGCAAAATATGATTATTCTATTCAGTTATTCCAGTTAACATTTTTGTCACTATACTTCTTAATCTTTCCTTCAGCACTTAAAATTCATGAAGCATTTTATAGCATACTCAGCAGACGCTGGGTTATTCCAGATCCACTCCAAAAGAGGTGAAGTACTCAAATAACCAGACTCTAGTTCTGATAGTTTCATCCCAAAGGCTCATAGGTATATGTAGGACTGAACTCCAAAGTAAAGTTACTTTAGCACTGAATAATAATAATACTCATGGTATTAGAGCATCTCATGTCTTCTACCAAAATCAAGTACAAAAGAACCACATGCCTCATATTCCTCCCCCCGCCCCCCTCTTTTCATTCTAACTGGCATAGCTCAGATTCTCAACAGTTCCTTCCTAGGCTACTTTCATAGCGTCCTAGTCTCTTCAACTTTTCCATCCACCACCTAGCCACTTTCTTAAAAGAATAATCAAATCAAATCATCCCTTCAGTGCAAAAAAAAGTCTAGACTGTTTATGATAGATTTCAAGATCCACAATGGTTACAACCCAATCTATCTTTCCAGCCTCAGTTCCTACCAGTCTTATCCTCTCTTAACTATTGCATTAACCTATGTATTTGCTTTTTTTCTAAATGTCATGCCTTTTTATTCTCAACACTACTTCTAACCCTTTTCTATTTCTACTATGAATGGTGGGATTTATAAGCATCAGAATCTGGAATATAGATCATTTTAGCACCTTTGAACTAAACTTGCTACCAAGAAAGAAAGAAAAGGAGATGGAAGCAAAAGAAAAGAAAGAAGGACTGGGGAACACACCAGCCGGTGCTTGCCTTTCCTTAAATGCCTTACATTTTTTCAGGCCTCTGTAAACTATCCCTACGGCTTGGAATGGTCTTTTATCTTGAACACCTGGCAAATTCAAGCATATCCATCTAGCATCAGTTAAGAATTGCCTTGGAAGTATGTGTTTACTTGCTTTCTACTCCTTCCTCTTTTGAGAGGAATGCTACTCATCTTTGAAAGATGCTACTTATCTTCGATTTTCCATTGCCTAGCCATTGCGGCTGGCTCATCGTGGACACAAACATTTGCCAAAGGAGTAGATGAATGTAGTGACCCAGACTTTTCTAGGCTACCTCAAGCAAGATAGAGAGAGAGATAAGGAGGAACATGTTCAGAAATAGCTTTTGGATTTTGGTAATAATTCTATTTCTTGGCCTGGGGGTGGGTACACTGGAGTTCATTTTATTATAAATGTTTTTTTACTCTGCCATTTTTGAACATACAGTATTCTTCTCTTACCCCATTTCTCAAAAGCAATCAGTTAAACACTAATAATATGTACACTATTGTTGTTTAAACACCTATTTTTTTACTCTTTTATATATGTTATATTTCACAATAAAAATTTTAAAATCAATCAACTGTACTAGTACAATCAATAGGTTCTAGTACAATAAACTGTAAGAGTACTTACCTCACTTTGTGGCTCTTGGATAACTTTATAAAGAGATGAAACTAAAGAACTCTTATCTTTCAAATTTGTGGCATAATTTGGTAAAGATGCTTCTGGTAGTGTCTAAACAAAATAAAAAATATATTTTATTTTTATGAAATGTCCAGAATAAGCAAATCCATAGATAGAAAGTAAACCAGGTGTCATCAGAGTTTGGGGGATAGGAGAGTTGAGAGTGGCTAACAGGTATGGAGCTACTTTTAGGGTGATGGAAATGTCCTAGAATTAGATGCTAGTTTTAGTTGCACAGCATTATGAATATACTAAAAACCACATTGTCACCTTAAGATAAAAAATTGTTATGTAAATTATTTCTCAAAAAAATAATTGCAAAAATAAAACAAAAAATATATTTAGTCCTCTTTTCAACAGAGATGTAAATTAACATCAACACTTCATCTTTAATCACAGTGTAGGGTAAAAAATGAGAATACAAACCATGTGTAAAGCCAGATATACATTTTTCTGTAGTATTATATAAGTTAAAAATCTCATTAGCCATATTGATCCTGCTTTTTTCAAAATCCTGCTTTTTAATAAACATTATATTAATAGCGTTGTACAAGGACTGAATGTTTCAAACCTGAAAGCTACAGATCATTATCAGAGTAACTCTTTTGAGTTACATATTGTGGCTGTTAAATTAGTTAAGGCTGTTCTCCTTTATAAAACTGGTGAGAAATTTTAGACTTCTCAGAATTGCAGAACAAGGTAGCCACACTACCAACAAAGCAGTTTTCCTCATGACATTCAAAATATAGACAACTAATCACAGCTTTCCAGCATCACCCATTCAGAAAGGACACCATGACCATGGAGGAATGAGAAGAGATAAAACTTCAGGAGTAAGTCAGATGGGTTAGGATAAAAGTAGTAGGAAAATCTGAACAGCAAAAACAGAACACTTCATAACAAAGGACAAAAACCTATCCTAGAAAATACCCCTTCCTTAACAATATGTTTGTTTCCCAAGTCCTTCTTTCTCATGCACATTACTCCCTTCAAGCAATCAATCAACAAAAATCCAGCAGCAGATTATATATCTATATATATAAAAGGATGAGTGACTGATGACCATGCGTCCGTCCAACCAGCCAGAACATGTGACGCGCATCTTCTTCTAGATATATAAAAGGCTAAGTGACCAACCACTCGTCCATCCAGCCACCCAACTGACTGGCCGGAACATATGCCGCACACTGGCAATTTAAAAATAAATGACTCATGCATGTATGATATTTGTCCCCATCTGACACTGGCCTTCCACTTAAATTAATTAAAAGACAGTTTCCCATGATGTCAGTATTTGCAATGACTATTAATAAATCACAAAGACAAATTCTAGGAATATTCCTACCTGAACCTGTTTTCAGACATGGTCAATTATACGTTACTTTCTCTCAAAGAGTGTGTGATGTTAAAGTTTTAAATACTTCATCAGAAGAGAAATTAGTCAAGCACTCTGAAAATGTTTTTCCTCTTAATGTGGTATACAGGGAGCTATTAATCAATTTATCAGTCACTGTTTTTATCAATATTGTTTTCATATCATGTTTTTGTTATTTTTATATCATGTTTTATATCATGTCTTTGTTGTTATATCATGTTGTTATTGTTTACTTATTATTCAACTTCTATATTATTTTCATACGCATTTTACTAATTTTCTTTCATCTCTGACACTTATTATAGAGAAAGGGCGAAGAGCGATATTAAAATATTACTTCTAATTACTTTTCTTTCAATGTGCACAAACCCATGCACTGGGCCACTAGTGTCTCAATATATTGCTAACATCATTCCAAGATACACTACTTTTTATATGTCCCATATCCCAGTATTTCATGACTTAAAGTGGGATGTCTAGCCGGTGTAGCACAGTGATTGAGCAATGACCCATGAACCAGGAAATCATGGTTCAATTCTGAGTCAGGGCATGTGTTTGGGTTCAGGCTCCATTCCCAGTGTGGGACGTGCAAAAGGCAGACAATATGATTCTCTCTCATCGCTGATGTTTCTATCTATCTCTCTTTCTCTCTTCACTTCTGAAATCAATATAAAGATATTTATATTGTTAAAATAAATAAAGTAGGTTATGGTTAGTATACACAGGTGTATGTATGCATAAATACATATAGAAAACTAAACAGCATAATTTTTATAATAAGGATATCTGATTCATTTTCACTTTACTGTGAGCTCCTTGAGGATAAGAACTATCTTACTGCATCTCCAACCATAGCACTCAGCACAAAGCCTGGTACTCAAACATTTGCTGAAGGAATTTATTATAGATGAACAATATAAGGAATGAATACTGTCACAGTTTACACACCAGTAGATTTTTTTAAAATTAGGTCACATCTCACTTTAGGTTATATAAATAAATAAGATAGCTTTAAATTTTAATAAAATAGTTTTGTTCAGCAGAGTGATAAGTAAATGTGAACTATTTGGGAACCTTCCACCATTCTCAGGTGTTGGTGGAAGGAAGGAGTTTTACTGCAACTATTTACATAAAGAAGAGATTAGGGCATTCTTCAATATTTCAAAAGCATGTAACAAAAGATCTCCAGACAACATTTCATTTCCTTTATTTGATCAAGAGTAACCTAACACTGGAGGAATTTATATAAAAGGAAATATAATAGTCAAATAAACAACAGATTTCTTTCTTTTTTTAAAAAATATTTTATTGATTTTTTACAGAGAGGAAGGGAAATGGATAGAGAGTTAGAAACATCGATGAGAGAGAAACACTGATCAACTACCTCTTGCACACCCCACATTGGGGATGTGCCCACAACCAAGGAACATGCCCTTGACCGGAATTGAACCTGGGACCCTTCAGTCCGCAGGCCGACGCTCTATCCACTGAGCCAAACCGGTTTTGGCTAAACAGCAAATTTCTAATACACTGGATGGAAATGAACCTGAATTATATATGCAAAATACATTATTTTATATATGCATACATATGTATGTCTAACTATAAAATTTTAAATTGAGTGAATTGAAATTAAATCATAAAAATTACTAAAAAATAAAGATTATTACAATATTATATATACTATTTAAGGTAAAAATGGAACATTCATTAAAAAAGTTAACTACAATTTTAGTTTATGTGCCAATTAAGCCTCATGAGGTAAAATGTTTTCTGTGAAACAGCCAAAGACAAAACAAACAAACAAAAACAGCTCTTTTTGGAAAAGCCAAATACCTAGAAAATACCTACTACTGGACCAAACTACTACTGTTAAATGACAGGACAGGTCTCCCCAAAATTAGTGCCATGAACTATTGCATTTTATCACAATTCAACTGTTATTTCATTTTGTGAATATAGGAAAAGTTAATATTGTTCATACAAGGGGAGAAAATATAATTGCTGTATTTATGAACAGTGCTTTGAAAACCTTAAGATCTAAAAGACCTTAATGATTTAAATAGTGTTACAGCAAATCTTTATATTTTTTGCACTGTATCAGTTCAAAGGTACTGGCCTTCCCCCACCCCCTTGATTTTTTTAAATTCTTATTTTAATATATATATTTCTATTGATTTCAGAGAGGAAGGAAGAGGGAGAGGTAGAAATATAAATGATGAAAGAGAATCATTGATTGGCTGCCTCCTGCATACCCTCTACTGGGGATCAAGTCTGCAACCCAGGCATGTGCCCTTGACTAGAATCAAACCCAGGACCCTTCAATCTGCAGGCAGCTCCATCCCCACTGATTTTTAGAGAGAGTGGAAAACAGAGGGAAAGACAAAAGAAATATCGATGTGAGAGAAACACATGGATTGGTTGCTTCCTGCACACAACCGACCAGGGCCCAGGCTGGGGAGGAGTTTGCAACCAAGGTATGTGCCCTTGACCGGAATCAAACTCGGGACCACAGGCCAACACTCTATCCACTGAGCCAAACCAACTAGGGCAGTGCTGGCCTTCTTAAATACCAGTTAAGCTTTTACACTTTTCAGAAGGCAGAACTAAGGATAAAAAAGTAGTTATTGGAAATTATGTTGGAAAATTAGTCTTGGTAAAATTTGAAGGCAGATGCTTCATAAGAAAGTATCATTTGGCAGATGGTTTTTTTAAATGTAAAGATGTGATATGGGTTAGGTGGAAGAGAATTAATGAAGATGGACAGATGGGTGGAGAACCAATAAATAAAGCAACTCTGTTCAAAAACGTTACATATAAGACTGGATTTGAGTTACACTGAGATTCAGTGATTACCAAAAAATTGAAAAACTTAGAGGAGTCTGGAGTCTGAAAATCTGCTAGATAAATCTATATATAGCATTAGGAAAAATGATACAATCTGAAAGATAATTTGGAACAAGTAAAACTTTGAAAAGCTAGAGGTTGAAATTCATGAAATCTTAAAATGAAGTTCCAGTCTAATTATTTTGTTGGTATATCAAGTCCACTGAAAACGAGAGCCCAAAGCCAAAGTATACACTGAATGGTTCTTCCAAAGGGGGGAAAGAAATCACACAAAGCAAGTTGAGTTGCCTTTATACATCTGAGAGAATGTTGAGTGAGATTATGAAGTTGGGAGTTCAGACCGTGATCATGGAACAGTGTAGAAAGAGCTAAAATCATCTTCACAGACTACCTAAAGACTTCAATTTTTCTGATGAGAATACTGAGACCCAAAGAAGTTACATGATTGGCCCAATATCATAAAATCACCCAGCAGAAGAATTATAATTAGATCAAGATGTTTCTGACTTCTCAGAAACTTTGTACCACTTTACCAATCATGATGACTTTGGCCATATTAGCACATGGTTATTAAATTAGCCAACCCCCAGCTGGTGTGGCTCAGTGGTTGAGTGTCAACCTATGAGCCAGGAAGTCATGATTTGATTCCTGGTCAGGGCACAATGCCTGGGTTACAGGCTCAGTCCCCAGTGTGAGGTGTGCAAGAGGCACCCAATCAATGATTCTCACTCATCATTCTTATTTCTCTCTCTTCCTCTATTAAGTCAATAAAAAAATTTTTAATTAAAAAACCAAGCAGAGGCTATATATATATATATATATATATATACCTAATATGCGAAGTGTGCCCTGGGGAGTTCAACCCACTGGGAGTTTGATCACTCGCTATGATATGTGCTGACCACCAGGAGATGGTACAGAACGAAGGAAGGCCCAGGCCAGCAGCCGGCAGCCGCTGGGGACCCTAACCAGGTACAAGTTTTGTGCACTAGGTCTCTAGTATTTATATAAGTACTAGAGGCTGGATGCATGAAATTCGTGCAAGAGTAGGCCTTCCTTCCCCCTGGCTGCCAGCAGCAGGGACCTGGGCTGGCTTCTCTTTGGCCCCAGCTTTGTCCGGAATGATGTCTGGTCTAATTAGCATATTACCCTTTTATTAATATAGATATATCACTCAAAAATCTAATCTCATGTGTAATGTTTTTGAACAGAGTTGTTTTATTTATTGGTTCTCCAGCCATCTGTCCATCTTCATTAATTCTCTTTCACCCAACCTATATCACACATCCCTACATTTTTAAAAAACCATCTGCCAAATGATATTTTAGCATAAAGCATGTCTTCAAATTTTGCCAAATTTTACCAAAAATGTAATTAACATCACAAATCATTTCCAAAGACAAGATACTCTAATTTTATTTATTTAAAAAAATATTTTTATTTTTATTGATTTTTACAGAGAGGAAGGGAGAGGGATAGAGATAGAAACATCAATGAGAGAGAAACATCCATCAGCTGCCTCCCGCACACCTTCCACCAGGGATGTGCCCGAAACCAAGGTACATGCCCTTGACCGGAATCGAACCTGGAACCCTTGAGTCTGTAGGCTGATGCTCTATCCACCGAGCCAAACTGGTCAGGGCAAGATACTCTAATTTTAAAAGTACTTAAGAGGTTTGTTCTAAAGCACTTTTTTGCATTCTATCACCTCTAATATACTGTTTTGTTTTGTTTTTGTTTTTTTAAAAATATATTTTATTGATTTTTTACAGAGAGGAAGAGAGGGGGATAGAGAGTTAAAAACATAGATGAGAGAAAATCATTGATCAGTTGCCTCTTGCACACCCCTACTGGGGATGTGCCGGCAACCAAGGCACGTGCCCCTGACCGGAATCTAACCTGGAACCCTTCAGTCCGCAGGCTGACACTCTATCCACTGAGCCAAACCAGTTTTGGCACCTCTAATATACTGTTGATTTTGCCTGATAACCTTAATCTCTTTACCCAACATAAAGAAAACCAAATTAAACACACATTAACGTAATTCAAAATAATATTCAAAATAATTTTCAGGAATCCATAGCAAATTACTAAGGAATAGGAAATATCTCTTTAACTGGCTATAATATACACTAGACAATCATTTAAAACATTTGTTATACCACATTGACTGAAAATTGGGTAATTTTAATCTTGCAGGATTAGGAAAAATTAGATTAAATTACTTTTTATTTCATGGGGCTCAGGATTTCACTCTTCTCCTACCAATGGAAAAATTTCCTTCCCCCTGATTCTCCTAATTTCAGTACAACACCTTAGGATTCTAAGGTTCTTTCTTGCCTTCCCCATTCCATGTTTCTAATTTCTTTCTCAGATGCAGAGAAATCTAACTCCCATTATCCTACATATTACGTATTAGCTCAAAGTAACCAACCTACCAATGTAATTACTCTGGTTGACTCTTGTACATGCCATCTCTGAAATTCTCCCTCCAAAAACCCATTTCCTCAAACACTGGGAACATTACTGCCCTTACTGCTACACTTCCCAGGGTGTCTATATAGTCAAGCCTGAAAGGAAGGGGAATAACAAACAGAGGCAAAGGGAAGGGACTCAGTCATTACTTTAAATTATTTGTCTTAATAGTTGACCCCTCTCCTATACCCCATCTTTCAACATGATATCTTTCCATAATTCCGCTATTAAATAGTTATTGGCTAATTGGCTGTATTTGCTTTTGCAAATTTAACTTCACCATTAAACATAAGAATATTCTAGAAGTGGTACTAATTGTTAAACTTGACAATTTCCATCAAACTGAAAAAAAAATCATGATATAATGAACCATATTAAACCATCTTGAAGCAGAAAATAACAAAAACTTAAAAACACCTTGAACACTTAATTCACAAAGACAACAGATGCATCAAAAAATCACGTAAGATTTAGTCAATCTATTACAATATGTAAAATTTATACAGTGCACTTTTATAATATTCTAATTTACTTTATAATTACTTAGGGTTCCATAGAAGGATACTCAATTCTTGACTATGAAAGCTGAAAAAGTAAAACTCTGCTCAGCCATTCATTCATCAGGATGAGGTAACAACGACCATAAGGCCAGTTGCAAATTTAATAGGAAATACTGTTTCTCTCAGACACACGGTGGCCAAAGTGAGACATCCCACTTGTGCTGTGAGGAGCGACTTCACCTTGCCACAGAGAAGCAGGCTCAATTTCTAATGTATGTACAAAGGGTCAGAGGAGCAGTTTTTGAACACAACATTCCATTTAAATGTTAACTTTGTAAACAGTACCTGGGTCTACTTCAAAGTTGAGATCAGATATTGACCCCATTTACACATAGCCCTGCTTTATTTTCAATCCATCAAAATACAGCTTAATTTAAATTTCATCTGAACTCCACCCTTCCTCTAAACGCTACAGCAATTTTATCTTTTCCTTTGTTTCGTGAAATGCCTGCCTGGCTCCTGTTATATAATCTCCCTCACTGAAACCAGCCCGAAAGTCTGACTTTGTCCAACTATGTTTGTCCCTGAAGGTCTTGGGGTGGCAGGGCTGAACAAAACAAAAATGACAGCTGCAGCCCAAATCTTCATTGCTGTGGTTCATGATCGGGAAGCTCACATAATGATGTGTAACAATGAGACCCAGAAGACAAGGACAAGGTGATTAACTGGTTAAAGCAACACAATTTTAGCTATCAGACACAGCAGTCATGAAACAAGAAAATAGGCTTTATTTTCATCAACTAACCAAAAGTTATACACCCCTTAGATGGGCACTGAGTTAGCCAACTAGAGAAAGATTCACTGGTAGAAAATTGGGTGGTATCTTCCCATTTTCTCTGCACTCCCATTTAACAAGTTAGGAGTTTGATGATGGTTGAAAAGAGTGACATCAAAATTCAGACACCAACCATTCTTTGCAGTGTTGCCATGAAAAGGAGAAAACAAATAGTTTGAACCACTTTTAAGAAAAAAGACATTGATCTCCTAGAAAAGATTATTACTACAATTCCCTATCAAGATTTGTCGGGCCGAAACCGGTTTGGCTCAGTGGTAGAGCGTCGGTCTGTGGACTGAAAGGTCCCGGGTTTGATTCCGGTTAAGGGCATGTACGTTGGTTGCGGGCACATCCCTGGTAGGGGGTGTGCAAGAGGCAGCTGGTCGATGTTTCTCTCTCATCAACGTTTCTAGCTCTCTATCTCTCTCCCTTCCTCTCTGTGAAATATCATTAAAATATATTTAAAAAAAAAAAAAAAAAGATTTGTCGGGACATAATTCTGCTTCCACAAATATTTAGCTTTTCAGTCATATAAAAAAAAAGCCACTAGAATTTAAACTCCAGACAAAAGTTCTTTGGAATATAATAATTATATTAAAACAAATTTTACCTTAAACTCTGACAACCATTCCTCCACAACCCCTTTCTCTGAAGTGAACATCTTTCCACATCTGTTCTAAATCTTCAATCTGAAAATTAACATAGAAAATTGTTAAAATTTTAAATACTTTTTCTTTATAGTCAGATTATTATAGGTAGAAATGAACCTATAAAATTTAGTTATTTCCTATTAGTAAAAGTAAAGCAATTTCAAACAGAAATTACACTGGGTTCATTTCAAAACCAATATACACAAATAAGCATTAAAAGGCAAGAATTTTGACAAAAGTGTAAGTGCCATAATATGATGAAATTGGCTCTGCAACTTTCTTTCAGCTTTCATGAATGCCAGCTGCAAAACATACTGAACATTTTTTCCTAGTTCCAAGTGAATAATTTCAAATAGATGATGCATCACAAGAAAATATTTTAAAATTGTGTATTTTCAAAAAGACATGCATTGAAAATTGACTTTATAAAAGACATTCAAGTAATTTAATTTGCTTATATTTCAATTATTTATAAGAATAACAATCTACCTAGGCAAGCCACTTGGTTCCCTGAAAGCATAATATTCATAAAACAAAAGTAAAAGTGGTAATATCCAAGATAATTATTGTATTCAACAATAGTTAATCAGAAGATTGGAATTACCTAAGTATACAAAATTTTAAAAAAGGAAGCTTAGGAAATGCAAAACAAATTATCTTCAGCGAAACTTGTCAGAGTTCAATGTAGTTTTCTTCACCCACCCATCTATCTGACAGTAGACTTAGAAACTGTTTCTTGAGGAAAAATCTTCATTAGGCTTCTTAATTTTCATCAGCATTATCAAGTAGTAGAAACTGAGACAGAACTGCCAGAAACTGAATCCTAATGCTATTATACTGGGCGTATAACCTTGAGCAAATTATTTGCCTTTTTTCATCTGTGAAATAGGGATAACCAGAGTACCTACTTTTAAGTTGTGGTAAGAATTCAACAAAAAGTTGTAAATAAAGAACTTACTGCAGTACCTACAATAAAATATTATTATGCAGTAGTATTATTGAAGAATATCAACTCATACAGTCTCCCCTCAGCTATCAAAATATACAGATGTGCCTTAATGAACAACACAAAGTTTTAGCTAAAGAATAAGTTGTAAAACTTATTGTTTAATTTCCATGAAAACAATGTTAAGAAAAAAAATATATACACGTATTCATATTCAAGGAGAATTAAGAGATACACATTTTATTTTTCAGAATAAAAATAGCCCATTAAATACTATGCCATTTAATACTATGCTGCCATAAAAAAGAAGGAATTCTTATCATTTGCAGCAACCTGGATGGAATTGGAGAACATTATACTGAATGAAATAAGCCAGTCAATGAAAGAAAAGTACTACATGATCTCACTCATTTATGGATAATAAGGAACATTATAATTTGATGATGAACAAAAACATAGATACAGAGACAGTAAAGAAACAGACAGTCAAATTACAACGGGGAGGGTAGGGAGCAGATTTGGGGGAGATAAGAGATCAACCAAAGAACTTGTATGCATGCATATAAGCATAACCAACGGATGTAAAACTCTGGGGAGGGAGGGCATGTATGGGAGTGGGGGGTAGGGATTGGTAAAGTATGTACACATATAATACCTTATTTTAAAAAATGAGAAAAAAGCCCATTTTTTAATTCTAATTTTATTCTTGGATCAAGTCATGAAAACCATCTATATATACCGTATTATTGATTTCATAAAACTGTGCATTCAGATAATCTGTACTACACTTTGAAATTATGTCCAAGCTTACTGAAAACACTGATAGACCACATTATCCTCTTTTATTTTTTATCTCTATTATTAAAAGTATTATATAAGTCCCCCTTTTTCCTTTTCACCCCCCTTCAGCCCAACCCCCGTCCCATTATTCCCTTTTATATCCAAGAGAGGAAAAAATTCACATCTTCTGTTTTCAGTACCAGGAAAACCTATTGTTTAGTAGTATACTTCCAATCTCCCTCCCATCCTTCTCCCCCCCCCTCCCCTTTCTTTCTGTAAATATGTATATATTAATTTCAGAGAGTAATGGAGAGGGAGAGAGAAAGATCAATGATGAGAGAGAATCACTGATCGGCTGTCTCCCACACTGTATCGAGCCCAAAACCCAGGCATTTGCCCTGACCGGGAATCAAACTGTGACCTGGTTCATAGGTCAATGCTCAACCACTGAACCATGCTGGCCGGGCTTGCTTTCTCTATATCTGCAAAGGTCTGAAGGCAAACAGGAAGGTGTCTTGAGTTTATTTTGATTTCTCTCCCTCCATCTTATTAAAGGAATCTTAATGACTAGCCATTATAACAATATGAGAGCTCTCTAAAAAGGTTTTTCTTTCTTTTTCATTTATAAAGTTTTCCAATTCAAAAGGTTTGTCTATTGATGAATAGGATCTTAATAGCTACTCAAACTAATATTCTGGAAGCAAGAGACATCCCCAAAGGAGAGTGCAAAAAGATGCAACCCTCACAAGATAAAGTTGGCTCCCAGAGTTAGAAACAGCCATTCCAAAATATGGGGATCATGTTTCTCTCTCCCCTCCCCTTTTGAATAGGGTGTTTAGATTTTCTAAGGTCAAATCCACAGCCTACCTGGCTGGCAGCCATATGCATAGACATTCTCCAACTAATGGAAAACAAGAATGAGTGGCCCTGTTTTTATCATCCCTGGAAGGAAATGGATATACATAGAAAATTCCCTTGGGAAAAAACAATTCCCTTGAGAGCTTAACTTGGCTGGACAGAGGCAGGATGTACACAAGTGAGGGCAACCTCTAGATAGTGGAAGCCAGAGGAAAGTATTCTCACTGGTCATACGGCCAAGTTCTCAGGACATATGACAAGACAAAAAAGGAGAGACACCAGACACAGAGAGAAATACAGAATTAATAAAATTCATAACTACTCATGCCAAATAACCAAACATTGATAAGCCCAAAAAATTAGTTTTACAAATATTTTCTTCTGCATTAGCCAGTTTGGCTGAGTGGATAGAGCGTCAGCCTACAAACAAACTGCAGGGTCCCGGGTTCTATTCTGGTCAGGGCACATACTCAGGTTGCAGGCTCAGTCCCCAGTAGGAGGTGTGCAGGAGGCAATCAATGATTCTCTCTCATCATTGATGTTTCTCTCCCCCTCTCCTTTCCTCTCTGAAATCAATAAAAATATATTTTAAAAATATATTTTCTTTTGCTAATCTAAACTTAGAAAGGGGACAAAAAAGGACTCCGGCCACTCTGATAGAGAATTGGGAGTCTGATTTGGCAAGATTCTTATCTTTACGGGCTTGCTAGAGGTCCCAGGATCTTTCTACTGCAGCAGCTTCAGGGTGAGCAGTGCCCAGCCAGTGAGTTTTCCTGTTTACAGTGCCAACTGTGGGGTGGGAGTGAGGAGCATAACTTTCCTCTACCCTCCCAGGTTTCTTTGACTAATCTAATAATTAAATCTCCATGAGACAGATTTGCAAGAGAAAATAACCAAATTTAGTTATGGTTTGAGGTGAGTACTTAAAATATTGAGGTGATCATTTTGTAACGTATATGATTGTCTAATCACTATGCTGTACAACTGAAACCAATACAAAATCATATTGAATGTAAAAAAAATTAAAACACAAATTGATTATCATATATCAGTTTGAATGTTGAAGCAGTTATAAGGATCCAACTGTATTCTATTAAGCTAAGACATTAAAGAAATTTGTAAAAATGTGAAACAAAGCCACTCTTCCCAATACTTTTTTTGTTTAGGAAAATTTATTATAAAGATTATCCTTTTGCTACTAAATTATGGTACCACTTTCGTCATAAATCAGGTAATCATGTATGTGTAGGTCTGTTTCTGGCCACTCTGTTTCACTACCCCCCCCCCAACTCTTATGATAACACACTGGCTTAATTACTCTAGTTTTTTGTAAACTTTATAGTAAGCCTTAATATTTAAAAGTCCAAGTCCTTAAGCTCTGTTGTCCTTAAAGATTACTTAGACTATTCTTGATCCTTTGCATATCTGTTGATTCCTTTTAACCTTTTAAAAATGAGTCTCAGCCCTGCCAGAACGGCTCAGTTGGTTGAGTATCCTGTGTACCAAAAAAGGTTGCCAGTCTGATTCCTGGTCAGGGCACATAACTGGGTTATGGATTTGATCCCCAAGTGGGACCCATTCGAAAGGCAGCCAATGAATGTTTCTCTCTCACATCAATGTTTCTCTCTATCTCTTCCTCTCTCTAAACATTACCATGGGTGAGGATTAAAAAACAAACACACAAAAAGAAATAAAAATTAGTCTTGCCGAAACCGGTTTGGCTCAGTGGATAGAGCGTCGGCCTGAGGACTGAAAGGTCCCAGGTTCAATTCCGGTCAAGGGCATGTACCTTGGTTGCGGGCACATCCCCAGGAGGGGTGTGCAAGAGGCAGAGATGCTTCTCTCTCATCGACGTTTCTAGCTCTCTATCCCTCTCCCTTCCTCTCTGTAAAATATCAATAAAATATATATATATTTTAAAAATAGTCTTAATTTTAAGTAGAGCATATTTTTGGCTAAGCCAAACCTGTTAGGGCTATTTTGAATGTTTGTAAGAATGTTACCTCAATTTTCTATGACTTGATGAAGCCTAATTCTATTTGTGATAACTTTCTATTCTAACTTACTAGATAAACAATGGATAAAAAAAAAAAATCATGTGCATTTATATTTACTGTGTTTCACTTTGCTTCACAAATGTGTGTAACAGGATAAAAATAAACAAATCCATGCAAAAAGAAAATAGGGGTAAGAGTATAATATAAAGCAATAGGTAAGGTTAAATCAGGGCTGTTTTTTTGTTTGTTTTTTTGTTTGTTTTTTTGGTGTGTGTGTGTGTGCGTGTGTGTGTGTGTGTGTATGTGTGTGTGTGTGTTTTGAGAGAGAAGACAGAAACTTTGACTCTCATTTTATTAGCATCAATGCAAGAGAATCAATCATGAGATCTATAATATGAAAGCAAACTAGTTACTCTACTAGTATGTGTAACTCCATCTATTGAAAAAAATCCTCCCCATTAACCGGTACATCTAGTATCCATTCTGCACTTATGAAGAGAAAAAAACAAAAGACAAAATCTTACTAAAAGACAATGTATACATTTTTATGTCCTAGGAACTGAATTTGGTAACTGTCAGGTTGGAAGCTCCAACGTATGGCCCGGCAGAAATGTGTGCTAAAATCCATCTATGGCTATGGTCCTACCAAACTGCTGCCAGCCTTCAAGGAAATTAAAACCTAAAGCTACAATGATTATTATGAGTGATGTTCCAAATAGAATATTAGATCAGTTAAAAGCAAGGGCTTCCAAATCAAATGAGATACCTATATTTTAATACTGATAGAGTAAAACAAAGAGAAATTTCTAGGACTCTTTGACATGAGAATTTCATAAACTAAGGGAACAAAAACCCATTGGTGAAGCCCTAGCTCAGGCTACAATTAGATTAAAAGAACAGAGTAATGTAAGGGTTGATACAATTATGAAAACTGGAAGGTTTAAACAGGCTGTATGTTAAAAAAAGAGTTGTGTCAACTTTATCTGAATGTTTTATGGGAAAGGATGTCTGGCAGGGAACAATTCATCTACTCAAAACCTGTTGATAAAGTTCTAATGGAAGCTACAGTTAAGATGTAATGGTTGATGGAGTTAAGATAAAAGATTAGAGGCAAGCTGTTATGCTTTGCACAGGCTTCATGTAAAGTAACTGCGTCTCTTTTATCTGATTGTATTGTGGAAATAGACATGTGTCTCATCAGGAAACATTCCCCTGCCTGCCTGGGACATGAGGGCTGTCAGTTTTTTCTTTTGGCTATCAGAGGGAATGATCTGGAAGGTAATAACCTTTGCAGCCTCTTGAGTCCATGCAATTGTGTAATACTGCCAGAAATATTTACCATTTATTCCAGCTGAAACCTGACAAGCTACTTGAAAAGATTTAATAACTTTTTTTAAACAGACATTTGGCAAAATCGGAAGCTGAATATTAAAGAGTATGATAGGATTTCTTAGAAATCATCTCTCTCCCCACCCCTCACACTCCATAGGTTTAGCTCAGTTGGTTCAGCTTCGTCCCATATACGAGGAGGTCGCAGGTCAGGGCACATGCCCAGGTTTGGGGCTCAGTCCCCAGTGTGGGGCATGCAGGAGGCGGCAATAAATGTTTTTCTCTCATCCATGTTTCTATCTCGCACTCTCTTCTCCCTTCATCTCTCTAAAATAAAATTTAAAAACATGTTTTTAAAAATACATCCTCTCTTATGATAAATAAAACAACACAAAAACTATGTACTCAGAGGGAAAAAAGGCTAATTAGGGATGAAGTGGCTTGGGAGGAAGGACAACCTGTGAAATCGTTTGAGAAACTGAGAGCAATTGTCCTTATCTTACACAGGACCTTGTGGAACCAGAATGCAGCTCTAGAAGCAGTCCACAGCTCACCTATCTTTATCATCCTCAGTTCCTAAGACCAAAGGAAAAAAGAAAGCCATGCGTTTTTTTAAGTACAAACATCTATAGAAGCACCTTGCTCAGTAGCTGGATATGGCTAGACATCTTGAAATCTTCTCTACTGCCTGTCCTAAGAACTCAGACCCTGCGAGTATAGTCTGCTCCAATCATTAACCTTCATTGTTCTTGTTTCCACAGAAGTGCCTTTTATTAAACACCCGATTTGCTTGCATCATAGGACTAATTTTGGGAGCCCACCTGCATCACCAGTTCCTGAAATGAATAACTGTTTCAATGACCTGACCTATACTGAGACAGACTAGTTTAATGAGATATGGAACATTCTCTATTGACCCAACTTCTCGAATGTGATACTTCTCTCAGGAAGCTTCAGAGGAGGGAACTGTTGGGGTTCAGAATTAAGTCACCCCAAGATGTGTGTCTGTGGTATTCAGATTATTCTGAGCTAAGGACAACCGAAACCCTGTGGCTCATAAGAAACATCAGTCCCCCATAACCCCTTTAACCAACTAGAAGAATTTTAGTTAGGGGCATTACCCATAATAAGAGATCATCAGAGACTACCTTTCTTATAAGTACCACGTGCTAACCAATTGCACCACTGGAGCTCCAAGACTACCTTTCCTGACCTGTCTACCTGGCAGAGCAAACTACTAATTACTGAACCTCTCCTCTTCTTATTGTCCTGTAGTGACCACACTGTACCTCATTGTTAGCTCAAAATGCCCTGTATATACACCTCATTTTAACTTTCTGTCCCTGAACCTCTTCTCTATGTGGGGTCTCTGACTCTTTTCTACTCACATTCTCCCCTCATTTAAGAAAAAGGGGTGAGGAGGAGAGAGAATGCCTTCCACCTAAGGAGACGTCCTTCCCTGAGCTCTTGATAACTTCTAAAGCTCATTGGCCAGAGTTCAGTATTAATGGCCACACACAGTGTTATAGGAAGCTAAGCAAAATAATCTTTAACAGGGTGACACATGGGTAAAAATTTGGGTTCTACTCCTGAGAAAGAAGTGAAAAACAAATAGTTTTGAACAATCAACAGTCTGTTCTACAAGTGCCTTTTGTTATCTGATAGGAGCTAGTTTATGTTACTATTATAAATGAGCTCTTCTCTTTTTAAACTTTATGTTTTGTTCTTTGTAATTATAATTGCTAATTACAAGTATTTAGGAAAGCCATCCTTTTCCTATGTATTCTGATTATTTCTGCCAATCTTACTGGATTATTCAGACTTCTAGTGATTCTTATCTATTACCTTGAATATTCTAGATAGACAATCAAGTTAATTTAAATAATTGCTCTGACAGTTAAATTTTTTATTCTACTTCAATATTAATCTCCAATTAATCTTACATATAAGAATTTTGTCATTTGATTGTCATGTCATATTTCACATTTCAAACATTTTAAACTTACAGGTATTAAAGTTTGCTGTCATAGACATGATATGAAGAGTTGTTGGCACTACTGCTAAGACAACAAATTTCATAACGTGTTATTTCATAAAAAGATTCCTGAACTTTTCAAAAATTAATAATCCAATTAGAAAAATATTAACCTAATTAGCTAATAAAACTGCTGTTTGGTTCATAACTAAGTGAACACTCTCACTACCACAGACAAATAACCTGAGTCAATCCACCCTTACCTCACACACTCACAAACAGACCTGCTAACATCTATACAAGCACATTCTTATAACAGGCTAGTAACATGCACTTAATCTTAAAGGTAAAGCTATGAATGGAATTAAATGAAGATCATACAGTTGATTCTAGAAAGTGGACAGAAAGAGATGGGGAAACATAACTACTTACATAAAAATAATTTGGGCGCTTATTTTAAAGGGATTGAGGGATTTTAAAATGTAACATAATCACTAAAAAAAGGTTAATGCCACTTTGGGCTGCATTAATAGAAAATATGTAGGACAAGGAAGTTAAATCAGTGACTCCAACAGAACATGATAGTATAAGGATGCTGAAAAAAGCTAGAATAGTGACTGGGGCCAGAGTTCTGTTTCCACCAATTATTCCAATGTGAGATGGCAAATTTGGTAACAAGTTTTGGTGATTTGACTTAAGAGACATTGAAGTGTAAAAAATAAAAATGACAGCTGTCCTACCTACCACACTCAATATGTAGAAGGAGAAAATAAAACATGAAACCACTCTAAATTGCAGAATGATAAATCAATGTAAGGTATTATTGCCAGCATTGATTTGAGGAAATACTTTTTAACAACTGATCTCTAGCTAAGGATAGATTTTATTATTTTTTTTAACTGTTAGGCTACAAACTTTTCAGAATGTGACAAAGTAAACTAAATTAAGTTTGGGAAAAAATGTTCAGTATAACTTCTTACTAGAATTTGAACTTCTCAAAGCAATTTTTCTTTAGCAGATTTCTCAAACCTTTGAGAAATTTGAAGTGCTCAAAGAATTTTTCTTAACCAGACTAAGTGTTGTTTGTGACTATTTCTATAATTAATTCGATATTAGAGAATTGATCAGGATTTAGTTCCTATTCCTAGAATATATTTGCAAGGCTGGTTCTATAACAATTGGTACTAAGGCTGAAAAAAGTCAAATCTAACATAGCTCTTCAATGTAATTGTTTATAGTCATTTATCTAACAATTCAGAATTTCACAGGTAGAAGAAAAGAAATTTAGAGATCTAGTCTACCTATCTCTCATTAAGAATCAAGGCACATACAGAGGTAAAATATAAGATCACTCTCCTAGTTACAGAAATATCAGAATCCCCAACTCCTGGATCCTTCCAACTAAACATCATATAGTTATTGCAGATTATAATCAGGGAAAATAAAAGGATAAACCTCTGTATTAATTCACTAACCAAGGTAAATGTAAGTACAAATCTGTGCTATAAATCTCCAAGAAAGGTATTTAGAAGGAAGTATTTTCCCAAGAACATTTGACCATGAATCCTTTACTGTTCAGGTACAACTGGCATCATTGGGAATAAAGTCTGGAAAACACTTAGTGTGAGTCAAATGTCTCACACATAGCAATGATGGATGTCCATGGATAATATTGTGATAATGACTAATATTCCTCAAGCACTTATGTGTCTAGCACCACGCTATGTGCTTTATGGGAATTTTCATTTAATCCTCACAGTCTTCTCAAGTGGTGATAATATAATCTCTACTTCACAAAAGAAGCAGGAGGAGCAGAAAGAAGAGGAGTGGAAGAGAAGGAGGAAAAGGAAGAGAAGGAAAAGGAAGGAATGGAGGTAGGAGGAAGGGAGGGAGAGAAGGAGGGAAGAGCTGCTGCTAGCCTAAACAAATAACCTGTCCAAGGTCACATACTAGTAAGTGGTTGAGTTAAGGTTAGACCCCAAGCAGTCTAACTACAGAGACCCCATTCTCAATCACCATTCAACAATTCAATACTCTTTTATTCTTTTTTTTCTCCCTAACATTTCATTTAAAATTAAAAACTAGAATATTTTCATTCCAAAATAAATTAGTAAGGAAAAATAATTTACATGGATGATTCTCTTTGGCAGCCAAGTTGAAAATTATAGGGTCATGCCAGGGGGAGCTGTGTGCCCCGGGAGAGCCTTGTGCCCCAGGGAAGCAGTGGGACCAGGGGGAGCCATGTGCCCCAGGGGAGCGGTGAGACCCGGGGGAGCCGTGTGACCTTGGGGGCGGTGGGACCCAGGGGACCTGTGTGCCCCAGGAGAGCCGTGTGCCCCGGGAGAGCTGTGTGTCCCTGGGAGTGGTGGGACCCAGGGGAGCTGTGTTCCCTGGGAGAGCCGTGGGCCCCGCAGGAGCGGTGAGACCCGGGGGAGCCGTGTGACCTGGGGGGGGGCAGTTGGACCCGGGGGAGCCCCTATGTTCATAGCAGCACAATTTACAATAGCTAGGATTTGGAAACAGGCTAGGTGCCCGTCAGCAGATGATTGGAGCAGAAAACTATGGTACATCAACACAATGGAATACCATGCTGCCATAAAAAAGAAGGAATTCTCATCATTAGCAGCAACCTGGATGGAATTGGAGAACATCATGCTAAGTGAAATAAGCCAGTCAATGAAAGAGAAGCACCACATGACCTCACTCATTTATGGATAATAAAGAACATTATAAACTAATGAACAGAAAGATAGATATAGTGACAGTAAAGCAACAAGCAGACTGTCAAATAACAGCAGGGAAGGTAGGGGAATCTGGGGGAGATAAGAGATCAACCGAAGGACTGGTTTGCATGCATATAAGTACAACCAATGGACACAGAACTCTGGGGAGGGAGTGCATGTATGGGAGGTGGGGGGGGGGCAATGGTAAGCAATGTACACATATAATACCTTAATTAAAAAAATGGCGGTGGGGGGGGGAAGAAAATTATAGGGTCATGGAAAAAAACATGGTAGGGTACTGGAGTAAGTCTTTATTTCACAATTAGACCCAGCTCTGGCACTTGTTAGCCTGTGACTTTCAAAAAATTCTTAGTTTCAGTATTTTTTTTTCCAATGACTGGAATGAAGAAAAAGAAAAGAGATGAAAAAGTGTATCACTGGTATTTACTATAGTGACCTCAGAACTGTTAATAAGGGTGCCCTTGCCAAAACCGGTTTGGCTCATTGAATAGAGCATCAGCCTGACGACTGAAGGGTCCTGGGTTCGGTTCCGGTCAAGGGCATGTACCTTCGTTACAGGCACATCCCCAGTAGGGGGTGTGCAAGAGGCAGCTGATTGATGATTCTCATAGATGTTTCTAACTCTATCCCTCTCTCTTTCTCTCTGTAAAAAGTCAATAAGATATATATATATATATTTTTAAAGAGTTCATAATTGCTTGCTCAATTTTAGCACTTTTAAGGCTTACATTATTCTCTAAATTTCCAAGTCTATAAATCACTCTATAACCTGAAATAATTTTCATAGTACAGTTTAAGAACTCAAATACAATGTTTTCATTAAGTCTCATGCAAATAACTAAATGAATCTTTATGCATTTATATGAGAAAGCAACTAATATTCATCAGCTAATCAAAAGACTCTTTGTTCAAGAAACACACACCAAACAAATATCACTTAACATTTACTACTACAAGGCTGCACTGACACAAGCCTCAACAACAGCAAATATTTTAAAAATAGTAGAGAAGTACTGTTCCAAAACTCCTTGATCTTACTTCACATTCCTTACAAGATACAAACAAAATTCAGGAATACAAATTGTTTTTGAACACCCAATAAATAAAAATGTGAATTATATAAAGTGCATCATATTGCTCAACCGGCAGGCGTGGCTCAGCAGTTGAGCATCAAACTATGAACCAGGAGGTCACATTTTGATTCTTGGTCAGGGCACACGCCCAAGCTGCAAGCTCAATCCCCAGTGGGAACGTGCAGGAGGCAGACAATCAATGAGTCTCTCTCATCATTGATGTTTCTCTCTCCTCTCTGAAATTAATAAAAATATATTTAAAAAAATAAAAATAGCTCTAGCTGGTTTGGCTCAGTGGATAGAGCATCGGCCTGTGGACTCAAGGGTCCCAGGTTCGATTCCAGTCAACGGCATGTACCTTGATTGCGTGCACATCCCCAGTAGGGGGTGTGAAGGAGGCAACCGATTGATGTTTCTCTTTCATCGATGTTTCTAACTTTCTATCCCTCTCCCTTCCTGTCTGTAAAAATCAATAAAATGTATATTTTTAAATAAAAATAAAGTGCATTATACAAATATTATCTCATTCCCATTCCATGATCTTCTACTTAAAGAAAATGAAAAACTATTTTCTCAACATGCTAAAAAAAATTGTCAAAAATAACGCACAACTTTGAAACCCTAAAATTATTCTCATTTAAATGAGAAACAAGCCAAAGATGTTTACTATTTGCTACCATAATTTAACATTATCCTAGATGTTCTGATAATTATAAATTTTTTAAAGGAATAAATATCAAATATTGGCAAGAAGACAAAACTATCATTTGCAATGCTATAACTGCCTTATTACAAAATAATAAAAACTATTAGAATTAAAAGCTCATAAAATGACCATTTAGAAAACAGTATACACAAATCACCAACTTTTCTATATCCCATATCTAGAAGATATAATCCTCTTTAAAATACAATTTAAAAAGATTACATTCACAATAGCAAAATAAGTTTTAAAATATCAAAATTTAACTTTGAAGACAAGCAGAATCAAATGAAGAAAACTATAAAACACTAAGTAATTATAGGTGACTTAGAGAAATAATTATACTAGAGGCCTGGTGCACAAAATTTATGCGGGGGGGGGGGGGGCGGTCTCTCAACCCAGCCTGCACCCTCTCCAAACTGGGACCCCTCGGGACCACTGGCTCCTAACCACTCGCCTGCCTGCCAGCCTGAATGACACCTAACTGCTCCCCATCCCAGCTCGATCACCCACAACTGCCCTCCCCTACCATGACCCGCCTCCTCCTCGCAAGGTTGTGGAGACACTGGGACTGGTCTCCTCCATGCTGCACAGAGCCCCAGGACCCCCAGCCTCACCTCCACTGTGCATGTGGCCATCTTGTGGCAGCCATTTTTGCAGCGGCCATCTTGTGACAACGTCACAAGAGGGCATCACACGAGGGCATGACATCACCTAGGCTTTTATTATAGGGTTGTAAAGATATCACAATTACCTCCAAAATGTTAATTTAGAAATTCCAATGGGGATATTTTGGAATCTTAGTAAAATGTTTCCAGTTAAAGGTAATCTGGAAAAATAAATACATGAAAAATGTTGAAAATCTTTTGAAAAAAAGAATGGAAATTCACACAACCATATAATAAGGTATATTAAAAGTTCTAATAATTAGGAATGTTTGAAATTACTGGATCAAAAAAAATCCCAATGAAGCAGAATAAAAGGCCTAGAAAAAAAAATCATAAGGATATATATAGACGTAATTTGTTATATAATAAAGATGACATTTAAAACCTCTGAGGAAGGATATGGAGAAAAGGGAACCCTTGTACACTGTTGGTGAGAATGCAGATTGGTGCAGCCACTAATAAAACAGTATGGAAGTTCCTCAAAAAATTAAAAATGGAACTGCCTTATGATTCAGTAATTCTACTTCTGGGGATTTATTCAAATAACCCAAAACACTACCGTATTTGCCGGCGTATAAGACGATTTTTTGACCCTGAAAAACATGCCTCCAAGTGGGGGGTAGTCTTATACGGAGAGTATATAACAAACTCTGTATTTTGAGTGGAAATGTTAGGGGGTCGTCTTATACGCCCAGTCATTTTATACGCCGGCAAATACGTATTTTTCAGGGTCAAAAAATCGTCTTATACGCCGGCAAATACAGTAATTTGAAAAGATATATGCACCCCCAGGTTCACTGCAGCATTATTTACAATAGCCAAGATTTGGAAGCATCCCAAGTGCCCATCAGTAGATGAGTGGATAAAAAAAGCTGTGATACATTTCCACAATGGAATATTGATGTCTGTAAAAAAGAAGGAAATCTTATCTTTTGCAACAGCATGGATGGGCCTGGAGAACATTATGCTAAGTGAAATAAGCCAGTCAGAGAAAGACAAGTACCATATGATTTCACTCATATGTGGAATCTAATGAACAAAATGAACTAACAAGCAAAATACTGATAGATTCATATATACAGAGAGCAGGCTGGACAGTTGTTGGGGGTGAGGTGGGGGGCTGAGTGGCAGAGGAGGGAGGATTGAGCCAAGAGAGAGAGAGAGAGAGAGAGAGAGAGAGAGAGAAACTCATGGACAACAGTGTGGTGGTTGCTGGGGGAGGGGTGGTTATGAGGGTGAAGGAAGTTGAGGGTGGATACAGGGTGATAAATGGTGATGGACGGAGACGTGAGTTGGGGTGGTGAACACACAAGTACAGATTATGTGTTGTAAAATTGTGCACTGAAACCTGTATAATTCTGTTAACCAGAGTCACCCTAATAAAATCTATAAGAAGGGGGGAAACTGACTTTAAGAAACACAATAATTGTGGAGCTAAAGAAAAAATTAAAAATAATAAATCCTTTGAGGAAAAATTATTGTTCAATAAAAATAATTAAAATAATGGACTTGCTACTCTACATTAAAATACATCCAAAATAGATAAAGATGTAAATATTTTTTAAAACTGTGAAAGTAATATAAGGAAATAGAGGTGAAGAGTTATATAATCTGGAAATTCTAGATGGCTTTTCTAAGCAGGCAGATACCATAAAAGGAAATTTTGATAGATTTAACTATACTAAAAATGTTTTAAAATCTGTGTAAAAAGCCCTGGCCGGCCAGTGTAGTTCAGTATGATAGAGCAACATCCTATACACCAAAAGGTCTCATGTTCAATTCCCAGTCAGGGCACATACCTAGGTTTAGAGTTCAATCCCAGATTGGGTGCATGGAAGAAACAACAGATTAATGTTTCTCTCTTCCTATCCCTTCTCTCTCTCTTCTCTCTCTCTCTCTCTCTCTCTCTCTCTCAAATCAGTAAAACATATCTTTGGGTGAGGATTTTAAAAATCTGTTTTAAAAAAACAAAATTACGATGCAGATGACAAACTGAAGAAATTATTTGCAATGTAATTTGACAAAGGTATAATATTTTCACATACAAAGAGCTCTCACAATTCAATTTTTAAAAATCTCCAATGTCTTGCCAAAACCAGTTTGGCTCAGTGAATAGTGCGTCGGCCTGCAGACTGAAAGGTCCCAGGTTCAATTCCGGTCAAGGGCATGTACCTTGGTTGCAGGCACATCCCCAGTGGGGGGTGTGCAAGAGGCAGCTGGTCGATGATTCTCTCTCATCGATGTTTCTAGCTCTCTATCCCTTTCCCTTCCTCTCTGTAAAAAATCAATAAAATATATATATTTTTTAAAAACTCCAATATCTTAATAAATAAAGGACCCTAATGGATAATTCACAAAACAAACACAAATATTTAGTGTCACTAATAATGAAATAAAATTTATAAAAGATACAACTTTTCATATTAAAATGGCAGTTTTTCATTGCTAGTGCTGAATATGAAAAGGTTGCTGGCTTTCTCAAAACAATTAATAAATGTGAATAGTAATTAAACCTTTCTGGAAGGCAATCTATTAATATCTATTTAAAATAATTTAAATATGCATAACTTTTGACTTCAGAATTTATCCTAAGGAAATAAAAATGTAATGATTAAACTGTCAAGAACCTAACTGCTACATTATTCACTCACATTTATTGAGAAAAGCTTAAATTTTCAACAATTGAAATGGTGGTTAATAAATGATTATGAATCCATTTGCCAAATATTATCCACACATTTAAAATGATGTTATATAGCCAAAACCGGTTTGGCTCAGTGGTAGAGTGTAGGTCTATGGACTGAAAGATCCCAGGTTCGATTCCGGTCAGGGGCATGTACCTTGGCTGCGGGCACATCCCCGGTGGGGGGGGGGGGGTGCGGGAGGCAGCTGGTTGATGTTTCTAGCTCTCTATCTCTCTCCCTTCCTCTCTGTAAAATATCAATAAAAATATTTTTAAAAAAAAATAAAATGATGTTATATGTTATAAACATATAATATTTGATTGACTTGGGTAAGCACGCATTCTATTGAATGAAAATAAAACAACAAGAAAACAGTTCATACAAAAAAAATGAAACTATGTATGATGTGGTTTCTAAAAAAAAAAAAAAAAAAGGAAAAGGAAATACCTATTAAAAGGGCCAACGAGACCAAAGTGACAATAATGATTATGCTTTCCTGAATTTTACAATATTACTACAATTATTATGTATTACATTAGTAACTAAGAAAATACAGAATGTTTACAATACTGCCGTGACTATAGTAACGATGGTATCCAAAACCAGGGCGACATTGATATTCCTGGTTCTATTTAGGCTGCACCAAATCAGGGATGCCAAGCCTCTCTAGGCCAGAGCATACTTTAGTGCTTTAGTCACAGTGAGAGAAATGCTGAAAACTCTAGAAAAGAACAAAAAATTTTCACTCCACCTTTATTATCAAGTACAATGTGGAAAAATATTTAGCTATTAGCCATTCTGCTTTAGCCCCATGCCAAGGGTAAGAATCACGAATAAGGAACAAGCCCAGGACCTCAGCACCAACAGGGCTCCGCTTTTACCTACATTCAAATTGTGAGCCGGAAACTATTTTCTAAAAAGTGAATGGGGGAAGCTAGTAGGTATTATCTTTCTCAGTATAGAAAGCACGGGCCTTCGACACTTTCTAATCACAAATCTTCTCAGTCTCATTTGGGAGACACAAATTATTTTCTCCCCCAATGTGTTTAAAAAGGCATATATCCTAACGACAAGCCAGCAGGATTTCTTCTGAGCAAAGATGTTGTAAACAGGAGATTTTCAAATGTTAAATGTTCTCTTTCCTCAGTGCAAATATGCAGCCTTACTCTGTGAGGGCCAAAAAGACTCTGGCTCTCAACAGTAAGCAATAATCAGACTGCTAATTCCATCTGCTCCCCTCATAAAAATGACAAAACATTACATGGCAGTGCCAGGGTCTCGGGCTCCATTTATGGGGTTTTCTGAAGGGCATCCATTTTCACAACATCAGCATGCTAATTTTTTTTTAGTACTTCGGAGAAACAATCCTGATACTATATGATGACAACTTTGATGCTGATAACAAATACACGATCTTTAACAACTTCGTTAGAGATGTTGTTTCCAGAACTATCTTCCTTTCTTATTGGTTAAAGCACTAAATTCCAAACACTCTATTGTCTCAAGAACTTAGTTCCAATAAACATCTAATCTTTCCTGAATATCTTATTTCTTGCTTCCCTTAAGAATGTAAAGAAACAAGCATAACAGTTCTTCAACCTGAATCCCTCTGCAGTGGTTTCAACATGCCTGCACAGCGGAATTGCCCAGGGAACTTTAAAATACCTATGCAACTAATCTATTGTAAGAGAAAGTACAGCAATTGTTTACAGGGATGAAAGGAAAGGGATTCGAGAAAACTTTTGGAGGTGATGAATCTGTTTATTATTTTGGTGATGGTTTTGTGAGTGTAAACATATGTCAAATAATCTACACACTTTAAATGTGTAGTTTATTAAGTGTTAACTAAACTTCAATAAAGCTGTTGAAATAAATACTGATGTCTAGGTCCCACCCACAAATTGATATGGGGGCTCCCCCTGGAAACTGGGATTCTTAAAAACTCTCCAGATGATTGTTAATGTGCAGTTAAGATTGAGAATCACTGCTCTACAGCGATCTTTATCTCCTCTCTCCATCCTTTCAGTTTTCTTGAATGCCTCCTTCAAGCATGTTTACTTTATCATCATCACCCATTCTTTCTCAATTTTCTGAAGACTGGCTTCTGAATCACCACTCAGCTAAAACTACTTGTTAAAGTCACCTATGGACTCCTGACAAATTCACTGGTTCCTTACTTGATACCTCTTTACAGTATTCAAACTGGCTGTCCATTCCCCCTCTATGTGAAAATCTCTCCACCCTTAGCATCTCTCCAGATGGCCCTCCCACCGTCTCTGACTCCACCTTTCTCTTCTCTTTCACACTATTCTACCTACTTCTGCTCTTTATCAGAGTGTTCTCTGACTGCTGCTTTTTATCATGCTAAAAGCTTTCCCTGACTTATTTCAACATAACTAAATCAATACAGCTTCAATTTAACCCCCAATTTCCCCTCTAATCCTGATTTCCTTTACAAATTCCACATCCTTAGATCAAACACCTATATCTTCACCTGAATGCTCCATAGCTTGGTCAAATTAAAAAAAGAAAGAAAATATAATTTATCATCTTTCCTCCTCATTTCCAATCAATGGAACGAAGTCAAATCCTCAGAGTCCTGATTCCTTCTTCTTTCTTCCCAAAGGTGACAGGGCCAATCAGATTCTACCTCACTCTGTCAGAGTGGGGATCTAAAACACAATTCGATTAGTTTCTTATTGATCACTTTCAACGCAATCCCCTTAGCCAGGAAACAATTCCCTGGCCCAGCCTTCTACCACCCTCACTGGTCTCATCTTCCACCGCTTCCCAACCCTGCATTCCACGGCAATGTTATTGACTTTGGACTTGTCATTGAGAATGACTTCTCTAAACTATCATGGTTTCTCATGCCTCCTTGCCCTCTCACTTTCTAAATTCTCCTCTTGGAAAGTGATTCATTGCACTTGGCAAAATTATACCACACTTCAAAACTCTACTGTGTGCTCCTGACTCTCTCTACCTACACAAAGCTGTTAGCCATCTCCTACCCTGCTCCCTTACTATACTAGGCATATCACTTATCACATGGTTGTATGATTGTTATTTTATTTACTGTCTTGTAAATTAGTAAATTCCTTGATGACAAATAGCTATGACATTCATTTCTGTAACCCTAGTACCTAGCAGCTTGTTTGACATAACTGCAATTATTTGCAAAATATAAACCTGATACCCTAAACATGATCTTCATACTAACATTATTTAAATATTTCTTAATATTCATTATAAAATAAATATCAGGCAACAGGATCCTGAATATAACAGTCAAATATCTTGACTATAAGGAATTTTTAAACTCTGTCAAAATGACACCACTCTAAACAACATCAACAAAAAATGCAACCAACAGATTTCAGAAAAGATAAATACAACAAAGAAAGGAAGTAGGAATAACATACTAATCTAGCCAATGCCTTATCTGGATGTCCTTACCCAGGTACTGTTAAGGCTGATAACTAAGAGGGTTTTATAATCCCTCTCTGGTAAGAATCAGTGTAAATCAAAAAAGAATAAGCCAAATCCAGAATTGGTTTTCTAACCATGTGATGGTTTTCTCCCTTACCATTTTGTTTATGTGAATTACTTGAATAACTAAAGGGTGGTGTGTTTTTTTCTTGCTTGCTTCTCCCTGCACTTTAAAAATGTGGTGCTTTGGACTAATGTGGGTCTTGCAAACCTTAAAATGTATTAACCTAAAGAGAAAAAAAAAATGCTTGTAAGTTGGGGAGTTTGAGGGGGGTAGATTTTGGATGTTAAGAGAATATTCTCAAGGAAAACAAGCCTCCCAGGAATATAACATTGACTCAAGGTTACACAGATCCTTATGACTTTATGTAGATAAGATTTTAAAAGCTGAAAAACCTCAAACTGTAAAAGTGTTGCATAGGAACCCAAGAGGTGGCATACCAGCTCCAAAACCTACGTGTGCCAAATAATTTGCCAGAGGGCTGCGTGGGCCCTCCTGGGCCCTCCTGCCTGCAGTCGGGGCTGAGAAAAGCGGGAGCTGCCAGGCCGGGGGCACCAGCTCCCCAACCTGGAGAGAGAGCGAGCGGAGCGGAGCGGAGCGGAGCGGCCGCCGGGCGGGCGATGGCGTTCGGTATCCACACCGATCCGGTGCAGTCACCGCCACTAGCGCAACGTCAGATCTTTGAGAAATGCCCAAACTCTGCGTGCACAATGCACACATGTGCAGCTCCAGGGCGGACACCCAGCTCAGCTGAGGCGTGCAAACTTGAGGTCTTTCAATGCAACAATGTTCACACACACACACACACACACACACACCCCAGACTATTCTCGGGAAGGTTAAAACCGGCCTCGGGCAAGTAATAACTCCAAGAAAAAAGGAGGCAAAGGCTGCAGAGATCTCCGGCGAAACAACCCAGGAAGGCATCGCGGCTGCTTTCGGAACCACCACGTCCCGCGGGGGACCGCGGAGCCCAGCGAACGCTTTCAAAGAACGATGGGGGGCGGGTGAGGGGTGAGGGTCGAAGGGGGGACCATGTGGGCCACTAGCCGGGACCGAGAGCGGCAGCGCCGCGGGGCCGGGAGACCAGGATGGGAGAGGTCAGGCCGGAGCATCAGCGGCGGGCGGGGGGCGAGGGTCCGTTCCGCAGCGGGGCGGCCGGTCCCGCCCCCCTAACCTCTCCCCCTCCCCAATCCCACCCCCCCCCCCCCGAGGCCGCGACACCCGGTCCCGCCCGGAGTCTGGACCGCTCCTCGCGGGAAGAAAGGCTCGGTCCGCGCGCACCAGGCGGCCGCCGCCCGGGCAGCAGCAGCAGCAGCAGCGGGAGGAGGAGGGGGGGGGGCGCCCAACTTCGGGGCGAGCAGCCGCCGGCCGCCAGCCCCTCGCCCGGCCCGCCGCTCGCGGCCCCGGACGCCCCCGCGCCCACCCGCGACGCCTCGCGCGGAAGCCGTTACCTCCAGCGAAGCCGCCGCCCAAGAGACAAAGTCCCGGTCCCCGTCCCCGTCCCCTCCCCGCCGCCGCCGCCGCCTCCCCCGGCGCCTCCCCGACACACAAAAAAGTTGTCGGTCGCGGGCCGCCGCGGGGGGGGGGCCGCCATGGGTCGTCCGGCCCGACTCACCAGAGCGGCTCCCGGACCTCCTCTCCCACAACTTCACTTGTCCGGCTCGGAGGGAGCGACGGCGGAGGAGGCGCCGGCTCTTCCTTCTCCCGGGTGGTAGCGGCACCTGCCCCCCTTCTTCTTCCTAGCAGCAGAGCGGGTCCCGGCGAGCCATCTTCCCCCCTCCCGACCGCTCACTGACTGACAACCCAGCTCCGAGAGCCGCCGCCGCCGCCGCCGCCAGCCACTCTGACGGGCAAGGCTAGGGACCCGTCCCCAGGCAACCAACCGCTACCGCCCCACTCCAGGTCGGCCTATTGCCGCCGCCCGGGGCGGGACCAGAGCAACTTCTCCACCAATGAGAATCTCCCTCCGCTCGGTCGGGGGCGGGCCCGCGAGGTGGGAGGGGGAGAGCTACTTTCGGTGGGCGTGGCCTCCGCGGTGGGCGTGGCCGGAGCGCCCGAGTGGAGATGATTGACTGTTAAGATTTGCGACAAAAGAGTGGATCGGTGAAGGTCTGGTAGGCGCTGAGCCGTTAGGATGTAGAGCCCTCCCAGAAGGAAATAAGCCTTCCGGAGTGATGTTTAACCATAATCACAGAAGAGAAACTCGCGGATATTTTAATTTCTTGGTCGAAAGGACTTAACTTCCCAGTAATTGGAGACACAAGAATTGATCAAAATTGTACTAAATGGTAAGCCATTAAAAAAAAGTACGTTTTTATAAAATGGTAATAAAAACTCTTCCCACTTTATTATATCGTTGCTTTTGGCCTTAGTCTGGAAAAAAGTCAAATACAATATCCCAATTATTTTTCCATGGACTCCCCCCCTCCACACACACACACACACACACCATCTTCCTACTTCCCTACACTTCAAGACACACATTATTTTGTGTAACGACTGGAAGCTGAGCACATCTGCACCAGCTCCTACATACTTTTTTTTTTTTTACCTTGTCAACTCCTTCTACCACATCCCTCTCAAACCCAATCAGAATTAATGAGAAGAAAAATGGACCGTCAACCTGGAAGACGGGAAGTCATTCTTGGTTACTTCTAAAGCAACAAGTAAGCTTTCTAAATATGCCACACATGAATAAGAAAACATATTACTTGATATCAAAAGGGCATTAAGCAAACAATTTTAGGTAATAATTTGGGCAGACCTATAGAAAAATCAGACAGAATCTTCCTTCCAAGAGCATAGCCATGATTATTAGCAAATAACAAAATGCAGTGATAAGGGCAACAGAGCTAGGTTCAAAGAGCAAGGAGAACACACAGGAAGAAATGATTGTGTTTAAGAAAGGGAACTTCACAAGGAAGGGGATGTTTGAATAGGATCTTAAAAGATAGGAGTTTACCAGGGAATAAAGTCAAAGGGCATTTCAGGAAGAGAAACAGCATGTTCAGAGGCATGGAGTTGTGACAGGGCAGTGGGCAGTTAGGGAACATTGAAAAATGCGTAGGCTGAAAAGTGGGTAGCAGCCAAAAATTAAGCTAGAGCAAAGGGTTGAGATGATTGCAAAGGGCCTCATGAGCTACACTAAGGTATTCGGTGAGCACTGTCCAACAGAGCTTTCTGGGAAGATGGAAATGTTCTATAGTTGATAGGCGTTATCCCCATGTGATTATCGAATACATGAAATATGGTACAGCTAAAGAACTCAATTTTTAAAAAAATACATTTTATTGATATTTTACAGAGAGGAAGAGATAGAATAGAGAGCTAGAAACGTCGATGAGAGAGAAACATCGACCAGCTGCCTCCTGCACACCCCCTACTGGGGATGTGCCCGCAACCAATGTACATGCCCTTGACCGGAATCGAACCCGGGACCCTTCAGTCCGCAGGCCGACGCTCTACCACTGAGCCAAACCGGTTTCGGCTAAAGAACTCAATTTTTATTTGCATTCGAATAACTCCCATATTGGACAGTTCAGATTTAGACTTTATTCTACAGGCAGTGAAAAACCAACAGTATCTTTTAATCATGTGGACAACACAATCAGGTCTCTTTTAAAGGATGAAAACCCTAAAGCCAGTGTAGAGAGTATCTTCTGTTCTCTTTAAGGGGAATCTTGACAGGTCAGGCCAGGGAATTGGTGGAAAATTGCGGTGGTAATTTAGATCAGCTGGGCCGCAGCCTGGTCAGGGCAAGTGTTTACCCAAAGGACAGGGACAGGAAGATCTAGCGAGTCTATTATACCCTGACATCTTAAAGAACACAAGTAATCAAAACAGAGAAATTGAATTCTGCTATCAAGTCATGGCAAAACAGGAGAGTGACGAACCAAAAAGAAAACGAAAGCCAAAGGGCCAGTTAGCTCATAAAACAGGGAGAGAGCAAGAGTGAACAGAGGAGTACACACACACACACACACACACACACACACAATCAGTTTTGCTGGCCGTTATATCCATGTGAGCCACCATGTGTTGGCCTGATTTAAAGAGCCAGAGTCTCCAGTGTCAGGGAAGGCCCATTAGAATAGGGCAAAACTCCAGGAGAGATGCAGGCCTGAACCACACCTTCGGAAGTAGGCATGGGAGGGAAGGGCGAATGTTTATTGACTTTCTGCACACTATAAGGCATTCAGCTTGACGAGAATGCAAAGGAATGCTAGAAGCTTACAGCATGCATAGCCGGATAGCAGGTGAAAAGTTAAGCAAAGATTAATCATTCGACACAACAATGAAAGAGATGGCACAAAGCAGAACATGACTGATGAATTATTCAGAGGAGTTCCTAGGCAATAACCACTGTGTGAGTTCAGAAGAGGGAGCAAGTCCAGCCACCAGGGAAAGCGTCACAAGAAGGTAATCCTGATCTGAGTCTTGAGAAATGCACAGGAATTTGAATCAGGGGGGCAGGGATGGGGGAGGAGTGTGAGGAAGAACCTCGTGGAATGCGGAACAAAGAGGAGAAGCACGAGCAGTGGACAGAGGGCATGGGAGGCTGTTTGGGCTGGCCAGAGCCCGGCAAGCAAGAGGCTGGAGACAGAACATAGAGCGCCTTCAATGCAAATTTAAGTGCTCAGATTCTGTCCTTTTGCCTAGTGGCTTCCTGCCTGCTTCTTCCAATTACTTAGGACGCCTTCTAAAAATATAAATGCCCAAACCAAGACATACCAAATAAATAAATAAAATTGGGGGGTGGAGCATGGATGTAGGGTTTAGTTTAAAAGCTTCCCAGTTGGTTCTAACACACACCCAGGGTTAGGAACACAGAAATGGCAGCATAACACCACTAATGCCAGATCGGGACTGTGCATAGGGATGGATGGAGTGGAGAGAGAACTGAAGGCTGCCTAGTACATTTACATATCTGTTTCCTTTCCGCAAGAAGACAGGAAGCAGTTGACTGCCTGACTTCACTTCCTGTTTTGCAGTGGTAAGATGATACAGAAGGCATTTAAAGTTGTCTTTCCTCTAGAGTAAAAACACAAACACGGATTTATGTTTGTGATCCACTCTCCTTTTCATCACAATTTGTGCATATAAAAGTAATTTCAACAATAACAGTCTGCAGTTAACTTTCATATAACTATTAATATTTTAGCAGCAAAGCGCCAGGAAGATGCCTGAGAACATTCTGTTTTAAAAGAGAAATGCTTTTAACCTATTTTATTAAAGTCAGCATATTCCAGACCTTCCATAATTGCTAGCCTCTGAGAGCCATAGGCACAATTCTACATTAAGTACTGAAGTGCATTTACCTTCTTACCAAAATGTTTATTAAAATGTCAGTTAAAAAAAAAAAGAAAGTAAAGGGGGGAGGAGGCAGGAGGGAGAAAAATAAGTAAAAATAAACAAAAAGGAATAACATGTCATTTGAACATTATAAAGCATAAACCTCTTTCCTATGATATTAAATTTCTGGAACTTTAAGAAAATTTTAGCTCAAATATACTTCTATTAAAATCAGCCAGAAAATAGATAGGTAACATGACTATTTTCTTCCAGTTTTATTGAGATATGACATATAACATTGTATAAGTTTAAAGTGTACAATGTAATAATTTTATTTATATATATGTGTGTGTATATGTGTATGTGTGCATACAGTGAAATAACTCATAAGGTTAGTTAACACATCCACATCCATCACCTTATATAGTCACCATTTTTCTTTCTGTGTATGTGTGTGCATGGTGAGAACATCTAAGATCTGCTCTTAGCAATTTTCAAGTATATGATACAGTATTGTTAATTATAATCACCATGCTGTATACTACATCCACAGGACTTATTTATCTTATAACTAGAAATGGGTACCCTTTAACTGTAACCTCCCTATTTCCCCCAACCTCTAGTCTTTGACAACCACCAATCTATGCTTTGTTTCTGTGTGACACGACTATTGTAAGTGGAAGAGTCAGGAGAATTTTGACAAAACATGAAAAATATATTACTTTAATGATCAGTATACTTTGAAAAAAAATCAGAACTAAAGAATGTGACTAAGAGGTCATTCCGTCTTGCTGTACCAGATTTCTCTTCTTGGAGAGCCTCTCCAGCCAGTTCCCCAAGCTGAGGCAGCAGCCTAAGCTATGGTCCATGCCACATAACCACCTTCATAGAACAGATAACCAGGCCTAAAAGGTGACCTGATGGGAACACTACCCAAACAGGGATGATGGGGACTACCCACCTCCATTCTCTTTCAAGAATATGAACTAGCTGAAACCGGTTTGGCTCAGTGGTAGAGCTTCGGCCTGTGGACTGAAAGGTCCCAGGTTCAATTCCGATCAAGGGCATGTACCTTGGTTGCGGGCACATTCCCCGTTAGGGGGTGTGCAAGAGGCAGCTGGTCGATGTTTCTCTCTCATTGATGTTTCTAGCTCTCTGTCTCTCTCCCTTCCTCTCTGTAAAATATCAATAAAATATATTTTTTTAAAAAAGAATATGAACTAGAAATGGAAAGAAAAGTCAATCACATGGTGGGATTAAGGAACTAGGAAGAAGCCCTGAGAAGCCCTAAAAGGGGCAAGTTTATGCGAAAACTGAAGACATTGGGCAGAGAAAAGCCATACAAAGTGAAGGATAAAGTCTTTGGTAACGAAGGAGTAGTAGAGGTAGAGACAGTACAGTGAGTCACTGCGACAAAGATGGCGATCAGTGAAGTCCCGCTGTCTAGGGGACAATGAGATTGTCTCTTCCAAATGGGGGCTCAGATAACAGAAGACACAGAAAAAGATATATAGATAACGTAATAAACAGGGATACCACCACCTCCAAGTAGAACTGGGCTTTGTCATCTTTGGCTCCCACAATAATAATAATAATAGCTCAGCCCGTGGAAGAACTTGTGAAATACAGGCTAAAGGAGAACATGAGAAGTGGGCAGTTTTCCTTTGCTGTCTTGGTTTGGTTTACGACTCTTTTTCAAGTTTGCACACCCACCCCCGAGTCCACAGGCCAAGTGGAAACATGATCTCTCCTCTCTCAGACCACTGGAATGCATCAGAAGCAAAGTATTTCAGTTGTATTCAGTGCAGCACTTCATTGAGTATCACCCTGAATATTTCCAAATTTTTTTTCCCTGTGCGTTAACCTCTCACCCAGAGAGAAGAGGCAGCAAACGGGACACACACTTCTTTGGTTGTGATATTGCCAAATAATTCAACAAGCACAAGGAATGGGAATGGGCAGATGAGTCTGGGAAGGAGAGCCACACCCCCCAAAGAGTTCTGCTAGCACAGTCACTCTGGCATGTAATTCTTGGGTTAAGAGAGTCCAGTGTATGAATAATACTTCCATTTTTCACATTTTGTTCTCATATGCTTAGTCATCGTCACCCCACCCTGATATTTATGCCAATAAAAAGTTTCAGTTGAGCGAATTCAACCTCATCAGCAATGTTCAGTGAGGACACCGTGCAGCTGGTCTGTCTTCAAACCCGTTATGCTCAGAACCAAGGAACACCTTCTCTAGACTTCTCTGCTTTAACGGAGGCAGGTCCTCCGCACAGGCATGGGGTGCATGTCCAGGCCCAGCTACCTGGTTTCATTTAAGGAGTGCCATTCCAGAACAACCTCCACCTCTATGCCCTGAACCATGAGACTAATCTCTAAAAGTCACTCTTGAGGATTTTTTTTTTTAAATCCAAATTTGAATTACACCACGAAGAGAAAATGTCACATCGGTCATTAAAAGTTGGCACATATTAAATGATTATGTCCTTAACAAAGGAAAGAAAATCGGGGGGGGGGGGGGGGGGGGTTGGGAGTGGGGGCAAAGGGAAGGAATGTAGATGTCCGAGCCTGACAATATCTAGGGAGGTCTCTCACTCTGGAGACCATGGGCACTGATAGGAGCTAAGAAAAACCAGGGGACAGTGAAGGAAATATATGCTAAAGAGGATCAAGCAGGGACAGGCTATGTTGATTTGCACCATCTACATTCTAATTTTGTTTTCAGTTGAAGCACACAAAAAGAAAAGAGAGAAAACAAAAATATAATTATATAATTACCTCAGGGGATTGTCACAGATGAACACCACAATCATTGACCAGAGCCAAGGGGAAAAAAAAAGAAAAAAGGACAACAATCCAGGAGTCCCATTGGGCCTGCTCTTAATCATTACTTCCTTCTTCTTCCTTCCCAAAAATAACCTCCAGTTTGACTCCTATTGCTTTAACAGATCTGTGACTATTAAATTTTATATAAGTGGAATCATATCTTGTTGTAATTATAGTTTATTCTTGTTTATTGTTGCATGGTTTTCTACTATATGAATACTAGAGGCCTGGTGCATGAATTTGTGCAAGGGTGGAGTCCCGCTGGGTGGCCTACAGGGATCAGGCCGAAACCCACAGTCCAAGGCCGCCTGCAGCTCCTACTTGCTGCTCCTGCTCATTCCAGACTCACTGTGCCTGCCTCAAGCTCTAACTAGTGCTGCCGCAGAGTGCTCACCAGCAATGAGCCCTGTATCTGGCACCTTCTAAGGGGAGTGGCCTGCAGGATCAGGCTGAAACCGGCTCTCTGACATCCCTGGGGGGGTCCCAAATTGCAAGAGGGTGCAGGCCAGGTTGAGGGACCTCACTAGAGCACCATCTGGCCTGGGAGGGACTGTGGGAGGGCTCCAGGGCATGTGCAGCCCATCTCATTCAGTCCCAATCAGCTGGACCCCAACAGCAAGCTAACCTACCAGTTGGAGCATCTGCCCCCTGGTGGTCAGTGCACGTCATAGTGAGCAGTTGAGTGGCCTTAGCATACCATTAGCATATTACGCTTTGATTGATTGTTCGGTTGTTATGCCGTTTGGTCTATTTGCATATTACCCTTTTATTATATAGGATATCACAATATATCTGACAATTCTACAGTTGATGGATGTTTGGGTTGTTTTCAATGGAGGACTATTACAAATAATGCTGCTTGCAGCAGTCATGTATATATATATATGTGTACTTTCCTCAAATGCACATGTGTGTGCACTTCTGTGGTATATATCCAGGAGTAGAATTACTGGGTTTAGGGCTAGCACATGCATCATGCTGTCAAATCATTTTCCAAAGTAGTTCGATCACTTACACACTCATCAGTGGAATATGAGAGTTCCAGCTGCTCAATATCCTTATCAATATTTATATTATGAGTCTTTTAAGTTCCAGCTATTCAGGTGGGTATGTAATGTAGCTGATTGTAGATTTAATTTGCATTTCTCCGAAGAAGAATAATGCAGACCTTTCCACGCTCTGCACTTAATTTATTTTTTTAAGTGGAGGAGAGAGGCAAGAGAGGAAGTCAGAGCGAGACAGTGTAAGAAGGACTCAGCATGCTGTTGCTGGCTTTGAACATGGAGAAAGGGAACCACAAGACAAGGAACACAAGAGCCTATGGAAGCTGGAAGAAGCAAAGAAAAAGACTCTCTCCCAGCACCTCCAAAGAGAAACGTGGTCAGTAGATATGGATTTTAGTCCAGTGACACTCATGTCAGACTTCTGACCTACAGATAAATTTGTGTTAGGTAAGGCAATTGAGTTTGAGGTAAATTGTCATGGCTATGATAGGAAGTATTAATGACATTCAGAAACAAACAAAAAATCAGTATCCAGGGTCACATAGTTACTTAATTCATGTTTCAAAATCCAAAGACGTGGTCACATTTAAGGAGCAGCAGTCCCGTCTAGAAGAGGGCACTGCCATTGCAGCACAGCACGGGCACCTTTGAACTAGCAGGGGGGTTATACCTGACTCTAAGAAAAGGATTTTAATCACAAATAAGTGTATCAACAAGTGTACCAGCTATACAGGTGGGGAGAAGCCAAGTTCCACTACTGGTTTCCATGTGAGCGCCATCGGGAGTGAGCCCAGAACTAAGGCTCTGCAATTTTGAACCATTTCAATTCAGAATCAATGATCATTTTCTAATTAAAATATATTTGACATATGACATCGGATACATTTAAGGTGCACAGCATTTTGACTTGATACATTTACATACTGTAATATGATTGCTATTGTAGCTATAGTTAGCACCTCTATCATGTCACCATAATTAGCATTTCTTTTTTTTTTTTGGTTAGAATAATTAAGATCTAAATTCTTAGCAATTTTGATGATTGTATTGTCTGTAGTCACCGCACTGTACTATAGACATCATATCTCTCAGACCTGTTTTTCTACAAGTTGCAAGATCAATAATAATTTATTAAGTCCCATTGTGAGCCTGAGACTACATGAGTTAGTTGCCTTCGTGTACAAGGCCTAAAGATTTTTCTGGCCTAGGTGATTTCTGGTCCGCCCTG
The DNA here is from genome assembly GCA_963924515.1 of Vespertilio murinus. Taxonomy (NCBI): domain Eukaryota; kingdom Metazoa; phylum Chordata; class Mammalia; order Chiroptera; family Vespertilionidae; genus Vespertilio; species Vespertilio murinus. Next base: position 11,430,304 of record OZ004712.1, on the reverse strand, counting down.
TTGGTTTAGCTCCCATATACTGTCGTTGACAATGTAGAGAGAACATTTCTGAGAAAAGATTGTGCCAACAGGGGTGAGGGCAGTGGAGAGAGAAAGGGTTTAAGTATAAAGAGTAAAAAACAGCTGGGATTTCAAACTTTACAGCTTGAAAATAGTAACTTACAGTTTCTATAACTAAGTAATTTAACCTATGAGCCATAAAACACGATGGTGACTAATCCTGATACAGGTAACACTAGTCTTTTAAAAATATATATATTTTTATTGATTTCAGAGAGGAAAGGAGAAGGAGAGAGATAGAAACATCAGTGATGAGAGCGAATCACTGATTTGCTGCCTCCTGCACACCCCCACTGGGGATTGAGCCAGCAACCCAGGCATATCCCTGACCATGGCCTCCAGGTTCCTAGGTCAACCACTGATCCATGCCAGCCGGGCAGTAACACTAGTCTTTATAAACAAAGGGAAAAGTGAACATTGACAGGTGTTTGGTTGAATTGTGAAATAAAACTATCCTAGAAAGACCTTTCTTTGAATAACTCATACACAGAAGAGGGTCTCTGAAAATGTGGGCAAACTTTGATACGTAATGCTCTCTGAGGGCCAAAGAAGGGTTTAACATGGCCTCCAGTCCCATCAGACAGTGTTTTCCAGAGCTCACTGCAAATGGCCTTCCTCTGCATCTCAGCCAAGACGTGATGCTAGGTGACCTCGTCGCAGGTTGATTGGAGTATTTGAATATCCCATCATAGGCTTTATTTATCAGATTGACATACTGGAAGTGTAGAAACAGTGGCCAGGAATGAGACAATGAGGAGAGTACTTTGAGAGGGTAGCACATGACATGCTAAGTAACAACCACAAGCACTTAATACACACACCTCTGTCTAGCAGATCTTCTGCTGAAGTCTCACTGAAAGGGAAACCCTAAGGGACAGGCAGACCTCCACAGAGCAAAGGGCCAAGGACAGCCTGAGATGCTGAGCCACATTCAAAGCGGTGTTGGGGGAGACCAGCGAGCTCCTGGCTAAGTCCGGAACTAGCTTTTTGTGATAAGGCGTGAAGGGGAGGAAGGAAGCTTGGAAGGAAGAGTGGACATAAAATGACATAAGGCAAAAGTCAAACATTTTCCCATTTTCCCAAAGGCTGGCACCAAAGCATTAAAACCTGAACTATCCTGCATTCCCGGGTTGGCCAAAGCCACCATTGACACTAATAGACCCAGCATTTTGACCACCTTAATTACTTATTACCTGTGGTGCATTTGGAAGGATGGAGTTGACCTCTCCTGGTGAGCCAGTTTTCTCTTATTCATCCAGTTTGCCCAAAGAGATAGATATAGGTGAGCTTTAATATCATCACATTTTCATGTTTGTGCAATTTGTACCTTATTCAGATAAACAGCCTGGTGTTGCTGGCATACATCTCCTGGGGAGAAAAATATTCATCTCTCTTTTTCCTCTCTAGGAAACACAGAGGATCTGAGGAACTGAGTTTTGAGGTAGACCCAGAGGGTCTAAAAGATGCACAGTGGGGCAGTGGCAAAGACACATTGTGGAACTGGAAGTCGGGATTAAGTGGAAACCTCACACTGATCTTGTAAGATGTGTGACTTTGAACAAGCTCTGTGGAGCTCAGCTTTGTCATCTGTGAAATGAGGGGATTGAACTCTGTTCTGAAATTTAATGTTCCCTTAGTTGACATATTGGGGTTTTGCTCAAAGCTTTTACCCAGAAGTTGGGGGTGTGGCTTAAGAGGCCGGGTTATTGTCAATCTCCTCTCAGAGGTTGTTGGTTCTGGTCCCTGAGAGGCTCGGTACTCATAGAGCATTCCCCCTGGCTCCTTTGATTTCTAGTTCTGTGTGGCTTGGGCCAGTGGGAGATACCTGCAGGAGAACTGGGGGGGGGGGGGGGGGGGGGGGGAAGAGAGAAAGAGAGAGAGAGAGAGAGAGATTTCTTCCTGCTCCCATGTCCTGCATCTACAAGTCCAGTCTCTAGGGAGTGACCCTTCTCGCTGCTAACCCCTTCGCTCTCCTTGCTTCCTCAGACCTACAATAATAATAGCTTCCCACTGTGGCTATTACCTCAACATCCTTGCTGACTCCCTTACCCATGCCCTCATCTCTGTAAACAGTCCCTTTACTAGTTAATGCCTCTTCCATTGAATTATTTGGAGTGGAGAATTCAGTTTCCTATCAGGATTCTGGCTCATACCAAAAAAAAACCAAACAAAATACAAACAAACAAAAAACCTTCTGTTCAAAAGGAAACTGTGAATTACAGAACTCCCTTCATCCTCCCCTCCCTACTTGATGTTAGCTATTACTTCTTTTCTCATCTGCAGAGGATGATGAGGTCTGAGGATGTATTGGAGGAAGAAAAGGCATACAGAGTTAAGAGTTTTATTTTTTTCTCATTATTACTTACACATATGGTTTTCTAACTGGACTTCACCAGAACAGCAACTCACAATAATATACAGCTACATACTTTACACAAAAGAAATCCAGGTTTGGAAATGGTTAAATTATTTGGCTAGTATAAATGCCAAATTACAGGGTCCATGTTCCAAAGACCATTCCCTCCCTCTCCACACCTTTCCTGATAAGAATTATTGGACTTGACTTTGAAACATAACCAGATTAAGCAGGCAATTTCCAAGCTTTCCCTTTCATTTTTGTTTTTTTGGTTTTTTAAAATATATTTTATTGTTATTTTACAGAGAGGAAGGGAGAGAGAGAGAGAGTTAGAATCGTCGATGAGAGAGAAACATTGACCAGCCTCCTGAACACCCCCCACCAGGGATGTGCCCGCAACCAGTGTACATGCCCTTGACCGGAATCGAACCTGGGACCTTTCAATCCACAGACCGATGCTCTACCACTGAGCCAAACCGGTTTCGGCTCCCTTTCATTTTTGCATCCAAGATATTATGATCCATGACTTGAATGCATTTTGCATTTTGGTTGTTAGTCAGAAGTTGAAAGTTTTTAAAAACTTGGCTGTACCAAGCTTCATTTATGTACTGACATTTATATTCTTTTCTTCCCGATAATAACCTTCCTCCCTGTGTCCCCTTCTTCCCTCCTTCCCCGGTCATCGCGAATGGGGCCACTCCATCATCTAAAAAAAAAGGGATTTGAGAAGCTTAATGTCTATTGTAGCTATCTCAGATTTGACTGAAAATTTGACTGTGATGTCTGAAAACTAGATGTGCTGGTGAAGCAGAAGATTGGCGTGGAGGTGGGGACTCCGCAATCGTGGAGAACAACACCTGGAGCTCTTAGAGGAAGCGGTGAAGTGGAGGAAGGAATGGAAAAGCTTTTAAAAGCAAAAATAGCTTCCTTTCCTGAGGAGTGTGCCATAGAACCCTAACACTGCACCCCCTGTGGGGGTAGAAGTGGGGGTGGAGGATGATGGTAAAATGAGTTTGGAAAATACATAGTGCAGCACCTTCCTGGAGAGCCCAAAAGCATCCAAAAGCATGGAAAACTCCTGTAGTAAAGAATTCTGCTGGCCCTAGCCGCTTTGGCTCAGTGGATAGAGCATCAGCCTGCAGACCAAAGGCTCCCCCCAGGTTTGATTCCTGTCAAGGGTACATACCCTGGTTGCAGACTCCTCCCTGGCCCGGGCCCTGGTTGGGGCATGAGCAGGAGGCAACAAGCGATGTGTTTATCTCCCATCAATGTTTCTCTCTTCCACTCACTCAAAAAAAAAAAATCAATGGAAAAATATCTTTGGATAAGGATTAACAAATAAACAAACAAAAAGATTTCTGCTTAATGATTGAATCCCCATGTTACCCCTCAAAATTTTTAGTCATAGAAACATTTTTAAAAATATTTTAAAAATTTATTTCAGTGAGGAAGGGATAGGGAGAGAGAAACATCAATGATAAGAGAGAATCATCAATCCACTGCCTTCTTCACACACACACACACACACACACACACACACACACACACCCTGAGGATCGTGCTCACAACCCAGGCATGTGCTCTGACTAGGAATCAAACCGTGACTTCCTGGTCCATAGGTCAATGATCAACCACTGAACCACACTGGCCAGACTGGTTGGATAAAATGAGATGATCCCTGTAAAGCCCTTAACATCATGTCTGACACAGAGTACTAAGTAGAAACAGATGTTAATTATTGCTATTTATTATAACTTTTGGTAAAAACTCAAAACTTGTTATTAGCTCCTTCCAAAGTAACTGAAAAGGTTCGGTAGGTTCTGTCCTCGGGTAACATAAAGAGAAAGGAATGTTCACACCACAGTAACATGACCTTTCACAGACAGAAGTCTTACGTGGAAATGTATCAGAATCATGGACAAAAATGTGCTTGTGTATGGTCATAAAGAATGACTGGCATGTTTGTACATGGAAGAAATGAACTGGATAAACATATGCATTTTTTTCAGTTTTGTGGTACAAGAAGAAAGAGCAAATACATGGCTTGAGAGATTTGCTTTTTCATTTTTTATAGCCTCCTCACAGTTGCAGTTATTTAGGTAACAAAATGAAACATGAAGGAGGTAAAGACATTTATTTCACTTCTGCTCCTACCTGGCTTACAAAGCAGAATGGAGGCTCTGACAAACGGCAATTGTTAAGATAACGTTGATCTGCTTCTTTAGAAGGAATTTGTCTTGTCTAAGACTTTCAAGTGCTTCCTAATTTAGAAATGTACTGGAGTATGTTTCTCACTGACAACTACTAACTAATGACATTGAATCTTTTGAAAGAAAATTGTTTTTCTACTCACAGTACGTTGTGAAAGCATTAAGAATAGATGTGTGCTTTTACTGAGTACTTTCTGTGATTAAAAGCATAGAAATGGATTATTACTTACATAGGTATTATCTCATTAATGAAAGATAACATTGTCAATTAGCTGGGAAAGAAAAGGCTGGTATTAAATTTAAACGTTACTCATTTTAAATACAGGTATTTTGCCCTGGCCGGGTGGCTCAGTTGATTAGTCCTGATAACACCGAAGTTGTGGGTTTGATCCCCGGTCAGGGCACATGCAGAAATCGGAATCAACCAATGAGTGCATGATGGCTGGAACAACAAATCTCTCTCTCTCTCAATAAAAATTTTAAAAATAGATGTATTTTCATTTTATTGAGTTTAAGACACACATTTGACATCATGTAGTTATATGTGGCCAAAGTAACAGAAGCTCTGATTTAAAGTAGCTTAAACAAGGAAATGTGCACAATCTTACATACCGGGAGGTGCTTGGTTGATTCAGGGGTTCAATAATGTTGTCAAAGGCTTGGACTCTGTTCCTCTCTCTATTCTGCCATCCACAACACTGGCTGATTAGCCAGGGTGGTTCTCTCCTCGTGGCAATAAAATGGCTGCCAGCGATCAATAACTGTCCATTGTTCTTCTACGTCAGGAAAGAGTAAACCCTCCAACCACGGGAGAGGAATCTTTGCCTTTGGTCAGATTGGGCCCGTTGACTACATTTGCTCACCGCCAATCAGAGGAGTGACACCGTTGTTCTATACCAGTGATTCTCCAAGCGCAGTCCCCAGGTCAGCAGTTTAAGCTTCTGAGAACCTGGAAATCTGTTAGAAATGCACACTTTCAGTCCTCACTCCAGCTCTATTGAACAAGAAATGCTGAGGGTGCGGCCCAGCAATCTGAGTTTTAACAAGTGTTCCATGTACTCTGACGTTTGAAGACTGCTGCCTTAAACTAAAAGGAACCCACCCCTGGAGATGGGGAAAGGGTGGATGCCCAGACCAAATTGGGGTTATGTTAGGAAGTGGAAAGAGAAAGGTATGCCTCTTGAGATACTAACAGTATATACATCTGAATTTTTCAAGAACAGTACTGGTTTCAAATATTCCATTCCATGGGGTTTTCAAACAAGGTCATCATTAAGAGAACTATCTCAAAAACTTTCATGAAATTCTTTTTGTGAATATACCGTCATATATATATATATATATATATATATATATATATATTCAGAAGAGCTGAGTTCCAATTCTAGTTCTGTCCCTGATGAATTCTTTGTCCTTGTGAAATTCACTTAGACTCTGCAAACCCCAGCTTTTACTTCGGGAAGGGTGTTGGCAAGAGAGAATCTTTAAGTTCCTGAAGATAAAAACAATTATAAGCAGCACTTATTAAGAACTTGCTATGTGCCAAGCACTGCCAAAGACTTTATTTAGTGCACTGTCATTTAAAACTTAGAATTGCCTCTATGAAGTATGTAACTTTGCCAAGTTTACAGGCTGCTGAGTGAAGAATGTGGGATTCAGGTCTATCTGATCCTACAGCCCATGTGCTAAGCCTCTGCTCTACACTGGCCCACTCTCTTCCACTCCCACCCCCCATCATACTAACTGTTCATGACTCTATAATGTATTTGGTTTTATATGGTTTAGCTCATCATGCTTTTTTTTTTTTTGGAGAGTCATCAACAGGCTTTAATGATGAATGGATACACAAAATATGGTCCACCTACACAATGGGATATTACTCAATCATAAAAAGAAATGAAGTACAAAAAAAGAGAAAGAAATGGAATATTGATATGTCACAATATAGATGAGCCCTGAAAATATGACGCTAAGTGAAAGAAGCTAGACACTGGTCCCACACTGTATAATTTCCACTTACATAAAATGTCAAGAATAAGAAAATCTGTAGAGACAGATTAGTGGTTGCCAAGGAATGAGGGGGAGTAAGGAGGAAATGAGGGGTGACTGCTAATGGGGTGATGAGAATATTCTAAAATTGATTGTGGTGGTGGTTACACAATTCTGAATATACCACAACCACTCAACTTTACACCTTAGATGGCTGAATTATATCTAATAAAGCTGTTATTTTAAAAATTGCTTTATGGACCCTAAAGATGCCAAAGTCCAGGGATTTCCTACGCAGAGGGATCCAGAGCTTCTTTCTTCAGCCAAAGTGGGATCTGGCCGCCCTGATGGTGCCATTAGCACAGCCCTTCTCAAAACAAACGTGCCCTCATCCCAGAATGGTTGGAAGCTTAGGTGAAAGATTTGAGTCCTAAGCGTGTGGGTTTAATGGCAGCCAGGAGGGAGGACTGTACATCCAGCAGCTGCTGCAGATTTTTACTCTACAGAGCAGCTGGGGGGTTGCAGGGGGGGGAGATAGATTTTTCTCATTTTTATCTTACATGTTTCTAAAATACTATTCTTATTTTTGGACAAATGATGTGTTCATTTCCCATTGCCATGTAACACATTTCCACAAATGTATTGGTTTAAAACGGTACGTGTTTATCATCTCACGGTTCAGGAGGTCAGGAAGCCAGGCTCGGCATGGCTGGGTTCTCTGTTCAGGGTCTCACCAGCTGAAACCGAGCTGTCAGTTGTGGCTTCGGTATCATCTGGGGTTCTGATCCTCTTCCAAGTTCACTGGTTATGGGCAGAATTCAGTTCCTTTTGGCAGAGGAATGAGGTCTCATTGGTTTGCTGGCTACTGGCTGGGGTTGGCTCTCAGCTCCTAGAAACCATCCTCGGGACCTTGTGCCCTGACTTCCTCCATCTGAAGCCACAGCGCCAGAGTGGCAGAGCCAACTTGCACACCTACCCACCATGCCACAGGGGAAGGAAGGTGGAAGAAGCAAGGTTCACCAGCAGGTAAACACACGTCTGTGTGCCAAGTCCAAGGCAAGAAAGAGATGGGAGGCAGCCTTGGGACCCCTTGGTAAAGCAGGGAGCTCATCTGGGGCTTGAGCTCTGCATGACCCTTGATGGAAGAATCAGCAGCATTTACTGTGGGATAGCACTTGGCAAGGCTCTACTGGGTTGACAGAAGCTGGAAAAAGCTTACAGCAGGCCTGCTCTCTGCGCTCCCAGAAGCCCCTGGTTTCTCTGAGGCGTCCAAGAGGCTCAGAATACTCTGGGGACCAGTTTCTTCTTCTGAGAAGCCCCAAGCCTGGGTTCCTCTCCGATTCACCCCCAGGTTCCAGGGTTCTGTGCTGGGGGCGTAGGCACCTCCCCTCAGGCAGCTCCAACGAGCACCCGTGAGGTCACGTCCGGGGCGTGCCAGCCGGAAAAAGTCATCATGCTCTTTTAAAGACAGTTTGGTGTAATGAAAAGGATGTGGACATTCAATTCAGGCGACAATTTGAACCTTGGCCTCACCACTCTCATGACCTATGACTTCAAGAAAATGACCTAGCTTCTCTGAAACTTAAGTTGTCAATCTATAAAATAACACTTTTGTTTGGTATCTGTAAGGATTAAAGGAGGTGATGCATATAAAAGTGCTTAGCACAGTGCCTGAACTATAGCTGGAATTCAATAAATGTGCATTTTTTCTCTGCCTAGTGCCTGTTGAGAAATGTCATTTGCTGAGTAAGGGTAAAGGGTTGTAGAATACCCATTCATTCATTCATTCATTCATTATTTATTTATGTATTTCCCAAAATATTTCCATTCCTTAATGACCTTACTGAGCAGCACAGGGGATGGAAAGATTACCTGTGACTTCTTGGCTAAAAGTTTTCTAGACATAAGAACCCAGATAGAGAAGCTTGTCCAGGACAAGAACAGCCTAGAGCTTCCATCAGCCTCCATCCCCCCATGCAAGCTCTCCCAACAATCTCTTCCCCGAGTTTTTTCAAGTAGGCTGCGTAGATCTACATTTGAATTTGGGAGACCATTTCCAAATTTTAGAAATATTCCTCTTAACCTGTGTTAACCTCAAAATAGAACAGTCACGGTGGGGTAAGAATTCCCCTCTTTCCTTAGACAGGCTCCCTTGCAATGGAGGGGTAACAGCACCCTCAGGCCGAGCTTTGGGAAGGTTATTAGAATGGCAACAAAGGCCACGGCTCCCTAGGAAAGAACCTTCGATCAAAGCAGCTACATCAACAAGGGAAGCATTTTAGCGGCCAAGATCACAGTGCGTGCTGTGAATATTTCATGACTCACTTCCATGGGGTTTAAAGGATTGTTTAGGTCAGTTGCTTTATGGCTCTATCAACACATCATTTTTAAAAGTTAAAAGGTAATCAATTTAGGAAACACACACCTTTCAAATACGTAAAAAGTAAGAAGCTCTTATGTTTGCTTTAAATTTTAATGCTATAGTTGGTTTGAGCTGGTTAATTTTGTCATCTTGAAAAATAACTGACTTTTAAAGTAAATTTACAATAAATGGCTTCTGAAGCTATTTAGCGCTTATACTTTCTTACAACATTATTCAAGCAGAGTGGACATTTATAGCCTTGTGATTTTTCCAAGGCCATGACCAATACCCCTTGTAGTAATATTAACTCTAAAATGTTCTTTATTGTAATCAGGAAGCAGTAATAGATCATAAAGATAAATGTATGTTATTATTCCTCTGGTTAACATAAAAACACAAAATGAAAAGAAAAAAAAAAGCTTGTTTTGCATCTCTCTTTAAGACAATGCCAAGACAGCCTATGGCCATATATCTTGTGTCTTCATGAGCAGAAAAGAATATAAAATTGGGAAATATCCAAAAATGTCAATATTGATAGTCATTCTTAATACTTCAACTTTATAATTGTGCCAAGTTTTCCTATAAAGTTTTTATTTATAATATACATTGATTACATATATATATGTAGTTATATAATACATAATTGTTCTGATATTACAATATGAAGAGATGGGTTAATGACCAAGGATCTTGCAATTCTATAAGGTAAAACACAGACCCAAGTATTTTTTAAAGCTCCCCAGAGGATCATAATGTGCAAGCAGAGTCAAGAGCCACTCATCCCAAAGTTTCTACCAACCACACATGAACATGCACACATGTTTTCTTAACTTCACTGGGAACACCACCTACTAGTGATATAGTCTCATAGTACAGACAAGTTCAAGAGCCTTGCTGCTTGCTCTCTGCCTGCTCCCTCTCTCCATTATCCCTATAGAATTTCCCCTTGGGCAGAACATCCAAGACTGGTTTGCCGTGTGTGTGTGTGTGTGTGTGTGTGTGTGTGTGTGTGTGTGTAGCAGCAAAGCTCTGTTCTTTTGCCAAATTATATTTCCTCTAGACACAACAAATGAATCTGAGCACAGCAGAAGTTACAAAATGGAAGTGGAGTGGCTGAAGCCCCTTCTACTCTTCTATTCCCTCTCCATTATCATCGAAACCCAGGGCTTCTGAGAGCACTATCTATCTATCTATCTATCTATCATCTATCTATCTATAGCATCATTTAAAAACCTCCCATTCAGACACTAGGGAACATGCCAGAAAAAGACTAATTTCAAATGTGAGAGGAAGAGCCCAGAGCAATCTGCTGAATCCTATATATAAAAAGCTAATATGCAAATCAACTGAACAGCAGAACGACTGGTCACCATGATATGCACTGACCACCAGGGGGCAGATGCTCAACACAGAAGATGCCCCCCTGGTGATCAGTGTGCTCCCACAGGGGAGTGCTGCTCAGCCAGAAGCCGGGCTCATGGCTGGCAAGCACAGTGGTGGTGGTGGGAGCCTCTCCTGCCTCCTTGGCAGTGCGAAGAATGTCCAACTGCCAGCCTAAGCCCACTCCCTGTGGGGCTTGGGCCTAAGCTGTCAGTCGGAAATCCCCTGAGGGCTCCTGGGCTGCGAGAGGGCACACGCCAGACTGAAGGACCCCCTTGCCCAGTGCATGAATTTTGTGTACTGGGCCTCTAGTTGTACAACAAGCAGCACCACACAGGCAGGTACTGGATCGACCTCTACTTGCCCAGGACCACATAATGAAATACCAGTAACTGGATTTTTAGATTATTATCCAATTATTGGTTTGAATCATTCTAAGTAGGGCTTTTTCTACTGGGTAGTGGAGTGAAGCAAACCATATCCTGTTCTCCCTTCTCTACTGTCCCTCTGCCTGGAAATCAGGTCTCAGGGAATGTTCCAAGGGACCAGAAAAGTGACCGCCAGTCATGAATGAGCAGTATGCAGCCTAAAAGTGTACCTTCTTTGCTTTGGTGATTTAAGAAAGTAGCTGTGGGCAGGTTGCCTAAGAGTCTTGGTCTATGTTAAAAGCAAAACAGAGAAATGCTGGTTGGCATCATGTCCTCTCTCTGGCCACCTCTGCGACTCTACCATTGGCCTTTGTGAGCCCCCCTGCAGGGTTTCAGACCTGAGCGAATCATTTTTATTCACCAAACAGAAGAGAGCTTGGTTGAAACTGCTAACTGGAAGTTAGAGGGTGCACAAATGTTCTGTGCCTGCAACAACCCAATGATTAATCTAATACCAATGCTTCAAGAAGTTAACCAACTTGGCTAAGAGTACAAAGTAGTTGAGATGAAATTCCACTCCACACTTGTTTATCTCCAAAGCCCACCAGCTTCCCACTGCATTTCCTTGTCCTTAGGGCAAGAAGTTTTGATCAGAGGATGGTTAAGCCACGGTTCAATTCCCTGTCAGGGCACATGCCTAGATTGTGGGTGCCATCCCCAGTGGGGGAGTGATTCTCTTTCATCATTGATGTTTCTATCTTTCTCTCATTCTCTCTCTCTTCCTCTCTGAAGTCAATAAAAATAAACTTAAAAATATGAAAAAGACTAGCTGAGATAATAATTGAAACTGCGTAAAGGGTGCATGGAGTTTCATTATATTATTCCCTCTTCTTTTGTTTATGTTTACATTTTTTATTTAAAGTTTTGTTTTTCTGTATATAGATCTAATCAGTGTGACATAATGGAAATAACCAGTTAAGGAGACTGGGCAAGATTCTTAAATTCACAGAACTTCTTCTTCAAATTTAAAATGATGAGACTACCTTGTACCTTATAGGTATATTAAAGATTTAAAGAAATAATATCACCAAGTCACATAGTGCAAAGCCTGATACGTGGTAGACACTCAGTAGCTATTGTTATAATTATATGTTGTAAGTTAAAGAAGCAAGCATTTCAAACAAACTTGGAACAACATGTTTGGAGATTTTAACGGAAATAAATCTCAAAGCGGAATGGAATGAACTACCAAAGAGGAAGAGGTGGTATCCTATTCCAGAGAGCCTAAGGTTAGAACTTATCTTCCTAGGCAACAAGACAATTATCTGGAACACAAAAGGGAACAATTTTTGTTTATCTCATCTCTAAGGTAACCATTGAATCACCAGTGAAATAGCTCAGGAATAAATTGGACATGGTTTTCAAGGTCTCAGATTCCATTCTGTTTCAGTATTTGAATGAGAAGGACCAAAGAAATATGTCCTTGACTGGGGGAAAAGAAAAATAGGATCCAGAATTCTTTGATTGACATTTTTTCTATAACTTAAATTTGTACTCTTATGTGAAAATGGATTATTAGACAATTGTGCTTAAAATTTGCTCTTTCTTCTATATTAAATTAACCAATTAATGGCTTTACCATTCAGCTACTCAAACCAGAATTCTGACATACATACTCGATTCCCTTTTCCCTCTCACCTCTTCTCTCCCTATATACTTTCAATTAATTCCCAAGTCCATCAGTTTCGCTCTCACATGTCCTTAGAAAGTGTCCTTTAATCTAGACTTTCACCGTCACTGCCTTAGGCCAGGGCTCCAGCACCCCACAATTAAATTTCTGCAGCAATCATCAAACTGGTTTCCCTGCCTCCAGTTTCTTCTTCCTTCAAATCATATTCCAAAATGCTAGCAAAATGGGTTTTTTTACACTCAAATCTGATAATGTTATACCCTAGGTAAAATATTTCCATAGCTCCCCACTGTCTACAGAAGTTTGAATCCCTTAGCGTGGCATACAGAGGCCCCGTGCCCACTTTTCTAACCACGTGTTCTCTTAATCTCTGTGTTCAAAGGCACCTTGTCCCCTGTTCTCTAGCCACACTGAATGACTTGTCATTTTCTCTGAGTGCATGTTCTCTTCTGCTGCTCTCTGCATTCCCGCTGCCTTATAAGACATTAGCCCCCAGTCTATTTGAAAAACCTTGCTTATACTTCATGAACCAGCTTGAATGTCCCTTTGTGGGTCAAGTTTACCCTGTTGCTCACAGCCACCATATTGAGTTAGAGTCTAACTTAAATTTTAGCCTTTACTATGCATACATATACATGTTGCTCATGTATATGTATGCATATACACCTATTTTGAAATCTTTTAACAGTAACATCTGTGTGTGAGAGTGTGTGTGTGAGTTTGTGTGTGTGTGAGTGTATGTGTGAGTGTGTGTGTGTGTGTGTGTGTGTGTGTGTGTGTGTGTGTGTGTGTACTAGCCCATGAGCTCCTGGAGAACAGAAATCACAGCTTATTTGTCTTTCAAAAACAAATAAGCATTTTTATTGATTTCAGAGAGGAAGGGAGAGGGAGAGAGAGATAGAAACATCAATGATGAGAATCACGGATCAGATGTCTCCTACATGCCCCCTACTAGAGATCGAGCCTGCAACCAGGGCATGTTCCCTTGATCAGAATTGAACCTGGAACCCTTCAGCCCGCAGGTCAATGCTCTATCCACTGAGCCAAACGAGCTAGGGTGATCCATTTATTTTTGACGAATGTGCTGAGGTTACTCAATGGAGAAAGGATAAACTTGAAGTACATGATAAGTAAGCTGTGGCCCTGTATAATCATATTAATTATGTGGCATTAACATAATTTACTTAATGAATGGATGAGCACTTTAAAAGTTAAAACAGGCCTTTTTTTCATATATATATATAGGAATAGAATAGTCTCTGAAATAGCATAGTAAAGGCTAAAATTTAAGTCTTTCAAACTGCTACTGGACGTATTCAATTTGTCTTTGTTTTATTTAAAGGGGGAAAAGCTTGTTTTATTAAATAAAAGTAATAGTTATTGTTAGGCTTTTTATATATGAAGGCTTTAAGTCTCCATTATCATGTTGAAAGGTTAACAGTCTCAAGTTGCCTACTACGTTATATTCCAGGAGTTATAATAGTGTTGGTTTTATATATATATATATATATATATATATATATATATATATATATATATATATATATTCCTTTTGTAGAAATACATCTTAGTTAGGCTTTGAAACCTCCTTTCACTTTAAAAATAACCACAATTTTATACTAATAGTAGCTTTGTGTGCATGTCAGTAAGAGAAAAAACTGGCATGATGTCATTTTAGTATGTATGTGCGTAGTGCATCAAGACGAGAAAGAGAAAACATTTTTTAATCCCATGCCTTCAGGCTAGCTGATCAGTTATCTGGCCTACGCTACAATGACATCTACTGGCTCAACCAGGACTGAGCACCCAGAGGTAATGGGAACTGACGGAGCATCTTTGGGTCCTCCTCTATGATTACTGGCTGACAGCGTGAGCTGCACAAGTCTGACTTGTGTCACTTAAGACTTGTGTCTTAAGTACAAAGATCATGTGTGTTTGACCTCTGTACCTCCAGTGCCTAATATTGTGCTTGTCATTTTAAATATGCTCCCAAAATGTATTAGATGATCATGAACGTAACTGCCTGTAATGTAAGCTTTTAAAAAGCCTGGTGTCCAAACAATACCATAAAAGTTAATTAAATTTTAAAATAATAATAATAAAATGCACTAAAAGAGTGGCTCTTCACTTTTGTGAAATAAACTTCTTTTAATTCTAATAATGATTCAGAGATGAAAGATGCTGACGACACCTCACCATACCAGCAGACAGCAGCTGCGTGTTGCTGAAGGATGCCCAGGACCAAACCAGAGACGGTTGGACCTGCATTACCACCACTTGTCCACCAACCAGATCTGAAATATCATGGCTGACATGTACACATAAGGAACTATTTGACATTGAAATTGGGACTCAAAAGAACTGTTGGCCCAGAAAGGAACTCACTACAGACTGATTCATTTGCCTCTCAGCATAACCATCATGGCTTGTTGCAGTTTAGGTTCTTACAATGGTATTTCTTGGATCACATGATCTCACACATCTAGAGGAAATAACGAACAACATAGACTTGTGAACAAAAACAGATCCAGAGAAAGAGAAACAGCTATCAGACTCTCAAACCTCAGAGGGAAAGTAGGGGAGGGTGGGGGTAATGGGAAGAGATCAACCAAAGGACTTGTGTGCATGCGTATGGGCCTAGCCAGTGGCCATGGACAACACTTGAAAGTAACCAAGATGTCCTTTAGTAGATGAGTGGAAAAACAAGCGGTTGTGCATTAATACAGTGAAATATTCAGCAATGAAATATTATCCAGCAATAACATACACTATCAAGCCACAAAATGATATGGATGAACCTTAATTGCATATTGCTAAGTGTAAGAGCCAATCTGAAAAGGCTAGATACTGTATGATTCCAACTATATATGACATTCTGGAAATGACAAAGCAAAACTAAAAACTAAAAAGTTCAGTGAGCCGAAACCAGTTTTGCTCAGTGGATGGAGCGTCACCCTGCAGATTGAAGGGACCGGTTCGATTCTGGTCAAGGGCATGTACCTTGATTGTGGGCACATCCCCAGTGGGGGGTGTGCAGGAGGAAGCTGATTGATGCTTCTCTCTCATCGATGTTTCTAACTCTCTATCCTTCTCCCTTCCTCTCTGTAAAAAAATCAATAAAATATATATTTTTAAATAATAAAAAATATATATTTTTAAAAAACTAAAAACTAAAAAGTTCAGTGGTTGCCAGGGGTTGGGGGGAGGGAGAGATGAATAGGTGCAGAATGAGGATCTTTAGTACAGTAAAGCTATTCAATATGATACTATGATGGTAGATACATGTCATTATACATTTGTTCTCAAGCCCATAGAATGTACAACACAGAGTGAACCCTAACGTAAACTATGCAATTTAGCTAATGACAACATGTCAATACTGGTTCATCGATTGCAACACGTATCACACAGGTGCAAGATGTTAATAATAGGAGAAACTGAGAGGAGAGTGGTATGTAGAAACTTTCTGCTGAATTTTTAAAAGGTTTTTATTTTATTGATTCTTAAAGAGGTAGGGAGAGAGAGACAGAAACATCAATGTGAGAGCAGAACATCAATCAATCAGCTGAGGGATTGAGCCTGGGCACGTGCTCTGCCTGAGAATCGAAGCAGCAACCTTTGGCTGCACAGGACTATGTCCAACCAACCGAGCCACACCAGCCAGAGCTCTGTTCAATTTTTATGTAAACCTTAAACAGCTCTTATAAAACAGTCTATTGACTTTCTTTTAAATTAAAAAGGTAAACATCTATCATATTGAGACATTATAGGATCTTTTTGTTATAGTTAAAAAAAAATGCAGTCCCATAAGAAATGAATAGGCTTATATTCCAAAGTCTTTCTCTGTAAATCTTAAACAGCTCTTAAAAACAGTCTATTGACTTTCTTTTAAATTAAAAAGGTAAACATCTATCATATTGAAACATTATAGGATCTTTTTGTTATAGTAAAAAAAAAAATGCAGTCCCATAAGACATGAATAGGCTTATATTCCAATGTCTTTCTCTGCTACATTTTTTAAATGATACATCATCTATGCCAGAAGTTTATTTTATAAGTGCTTGTGTAACCAAGTCTAACAGAAGGTTATTTTGCTATTATAAGCCCAAAGGAGAAAAAGGCTTTTTACTTAATCCCAGGGTTGATGAAATTAAACACTTCATTTGGTGTACTTTTCATTTTGATGTCCCTTAGGACTGAGAATTGCCTTTCTCAGAAAGTAATATAAATCGACTATGAATTGCTGGAGTGAGGGAGGGAAGAAGGGCGATTCTATTATAGCTCCTGCCAAGAGCTCTCAGGCACATCGAGCAAGCTGCTGCCAAGAAATGTTTAATAGTGCGGAAGGGAGTTCTACTCCCTAGATCCTTGTGAAAAACTGAAAATTGCTTTTGGTCTGTCAGTTCCATTATAGAAAGTCATAGACTTTAAAATTGATTACCATTTTATCTCAGAGAGCAGAGTGGCAGCCCAGAAAATCATGATTCCTATAAATCCTCATTTGAATTCCTAATACGTAGGTCAGCAAGAGAGAAAATGCCTGCCCACTCCCCCCCCCCCAAACACACACACACACACACACACACACACACACACACACACACTTCTTTATCTCTTATGGTTGGACTAATCTACACTATTAAAAGAGAAACATGCAAATTGACTGTCACTTCGTGATGCCCACCAGCCAATCTAGAGTAGGTATGCAAATCAACCCAACAAATATGGCGGTGGCCTTGCCCCCCAGCAGCTCCGGGCCTCTGAGCAGCATGCATATGGAGGGAGTTACAGGAGTGGTGCTTGGCTGGAGCAAAGACAGAAGGTGGTGGCCAGAGCAAAGGCCTGAGTCCTGGGTGCCAGAGGAAAACCAGTGCTGGCAGCCAGGTGAAGGAAGGCCTATTGCATGAATCTTTGTGTAATGGACCTCTAGTAATACAATAATAAAATTGACACAGTAACAGATTAACAGGAGGAAAAAAACCTATTTAATACTTGCACATGGAAAAATCAAACCAGGCATTTAAAAGAATGCTTTTTAGACAATGAAGCAATAAATCTGTTAGAAATTGACAACACAAAAATGTTAGTGCTCATTAGAAAGGACTCTAAGCAAGGTTTGGGCTTAGGCAGTAAATTAGTAAAGGCATTATAAGGTTTGCTTATATAGGCTTTTTTGACTCTGGATTTTTTTTAAAAATATTTTATTGATTTTTTCCAGAGAGGAAGGGAGAGAGATAGAGAGCTAGAAACGTCGATGAGAGAGAAACATCGACCAGCTGCCTCTTGCACACCCCCTACCAGGGATGTGCCCGCAACCAAGGTACATGCCCTTGACCGGAATCGAACCTGGGACCTTTCAGTCCGCAGACAGACGCTCTACCACTGAGCCAAACTGGTTTGGGCTGACTCTGGATTTTTTTAATCTTTTTTTTTTTTTTTTTAGTCTTGCCTTGTGCTTAGTTTAAGGTGACCAGACGTCCTGCTTTTGGTGGGACAGTCCCAATTTTTAACAATTTGTCCCGCGGCATTTTGAAAAAGTCCCAATTTTTGGAATAATTTTAACATTAAAAAAAATAAGGATTTTTGGAATAATTTTTAACAATTTAAAAAATCGGGTCTTTTTTTAAAATGCAGCAGGATGCGGGACAAATTGTTAGAAATCGGGACTGTCCTGCCAAAAGCGGGACGTCTGGTCACCTTAGTTTGCTCAGAGTGTAACGGTGCAGATACTGCGGTCTAGTCCAAAGGACTCCGGGACCTTTCTGACTGAGAGAGTGGACCCCGGGAGATGTAAGGGGCCTTAGAGATGCTCGACTCTACAATCTCTACCTAAACACTTCTTAGAAATGCATTTCTCCACCTTACTTTGTAAATGGCAGTTCTTCCCCTTCCCTCGCTACAAATGGTCATGCTAGGGGCCTGGCATTGTTGGGTGAATTCCCTTGTCACGTTTCCCTCTTCTGTAGCATTCGGCCAAGAACAGGCCCTGCGGCAATGATACAATCTGATATACCTGTTGAAGATATAGGGGAGGAATAAGTTGGAGAGAAGAAAGCATGGGGTCACTACTATTAAAACAGGTTATATTCTTTTTTAAAAATATATATTTTTATTGATTTCAGAAAGGAAGGAGAGAGATAGAAACATCAGTGATGAGAGAGAATTATTGATTGGCTGCCTCCTACACACCCCACACTGAGGATTGAGCCCTCAACCCACACATGTGCCCTGACCAGGAATCGAACCACGACTTCCTGGATCATAGGTTGACACTCAATCACTGAGTTATGCCAACTAGGCAAAACAGGTCATATTCTTGAAACTCATTTATTAACACAGTCGTATATTAGGCACAGAATCACCTACTAGCATTTTGGCCAACTCACCCAGATGTTAAATAACAGTTAGGATTCAAACCTTAGCCCATCTGATTCCAAGCCCACATTATTTTCACAAACTCTCAATGACTCACTAGGTTCCAGCCACTGTTTTAAGCACTATATACATTGAGTCATTTAATCTTCCCTATAGCTTTGTGAAGTAGGTACTATTCTCCCAAGTTATACATGATGACACGATGCAATGACAGCGCTGAAATTCTTTGCTCACAGCCATGCAGCTAGTAAGTGGCAAAATTTGGATTTGACCCCAGCTAGCCTTGACAGTATAATAGTGCTTGTCTAAACCTATAACTCAGGATTTTCCTTCTTACAAATGAATGTTGAATGCTCCCCCCATGGTGGTCAGTTTTCGTTATTAGAAAGCATCTTCCTTCCCTCTCTCTTTTGCTCTGCAGCAGGTGGCAAACATCCTGAGCTTACTGTGAGCAGAACACCATACTCAATCAGCAAGCTCACTCACTATGAGCCAATCCGCAGGAGTCAAAGCCTAGATCTCAGCCCTATCGACAAGTCCTATAACCTCTCTCTTGGTTCTCCTCTCTGTAAAATGGGGATATGCAACCCTATCTCATGGAAATGTTATGAGGATTAAAATGTATGTTGGTATAAATATTCTCAGCCCAGTGGTTGACACCATTCGAAACATGGTAGGTATTCTTATTCTTATCATTATCATTATTGTTGTAATGACATTACTGTGTTGTTATTATACCAGCGGCACAAAACATGATGAGAGTGCTTGCCATATATACATTTGTGTGCTATTTCCAAAGGGAGGTACTCACATTTCCAACCCTGTGAGAAGTGACTCATTGCTCTTTCTTCAAAAACATTAGAAGCAAGGCAGTAAGAGTTTGGAATAATAATGTGCTTTATATCAAAACACCATGTACCCAAGAATGGCAGCGAATTCTCACAAGTGCAAAGCCCGAAAATTGAGCCTGACTATTTGCATTGAGCCATGGGGCAAGGATGACAGAGAGGAATTGGTTATTAGGAAGATCTCCAAAACACAAGCACGGTGACTCAGCATGCCGGCCCTGCCCACATGTCCTCGGCGAGGAGCCTTTGGCACAGAATCCTCCAGCAGACACTGTGGACCCAACTGTCTGTCTTCCCTTCTCCATCGCTGCTAGAATGCCAGGCTTGTTCAAGTGCCAGGCAGCAATCTGCTCTGGGGAGGTCCATCCTGCCTCTGGGAATTCATCGTAACTGGCCTAAGCCAGTCGTGACATTTTCATTCCCCTTTACTTACAGTGGTTTAAGAAAGAAAGGTGCCCAATCAATTATAAGGAAAACCAGCCGAGGGTTATTAAAAATATTTTCTTCCCTGATAAAAGAGAAAGTCGTATGAAAACAAAATCCTTTCTTTTTGCTGGTATTATTAGATGAGGGCGCGATAGATGTTTAGAGCAGTGGCAGCTATCTTGTGACCACAAGGAGAAAGCCAAGAGAATGGCAGCCTAGCTGACCAGGAGCTCAAGTATCATTCAATCTTCTGGAACTTCCTACCTCTAGACTTCTTTTTATGCAGGATAGTAGACCCCTATTGGTTAGCAATGTTCAGTCAGATATTCTGTTACTTGCAACCAAACGCTTCCCAATTAATTCAAATCTAAACTAAAATCATTGATGTGTGACGTTGGGAGAGTGCCTAAAGCTCGCTATGCAGGCATGTATTATGGGGAAATAAACATTGCACAGTTTAACTAGGCTCATAATAACATTATGTTGTCAGACACCCCAAAATTCCCTCATACATTAGGAAGAGAAAAGAATGAAAAGAAGATGAGCTTTAGGATGTGACAGGTATGGGTCTGAGTCTTGGCTCTCCCGCTTACTGGCTATGTGGCCTTAAACAAATTATTTAACTTCTCTGAGACTCAGTTCTGAAATGTGTCAAATGGGAAGTCCAGGCCTCACTTGGTAGCACTTGTGGTAAAGATCACCTAGAAATACATAGAAAGCGTGCTCTTGCTTAATCTCTCTCTAAACTCTGCAGACCTGGCATATAGGAGGGCCTTCACTCAGTGACTGTGTGATTTGTTGCTTAAACTGGGAGTGATCCAGGCAACCAAGACATAATCAACTTAGGTTAATAAATACAGTCCCTTCTTTACCCCCAATTCACTCTTTCCTCTCCATCCCTACCCCCAATTTTTCAATTTTAAAATAATATTATTTAAAGTCCTCATGTTTCTATGTCATGCCAGTTATGGCTGGAGGCACCCTAGCCTCTCATATCTCTTGCCACTTCCCTTGCCAAGGAGAAATTTTGAAGGCCTCTCCAAGACTTCAGTGAATTAGCACCTTGGAACTCCTCAGCTCCAGTCCCCCATGTCCTCTGGAGTTGCTCCAGCCCCACATTCTATTACCTCATGACAAACGGGACAAACATCAAAAACAAAAAAATCACTCCCACCTAACATTCCAGAAGAAAGTAGATTCTACTGCAGATTTCATGGGAGACAGGGAGGGTTTGCAGTCAGGTAACATAAGCATTGTCATTCTCAAAAAGACCCTTGGTCGGGCTATTACCATGTTCTTTCACTGGCTTTGCCTAATCCTGGCCTCTGTCTTGCTGGCTCTTTTCTCCACTTACTGTTTTCTCTTTCTCCTTGCCTTTCCTTATCCTAGTATGATACAGCTCACCCACCAACCCCTAAATCTGGACCTTATGCAACAACCAAACCCTCAGCAGGACTTACCTTCTCTCCCAAATGTGGCAGTCAGAGTCTCTAGGACAGTGGTCGGCAAACTCATTAGTCAACAGAGCCAAATATCAACAGTACAACGACTGGAATTTCTTTTGAGAGCCAATTTTTTTTTAAACTTAAACTTCTTCTAATGCCACTTCTTCAAAATAGACTCGCCCAGGCCATGGTATTTGTGGAAGAGCCACACTCAAGGGGCCAAAGAGCCGCATGTGGCTCGTGAGTCGCAGTTTGCCGACCGCAGCTCTAGGATGGTCCTCGCGACCCCACCTCACAGTGTTCATGTACTTGCATAATCCCCTCCTGCTGAGTGTGTACAAGACATGCGACTTGGTACTAATCAATAGAATGAGACCAAGGCGATGGGTTGTCACTTCTGTGAGCATGTTACATTATGTCAGCCTCTGTCTTGCTAGTACACAGCCTCTAGAGACTCTCCTTGCTAGCTGGATGAAGTACACAGCCATATCGGGAAGTCCCCAAGGCAACTCTAGGAACAATATGGTTTCTAGGAGTTGAGGACAGCCTCCAATGGCAGCAAGAAGCTGGGGCCCTCACTACCAATGCAAGGAAGTGAATTTTGCCAGAACAGTCTACGTGAGCTCAGATGTAGTTCTATCCCAGTTAAACCTCCCAGGGAGATCACATCTGATGGCATTTAAATGAGTCCCGAATCAGAGGACACCGCTAAATTGTGCAGAGAGTCCTGACGCACAGAAATTGTGAGATAATGTTATTTTAAGCTGCTAAGTTTGTGGTGATTTGCTACACAGCAATAGATACTTAAAACACCAACTATTTAGCAAGATGTTTTTCCAAGTGAAAATTATTCCCTTGCTTTCCTTATGACCAGGAGCAGGTTGGGGATGGGATGCTCATCTAAAGCCATAAAACTGAGTCAAGATCTCCCTGCCCTGGAGATCTGGACACATAACTTTAGCCCCACTGGCCTGGTGCTCATGCTGAGTTCATATCACAGAGAGCAGTGAGTAATACAGTAATGGTCCCTAGAATGCTGTTTTTCTCTCTTTGCCCAGAGTGGTTCTAAAATATTTACAACTCTCCTCTTGACTAGATAATCAACTTGACAGCTTCGATTTCCCCAAAGCATTTATTTCAATATGATTCTGAATTTTAAAGGGATTTTAAAGACCCAGGGGTATATACGAGGGAGATAATATCTTCTACTGAGAAGGTTGTTGTAACTCTTAGAGTTTCACTCCAAGGGCATGATGCTATCAGTGTTTAGTCATCATGGTATCTCTGCTAGTCCTACGTGCCAGCACAGTGATAGAATAGAAGCAGGAGATGCGGCCTGTCCCTCTCTCTGGAGATATCAGTTCATCTCCCAGATTGAACAAGTCCCGATGGAGCTGGGGATTGTTTCAAATCTCCTCTAGGAGACTCTCTAGAACTCTATTCTGGATAGGATTTGATAAGCTGAACACCAAGTGCGAAGTGGTTTCCATTTCTTAAAAACAAAAAAACAAAGAGCAGGGGCAGCATTAGTTCTGAGAGTTACAGGTTCTGTTAGAATAGGGCTCCTCATGTTCCCAGGTCACTGTCAAGAAGAACTGGTGTCTCCCTCTGAGATGCTGAATGCCACAGGGCACCAGTTTATTGTCCTGAAGTTGAATATCCCAGAATCTGGCCATAGAGAGAGGGCGAGGGGAATTATGACAATGTGTGTCTTCTTTTGATCAGAGATTAAAGGTGGGTGATGTACCCGACAAGGATTCCTATTGCCTGGGTGGTGATGACAGATAATTTGGAGATGACTCACTTATTTTCATTTCTTATTTAGGTAATCCTCATCATCCCAACCCCCTAAATGCACGCAAACACAAAGTTAATGGCTGTTTTGCCAGTGAATATCACCCTTCATATCATGTATGTCCCAGATTGCTCTCCACAGTGTTGCCCAAGGAAATCATAGACCTAGCAGTGGAAACAAATCTGATTTTCTGAACTATTACTCAACTTGAGCCCTGACAAATGCAATGTGTCAGTGTGCCAACAGCAGAACTCTGAGAAATTCACATGCTTTTCTCTTTTGCCTTTCCTAGTCATGACTTTCTCTTTACCGATCTAAAAGCACCCATTTCTGGGCCTGTCTGGAGGGCGGAGGAGGAGGATGGTAATTAGGAATGAAAAAAAGTAACAGTCCGCTTCTGACATATAAACTAGGATTTTGCAGTGGGAAACTGTCAAAGTGAAAGAGATTTTTTTTTTTCTACATCACTTTGGCTCTCACTTAACATGCTAGGAGCTAGACTTGGCAAACCTAATCACAGAGCTTTTCCTGTTTGCCTATAATACTATGCCAAGGAACACCTACACTGTGGTAGGAGGATGTGATAGAAGTAAAAGTAAACTTTCCCACTTGTAGTCATGGGGGAGGGAGGGGCTGAGGGTGAGAAGGAAAAGAGCGATCAGAGGAAGGGAAAGACGAACAGTGAGAAACTCATGCTCCGGGGTGGTCATCTGGACCCTTTCTGTGGGATTCTGGGATAGCTGTGCTGAGTGGCTTAATCTCAACACGAGTGTGAGTGTCCACGTGTCCCGGCATGATTATGAGACTGGAGTGCTGAGGTCCCTGAGAGAGAGAGAGAGGGAAGGAAAGGGAAGAGAGGGAGATAAAGAGAGAAAGATTGAGGGAGAAAGGAGAGAGGAGATAAGAGAGAAGAGAGAGGAGAGAGAGGGAGGGAGGGAGGGAAGAAGAGAGAGAGGGGGGAGGGAGGGAGGAAGAGAGAGAGGGAAGAGAGAGGGAGAGAGGGGGGGGAGGGAGGAAGAGAGAGAGACCTCAATTAGACTCCCAAGCCTCCCTTGGTGACACTTAGAGCTGAGAGCCATCAGCCTGCAATGGCCCTGTTGTGGCCATGGTGGAGATGATGGCACAGGATGAACAGCCTGGCCAGGGGCTGAGTGGAGGGATACTTTTAAGGGTCTGCAGCCAGAAAGAGCAGAAGGGGCCCAAGTCAAACAAGGAAGATTGACTAGACCCTGACTGAACCAGAAAAGAAAAAAGAAAGAGAAGAAGATAATTATAGCAGCCACTGGAGCCTAGCCAAAACTTGGATGAACTAAGCATTACACAATCAAGACCAGGAGAACACTACAGGGGCTCCTCTCCCCACCCCATAGCTTCAGAATACAGTGATCTATTCTCTTCAGATAAGAAGGCAGTGGGGTGTGAAAATGTGGAAACCCAAGTACCTGAGAAATTACCTAACGAGGTGGTTTAAATTACTAGGTCAGAATACATTTTAAATCAGATTAAATTGTGTTTGCTTTGATTTTGTTCTTTCCAGCTACCTACCAGATCACAAGACCAAATCAGCTATAGACAAAATAAACTAAACCCCTCCTAAATTTCTACATCATGAGTAACTTTGCAATCCTGCTACAAAAACACTGAGATCAAATGATGTTAAGTTCTCATCATATTGCATTTGACACCACAAAAATAAATAGCCTTTTATTACCTTGAAATTGGCTGTAGAAAGTATTTAATTTATGAGCAGCTTTTGTGCATGGAAAATAATCACTACTATTTATGCTTCAGTTACTATCCAATATTTTGATCTCAAGGATGTACTGAATGGGGTAGATTATTTTATTTGCTCATTATTCTTCCTTCCCTCACTCCTCTGCCATGATTCAAGAATGCAGATAGAGCCGAAGCCGGTTTGGCTCAGTGGTAGAGCATTGGTCTGCGGACTGAAAGGTCCTGGGTTCGATTCCGGTCAAGGGCAAGTACATTGGTTGCGGGCACATCCCCGGTAGGGGGTGTGCAAGAGGCAGCTGGTCGATGTTTCTGTCTCATTGATGTTTCTAGCTCTCTATCTCTCTCTCTTCCTCTCTGTAAAATATCAATAATATATATATATATATATATATATATATATATATATATATATATATATATATATTTAAATCCAGTTTCTGTGGAGAGGCTAGACTGTCTGCCATCAGGTCAGAAAATGAGGCTGGCTTGCTTGCAGAGCTGAGATTGTTTGCTGTGCTGTGGTGCAAGATGCAAGGAGATGCAAGGACGCCATCGGAGAGGTGGCAGCCATCCATGTTGGCCACGCCCCAGCCTAGTGACACCCTGAGACTCCACCCCTCACAACACATCCAAGCTCCAAGCAGTGGACTTTGAATATGAATGGCCCTCTCTGTTGCAGTTTAGCAAAACTGCAGCCTGGGGCAAACAGATCCAAGAGGACAGGACTATGGTTCACGCTATAGCTTCTGCGACAGTACTGGCCTCAGACAGTAGCTGAACTGCACCTCATTGAGACCCAGAAACCAGAGTTCTAGTGCTCAGTTTCAATCCCTCATACCCATAAGTGACACATTCGGGAGATGGTCTCAGTGAGCACCAAAGCCCCACTGAAACAAGGTGTGTCTCCAGTGCAGCAATTCTTCCTTTATAGGCACAGCGGGTCCTCACAGACAATTGGACTGGAGGTCAATTCCTCCCAGTGTATCAACAGCAATCAAGGCTTAATTACACCAAGACTTTGCACTAAGCCCACAAAGGGATATAGCAAAAGCGACCACCTCAGGGAATTGGGGAAGCTGAGCTACTGACCCCTATAGGTCACCAACCACACAAAGCCACTCCATCAACACAGGGAGGCAGCCAAAATGAGGAAACACAGAAGCATGACACTAATGGGAGAGATGGAGGAGAGTAAACTACTGGACGACACACAGTTCAGAATCACGTTTATAAGATTACTCAAGAATATTCTAAAAACCTTTGAGAAACTTGATGAGACCTCCAAGAAGCTTGGTGAGACCTTCAAGGACCTTAATGAGAACACCAAAAAAAAAAAAAAATGGAAAAGGACCAGCCAGAAATTAAGCATACAAAGTCTGAAATAAAGAATATACAGAAACTCAACTATAGATCAACATGTCCTAAGAATCAAACCAAAGATCTGGAATATAAGAAAGCAAAAATCACCCAACCAGAGAGGCAAGAAGAAAGAAGAATCCAAAAGTGTAAGGATAGTGTAAGGAACCTCCGGGACAGCTTAAAGTGTACCAACATCTGGATTTTTGGGGTTCCAGAAGAAGAGAGAGAGCAGAATATTGAAGGCTTAATGGAAGAAATAATGACAGAAAACTTTCCCAACCTGGTGAAAGAAATAGACCTACAAGGTCAGGAAGCGCACAGAACCCCAAACAGGAGGAATCCAAAGAGGAACACACCAAGACACATCATAATTAAAATGCCAAGAGCAAAAGACAAAGAGAAAATCTTACAAGCAGCAAGAGAAAAACAATTAGTTACCTACAAGGGAGTATCCATATGACTGTCAGCTAATTTCTCAACAGAAACTATGCAGGCCAGAAGGGAGTGGCAAGAAATATTCAAAGTGAAGAATAGCAAGGAACTCCAACCAAGATTACTCTGCCTAGCAAAGCTATCATTTAGAATGGAAGACAAGAAAAAGCTAAAGGAGTTCATCACCACCAAACCAGTATTATATAAGATATTGAAGGGTATTCTTTAAAAAGAGAAGAGGAAAAATAAAAGGATAAAATATATGAACAACTGAATGGCAACAAATACATGCTTATCAACAATCGAATCTAAAAATCAAAATAAATGAATAAGAAGTCTAATGAACAGAATAAACTGGTGAATAAAATAGAATCAGAGGCATGAATATGGAACAGTCTCATGATTCTCATAGGGAAATGGGTGAGGGGGTGGGAAGAGATTAAAGAAAGATCTTCTATGCATACTAGAGGCCCAGTGCACGAAATTCATGCATGGGGTGGGGTGTGGGGTCCTCTCAGCCTAGCCTGCACCCTCTCCAATCCAGGACATCCCTCTCACAATATAGGACTACTGGTTCCTAACTGCTCACCTGCCTGCCTGCCTAATCGCCCCTAACTGCCACCCCCCACCAGCCTGGTTGCTCCCAAATGCAGGCTCCCTCTCCCCCCACTGGCCTGGTTATCCCTGCAGCCTGCTGTTTGATCATTACTGTTAATGTTATTGTGATGGCATCCTGGACAATTTGCATACTCCTCTATTATTAATATAGATATGCATTACCTGTGGACACAGACAATAGGGTGACAAAGGCCTGGGGTGGGGCTGGAACCGGGTAGAGGGGGCAGTGGGAGGGGAAAAAGAGGGACATCTGTAATAACCTCTACAATAAAGATTTTTTTTAAAAAAAGAAAAAAAAACCTTCTGTTTCATGAATATCTTACTATAACTAGCAGACTAGCTAGATCAAGGTTTTGCAAATTTTAAAGTGCATATGAATCACTTCTGAGCTTGTCTCTAATCTTGGAAACTGCTACAGTCGGAGGAGTCCAGGCTCCTTCTAGTGGAGAAAAGTATTAAAGACCCAAATGTGAGCATTGTAAGTACTCATGAGAGAGTGTGGTGAGTGCGTCTACTTCTTGCTGCGGCAGAGCGGGGACATATGCCTTTTGTAAGTCTTGAGTTTATACTGATTCTTCCAAGCAGATTGAGTTGCTGTGTCCTACTTTTCTTAGAGGCTGGGGTTTTTCGCTGACCTCTGAGACTTTCAACCATGTTTCTACTAAGGAAAAGATACTAATATGTAGAAAAACACAGACATCAATTTCCAGGTGCTAAGAAGGGTTTGAGAAAGGGCTGCAAAACAAAAATTGGTACTTTAATTCTAATTTATTTTCTTGTTTTAATCTCTTCCCTTTTCTGGTTATATGTCCAGAATGGGAAACCACAAAGATTTGGGGAAATTGTTTTAGAAGCGGAAAGAGGACAAGCAAGATATGAATCATGAGCAAGAAATCAAATATTCAGTCTCAGACAATCTCTATTCCTCTGAGGTTGAAGAGGGTTCCCAAATGGATGAAGTAAAATATCCATTTCAACCTCCTTGGCAGTGATGGAGAAGGCAGTGTTCTCCAAGGACACTATAGCTGTGGCTTGTGATCCTCTGGAGCTTTCTCTAAAGCAGAAAATACACTTTTCCCCATTGTGGGTTTTTTTTTCTTTCTTTCTTTGCCTGTGATAATTAGGCATCACTGGGTTCTAAGGGGTTCTCTTACTAGCTCTTCCCCTTACTAGCTCCTCCCCTTAGCTGCAGTTTTCATCAGAGCAAATGGCATCCGGCCCCATCCAGAGGACAGGAACCCTGACTAATGTCAGATTCTTGGGATCTAAGCATTAAATACAGCTACTCTGAGGTGGAGGGCACAGCCTTCTCCCAGGCCCTTGGTGAGGCAGCCAGAGGGCAGAGAGAGAGCCCGCTCTTGTCCCATGGATTCATTACGCCTTAGGACACAGTTCATGTGAGCTGGGCCCAAACTCTCTCTAAAAATCTAGATTGGAGGAGAGACAACAAGATGGCGGCCGAGGTAAAAGCCTAACTGCAGCCGCACTCAACAATTTCAAAAAATACAACTAAAATATAGAGTGGACACTATCCAGAACTACAGGAAAGTTGACTGACTGGGAATTCTACAACTAGAAGGAAAGAGAAAACCAGAAGGAAAACCAGAGGAGTTGTAAAAGCCTAAGGTACGGAGGCACGGTGCGCGCACGTTGAGAGGACGGAGCCGGAGAGGAGGGGCGGCTGAGTGCCTGGCTGGCGTTCCCTAGCGGAAGGAGATAAAAGCTCCGGACTGTGCTGAACCCCAACTCCGACTGCACTGAACCCCAGTTCTGGGCGAGACCCTGGGGTCCCAGGCTCACACAGAGGGAATCTGGGCTGTAAGGCGGAAGCTCAGTTGAGCGCGGCGAAAGGCAGAGCACCGGAGTCGTGCACATTGTGCGCAGAGGAGGGACTGTTCGCTGAGCTGCTGGATTGCCCCAGCGGGAAGGACTCAAAAGCTCAGGACTGTGCTGAGCCCCAGTTCTGACTGCACTGAACCCCAGTCCTGGGCAAGACCCTCGGGCCCCAGCCTCATACAGGGGGAATCTGGGCTGTAAGGCAGAAGCTCAGGGGAGCGGCGAAAAGCAGAGCCCCTGAGTCGCGCAAATTGCACGCACAGAGGACAGACTGTTGTCTGGGCCGCTAGAGAGATTGCCCTACCGGGAAGGAGACACAAGCTCTGGACTGTTCTTAACCCCACTTCCAACTGCTCTGAACCCCAGTTGTGGGCTTGTTGGGGGAGAGACTACACTGTCTGGTAGCGGGCGAAGCTCTAGAGTGCCTTTCTCTCAGAGGTGCTTACAGCGAGTACCAAAGGACACTGAGGAACACTGAGACTCAGGAACCTCAGAGGGCGGGGCTAACCGGAAGCCAAGGCTGTAGGCTCCACCCTGAAACTCCGCCCCATCCAAGCTGAACTCAGAGAGGCTTTTGAAGGTTTCCAAGTCTAGTGGAATAAGGTTGTCTCCTGGCATAGACACAGCTGATCCTCCCAACCTACCAACTCAAGGGAAGCAGTGAAAATGCCAAAACGAGGAAACAGATCACAAACGAAAGAAATGGAGGACAAAAAGCGACTGGATATAGAGTTCAAAGCCACGCTTATAAGGTTGTTCAACAATCTCTTAGAAAAGGCGGATAAAATAAATGAGACCTATGAGGTTATGAAAAGGGATCAACTAGAAATAAAGAATACATTCTCTGAAATAAAAAATATTACACAGAGTCCTAAAAACAGATTGGAAGATTGCAAGAATAAAGTCCAATATTTGGAACACAAAGAGCCAGAGGACACTCCTCTGCAGAAGCAAGAAGACAAGAGAATCCAGAAAGTTGAAGATGGCGTGAGAAACCTCTGGGACAACTTCAAGCGAACCAACATCAGAATTATGGGCATCCCAGAAGATGACAGAGAGCAAGATACCGAAAACATATTGAAAGAAATAGTGACAGAAAACTTCCCCCACCTGGGGAAAGAAATAGACTTACACGTACAGGAAGCACACAGAACCCCAAACAAAAGGAATCCAAAGAGGACCACACCAAGACACATCATAATTAAAATTCCAAGAGCTAAAGACAAAGAGAGAATATTAAAAGCAGCAAGACAAAAGCAGATAGTTACCTATAAAGGGGCACCCATACGACTGTCAGCTGATTTCTCAACAGAAACCATGCAGGCCAGACGGGAATGGCAAGAAATATTCAAGGTGATGAATAACAAGAACCTACAGCCAAAAATACTCTACCCAGCAAAGCTATCACTCAGAATCGAAGGCCAGATAAAGAGCTTCACAAATAAATTTAAGCTAAAGGAATTCATCACTGCCAAGCCAGAATTATATGAATTGCTAAAAGGGGTTCTTTAAGAAGAGGAAGAAAATAAAGATAAAAATTATGAACAAACACGTAACTATCAACAAGTGAGTCTAAAAACCAAGGGAAGTAAAAATCATGATGAACAATATTAACTGGTGAATATAATAGAATCAGAGGTATGGAAGGAGAGTGGACTGATGATTCTCGGGGAAATGGGGAGTGGAGGGGGCGGGAAGAGACTGAACATAAACTGCACCTATGGATGAGGACAATGGGGGATGGGGAAAGGGCAGAGAATTGAATGGAAACTTGGTGTAGGGGAGCAATTGGGGGGGGGGATGAGGAACATTTGTAATAATATGAACAATAAAGATTTAGTTAAAAAAATAAATAAATAAATAAAAATAAAAATCTAGATTGTACCCATAACTCTGTGCGTTCGCCCCTTCCGTCCTCTATCCGCCATCGGTCTGTGCCACCACAATGGTGCGCATGAATGTCCTGGCTGATGCTCTGAAGAGTATCAACAATGCCGAGAAGAGAGGCAAACGCCAGGTTCTCATTAGTCCTGCTCCAAAGTCATCGTCCGGTTTCTCACTGTGCTGATGAAGCATGGTTACATTGGCGAATTTGACCTTACTGATGACCACAGAGCTGGGAAAATAGTTGTGAACCTCATAGGCAGGTTGAACAAGTGTGGAGTCATCAGCCCCAGGTTTGATGTGCAGCTCAAAGGTCTAGAGAAATGGCAGAACAACTTGCTTCCCTCCCGTCAGTTTGGTTTCATTGTACTGACAACCTCAGCGGGCATCATGGACCATGAAGAAGCAAGACGAAAACACACAGGAGGGAAAATCCGGAGATTCCTTTTCTAGGGGTGTAATACATATGTGGAAATAAAATGCCTCACAGGAAAAAAAATAAAAATCTAGATGGTTTCTCAAGCAAAAATAATCAAATAAACATCTAAACACCCTCTCTCTCTTTTACAAAATCTAGATGGTTTCTCAAGCAAAAATAATCAAATAAACATCTAAACACCCTCTCTCTGTTACACACAAATACACACACACACACACACACACACACACACACACAAAATGCTGTTGTGTTACAAGATTCTTCCTAAGACTATAGCACAGATTGCCAGGTAAAGAATATGATTTTATCCACTTTGAGGGAATACTATAGAATCTGTCAATTGATGTTATTATATTTCAGTCTTGAAAACAGCTTTTCCCCTGCTTGTCTGAAGCAAGTAGCAGCTAGTGCTGAGTAAGCACATAGCAACAAGTGCTGTGTTCATTTCTGATCACTGAGAAACTCATAGTGCCCCCAAAGAAGAGGAGTTATCCTTTAAAATTCACAAATGAACCAAATTTTGGGATGTATTCAAAATACTATATCTGTTGAAGATAAGAGAGAAAAAATTAAAGGTGCTTAGCAGGAGGATGAAAAAAACGTATGTAAGATTTTGTTGTTGTTGTTTTTTAAATATATTTTATTGATTTTTTTTTTTTTTTTTTTTTTTTTTTACAGAGAGGAAGGGAGAGGGATAGAGAGTTAGAAACATCGATGATAGAGAATCATCGATCAACTGCCTCTTGCACACCTCCCACTGGGGATGTGCCCGCAACCCAGGCACATGCCCCTGACCGAAATCGAACCTGGGACCTTTCAGTCCACAGGCCACGCTCTATCCACTGAGCCAAACCGATTTTGGCTAAAAGCAAAATTCTTGAATAAAATTATTTGTTAGAATAATTTGTCTTGTCTGATTTTTATTGAACTCAGTGAGGGAACCAGAAATTACATAATAAGTCAAAAGTTATTTTCCCCCTTAAAGGCTTACACACACACACACACACACACACACACACACACAGATTTTCCCAACAGATTTTGAATGTTGGTACAGCAATGGAATAGTTGGGGATTGTATCCAACCTATTTGGGGGATTTAGAAAATCATCGTTTGTAATTTTTCTGTGTGTTTTGTCTATTGTTGGAAATGCTTGTGGGGTGTGGAGAAAGATATGTGGAAATATAGAGGGAAAGAGGATAGAAAATAAACCTAGAGAAGCTGGGAAGAGTTACCTAGAAAGTCTAGTCTGTAAGACCTCAGTGAGAAGGAAGTGGGGGGGAGGGGGAGGCAAAATTCCACTGATTTTACAAGGTGGCTCTGATGTGTGTGTTTCTGGGATAGAGGGGAGGGCAATGAGGAAGAACGAAGATAAATATCAGCTCAGGAGGAATACATCCTTAAAAGGTGGGACAGGCAGCAGATGGACATCCAAGATAAACTGGAGAAAGATGAAGCTCAGTGGGAAGGAATTCAGAAAGAGCATGTACTTACTGCAGCCAGCTTGACCTGAGTTCAGAGGCAGAACAAACGCCTTGGGCTGGAATCCTCTCTCAGACGGATTCATTGTCATGTTGTCTTCTTAACTAAAACAGCATTTTAATTACAAGCTATGGTTACAGTGAATTAGTGTTTGACCCACAGGCAAAAAAGTCAATTAAGCAATTATAAAAAATGTTCCAAAGTCTCCTGGGGTTTCCTCTGTATTCCAAATAATTCCTTGAAGGTATTTGAGGTATTGTCTTTCATTCCGGAGTCTTTTTCACAGAGTATCTATGTACATAATTCATATATTTTAAACTGAGGATGTGACTAAATTATCCTATTTTTTAAAATATACTTTTATTGCCAAAACTAGTTGGGCTCAGTGGATAGAGCATCGGCCCTCAGACGGAAAGGTCCCAGATTCGATTCCGGTCAAGGGCATGTACCTTGGTTGCAGGCACATCCCCAGTAGGGAGTGTGCAGGAGGCAGCTGATCGATGTTTCTCTCTCATCGATGTTTCTAACTCTCTATCCCTCTCTCTCTTCCTCTCTGTAAAAAAATCAATTTTATATATATATATATATATATATATATATATATATATATATATTATTGATTTGAGAGAGAAAGGGAGAGAAAGGGAGAGGAAACATTGATCACAATGCCCAACCAATTGAGTCATACCAGCCAGGGCTAAATTATCATCTTTTGTCCCACTTAAGACTTCCAAGAGTCTGGAAGACTAAATATGTTTGGCGTTTTAATTGGGAAACACACACACACACACACACACACACACACACACACACACTATATTTCTGGGCATGGCCACTTAACATATTGGTATATGGGCTGAAGACCACCACCTTGTCCCTTTCTCACATTTCAAAGAATGTTGACTCCTTATTATACTTTCAGTATCAGATTTTTTTCCCTTTCAGATTTAGACCAAAAGTGAATGGTTTTGAAAGACATGTTCTAGCCTTCTTGCCTAGATAGGAATTGTTTTTGTAATATAATGTTGGGAAAGTCAAGGCAATCTAATCACCCAGAAAACCTCAAATTTGAGATATGAACAAAAAACTTACTGCTTGGCAATCCTTTGGATCCTTTTCCTCCTAACTCGGGAGTTCAGAGCAGAGCCCAATTCTTCGAGCTTCTTCTCATATTCACGGTTGTTGTTGTTGTTGTTTTGTTTGTTTGTTTTTATGTGTGTTTTTGGTCAGGTCTAGGTAAGAAATAAAAAGAAACAGATATGTAGAAAACATGGGCAATAAGTTCCTACTCCTCCAGGAAAAGTATTTTTGCAGCAAATAAATAACAACATACAAAGCTTTTGATTACCTACTAAGTGCTAAACACCATTCTAAGTGCTTTAATTCCCACAACAATCCTTGAAGACATGCATTACTTTCTCCATTTTCTAGCTGAGGAACTTCAGGTTCAGATAGGTTAAGTAACACACCCAGCATTTCACAGTTACCAAATCAAGTCGGCTAGATACTATTGTGCTACTTTACCTGTTAAAAGTTAAAACAACAAAATATTAATTGGAAAATTAATGTGTGTTTTTTACAAATAACGTTTTTTACAATGTTTTGCCTGAGATCAGGGATGGATCCAGGATTTGCAGAGCCTCGAGTTCTTATAACTGGGAGGAGAGAGCTTTGAGAAGAAAAATAATACAAAAATATCTACTTTTGCAAATGTTACCAAAAGAGATGAGCTTATGAATAGATTCTGAGGCTCCCCACTTGGTCTCATAGAAACCTCACCTCTGCTGGGGGTCCAACATTTCGCCTCAGCTTGCCTGGGTAAGAGAGTGAGAAAGGTGCTGATGTGATGCAATAGGACTTTGTGTGTTTTTTCCCCAACTTCAGTTGGCATTCAATATTATGTCGTATTGTTTCAGGTGTACAGCATAGTGGTTCGACAATTATACACTTTACAAAGTATTCCCCCACATGATATTTCTAGTACTTCTTGACACCGTCCATAGTTAGTACAATACTATTGACTATATTCCCCATGCTGCACTTCATATCCCCATGATGATTCTGTAACTACCAATGTATACTTCTCATCCCTTCACCTTTTTTACCCAGTCCCCCAACTCCCTCCCCTTCTGGCCACCATTAGGCTGTTCCCTGCGTCTGTGAGTCACAACAGCACATCTCTATAGCACCCTCCCACCCCAAACAAATGGTGCTGGGAATGAGAAAGCATTGGTCAGAGCCCTCAACACATGATGGTACTCTTTGGAGGAATGGGAGTGAGAACGTGTCTCTTTCCCTCCCAAGGTCAAATGAATCACAATTGTTCGATGGACTTAAAATTAGGCAACAGGAAAGAACAACTAGATCCTTAGGAGAGTGGTGGGCAAACTCATTAGTCCACAGAGCCAAATATCAACAGTACAACGATTGAACTTGCTTTTGAGAGCCAAATTTTTTAAACTTAAACTTCTTCTAATGCCACTTCTTCAAAATAGACTCGCGTAGGGCATGGTATTTTGTGGAAGAGCCACACACAATGGGCCAAAGAGCCAAGAGCCACAGTTTGCCAGCCTTGGCCTTAGAAGATGATTTACCATGAGGACGGGTAGAGATAGGTGAAGCAATCAACTAGGAAACCTGAATCCTGGCCTGGATTCCTTAGTGGACCTGCCCCCAACACAGCCACCCAGAGGCAGGCAGGGGCCCCGGAGGAGTGAGTGTGAATCACACGAGTTTGAAGGTGATAAGGCTCGGTCACATTTTATGTAGACCCACATTGTGCGTTTCCCCTCTGTGCTATAAGGAGCAATCATAACCTGGGTTGGGATTGTTGTGCCAAGATTCCGTGATCCCCAAGGACCACCAGGGAACCAATTCCGATGTAATTAGCAAGAGAGTCTCTTCCATGCTAGCATGGGCTCCGTCCCACTCACGCCGCCGACCGCATGGCGGACTAGAGAGAGAATGTAACATTTCAACGGGTTTTATACAGGGGGTGATGTGACCCTGATTGGTTGGGTGAGGGCTAGGGTCCGGCCACAAAATGGAGGATAGCTCCGCCCTGCCCCACAGGAGGCAGGGTTCTGGCCTCGCCCTTTCAGGATCTGCAGTATCCGTGGTGGACAATGAGAGCCACGGCGGTTTGCTTGGCCTGGCTCAGCAGATGGCCATCCTGAGGTTCAGCTTCGGCAGTAGTGGCCATCGTGGTCAGTGGGCAGTGCACGGAGTGTCCCCGTCACCACTGCATCCGTAGCACATTCTGGAGTTAACAGCATCAGGACGGCTCTGTGGCATCCTCTCGCCTCAAGGGGGCACACTGAGCTTTGGACTTGCTAAGAAAAATTTAATGGCTAGATGGACAAACATCTGGACATGAATCAACACCCCTGGGGCTTCTCGGGAGTAAAACTCAAAAAAGACCGGACTCCCTGCAGGCATGCAGCCACACCAAGCTGTGTAGTAAAAGAACGTTGGCTGCTAAGGGTCACATGAGGACATGTTTTTCTAGGTCACTCTGAATACTGGTTTGCCTCAGCTGGATCCTTTTCCTCCTTGAGCTATGAATCAGGAATATGCTTTTGCTCATTTATATTCTTTTCTTGGAGACCCCATCCTGAGTTCTCAATGCTTACCGGACATTTTTCACACATGTATTACCTAAAACTCAACTTGCCTAAAACCTGCCTCAAGAAAGATGCTTACAAATCAATACAAAGGGGGAAATCAAAAGAAAAAAGAACAAAGGACATAAGAAGGCAATTCACCAATGGCCAATAAACATATGAAAACATGCACAGTCTCATTAGGCATTTTAAAAATAACACTGAAAAATTACCTTTTGCCTGTCATAAAGCTCCTTTGTAAAATATGATCCTAGCCCTGGCTGGTTTGGCTCAGTGGATAGAGCATTGGCCCACTGACCGAAGGTTCACAGATTCAATTCTGGTCAAGGGCATGTACCTCAGTTGCATGTGTCTCTCTCACATCAATATTCCTCTCCCTGTGTCTGTTCCCCTCCCTTCCACTCTGCAGAAAATCAACGGGAAAATACCCTTGAGTGAAGATCAAAAACAAAAAAATCTGATATTGCCGAAACCGGTTTGGCTCAGTGGTAGAGCATCAGTCTGTGGACTGAAAGGTCCCAGGTTTGATTCCGGTCAAGGGCATGTACCTTGGTTGCGGGCACATCCCCGGTAGGGGGTGTGCAAGAGGCAGCTGATCGATGTTTCTCTCTCATCGACGTTTCTAGCTCTCTATCTCTCTCCCTTCCTCTCTGTGAAATATCAATAAAATATATATTTTTTTAAAAATCTGATATTAATATATCCAAGCTTGTTACCACCTTCCTTTGCCCAGTGGAACTCTTCCCTCCGGGTGAAGATCTGTTTTCTTCACAAAGGGAGCCAATGGAGGTCTTTTGACGTTTAGAAAAGCTAAGGAATCAATATGGGCCTGATATTTATCCTGGAGGCCTGTGGTAACTCCAGAGGGCAGGGAAATGTTTTCCTTAAAAGTTACTAATGTGGTGAGGATTGTGCAACTTTTGTCAACTGTACTAAGAACTGTTTTACGTTTTCAGCAGGCGTGGAGATGAATTACACCACCACCACTAATGTACTTTATGTCAAATTGCCTGCAGGATTGTTTCTAATATACGGAAGTGAAGCATCCATCTTCTATACAAATTGCTGTTTGAGATTTTAACCCTGTTATTTTGGCTTCTGTAAATGCTGGCTTGCTTAAATAATAAGCTAGATAAGACTACTCCCACTTCAGAGAGGCCATTAAACCTTCCCCGGAGGAAGTTATCAGTGCTGGCCGCCAGGCCAAGCCTTTGGTGGAGGTCTCAAAGCCTCAGCACATAGGGGCTCTTTAAGAATTTGCAAAGGGGAGTGGAACAGAACCCCATATTTGGGAAACAAAGAAGGTAAAAAGATATAAATAGGGCAAGTTTCTCCATGTTGGGGCCCAGAATTTGAAATACAGTTTTCTCTCGGCCCCCACACATACTAATAATAAAGTGTAACTCCACCTCTCTAAGCGTTGCTTGGTTCTTCTCTGGTCTTCTCTACCGGTAACAGAAGGACTGTTTATTCCTCTGTTCCTGCAACCAGTCCCAGGGGACCACGCTCTCTAGGAAGACTGACAGGCTCCACCGGAGCTCTCCCTTGCACCTGATTGTAACAGTGATTTGCTCCTTTCTCGCCCCGCTGAATATATCTTTATGTGTAATGCCATTCATGGTAACCTCTTTGAATGCAGAAATAAGTGTTATAGATCAGCCTGCACTATGGTAAAGGCTTTGAGTGCCACCTCTGAAGCCAGGTGACCAGACGTCCCGATTTTTAACAATTTGTCCCGTGTCCCCCGGGGTTTTAAAAAAGTCCCGATTTTTGGAAAGAATGCACGACAAGCTAGGGAACGGCGGGAGAACGGGAAGGGAATATATGGTTTTTGGCGGCCATGTGGCTATTTAACCAGAATATGAGTTTTATATTATTTTTGTTAATTTTATAATGTTAAACTTTAATAATAACAAATGATTGTTGAGAACTGATTATCGAGAACTGCTTATCAAAGTTCGCAATGACGAAAACATTTTGTAACTGCCTCTCAGAGGATACACATCGTACTGCATGTTAGTAAGATAGTTAAACAAGTGATGTCATTACAAATCAGCTATTCAGATAATTTAGGTAAGTAATTTATTTATTTATTTCATAAATATATAAATTTTCTTGAATTTAGCAGACAGTACTCGTATTATTTATATTTTATAGTGGTGGCAAAAAGTCTAGCGCCGGCCTTGAAAGTGACACTTAGGACTTATGTTACAATTAAGTGTTGAGACTTTGAAAGCCATTTTATGTTTGAAATACAATTTAACAAATTCTTGTGAAAAATTTCATGACCTTTTAAACAATGACAGCAATCTATTAAAAAAATTCACTCAAATGAGAAATATGCCAAAGAATAAAATAGTACTATACATAATTTTTTATTTATTTGTAAATTGTACTTATGTTGAAATTTAAAAAAAATATATTACAATACTATTTTTGCGTTCTATGAAAATTTTTGTTGCTCCATATAGACCAAATTTTTAATCAAGAACCCCCCATTCCCCCGAATCCCCTCGGGTCAATGGTGTCCCGCTTTACCAATGTTAAAATCTGGTCACCTTACCTTAGTGCCATCAGTATCAGTCAAGAATGAGGACAAGTTAGGGAAGTGTTAATAGAAAATCAGGCAGCTATAGACGACCCCCTTTTAAGACAAAATCACGTATGTGAAGAATTTGAAGGACTGCTATTTCAACTTGACTGATAATTCACAGCTCAAAAGAGCATAAAGTAAAGCAAGTAAATGAAGTAGTGTCCAAGATAAAACGAAGAGAGGGATTCTTTGGTATTGATGTGTCTAAACGTGAGCCACATGCAAGCTGTGGTTTGCCGCTCTGTTGACTAATGAGTTTGCAGACCATTGGTCTAAACTAACCTCCTGGCTACCTAGTGTTACTGGTCTTAGGGAGGCATTTGTTTTCATTCTTTTCATCTTTTTCAGTATCCTAGCATGTTGTTGCATACAATGTGCTCCTTTAAGTGTAGTCCCAAATCCTCTACAAGACTTTCTAATGCTAAGATACTTGCTCAACAGCAAAATGATTACTTCCATATGGAACTAATCTGGTGTTTTTTTTCCAAGTGAAACTACTAATCTCATTGAAACAAGATAGACTTAACAGTGGGGAATAATGGGGAAATCAAGAAGTTAAGTGTTTCATTTTAGTTATATAGTTAATAGTCTTGGTAATTAATGCGTGTAGAAGACTATTGTTCCAGGGACTGAAATGTATGACTGGACCTACCCTGACTTCGGGAGATCCACAAGCAATTCGACCTTTGTGTCCCAGGAGGACTGCGAGAGACCAAGACAGTATCTGAACCATTGTGCTCCAGGGAGAAATGTCAGCCTCCCAGGATGCAGATCAAGAATCACCAATCCGCCGAGACCGGTTTGGCTCAGTGGTAGAGCGTCAGTCTGCGGACTGAGGGGTCCCGGGTTCGATTTCGGTCAAGGGCATGTACCTTGGTTGCGGGCACATCCCCGGTAGGGGGTGTGCAGGAGGCAGCTGGTCGATGTTTCTCTCTCGTCGACGTTTCTAGCTCTCTATCTCTCTCCCTTCCTCTCTGTAAAATATCAATAAAATATAATAAAAAAATAAAAAAAAAAAGAATCACCAATCCACAGATCAAGAATCACCAGTCCGCAGATGAAGGGTTGCTTGGAAAATCACCTGGCTGCAGCTTTATCTGATTAAACTTTTCCCCTAAATCCCAGACCCTTTACCTAATTTCTCGTGAATTTCAAACCCTTTACCTACACTTTTCTCCTTATAAAAAAGGCCAGCTTGAGCTGAGCTATAAGACGGTCTTTTGGGGGTACATAACACACCGTCTTCTAGATAGCTAGCCATGTGAATTAAAGCGCCCATAAAAACCCAATGCTTGTCTCTACTAACTGGTTCTGGTAGTGACGGGCAGCACCAACGCCAACATTTCCAGTTTCACAAGGAAGTAAAAAAGGGATAGCATGTTCATAGCAATCTTTTGATAATAGAAAAAGTCTAATCAACTTAAATGTCAACTAATAAGAAATGGATGAGCCTTAACCGGCTTGGCTCAGTGGATAGAGCGTCGTCCTGTAGACTGAAAGGTCCCAGGATCGATTCTGGTCAAGGGCATGTGCCTTGGTTGCAGGCACATCCCTAGTGGGAGGTGTGCAGGAGGCAGCTGATCGATGGTTCTCTTCCATCCATGTTTGTAACTCTCTATTCCTTCCCCTTCCTGTGAAAAATCAATAAAATGTGTGTGTTTTTTAAAAAAAGAAATGGATGAGTGAATAACTCCGTGTAATAACCCTATAACTTGCAGCAAAGTGATAGGTGTTGAATGCATACGATATGCCAACCTCTGACAGTGCAGGGAAGAAAACACCAACCCTGTCCCAATGGGGATACTTTAATGTAGTCAACCTCCCAATTACCCAAACAAGTATCATCTCGCCACGTAATATAAATTTGAATATATATATATATACTCCATGGACCAAGGGAAAAGGACGCGCCACCCCTGGCCTGCGTAAGGCTCGGGCCGGACCGAGGCTGCCCAGCGCGCAGGGAAGAGCGTGCCCGAGCCCGCGGCGCGCCGCCGTGACGCAGCCCCTCCCCCTGCTCCTGCAGAGCCCGGCCGCCCGGCCACTGCGCCTGCTCCCCCCCGGCGCCTGCTCCCCCGGCCCCGGCTCCGCTCGGAATGCGGCCGATCCCGCGGCGAAGCCTCCCCGGCTCCTCCTGAGCGGCCTCCAGGCCTCGCGGTGCTGCAGCGGCCGCGCCCCCGCCGCCCGCGCGCTCGGGAGCCCGGGCGCCTCCGCCGCAGTCCCCGCCGCCGCCGCAGTCCCGGCCGCCGCAGTCCCCGCCGCCGCCGCCGCAGTCCCCGCCGCGGTGCTCGGCCGTAAACAGCAGCCCTCGCGCGCCCGGAGCGTGCAGCCCCTCGGCGTGCACCGAGCCGAACCGAGGATGGCTACCTCCGTGGTGGAGAAAAGCTGCAAGAAGAAGACCGAGAAGAAGCTGGCCGCTCGAGAAGAAGCGAAATTGCTGGCGGGCTTCATGGGCGTCATGAATAACATGCGGAAACAGGTACCGCCGGGCAGGGAGCGGCGCGCGGCGGCGGCGCGCGGGGAGGGGGCGGCGGCGGGGTCCGGACTCCGACCCCTGGCTTCCTGGGCCGAAATCCGAGCGCCCCGTGGATCCAGACCCCTCCTCTTCCTCCGTCCTCCCCCTCCCCCTTCCTCCCGCTCCCACGCCAGCAAGCCGCTGTTAGCAGAGGGTCCCTCGCTGTAAACCGTATTGGAGCCAGAGTGCTTTCCTTCTCCCCGTCTTTCGCCGCCCCGGCTCCCAGGTCCGGTCCGCGGAGCCGCCCCGGGCGGGCGTCCGGCGTCAGGTATGGCGGTCTAGCAGCGCTGCCCTGGCTATGGCCTGGTGAGGCGAGGATCCGTCCCTCCTCCGCGAGCCGTGCCGGAGCGGGGTGAGGTCTCAGGAGGTCGGGGGCGCAGAAGCCCCATGGCGCAGCCCGCCCAGAAGCCCCCCGAAGAGGGGACAGGAGCATCGCCTGGCCTGAACATCTAGACCCTCTCCAATAAGCATCCCGCCCCCTCCCCTACATGTTAATTTGGAGCAGAAACAGCCGTCCATCCATCCCTGCCTTTTAAAGGCCCCGTGCGCCTCCGCTGTGACGACGGGCTCTTTGTTCTGGCTCGGGTGGTGGGAGGCGCGTTGGCGAAAGTCTCCCCGCGCCGGCGAAAGGTGGGTTATGAAAAGAACCGATTTTAATACGCCAGAGGATGTAGGCCAGAGAAGTTTTGTAGTTGTTTTTGTTTTTTTAATTCCATA
Source organism: Vespertilio murinus (assembly GCA_963924515.1). Classification (NCBI taxonomy): domain Eukaryota; kingdom Metazoa; phylum Chordata; class Mammalia; order Chiroptera; family Vespertilionidae; genus Vespertilio; species Vespertilio murinus. Next base: position 11,387,767 of record OZ004712.1, on the reverse strand, counting down.
ACATCCTATACCAGGAGAACATTTAAAAAAATCAGTTGGTTACTTTTGGATTCTGTAAACTTCATGGGAAACAGGAGTCCCAGGAGACGCGTAGGAATGTTTCGGGGTCGTGAGCCGGGCCCGGTTTTTCAAGAGGACCAAACGGGTCGTAGGGGTACCTGCCCGGCCTGGTTTGCTTCTCCGGTGGTTCTGATGGGAATGGGAATGGCCGTAGAGGAATTTAAGATGCTTATGAAGATGTTAGCTTTGGTTTCTTTAAGGGAATTCTGACCGACGGGATCTTGTCTTTGTTCATCCGCTCCCGGCCTGGTGCATGGATGCAGGAGATCTCTGTGGGAATGCCTCTCGATCTCTCCTAGCCTTTTGTGCCGAAAGAGCTGTGAATGCCTGGATTCAATATGTTATGTAACTTACGCTATGTACCTGTGTTTATGTATACATCCATGTTGCTTTCATTGTGACCACACCACCATTTTATGTCTACAGCACCACCGACTTCAGATTACTGGTGCATTTAACCACGGTGGTTGTACACAGCCCACCGGTGCTCACGGGTGTTTTCAACAGCCTCCCCGCGCCTTCAGATACTGCGCTTTCACCCGTGCACTGCAGCGTTGAAAGCATTGCCTCATCTCTGGCACAGACAAGGTGCCCGTGGGTTACAGGATCATGCTTGCTTGAGGAGCTGGGGATTGCCTGAGATTGTATAATTTAGCTCCTTGAGTTTTTAAAATGGATTTATGTCCATTACTTAGATTTAGCTTTGGGCTGTATTACCATCTGTTTATCTACTGCCAAAATAGAAATACAGTTACTGGGGGGAGGGGGGGGTCAGGATTCTGTACTGAGTAGGAAGGGGAAATGGATGCTGGGTGACATGTCTTCTACGGGGTGAACTGACCTTAGTCTGCTGGATCCTCCTTTAGTCAATGGCTTTGCCTGTAAGTCCAGCAGATCTGCAATAGCACTTTTCCCAACTTCATGGAATCCTGCATCTTTTGTAAGATGCAGTTGATTTACCTTGCACTTGCGTTGTTCTATTTAACATCATAAGGCAGGAGAGACTCGTCAAGAATGACTGACAAGGGCAGTTGACAGGGATTGGCAGGAATAGAAGCTGGTTTGGCCAGAGAAGGAATGTTTGAGGGAGGACCGGTTTCATGTGTGTCTTTGTTCTTTGGTGAATATTTTTGTGTGGTCACTCTTTTTGCTTGCCCTTCCGACCTCAGTACTTCGGGAATTAGGGTAATAACTACCTGCATGACAAAGATTCCTCTGTGAAACATTTCTATAGGAATTTGAGAACACTGAAATTAGAAAACCTGAATTCCAATCCCTGGGCTGCCACTAATTAGTTTCATTATTTTTAGGTAATGTGATTTAGGTCATTTCATCTCTCTGTAACGTAGGAGCCAAGCTTATACACAGTGATGCAAGGGGGTCTGCAGAACCAGCAGCTTCCACTTCCCCTCCCCCCCCAACTTCTTATGGAGCCTTTTCCTCCATCACCCTTTCAGTCATTCCCGGTCTTTTGTTTTTAAGTGCGTTTTCCAATGAAGTGGGGGATTCACGTAAAAGGATACAAATCATAAAGTGCAGCTCAATGAATTGTTACCAAGTGACCCCACCACCATCACCAAGAAATGTAATATGACTAACGCACCAGAGGTCCCTCCTATGTCTTTCTCAGTCACTACCCCTCAAAGGAACCATTATTCTTCTATCACCATAGATTTCCCTCGTACTTTTTAAAAAAAAACTTACATAAATGGATTCATACAGTAAATATTCTTGTCTTAGTTTCTTAAAGACTGTGTTTGTGATTTTTATCTATGTGGTTATATATAGCTCTAGTTCAGTGGTCAGCAAACTCATTAGTCAACAGAGCCAAATACCAAAAGTACAACAATTGAAATTTCTTGTGAGAGTCAAATTTTTTAAACTTAAACTATATAGGTAGTTACATTATTATTAACTTAATTAGGGTACTCCTAAGCTGCCTCAATCTGATTGAGGTACGTTTCGCTGAGGTCGACCCCTTCCAACTCTCCCATCTACACTCCTTTTGTATACTTGTTTCGTCTATCTCCTTTCGTTCATCCTCTATGTCCAAACCATCTCAACATACCTTTCTCAATCCTCGACACTACGTCCTCTTTCATTCCACAACATTCCCTAAAATTAACTTTATAAACTTTAAAGTTTTAAGTCTTAGTTAAACTATAGGTACGTTGGCCAAAACCGGTTTGGCTCAGTGGATAGAGCGTCGGTCTGTGGACTGAAAGGTCCCAGGTTCGATTCCGGTCAAGGGCATGTACATTGATTGCGGGCACATCCCCAGTGGGGAGTGTGCAGGAGGCAGCTGGTCGATGTTTCTCTCTCATCGATGTTTCTAGCTCTCTATCCCTCTCCCTTCCTCTCTGTGGAAAATCAATAAAATGTGTGTTTTTTTTAAAAAAAGATACTTAAAAAAATAAACTCTAAGTACGTTGAATAAAACTTGATATCACACTTACTTAATAACAATGTTTATTGATAAAATTAAATTCCTTACAATATCCATAAAATTAAATCATGACAATGACTGACAAGCACTAGTGTGAACAATGGCCTTGCATCTCCTTGGAAAGTTTGGGGAAGTCAGGTTTGTATGTGGCTTTGCCAGCAGGTCAGTCCGAGGCTTAACCCTATAACCGATCCCTACCATTTTTATAGCAAGCAATAAATAAGCCTGCTCTTTATCCTGGAGGGAAGGCATTATCTCATCCCTTAGGGTCACTCGCTATCAAAACACCCCTGAGAAATGGTGGCCGGGTAAAAAGTGGCAGGACCTTCCATTCTTGTTATGTCCAGAAAATTATGTCGGAACTCATGGAGTATTGTGTCTCCCGACAACCACAAGGTACCTAAGGGGACCCACTGAGTTCCAGCCATCTTCTGCCCCATGGATGGCTAGAGCCAAGCACCTGGCTAAATGTAATAACCTTTGTTCTTTTTACCCGGTGGCACAAGGAGTCCAAAATGACAAGGTCGCAATCTTAACTTGCAGTTCTGTAAAAATATTATTGTATCACTTGGTTGAATCATTCTTTTTAGGGTTCTTAGATCTCTAAACTTAATCATTCTTTTTAGGGTTCTTAGATCTCTAAACTTACAGAATCCATCCCCAGAAAGACATTACTAAGATCAAAAATAAAAACAAAAATTGTTAGGTGACTCATTAAGCGTAATAGTGACGGGAACTCTCCCATTCCTTGTTAGACAGGCTAGTTCTGACTACAGAGAAGTCATCCTATCTATATAAACTATATACAATCAGATCATTTGAAAGAGGATTCTGCTGCTTAAAAAAAAAAGTTTGGACCTGGACAGGTGGCTCGTTTGGTTGGAGTGTAGTCCCATACACCGAAAAGGTTGCAGGTTTGATTCCCCGTCAGGGTGTGTAGGGGAGGCAACCAATCACTGGTTTTCTCCCTCCCTCCTCCTCTCTCATTCTCTCCTCTCCCTTTCTCTTTCCCTTCTTCCTCCCCCTTTTCCTCCCCTACATTCCTCTCCTTCATCCCTCTCCTTCCTGATTCCTCTTCTTCCCTTCCTCTCTTCCTTTCTCTCTCAAATCAATAAAACATATCCTTGGGGATTAAATTCGAGGATTAAAAAAAGAAAACTACTGATAAGGCTTTTTTTCTCTGAAAGGAGGATGTGGTTTGTCTCTGTGTCTGTATCTATGTGTGGCATTGGGAACAGAGGGCAAAAGAACTGCAACTTGGAAGGGAAGAACATTTCTAACGTTCACCTCACCCAAAGGAAAGGAAATGAGGTTTTGAGCTTATGTCTGTCATCCTAATTTTGTCGTGTGTGTGTGTGTGTGTGTGTGTGTGTGTGAGAGAGAGAGAGAGAGAGAGAGAGAGAGAGAGAGAGAGAGAGAAACAGAGGGAGATCTCAAGATACTAATCTAATTAAGTTAGAGCTTAAGATACTGCTGTTTTATTAATGACTAGAGGCCCAGTGCATGAAAATTCATGTATAAGAGGGGGGGAGGTCCCCTCAGTCCATCCTGCCCCCTCTCACAGTCTGTGTCTTATGGTAGACTCTCTAAGTTGGATTGGGGTTGGCCATCTTTTTTCTCCCCCTTACAGGACATAAAAATATGAGATTCCAAAATTTAGATTATTGGTTTGCAGAGATGAGTAGAAAGACCTATCTATATATGGGCTTCTTTAAAAATATATTTTATTGATATTTTACAGAGAGGAAGGGAGAGAGATAGATGGAGAGAGAGCTAGAAACGTAGATGAGAGAGAAACATCGACCAGCCGCCTCCTGCACACCCTCGACCGGGGATGTGCCCACAACCAGTGTACATGCCCTTGACCGGAATCGAACCCGGGACCTTTCAGTCCGCAGTCCAACGCTCTATCCACTGAGCCAAACTGGTCTCGGCATATATGGGCTTCTTTAAAAAAGCCTAATTTTTCCACTTTGTTTTATTAGAGAAGCACTGCATATGGGGGATTACTTGACTACCTGTCAATAGTAAGATCTCTTGTGTCTCATTTATACATTGATCCTTATATAAACTTCCTGCATTGGTAGAATTCAGACACCACTCCAACAGAAGTTAGCTGGGCCTAGTAGCTGTAAGTTCTTATTTCCGGTTTACTTTGTCTTTTAGGGTTTCTATTTTCTTATTGGCCCAAGGGGTGCTTTGTTCTATCTTCAATGCGGACGAAGCATCCTCTATCAATAACTGTTCTTTTGTGTGTCCTCTGAAGACTAGTTTAGGAAGCTATTTAAGTTTTTACTCCAGAAAGCTTTGAAATGGATAAATATCAATTAAGTTCACTTCCATTTCCCATCTCAATTTTTTCTCAAGCTATCGTTCATAGTGTTCCAGATAGTCTGCAGTGAACTACGTGACTTAAAGCACTGCATCTAATTCCAACTAGCAACATAAAATCCCCCAAATTTGACTCTTATGAGCCCTTTTATTAAATTCCCACATCTGTGATCTCCTATAAATTAAAGTGATAGCAATTGAATTGCAAATGTCTGCTCTCCCTGGTTTCTTATACTGCTCAGTCTCAGCCATTAAGGCATAGGCCTAAGTGTTTGGGTAATCAGGATAGCTTCCTCAACAGCTGCAGTGTAGGCTGCCTTCCATTGGGATAGATTTCATATAATACCTCTAACGCTGAATTTCTCCAATTTCAAGGTAGTGCGTGCCAAGTGCCACATATTTGTTTTTTTGCATGTCAAGGGAACCCTAGAACTCTTAAGATTAGCACAGCATCCTCCCCATCTCCATAAGCCTGAAATCTCTATCTCTATAATAAATAGTGCAAAGGTTGACACTGTTATACAGTCCTAACCCTCATTATTGTTCCAAGCCAAAAAGAGAACAGAAACTTCCATTTCTGAGGAAGGGTTTTCAAAAAACAAAATCTTGGCTTTTGTTGTTGAGAGGTTGCCAGTCTATCAGCTGTCTGTAATTGATAAACCCTTAGACTAAACTCACTGGGAGGAATCACTTATCAACAGGCTCTCACAGTCTGGGAGCCCTCAGGAGAAGGAGGCGACCCAGGCAATCAGGGGAAGGATAACACCTCCATTACACCTCTGCTGCTGCCACTGCCAGCAGCGCAAGCCTTGGCAGACCCTGGGCGGCTGGGCAGCCATATAGAGAAGGAATTTCATCTATATGTAATAATGTTCCATAAGACACATTGTTTTTCTTAGACAACATTTTAGACACTTGACAATGAGATGTACTGGGCTGCTGAGTCTCCTAGAGTTCCCCCTTTCTCCCTGTTCACTTTGGGAACAGAATTATGGGAGAAGAATGAGCCAGGCGGCCTGGCTCCATGTGAGACTACCATACTCTTGCCCATCCTATAGTCACGCTTCCACAAGTAACAGTACTGAAACTTCCTTCCCAGTGCTTCCGTACCCCAGAGGAAGAAGGAGTACATTAAGAGCCAGAAATCTAATTTTCCCAGAAAAGTGTAACAGTTATCCCAATACCTTTTTCAATTATCTGATCTCTCACTACATTTTTTTTAAATTATTTTTTAGAGCAGTTTCAGTTTTACAGGAAAATTGAGCAGAACGTGCAGTTTCCATTTACCCCTTCGCCCTTACCCCCACCGTTTCCCCTAGTATTAATGTCTTGCATTCATGTAATACATTTGTTACAACTGATGAGCCAACATTTTGACATTATTATTAACCATAGTTTACATTAGGGTTCACTCTTTCTGTTGTACATTGTATGAGTTTTGACAAATATGTCATGACTTGTATCAACTGTTACAGTATCAACTGTTTTGTTATACAAAAACAGTTTTACTGCCCTAAACTTTGTGCTCCACCCTCTCACCACATTTTTGAAATGGTATCTTTATCATATATCAAATTTCCACTTGTTTCAAACTTGAATGAGAGAATGCCTTTCCGGTTTTACCATTAAATTTGATGTTTGCTATGGAGTTCTGATATTTGACCTTTAGTATGCAGGCACATTACTTTTTTTAACCCTCAATGCATTCCTAGAACAGTATTTGGCTAATACCCTGCTGAGTTCAGTTTGCAAATACGTGACATATCTGTAAATCAGTCTCTAAAGGAAGAAAAAAGTGCAAAGAAAATGTGTCCAAAATAGCAACTGGCAGTTAAAGAAAAAAGAAGACAGCAAGAAAGCAAAATAAATAGCATAAAAGAAGATGGCATTTGTAAAGTAAAATGTTAAGTTATCAGTAATAAATATGAAGAATTAAACACTACTTAAAAATATTCTTATGTGCTCACTTCAGCAGCACATAGACTAAAATCGGAACGATATAGAGATTAGCATGGCCTCTGCACAAGGATGACATGCAAATTCATGAAGCGTTCCATATTAAAAAACTAAAATTTAAAAAACTATATTATTAGACGGTGAGAACTTCTAACTAAGCCACACAAAAATCTCTGCTCTTTATAAGAGATTATTCAAAACCTGAAATTAATACAAAGATATAACTAATATGAGGGACATAAATAGAGAAATTGCAGGGATTATTTTTCTTGTTTTTATCCAGTAAACATGTATTGTTCAACAGGTGCTTTTTGTATCTCTTAGGACTTGTTACCTCTCACATTCTCCAATTTAAGTGAGTGTCTTTCTCTTCCCATTTCTTATCTGTGGTTATGCCTCTTCCCCAGAAGACTGATAGCAGGAGGGAACTCTCTCTAGATCAGTCCCATCTCTTGTTGAAACCAATCTATTGTAGTACAGTCAAATCAATGTACCATTTGGATAAAAAAAGATCCCTTCCCTTTCACACATCCCCTATCCACACACACAACATTAATATCCAGCCGAAGATTAATTTTAGATTAAGACTAAATTACTCTAAGATTTCCCTAATGTCCTCCAGTGCCTATTAATTCGATCCACGAAAACTCCGTATTGCTGAGTATGCCTTGCAAAGGTTTTTTGCTACATTTCCGTTTAGCTCTCTCTACATTTTCTGGAACTTTCCATCAGCAGCCAAAGATCCCTCCCCTATCTTATTTGCTTGCTATTCTGTCCGTATTCTTTTCCTTCTTCCTTTCCTTCCCTGCTCCCTTTAATTTTCTCTTAAGGAACTTGATCAGCCTATTTTGGTGGTAACCAAATCATTGGTTTAGTTGTTGGTACCTCGGTATTGTTGTTTTGGCATAGTTTATAGCAAAATTAACTGAGAGTTATGCCTACTTTGAACCGCCTCCCCCCAAAAAAGGAAATAACATTTTTAAAATTCAAGACATTATTAGAATAACAATAGCTTTAACTTTAAGTAATCTGCATATAATTTCTAAGCAGTAGTCTATAGCCTTATTAAAAAATCTTCAAATAAGCCATAAAAGGGAAATTTTGTTCATCCTTTAGCCAACTGTTTAGGGCCCATTTCCTTTCTCAATCTAGGCATTACTGTCTTGTTTGGATTTTTATTCCTGGAGTAATAAAATAAGAAATAGCAGTGATTTATCTATCAGAAGCTAGATTAATAGTTACCACAAAATACTTTAAAAATCATGTCCTCTGAACTATTTCTATGAGTGATAGATTTTTTTTTTTTTTTAGTCTGAAAATACTATTTTCCTCATTTTCCCAGCTCCTAAGAGTGCTTAATATCCCAGGCTATAAATTTCCTCTGATCTTTACCTATAAATTATATATTTAATTTCGGTAATTGACATTTTACTTTACAGAAAGGACTTTTTTTCTTCTTGAAATTCATCCCTAATTGTTCTAATAAACCTTACTTTTTTCTTTAATATTCAATTTTAACAAATTTTTACTACTTAGTCTAAATCTGCCTTCTTTCAGCAGCCTAGAGTGACGACTGTTTTGGCCTTGGTCAGAAATCACGGTTTAAAAGTGATGGATATCCAGCTCCTATCAGAAGCACATTTGAGAGAAGAGTTGTTTAAGGAGAGAGTGCTGAATGGACATTTGGTTCACCCTCCCTGTATTCTGAGTTGTTTCTGTTTCAGTTTAGATCTATGAGGGCTAATGTCTTAGGAAATGCAGTGTGTACTCTGGATTTTATCAAGGACACATCATTTTCAACAGCAGATTGTTATGTTTGAAAACATACATTTACACAATGGAATACTATCCTGTAAAAACAAAGAAAGTTGTTTTTGTCTTTTAATGAGGCACTGCATTTCTTTTTTTCTTTTTGTTTTTTGTTAATTCTCACCCAAGGATATTTTTCCATTGCTTTTTTTAGAGAGAGGAGAAGAGAGAGGGAAACAGAGAGAAACATTGATGTGAGAGAAACACATCAATTGGTTGTCTCCTGCATGAGCCCCAACCAGGGCCTGGCCCGAGAGGAGCCTGCAACCAAGTCATGTGTTCCCTCCCGCCCTGAGCCGAACTCAGGACCCTCTGGTCCCCAGGTGGATGCCGGATGCTCTATTCACTGAGCCAAACCAGCCAGGGCAAAACAAAGAATGTTTTAAACCTTTTCAACAGCATGGATAGACCTGGAGAACATTATGCTAAGTGAAATAAGGCAGTTAGAGAAAGACAAGTACCGTGTGATTTCACTCATATGTGGAATTTGATGAACAAACTGAACTACCAAGCAAAATAGAGCGGACTCAGAGAGAGCGAGCAGGCAGCTCTGTGGGAGGGATGGGGAGTAAGTACATAGGGATTAAGCCACAAAGAAAGCCATTAAAGAAGAGGGAGGGAAAACAGAGAGAAAATATTGTCATTATGTCATTTACTGTCGCCATAAAATCTCACTGTGATAAGTAGCTTAGAATTTGTCTCAGAAAAAAAAAATTGTCTTCCCTTAAAAACTAGTAGACTACTTCTTTGCTGATTATAAAGATTTCCCTAACTGCTGGGAAGCTCAGTGCCTGATTTTGGTACAGAAAACTCATGACAGCATTCTGTAAGTCCTTCCTAAATAGGTCATATTATAAACAAATTCTGTACTAGAAAAAAAACACACAAATTTAAATAGGAAATAGAGATGGAGCATTTGACAAGCACCTGTTTAATATGTTTGCTGAACCAGGCCCAATGATCACCTTTTAATTTATTTCTCTCTCTCTCTTGATTAGAAAACACTGTGTGATGTGATCCTTATGGTCCAGGAAAGAAAAATACCTGCTCATCGTGTTGTCCTTGCAGCAGCCAGTCACTTTTTTAACTTAATGTTCACAAGTAAGTATCTTAAGGTCAAACATTATTTATTCTATTAGTACCCCTGTGCATGAACTAGTAGCTCACTGCCGCCCTCCAGTAGCTCTCTGCCCACTGTCCCACCTTCCTGTAGCTCCTCCCACCCCCAGCCCCCATAGCTTGCTGCCCTGCCCCCTCCTGTAGCTCTCTGCCGCCCGCTTATAGCTCGCTGCCCCACCCTCCTGCTGATCTGTGATCCGGTTGTTACCCAGTCGGTTGTTAATGCTTCACAGCATAACAACCATTTGCATATAACATCTTTATTATATAGGATGAGAATGAGATGGGTCTAAATGAAAACATGGCTTTCCCCCCCTCCCCCCCCCCCCCCCCCCCGGTTTATAAAGAAGTTAAGATCATAAAACAGTGAAGAGATTGAAAAGTGGTCATGGTTATGATTAATCAAAGGAATCATGACATTTCATTAGCCCTAAAAGCCCCAGTTCTTTATTAATGGGGATACAGCTTCTACTTAAATGCCTACAGTTTTCTTCTTAACCTCTGGTAGAAAGGCAAAGGAACAGATAAACCTTATGACATTTTATCCAGCAAGTTAAGTTAAATAAAAATGAAATATTACATACTAGTGGCCCGGTGCATGAATTCGTGCACATTGAAATGAAATTAATTAGAAGAACATTTTTAATATCTCTATTTGCCCTTTCTCTATAATAGAAGTGTCAAACAAATTCACAATCAACAATAACAGATCGAAACACACACGTGTGATTGGCCCCAGCGAGAGCTTTATATGTATCGCACATGCATGAATCAACTTTCGCCTTTTACATATATAGAATAAACTTGCTTAATTAGACCTGCTTTCTAATGTAGCTAAACTTTTTCCAGCCCAGTAAAGCACCCCAACTTCTCTTACAGGTAATTGTCAGCAACACAGCATTAAATATCAACACAAAACAGATTATTATTGTAGATCACACTGGGAGAACAAAGGGTAAAATACTTAACTGTAGCCGTGTTTGACTATATTCTGCACAGAGAGAAAACCTGAAGTCATTTTCAAGATCCACCATTCCTTACTTCTTTCAGTTGGGTCAAGTTTCTAAGCTTTCTAAACCCCCATTTTACAGCTAAAGAAAATGAGATTCCACCGAGTCTCCTATCGACCTATTCCAGGACTTCTGTGAGGATCAAATGAGATGGGGCACAGGAAAATGCTTCACAGACATTTGGTTAAAATGTAAAATGTTTCCACCTGGCTATAAAGCAAGCTGGGTTCCTGGGCTGAAGAAACTGCAAGGAGGCTGGTTGCTAGGGAGAGGAAGCCGGGTGTTGCTACGTGATGTTATTACCCAACACCCACAGCAACCATATCTGGGCAGGCCCTGGGGTCTCGGCAGCATTGGCTGTGATTTAGTGTGTTGTCCCTCCAGGGTGGTGGCGGGGCCTGTGTCCCACTTGGGGGAAGCCACGTGTTGCTTTGTCAACACCATGTCTCCACTGCCGTTTCTCTGTAAATGGTCAGTGTGAATCATAGCGACCAGACGAGTGGAAAGACACTTAGCATTTTAGTATTTTGCATATATAGATAATACTAGAAAGAATCCTGGACTTGGAGTTGAGAATTGGGTCCAAGTCCTTGTACCTCTATTGAGTACTGTTCCATGAGCTTCAACAAGTTATGAAATGTATCTACCTGCCAGAATTTTGGGGAAGAGGAGAGCTTTGTTAGTTGTAGCTGACTATATATAATGGTCATTGTTCTCATATGTTTGTTCTAACAACATCAGAGGCATTTTGTTCATAGCAATTTAAAAGAATGCTACTATATTATTTTAGAAGTTGGGAAAATACTAAGTCCAGTTTATTTCTCTCTGTTCACTTGTTTCTCTCCCCCCCCCCCTTTTTTTTAAAAGAAGTACACTAATTCACTAATTTCTTAGATAATTTTAATTTAAGGCATATCTCAAGTGTGGAGAATTAATTTGATTTTATTTTAAGAATGTTGGGCTTTCTGGAGTATTTTCCAGAGAAGTCCTTCCTTTTATTCCTCCATATTTACACGGCCTGGAATAAGCTGTTTCCTCTGTGGTGGTACTCATGCCATTTGTGTTTCTCTTCTTCATTTTAGCTAACATGCTTGAATCAAAGTCCTTTGAAGTAGAACTCAAAGATGCTGAACCTGACATCATTGAACAACTTGTGGAATTTGCTTATACTGCTAGGTAAGTTAAAGAGGATTATTTCTGTAGTGGAGGGGTAAGGTTGGGATCTATCATGGCAAAGCATTATAGCAAATCAGTGTGTTCCAGATTCTTCAGAATGAAAAATTTCAAGGGTTTGTCCCTGGTGGCGTGGTGAGGTGGGGGTGGGGAGTTGAGTTGACAGGAGGTCAGGAGTTGAGTTAAAGGTCCTCTGCCATACTAATTCAAAGACTGAAACTTTAATTTTTTGCTTAACTTCAGTGTCTAGATTTAAAAAAAATGTAGGGAACTAATATTCACTTTAACTTATTTGCAGAATTTCTGTGAACAGCAACAACGTTCAGTCTTTATTAGATGCAGCAAACCAGTACCAGATTGAACCTGTGAAGAAAATGTGTGTTGATTTTTTGAAAGAACAAGTTGATGCTTCAAATTGTCTTGGTAAGAAATCAGATTCCTATTTAAAAATAAATAAATAAAACTTTTAATGTGTATTTTAGTAAAACAAAACACAGCACTATGGTTATAAGTGTCCTCATTTAATCTTAAAGACATGTTCATTAGAAATGTTTCTAGTAATACATTTTAAGAAGAGCTTAGAGAAGTACTATTAACTTGGGCAGCAATGAACTCATCAAATACTGTATCAGTATTTTCCAAAATATAAAATAGCTTTATTAATGATTTTTTCTTTATCTAGAAAGGAGTAAGGATTGCATCTGATGGTGGTGTGTGATATATGATAACATTAACATGAATGTTTACCTGTGTTGAAGCCCTTTTGATTACTGTGACCTGTCACAGATAAGGAAACTGAGTTTATGTAACTTGCTGAGGTCATATAGCTGGTATGTGGAGGAGCTGGGGTTAGAACTCAAGTAATCTAACCTTCACTGCTACACTGTGCTGTCCCTCCACAGTCAGATCTGCTAACTGTTGTATACTAGAAGCCTTAAAAATCCTAGACTGTACAGGAAGATACTAATTAAGGGGCTGCTATAGCACTCCATTTCAAAGCCATTAACAAAGTAGTTTGTATCTGATACTAGAAGCAAAAGAAAGTTGATCAGAGTTTTCCAGAATGCAGTGTGGTATGCTTTCACTGTGAGATCATTATCTGAAGACAACATGAAGCTGAAACATGGAAAAATCACGAGAATGAACTGAAGAAAAATGGTATCATGACTTTGAAGGGAGCTCACATACAGTAACCAATGGTTTTATTTAGGAGAGAGATTGGCAAACTTTTCTGTAAAGAGAGAGATAGTAAGTGGCCCTTCTCACTCCTCCTTGTCCTCCTCCTTCTTCCCTGGTCATATATATGTACACAACATTTCAAAAATATTAAAAAAACATTCTTAGCTGCTGACTCTACAGTGGAATGTGGCTAAATTTAGCCAATCGATAGTAAGGGCTTTGCAGATTCCTGATCATGTAACATTAAAAATTAATAATTTCTCTCCCAAACAAAAATTAAATTGCTAGGAAAAGGCTGAATGGAAAATATAGGGTTTCTGTGAAGAAAACTGTATAATTACATTGATAATAAAAAATCTGAATAAATGAGCTGTGTCATGTTCCTAAGTGGAGCTCTTCCAGATTGTGGAGCAGTCACTATCCCCAAAGTAATCCAAAAATTAAGTTTAATCCTAGCTAAAATTATATTAGAATTTTTAAAGTAGAATGTGATGAGCTTATTTTAAAATTAACATGCAAGAGAAAATGTTTAACCTAGCCAAGAAAAGTTTGAAAAAATGTTGAAGGGGGCTTGTCCTACAAAATATCAAAATCAGCCATTCATAAAATGGCATAAAAATAGACAAACCAATGGAAGAAAAAATAACCCAGGTTTATGAAATTCATGCAGGCTTCTTGGAGTCATATTTTATCTTCAGTGTAGGTTTAAGCTTTTTAAAAGTGATTTCCTATTCATTTTCTTTCTGTGTTTAGGTATAAGTGTGCTAGCAGAGTGTCTAGACTGTCCGGAACTGAAAGCAACTGCAGATGACTTTATTCATCAGCATTTTACTGAAGTTTACAAAACTGATGAATTCCTACAACTTGATGTCAAGCGAGTTACACATCTCCTCAACCAGGACACTCTGACTGTGAGAGCAGAGGATCAGGTGACCAAACTGCCTTCTCACGTTTTTCTTAGTAAGAATGTCTGTATGAAATCTGATGCTTCATGTTGGGATACATGACAAGAAGAAGAATCAATTAGAAAATAATGTGTTTTTCGTATTAGAGCATCCCAAAGTTTGTTTCATAGGAAAAGTTAGGCCACTTGGTAGAGATAAAGCTATTTGGGACCATGGAAGGCAGAACAGTGCCTCCCCCCCCAAAAAAATGTCTATATCCTAATCCTTGGAATCTATGGAGAGGTTGCCTTACCTGGCAGATGGGTCTTTAGGAATGTGGTTAAGCTAAGGATCTTGAGGTGAGATTATCCCGGTGGGCTCCAGGTAATAATAAGCATCCTTAAACACGGAAAAGGAACATAGAAGGGTCGGTGTCTGCCTTAGTGGGCTGTTGCTGACTTTGGAGATGGGAGGAAGGGGCTACAAGCCAAGAAATGCAAGGGGCTGCTAGACGCTGGCAAAGATGGGGACATGCTTTCTCCTGGATAAAGCGTTGGATAAAAACTTAAGAAATTGTCTAAAAGTACAAAGTTCAATTAATAATTATGTATCAGTGGTGGTTCGTTAGTTGTAATAAGAGTATCACACTAATGTAGCATTTTAACAACTGGGTGCGGGAGTCATTGGGAACTCTGAACTATCTTTGCAACTTTTCTGTAACCTAAAACTATTCCAAAAGAAAAAGTTTATTTACAAAAATAGACCAATTCCCATAAAAAAAAAATGAACTCATAGGGAGAGTAGAGCTTAGGCTTTGTTAATAACAACCCAAAATTAACAACTTTACGTAGTTCAGTGTTTCTATGGTAGATGTGAAGGTATACGAAATGATGTTTGTTTTCAATGTGTTTAAACTGTGATTTGTTAATCGAGTTATATTAATAAACTTGGACTTGTTCGGTACAGTTTAATGAATGCCACACTATTGTTTTAGGAAATAATTCTTAGTATATAAATCTTGTAACTTATTTTTTAAGTATAAAATTTGTATATTATAAAGTTTTTGGAAAGTAGACAAATCTATCATTTCACAATTCAAGAATATTAGATTAAATAAAATATTAGATTAAATAGGTGACTTCCACATCTTTTGAGATGGAAGGCCTCTTAGGAAATTAACCTGTTTTCCTGTTACCAAATGAACATACAATGATTTTTTTCAATATACATTATATCTCCTTCCAAAAGGGGAATGTAATTTGTTTTGAAAAATCATAAATTCAACATTTTCCCTGTCACTACATTATGTAGTAGTGATTCTAAAAAAACATGTTACCTAAAGAATCGCTAGAGCAATGTGTAAACTGTTCTAAAATATAGGCTTTGTTTTGTTTGGGTATGAAAGAAAATATTTGGATAAAATATTGGGAATAGTGGTTCTGAGATTCTTCCCCTTCGATGTGAGAGTAAATCTCGGTAACTGGCAATGTTCCCGCCATCTAAGAACTTTACCATGTGTTTTCCTCCCTTAGGTTTATGATGCTGCAGTCAGGTGGCTGAAATACGATGAACCTAATCGCCAGCCGTTTATGGTTGATATCCTTGCTAAAGTCAGGTTTCCTCTTATATCAAAGAATTTCCTAAGTAAAACAGTACAAGCTGAACCACTCATTCAAGACAATCCTGAATGCCTTAAGATGGTGATAAGTAAGTTGCTTTAATGTTCATTTATAACCTGATTGTGTGACAGTTTTTCATGGGCTTTAAAGACCCTTTAGAACCGTGGTTCTCAACATTCCTCATGTTGTGGTTGGGGGTCGCCACAACATGAGGAACTATATTAAAGGGTCGCGGCATTAAAAAGGTTGACAACCGCTGCTTTAGGATGAGTCAGACTCAGTAGCCAGGGAGAAACATGCAAGACTTAGCTCTTCCAGATCATTAATCCTTTGAAGTACCTGGATGGGACTTAGCCCCGGCCCTTATTTCATAGGGACTTGTGTGACAGAAGGTAAAAAATATATACATATTGCTTATGCTTTGTCTCCTTTTTATGTGCAATAGTTTTCATGCACTTTGTTTCTAGTGTTTATTTAGCCAGATAGTGATCACGTTTTCTTTCTTATATACCTTTGTTTTTGTTTGTGGGTTTGTGTGTTTGTTTGTTTTTTTGGGGGGGACTGGAGCTAATAATTGCAACATTATTCCATTTACTTAGTTTTTTGTGACTTGCAGACTAAGTCCCAACCCCTCTGTAAAATGCCACTTGATAAAATTATTGGTACAATTAAACAATCTTTTGCTTTTATTTTACTTCTTGGAAATATTCTTCATGGAGCCTGCCTCTGCTGATTCCAGAATGGACTGTTTCCTCTCCAGGCCTAAGCCAGTTTTTGTCTTTGGGCTTTCCTTCCAGCAGTGCTGGGAGGTCCTCTCCTCTCCTGGGTTAGATCTGCTGTCTTCCTGGACCCCAGGTCTTCTCCTTCCTTAATTCTCTCTCTCTAATCTAATGTATCCCCAGCGGTTCCTGAGAAAGAATATGCAATCAGTAAATACTTGACAAATCCCATATCTTTATTTACCATAAGACTGGGGAATAGTTCCAGCTGGTTTAGAATTAGGTTGAAAATCATGTTTAGGAACATCCAAGATGGCGGCCTAGGCAGTCTCCTAAGCTGCCGCCTCATCAACAATTTAATTAATAAAACAACTAAAATCAAAAAGGACTTCACCAAAGCGTCAGGAAAGCTGGCGGAGTGGAATAGCTACAACTAGAAAGAAAGAGAGAGGCTCACGGATCGGACTGGGAGCCGAAAAGCACTGAGGTAGGGAGACGCTCGCGCACGCGGCCGCTGAATACCTGCCTGGCGGTGGGAGGGGAGGAATCCCCGATTGCACGGAACCCTTTCGGACTGTACTGAACCCCAGCCCTGGCTGAAATTCCGTGGTCCCAGGCTCATACGGGTGGTCTGGACTGTAGAGAAAGGCACCCAGAGACTCAGAGACTCAGAGACCGGGGACCGGGAGTCACAGTCGCAGCCGGCAGGGTCTACAGACGCGCGCGTGAGCAAGTACGCGCTGAGGTCTGACCGCCGCCCCTCCGGAGCGGAAGGAGTCAGAAGCTCCAGGTCTGACCGCGGAGGCTGCCGCCGCCTCTCTGTACAAGGTGGCGGCCTCTCTGTAGCGGAAGGAGTCAGAAGCTCCAGTCTGACCACGGAGGCTGCCGCTGCCTCTATGTACAAGATGGCGGCCTCTCTGTAGCGGAAGGAGTCGGAAGCTCCAGACTACAGAGACCAGCCCAAGTCCGGGTGAGCCCCTGCGGCACCCACGCTCTTGCTTGGGGAAATTGGGCCGGTCAGGCGGAAACTCAGGCGAGTGCACAAGGGCAGGGCAGAAGCCAAAACTGTCAGTTCAGCCCTGAGACGCCGCCCCATCCAAGCTGAGCAGAGGCTTCTGCAGTTTTTCAAGTCTGATCCTATAAGACTGTCTCCAATATAGAAGTTAACCCAGAGTAGACACAGCTGATACCCACATCCAATTGGCCTGAGGGTCAATTCACAACAATAGAGACTTAGCTACAACAAGGCTGTGCACGCAGTCCACAAAGGGGATCACAAAGAGTGTCTACCTCAGGTAACTGAGGAGGCTGACCCACTGTGCTATATAGGACACCAAACACACAAAGCCATCCTACCAACTCTGAAAAATAGTGATAATGCCGAGACAAGGAAATAGATCTCAAACAAAAGAGATGGAGGATATAGAGTTCAGAACTACGGTTCTAAGGTTATGCAACAATATTCTAGAAAAGCTCGATAAACTTCATGAGACCCAACTAAAAAGTATAGATAAACTGACTAAATTGGAAAATATTATGCAGAGATCCAACAGCAGAATGGAAGAACACAAGAATCAGGTCAAAGAGCCAAAAGACACTCCGCTGGAGAAGGAAGAAGAAAAGAGGATCCAGAAAGTTGAAGATAGTGTAAGGAGCCTCTGGGACAACTGCAAGCGCACCAACATCAGAATTATGGGGGTGCCAGAAGAAGAGGGAGTGCAAAATACTGAAAACATATTTGAAGAAATAATATCAGAAAACTTCCCTCACCTGGTGAAAGAAATAGACTTACAAGTACAGGAAGCCTACAGAACCCCAAACAAGAGGAATCCAAAGAAAAATTCTTCTCGACACATCATCATCAATATGCCAAGGGTAAAAGACAAAAAGAGGATCTTACAAGCAGCAAGAGAAAAGCAGTTGGTTACCTATAAGGGAGCACCCATAAGACTATCAGCTGATTTCTCAACAGAAACCATGCAGGCCAGAAGGGAGTGGCAAGAAATATTCAAAGTGATGAATAGGGAGAACCTACAACCAAGATTACTGTATCCAGCAAAGTTATCATTCAGAATTGAAGGGCAGATAAAGAGCTTCACAGATAAGGAAAAGCTAAAGGAGTTCATCACCACCAAACCAGTATTATATGAAATGCTGAAAGGTATTACTTAAGAAGAGGAAGAAGGTCAAGTGAATTAAAAATCTCAGGAATAGAATAAACTGGTGAATATAATAGAATTAGGGGCAAAGAAAGGGAGTGGATAGATAATTATCAGGGTGAAGGGGTGTGGGGTGCAGAAAGAGACTGGATTAAAATTGTATAACCTATGGATGAGGACAATAGTGGGGGGAGGGGGTAAGGGCAGAGGGTGGGGTGGGAATAAGGTGGAAGGGAGCTATGGGGGAGAAAAAGGAGAAACAATTGTAATAATCTGAGCAATAAAGATTTATTAAAAAAAAGAAAAAAAAAAAAAAAAAAAAGAAAATCATGTTTAATTAGAATTTTGAAGGCATTGTTCCATCATTTTCCAGTATTACTTTTGAGAAATCTGATGCCAATCTGAGCCTTTATTTTTTTATCCCTGATATTTTGAAATGTCACAATGTTTCTTGCTGTGCATCTTTTTTCAGTTATGTTGGGTATTCTCTATCTTGTCAGCCACAGATTTCTCAGTTTCCTGTTACTGGTAGTATGATTCTTTAGCAATTGAGTATCTCTCGTTATCTATCTTTGCCTCATTATTCTCTCTTCTGGTAGATTGCTTTATTTTTCTTTCAACTCTTTTATTTCCACTATTTTTAATTTCTGTGAGCTTTTACTTATTCTCTAATTTGTTATTTCATGTCTGTAATATCTTATTCTAAAATAGGATTATACTGCTTTTAATTTTTCTTGTCTGTATTGCCTTTGAATTTTTCCCCTGTTTTTGTTGTTCTTGGAAGCTTTTCTTAATTGATTAGTTTCATAGTGAGTCATATCTTTAAGAGTGAGCTATTTGCCGAAACCGGTTTGGCTCAGTGGTAGAGCGTCGATCTGCGGACTGAGAGTTCCGGGTTCAATTCCGGTCAAGGGCATGTACACTGGTAGCGGGCACATCCCAGCGGTGGGTGTGCAGGAGGCGGCTGGTCGATGTTTCTCTCTCATCGACGTTTCTAGCTCTCTATCTCTCTCCCTTCCTCTCTGTAAAAAATCAATAAAATATATTTTTAAAAAAAGAGTGAGCTATTTTAAAACTGATAGAATAAGTTAGTATATTTGAGTGGGCTTCTCAGTTCTTTGTTTTCAAAGAATATATATTTTTATTGGTTTCAGAGAGGAAGGGAGAGGGAGAGAGAGAAACGTCAACGATGAAAGAGAATCATTGATTGGCTGCCTCCTGCACAGCCAATCCCCACTTGCTGGGGATTGAGCCCACAACCTGGACATGTGCCCTGACGAGAAAACGAACCATGACCTGGTTCATATGTTGATGCTCAACCACTGAGCACACTGTCCATGTGGCTTCTCAGTTCTTGGACAAACTGTAGGGTAATCAGTCTAGCTAGATAATTTTTTAATTGGGGATCTCCTAATGTTAGTATCTGTAGATATTTTATCAGGTAGCTGGATACAACATTATAATTTACATCTATATACATATGTCATATAGTTATTTTTTGTTTTGTGTTTGAGAATACCATTTGGTTTTTGGAGACTAAATGCTACTGTTCGGTAGTTCTATTTACTTATTTCTGATGGCTTAAATCCTTGTGTTTGTAATTTTACATTATGAGTTTATATTTGATCTTAATTGCCAGAAATATGGGAGGTCTGGGTTGTATTCTACAGGTTTTTCCTGTTCTCCTCAAGAGGAGAAAAGTATTTGCTTCTGCCAAGTACCCTGGGTACAGTAGTCCAGGACTGCTTGGAATTTTTCTTGGCTTATGGTTTCTTCCATTTACAGGTAGGTAAGTTCAAACTTCAAACCTTCAGGAGAGCAGTACTGTCATCATAAATTCTCAAAGGAGGATACTTTACCTCCACTTGGAGCTAATATTGAAACAAGCAAATGACTATTTTACCCTTAGCCCTCAGGCAGATTTTTTTCCTTTTTTTAAAATATATTTTATTGATTTTTTTTTTACAGAGAGGAAGGGAGAGAGAGAGAGAGTTAGAAACATCGATGAGAGAGAATCATCGATCAGCTGCCTCCTGCACAACCCCTACTGGGGATGTGCCCGCAACCGAGGTACATGCCCTTGACCAGAATCAAACCTGGGACCTTTCAGTCCACAGGCTGATGCTCTATCCACTGAGCCAAACCGGTTTTGGCCAAATTTTTTTAAAATTTTATTCTCTCTTTTCATTAAAAGTAAAACCGGACCCTCACAGGAATAGCTCCCAAAGGAATAAGCCTAAGGGAGCAAGAAGTTCCTCGGGGAAAGGGGCTGGAATGCTTGTCCCAGCCCTGTCCTTGGGGAGGAAAGGCCTATCGTGAAGGGGCCACAGTTCATACTTCCTCCAGAGGTCAGCACAGACAACACTGATTAGTTGCCTCCTATAGTGCCCCAACCAGGGATGGAACCCGAAATCTTTTTGGTGCACAGGATAGCACTCCAATTAACTGAGCCACCGGGCCAGGGCTTGCATTTATTTATTTATTATTATATTTGTAATGATTTCAGAAAAGAAGGTAGAGGATGAGAGAGAATCATTGATTGGCTGCCTCCTACACGCGCCCCCTACAGGGGATCCAGCAGCATGTGCCCTCTCCCTCAACCACTGAGCCATGCAGGGCTTTGGTCTATATTTCAAGCGGCAATACCAATGCCTGGGCTCTATGACCAGTGAGTTTTATTTAAGTAGTCTATTGTATGGCCCTTGCTTGCTTTCTTATATTTTCTAGGTGATTTCTTATGTATGTTTAAGATGGATAACTGCTGAGTTAGGAGATCTGAATTTCAATAATTATTATTTTGGCAGCTATTGCTTGAAGAGCCAGATAATTCACTGGTATGTAATAGTGGGTGGGGCAATCAGCATAATGGTAATTGCTGAGAATAATAAATTGGTTAGGACATATTTCTCCTGTCTCTTCCCCCTCATAGAGGGCTGATAGAAAAACAGTTTCACAAATAAAAGCACTATTATGTTTGGGTGGATTTCCCCCAAAGCATGAAAGTGCCTGAAGTTCTTAAAGAGTTGCCGTGTATTTTCCCACAGGTGGAATGCGGTATCATCTCCTGTCTCCAGAGGATCGAGAAGAACTGGTAGATGGCACAAGGCCCAGAAGAAAGAAACATGACTACCGCATAGCGCTCTTCGGAGGCTCTCAACCTCAGTCTTGTAGATATTTCAACCCAAAGGTAATTAATTTTTCCTTTTTTTATTCTGGAAAGTTTTGAGCAAGTAGACACTCACCTACTACCAGTAGTAATAACTCACAGTAGTGCCTGTGAGATGTTACTGTTTATGGTGTTCCTTTCCATACCTGATGGGAAACATAGTTCTCATCTTCTTTTTGTAAATTGGGAAACTGAGGCTTAGTCAGGTTTCCAATGTTTCCATAATCGCTCTGGAGTGCGGCACAGTGACCACTGTCACAGGAAAGGGAGCACTAGTTCTCTTATCCTACCTCATCTTGTTAGCAACTCCTTGCTTTTGTTATAATTCCTTGTCTTATGTGCCATTTTCAATGAATATTTGCTCTGGAGTACATGTATTTTTTTGTTTTTGTTCAGTAATTATGTTTAATATAAAATAATATACAGTCATTTTAGGATATTTGGAAAACCTAGAAAATCACAGAGAAAAGATAAAATTACCCTTAATGCAACCATCTGGAAATTTCCCCCAATTTTCATGTATTTTCCAGTACATGCTGTGCCAGTTGGGCCAGCAGAGCCTGAGTCATAGGTGCAGGGACACAATTTTAAAAATAGATAATTAATTATAATCTTACTGGAGTCCACTCACATTTCTACCCCTTGTGCCTTAGACCTGGGTTTTTGGCTGTGGGGGAGATAAAACAATATTTCACTAATACTGTGATATAGTCAGTATTTACTGGGACACAGCAAATGCCAGTCCTAAAAGATAGCACCCCATCCCGGCAAGTCTATAATCGGTGTTGAGTCTAAGCACATAAAGGTCTCTTTCATCACTTTGTAGGCCTATTTTTTGTTGATGATAGGTACTTGAAGAGTCCAGAGCGTCCTGTTGACATCAGGATACTTATCTGATCTTTCACTGAAGTGGGTGCGTGGAGGCATTGGGTGTAATACTGTAGTGGTGATGTACAAGGCATTTATCAAAACACGTGGTGGTGGTGGTGGTGGTGGTGGTGGTGGTGGTGGTGGTGGTGGTAAGAGTGCAAGAGACCACAAAGGCCAATCCAAATCCATAGTGAGTATCAGTTCCACTAAGGGCAGGGCACTATCCCTTCAACAATGGGAAGGTCCCAGTATAGTTAGCCTGGGATTAAGTAACTAACGGTTCCCTCAAGGTATGGTATCAAAACAAGGGCTTACTGTTGGCCAGTATTATTGACAGAGTGGGCCCTGGCCAGTAGGGGACAGTCACGTGGTGTGGGGGAGTTCGTTAGCTTCTGTAGCCACTGGCTGATGCAAGCCTCTGTCACTGCTACTGTGGTCACTCTTAAGGCCATTGAGCAAGTATCAGATTGGGATCTGGGGGAGAGATACAGATGCAGCCCTGCCCACATGATGATTAAGAGGTTTTTGCTGCATTTGTGGGCACTCTGGATAGAATTTATATTGGCACAGATTTGTATCCTTTCCGGACAAACAACTGCTTTATCTTTCCTCAGTTCTCCTTGTCAGCAGTCTTCCATTCTTGCTTTTTTCAAATCTGTACTCATTTGGGTAAATCATTCACCACTGCCTAAGAACTGATTAAAAACAACAAAAAACAAAGGCTTTCCATCCTGAAAGGTATAATGGACAATAAGAGGAACTGCTTGAAGTTTAGCCAAATCAGAATAGTTTCTACTGTCTGGTCCTCCAGTGCCTCCCCGGCAGGGACTTTAGCTTTAGCAGTCCTCTTTGGGCCAGTTCTGTCACAAACGAACCAAGCTCAGATTTCTCAAATTTATAGCTGATTTTTAGAGAATGCCTCCATGAAGACATAATCCTGGTTGAGGGAAAAAAATCCTACTGGGTAAGGGTTTAATTAGCTGTTCAGGTATTCTGTGCCTTTGGGACCTCCTTAAGCCCAGTCTTATGTTCACATATCAGATTATTGGATAAACACATGTTTTTTAATGATTTGGTAGATCAGATAAACTCCAAAAGGATTAATGGTATGGTCACCTGGATTCCCTTAGTGGTAGGCATTTGCTGTCTGTCAGAACTAGTGGCCAGCCATTAGATGTTTACTGAGAAAATGGTACCTGCTTAGCACTGGCTGGTGTGGCTCAGTTGGTTGGGCGTTGCCCCATGCACCAAGAGGTTTGATTCCCAGTCAGGTACATGCCCAGGTTGTGGGCTCGATCCCCAGCAGGAGGTAGCCCATCCATGTTTCTCTCTCCCTTCCCTTTCTCTCTAAAATCAATAAAAACTTTTTTTTTTTGAATGGTACCTGCTCAAAGTAAGTTGGTTTGCTCCAGAATCGCAGTGGCATGCTCTGTGATCAGACTGGGACATGCTTCAAGCCATATGCAGCCCCCTGGTGCCCAGGGTCACAGTGTAACTTGAGCAGCTGAGCTGTACTACTATACTATAGCCCGTCTCACTCACAGAGCACTCTCCTGCTCTGCCTTTTACTTGCAATTGGCAGCTTTTTTGTTTACCCAGTGAAAGTATAAAAGTAGGACACCCAAATACAGGATATGTGTCATCTGTAATATGTAAGATACTCTTGGGACAACAAACTAATCTTTATTTCCAAGGAGATCCTCAAGGTCAAACCTCCTTTCCTTGCCAGTTGAAAAGAAATCCCATCTAAGGGTCTGGCTAATGTTCATTAACCAGAGGGTTAATAATGTGCATTAGCCAGAGGGTTAGCTATATGCCAAGTTTTAGTGGTTGTTTCGATCTGGTCCAGTAAGGCCACATCTGGCCTGGCTGCAACAGAGCCACCCTTCCTGGCAGCTCCTCCTCTGGTTGGTAGAGAAGACCAGCAACAGCTTCTCCTTCTTACAATACTTAACGTCATTAATGCGTAGAGTAAATATGCCATCCAACATTGGAGGATCAGGTTAGCAATACAATCTAATAAGCACAATGTCAGTGTACTTAAAAGACTGTTACACCTGCACATATCAGCTACGGTTAAGATTATTAACACTTCAGTGGCTACTTAATTTCAGTGTTTTTAAATTTTTCAGGGTCTTTTTGAGTCAAGAGCAGGACATTTATAAATATCCTCTTTTTCCAAACAAAAACTGAAATCATAGGAGTTTGGGTTGTAATTCTGTAACCATAGCTTTCAGGTGTTGATAATAGTTATATACCCACCTAGTTCCCAAAGCCTAACGTTAGTGTTGGATCTGATAGTTAAAAAGACTTAAGCATGTTTTGGTGGGAATATTTTATCTTAACATAAAGTAGATAGCTATTTTGATGTACAGAGGGGCAAGGAGAATCCTGATTTCATTTAAGAGACAGTGAACATTGTTTCTAGAATAAGGCAAATGTGGAATGATTCTTAGCATTTTGTTTTTTTGGGTCTGTAGTTATAACACTTTTCTTGATTTTTTTTTAAATTGAACAGTCAAAAAGAGATAAATATTCTGCACCAGCCTGGAGATGAGACTGTAATTTCAAAATTCTCACTTGATGCCTTACCTTACTCCTATAAATACCCCATACTTGCTGTTATTTTGTATATTCAACCACAAATGTTTAGATTCTGGTGGAAAATTTCAAATAATTGAGGTAATAACTACCAATAAAAACATTCTTTTTTTTTTTTTATCAATTCTCTCTTATTCCCTGGTGCTAACACCATTAGAATCTCATTACATTATTTATTAAATGTTTCTGTTAGAAATATCAATCCATTCCTTCTTTTTGCTATAAAACTTCATCTTGAAAAATTTGCACCATTTACCATTATTTGTATGTAACTTTTTTAATATTAGTCGATTAGTCTTTAAAACAATTGGGTAGGCTGATTTCATTATAAATTATTATTTACCTTAAATTTCCCAAAGTGAACATCGTATTTCATTATTCAAGTGGACTGCTTAATAAAATGTACTATATAGGAAATTTTTATTTTAAAATTCTTGAACTTAATATTTTCACAAATGTTAAAATGGTTTTCACTGTCATTAAAGGGAAGCCATTTTTTTGTTGTTGTTGTTCTCTACCAGCCAAAAATAATCATTTTTTATCTCCTTCAAAGGGGACAATTTAAGCAGTTACTTAAATTGGATTATCTAGAATTAAGCCAATATCTGTAAACTGTTATCTTTAGATATTCTTTGGATGTCACTGGTGAGAGGAGGCAGATATTTGTATTAAGTGCAAATAGTTACATTAATTGCTGATTGAAAAATGATGAGAAAATTTTAATATTTTTTCTGAGAATTGACAGCAAAGGAAATCTTGGGTTGCTGCATTGACTTGAAGTGATGTTGTCCTGTTATAAAGTTTGCTGAGCTTTCCTTCCCCTACCTGTCCCCTTTTTTTTTTTGTAAGTGTTCAAGTGCTTAGTGATTACTAAAAGAGTTATTTATCTATATATAGTGCTCTACTCTCTGAGTATTGGTTCTCAAATAGTAGCATGGAATGTCTTATGATATTGATGCCTAAATAAAAGTTGATTTAATTGACCAGTTTTTATTTGGACTCTTCTTGACAAATAAATGATGAATTCTGAGAGCTTAGAATTTTGTAAGGGTCTTGGCTCACCACTTACATTTGGTAGAAAAATAGGAGAGTGGGTCCTAGAGAAAAGGGGATTCTGCATATTTCCTGTCAAAAACAAAGAAGGAGTAAGTCCACGGACTGAGGGCCAGATCCTGTAAATGATAAAGACAGAAAACCATAGGAAGCCATGTTACATTACATGGAGCCATCAGGTCCAAGAGGTTTACCCTGAGTACATTTTGTTTTTCCTTTTTTTAAAAAAAAGTACCATTGTTGTTTTTTTATTTGTCTGTGGGGTTGTTTTTTTAATTGATTTTAGGGAGAGAGGAAACATTGACGCTCAACCACAGAGCCACACCACTGGGCTACCCTAAGTACATTTTCTTGCTCAGAACTCTGAAGTAGATTCATCACTGAGATTAGTTCTGGCCCAATATGGGTGTAGGCACACCTTGTTTTTATTGTGCTTTGCTTCACTGCGCTTCACAGATGTTGCATTTTTTTTACAAATTGTCAACTACACTATCCACCAGCAAAAATATTACAAATACTTTATTGAGACACTTGCTTTATTGCAGTGGTCTGAAACCAAACCCATGATATCTCTGAGGTAGGCCTGTACTCAAGAGTGAATGAACCAGTATAACTTTATATAACATTTCACAGGCAGTTTTGTCAGTTGGTCGTATAGGATTGAGTTTAACTATTGGTTGGCCCTAAATCAAAAGACCTGGGGTGGGGGAGAGGAGAAATGAAGTTACCTTCAAGTCGGAGCTTATAAAGTATTATTTAATTAAATGGAAGCTAACTTAACTTTGTGCTTTAAAAGGAAATTAGGCATAGGCAAAAGAACTGAAGGCCTGGGCCATTGGTTATTTGTCTTTTGTGAGGCCTTTTCTGGTTCCTTTTCTTTTAAGGAAAGCAACTACTGTGAGGAAGGAGAATTTTACATCTAGTTTTATGACTTAAGCAAGTCAATTAGCTTTGATAGACTTCCGTTTTCTGGTCTATTAACAAAAAGTTTAAATCTTAGGATTTATGTGAATATCCATTATGTTCACTTGACTCCCTTTTTCTTTTTTCTTTTTTGATCTGTGTTCACTCAGGTTCTCCTTGCCATCCTTAGTTTTCCCATATTCAAATGTAAAAAGATTCACCATCTTCATTTTTTTCTGTTCGCCTTCCTTACCTCTTCCACACCTCTTGGCCATCTGCATTATCTCCTGTACTCTGCACATCTGAGACAGAGTCGGTGTTTGTCCCACTGGTGAGAACATTTTATTAAATGAGTATGTTACTGCATTTGGGGATTTGAGATATTCATTTAAAGTGTAATGTGCCTTCCTGTGACAAGATGAAAAATTACACGTCAGACAACAGTGTGGCGATTACGGGGGTGAAAGGGGGGATGGATAGAGGTGGTAAAGGGCACAGAGGGGATAAAGAGTGCCAGAAAAATAAAATTAAATTAAAATTTTAAAAATTACATGTCAAAGTTTATCTAAAGACAAGTCTTTTGATGAAATAACTGGCAGGTTGCTAGCAGTGGAATTTACCTACTATCTCATCTATTTATACTCAAAGGAGAAGGGCTATTATTGAGCACAATATTCATGTCAGGTTTGATTTTTGGATTAAGTTTCATTTCATACTTAAATTTCTGTGTAGATCAGGTTTGAGTTTTGTTTTTTAGTGACAGGTGTTTAGTTTGAGAGCCGGGGGAAGAATGTTTTGTGACCTAAAGCAGCAGTGATTTAAAAAATATATATATTTGTATTGATTTCAGAGGGAAAGAGAGAGGGAAGCATCAACGATGAGAGAATCATTGATTGGCTGTCTCCTACACGCCCCCTCCCCCCAACTGGGGATCCATCCTACAACCCAGGAATGTGCCCTTGACTGAATCAAACCCAGGACTCTTCAGTCCACAGGCTGACGCTCTATCCACTGAGCTAAACCATCCAAGGCAGTGATTCTCAAATTAGTAATTCCCCTTGAGCTGGTCTCTGGCCTCATCTCAGACTCCTTGTTTATTTTAACTAATCATTAACAGCTGAGAAATACCTATTTATTTTTTTATTCTTAATTTTATCTATCAGCTTATAACTACACAATCATTCCCTACCTACCCCCAACTATGGAAGCCTTTTTTTATTTCTCTAGCCACAATCCTATATTTCTTAAAGAGCTTAAGTTATAAGAGTATTTTCTCCTAATGGCTGATTACTAAATTCCTTTCTGGACTTCAGTGGTTAATGTATTTCCAGCAATATTTGTGTGTCAGTGAGTGCATTTCACAATGGGTATAGCCTATGAAATCACTTGGCCCGATTAAGTGTTTGCTTCTGGAAAACTGGAGTGCCCTCACTAGAGTGCTACGTGCAGGAAGGCAGAGGCTATTTCTGATCCAGCCGCATAGTATAACTCTGTGTTTATCCATTCACAAAGCCTTAACTTAGTTTTAAATTTCATATTTCTATTAAAACATTTAGCACTATTATAAGTGAAAGAAGGTGTTGTTTTTCTTGTACCATGCTTTTGGTACCATTTGTCTGGTTCTCATATTTACTTTTTCTGTTTAAAAAAAAAAAATAACACATGCTTATTGTCAAAAATTCAAATATACCAATATCTAAAGGAGATAAAGTGCTCCCAACATCAAAAGACAGTCATCAATAATTAGTGAAAATCGTTCCAGTCCTCTCATTTTACATATATGACATCATTTGTTGGTTGGTCACAGGTCTTCCCGTCGGCTCTGGAGTCGGTGTAATTTAAATTCAGTGCTGCAGTGAGGAACTGGTTAAAACTAGGAGTCACGTGTCACATCTACAACCTTTGATCTTTAGAAGGTCAATACTGAAGATGACTCAGTTGGATGAGATATACTCTTCTACTAACGTGGCCTGTCAGCCAATACAAACATTCCCTCAAACCTGCTGAGCCTGGGCCACACACCACACCGAGACCGGGGGAAGCCCCTGCTTTCAGAGAAGCTGTGGTTTCAGTGGTTCAGCACTGTGTTTGTTAGCGGTAAGATGTGGAGGCAGTACAGGGCCTCAGCACCGTCCTGCCAACTTCCTGATTTTATAGATGAGACTCTTGAGGTTTCTCGATGTCCCTAGGCATTTGGCTAGAAACACAACAGGAACAAGAAGAGCCCAGATGACTTCACTCCCAACCCAGGGTTCTTTCTAGGCTGCCATGCAGGAGTTTCAGAGGAGCGGGCAATGTAAGGGGGTCAGAGCACAGCTTTGGAGCCAGAGATGGGATTAGACTTAAATCTTGGATTCACCACTCTCTAACTGTGACCTTTGACAACATCTCTGAGATTTTGTTTTTATCTGTAAAATGAGGATATTATCATATAGGGTTATAGAGGAGATAAGATAATGTTTTAAGATATTTCAACATAATTCCTGCAAAGGGAAGTGCTCGATAATGAATAAATTAATAGTAGGTCTTTGTTATTGACACATTCTGAATCATTTGGACCCCAACATCATTGGATTTGGGGGCTGAAAGGGAGGGGCACTGAGACAATCTAGTCTCTTGGCTTTACAGATAAGGAAACTAACACCCTGAGAGGTTAACTGACTTCTGTGAGACCCACAGCTTCATAGAGAGCCTAGCTCAGTGCCCAAGTTTATAGTATCTTAGAGCTATATCCTTTGAGACCTTGTGAAATCAATGAAGCCAAAAATGGGCCTATGTATTTTTCATGCAACTATTTCTAGGAATGTTCTAGCATCTGAATAAACCTGCTTTCAATATAGATTATTGCCATAGTTCTGCGATATTTTTTTTTTTTTTACAGCTCTTAGAAACTAAGATGTCAGATAATGGCTTAAGAGAAAGTGCTTATAATTTAGTCACCTTAAACTCAGATTTACTTCTTGAGGTTTCTGCAAGAAATCTTCAGGTGGTTTGCCATTTTTTTCATTTTGCTCTCTGTTTTTCTAAGACCCTATCATCCCTAGTTTTGCATGGCTTCCTCTCAAAATGATCCAAAATATAGTTCTTAAATCTTAAAAATAAAAAGGTATTTCTTTCCTTTTGGATTTTAGTTATCTTGATTATTAAAACCTACATCTGTAGGGTCTGATTTTTGAGGATTTGGGTGTTTTCAGAATACAGACTATATAAAATTATAGTAGACTGATGGTTTTGCCTTGAGGCATTTAGAAAAAATATTACAGCCCCTCACCTCCAAAAGTGTCCCACTCCTGTAGCATTGCCCGCAGCCCCGGGAAATCACAATGTGCTGTCAGTGTGGTGCCGTCAGAGAAAGGAAATCTAACGGAAAAGCCTACAAAAAGGAGTCTTAAACTCAAAAAAGTCTACATCGTGGTGTATCACAGCAGAAGCAAGAAAAGCTGACCAGCTCCAACCAGTATGGCTCAGTGGATAGAGCGTAGGCCTGTGGACTGAAGGGTCCGGGTTCGATTCCAGTCAAGGGCATATACCTTGGTTTCGGGCACATCTCCAGTAGGGGGTGTGCAAGAGGCAGCCAGTCTATATTTCTAGCTCTCATAGATGTTTCTAACTCTATCTCTCTCCCTTCCTCTCTGTAAAAAAAATCAATAATATATATATATATATATATATATATATATATATATTTTTTTTTTTTTTAAAGCTGACAAGGTCTGGGAAAACAGAACTGTATACAAGGGAGTGTCTGCGTGTGCATGTGTGAATACACATTTTGAATAATTATAAAGGCAGTGTTTATTAAAATGTATTTCATTTTCAAAGTTGAAGTGTCAGCTGTTAAAGTGTGTATCATTTTAGGGGGACACCCTGTGTGTGAAGTGTGAAAACTTGAGAAATCCTTCCACTGGTGCCTTTTCCGGGCTTTCCATTTTCATGTGTGCTCAGCAGCTAAATACAGAGCCTTGCATGGGCCACATAAACCTCAATTAAACTTAACGGAATTCTATATTTGGGGTAACAGCGCTGCCCACATACATACACTGTGCCTCTGGTACTGTTGCTAAGAAAGCTGCATGCCCCGCTAGCTTGCCCTGGAGCCCAGGAGTGCCTGGAGCCGTGAGTAACCCTCCACCCGCAGTCCCCAGGTGGGAGTGGTCCCATCACTAGGATAGGACTGGCTCTCATTCCCACTGAACTGACCATCCTTACTTCCTATGTATTTTTTCTGCCCTCTATGCTTGCTTCCTCAACTACATATTCTACCTGCTGGGCAGTATAACAAGTTTCTAAATGATAAGCATCAAATCACCGTCTCAGTAGTCTATTTCAGGTGAGGGATAGTAGATAGATTGGAGGAATTAATAAACTTCCCAGGGAGGTCTACCCATACACACACACAGAAAAATAAAAAATCATGAACTCCCCTCCTCCCATTCATACATACAAAGTCAGATATGTTCACACACAGGTGGACTTAACCCTGACATGGATTTAATGAGCCCAAATGTAAAACAGTACATTTCAGTTAAAATAAAGTCCATTTTTCATTCTAGATTGAAATTCTTGCCCAAGCTGCTTTGGCTCAGTGGCTAGAGCATCGGCCTGCAAACTGAAGCATCCCAGGTTTGATTTCAGTCAAGGGCACATGTACTAGTTGTGGGCTCAGTTCCCAGTGGGAGCGATTGGGGCCAGCACCAACAGCAGGTGTGAGCATCAACGGGTGCGAGCAGTGGCTTCTGCCCCCATCACCCCTCAGGAGCAGGGGGAGGTGGAGAAGACCTCAGGGGCAATCAGGGCCAGCAGCCACTGCTTGCACCCACTGACAACACCAAGCGATCAGGGGTGGGTGTCAGCAGGAAGTACAAGCATTGGCTCCGGCACCTGCAGCAAGTGTGAGCTAGGCTGGCGCCATCAGCGAGTGTGAGGTCCCAGCAAGACCACAGCATGTGGGAGCAAAGAATTTTCAGTAACCATCAGAGGCTCACCCTGATGACAGGAACCGGCACCCCACCTTGGTCTGAGTCTCCCCAAACCCCTATATCCGCTCACCTATTCCACCAGCCCACTAGGGCAGCCGTGGGCAAACTACAGCCCACGGGCCGAATCCGGCCCTTTCTGCTGTTCTATCCGGCCCACAGAGCCAAAAGAGCGGAGGATTCTCTTGCTCTCCCCTCCGCTCCTTCACCAGCAGCCTGAGATGAGAGTGCCAGCATGGTCAGGTTGGTTTTGTTCCGGCCCTCCGGTCCAGTTTAAGAACCCATGTGGCCCTCGAGTCAAAAAGTTTGCCCACCCCTGCACTAGGGCCAATGCTCACCATGTTCCATTCACGCCCCCTGATGGTCAGTGCACGTCCTAGCAACTGGTTCGGTTCTGCTGTTTGGTCTATTTGCATATTAAGATTTTATATATATAGATTATTCTATTTTATTGTTATTGTTAATCCCTTACAGTGCCTAATTTATCAATTAAACTTTATCATATGTATGCATATGAAAAAACATAGTGTATGACTATCCACAGTTTCAGGCATTCACTGGGGCTCTTGGAATAAATCCATCATCGATAATGGAGAGCTACCATACTCAAGTATTTCATAGTAAATATCATGACTTTAAGTGTCTGCTGACTACACTGGCTCAACTCAATGTTTACAGAAAATATCTCACAGAAGTCCCCAAAATACCTTCTAGCTTTAGACATTGGTAGGATAATGGCAGTTTAAACTTCATGTTAACCAGTGATTCTTTTTTCTCTTTTTCCAATCCTCACCTGAGGACATGTTTCCCACTGATGTGTGTGAGAGAGAGAAAGAGAAAGAGAGATAAAGAAAGAAAACATTGCAGTAGTCAGTTGCCTTCTGTACAAACGCAACTGGGGGTCGAACCCATCACCCTTCAGTGTACAGGAAGATCTACCAATCAACTGAGCCACTCTGGCCAGGCAACCATTGATTCTTTATAACACTCTATACATCTGGCAGGGAAAAGATGAGGATATTTACATTTGAAGATTTTAAGAAAAGTGTGGGTTATATATATATATATATATATATATATGTGTGTGTGTGTGTGTGTGTGTGTGTATAATGAACTACTTTGCTTATTTTAGAATTTTCCTGCTTTATTACCCTCAGTAACAGAAAGAATGGAAGACTGAGTGATGACGATACATCCAGATGCATTGACATTTATTTTAGAGCCAGAAAAACAAAGCAGCCACTGTCTTCCTGCCCTCTGCCTACATACTGGAAAAAAAATCACATGATTGGATAATAGTCTGAAGCCAAACATTTTTATATGTAATCTTAAATAGTAAATTAACATATTCTTGTGTTTTATATTTTCTCAACTATGTCTTTGCTTTATCCTTTTCAATTATACTTTCCTGTTACTGAAAGCTTCCTGTACTTTCTGTGACAGGATTATAGCTGGACGGACATCCGCTGCCCCTTTGAAAAACGAAGAGATGCAGCGTGCGTGTTTTGGGACAATGTCGTGTACATTTTGGGTGGCTCTCAGCTTTTCCCCATAAAACGAATGGACTGCTATAATGTGGTGAAGGACAGCTGGTATTCCAAACTGGGCCCCCCAACACCCAGAGACAGCCTCGCTGCCTGCGCCGCAGAGGGCAAAATTTATACATCCGGAGGTTCTGAAGTCGGTAAGGACTTTCTCAGTGCTTTTGTTTGGGGCATGTGCTTTAAAGCCAAGTATCTTGGCTTTCATATTTAAATAAACAGTTGGTGCTATTTATTCAGATGTTTTCTGACATAATTTAAATGTATATGTAACATTTTAGAGCCCATTTCCTTGAAGGCTTACCTTATTCCTTTGTAAATCAGTATTTTAAAAGAGCTTCAACTTCCTAGATTATATCCATTTTTTTTAAATGCCGTTTTTAAAAAAATGTGTTGTTATTAATTTTTAGAGAGAAAGGAAGGGAGAAGTATAGAGAGGTATAAATATGATAAGAGAAGAACATCATTGATTGGCTGCCTCCTGGACGCCCCCTACTGGAATGGAGCCCACAACCCAGGCATGTGCCCTGACGGGGAATCAAACTGGAGGACCTTTTGGTTCCTGGGTCAGTGCTCAGCCATTGAAACATACAAGGGTACCTTGATAACATACTCAAGAATGGACCAGCATGACCTCAGGGCTTACCACACAACCTCTGAGAGAAGTCAGGAAGAGTAGCATTGTTAGTGGAGCAGTGGCTGTTATAGAATACTGGAGGCCCAGTGCATGGATTTGTGCACCAGTGGGATCCCTTGGACCAACCTGTGGGATCGGGCTGAAACTAGCTCTCCGACATCCCCTGAGGAATCCCAGATTACAAGAGGGTGCAGGCCAGGCCGAAGGACCCCACCCGTGCATGATCACTGCTGGGGAAGGATCCAGGAAGTTGGCAGGCTGGGGAAGGACTGGGAGGGCTGCAAGGTGTGTCCGGCCTGTCTGGCTCAGTCCCAATCACCTGGACCCCAGCAGCAAGCTAACCTACCACTCTACCCCTAGTGGTCAGTGCACGTCATAATGAGCAATTAAGTGGCCTTAGCATATCATTACATATTACGCTTTGATTGGTTGAACTGCAGACTGGATGACCTTAGCATATTAGGCTTTTCTTATTTAGGACTAGTGGCCCGAGTGCACAAAATTCATGCACAGGGGTTTGGAGGGGAGTTCCCTCAGCCCAGCCTGTACTCTCTCCAATTGGGGACCCCTTGGGGATGTGGTATTGGGCCTAAACTGGCAGTCGGACATCCCTCTCACAATCTGGGACTGCTGGCTCCTAGCCACTCGCCTGCCTGATCTCACCTAACTGTCTGCCTGATTCCCCCTAACCTCTGCCTCCCTGCCTGATTGCCTCAAACCTCTGCCTGCCTGCCTGCCTGCCTGCCTGCTCATCTCTTAACTGCCTCTGCCTGCCTGCCTGATCGCCCCTAACTGTCCTCCCCTGCCAGCCTGATCTCACCCCCAAATGCCCTCCTCTGCCAACCTGATCGCCCCTAACGGCCTCTGCCTTGGCCCCCACCACCATGGGTTTGTCCGGAAGATGTCTGGTTGACCCAGTCTAATTAGCATATTACCCTTTTAGTAGTATAGATAGAATATACATGTTAGGATTGCTTAAATGGGAGGAGGGAGAGCCTCTTCATCATGAGGAGATGCTCTTGGCAGACAAAAATACATAATCCCTATATCTGGACTAATAGGCATATTACACTATACTGCCAAACCAATCATTAAAAAATTGAACTGTTTTCTTATACCTTATACCAAACAGCTGTTGCCCTTAAAATCGCTCCTCAGCCCCCACCTTAGGTTCTGCCTTCACAGTTCACCCAGTTAGGTTCTGATTGGTCAGATTTTATGCCAGTCAGCATCTTCGGGCCTATCAACAGGCCTGATCAGAGAGGCAGGGCTGATCAGCAGCCCCAGTGGAGGTGCAGCTGCTGGCCAGGCTGGAAGAGAAAGAGAGGCAAGTGCTGATCAACAGCTGCCTCAGAGGCTACAGATCAGACCCTGCTCCTCTCTCCCAGCCTCTCTCAGGGCCTGATTCGCAGCTCCCTTGGCAGTCAGTGCTGGGTCGCAGTGCCTGTGGCAGCAGCAGTCAGTGTTGTGTCGCCACGGCAAC
Organism: Vespertilio murinus; assembly: GCA_963924515.1. NCBI lineage: Eukaryota > Metazoa > Chordata > Mammalia > Chiroptera > Vespertilionidae > Vespertilio > Vespertilio murinus. The sequence goes on along the minus strand of OZ004712.1, from coordinate 11,352,073 downwards.
CCAGCCCTGACTACAGGACTGACTTCCAGTCAGTCGAGCCTTCCGTCATTTTGGATGTTATGGACCCTGGCTCTTTATATATATAGATTATATGGTAAGCCTCAGAATATTATCAGATAGTTTTCATATTTTAAGGTATGGGTTTGCCACCTATAAATAGGTTGATTTCCCCATCTATATAAACATTTCAAGTTTGGATAATTCCCATCATGCACCACTGGGCTGGAGAACATCCATAAAATTCCTTATTTAATTTTCTTTTGAAATCAAACCAAATCTTTTTTCTAAAATATAACTACAATATATAAGTCTCTCCACAGATCCTTCTGTGAATATTTTCCAAGGTCTGTACCAACTATTCCCATATTGTGATGCTGTTATTGAGTCTAGAAAAGACTCTATAACCCTAAATTCTTTCTTTCAGTAACTGACTCCCTCTACAGTCAGCTCGCTCCACGCCTACATACCCACTCCATCAAGAATGACGGGGCCTTCTTCTTTTCCAGGAAACTCAGCTCTGTATTTATTTGAGTGTTACGACACGAGAACCGAGAGCTGGCACACAAAGCCCAGCATGCTGACCCAGCGCTGCAGCCACGGGATGGTGGAAGCCAATGGCCTAATCTATGTTTGCGGTGGAAGTTTAGGGAACAATGTCTCTGGCCGAGTGTTGAATTCCTGTGAAGTTTATGATCCTGCCACAGAAACGTATGTATGGATTTAAAACTCCGTTTCACAGTATTGTATTTGTAAGCTCAGTGAAAACTGTGTTTAAAAGAGCCCAACGGAAGAATTTAGCTCCTATATTAAGAATGTACACATATGAACAAGAATATATTGATTGCAGGAGGTGACTGGAGAGAGCGCTTGTATATTAATTTTGAATTCTTTGTATCTTCTTCAATGCCCTTAAATTTCCTTAAGTGAAAGAGTGTAACTATAATTATCCAACTCTCAAAATGAAAATTAAGTTATATATTACTAAGATTTTCTTTCTAATATGTGATCTATCCATCCATGATTTTTAAGAATTTTTCTTCCCAATTTTGACAATTTTCTTAAGTATTTTATAACTTGAATGTGTTTAATTGGAAGGTCTCGAATAAAACGTCTGTGGTCAGAATTTTAAGAAAAGTGTTTTGTGAAACTTCCTTAATTCTAAACTTTCAGGAAACTTATCCTATATAATAAAACCATAATATGCAAATCGACTTAGCAGAACAACTGGTCGTTATGATGAACACTGACCACCAAGGAGCTGCTAGTCAGGGGCAGCTCTTGCATTGAGAGTCTACCCTCCAAGAGGGAGGCAACTGGCGACAGCGATTGGGGGGCGAGTGCCTCTCCAGTCACCTCCCGCAAATCAGCAGCAGACATCCCCCAAGGGCGCAGGACAGGCTGAGGGGTCCCCCACTGGCCCCCTCGCTTCCGTGCCCCCCGCCCCCAGTGCACGACTTTCATGCACGGGGCCTCTAGTATATCCATAAAAACATGCTCTTCATACCATGGACATATTTGAAGAAGAGAGGGCTATATATATAGTATTTTTCCAAGTCAAATACTGTGATGATTGCACTTGGGTAGCTCACTGCAGGGAGAGGCAGTGGAGGCCTGGTGCTGGCTCTCCCACTTCTAAGACATGTGCTGGTCTTTTCACCTGGACGGGCATGTGTGTTTTATCCTGAAAAGCAGGAGCATCGTTGCCAACCTCACTTTACAGATACTCTGAAAATGAGAGTGGTGACTGCCAAACCATTTTTAAAAAATAAATATAAGGCAACAAATAAGTTACTATTTCATACGTAATCAGTATGCCTTAATTATGTTTTTAAAAGTTACATTTATTACATTGTTTAAAAGAAGAAATAGAAATAACCATACTAGAGAGTTAACGCTTATGCCAATTTTTTTCTTTTGTTGTTTGGAGTGTTTTGGTTATTAGCTGTTATGAACACAACCCTGTGTGCCAGTACCACCTTCAAAAGCACAAATGTCAATTGTGTATATGAGAGTATATGCAAAAGAAGGGATTAAATCTCATAGAAAAAAATAGATAACCACATCCTCTATGATGTGTATGACTATGATGCTGTGCTTGTATCCCATTTATTTTTCAATCTCAGTATTGGCTGTAGTGGCTGTGACCACAGCCAACATACTAACAAGTTATTAAACTTCGGAATGATAGCACTTTTGTTACTAGGGCTGGCTAAAGCACTAAGTGTAAATTTGAAGATGAACATGTGAATAGTGATTGATACTACGCATTTGCTGATGCTAGAGGCCCAAATCAGTTTGTTTTACTTATTCATATATAAATATTAAAAGCACATGTGACAGTGTTTGTGCTTTATAGTCTCTTATGTGTCTTTCCCTTGTTTTTTGTTATCATTTTACAAGTTATTGTGAACTACAGGAAATGGATTTCTTCCAAAGACATGTTAATAGTCTCAGATATGTTCTATATGTCATATCCTATCAGAGTTGAAGGGAATAAAATCTATATTTAGCCACCTATAAGTACATTACTCAAAACCACTGTAAAGCTTTTGTTTTCTAGTCTTCCAGATGTGTGTGTGAGTGTGTGTATGTATGTGTGTGCACGCATGTGACTCGTAAGTGAGCACTTAGTTGGGATAACAGATCTTTCTTATAAATTAATATTTTCTGTGAACAGTACACTAAAAACTTTCTTTTATTTTTTCAGATGGACTGAGCTATGTCCAATGATTGAGGCAAGGAAGAATCATGGACTGGTGTTTGTAAAAGATAAGATATTTGCTGTGGGTGGTCAGAATGGCTTAGGTGTGTAGTGTTAATTCACTGTTCAACTTTCCCAATAATTTGATACTTCCTTATCTTAAATTATGGAAACCTTTCTTAAAATCAAGATACAAGGGTTTATTCCATACATCATTATACTTATTTTTATGGTTTATAGTTTATAGAGCCCTAACCGGTTTGGCTCAGTGGATAGAGCATTCAGCCTGTGGACTCAAGGGTCCCAGGTTTTAATTCTGGTTAAGGGCATGTACCTTGGTTGCGGGTACATACCCGGGGGGGAGGGTGCCGGAAGCAGCTGATTGATGTTTCCCTCTCATCCATGTTTCTAGCTCTCTATCCCTCTCCCTTCCTCTCTGTAAAGAATCAGTAACATATTTTTTTTTAAAAAAGAACTATAACAGAAATATTTGAACTTCTAAAAAACTTTTAAAATACAGGTTTTAGGACTTGTATCCAGGCTCTGGATGGCAAACTTTCCTAACATTTTTAAACATTACATGAAAATATTAGTATTACTATTTTATTAAATGAGTCAATTTGACCTTTTTATTTTTTTAAAGATTTTTAATTGATTTTTAGAGCTAGAGGAAGAAAGAGGGGGGGAGAGAGTGACACATCGATTGGCAGCTGCCTCCTTATACGCCCCCTTGAGCCCCCAACCTGGGCATGGGCCCTGACTGGGAATCGAACTGGCAACCATTTAAAAATATATATATATTTGTATTGATTTCAGAGAGGAAGAGAGAGGGAATGAGAGATAGAAACATCCATGATGAAAATCATTGATTGGCTGCCTCCTCTACGCCCCCTACTGGGGATGGAGCCTGCAACCCAGGCTTGTGGCCTTGATCAGAATCGAACCCAGGGGCCCTTCAGTCCCCAGTACCCACTGAGCCAACCGTAGGGCTGGCAACCTTTTTGGCTGGACAATGCCCAACCAACTGAGCCATATTAGTCAGAGCTTCATTTTCTTAAATAATGTACTAAAATCTTAAATAATGGAGACTCTGGACTGAATCTATAGATTACTCCACAAACCTCATTTTAGTCAGCACCTTTTTAAGCATTACTTAAATGTTATCTCTACTCATTGCTATTTTCCATAAACTTCTGAAAGATAAGTAATACAGGGACAAAGTGGGACATTTGAATAATTAGTATTAATCTAAAGGAAAATCCAGATTGGTTTACTTTTTATTTTAATTTTGCATAATTATTTATGATTCCAAAATGACAAAAATTGAATGTCTGTTGTGTTAAGGTAAGAATAGATATGTGGGCATTATAAGATTCTTACACCTTTTCTGCATATTTGAACATTATCATAATAAAATGTTAGAAAAATGAAAAGAAATATTACTTTAAGAGATCTTAGAATTGTTTATGTAGCTTATGCTGTTTTATTCATTCTTTTGAAGGTGGTCTGGACAATGTGGAATACTATGATATTAAATTAAATGAATGGAAGATGGTCTCACCGATGCCATGGAAGGGTGTAACGGTGAAGTGTGCAGCAGTTGGCTCTATAGTTTATGTCTTGGCTGGTTTTCAAGGTGTGGGTCGATTAGGACACATCCTTGAATATAATACTGAAACAGATAAATGGTTTGCCAACTCCAAAGTTCGAGCTTTTCCGGTAACAAGTTGTTTAATTTGTGTTGTTGATACTTGTGGAGCAAATGAAGAAACCCTTGAAACATGAAAAATGAGTGGACTTCAGGATTTATTGGAGACTCAAAAGTATGGCCACCAATGCTTTGTTCCAAGAGTCGGTTACAAAGTTTGAGTTTGGTGGGTTTTTGTTTTTGTGTGTGTGTGTGTTGTTGTTGTTGTTGTTGTTGTTTGTTTGTTTTTGAAGGAACTTTCCAGTAAAGAATATCCCTATAAAATCAGAGTTCCTTACTTAATTCAAAGACCACATTTTAGCTGTTCACATAATCATGAACATATCTAGCAAGAAAACTTGAAAAATACTAAGCATTTGGTGGAAATATGAATTTTTCTTAAATGAGTTTTGCATTTGTAACTATAACTATGGCAGAGTGGGAGATTGGCTCATCGGTTGAACAGTCTCATCTTAGCTCTAGATTCTATTTTCATACATCACAGAAGTGCTATGTAGTTAGGCTGTTTGCTTCAGTTCAGTCAAGAACTAAAAAATAGTCTGTGGCAGCTTAGTCTCCCCTAGTTTTGCTTGTCTTCACTTGTTCCCTTTAGTGCCAAATGTGTTCCATTTTTAAAAGCAAGGCAGAGTGAGTCGAGGCATGTGCACACTCACAAACTTCATAATTGCACTTGGGACTTAAAAATGTACCAAACTCCTGATGAAATATATTTAATCCACTTAAATATATGCCATCTTTTAAACAGAAATGTCAAGCTTAGCACCCATTGTTAATTTGTCACTGTGTTACCCAAGACTTAAAAAGTTATTGTCTCTTTAGTCCTCACTTTAAATAAAATCCAGTTATAATAAGAAGATTGACTAGCCAAAAATAAAGCTATTTACAGCAAATTTATAGGTCACTAGAATAGTACTGATAATTATGCAATATCAGTGTTTATTTTGAACTTCTAATGGGTTAAAAGGTACATGACTTCTTTTCCTTAGCAAGATACATCAGAGATATTTGATCCCATTGTATCTAAAAGTTTTGTAATAATTTGAATTGTATATTTGTCATCTCATTAATTGCTTTTGTGAGGTCAACAGGTCTTTTACAAACCCATCTACTCAATTTCTTCCTACTAATGTTTTGCCTGTTTACATTATGATATGTATGGAATGAGCTATATAAAGCTGTCACCATCAATGTTTTTATCTGGTAATATTAAATATTTTTTAACTTAACACAGACTAAGTTCTATTCATTCTTTATTTTAGATGTGTTAATGATTTTTTTTTTTTACTTATTTGTGAAGCAGTGTTCCTATTTTAATTTTGTTTATATGGGAGTTGTATAATCTTAAACACTAAAAATGTTTAAATGAAAACGGGACTGTAAAAAAGCATTATGTTTGTTTATATAGGGGTTTTTTATGTACATAATAGCTATATATATATATATATATATATATATATATATATATATATATATAAAAGGCTAAGCGATTGTCCAACCCTCTGACCTGCTGGTACCTATGACACACACTGACCACCAGGAGGCAGATGCTCAAAGCAGGAGCTGCCAAACTGCAGTGACTTGGCAGCGACAGAACTTTGCAGAGTGCCTTCTCACATTCTGGGACCCCTTGGGGGTTGTCAGAGACCCCACAGGCCAGGCTGAGACCCCATCTGCCAGAGAGACCCCACTCACTCCACAGATACCCTTCAAGCTGTGGTGCAGCCCCAGATGTGGTCGGCCAGGGAGGGACCATGGGAGGTTGGCTCCAGGGTGTGTTCAGCCTGTGTAGCCCAGTCCTGTTCTGCCAGCCACCTTCTAATTAATTTCAGTGTGCACAAATCTGTGCACTGGGCCACTAGTTAAGATATAATGTACATATCAAACAATTCACCATTTAAATTATACCATTCAATGGCCTTTAATATATTTGCAGAATTGTGCAGCTGTCACCACAATTTTGAAACACTTTCATCACCACAAAAAGAAACCCCATAGCCATTAGCAGTCACCATTCCCCCTATGTCTCATTTCACTGGATCCTGCAACAAATTACTACAAACTTGGTGGCTTAAAACAACAGAAATGTACTCTTTTTAAAATACATATTTTTTATTTTCTTTTATTTTTTTTTACAGAGAGGAAGGGAGAGGGAGAGAAAGTCAGAAACATCAATTAGCTGCTTTCTGCACACCCCCTACTGGGGATGTGCCCGCAACCAAGGTACATGCCCTTGACAGGAATGGAACCTGGGACCCTTGAGTCCTCAGGCCAAGGCTCTATCCACTGAGCCAAACCAGTTAGGGCCAGAAATGTACTCTTAGTTCAGCAGGCAGAAGTCCTACATCTGGGTCAGGGTGCTACCTTCTGGGGGCTCTGAGGTAGAAACTACCCAAGCCTCTTCCTACCTTCTGGTGGTTGCTGGCAGTCCTTGCTGTTCCTTGGCTTATAGCTGCCTCACTTCATTCACTGCCTCTGTCTTTACATGGCCTTTCCCCCTATGTCTCTCTGAGACTTTATATGGTGTTATAAGGTCAACAGTCATTGGATTTAGCCCACCCTAACCCCATCTACTATGACCTCATCTCAGCTGATGACATTTGCAAAGACCCTATTTCCAAATAGGTCACATTCTAAAGTTCTGAGTGGGCATGAATTTTGGGGAGATATTATTCAACCCAGTTATATCCCTCAAACACCCAGTCCTAGGCAACCATTAATCTTTCTTTCTCTAGATTTGCCTATTCTGAACATTTTTTATGTTGAGTTTTGAAGTTTTCACTAGTGGAGGGTGGAGGGAGAATGTGTCATGAAAACACAGATAAATCTGCATTGAGGAACTTCTACAAAATAACAACTTATAGCCTTCAATAGTGTCAAGGTCATGAAAATCAAGGAAAGACTGAGGAAATATTCCAGAATGAAGGAGACTAAAGAAATATGAGTAAGGCATTAAATGGTTAATACAATGGGGTAAAGATAGTCTATTCAATAAATGCTGTTGCGAAAATTGGGCAGATACATGCAAAAACATGAAACTAGACCACCTCTATATATAAGAATAAACTCAAAATGGATTAAAGACAATGTAAGACTCGAAACAATAAAACGAGAACATAGGCAAATCTGGCATCTCTCATCAATATGTTTTCTGATATATCTCCTCCAGCAAGGGGGAAGAAAATGGAGACTGTATCACACTAAAAAGGTTTTGCACAGCAAAGGAACTCAAGAAAATGAAAATTCAACCTGCTGAATAGAAGATGTTCACCAATGATACACCTGATAAGGGGTTAATATCCACAAGTTACACAGAACTTACACAACACACCAAAAACTCAATCCAACTTAAAAAAAAAAAAAAATGGGCAGAGAACCTGAATAGACACTTCTCTGAAAAGGACATACAGGTGGCCAATAGACATATGAAAAGATGCTCAATGTCACTAATCATCAGAGAAATGAAAATTAAAACCACAATGAGATATCACCTCACACCTATTAGAATGGCTATCATCTATGAGTAAATATCAAGTGTTGGTGAGGATTTGGAGAAAATGGAACCCTCATGCACTGTTGGTGTGAATGCAGACTGATGCATCCCCAATGGGAAAGTGTTTGGAGGTTCCTCAAAAAAATTTAAAAATGAAACTGCTTTGCCGACATCGGTTTGGCTCAGTGGATAGAGCCTCGGCCTGCGGACCGAAAGGTCCCAGGTTCAATTCCAATCAAGGGCATGTAGTACCTTGGTTGCGGGCACATCCCCAGTAGGGGGTGTGCAAGAGGCAACGGATCAATGTTTCTCATTGATGTTTCTAACTCTCCCTCTCTCTCCCTCTCTGTAAAAAAATCAATAAAATAATAAATAAACTGCCTCCTGCACACCCCCTACCGGGGATGTGCCTGCCACCAAGGTACCCGCCCGTGACGGGAGTCCAACCCGGGACCCTTCCGTCCGCAGGCCGGATGGATGCTCTACCCCCGGAGCCAAACCGGTTCCGGCGGCTTCCCGGTGTTGAAGAACACAGTATTCGTCCCAAACTGGGGGCGGTTATAACACCTTTCCTTCAGACTGACCTTAAAGGAAACGCCGTTTCCGTTAACGTTATACGTGCCTTTACCTGGCATGGGTGGTGGGTGGGCATCCCTCCTGGTGAACGGCTGGGCACACTTTTCCTTTCTCAGCTGATGCCAGCGTTACAAGCGGTCTCTCACGCCACACCTGATCCTCCTCGCGGGGCCTTGCTCCGGTCGGTCCCAGCTTGGCCGGACTCGCCTTCTTCTCCTTCCCAACTCGAGCCTCCCCCGCAGCCGGAGGCGCCCCATCAGGCTACACCCGCCTCTTTCTCCAAGGGCCGGTTCAAGCTTTCCGCCTTCCCAGGCTCCCCGGGGGCCCGCCGCTCTTCTCGACGCCTATTGGGTGAATCCCACGCCCCTCATCGCCCGGGAGGCGGGGCGCGGCGCCGGGAGATGACGTCGCGGAGGCGGGGCCGGAAGTTTGGGTTTATTTAGGCTCTCCGCTCGTCTCGGGTGCCGGGAGACCGCCCCGTCCGCGACGCCGCCGCCGCGATGACCGTCTGTCAGTTCTTCCTCCAGGGCCGGTGTCGCTTTGGGGAGCGGTGCTGGAACGAACACCCTGGCGCCTGGGGTGCGGGCGGTGGGCGGCAGCAGCAGCCCTCAGGTAACCTTGCGGAACTCCGCCCGCCGAGCCGGGCTGGGCCGGGCCGGGCCGGGCTGGGGTCGGGCGGTGAGGGAACGGGCGGTGTCTTTCCGACGGCTTCACCCGCGTCTGAGGCGCTCGCTCGGCGGGTCTCCGTGGAGCGGGCGACGCCGGGGGCGTGGCCCCGGTTCCGAGGCCGAACAATGAGGTTAAGTCAGAGGCCCGTGTCCAAACGCCCCCTCGGGCGGGTGGCGGTGGTTCGGGAGGTCGGCCCCGGACGAGGCCTCCTTGCCTCTCGCTAGCTACCCTTCTGGGGATCTGTTCTCCACCCCCTGCCCTTGACTCGGATATAATTTTTTAAATATATAGGTTACTGGTTTTTTTACAGAGAGGAAGGGAGAGGGACGGAGAGGGAGAAACATCCATGAGAGAGAAACAGCGACCAGCCGCCTCCTGCGCGCCCCTCCCTCACTGGGGGTGTGCCCGCAACCCAGGTAGGCGCCCCCGACCAGAATCGAACCCAGGACCCCCTCAGCCCGCAGGCTGACGCTCTGTCCACTGAGCCGAACCGGTTTTGACTCGAATATAATTTTTGCTAAATATTTTTCCCCCCCCGAGGGATAGGCTAGCAACTTGGATCAATCAGGGCTCTTAAACTTTGGGGAGGGAAGTGGCGAGCTCCTTTGGAAATACAATAAGTTTTACAGAGCCATTCCTCGGATATGCTCATAAAAATTGGGGTAAAATTGGGAGGATGGGGGGCCCAATTAAGAACTCGGGGCTACGTGTGCCCCAGGGGGGCCGGGTGTCCCGGGAGAGCCGTGTACCCCGGGGAAGCGGTGGGACTGGGAGGGGGGTGTGAACCAGAGGAGGAGCGGATTCAAATGACAGCGGGGAGGGGAAGGAGACCTGGGGGAGATAAGAGATCAACCAAAGGACTGGTATGCATGAATATAAGTACAACCAACGAACACAGAACGCTGGGGAGGGAGGGCATGTATGGGAGGTGGGGGTGGGGGTGGCAATGGTAAGCTATGTACACATATAATACCTTAATACATTTTTTTTAATGGGAAAAAAAAAACTCGGGGCTATGAGGGAACGGAGTGTAGAGGATCAGGTGGACCTGCCCCCTGGGCCTAAGTCATTAACGAAGGTTTGGGAATGTTTTCATTAAGCCAATTATGAATGATGCAGAAAGCACCATCTTCAAGGAGAGGAGAGATCAGACATGAAACCGTAGTACAACACAAGCTCTTAAAGGTCAGGTGAAGAGGTTTTCTCTTCTTAGAATTGGAATTTAGTCCTTAAAGGATCACAAGATGCTGACCAACTCTCGCACTCTCACTTCCCTCCCCTTTTTTCTAAGGATGTTCATCTTAGCTTTCAACCTTAAGTTGCATTGTGGCTTCGTACCTGATCCCCCCTTCTTGAAGCCAGTCTTTTTTGCACGACCCACAATAGCTGTAATGAATTACTCCAAACCAAAAATTAGGCCTCAGAGTCTGTTAATGTGAGTGTACTTCCATCAACAACAGAATGTGTTGGATAGATTGATGGAAAGTGTAATGAAACTCATCACATAGTGCATTTAGCTACCTGAAACAAAATGTTTTTGAAATCAAGAAGTATGAAGACCAAAAACTATATTTAAAAGATTAATTGAACTTCTATTGTGTCATTCCCCAAAGGATATGGAACTTTAGAAAAATGAAATACCATTAATCCCTAGATCTTTCCGGTCCAGCAATCTGCTGCCTTTTCTCTTTGGTTTTAATTAAGGAGTTTTAGAGTTGGTAGATGAATTTTCATGAAGGAGTATATCTCCCATCATTCCACTTTTTAATATATTGAATGGACTATCTCCAATTCAGTGAATTATCTTGGATCCAATTAGAAAGTTGGGTAATTGAAATACTTTGAGTGATAAGATTTAGAGTCCTGTTGGCCATTTTGATAATTATGAAATATTAGTAATATGCTCATAATAGAGGAAATCAATGCACTTCTTCACATGCAAATCACCTTCATAATCTCCCCCTGAAAGATAGGTGGCTGTTTCCCAGAGAGAATACGGAGTCAAATAGATTAAGCATCTATTCAAAGACAGAGGGTAGAATCTAATCTTTTATATTTAACAAATTTTTAGTACATTCCTAATTTTTCAGACTTTATTACTATTTTAGGCCCACTGGGAGAACAAGAATAATAAAGACAGCTTTTTATCCTGAAGGAGCTTATGATTTAGCATATATGTCCTCTATCCATACCACTATCAAGCAATTGTTTACTTAATACGCTTATGTCAGCTGAATCTAGTAATAATATCATTATTTTTCTAGGGATTTACAGTCTTCTCAATTTTGTTAAACAGAAATCCATTTAGACTATTATATGATTGGTTGATATTACACTGAACTACAGTATATAAGGAAAAAATGAAGAGTTTTGTGATTTAAAATGAGTGGAAACATTGAGTTTTTGCATAATGTCTGTATGTAATAAGACAAAATATAATTAAATTTTTAGATATTTAAAAGATGAGTCGCTGATAAAATTGTTTTATTTTTTATTTCAGGTAGTAACAGACGTGGATGGAATGCCACCAGTCAGAGATACTCCAGTGTTATCCAGCCATCCAGTTTCTCCAAATCTACGCCATGGGGGGGCAGCAGAGAGCAAGAAAAACCAGCTTTTGGTTCTTTTGATTCTGGAGACTCAACTAACAGGAACAGGGGATTTGGATTATCTCAGAATCCATTTGCTGCTTCACCTACCTCTGATGAACAGAAAGATGAAAAGAAACTTCTGTAAGTGAAAGCATTCAGAAAAATTACCTATTTTCTTCTTTTTTTTAAATTACATACATTTTTAAATAATACATTATTTTAAAAATCGCAATAGCAAAAAAAAAGAAAAAGCACTGATGGCCCTACCATTCAGAGATAACCACTATTTTGCATAGATACCACACTAGATTTTATTTCATTTAAAAATGTGTCATCATTCCATATCAGTACAGAACCTTCTTAGAGCTAATTATATTTTTCCTACTTTTCTCTTGATAACACTATATTGTGATTGTCTTTCGAAGGTAGTCCTCTTAAGTTGGTTGTAAATTATGAGACCTTTACAAAGTATGAGGTAATTTAAAGCAACTTGTGATCTTGGAGGTCAAATAGCATCTCATATTTTTCTTTTTAAAACTTTTACTTCATTTACATCATTCAAATTGATTTAATTTGATTCCCTTCCCTTCCCTTTTGTGGAGTAAATTCCTTAACATTTCTGGAGAATATTTGTAGCAGAAGTTACAGCTGGTGCCAAATCAGTGCCTGGCTCTCTGTAACTTTCCTCAGCTTCTGGCTCCCAGGACAAAAATACACTTGTTAGTCTTTTACTTTCCATATAACCAAATTAGAACCAATGGTAACATTTTAAGCTGTAGTATCTATCATTTTATTAATTGTAGCATTCTGGACAGGGCAGGAGGGGATTTAATTTAGAGCTGACTCTATCCACAGCTTTGCCAACAAATTAACATTTGAAAAACGTGAGAATTAGACAAAATGATCTCTAAAGTCCTACCCATTTAAAAATGTTCTGTTTTATATTACACTAGAGGCCCAGTGCACGAATTTGTGCATGTTGAAAGGAAATTAATTAGAAGGTGGCTGGCGGGGCGGGACTGGGCAAGATGGGCTGGACACATGCTGGAGCCAACATCCTACAGTCCTTCCCCAGCCAGTCGCACCTGAGGTGGCATGAGGACTCCGAGGGTGTCTGTGGAGTGAGCGGGGTCCCTCGGCCTGTGGGATCGAGCTGAAACCAGCAGTCCAATATTCCCCCCCCCCCAGTCCCTCCCTCTACACACACACACATACACACACACACACACACACACACACACACACAAGATCCTCCTGGAGTGCAAGAAGGCACTCTGCAAAGTTGCTGTGGCTTGGCAGCTCCTGCACTGAGCATCTGCCCCCTGGTGATCAGTGCACATCATAATTTTATATATATATAGTCAGGGCTAGGCAAACTACAGCCCGCAGACCGGATCCAGTGAATAAAACTTGAATTTAAAAAAAAAAAAAAAAAAAAAAAAAAAAAGACCGTACCTTTTATGTAATGATGTTTACTTTGAATTTATATTAGTTCACACAAACACTCCATCCATGCTTTTGTTCCGGCCCTCCGGTCCAGTTTAAGAACCCATTGGGGCCCTTAATTCAAAAAGTTTGCCCACCCCTGATATAGATGGTACTTTCTCTTTCCCAGTTAAATGATCATTTATGTTTATGATAATGAGCAAAAAGATTAAAGTTGTATATTAGACTGTATTCTAGTTCCTTAATACATATTGTGCAATAGTACTCAGTTAAATGAATTGGTTAATGATTCTGTGTACTGGAAAACCAAAATTATGAACTTCTTTAGTCTTATCATACCTATAACATGAAGTGTAGTTTATATTCTATAAGCTTCTTCTTTAATAAACACTTGAGGAAACATAATGGAAAAAAATATAAAATTAACTATTTACTACAATTTAAAAGTTCAGTCATTGAAAATGATAAATGATAAATTTTAAATGAAAAAGATTCTCTTTTTTTGTCAGGGAAGGAATCGTGAAAGATATGGAGGTTTGGGAATCATCAGGGCAGTGGATGTTCTCTGCTTACTCACCAATGAAAAAGAAACCTAGTATTTCAGGTAACTGAGAAATTGTATGTTTTTTAATTATGTTTTACCACTCTTATTTTCTAAAACCAGGACCATGCCAAATAAATTAACATTGTCCAAAGTACTTGAGTATTGTTGATTCAGAGGTTGAGGTTGGAAGGTGCAGTTCTTTTTAAGATACGTAATTCTCGGTACAATGAGGACCCACCACCCCCATTCTGTAAGCCGGGCAGAGGCTCTGCTTTCGTGGTTCCCTACAGCTACAACTTCAGGACCAACTACATTTTATTCTAATTTTATACTTATTTAAACGTGATCGTATAGGCTCCTTGTCATGATGTAAATTTTCTAATGATCAACATTAGCATACTTTCTTGTCTAGCACCTCTAGCTTTACTATACTGTTGAAAGTATTGCCATTTATTTTAAAGATTCAAATTGATTCCTCACTTCAGGTTTTACAGACATTTCACCAGAGGAGCTGAGGCTTGAATACCATAACTTCTTAACCAGCAATAACTTACAGAGTTATGTAAGTTTATTTCCTATTCATCTACCTCAATAACAGATTAGCTGTTAATTACTATCTTCTTTATTTGTAGTCAAGGCTTGCTTGTGTTGGCAAAGTGGGTGAAGTCTACAAGTTTTTCAGGACAAGTTTTTATTTTCTAAATTACTTTCCTTAAAATTGCTTGGCTATCTAAAGTGGTGATAATAGCTGAAACCGGTTTGGCTCAGTGGATAGAGCATCGGCCTGCGGACTGAAAGGTCCCGGGTTCGATTCCGGTCAAGGGCATGTACATTGGCTGCGGGCACATCCCCAGCAGGGGGCGTGCAAGAGGCAGCTGGTCGATGTTTCTCTCATCGACGTTTCTAGCTCTCTATCTCTCTTCCTTCCTCTCTGTAAAATATCAATAAAATATATTAAAAAATAAAAAATAAAACAAAAAAACATTTTAAAAAAAATAATAAAGTGGTGATAATATATTTTTACTGTAGTAACTGGGAATGTCATTATTTCATTATAAATTATCCAGCAATCATTCCCAGAAACCAAACCCTTTCATCATTTGACAAACATTTATAGAGCATTTTTTAGGTGCAGACACCGTGATGAAAGCTAGAAAGACAAAGTTAAAGCAATCTGTTATGTGGATTGACATTCTCACATATCATATATCAAAAAATTAAAAAGCTGGGCTTGAATAAGTTTGGTGCTAAAGGAAATGGAATAAAGTCTTTATTTTTTGTTGTCATCAGTCATGATCATGCATTTTAACTAGCACATATGTTGGACTCCTATCCAAATATAATTAACTCTGCTGCCAGATACTTAGGATTCTTAACCAGAAAGATACAAGGAGTTGAAAAACAGGGCGAGGGGACTGTAGCTGGATTATCTTTGGAAAATAGGGGCAGGTCAATGCAAATTTTACAAGTTATGGACCATAAGAATGTTTCATAAACTTTTTGTGATTTTGGCAAAGACATGAAGTTGTCATTTGAGAGATTAACTTAAATACTCAATATTGACCCATTATTTTTCTGTCTTCTCTCTTCAGCTAAATTCTGTCCAACAGTTAAAAAATCAGTGGAGGAGCAGGGTAAATGAACTGAAAACGCTAAATACATCAACTAAAATAGCTTTGGTGAGTATTAGAGAGTTTGCTACGGGAAGGACTTATCTATTGCTTTTTTGCAGAGAATTTTACTTTCTATTTGGAAAGCAAAGTTAAGCTCATCTGGTGTGGCTCGGTGGTTAAGCATCAACATATGAACCAGTAGGTCATGGTTTGATCCCTGGACAAGGCGTATGCGCAGGTTGCAGGCTTGATCCCCAGTAGCGAGTGTGCAAGAGGCAGCTGGTCACTGCCTCTCATCATTGATGTTTCTATCTCTTTCTCCCTCTCCCTTCCTCTCTGAAATAAATAAAAATATATTTTAAAAAACGAACACAGCCGAAACCGGTTTGGCTCAGTGGTAGAGCGTCGGTCTGCGGACTGAAAGGTCCCGGGTTCGATTCCGGTCAAGGGCATGTACACTGGTTGCGGGCACATCCCCGGTGGGGGATGTGCAGGAAGTGGCTGGTCGATGTTTCTCTCTCATCGACGTTTCTAACTCTCTATCTCTCTCCCTTCCTCTCTGTAAAATATCAATAAAGTATTTAAAAAAAAAAAAAAATAAAATAAAAAACGAACACAAATTACGATACACACGTTCTCAAGAACTGCATCATCATTTAGAGGCAGGGCCTGAATTGCTTCCTCTCCATTCTTCAGTCAGAAAAACACAGGAAATTATGCTTTTTAAAAATTGTTTTTAGAGTGAATTTTAACTTTGGTAGTACTAATTTTGAAATTGGAAAATATTACATACATTCAAATATTTCAAGTTATCAGCAATTAAAAATAAATTGCTTTGAAAAATAACATGAATAATGAATGCACATTGTTTATTCATTTGCCTATTAATGAATATCACACTAAAAGAGAGAAGCTAGACAAAAAATAAAATAAAAAAAGATTACATACTAATAACTCCATTTATATGAAACTAAAAAAGACAGACCTGTCCATGGTGATAGAAAGCGATGAGTGGTTTCTTGGGGCCGGGAGTGGGGGAGGGCTGACTGGAAAAGGACACAGGCACTGTTAGGGGTGATGGAAATGTTCCAAATCTTGATAATGGTCATTATCAGTTTGTCAAAACATTGAAATACATATATTTTATAAATATATAGATATAAAATGGATGCATTTTATTGTACATAAACTATACCTCAACAGTTTAATTTTTAAATATGCTATTGGGCCTTCCAAATGAGAGAAATTATATCTGTTTGAGCTGATTATGATAGGCTTTTGGGGAGGGGGTAAGTGAAAAGTTTATTAAAAGGGAGATTAAGATTTCAGTAAGCAGAGATGAAGACATTTCTAGAGCAGGAAGTAGCAAGAGCATAAAGTATTTGCAGGCAATGGGAAATGTTTGATGAATGTTAGTGGTAAGTTTCAGTGTTGTGAGTCAACTTCAGTCCAAGTGTTAGGGTGAACAGAATGGGAACTCGAAAGGTCCTTACCTAGTAACTAGGTTTCTTGATAACTGCAGATCAGCCTATAGACATTGAAATATATTATTTAAAAATTTTTTATTTTAATATGTGTTCATTTGAAAATTTAGAAAATATTTAAAAGCAAGAATAAAATTAAAACCATAATTCATTAACCAATTACTCAATCTTTGAGCTTGGTTTACTTTTTTTTTTTTTTAATGTGTATTCATATTGTGGACATTTTTCTATGTTAAACATTTAACTTCACATTTTTAAGTGCATATTTTAAATGTTGAATTTGGCTCTAAAGTTTATAGAAAAAGTACTTAAATTATTTATCAAGTACTTTATTATTTGCCTGTTTTTACAGCTCTCCGATATAAAGGATGGAACAAATCAAGCAGAACCTGCATTTGGATTTGGCAGTAGGCAAACAGCAACCTTCGGGTCGCCAGGTAAGTGACACAGTAATGCAGGGCTTCACTGACTTAGAAAAATAGGACTTTATAGGTTTCAAATTAGTAAGACTGAGATATGTTAAGTACCATTGAAGACCCTATGGCTCAAGCTTTAAAAGTATGTTTTAGGAACGGTTTTCAAGATTTTGATAGTTAGGGAAGCAGCACCTTTGAGGACTTTCTTGTCACTTGTATAAACATAGTATCATCCTCAAGTGACAGCTCTGGTGAGATTTGGATGGGCGGCAGGTGTGGAGGTAAATTACGGTGCAAATGAGATCAGTGTAGCAGTAGCAGAAAGACAGAACAATAGGGTCCAGTGGGTTTGTTCTAGCTTCTCATTTTCCTTCTCTCCTCCTAGTTATCTCTCTTCCCAACACCCAAGCAGGGCAGGAATAAGGAAGAAATTGCCCCGGGGGTGGGGAGGTGGCGGGAAATATGGGTACATTTTCTGACTATCTGGTTTATTTTTAGGTTTTCCAGTGAATAACAGCACGAGTGATAATGCTCAGAATTCTAGTTTCACAAGCTCTGGATTTGCCATTGCACCTTCTGGAAGCCCATCTGTGTTCGGGACTATCCCAGCATTTGGAGCCGTTCCCTCTACCAGTCCTGCCATCACTGCTTCTACTCCAGCTCCCGGGTTTGGGAAACCCGAAATCACATCTGCTGCTTCGTTCTCCTTTAAAACCCCTGCAGCCTCGGGATTTGGCTCAGCTGGGTTTTCTGGATTCCCAGCCCCCATGGCAACAGGCCCTGTGGGAGCTCCGGGGGCCCCAGCCTTCGGGAACGGCAGTTCTGTGGCTGGCTTTGGTGGTCCAGGCTCACATTCTCACACTCCTTTTCCCAAGGCATTCAGTGGCACTCATGACGGACATAGCAGCACACCCACCTCTGTGTCCATCTCCGATGGCAGCTCGACAGCAGGTAATGAACTATTCACTCCCAAGCATCAACTAACCGCAGAAGAACTGGGACAATTTCAGGCCCAGAAATTTACTCTGGGGAAAATTCCATTGAAGCCACCACCTATGGAACTCCTAAATATTTGAAAGGACAATTTTAAATACAGAAAAGAATGACTCCTAAATTGTTTTGAATGGTTCATATAGAAGAGTAGATATATGCACACATGTATGTATATACTTATATATTTATATGGAATATAGCTTTAGGGTTTGAAATTTAACATTTTTTCCCTTGAACCTAACTATTTAAATAAAACATAACAGCCAGCAAGAGATTTTCTTTTACTATAATTACGAATGGAACTGAAAAGCTATCTGCACTGAATAAAATATTTTCTCATTCTACATCATTTTACTATCTTAACCTTTAGAGTTTTTCCTTTAAACACTGTTTTAGGAGATAATTTAAAGAGTGGAAACTTTTATTTTTAGAACCTAGGAGGCATTTTCCCCTTTGTCTCACCCCCACCCTCCTCAGTTTTGGCTGTCTCACGGGCAACCATTTGAGTTTTCTTCAACAATTTTAGGCTAATTTTTATCTTAGTCTAATTTTTATATAATTGTACTCATTCCTTATCTTTTCAAATGGTTGGACTGTAAGAATAGAAATTGTGATCATGTGAATAAAGAGTATGTAGAGGGGTCAGGATTCTAGTTCTGTTTCTAGAACTTTTATAATTCTTAGACATACTTAGATCTCCCTGTGTCCTCAGATTGAGGGGGTAACATCTTGATATCTTACATATGGTTGATCCAAAAAAACCAAAGAGCGTTGAGGCATATATATCAGAGCTCTGTGCTCCTTTCTTAAACCTCAAAAATCACACAGCTATTACTTGTGAGGACAAGTTGTCTAACGTAGAACTGATACTGAGCTGATTTTTTAAAGTGAAAATAAAACGGGCGCAGCTACAGTGTTTGGACAGGTTCAAGCCTTGGACTGGCGAGAGGGCACTGTCCTCTCATGGCCGCGTGCAGGTCCCAGCCTGCAGGGCAGAGCCCTCCCAGCACAATGATTGCCAGCAGCTGTAGTTTTACGCGTGAACCTGTGGTCAGAACACGTGGCCCCACGTGCCTAAATAATATAGGCTGCAAGGAACCAAAGCTTGATCAGGTGCATGTAATTGAGTAGGATCGAGACCCACAAGAATGTGGTAAACATCTTGAACATGCCCTTTGCCTCATGGCATCTGCTATAAAATAAAGACACGGCCGAAACCGGTTTGGCTCAGTGGTAGAGCGTCGGTCTGCGGACTGAAAGGTCCCGGGTTCGATTCTGGTCTGGGGCATGTACCTTGGTTGCGGGCACATCCCCGGTAGGGGGTGTGCAAGAGGCAGCTGGTCGATGTTTCTCTCTCATCAATATTTCTAGCTCTCTATCTCTCTCCCTTCCTCTCTGTAAAATATCAATAAAATATATATTTAAAAAAAAAAAAAAAGACACGGCTTGTAGTTCATGGCGCTGTCTCTCCATCAGAGAAGCAGCATCCCACCGAGACCCAGCTTTCACTCTTTTGTCTGTCTTTTCTAAGCCATGTCTGTGCCAGCCCGCCACATAAAACCTTACCTAATAAAAGATATGTGATCCAAATGATTTTAACATATGCAAAGAGTTATAGAGCTGAGAGGATCTATTCTAGCAGATTCTCTAGTTCACTTCTAACAGTTCTGAACCCCAGAATTTGGGATAGGATCTATACCCAAGGAGTGTATGTCTGAACCTATCTTTGGCTAGAGCAGGGGTGGGCAAACTTTTTGACTCGAGGGCCACATGGGTTCTTAAACTGGACCGGAGGGCCGGAACAAAAGCAGCCTGACCATGCTGGCACTCTCATCTTGGGCTGCTGTTGAAGGAGCGGAGGGGAGAGCAAGAGAACCCTCTGCTCTTTCGGCTCCGCGGGCCGGATAGAACAGCCGAACGGGCCGGATCCGGCCTGCGAGCCATAGTTTGCCCACGGCTGGGCTAGAGCTCATAAGTAGACCCTAAGTTCCTACTTTGGTCTCAAGGTCTAAAGATTTTCCAATGTTCATTCCAACTTGCAGTGGACTCCTAGAATTTTCCTACCCTAACGGATTGAACCCTACACCACCCCAGGTTTGTTACAAGCTCACCAGGCTCCCTTGGGTCCCACTTGAACTTGCCAGATCCTGGAAGCTCCGAGGATGGAAGGGCCCGATGTTTCTGAATTTGCCTAATTACAATTATCACCTGAATACTTGTGAAACGGTGCCCATTGGGTTAGACCTGGAAATGTGTGTGTGTGTTTTACGAAGTGTTCCCTGAGCTCTTTCAGACAACTTTGGGGAAGGGGAGCCTCGACGGCTACATTTAGATTACTTAGTAATATGTGATTTGGGAGCTTCGTTTTAATTTAATTCTTGAAGTCTGTTTTTGGTGCTCTCACGCACGAAAAACTAGTGAACTCAATGAGATTAAAAGTGGTCAAAAAAGCACAAATGAGTGCTTATGGGTTACTTAAAAGTGTGAGAAACTAAAGCAAAAATGTCCACAAAGTGGAAGCAACTGTGTGCATGCGTATGGGTATCAGAAGTCCGAGAAAGCTAGGAACTCCTGATCTTAGGCTGAGGGGCAGCAGCGTTTCAGAAAATCAGAAACAGGGAGCAATGAGGTGGTGGCCGGGCCTACAGGTAGATTCAGTCAAGACCCTGAGAGGGAGAGGAAGTGACAATTGCAAATAAGCTTGTATTACAAGTTAGCTGATTTTACTACCTTGATTATCTGATCACAGATTAGGAGAAAAGTGTCACAGCTGAAAGCTGGTTAGAAGGGGAGAGAGAAAACAAGTGGATGTTAAAACACTTTCAAAGGCATAACAGGATTTAGTTATACCAGTGGTCGGCAAACTGGCTTGCGAGCCACATGCTGCTCTTTGGCTCCTTGAGTGTGGCTCTTCCACAAAATACCACATGCTTGGCACACAGGTACAGTTCGATTGAAACTTAGTGGCCCATGTGCAGAAGTCGGTTTTAGACTCTCAGATTTCAATAGTTGTACTGTTGATATTTGGCTCTGTTGACTGATGAGTTTGCCCACCACTGAATTATACAATAATCATAAGGGTAAAATAATTCAATCTCTTGTCCAACAATAGGAAATTGGTTAATTGTAGTAAATTCATATATTGGTATACTTAACAGTCTTTTTCCTTTTAATTATATTTTTATTGATTTCAGAGAAGGAAGGGGGAGAGAGATAGAAACATCAATGATGAGAGAGAATCATTGATTGGCTGCCCCCTGTACGCCCCCTACTGGGGATTGAGCCTGCAACCCAGGCACACGCCCTTGACTGGAATCAAAACCGGAACCCTCCTGTCCACAGGCCAATGCTCTAGCCACTGAAACAAACCAGCGAGGTCTTAACAGTCTTTCTAAATGACCTAAAAGAATAGGGAATAGTGGAGGACTGAGAAGGTGGGGCAGTTCTGTACCGTGCTGCCTTCCACTGGTTAAGACCTCCAAGAGCAAAGGCCTACCGAGGTGAGGATGCCCCTACTGTCACTTGTAGAGGGGCAGCACTGAGCTGGCCAATATTTGTGGTGGTGGTGCTGCTTGTCCTGGCTCAGGGGAAGCGTTCCACTAAGTCTGAAAGACTAAGACATCGCGGGGACTCTCCGCCACCGCCCGCGGCCTGCTCTGCCAGGCCTTCGCGCGCGCTGTGCTGGCGCTGCGCCTTCCATTGGCAGACCTGGAGAATCCTCTCTCCGCTGCCACATGGCCAGGCCAAAGCATCAGACACTACCACCACTCGGATTTTAAAACTACAGGGGAAATTGAGCCACAGGAGCTACCATCGCTGCCGCACCCACCGCTGCCCCCAAGAATGGGAATCCACCGAAATCAGAGCTCACTACACACCGGGCTCGTAGAGAGTGTGGCTTCAGAAATTAGCCTCTAAATCCAAAGAAGCTCCACATCCACAACAAAGAGGACACCATTGAGGGCGGACTCTCCCCATGCAGCCATCACAGCCCGCCCACAATCTTCCCAGCACACCCACCATGCTGGGAGGGAGATGGAGCGCGCTGGTGAGGAAATGGCACGGTGCCTTCCATTACCCACCCAGGCGAACCCATCCTCCGATACCACATGGCCAAGCCGAAGCTCTCACCACCACCGCCATGTGAACTTTAAAACTACAGTGGTAATTGAACCACAGGAGCGACCATCAATATTGCACCTGGCACCGCCACTGCCGCCGAGAATAAAGGAAATCCGCCAAGAACAGAGCTCACCCCGCATTGGGCTCAGGGAGTGGGCGACCTCAGAACTTAGCCTCCATGTCTGCAGCTGCTCCGCTCCCACACCGAACGAGACACCTTTGAAGGTGGTCCCCCCGCCTGCAACCATCTCAGCCCAACTGCAGCTGTCCCAGCCTACCCCCCATGCTAGCAAGGAGCTAGCGCGGCGCCTCCAATATGCCACCCCAACACCCTAGAGGGGCCGAGTGCCCCGGGTGAGCCGAGTGTCCCAGGGGGCCGAGTGCCCCGGGTGAGACGTGTGTCCCATGGGTGAGCCGAGTGTCACAGGGGGCCGAGTGCCCCGGGTGAGCCGAGTGTCCCAGGGGGCCGAGTGCCCCGGGTGAGCCGAGTGTCCCAGGGGGCCGAGTGCCCCGGGTGAGCCGAGTGTCCCAGGGGGCCGAGTGCCCCGGGTGAGCCGAGTGTCCCAGGGGGCCATGTGCCCCGGGTAAGCCGTACCCCCCAAAGGGGAAGGGTGTCCCGGGTGAGACGTGTGTCCCAGGGGGCCGAGTGCCCCGGGTGAGCCGAGTGTCCCATGGGGCCGAGTGCCCCGGGTGAGCCGAGTGTCCCAGGGGGCCGAGTGCCCCGGGTGAGCCGAGTGTCCCAGGGTACAGTGTGCCCCGGGCGAGCCGTGTGTCCCAGGGGAAGCAGTGGGACCCAGGGGAAGGGGCGGTGAAAACCAGAGGAGGAGCGGACTCTATTCATTTAGTCCTGAGATAGTCACCATAAAACAAGCAGACTGCCAAATGAGGAGCGGATTTTATTCATGGGGTCCTGAGATGGTCACCATAAAACAAGCAGATTGCCAAATGACAGCGGGGAGGGGAAGGAGACCTGGGGGGAGATAGGAGAACAACCGAGGGACTAGTATGCATGAACATAAGTACAACCAATGAACACAGAACTCTGGGGAGGGAGGGCATAAATGGGAGGGGAGGGGGGGCAATGGTAAACTATGTACACAGAAAATACCTTAATAAAATAAAATTTAAATTAAAAAAAAAAAAGAATAGGGAATAACTTGGGAAGGTTTTTACCCTGTAATCAATAGACAAAAGCATGTAGCCAAAACCGGCTCGGCTCAGTGGATAGAGCGTCGGCCTGCGGACTGGAGGGTCCCAGGTTCGAATCCGGTCAGGGGCATGTACCTTGGTTGCAGGCATATCCTGAGTGGGGGGTGTGCAGGAGGCGGCTGGTCGATGATTCTCTCTCATCGTTTCAACATTTGAAAAGTCAGCCATCTCTCTTAAACTTTATGGTCCTGTTTCATACAGGGGGAACGTTCTCCATTCAGCCCTGCTGGAGATTCTGGAGACCTCTCAAACCTACTCTGGGGACATGTCCTCCCTGAGCCTGAGTGGAATAATCCTAAATGAAAAGATCTGCCTATTTCTACTCTCCCGCTCCCCCTGATGTCTGTGGCACTGTGGCTTCTGGTGCTGCAGTGTGCCATGGTACTGGAGGGCCACCTCGTGTCAGTGTGTGGTACTGCACTTTCCAATGCATGTTGGTCCCATTCAGTTCTCAGAGGCCAAGCTCCCAACCTGGCTCCTTGTCAGTGCTTGGATTCAGGCAAGATAAAAACTGGTCCCTTGAGCCAGAAGGAGCATAAGCTAGACAGAGATGTTCTCCCACCTGGCTTGACGGTAGCTGCTTCTCTTTGCTTTCTTCCATTTCCATTCTGTCGGTTCTGCCTTTCCACTTTTATTTCCAGCACTTAAAAAAGGAACTATTGAGCTGGGACCAGTTTGGCTCAGTGGATAGAGCGTCGGCCTGTGGACTGAAAGGTCCGGGTTTGATTCCTGTCAAGGGCATGTGCCTTGGTTGCGGGCACATCCCCAGTAGGGAGTGTGCAAGAGGCAGCTGATTGATGATTCTCTCTCATCGATGTTTCTGACTTTCCATCCCTCTCTCTTCCTCTCTGTGAAAAATCAATAAAATATTTTTTAAAAGGAACTATTGAAAGCCTTGCAAATATAAAGAAATCTTTTAAGAAGAATGCTTTTAAAAATGAAACAGATGAGCCCTAATCAGTTTGGATCAGTAAATAGAGCATTGGCCTGAGGACTGAAAGGTCCCAGGTTCAGTTCCAGTCAAGGGCATGTACCTTGGTTGTGGGTACATCCCCAGTAGGGGGCGTGCAGGAGGCAGCTGATGGATGTTTCTCTCTCATTGATGTCATTGATGTTTCTGGCTCTCTATCCCTCTCCCTTCCTCTCTGTAAAAAAATCAATAAAAAAATATTTTTTAAAATGAAACAGATGAATGAAGATATTTTATGTGCCCAAAATATTAGTTTATGTTGAGAATTATTATAGAAGAAGAAACTGAAGAGGTCCAACTTCAATAAAACTCATGAAAGACAAATTAATATAACAAGATACCACTTCATGCTCATCAAATTGGCAAAAAGTAAAGTCTGACAATAGCAGGCATTGAAGATAATGTAGAGACTTGGGAGCTGCTGACAGGCGTGTGGATGGGTGCAAGCACTTCAGAAAGCAAGTTAGCAACACCTGGTACATCAAAAAAATGCATCTCCTTACAACCTAGCGGCTCCACTCGGCAAAACCCACAGTGTGGTCTGAGCAGCAGCATCCGTATCACCTGAGAGCTTAATACAAATGCAGAATCCTCGGCCCCATTTCACACCTACTGAATCAGTTTGCCTTTTAACAAGGCCCACCAGGTTGTATGTGCTTAGCAAGAGTACCGTTTTTACAACAAACAACAAATGTTGGCGAGGTTGTGGAGAAAAAGGAACCCTCGTGCACTGCTGGTGGGATTGTAGGTTGGTGCAACCACTGTGGAAAACAGTATGGAGCTTCCTCAAAAAACTGAAAATGGAACTCCCATTTGACCCAGTAATCCCACTACTAGGAATATACCCCAAGAAACTAGAAAGACCAATCAGAAAGGATATATGCACCCCTATGTTCATAGCAGCACAATTTACAATAGCTAGGATTTGGAAACAGCCTAGGTGCCCGTCAGCAGATGAATGGATCAGAAAACTATGGTACATCTACACCATGGAATACTATGCTGCCATAAAAAGGAAGGAATTCTCATCATTTGCAGTAACTTGGATGGAATTGGAGAGCATCATGCTGAGCGAAATAAGCCAGTCAATGAAAGAGAAACACTACATGACCTCACTCATTTATGGATATTAAAGATCATTATAAACGAATGAACAGAAAGATTGATATAGTGACAGTAAAACAACAGGCAGTCTGTCAAATGGCAGCGGGGGGGGGGGGAGGGTAGGGAGATCTGGGGGAGATAAGAGATCAACCAAAGGACTGGTATGCTTGCATATAAGAATAACCAATGGACACAAAACTCTGGGGAGGGAGGGCATCTATGGGGGGGGAGGGGGCAATAAAAAAAAAAAAAAAGAAAGTAGTGGCCGCTGCAAGAATGTTTCA
This sequence comes from Vespertilio murinus, assembly GCA_963924515.1. Lineage (NCBI taxonomy): Eukaryota > Metazoa > Chordata > Mammalia > Chiroptera > Vespertilionidae > Vespertilio > Vespertilio murinus. The sequence continues at coordinate 11,326,153 of OZ004712.1, read as the reverse complement.
TTTCGAGCATTCCATTCAGATTTTTTTCTAATAAAACACTTTTTTTTTCTTCTTAAAAAAAAAAAAAAGAGTACCGTTTTTGCCGGCGTATAAGACGACTTTTTGGCCCTGAAAAATATGCCTCCAAGTGGGGGGTAGTCTTATACGGCGAGTATATAACAAACTCTGTATTTTGAGTGGAAATGTTAGGGGGTCGTCTTATACGCTGGCAAATACGTATTTTTCAGGGCCAAAAAATCGTCTTATACGCCGGCAAATACGGTAAGTTTACAGTTGTGAGTACACTAAAGAGTACATTCTTGTATTATTTGTTTATTAAATTATTATCTTATTTATTGTTATTAACCTACTCACACCCTTCTCCCCTGTATATGGGGAACTGTTGAATTTGGGGGAAGGAGACCTGTACAAACTACATAGTATTGTGTGTAGTAGCACTTCTCGCAGCTTCCCACTGACTGACCAGGGCCCTCCTGGATCAGCCATGGGATACACAGAGGCTCTTCTGATACCCTGACCAAACTGATACAGAGAGCTACTGCTGTTTAACAGCTGGAGGGCTGGGCCCTGAAGAGAGGGCTTGATCGTAGAATGTACATCTGGACCCCAGGTGGAGGTCTGGGCACTTGATGCAAGAATGGATACTGGGTTCGAGGTCCAGGTCCTGGGATGGACTTCTGGGCCCTAGCATGAAGGTCTCAGACCAGATGTAGGTCAGAGCCCCAGATGGAGCTCTGGGCCCCGGTGGGAGATGTTTACTGGGATGGAGGTCTGGGATGTGAATTAAAGGACTGGGCCCTGGAGGGATGTCTGGTTCCTGGGGTGGAGGTCTGGGTCAAGGCTGGAGGTCTGAGCTCCCAATACAGGAGTGGATTCTGGGTTCACGAACAGGGTCCAGGGATGGAGTTCTGGGACCTAGCGGGAACTCCTGGGACCCGGATGTAGGTCTGGGTCCTGAGCTGGACGTCTGGGCTCCAAATGGAGTGGTGGGCCCTTGAAGGATGCCTGGGTCCTTGGAGGGAGGTTTGCACACCCCATGCAGGACTGGATTCTGGGTTCGTGGTCAGTGTCCCAGGATGGAATTCTCGGCACCGGCCTGAAGGTCTGGGTCCCAGGTGTAGGTCTAAGCCTCGGGGGGAATTCTGGGCACGGGATGGAAGGCTGTGCCCTGGAGGGAGGTCTCCTTCCTGGGAAGGACCTCTGTGTCATGGAATGGAGGTCTGGACCATGGATAGGGGTCTCCGCCCAAAATACAGGATTCAGGATAAGAAGTCCCGAACCCAGGATAGACTTCTGGGCGCTGGCATGAAGGTCTGGGACCCAGATGCAGGTCTGAGACCAGAATGTAGGTCTGGGTGCTCAGGCATCTTGTGGTCACTAGGGGGCGCTATGGGTCCAGATAGGAGTATTAGGGCTAGGGCAGGACCTCAGGGTGATGAATAGGCACTGCCTAGTTCTAGTATGGGTCCCAGGAATGGCCTTCTGGTCTTCGCCATAATGGTCTGCAACCAGGAGGTAGGACTGGGCCCCTAACGGAAGTCTGGGTTTTGAGAGGGCCTTTGAGGCCACGAGGTGTTGTCTGGGCCCCTGTGGGAGTCTGGTACCTCAGTTGGACATCTGGGTTATGGAAATGGTGGTCTAGGTTACAAATTGAAAAGTACACCCCTGATACAAGTCTGGATTCTCAGTTTGAGGCCTGGGCCCTGAGATAATCTTCTCAGAGATACCATGATAGTCTGGTTCTCGATGGTAGATGTGAGCCCCAGGTGGAGGTCTGGGTCCTGTGAGGGCAGTTGGGGCCAAGAGGGAAGTCTGAGCCCAGGGGACGGTCTGGGACCTCACCTGATCATCGTGGTTAAGGAATGGTTGTAAGCCCTGACAGGAAGATCTGGGTCCCGGATGTAGGTCTGAACCCCAGATGTAGGTCTGGGTGCTCATGCATGGTGTGGTCACAAGGGGGCGCAATGGACCCAGCTGAGAGGTTTGGGGCAAGGGCAGGACCTCGGGATGATGAAATAGTGGTCAAGACTAGCCTGGTAATTTGGACTCCAATTAAGGAATAGGCACTGTCTTCCAGTATGTTTCCCCAAAATGGCCTTCTGGTCCTCGCAATAACGGTCTGTGATCAGAAGGTAGGACTGGGCCCCCAATGGAGGTCTTGGTCCTGGAAGGACCTTTGGAGCTAGGTAGGGACTTCTGGGCCCCTGAAGCAGTCTGGTATCTCACCTGGACATCTGAGTTATGGAAATGGTGGTCTGGGTTAGAAACTGAGAAGTACACCCCTGATACAAGTCTGGATTCTGTGTTTGAGGCCTGGGCCCAGGGATAATCTTCTCAGCCCTGCCTTGATAGTTGAGTCCCGGTGGTAGGTGTGAGCCCCAGGTGGAGGTCTGGGTCCTCTGAAGGCAGTTGGGGCCCGGAGGAAAGTGTGAGCCTCCAGGGCGGTCTGGAACCTCACCTGAGCATCTGGGTTAAGGAACAGTTGTTTGGGATACGCATATACATCTAGACCCCTGATACAACTCTGTGTTCCGGTTTACGGTTTTGGACCCAGGTGAGCCTACTAAGCCCTGCCAGGAAGATCTGGGACCCGGATGTACCTCTGAGCCCCGGATGTAGGTCTGGGTGCTCATGCATGGTGTGGTCACTAGGGGGCGCTATGGGCCCAGCTGGGAGGTTTGGGGCACAGGCAGGACCTGGGGATGATGAAATGGTGGTCAGGACTAGCCTGATAATTTGAACTCCAACTAAGGAATAGGCACTGTCTTCCAGTATGGTTCTCCAAAATGGTCTTCTGGTCCTCGCAATAACGGTCTGTGACCAGAAGGTAGGACTGGGCCCCCAATGGAGGTCTGGGTCCTGGGAGAATCTTTGGGGCCAGGGAGGAACGTCTGAGCCCCTGAAGGCAGTCTGCTACCTCACCTGGACATCTGGGTTATGGTAATGATGGTCCAGGTTACAAATTGGGAAGTACACCCCTGATACAAATCTGGATTCTGCCGAAACCGGTTTGGCTCAGTGGTACAGCGTTGGTCTGCAGACTGAAGGGTCCCGGGTTCGATTTCGGTCAAGGGCATGTACCTTGGTTGCAGGCACATCCCCAGTGGGGGGTGTGCCGGAAGCGGCTGGTCTATTTCTCTCTCATTGACGTTTCTAGCTCTCTATCCCTCTCCCTTCCTCTCTTTAAAAATATCAATAAAATATATTTTTTTTAAAAAACAAACAAAAAAAAAACAACAAAAAACAAGTCTGGATTCTGTGTTTGAGGCCTGGGCCCCCGGATAATCTTCTCGGCCCTGCCATGATAGTACCACTGGAAGGTGTGAGCCGCAGGTGGAGGTCTGGATCCTCTGAGGGCAATTCATGACCAGAGGAAAGTGTGAGCTTCTGGGCCGGTCTGGCACCTCACCTGAGCATCTGGGTTATGAAACAGTTGTTTGGGATACGCATAGAGATCTAGTCCCCTGATACAACTCTGTGTTCCAGGATTGTGGCCTCGGCCCCCGGTGGGCCAAGTATGCCTTGCCTTGAAGGTCTTGGCCCCGGATGTAGGTCTGAGCCCTGGATGTAGGTCTGGGTGCTCACGCATGGTATGGTCACTAGGGGGCGCTATAGACCCAGCTGGGAGGTTTGGAACAAGGGCAGGTGCTCGGGATGATGAAATGGTGGTCAGGACTAGCGTGGTTATTTAGACTCCAATTAAGGAATAGGCACCGTTTTGCACTATGGTTCCCCGAAATAGCCTTCTGGTCCTCCCCATAATGGTCTGCGACTAGGTCTAGGCACCCAACGGAAGTCTGGGTCCTGGGAGAGACTTTGGGGAAAGGGCGGAACATCTGGGCCCCTGAAGGCGGTCTGATACCTCATCTGCACATCTGGGTTATGGAAATGGTGGTCTGAGTTACAAATTGAGAAGTACACCCCTGATACAAATCTAGAGTCTGTGTTTGAGGCCTGGGCTCCGGGATAATCTTCTCGGCCCCGCCATGGTAGTCTGTGTCCCGGTGGTAGGTGTGAGCTCCAGGTGGAGGTCTGGGTCCTCTGAGGGCAGTTGGGGCCTGGGGGAAAGTGTGAGCCACCAGGCCGGTCTGGAACCTCACCTTAGCATCTGGGTTAAGAAATAGTTGTTTTGGGTACACATAGAGATCTAGTCCCCTGATACAACTCTGTGTTCCAGTTTACGGTTTTGGCCCCAGGTGAGCCTACTAAGCCCCACCATGAAGTTCTGGGACCCGGATGTACCTCTGAGCCCCGGATGTAGGTCTGGGTGCTCATGCATGGTGTGGTCACTAGGCGGCGCTATGGGCCCAGCTGGGAGGTTTGGGGCACGGGCAGGACCTGGGGATGATGAAATGGTGGTCAGGACTAGCCTGGTAATTTGAACTCCAACTAAGGAATAGGCACTGTCTTCCAGTATGGTTCTCCAAAATGGCCTTCTGGTCCTCGCAATAACGGTCTGTGACCAGAAGGTAGGTGTGGGCCCCCATTGGAGGTCTGGGTCCTGGGAGAATCTTTGGGGCCAGGGAGGAACGTCTGAGCCCCTGAAGGCAGTCTGCTACCTCACCTGGACATCTGGGTTATGGTAATGATGGTCCAGGTTACAAATTGGGAAGTCCACCCCTGATACAAATCTGGATTCTGCCGAAACCGGTTTGGCTCAGTGGTAGAGCGTTGGTCTGCGGACTGAAGGGTCCCGGGTTTGATTCCGGTCAAGGGCATGTACCTTGGTTGCAGGCACATCCCCAGTGGGGGGGGGGGGGTGCCGAAAGCGGCTGGTCTGTTTCTATCTCATTGACGTTTCTAGCTCTCTATCCCTCTCCCTTCCTCTCTGTAAAAATATCAATAAAATATATTTTTAAAAAAAAACAAAAAAAAAAAACAAGTCTGGATTCTGTGTTTGAGGCCTGGGCCCCAGAATAATCTTCTCGGCCCTGCCATGATAGTACCACTGGAAGGTGTGAGCCACAGGTGGAGGTCTGGATCCTCTGAGGGCAATTCATGACCAGAGGAAAGTGTGAGCTTCTGGGCCGGTCTGGCACCTCACCTGAGCATCTGGGTTATGGAACAGTTGTTTGGGATACGCATAGAGATCCAGTCCCCTGATACAACTCTGTGTTCCAGGACTGTGGCCTCGGCCCCAGGTGGGCCAAGTATCCCTTGCCTTGAAGGTCTTGGCCCCGGATGTAGGTCTGAGCCCTGGATGTAGGTCTGGGTGCTCACGCATGGTATGGTCACTAGGGGGCGCTATAGACCCAGCTGGGAGGTTTGGAACAAGGGCAGGTCCTCGGGATGATGAAATGGTGGTCAGGACTAGCGTGGTTATGTAGACTCCAATTAAGGAATAGGCACTGTTTTCCACTATGGTTCCCCGAAATAGCCTTCTGGTCCTCCCCATAATGGTCTGCGACTAGGTCTAGGCACCCAACGGAAGTCTGGGTCCTGGGAGAGACTTTGGGGAAAGGGCGGAACATCTGGGCCCCTGAAGGCGGTGTGATACCTCATCTGGACATCTGGGTTATGGAAATGGTGGTCTGAGTTACAAATTGAGAAGTACACCCCTGATACAAATCTAGAATCTGTGTTTGAGGCCTGGGCTCCGGGATAATCTTCTCGGCCCCGCCATGATAGTCTGTGTCCTGGTGGTAGGTGTGAGCTCCAGGTGGAGGTCTGAGTCCTGTGAGGGCAGTTGGGGCCTGGGGGAAAGTGTGAGCCACCAGGCCGGTCTGGAACCTCGCCTTAGCATCTGGGTTAAGAAATAGTTGTTTTGGAAAAGTGTTTGCGGAGGAACATCCAAGATGGCGGCCTAGGCAGTCTCCTAAGCTGCCGCCTCATCAACAATTTAATTAAAAAAACAACTAAAATCAAAAAGGACTTCACCAAAACGTCAGGAAAGCTGGCGGAGTGGAATAGCTACAACTAGAAAGAAAGAGAGAGGCTCACGGATCGGACTGGGAGCCGAAAAGCACTGAGGTAGGAGACGCTCGCGCACGCGGCCGCCGAATACCTGCCTGGCGGGAGGGGAGGAATCCCCGATTGCACGGAACCCTTTCCGACTGGACTGAACCCAGCCCCGGCTGAAATTCCGTGGTCCCAGGCTCCTACGGGTGGAGTCTGGACGGTAGAGAAAGGCACCCAGAGACTCAGAGACTGGGAGACCGGGGACCGGAGCCGCAGCCGGCAGGGTCTACAGACTCACGCGCACGAGCAAGTACGCGCTGAGGTCTGACCGCCGCCTCTCCGGAGCGGAAGGAGTCAGAAGCTCCAGGTCTGACCGCCGAGGCTGCCGCTGCCTCTCTGTACAAGGTGGCGGCCTCTCTGTAGCGGAAGGAGTCAGAAGCTCCAGGTCAGAAGCTCCAGGTCTGACCGCGGAGGCTGCCGCCGCCTCTCTGTACAAGGTGGCGGCCTCTCTGTAGCGGAAGGAGTCAGAAGCTCCAGGTCTGGCCACGGAGGCTGCCGCTGCCTCTATGTACAAGATGGCGGCCTCTCTGTAGCGGAAGGAGTCGGAAGCTCCAGACTACAGAGACCAGCCCAAGTCCGGGTGAGCCCCTGGGGCACCCACGCTCTTGCTTGGGGAAACTGGGCCGGTCAGGCGGAAACTCAGGCGAGTGCACAAGGGCAGGGCAGAAGCCAAGACTGTCAGTTCAGCCCTGAGACTCCACCCCATCCAAGCTGAGCAGAGGCTTCTGCAGTTTTTCAAGTCTGATCCTATAAGACTGTCTCCAATACAGAAGTTATCCCAGAGTAGACACAGCTGATACCCACATCCAATTGGCCTGAAGGTCAATTCACAACAATAGAGACTTAGCTACAACAAGGCTGTGCACGCAGTCCACAAAGGGGATCACCAAGAGTGTCTACCTCAGGTAACTGAGGAGGCTGACCCACCGGGCCATATAGGACACCAAACACACAAAGCCATCCTACCAACTCTGAAATAGAGTGATAATGCCGAGACAAGGAAATAGATCTCAAACAAAAGAGATGGAGGATATAGAGTTCAGAACTACGGTTCTAAGGTTATGCAACAATATCCTAGAAAAGCTCGATAAACTTCATGAGACCCAACTAAAAAGTATAGATAAACTGACTAAATTGGAAAATATTATGCAGAGATCCAACAGCAGAATGGAAGAACACAAGAATCAGGTCAAAGAGCCAAAAGACACTCCGCTGGAGAAGGAAGAAGAAAAGAGGATCCAGAAAGTTGAAGATAGTGTAAGGAGCCTCTGGGACAACTGCAAGCGCACCAACATCAGAATTATGGGGGTGCCAGAAGAAGAGGGAGTGCAAAATACTGAAAACATATTTGAAGAAATAATATCAGAAAACTTCCCTCACCTGGTGAAAGAAATAGACTTACAAGTACAGGAAGCCTACAGAACCCCAAACAAGAGGAATCCAAAGAAAAATTCTTCTCGACACATCATCATCAATATGCCAAGGGTAAAAGACAAAAAGAGGATCTTACAAGCAGCAAGAGAAAAGCAGTTGGTTACCTATAAGGGAGCACCCATACGACTATCAGCTGATTTCTCAACAGAAACCATGCAGGCCAGAAGGGAGTGGCAAGAAATATTCAAAGTGATGAATAGGGAGAACCTACAACCAAGATTACTGTATCCAGCAAAGTTATCATTCAGAATTGAAGGGCAGATAAAGAGCTTCACAGATAAGAAAAAGCTAAAGGAGTTCATCACCACCAAACCAGTATTATATGAAATGCTGAAAGGTATTACTTAAGAAGAGGAAGAAGGTCAAGTGAATTAAAAATCTCAGGAATAGAATAAACTGGTGAATATAATAGAATTAGGGGCAAAGAAAGGGAGTGGATAGATAATTATCAGGGTGAAAGGGGTGTGGGTGCAGAGACTGGATTAAAATGGTATAACCTATAGATGAGGACAATAGTGGGGGGAGGGGGTAAGGGCAGAGGGTGGGGTGGGAATCAGGTGGAAGGGAGCTATGGGGGAGAAAAAGGAGAAACAATTGTAATAATCTGAGCAATAAAGATTAAAAAAAAAAAAAAAATAGTTGTTTTGGGTACACATAGAGATCTAGTCCCCTGATACAACTCTGTGTTCCGGTTTAAGGTTTTGGCCCCAGGTGAGCCTACTATGCCCCACCATGAAGTTCTGGGACCCGGATGTACCTCTGAGCCCCGAGTGTAGGTCTGGGTGCTCATGCATGGTGTGGTCACTAGGGGGTGCTATGGGCCCAGCTGGGAGGTTTGGGGCACGGGCAGGACCTGGGGATGATGAAATGGTGGTCAGGACTAGCCTGGTAATTTGGACTCCAATTAAGGAATAGGCACTGTCTTCCAGTATGTTTCCCCAAAATGGTCTTCTGGTCCTCGCAATAATGGTCTGTGTCCAGAAGGTAGGACTGGGCCCCCAATGGAGGTCTGGGTCCTGGGAGGGCCTTTGGAGCTAGGTAGGGACTTCTGGGCCCCTGAAGCAGTCTGGTATCTCACCTGGACATCTGGGTTATGGAAATGGTGGTCTGGGTTAGAAACTGAGAAGTACATCCCTGATACAAGTCTGGATTCTGTGTTTGAGGCCTGGGCCCCGGGATAATCTTCTCAGCCCTGCCTTGATAGTCTGAGTCCCGGATGTAGGTGTGAGCCCCAGGTGAAGGTCTGGGTCCTCTGAGGGCAGTTGGGGCCCGGAGGAAAGTGTGAACCTCCAGGACCGTCTGGAACCTCACCTGAGCATCTGGGTTAAGGAACAGTTGTTTGGGATACGCATATAGATCTAGACCCCTGATACAACTCTGTGTTCCGGTTTACGGTTTTGGCCCCAGGTGAGCCTCCTAAGCCCTGCCAGGAAGATCTGGGACCCGCATGTACCTCTGAGCCACGGATGTAGGTCTGGGTGCTCATGCATGGTGTGGTCACTAGGGGGCGCTATGGGCCCAGCTGGGAGGTTTGGGGCACGGGCAGGACCTGGGGATGATGAAATGGTGGTCAGGACTAGCCTGGTAATTTGAACTCCAACTAAGGAATAGGCACTGTCTTCCAGTATGGTTCTCCAAAATGGCCTTCTGGTCCTCGCAATAACGGTCTGTGACCAGAAGGTAGGTGTGGGCCCCCAATGGAGGTCTGGGTCCTGGGAGAATCTTTGGGGCCAGGGAGGAACGTCTGAGCCCCTGAAGGCAGTCTGCTACCTCACCTGGACATCTGGGTTATGGTAATGATGGTCCAGGTTAGAAATTGGGAAGTACACCCCTGATACAAGTCTGGATTCTGTCGAAACCGGTTTGGCTCAGTGGTTGAGCGTTGGTCTGCGGACTGAAGGGTCCCGGGTTTGATTCCGGTCAAGGGCATGTACCTTGGTTGCAGGCACATCCCCCTTGGGGGGTGTGCCGGAAGCGGCTGGTCTGTTTCTCTCTCATTGACGTTTCTAACTCTCTATCCCTCTCCCTTCCTCTCTGTAAAAATATCAATAAAATATATTTTTTTAAAAAAACAAAACAAAACAAAAAAAAACAAGTCTGGATTCTGTGTTTGAGGCCTGTGCCCCAGGATAATCTTCTGGGCCCTGCCAGGATAGTACCACTGGAAGGTGTGAGCCACAGGTGGAGGTCTGGATCCTCTGAGGGCAATTCATGACCAGAGGAAAGTGTGAGCTTCTGGGCCGGTCTGGCACCTCACCTGAGCATCTGGGTTATGGAACAGTTGTTTGGGATACGCATAGAGATCTAGTCCCCTGATACAACTCTGTGTTCCAGGATTGTGGCCTCGGCCCCAGGTGAGCCAAGTATGCCTTGCCTTGAAGGTCTTGGCCCCGGATGTAGGTCTGAGCCCTGGATGTAGGTCTGGGTGCTCACGCATGGTGTGGTCACTAGGGGGCGCTATAGACCCAGCTGGGAGGTTTGGAACAAGGGCAGGTCCTCGGGATGATGAAATGGTGGTCAGGACTAGCGTGGTTATTTAGACTCCAATTAAGGAATAGGCACTGTTTTCCACTATGGTTCCCCGAAATAGCCTTCTGGTCCTCCCCATAATGGTCTGCGACTAGGTCTAGGCACCCAACGGAAGTCTGGGTCCTGGGAGAGACTTTGGGGAAAGGGCGGAACATCTGGGCCCCTGAAGGCGGTGTGATACCTCATCTGGACATCTGGGTTATGGAAATGGTGGTCTAGTTACAAATTGAGAAGTACACCCCTGATACAAATCTAGAGTCTGTGTTTGAGGCCCGGGCTCCGGGATAATCTTCTCGGCCCTGACTTGATAGTTGAGTCCCGGTGGTAGGTGTGAGCCCTAGGTGGAGGTCTGGGTCCTCTGAGGGCAGTTGGGGCCCGGAGGAAAGTGTGAGCCTCCAGGGCCGTCTGGAACCTCACCTGAGCATCTGGGTTAAGGAACAGTTGTTTGGGATACGCATATAGATCTAGTCCCCTGATACAACTCTGTGTTCCGGTTTACGGTTTTGGCTCCAGGTGAGCCTCCTAAGCCCTGCCAGGAAGATCTGGGACCCGGATGTACCTCTGAGCCCCGGATGTAGGTCTGGGTGCTCATGCATGGTGTGGTCACTAGGGGGCACTATGGGCCCAGCTGGGAGGTTTGGGGCACGGGCAGGACCTGGGGATGATGAAATGGTGGTCAGGACTAGCCTGGTAATTTGAACTCCAACTAAGGAATAGGCACTGTCTTCCAGTATGGTTCTCCAAAATGGCCTTCTGGTCCTCGCAATAACGGTCTGTGACCAGAAGGTAGGTGTGGGCCCCCAATGGAGGTCTGGGTCCTGGGAGAATCTTTGGGGCCAGGGAGGAACGTCTGAGCCCCTGAAGGCAGTCTGCTACCCCACCTGGACATCTGGGTTATGGTAATGATGGTCCAGGTTACAAATTGGGAAGTACACCCCTGATACAAATCTGGATTCTGCCGAAACCGGTTTGGCTCAGTGGTAGAGCGTTGGTCTGCGGACTGAAGAGTCCCGGGTTCGATTCCGGTCAAGGGCATGTACCTTGGTTGCAGGCACATCCCCGGTGGGGGGTGTGCCAGAAGCGGCTGGTCTGTTTCTCTCTCATTGACGTTTCTAACTCTCTATCCCTCTCCTTTCCTCTCTGTAAAAATATCAATAAAATATATTTTTTAAAAAAAACAAAATAAGTCTGGATTCTGTGTTTGAGGCCTGGGCCCCCGGATAATCTTCTCGGCCCTGCCATGATAGTACCACTGGATGGTGTGAGCCACAGGTGGAGATCTGGATCCTCTGAGGGCAATTCATGACCAGAGGAAAGTGTGAGCTTCTGGGCCGGTCTGGCACCTCACCTGAGCATCTGGGTTAAGGAACAGTTGTTTGGGATACGCATAGAGATCTAGTCCCCTGATACAATTCTGTGTTCCGGTTTACAGTTTTGGCCCCAGGTGAGCCTACTATGCCCCACCATGAAGTTCTGGGACCCGGATGTACCTCTGAGCCACGGATATAGGCCTGGGTGCTCATGCATGGTTTAGTCACTAGGGGGCGCTATAGGCCCAACTGGGAGTATTGGGGCAAGGGTAGGACCTCGGGATGATGAAATGGTGTTTAGGACTAGCCTGGTTATTTGGACTCCAATTAAGGAATAGGCACTGGCTTCCAGTATGTTTCCCCAAAATGGCCTTCTGGTCCTCGCAATAACGGTCTGTGACCAGAAGGTAGGACTGGGCCCCCAATGGAGGTCTGGGTCCTGAAGGACCTTTGGAGCTAGGTAGGGACTTCTGGGCCCCTGAAGCAGTCTGGTATCTCACCTGGACATCTGGGTTATGGAAATGGTGGTCTGGGTTAGAAACTGAGAAGTACACCCCTGATACAAGTCTGGATTCTGTGTTTGAGGCCTGGGCCCCGGGATAATCTTCTCAGCCCTGCCTTGATAGTTGAGTCCAGGTGGTAGGTGTGAGCCCCAGGTGGAGGTCTAGGTCCTCTGAGGGCAGTGGGGGCCCGGAGGAAAGTGTGAGCCTCCAGGCCGGTCTGGAACCTCACCTGAGCATCTGGGTTAAGGAACAGTTGTTTGGGATACGCATATAGATCTAGACCCCTGATACAACTCTGTGTTCCAGTTTACGGTTTTGGCCCCAGGTGAGCCTACTAAGCCCTGCCAGGAAGATCTGGGACCCGGATGTACCTCTGAGCCCCGGATGTAGGTCTGGGTGCTCATGCATGGTGAGGTCACTAGGGGGCGCTATGGGCCCAGCTGGGAGGTTTGGGGCACGGGCAGGACCTGGGGATGATGAAATGATGGTCAGGACTATCCTGATAATTTGAACTCCAACTAAGGAATAGGCACTTTCTTCCAGTATGGTTCTCCAAAATGGCCTTCTGGTCCTCGCAATAACGGTCTGTGACCAGAAGGTAGGTGTGGGCCCCCAATGGAGGTCTGGGTCCTGGGAGAATCTTTGGGGCCAGGGAGGAACGTCTGAGCTTCTGAAGGCAGTCTGCTACTCCACATAGACATTTGGGTTATGGTAATGATGGTCCAGGTAACAAATTGGGAAGTACACCCCTGATACAAATCTGGATTCTGCCGAAACCGGTTTGGCTCAGTAGTAGAGCGTTGGTCTGCGGACTGAAGGGTCCCGGGTTCGATTACGGTCAAGGGCATGTACCTTGGGTGTGCCGGAAGCGGCTGGTCTGTTTCTCTCTTATTGACGTTTCTAGCTCTCTATCCCTCTCCCTTCCTCTCTGTAAAAATATCAATAAAATATATTTAAAAAAAAAAAACAACAAGAAGAAGAAGTCTGGATTCTGTGTTTGAGGCCTGGGCCCCAGGATAATCTTCTTGGCCCTGCCATGATAGTTCCACTGGAAGGTGTGAGCCACAGGTGGAGGTCTGGATCCTCTGAGGGCAATTCATGACCAGAGGAAAGTGTGAGCTTCTGGGCCGGTCTGGCACCTCACCTGAGCATCTGGGTTATGGAACAGTTGTTTGGGATACGCATAGAGATCTAGTCCCCTTATACAACTCTGTGTTCCAGGATTGTGGCCTCGGCACCAGGTGGGCCTACTATGCCTTGCCTTGAAGGTCTTGGCCCCCGATGTAGGTCTGAGCCCAGGATGTAGGTCTGGGTGCTCAAGAATGGTATGGTCACTAGGGGGCGCTATAGACCCAGCTGGGAGGTTTGGAACAAGGGCAGGTCCTTGGGATGATGAAATGGTGGTCAGGACTAGCGTGGTTATTTAGACTCCAATTAAGGAATAGGTACTGTTTTCCACTATGGTTCCCCGAAATAGCCTTCTGGTCCTCCCCATAATGGTCTGCGACTAGGTCTAGGCACCCAACGGAAGTCTGGGTCCTGGGAGAGACTTTGGGGAAAGGGCGGAACATCTGGGCCCCTGAAGGCGGTCTGGTACCTCATCTGGACATCTGGGTTATGGAAATGGTGGTCTGAGTTACAAATTGAGAAGTACACCCCTGATACAAATCTAGAGTCTGTGTTTGAGGCCTGGGCTCCGGGATAATCTTCTCGGCCCCGCCATGATAGTCTGTGTCCCGGTGGTAGGTGTGAGCTCCAGGTGGAGGTCTGGGTCCTGTGAGGGCAGTTGGGGCCTGGGGGAAAGTGTGAGCCACCAGGCCGGTCTGGAACCTCACCTTAGCATCTGGGTTAAGAAATAGTTGTTTTGGGTACACATAGAGATCTAGTCCCCTGATACAACTCTGTGTTCCAGTTTAAGGTTTTGGCCCCAGGTGAGCCTACTATGCCCCACCATGAAGTTCTGGAACCCGGATGTACCTCTGAGCCCCGGATGTAGGCCTGGGTGCTCATGCATGGTGTGGTCACTAGGGGGCGCTATGGGCCCAGCTGGGAGGTTTGGGGCTCGGGCAGGACCTCGGGATGATGAAATGGTGGTCAGGACTAGCCTGGTAATTTGGACTCCAACTAAGGAATAGGCACTGTTTTCCAGTATGGTTCTCCAAAATGGTCTTCTGGTCCTCGCAATAACGGTCTGTGACCAGAAGGTAGGGGTGGGCCCCCAATGGATGTCTGGGTTCTGGGAGGGCCTTTGGAGCCAAGGAGGGAATCTGGGCCCCTGAAGGTAGTCTGCTACCTTACCTGGACATCTGGGATGTCAAATGGTGTTCTGGGTTACGAATTGTGAAGTATGCCCAGGATACAAGTGTTGATTCTGTGTTTGAGGTCTGGGCCCCGGGATAATCTTCTCGGCCCCTCCATGATAGTTTGAGTCCCGGATGTAGGTGTGAGCCCCAGGTGGAAGTCTGGGTCCTCTGAGGGCAGTTCGGGCCCGGAGGAAATTCTGAGCCTATGGGGCGGTGTGGTACCTCACCTGAGCATCTGGGTTAAGGAATAGTTGTTGAGGTTACTCATAGAGATCTAATCCCCTGACACAACTCTGTGTCCAGGTTTGTGGCCTCGGCCCCAGGTGGGTCTACTTGGCCCCGCCATGAAGGTCTGGGACCCAGATGGAGTTCTGAGCCCTGGGTGATGGTCTGGGCCCTGGAGGGTGGTCTAGAGACCCTGGCGCCGGAGTTGTGCCTGCTGCAGCTCACCACACACCTGGGCGCTGGGGAGTCCATCTGCACATAGCAGAGCCCGGGGCCCTGCGGCCAGCCCTGGCCGTGCTGGCCCGCCTGGCCAACCTCAGTCACCTTCCTCTGCCCGTGTGGGTGGGGGCCACCGTCTCCCACGGGAGTTTTGCAGTGCCTGGCCACGTGGCCGGCAAGGAGCTGCTTTCCGCCGAGGCCGAGGTTTTCCCCGACGTGACCGTGGCCCCGGGCTGGCCGGAGGAGGCACTGGGCAGTGGCTACAGGGAGCAGCTGCTCACGGACATGCTGGAGCTGTGCAAGGGCCTCTGGCGGCCCGTGTCCCTCCAGCTCCGGGCTGGCCGCTGGGCCGCTGGGCCGAGGAGTGGCCAGGTAACTGATGGCCTCCCCCAGGGCCCTGGTCACCGTGGAGCACAGCCCTGCGGCGGGTAGCGATGCATCCGTGCAGAGAAAGCTGCTGGCGGCCAGTGGACAGAACCTAGGACTACTACAGGCTGCCCCAGAGTTACCGCAAAGACCTGTTGGCAGATGCTGGCAGAAACTGACCCCCCGGTGGTGCTGGACAGGAGGCTCCTGGGGTCAGGCTTCCCATGGAGGAGGCAGGAAGAAATAAACGCCCTGCCTTCCTAAAAAAAATAATAAAAAAAAATTAAAGGGTCTCATTCGTGGGATGGACCTCTTTTTAAAATATATATATATATATATATATATATATATATATATATATATATTATTGATTTTTTTACAGAGAGGAATAAATAGTTGGAAACATCGATCAGCTGCCTTTTGCACACCCCCTACTGGGGATGTGCCCGCAACCAAGGTACATGCCCTTGACGGAAATTGAACCCCGGACCTTTCAGTCCGCAGGCCAACGCTCTATCCACTGAACCAAACCGGTTTCAGCTAGGGTGAGCCTCTTTGGAATGGAATGGAGGTTTGGAACATCAATAGAAGTATGGGTCCCCCAAAAAGTACTGGATTCAGGATACGAAGTTCCGGCTCTGGGATGGATTTTGGGACCCGGATGTAGGTCTGAGCTCCGGATGGAGCTCTGGGTACCGGGATGGATGTCTGGACACCAGATGAAGGTCTGGGACTAGAAGAGAGGTCTGGGCCCCTGAGTGGTGTCTGGGCCCAGGAAATAGGACTGGAAACTGGGTTCGAGGCGAGGGTTTCAAGATGGAGTTCTGGGCCCTGTCATAAAGTCCTAGGACCCAGACGTAGGTCTGCGCCCAGGATGGAGGTCGGGGCCCTGGAGGGAGATCTGGATCCTGGGAGGGAGGTCTGGGCCCCGAATGGGGTGCTGGTCCCTGGATGGGTGTCTGGGTCCCGGGATGGAGTTCTGTATTCTGTGGCATGGATGTGTTGTAATATATTTAACCTCCTCTCTGCTGGTGACATTTAGGTTTTTCCAAAAGTTTACTAACACACATAATGTCAGGATGTACTTTCTTGGATCTAGCCTGCATACACACACACACACACACACACACACACACACACACACATACACACACACAACACACAACACACTACACACTCACACCACACAAATACACACACATACACACACACACACACGCACGCACGCGCGCACACACACACACACTCTCTCACGCTCACCGTTCTTTCCTCACCAATCTGAGCAAGCTCGTGACTGCTGAATTGTGCTTTTTGTGCTTTTTAAGGAACTTTCCACCACACTACCACATGTCACATTGTTTATTCCTGTGACCACTCTGAGGAAGAGGAGTAAGGAGGGAGGGGTCTGTGGAGTTGCAATGTCTTGACTTCTTCTTCATTGTCTTCTAAGAAGTCAAAACATTGCAACCCCTGGTCTGCCTGTCAGCAGAGGGGTTCCATGAAGCTTCCCCTAAAACCAGGGGAGGAGGGAGCTTCCAATGTCCATGGAAGGCCCCCTGGCTTTCTAATTCCTCTAGGTCTCCTGGGTGCCAGGCACCTCCCTCCTAATCTATCCTGCCTCGGGGCTTCTGCTTTCACCATCACAGGGCAGAGGAGCTGGTAAAAGCCAACAAACCAACCAACCTTGGCATCTCCCATTTCCCTTCTCCTGCTGTGTGTGGTCTGCGGGCTGCTGAAGAAGGTGGCATTGCCCCAGGCCAGTGCCCGCCTTCTCAGCCCTTGTCTTAACCCCCTAGCTTTGTGGTGAGTGGCCTCACCCGTGCCACTATGCCCTCACCGGCCAACCCCTCACCCTACAGCCGTGAGTCAGCACTTCCGGCTGAGTGCAGCATCTCTCAGAAGTATGTCCTATGTCCTCTCTGCTTCTGACGCCCGATTTAAAAAAATAAATAAATAAAATCACTTTACAAGCCTCTCTGGGCCAGCCTCCGTTT
This sequence comes from Vespertilio murinus, assembly GCA_963924515.1. Taxonomy (NCBI): domain Eukaryota; kingdom Metazoa; phylum Chordata; class Mammalia; order Chiroptera; family Vespertilionidae; genus Vespertilio; species Vespertilio murinus. The sequence continues at coordinate 11,309,312 of OZ004712.1, read as the reverse complement.
TTTTTAAGTCCTAGCACTTAGCTCTAACACGGTCCAGATCGTGAGTTAACACCTAATAACATTCCCCTTCCTTGTTTTATGGCCGATGATCCAGCTTTCTCTCTTCCTGGCCCTGCAGAAAGTTGATGTTTCTCTTCTGCCTTCATGTGCTCAAATGTGCCCTAGCCAAATGCCACCCACCCCGCTTTTTAACCGATGCAACCCCATGGCGTGAACACGGGCTATGAGACATTCTCTCTCCAGCGCTTTTCTGATGGGCCCCCACCCCTCTCCGTCAGCGTTGCTGGTTCCACAGGGTCCCCGACAGCTTTGGCATACAGTCCTCCCTCAGGCCACAGCATTTGCTGATGTTTTTATAAACAAAACTTCCTTTTACTGGCGCTGGAAGAAGTGAATGAACAAGTACTACTCAAAGGATGTAGCGAGAACTTATTGTGACTGCCGGCCTCGTTTCTAAAGGGCTTTGCAAACACTGCACCATTGCATTGGGAAACATTTATTTTCTTTTCTTTTCTTTTATTATTATTTTTTTACCACCATTTTTTTATTAAGGTATTATATGTGTACAAAGCTTACCATGCCCCCCCACCTTCCATACATCCCTCCCTCCCCAGAGTTTTGTGTCCATTGGTTGTACTTATATGCATGCATACCAGTCCTTCGGTTGATCTCTTATCTCCCCCAGATCACCCTACCCTCCCTCATTTGACAGTCTGCTCGTTGCTTTACTGTCACTATATCTATCTTTCTGTTCATTAGTTTATAATGTTCTTTATTATCCATAAATGAGTGAGGTCATGTGGTGTTTCTCTTTCATTGACTGGCTTATTTCACTCAGCATGATGTTCTCCAATTCCATCCAGGTTGCTGCAGATGATGAGAATTCCTTCTTTTTTATGGCAGCATAGTATTCCATTGTGTTGCTGTACCAAAGTTTTCTGATCCAATCATCTGCTGACGGGCACCTAGCCTGGGGAAAGATTTCTTTTGAAGACTCGGTCTTACCGGAAGCAGCCTTCAAAACAGAAGCAGGAATGGTGTACAAGTTGCAGTCCCTCCCTCGTAATGATTTCGCTTCTCCAAAACCTAACTTTTCCCTAGATCTGTATTCATGCGTTATTCTTTAGGCTGCGATAGTAGCACTTTATCTCAGCCCCAGTTCCCATTTAGTCAGGAGATTCAGAAGAGAGGAGTACAGAAGGAAAGTGATTCGACATGAAACAAAATTTCTAAGCAATGCCTGAAGCCGGAGGCCAGCTGGTCTCCTTACCAAATTTAGAAGGCAGAATCAGTACACAGGTGTTTGCTGACGGTGCGTATGGAGTGTGTCAGTCTATAGTAATGTGTACGTGTGCATCTGACTCTTATTTATTTTTTATTTTTAAATATATATATATATTTTATTGATTTTTTACAGAGAGGAAGGAAGAGGGATAGAGAGTTAGAAACATCGATGAGCTGAGAGAGAAACATTGATCAGCTGCCTCTTGCACACCCCTTACCAGGGATGTGCCCGCAGCCAAGGTACATGCCCCTGACCGGAATCGAACCCGGGACTCTTCAGTCTGCAGGCTGACGCTCTATCCACTGAGCCAAACTGGTTTCGGCAACATCTGACTCTTTTAAAGGACAGGCTCTCAGATCCCCCAAATCCCAGGGTAGCCGACACTTTCCCGGGCAGCCCTATGAGAGCCAGGATCCCTCCATGGATCCGAGTGCGGCTCATCACCCCCCGAGGTACGGGAGATGGCTTCAGGGGGTACGAAGCATGGTTTTTGTGTGTGTTTCCGACGGTTTCTAATACTTATTTTACAATTGGTTATTTTTCTATGGAAACATTACAGTAGATGGGTTTTTTTCTGTATCTACTAGAGGCCCGATGCACGAAATTCATGCAAGAGTAGCCATTCCTTCCCTCCGCTGCCAACACCGGCTTCCCTCTGGCACCCGGGACCCTGGCTTCCCTCGCAGGATGTCCGGTCTAATTAGCATATTACGCTTTTATTATTATAGATACTTTAAAGAGTATAGCATATCCGACTCCTGAATTCATAGGTTCTACCGTTTAGAGTGAGATTAAAGCATCGCCAGTAGATTCGAAGATGCACACTAAGTAAAAAAGCGTGATAAAATGTACACGGATCTGACCAAAATCATGAAGGTGGCACAGGAAGGACTGAAGCTGCGAAGGTCCTGCCCTCTCGGGCAGAGCATCCTCCTTCCTCCGCCTCTGCCGCGGGAAGCCTGATCCTCCTCCTTTCGTCTTCCTGCCACATCTCAAACCAGCCGCCCCAGGCCCCAGAGAGCTAGCTCGGTGTCTGTATAACGGTTGGCTGGTCATGTTGCATTTGGGTGTGGGGCATTTCTCTGTCCGGGAGACGGGGAGTTGATCTGGATTTGGCGTGCTGTTGAGAAAGAGGAAAAGGGCGGTCTGACCTCCCGGGAGCCCTGGGCAGCTGACTGGATGTCATGGGGCTCGCTGGCCTGCAGGCTCAGGCCCTGGCAGGGCAAACCCCATGACTCCATGGGGCTGCCGCCCCCCCCCCATTGGCACTGCTGTGCCAGAATGCCCTGGTGAATAATACTGCTTCAGTGAGCAGGTCCTGGAAAGTCTTTAGTTTATTTGGGATTAGAGGGCACTTGATCTTGTAGGATTTTATTTATTTTAACAATTGTCATTTATTTCCCGAGTTACAACTTTTTTTTTTCTAGAAAGGATGTGAGAGGACTTACAAAATACATACAGGAAGACCGGGCCGGTGTTTCTCAGTGGTTAGAGCGTCGGCCCGCACACCGAAGGGTTGCAGGTTCGTCCTGTTCGGGGCGCAAGGGGAGGGGAGCCAACCCATCGAAGTGTCTCTCGCACATCCATGTTTTTCTCTCTCTCACTCTCTCTCCTCTCCTCCCTCCCTTCCACTCTCTCTAAAAACCAATGGGAAAAAATATACATATAGGAAGACAGAGGTTTAAAAGAATAAATGAGGAAACAGGGAAAAGGAAAGTGAGGGCAGGAAAAAGAGCCAGAAAGGAGAACCCTCACTACCTCCCCATACAAGGGCGGCACCACTTGCTCTTGGTGGGGGCAGCATTTGAGCTTTGACCCTAAATCTGGGGCACACAAGCCACGGGAAGCCAGAGCAATCGGAAAGCAGAGGGAGCCAGGGTAGGAGGGCCCTGCCTTGTAACTCACACAGAAGGTTGGTCATGATCACAGGACACCTCGAGAGAGGCCACGACAACCTACTGCATTTGCAACAGTCTTCCCCTCTCCTCCCCCTCCCTGGCCAAAGTGCCCCCTGGGCATTAACCCGCCAATACTTCCACCTCCTCAGGTCTGGCGAACGGGTGGGCTCTGCACGTGGTGCTCCTGTTCTGTGGTGGCTGCGTCTGTGGCCAGTGGTGGCGGGGGGGGGGGGGGGGGGATTGGACAACCTTCACTCTGACCACGCAGACTGAGAAGAGAGGGACGCAGGGTCAACAGATCCAGGGTAGAATCGGGTGCCCTGTCTGTGCACAGAAAGCTCCCCATATCTGGATAAATCTGGACTTTCCAAAAGAGGCTGTGGGAGTCGGGGCCGCAGGATCAGAAATTGCCCTGGGGTGAGGGGGGTGGGGGCCTCTGGGGTTGTGGGGCAAATGCTTTTCAGTTTCCAGCTTCTCTGCCCAGACCCCTCGGCAGAAATGACAGCATCTAAGGATCGCCCCGGGTTTCTGGGCTGCCTTCCCAAGTTCAAGCGGCACCCTTGCTATTTATTAGTGAAGCTTGGGGCTGGCACCATGCATTGCCCGCCTCACAGCCCTTCCCTTACTCCTCCCGTTGTGACGTGCTCGAGTTTGGGGTGAAAATCTCTAGTTCTCCAGGGAGGAGGTCACGCCCCTGGTCTGAGTGAACGCGGATCATTGAGTTCACGTGTCCTAGCCATCGGTGCAGGTTCTGGCTTTGGCCACAGGGAACGTCTGCTTCCGGGGCCTCGGGGATCTTTTCCCCGCTACAAGAGGAGGGTGCAGTAGGTCAAGTTCTTTGCCCAGATGGCTGCCAGTTCTCTGCCTTTGAATGTGGTCAGTGAGGAAACTATTGAGGAGCTGCTAGGCTAGACTATCTTGAAACTCTAAGCAGACGGGGGAAGAGACCTCGCCCCAGGGCCCTGAGCAGACTTCATTGAGCTGTTGAATCAATGGATTGCTTATGTGAGAATTAAAAGCCCTGTCATGCCGAAACCGGTTTGGCTCAGTGGTAGAGCATCAGTCTTCGGACTGAAAGGTCCCAGGTTCGATTCCGGTTAAGGGCATGTACCAGTAGGGGGTGTACAAGAGGCAGCTGGTCGATGTTTCTCTCTCATCGGCGTTTCTAGCTCTCTATCTGTCTCCCTTCCTCTCTGTAAAATATCAATAAAATATGCTTAAAAATAAAAAAATAAAAGCCCTATCAGTCGGCTATTCTGTTAGTTGACGCCGAACGTAGTCCTGAGTCCTTGTACCTGGCACTGCGAGGCTCTGTGTGGAGCAGTCAGAGAAACAGAAGGTTCCCTGCGCATGGTTTTCATCCTCCAGAGACGCTCAGTCTGATTGAGGAGCTGGCAGCGTTTTCCAGCAAAAGGCTGCAGAGGGTTGTAGGCTTTGTGAGCCGTACCACCTCTGTCACGACCGCTCAAGTCTGCAGGTGAGACAGGGCCACAGAGACAGTGCACCAGTGAGGGGATGTGGCTGTATTTCAATAAAGCTTTATGTGTAGACACCAGCATTTGTATTTTGTATGCTCTTGTTCAGGTGTCACAAAATATTATTTTCCCCTCCACCATCGAAAGATGTAAAAACCTTTTCCTAGAGGCTGTACAAACGGTGAGGTGAGCTGGATTTCATTCATAGATTACTGACCCTGTGCAGGCCAGGAGAAGCCTGGGGGCAGGGTGGGGGGGGGAAGTTATCTTCTCTAGGGAAAACACAGGTTTTAAAATCTCGCTGTTCTTTCAGTTTTGTCCTTAAATAAAAGGAAACCTCAGGAAGTTGCCAAGGGGTGACCCCAGTTGAGGGAGGACAGGACAACCAATGTGAATGGAAGAAATAGTCAAGGAGCCAAAACTGGTTTGGCTCAGTGGATAGAGCTTCGGCCTGGGAACTGAAAGGTCCCGGGTTCGATTCTGGTCAAGGGCATGTACCTTGGTTGCAGGCACATCCCTGGTGGGGGGTGTGCAGGAGGCAGCTGGTTGATGTATCTCTCTCATCGATGTTTCTAGCTCTCTATCTCTCTCCCTCTCTGAGAAAAACCAATAAAATATATTTTTTTAAAAACTAGTCAAGGATTGCCGAAACCGGTTTGGCTCAGTGGTAGAGCGTCGGTCTGCGGACTGGAAGGTCCCAGGTTCGATTCCGGTCAAGGGCATGTACCTTGGTTGCGGACACATCCCCAGTAGGGGGTGTGCAAGAGGCAGCTAGTTGATGTTTCTCATCAACATTTCTAGCTCTCTATCTCTCTCCCTTCCTCTCTGTAAAATATCAATAAAATATATTAAAAAAAAAAAAAAAACTAGTCAAGGACTTCTATGCTTTGGGAGTGTAGGTTGAGATATGTCCCTGAGACATTCACCCACACTTTTTTCCCCTATTAACCCCATTGTTCCAGCTTCCAAATGTTGGCCTTGAATGGGTCTAGAGCTCACTCTGTATGTAGGGTTATGTGAGGATCTCATTTCATCTGTATCCACATAGTAGAAAGATTTCCCAAGACTGTCTTTCGAAGACCCCACTTTTTCCTGGGGCGTTAGAGCGGATGGTTGGGGGCAACCTGAGTGTCTGTCACCCGGAGAAGGGGAGGGTCCAGGTAAGGATGTGCACCGGGGTGCCCAGCAGCAGGGAGAAGCGACCCCTGGACATCCTCATGGCGACATGGATTCTAAGACTTGAGGGAGAACGTTACATGTAACACATGAGTGACACAGAGACACGGGCACTCACCACCACAGCACCCCCTCCACACACACCCTGGGAGCGGAGAGTCACCTCCAGCACCAGATGCAGGGGTGGGGACACCGGAGTGAGGGAAGTGAAAAAGAACAAATGAAACATAAAACACGGAGCAGGCTTCTGGGGAGACTAATGACGAGACTGTGCTCCAACAGAGGAATAAAATTAGCACGCTTTTTAAAAATATATATATTTTATTGATTTTGTACAGAGAGGAAGAGAGAGGTATAGAGAGTTAGAAACATCGATGAGAGAGAATCATCGGTCAGCTGCCTCTTGCATCCCCAGTAGGTCCATGCCCTTGACCGGAATCGAACCCGGGACCTTTCAGTCCGCAGGCTGACGCTCTATCCACTGAGCCAAATCAGTTTCGGCACTCTTCATCTAGGTCCGTGGTCGGCAAACTGCGGCTCTTTGGCCCCTTGAGTGTGTCTCTGCCACAAAATACCACGGCCTGGGCGAGTCTATTTTGAAGAAGTGGCGTCAGAAGAAGTTTAAGTTTAAAAATTTTGGCTCTCAAAAGAAATTGCAATCGTTGCAGTGTTGATCTTTGGCTCTGTTGACTAATGAGTTTGCCAGCCACTGATCTAGGTTAACGCTGTAAAAAATTTTATTAGCATCTCGATAAACTGGATCATGTCCTGGCCTGGGGTTTCCTGACCATTCTTGCCTCCTGAGCGAAAGCTTGGTCATGTGTCACGCTGCAGGCACATGACGAGGGAAACATGCCCGTGGTTGTTTCACGGTGTCAGGTGTGGGTGGGTGTCAGGGAGTAAGATGTGAGGGAGGATTGGAGCAGCCTTTTGGGAGGACCAGCCGGGCTGTGAGGCGGGGTCAGAGGGCCAGCCATCCTCCACCAGTGAGGACAGTGAGGACAGTGAGGATCCCTTCTCTCTGCCGGACAGCGATCCCAGTGCTTCACATCCTCACAACTACGCACTGGGGGCAGACGCTTCAATTGTTCTGTGTGTGTTTTTCTGATGAGGAGACTAGGGCTCAGAGAGGTGAGGTAATGTGCCCAAGCGCACACAGCAGTACTGGCCTAAGCAGTACTGGCACTGGGATTTGGACCCTTGCTGTCTTGTTCCGGAATCTGCCACTGAATCCTCTCCCTCGGTGCTGGCTGTGTCTGGCGAAGCTGTATCACCAGCACCACTTAACTTATGCTCTTGGTATTAATGGCTTAACACTATACAGATCTTTTGGCCTTAAAAATCTTTTTTCAAGAATGTTTTTTTCTGCCGAGGCCGGTTTGACTCAGTGGATAGAGCGTCGATCTGCAGACTGAAAGGTCCCAGGTTCGATTCCGGTCAAGGGCATGTACCTTGGTTGCAGGCACATCCCCGATAGGGGGTGTGCAGGAGGCAGCTGGTCGATGTTTCTCTCTCATTGACGTTTCTAGCTCTCTATCCCTCTCCCTTCCTCTCTGTGGAAAATCAATAAAATATATATATTTTTAAAAAAGAATGTTTTCCCCCATGGTTTTATTTCTCAAAAAATTAATATGCCACTGACTTTTTTTATTAGTGGCTAGAGGCCCGGTGCATGAAATTTCATGCGCTGGAGGGGGGTCCCTCAGCCTGGCCTGCCCCCTCTCACAGTTCGGGAGCCCTCAGGGGAGGGAGGTGACGCCCCATCACACCTCTGCTGCTGCCGCTGCCAACAATGCAAGCCTCATCCAGCCCTACTTACCTGCGCTTGGGTGGCCCTGGGCAGCTGAGGGGCTGAGGGGAGCGGGAGACTCTGGAGGCCTTGCCGCACACCTGCTGTCCTGGCGGGGCTGAGGGGAATGGGCGCCGCCATCTTGTGGCTGTGGGCACCGCCATCTCTGAGGGTGGGGCAGTCAATTAGCATATTCCCTCTTTATTAGATAGGCTTTTTAGAGAGGAAGGGAGAGGGAGAAAGAGCTAGAGACATCAATGATGAGAGAGAATTGTTGATCAGCTGCCTCCTGCACACACCCTTCTGGGGATCCAGCCCACAACCCACTCATGTGCCCTCTCTGGGAACTGAGCTGTGACCTCCTGGTTCACAGGTCAAAGCTCAAACACTGACCCACATGGGCCTGAGCGCACTGATCAATTTTAAATAAAAAGTAGTGAGGGCTGTGTTCTGTGCTGCGCCATGAACTGTACTGTGATGTGTCCTTCCCGGGCCTGGAGATTGAGAACAACGAAGGTGAGAAGGGGGCCTTTTGTTGTTGTTTTTTAAATGTATTTTATTGATTTTTTACAGAGAGGAAGGGAGAGGGAGAGAGGGTTAGAAACATCGATGAGAGAGAAACATCGACCAGCTGCCTCCTGCACACCCCCTACTGGGGATGTGCCCACAGCCAAGGTACATGCCCTTGTCCGGAATCGAATCTGGATCCCTTCAATCCGCAGGCCGACGCTCTATCCACTGAGCCAAAACGGTCAGGCCGAGAAGGGGTCATTCTGATGGCGAGACAATGATGACAGGTTAACTGGCTAACTCCACCTTTTCATCTCTAACTGTATTATTTCTAACCTAGTCAATGGCAAGGACCGTGGCGTGTCTGCATTTGCCTCAAAAATACACGGGTACCTTTTACACAGCCAAACAGATGGCAACGCTGTCGGGGAAAAAGAAGAGGGAGAAACAATGGGGATGATGTCAGGGCCCTTGTCCGGGGGAAGCTAAAGACTGGCCTCAGGGCTCTCGGGGGGCACACGGTCTCTCAGGCCAGTGCTCTGGGGTGCGTTCAGGCCCAGAGGAAAGGGCAGCAGGCTTCCTCAGCCGCGGGCAGCAGAGGCCTTTTCCGTGGGATCTGACGGTGGGCCAAGGCTGCAGCGAGCGGGGAAATAGCCACGGCGGAACTCATTGAGCGGATTGGCATTGAACTCACTGGCGCTGCTTACTGATGTTCAAAGTGGAAAGACCCCATTGATTGGAGCTCTCGGCCCCCGGTTCCCTTCACTGAGTGTGCCAGGCATCGGCGTGACACGCCAGGCCACAGAGAAAGGGCCCCGGGAAGGAAGTGGGCTCTCCTGGCAGGAGGACCCCGGCGCCGCCAAAGGAAACACTGACCGACCGCGGGCCTGGCCGGGGGCCACGGCTGTCCGATGGGGCCACGGGAGCGCGTGGCTTCTGCCGAGGAATCGGTTCCGAGAAAGAAGGAAGGCGGGGCCCGGCCGAGTGGCAGCCGCTCCGGGTTGTGACCAGGACAGCTGGGTGGGTGCGGGGCGCACAGGCCTCCTGGGAGGCGGCCCTGCTGGGGGGAAGGGCCACCCTTCCCTGTCTGCAGCCCCCCGGCTCCCCCAGACCTGCCGAGGGGAAGTGGCCGTCCCCGTGGGGTCAGCTCACCCGGGACTGCAGCACACGGGGGCGGGAGTTTGAAGGTCTAATCCACCTTTTAAGAGGAGAGGATTTCAATGTCAAATAGTTCCTTATGTGTACAGGTCATCCATGATATTTCAGATCTGGTTGGTGGACAAATGGTGGTGATGCAGGTAGGTCCGACCGTCTCTGGTTTGGTCCTGGGCATCCCATGGACAACAGGGGGGTGGGGGCATATGTAGGGAGGGGTTTGGGATGGGAATGGGGGAATAAGGACAATTATGTGATACCATAATCAATAAAAATAATTTAAAAAAAAAAAAAGAGGAGCCGAAACCGGTTTGGCTCAGTGGTAGAGCATCGGTCTGTGGACTAAAAGGTCCCAGGTTCGATTCCGGACAAGGGCATGTACCTTGGTTGTGGGCACATCCCTGGTAGGGGGTGTGCAGGAGGCAGCTGGTTGATGTTTCTCTCTCATCGATGTTTCTAGCTCTCTATTTCTCTCCCTTCCTCTCTGTAAAATATCAATAAAATATATTTTTTTTAAAAAAAAAGAGGAGAGGGTTATGACCATACATTCTAACAGGTGCATCCTTCAGAAAGACAGCAGGACAGCAGGGGGCTCGCTCTCCTGAGGCACAGGAAAGCAACAACATACAGAAGGAGGAGGAGGATTAGGAGAAGGAGGAGGAGGAGGAGGAGGAGGAGGAAGAGAAGGAGGAGGAGGGGGGGGAGCTTCAGGACTGAGCTCTTCCTCCCCGCACATGTATCTTCATATGATTGTTCATTCTGCTATAAAAGAAGCTTAGATGCATCTAGAAACAAAACAGTGCAGGGGAGGGTGGGCGGGTGAGAGGCAACTAACCGAAGGCCTCGAACCCGTCCATGTGTGCGGGACCCAGGGACACAAACGATAGGACGGTGAAGGTGAAGTGGGGGAAACGGGGGGTCCCTGGGGGGAGAGGGAGACATGTGGGATGCTTCCAACCATCAAGACTTAATAAGTAAATACACACAAGGTAGTACAAGCCGCTGCACGAAGAGAAGAAAGCCCAGGGTGTGAGCGCACAGGTCCCAGGAGCCGCGGAACCAGCGCCGCCGTGAGTCAGAGGCACGGGCTGGCTGAGCGTGCCCCGACACACGGCGGCTTTGATTCTCGGCCTCAGAACCTGCTCCGCCTTCTCCTCACGAACCCCAGAGCCGTGATCGGACGGGCAACCGAAGGCACGGTCGGGCAGGGACGAACAGGAAAAGCAACGTCACTTATAAACACTGGGAAGAAAGAGGTGAGATGCGGTGGCTTTTGTAGACTCCTTGACACGTGGCCGCCCGGCTTTCTCCGAATCAGTGTCCCCCAGCTTCCCCCCCGAGACTGTGACTTTGGTGGGGTCTGTCCCCGCACTCGTTCCCTGCCCTCTCTGACAGTCCCGTGGGCCTTTGGGACCCAGGCATGAACACACATGAACCAATCCACACAGTCCTCCCCACGGCAACTCGGAGGAATTATTATTTCTCAGGCAGAGAAAGACAGGTACCGTATGTTTCCGCTTACAGGTGGAATCTAAATGAACAAGCAACACAGAAACAGACTCAGAGAGGCAAAGAACAGACAAAGTTGCCTGAGGGTTGGGGTGCAGGTTGGAAAGCTGTGGGGATTGCAGATGGAACCTGTAACCAAGGCAGGTAGGTGCCCTTAATCCAACCATAGGCTAACGCTCTCTCCACTAAGCCAAACCGGCTAGGGCTCTCGGTACTTTTAAAAAATGTGGCTCCCAGGAAGGTTACGTGATGTAAGTGCCTCACGTTACGTTGCATTGTACAGGGATCCCTGTACTGGCTGTGTGCTCGGACATGGCATCTGCATGCCTCCTCCTCTGCTGGCCGCTGCCTCCCTGAGGGCTGTGAGCCCCACCAAGCCCGGTACCGTGTTCTTTTCATCCTCACTTTCTTCTTCAGTACGGATCCTCAGGTGGCCTGCCTAGGATTCTGGAACCCACCAGGACTCTGGCAAATAAACCATGAGTGATTCTTGCATTGCATATTTGTCTCCTGTATGATTTATGCTCGGTGGAATTATTAATTAAGTACCTAGGGGCGTGCATGTCAGATTTCTGGCTGAGGCACCCTCGGTCACCTGTGCGTACGTCCCTCGTGGAATCATTGGGACACCGTTCTCTCCGCCCCGCTGCCCCTGCAGTCACCCATCTGTTTCCTATGGATTCGCCCACACTGGCTATTTCATATAAATGGACCGTAGGATGTTTGGCCTTTTATGGCTGGTTTCTTCCAATTAGCATCATGTTTTTTAGGTTCACCCCACGTTAGCCTGTATCAGCACTTTAAAAAACACACACACATATATTTTATTGATTTTTTATGGAGAGGAAGCAGAGAAGGACAGAGAGTCAGAAACATCGATGAGAGAGAGACATCGATCAGCTGCCTCCTGCACACCCCTCACTGGGGATGTGCCCGCAACCAAGGCACATGCCCCTGACCGGAATCGAACCTGGGACCCTTGAGTCCGCAGGCCGACGCTGTATCCACTGAGCCAAACTGGTTTCGGCATGCATCAGCACTTGTTTAAAAAAATGTTTCTTCTTCTACCCAAATTATTCCATCCCACTTGGAAGGCTCTCTCCCGGTGCCTCCCCTGTGCTCAATCCGGTCATCAGGCTAACAGTGTACCAGCCGCTGGCGCTTTGTGATTGCGGAAGTGAGCGGGAAGGGACGCGATGCCCTTCTTCATAACCCGGTTTCTCCTCTTTCCCCAAGAGGCTAGGGGAAATAGGTTGGTGGACGTAGCATTCCGAACCTTAGTAACCCTGAGAACGAGGCCTTTGTATTCCTTATTCATGGGGAGAGCACCCAGACAGAGACTGGAGCTCAAGACGAAGACAGAAGCCGGTGAGTCACGCGTGAGCGCTTAAATCTGGAAACCCTGGCGCTGATTATCTCCCGTCCAAAGCCCCCGGGCGGCCGAGGCCCGTCCCGTGAGCCTTCCCTCGCTTTGAACTGGTTCCCGTGTCTTCCGCTCATTCCTGCCTTTCTGTGCTGCCAAGTTACCAAAGGCTCTGTCCCAACAGGCCGTGGAACCTTGGGGAGGTGCTTCGCAGCGCTGTTCCCATCACATGCTCCCCCCCCCAAAGAGCCTCTTTGGCTAAGTCACCGGCTGTGTCCCTTTAATGGGCAGAACAAGGGCCCCCAACGCGGTTCCATCCCAATCCCCGGCACCTGCGAGGACGGGAGGCGGCAAGGGGGGGGGGGGGCGGTTCAGGGCACAGGTGGAATGAAGGCTGCCGATCAACTGGCTTAAGACAAGGAAATGAATCTGGATTACCCAGGTGAGCCCCCATGTACCCACAAGGGTCCTTCTAAGGGAGAGGGTGGGGAGGGGGGGTCATCATCGGTGGGATGTGAGGAAGGGCCCGCCGGCCGGGCTGGCGTTGCAGGTGGACGGACGGGGGGGGGGGGGGGGGGGCGAGCCAGGACTCACCGGGAAGCCGCTGGGAAAGACAAGGAAACATCCCTCACTCCAGCTTCCCTCTGACAGGTTGACTTCCGCCCAGTGAGGCCCATGGTGGATCTGACTTCCAGAACATAAGGCAATAGATCTGTGTGTGTGTTTGGTTTTGTGTGGTTTTGTGTTGTTTTTTTGGGTTTTTTTTTTTGGGGGGGGGTTGTGTTTTTTTTTATTTCTTTATTGATTAAGGTGTCACATAATTGTCCTCGCCCTCCCATTCCCATCCCAAATCCCTCCCCATGTATGCCCACCCCCTGTTGTCCATGACCTCTGGCTAGGCCCATGTGCATGCACACACGTCCTTTGGTTGATGTATCTCTCCTTTGCCCCCACCCTCCCCTGCCTTCCCTCTGAGGCCTGACAGTCTGATCATCGCTGCTTCTCTGTCTCCGGGTCTGTTTCTGTTCATCAGTTTACGTTGTTCCTTATTTCCCCCAGGTGTGTGAGATCATGTGACACAAGGAATTCCCTTATAAGGACCGAAACGGTGACAAGCCGTAACGGTTCTGGATCTGTGCTGTTCAACCCTCGGAGTTCCTGCCACTTGTTAGAGTGGCCATCGGGAACAAACACCACCGCTGTTTACAAAAGCAGGGCAGAAAAGAACCTTACTTTTTATTTCATGGCTTAGAAACGCCAGTTTGAACTGAGCAATCCCTGAAATTAAAGGTGTTAACTCTTCTCCCCCCCTCCCCTTTTCCAGGTGCTGCTCCTCAAGCTGGGACTTTGGCCACCACGAGAGGTGTCAGGAACCGGGAGGTTTAAAGGCAATTTAGTACATTCTCAAAAGCTATTTCCTCAACATCGTTTCCAAACTGAATAATCGTGTCGATGATGCCAAGTAATTGAGATGGGTCTCCTCTTGCCAATGAACAATTTCAAACTTAATTTACAGTATCAGTTTATCTAAAAAAAAAAAACCTAAAATAAAACTTGAGGATATTTCTTGTCCAAAATAGCCCTGTATCAGGTCCTGTGACATAAACGACTTCACGTGCTGTCAGCTGTTGCTGCTCAAGGTAGTCTTTTGGAGGAGGAGCCGGTGTCCTCACCTCCTTCACCTGCCTGCCTTTTGGCCCGCTGCCCTGCTCATCGCCCCTGCTCGGGACAGGGAAGGAGAGAAGACCTAAGAGAAGATTTGATCCCGGTGTCTGCCTGCCTATTGGTTTGATATATTGTTTTAATTGATTTCAGAGAGGAAGGAAGAGGGAGAGAGAGGGAGCAACATCAATGATGAGGGAGAATCCCGGATGGGCCGCTTCCTGCATGCCCGCCCCACCCTGGGGACGGAGTGCAACCCGGGCGTGTACCCTGACCAGGACTTAAACTGTGGCCTCCTGGTTCATAGGTTGCCGCTCAACCACTGAGCCACGCCAGCCGGGCTCTGTCTCTCTGTTAATGGAGGTTTTGTTACTTCCAGTTTAGAGAGAGTTCGTCTGGCCAAAAACACAAGCCGGAACGAATTATCAGTAACAAGGGGCAATCACGCCTAAAAAATAAATCCACAGTAAGTTTGTCCTTAACTGGAGCTGTTTATTAAATTCTAAGCGTCACATGCTTTTTGTAAAAAGCAAACAGAGCCAAAACCGGTTTGGCTCAGTGGATAGAGCATTGGCCTGCGGACTGAAGGTCCCGGGTTCGATTCCGGTCAAGGGCATGTACCTTGGTTGCGGGCACATCCCCAGTGGGGGTGTGTGCAAGGGGCAGCTGATCCATGATTCTCTCTCACCGATGCTTCTAACTCTCTATCCCTCTCTCTTCCTCTCTGTAAAAAAATCAATAATATATATATATATATTTAAAAACACACGGAAAAAGCAAACAGAATGATATAGGTTATTCACACACCGTGACCACGTGCGTTATTTATTTGTGCAGACACTTGTTTCTGGCAGGAACCGTGCATTCCCGCTGGCGTTTTCCTTCGTAGGTGCCCCTCAGGCTGTCCAAGGAGCACTAACACGCCGCGCGTGGCCCTCGGGGAGGGAGCCGGCCACGCCCGCTCTGGGGGTTTCCATTCCTTGTTAGCGCAGCAGGAACACCGATCAATACCCCACATCTCATCACCACCCCCCCCTCCAGCCCCCGACGTCTGTGTCTGCTGAGCACGGCCGTGTGGCTGTGGCGTGGAGATCACACGCAGGGAGGCGTGCACGTCACCACATCTCCCGCACAATCTGCAACCAGAGCTAACTGGATCGTACCCGGTCCGGGTTCCGGACGAGCTTGTTCTGACACTTCATGCCCGCGCTCTGTAACACAACGTGCACGTGCTGTACGTTTTCTGCAAATGGCCCTGAGTGGGGGTTAATTGCAGAAACTGGACCACAAAATACCTTGAGAGCAGTTACCAAAAAGTATGCAGGCTGTTTCCAAATTTAGATGGAACTGCACAGAGATCGTAACGTGTGCTTTTAAGTCTCTCAGCCACTGGATATCCATGTACAAAATTCAAGTGATCGAAGAAACACACACACACACACACACACACACACACACACACACACACAATCTTTGCAGCACTAGCCAGCTCTGGGAGGAGCTGGGTCGTCTCACTCAGAGCAAAGGAAGCCTAATTGTGACATTTCAGCATGAGCTGGGTGAGTGAGTCCGTGACGGGACAGCAGCAAGTGGATCACCCATGAGGTTGGAGATGGAGATTCTATCTGGCGAAGGGCCTTAAAACAGGGTCCCAGGGAAAGGAAGTCGCTGGGAGTTTCTTTGGAGCTGTGGACTCGCAGCCTTGAAAGAGTGGAGAGTGCATAAACACGCTGGGAGCCAGTGAGTCAGAAGCATGTGAATTGTAAGAGGTTGAACCCAAGAGGCCGCATGGGGCAATGCTGCTTAATACCATCACATGATCCGCCCCGAGGCCCGCATTTAATTAAAAGGAGGAGCGGGGCGCGGGGGAGGCCAGGAGAGGCTGCTGCTCTCCGCAGATGGAGCCAGCGGAGTTGGGAGCTGCGCTGTGACGACTGCGGGGTCCCGGAGAGCACCACGGTCCACGGCCGGCATGGAGCGTGCCTGCTGCCTCCTGGGGTGTCTGCTGCTGGCCGCAGGAGTGCCCCTGGGCGCCGCCAAACGTGAGCCATCCTGCGGGTCGGTGATGCCCCGTTCTCTGGCCGGGCTGTCTGGAGCGGTGCCGTCTGAGCCGGGGTTGGGCTCCGCGCTCCGGCATTTTTCCTCGAAACCGCTGGGAATGTGGGAACCACAGCAAAATGCCTCCAGCTCCATTCTTCGCTTCAGGCTCACAGAGACTAATAACCGTGCAGCCTTCTCTCTTTGGAGCTTTGTATTTATTTTTTCTCCCCCATCGCAGTTGGGACCTACTGTCTGTCTCGCCAGACAGAGGAGGGCGGGGGTTCGGGGGGGAACAGCGTCTGGCCCGAGAACAGAGCCACGCTCCCCTCTGAACTTTGGTTTCCAGTCGGTACGGGGTAGGGTAGAGGGCTCAGGACAAGCACACCCACTGAGGTTCCTCCCCGGAGCCGCTATGGCGAGGTCACTGCGAGCAGAGCTGAAGGTCAGGCCTCTGTCCGCACTGCCGGTTGCCCACTTGTTAACAATGCCGACGCCCAGGTCCCTGAAACAAGAACCTTTGGGGGTGGGTCCCTTGTTTCCAGAGCTCCGCCCTAGCCGGCGTGGCTCGGTGGATGTTGTCGGCCTGTGGACCCAAGGGTCCCGGGTTCGACTGCAGTCAAGGGCACGTACTCCGGCTGCAGGCTCCTGCCCCGGCCCGGGCCCAGGTCAGAGACGTGCAGGAGGCAACCAGTGGACTTCGATGTTTCTCTCCACCTTTCCCTCTCTCTTCTACTCTCTCTAAAAATCGATGGGAAAAATACCCTCAGGTGAGGATTTCAGAAACAAGAGCATAAAAAGCTCCTCCTGGGAGTGAAATGCAAAGCGAGAGTCTGAGCCACTGACCTCAGGGGCGGCCCCCTGGCCGGCCCCAGGGCAGGGGCGATGGATCCGAGCTCCGGCAGGCGGCGTGGAGCAGGAGTGCAGGGTGTGTCACCCCGGAGGACCGGCGCCTGGCTCCGAGAGGCACTCACTGGCTGAAAAGCCAGGGTCCCGGTTCTGCCGGTGCCTCCCCGGGCCCGGGGGTGGGGGGGGGCACTGAGAAGAGACACCTCCGTATCCCCACGGCGGCCTGTGTGCCGGCTGCTTCCCTCCGCCCTCGGGTCATCCCACAGCACCGTCTGGAGAGGCCGTGGGCAAACTACAGCCCTCGGGCCGGATCCGGCCCGTTCGGCTGTTCTATCGGGCCCGCGGAGCCCAAAGAGCAGAGGGTTCTCTTGCTCTCCCCTCCGCTCCTTCCCCAGCAGCCCACGATGAGAGTGCCAGCATGGTCAGGCTGCTTTTGTTCCGGCCCTCCGGTCCAGTTTAAGAACCCATGTGGCCCTCGAGTCAAAAAGTTTGCCCACCCCTGGTCTGGAGCAGCCGGTCCTCGCCCGTCACCAGGCTGGGCCACAGAGCCCGCCTGCCACTCGCCTGCTCGGCCTGAGGGAACGGCATTTGGACCCGTGGCCGAGGGCCCCAGCTCACATCCTTCCTGTCACCTCCCGTGGGAGAGAAGTGTCTGCAGTGACACTGTCCTCCTCGCAGAGTGGGAGCCAGAGGGGAGGCTCAGGAGCTGCCGGCAGCGTGTCCCTGGGGCAGGGAGGCCCGGGCAGACGTGAGAGGGTACACTAGGGGCGCAGGAGCCCCAAGGTGGGGGCTGGGAGCGACATTTGGGGGGGAATGTAGGGAGGTGGCCAGAGGCATGTCCGGGGAGACCCTGCCCGCCATCTCTGGGACTGGCCGGGCCGGGTGTCTTTGACGAGGGGCTGGGTGGGTGCCGGGGTCAGAGAGCACTGGCCTGCGTCCACCGACTGAACACCTTTCCCTGTGTTTCTCTGCTGTCTGCACAGCCTGTTTTGTGAGATGTCTGTTCAGGCCTTTTAATTGGATTGTCTGAGTTTTAACATGGAGTCCTGAACATTCTTCATATCATTCTAGATAATTAGCTCTTTCTTGGACACGCAGCTTGCTAACGTTTTCTCCCCGTGTTTCATTTGCCGTTTCATCCTCTCCGGGGAGGCTGGCGTTGTGAGGATCCCCTTTCCCAGGCCCCAGACAGCCCCAGAGAGGGCAAGAAGCTGGCCCCAGGCCCGCAGCGGGAGAGAGGGAGAAGGCCGCTGTCACGCCACGGTCCTTCCCCGGCCCTGCCGGCTGTGGGCGGGCCAGTGACCTGGCTCCACGCAGCTTTCACTTCCTCCTCTGCCACACTGGGTGGGTGAGGGGGTTCTTGCGAGATCAGCCGACGGCAGGTGCTTGGTGGAGTGGGAGGCCTGCAAGGTAGCCATCATCTTCCCCCACCAGCCTCCCGGCGGCTCCCAGGAGGCCCCGGGCCAGGAGGGGGAGGGATCGGGGACTGAGAGGTCAGTGGAGGCCTGCGCCCTGTTCTAGCCTCCCTCCCTCCCACACCCCTTGGCTTTGCTCCCTAAACAGATTATCGGGGTTGGATCTCTCAGCCCGTTAGGCGACATCACAAAACCCTGATGTTCCTGGCTTCTCCTGGCCCTAACCCAGAGCTGCCGGCCTCAGGAAACGGGATGGGGAGGATTCACAGTGTCCCACACACTGAGGCAGTGGTTCTCCACCTTCCTAATGCCTCGGCCCTTCAATACAGTTCCTCATGTGGTGGTGACCCCCAACCATCAAATTATTCTCACTGCTACTTCATAACTGTAATTGTGCTACTGTGAATGAATCGTAATGAAAATATCTGTGTTGCCAAAACCGGTTTGGCTCAGTGGATAGAGCATCAGCCTGCGGACCGAAAGGTCCCAGGTTCGATTCCGGTCAAGGGCATGTACCTTGGTTTCGGGCACATCCCCAGTAGGGGGTGTGCAAGAGACAGCTGATCGATGATTCTCTCTCATTGATGTTTCTAGCTCTCTATCCCTCTCTCTTCCTCTCTGTAAAAAAATCAATTAAAAAAAATATATATATATAAATATTCTGTGTTGCGACCCACAGGTTGAGAACCGCCTAAGACCACAGGAAAACACAGATATTCACATTATGATTCAGTAACAGTAGCAAGATTACAGTTATGAAGTAGCAACGAAAATAATTTTATGGTTGGGGGTCACCACCACATGAGGAGCTGTATTGAAGGGTCGTGGCATCAGAAAGGTTGAGGACCACTGCCCTAAGGGATCCTCGCCGCTGTCCCGTCACAGCCCTGGGAGGCAGGAGGGAGAGGAAGGTGCCGACAAGCTCGATGAGGATGAGCCTCAGCCGCAGGTGGTGATGGGCGAGCAGGGAGGCCGCAGTGCCCACAGGAAAGCCAGGGCTGAGCTGGGAGTGACTCCATTGACCCTCACACGTATCCCCCCCTTCTAGTCTGCTTACTATTGGGTATTGTTTTTTTCCTTCTGCTTTTAATTCAACTTTTAATTCTGCCGTCATTGTAGATTCATGTACATCTGTAAGAAATATTACAGTCCAGCCGGGTGTGACTCAGCGGTTGAGCATCAACCCAGGAACCAAGAGGTCATGGGTTCTATTCCCTGGTCAGAGAACATGCCCAGTTTGCAGGCTCGATCCCCAGTGGGGGAGGGGGGGCGTGCAGGAGGCAGCCAATCAATGATTCTTTCTCATCATCGATGTTTCTATCTTTCTCTCCCCTCTCCCTTCCTCTCTGAAATCAATAGAAGTATATTTTTTAAAAGACTACAAAGATATTCCCTATACCCTTTACCAGGTTTCTCCCACTGGTAACATCTTATAAAACTAGTGTATAATATCACAGCCAGGATGTTGACATTGATACAGTCAAACTACAGACCGTTCCATCACAAGGGTCTCTCATCCCTTTAACAGCCAAACCACCCAGCCCCAACCCATTTTCTTTTTTAAAAGAAAATATATTTTATTTATTTTTTACAGAGAGGAAAGGAGAGGGACAGAGAGTTAGAAACATCAAAGAGAGAGATACATCGATTCAGCTCCCTTTTGCACACCTCCTACTGGGGATGTGCCTGCCACCAAGGTACATGCCCTTGACCAGAATCGAACCTGAGACCCTTCAGTCCACAGGCCGATGCTCCATCCACCGAGCCAAACCGGTTAGGGCCACCAGTTCATTTTCTATATTTATAATGTTATGTAAATGGCAGCATCACAGAATGTCATCTTTGGGACTGGGATTTTTTTTTTAACTCAACATACCTTACTGAGGATGTTGCATGTATCAGTAGTTTGTTCTTTTTTATTATTACTGAGTAGTATTCCATGGCATAGATGGACCACACCTTAACCCTCCGCCCAGGGAGGGATATCTGGTTGTCTCAGTGTGGGCTGTTCTGAAGAAAGCTGCTAGGAAGATTCATGCCCAGGTTTTTATGTGAACATACGTTTTCTTTTCTCTGGGATGGATGCCCAAGGGTTCCATTGCTTAGTTGCTTGGTAATTACATGTTTAGTTTTACAAGAAACTGCAGACTGGTTTTCGAATTGTGACTACCATTTCACAGTCCCACCAGCCGGGTGTGAGTGATCCGGTTTCTTCCCATCGTCACCTACACAGTTGTGCCCCTGTTCCTTATTTTAGTAATTCGGAAGGGTGAATAAGGTTCCTTATTTTAGTAATTCGGAAGGGTGTATGGTGGAATCTCATTGGGCTTGTAATGTACACGTCCCGACTGGTTGGTGATACTGAACACCTTTTCCTGTGTTTCTCTGCTGTCTGCACAACCTGTTTTGTGAAATAACCTCTTCAGGTCTTTTAATTGGATTGTTTGAGTTTTAACACCGAGTCCTGAAAATTCTTCATATATTCTAGATATTAGTTCTTGGAAACGCAGTTTGCTAACATTTTTCTCCCAGTGTGTAATCTGCCGTGTCGTCCTCTTACGGTATTTCACAGAGCAGAATTTTTATTTTATTTTAATGAGGCCCCATTTATCATTTTTTTCCCCTTCCATGGGCTCGAGTTTTGGTGTCACATCTAAGAATTCTTGTCTCGCCTGGAGCCTGAAGCCCTCTCCCGGGCTTTCCCCATTTCTGTAGCACCGTTTGCTGGCTTTCCTCCATCAGATTGCTTCTGCGTCTTTGTAAAAACCAGTAGGGCATTTCTCTGTTCTGTCCCACAGACCTACATCTATTCCCTGTCACTCTCCTTTTAATTTTGTATTTTTCATTGACTTCTGCCATTTAACATCTGCTTTGATGATGTGTCTGGAAGCACTGCCTTTCTCTCAGGAGCTGAGGGAAAGGAAGACTCTTGAGAACAGTGGGGAAAACTGGTTCTTGGGGTCAAAAGGTGTGAATCTTCATTTCTGCTCAATTAAAGATGATCCTGAGTGAATCCCTTCACTCCTCTGGGCCTGAATCCCTTCATCTATAAAGCATTCTTTCCAGACTGAACATCCCGCCATTCTGTGACTCGGTTCGAGTGAATTTCCAGTTGCAAACATTTATTGACAAGCATGCATTTCCTGCCCTCGCATATGTGTATCATTTTTCCAAATAGGAACCATCTCAAAGAATCACAGGACATTCGGTGTTTGTCTGATTTGAAGGCCCAGAGAAGACAGGGCCTGCGGTCGCCCAGCCTGTTTAGGAGCTGAACCAAGACTAGGAACCAGATTCTGTGACTCCCAGTTCAATGTTCTCTCCTATTCCATCTGCCTCCCTTATAAAAAGGGAACAACGCGCAGCTCCCTCCTCCTTCCGGGAAGGAGAAATAGAAGACAGAGGCTAGAGGCATCCACTCCATACCTTCTCTGACCACCTACCAAACAGCACCCCTGGCGAAGGCCTCTTCCAGGGTTTAAGAAAAGACAGCGTTTCTGGCTGTAAGAACCCACGACCACACCAAGAAATAAAACCATAGGAATTGATGAGAAGACAGTTTATGATAGTGTATAATCAGGGGCTGACAGAGTTTGAGTGCTGTAATAGATTACTTAAATAGATAAAGACACTTAGTATCACAGTAAATCCAAAGGTAGGCAAGACTAGCGCAAGAGCTCCAAGAACTGTGGATCCTTCCGTTCTGAAATCCTGGAGGTGTTGGCTTGCTTCCTCAGATTTGTGACTTCATGTTAAAGAGGGCTACCCCAGCTCCAGGCATCACATCATAGCCCTACCATCTCCAAAATCCATTCTGAGTAGAATTACCTAAACACACCAAGTGAAAGATACAGTGGATTTAAAAAACACAAAAAAAACAGAATGCTATCTATAAGAAATCCACTTCAAAATAAATAAACACACACACACACACACACACACACACACACACACACACTATATATATATATATATATATATATATATATATATGGAAAAGGATGTGCTAGTTCAACACTGGGCATTAATATCAAGGTATTCTCAGAACAAGGAGTATTACCAGAGATAGAAGTCAATTCCTCATGACAAAAGGATTAATTTATGAAGATTAAACATTCAGAGCTTCAAAATACATAAAGCAAAACCTGACAGAACTGAAAGAAGAAACTGGCAAATCCATCCAACTATTGGCAAATCCAATAGTTGAAGATTTCAACATTCCTCTCTCAGGAATTGAAAAAACAAGTAGACAGAAAAGCAATAGGAACCTAGATGTCTCAAAAAACACTGCCAACCAGCCTGACATAAATAACATTAAAATAACATTTTCTCAGCAACTGTGGACTATACAAGTGCCTATGGAACATTTACCCAAACAGACCATATGCTGGGCCACAAGAAAAGTAGATTGTTCAACAGCGGGCTGTCCAGTATGCATCTTTTGGAATCCTGGAGGCATTTCTTTTCTTTTTTTAAATATTTTTATTATTAAATTATTATCTGTGTACATATATTACCATTGCCCCCCACCCCAAACATGCCCCTGGAGGCATTTCTGAGCAAAGCATTCCTTTAGCCAAATGAACAATTCAGAAAGGGAAAAGATGCAAAAATTGAGCTGAAGATTATTGGTATCTGTGTTTTCCTGATGACATTGTGTAAATCAAAATACTCAGAGGACATATGTTGAAAAAACAAATGATGGCTAAGAAATGCTGACTTTCACATTTTTCTTTGATTCATCTAAAATACATGAAGTGATAGTGTCTGAACACTTGTGTTAAAAGTATTTCCATTGGGGATTAAAAAGAAAACTTTATTTGTTTGACATATTGGAAATATTATGTATGTTCTTTCTAACCTTATGAAATAAAAAGTGGCTTGAACCATTGTTAGGAATAGAGTTGACTAAATCATTGGTTTTTCAAATATTGATACAGGATTCCATGATGTGCTGGGCAATGAAAGAACTTCTGATCATATGAGGGAGCACAACCAATTAAATGGTTGGTCTTCAGATGAAAATGATTGGAATGAAAAACTCTATCCGGTGTGGAAAAGAGAAGACCCGAGGTGGAAAAAATCCTGGAGAGGTAAGCGGAATGATTCAACCCAAACAACTGTCATTTCCTATTTAAGTTAGTCTCAGATTATAGACTTGGAAATCACGTGGCTTGTGTTTCTTCTGTGAATGACGGTGTTCTAGGCATCTGGATTTGGCAATCTCTCCTTTATCTTAACATTTCTAAGACACACACACACACACACACACACACACACAGTTTGATCTCCTTAGAATTTACAAGTTTAGGGTTTTTGGAAGACTTTGGAGATTGAGCAGGGTTTGGTCTCAAATCTATTTAATGTGTGAACGGTGCTCTCCAGAAGATCTGAGACTCCAGAGTAGTTTTTGACCATCTCAACACTGTGGCTTGTCAGGAAGTGAGTACCTTTCTATTCACAAGAATGAATGAGTTCTTCAGTCATTAGTTCTGAGTTAAAAACAAAACAAAACAAACAAACAAAAAACGAACTTTTAATACTTGGCTTCTCCATCCAATTAAGCAGGCTTTAAAGCTTATTTTAAGTGCATGTTCTTTCTGTGTTTAGAGAATTCTTTAACTGGTCTGACTTCCTTTTATTTATCTTCTAGAATGTTGTATTCTGTAAACAAAATTAAGGATCCAGAAAATAAATCAATTCATTGTAAAGAGGCATAAGGATCCTCTGGCTGGTCCTTAGAATGACATTTAACTTGACGTCATTCATCAGGGAAAGGAGAGAGGTGCCTGATCACAGAGCTCTGTTTTTCCTTTGCTCCAGGAGGCCAGGTGCAGGCGGTTCTGACCAGTGACTCCCCAGCCCTGGTGGGCTCAAATGTAACGTTTGTGGTGAACCTGGTGTTCCCCAGATGCCAAAAGGAAGATGCCGATGGCAACATCGTCTATGAGAAGAGTTGCAGAGATGGTAAGGAATGTTACTCACATCACAGGAACCCGCTAGTTCTCCGAACGACTGGAGACCCATCTCAGAAACCTTGATCCTCGCAGGCGCTCCCCCCACGAATGCAAGAGGCTGCCATCGTCCCAGGTCACCCCCTCAAGTTGATGGAGGGGGGAAGGGGGGTGAGAGTGTGATTCCCCTCAGTCCCTTCACCAGGAGCCAGTGACCCTTCAGCAGGGTGGCTCTCTGCTACTTGGAGCCCTCTCTCAGAGCTGCATTGGCAAGCTCAGTTTGTTCTCAGTGTCCAGGTGATTGGACAGAGAATACATGGTTGATTCTCAAGTTTTGGTTTTATGACTTGGAATTCTTTTGGCTACTCAAGGAATGGCCAGTTTGGCAGATGTTTTGCTGCTTTAGAGTAATTCTGCTCACAGGCGTTTCTTAAGCAAGTGTTGTGTGGCTGGCACAGATGAGAAGATACCTATATTTTGGATTTGTTTTGGTCTTAGTTAAAGCAGATAAGTTCTTTGTTGAAGAGTGAAAATACACACAAATACATTAAGGGAAATTATCTTGTTGGAACTGTACATTCTCTTTAAAAATATATATTTTATTGATTTTTTTACAGAGAGGAAGAGAGAGAGATAGAGAGTTAGAAACATCAATGAGAGAGAATCATTGATCAGCTGCCTCTTGCACACCCCCTACTGGGGATGTGCCCACAACCAAGGTACATGCCCTTGACCGGAATTGAACCCGTGACCTTTCAGTCCGCAGGCCAACGCTCTATCCACTGAGTCAAACCGGTTTCGGCGGAACTGTACATTCTTAAAAATGCTGAGCTAATTACTAAGATTCTTCGATCAGTGACATGGCTATTCAATGCACCTAATGATCTAATTTTATTATTTAGAACTTCAATTAAGCTGTCAACAGTTTACTAATTTATCATATTCCTGTGAGGAAAGCACTAGATTCTGTATAGAACGGGTTTGATAGTTTTAAAGCGTTGTATTTAAAATTCTGTGGCATTTTTCCTAAAAAGAAAAAAAAAAGCTGATTCTTATGAATGTTTCAAATGACAATCTAGCCCTCTGAGCATTTTTTGTATGAAAGAGTTCTTGTGACTTATGAAAATTCTAATGAAATATTGATCACCACTACAAAGACCTGGGGAATCACTGAAGAAATGACTGATTCTGGGTGTAGGTCAGGGTTGCAGGTGGTGAGCTGGGGTATCTCCCAGCATGGGGGGGCGGGGGGCTCAGAGACTGATGGGGACCTGTCACCAGGACACAGAAGCCAGCTTGAAGGGTCTCTCGCAGGCTCTGTTTGAATCTATTGAAGAATAAAAATACCAATGGCTGTAATGGATCGATAAATAAAAAAGCTCCATAAATGTCAGTGACATAAAATACCAAGGGTTGTTCTAGATCAGTGGTTCTCAACCTTCCTAATGCCGCGACCCTTTAACACAGCTCCTCATGGGGTGGTGACCCCCAACCATAAAATTATTTTCGTTGCTACTTCATCACTGTAATTTTGCTACTGTTAATGAATCGTAATGTAAATATCTGTGTTTTCCGATGGTCTTAGGCGACCCTGCTAGCGGTTCTCAACCTGTGGGTCGAGACTGTAGCAAAATTACAGTTTTTTGTAATAAAAAATTTGCAGACTGTAGCAAAATTACAAAATTACAGAAGAAAGGTTACAGGTAGAGTGCATCCAAATTAGACAAAACTCCCCTCGGTTTGGTTTGAATACAGTTGTGATTTGGAGACCCGGGGTGAAGATGAAGTATGTTAGGGAGGTCTCCAGATCGAGCAGGTCAAACTCAAAGGCTAACTCGGGCCAAATAAACCAGGCATGTGGCCCTCAGGCTGCGAGTGTGGCCTGCTTGCTCTAGGTTGGACGTTCCTGAGTGTTT
The DNA here is from genome assembly GCA_963924515.1 of Vespertilio murinus. Lineage (NCBI taxonomy): Eukaryota > Metazoa > Chordata > Mammalia > Chiroptera > Vespertilionidae > Vespertilio > Vespertilio murinus. The sequence continues at coordinate 11,283,319 of OZ004712.1, read as the reverse complement.
GTTCTACATAAAACGTGCTGGAATTGGACCTATATAACACATACAGGGAAATGCACAGGTCACAAATGCACCGTTGGGTGAATTCTCAATATTGGGGCTGTCGTTGTTCAACTCTGTTGAAGCTAGCTTTGAACAAAATATGAAAAGCGTCTAATTCCGTGGTGAGCACGGAGCAGTCTGATCCGGACGACGATCACGGTTTTTCTTTCTCTGCTTAGGAGCAGGCCCCTCTGCTGACCTGTCCGTTTACAACTCGACGGCGTGGGCCGAGGACGCCGACTGGGAAAACGACACCAACCAAAGCGACCGCGTGTTCCCGGACGGCAGGCCTTTCCCGCACCACCGCCGCCGCCACCGCCACCACCACCAGCCGAGGACGTGTGGCTTCGTCTACGTGTTTCACACACTCGGTTGGACTTTTACAAACCCCTTTAGCTTCGCCTTTATTTAAAATTTTAAATGTTTTCTCTCTTCTTTTTTAAAAAAATTTATTGATTTTTTTACAGAGAGGAATAGAGAGTTAGAAACATCGATGAGAGAGAATCATCGATCAGCTGCCTCTTGCACTCCCCCTACTGGAGATGTGCCCGCAACCAAGGTACATGCCCTTGACTGGAATCGAACCTGGGACCCTTCAGGCCGCAGGCCGATGCTCTATCCACTGAGCCAAACCAGTTTCGGCAGATTTCGTTTATTTTTAGCAAAGCTGCTAAGTCCTTAGTTAAAACTGTCACCAGGTGCCGCCCGGCTCTGCAGATTTGAAAATTGCTACCCAATAGTGCCGCCTCCAAATTCCTAAATGCTTTGTCTTTCATTTTGTAAATTAGAGAAAGCTTCTCTTTCTCTAATGAGCTAATTGCAAACCAAAACAAAATATCAATAATGCACTCTGATCGAACAAAGTACAGAATACATGCCAAATACTACGCCGTCTATTTAAATCGGTTGATTCACCGCTGACTTTTCAATGCATGTCCGGCCCTTGGTCTGTCCCCTCACCCCGTGTCATGATGTCTTTGACCTGACATGGAGTTTTCACGGAGTCACTTACCACTTACTGACACTCGGAGTCTGTTTAGCCTAGGTAACATCCATTACTGTAACTAGTTAAGATGTCTTTATTTGCAATCAGCTTTTAGCCAGGAATTTTTGTGTTTCTAACGAGACTGCTTTGAATTCCCATCCTCTGCGGAGGTCTTAGAGTGAACTGATATTCTCCCGCAGCTAAGCATTGCCCCTGGGGTCTCTCTTGGTGCCAGAACTAGCATTTTCCCCGCACACAACGAGCCCTCTCAGAGACCCTATCAGAACTGTCTCTGAATGTCCAAATGAGAAGTCTAGTGTATTTTCCTAACACCTTTGAACAGGCGATAAACATGGTCTTCTCACATCCCACAGGCATCCATCTTACAGCGCCTGTCACTCCAATGACACTCCTATACCAGGCAACTCCAAAGGATGAGAAGCATCCTCGTGTCCTGAAGCAGAGGAGTCACTTCCACTGCTGGCCAGCGGCAGCTAGATTTTAGTTTGGGTCCAAAAAGAAAGAGAATGGCTCAAGGGTGTCCTAGAATACTTTTATAGAACCATTCCTTTTTATACCCACCACACCATCCATCACTCACTGCCTATTTGTGCGCAAACACTACTAGAGAATGGAGGATTCTAGAACCCTTTAAAAAAAAAAGGCTTCTTAATAATATAGCCAGAATAGTGATATTATTACGAAAATAAGGTTGATTCTGGGATACATTTTTTAAAATGCCATCGGCCACTTCACCATTACATTAAATGTCTTTTTGCCCTGGTTGGCTTGGCTCAGTGGATAGAGCGTCAGCCTGCGGACTTAAGGGTCCCAGATTCCAACCAGCCAATGGCACCTGCCTAGGTTGCGGGCTCGATCCCCAGTAGGGGGTGTGCAGGAGGCAGCCTATCAATGATTCTCATCAAGGATGCTTCTATCTCTCTCTCCTTCTCCCTTCCTCTCTGAAATCAATGAAGAAATATATTTTTAAATGTATTTCCTAGGGAAATACATCTATTTTAAGTGCCAAGTCACTTTTTTTTTATAATAAGTGTGCATTTATGAACTAACGACGGCATTATCCCACCAAACAGCTCTGTTCGTTTTATCCATACAGTTGCGTCTATTTAACTGTAGGGTGTTTTTTTTTTTAACAAGGTTTCATGTCACAACCCTTCCTGATGTTGCCTCCCCAGAGCAATCAATCTCAAAATGACTGTGGCTCACTGTGAAGAAACAACTTCCTGTCATGGTAACCAACACCTAACCATTCCCACCCTCCCACAGGTCAGTATTACCAGAAATTGGGACGGTCCTCAGCGAGTATTTCTATCAACACAACCAACGTGACGCTTGGCCCTCAAGTCATGGAAGTAGCTGTCTACAGAAGAAACGGAAGGGCATACACTCCCGTTGCAAAAGTGAAAGATGTGTACCTGGTAACAGGTGAGCGCGTGAACACCCGAGTAACTCAGAAGGGGCCCTTCGTTCCGACGATGTTTGTGGGCTGAGGAGTGAGAGCCGAGCGTTCTGCTTTGGGTCACCGTTCTTCTGGACTCCTCCTCAAACTCATTTTTTTAAAAAAATATGTTTTATTGATTTTTTTTTACAGAGAGGAAGGGAGAGGGATAGAGAGCTAGAAACATGGATGAGAGAGAAACACTGACCAGCTGCCTCCTGCACACCCCCTACTGGGGATGTGCCCACAGGTTTATGCCCTTGTCTGGAATCAAACCTGGGACCTTTCAGTCCCCAGGCCGACACTCTATCCACTGAGCCAAACTGGTTATGGCTCCTCCTCAAACTTATATTCAAGGATGCACTCCCTCTGTTTTTCCAGATTAACGTGGGGGAAACTCTAGAAAAATTGACCCTAGGAAAAAGAAAAAACGATGCTGAGTTATCCCTAATTTAAATGTTTGACTTAAGAGTGTTACTGAAATCATCCACTTGAAACCAAGCAATCTTGCATTCTTCCTACACATCTCTGTCTTTCAGATCAGATTCTTGTGTTTGTGAATATGTCCCAGAAGAATGATCGGAACGCCTCTGACGAGACCTTCCTCAGGGACATTCCCATTCTCTTTGATGTCCTGGTTCACGACCCCAGCCACTTCCTGAGCGGGTCTGTCATTAACTACAAGTGGGACTTCGGGGACAATACTGGGCTGTTCATCTCCAACCATCGCACTTTGAATCACACGTACGTGTTCAACGGGACTTTCAGCCTCAACCTCACGGTGCAGGCGGCAGTGCCTGGGCCCTGCCCTTCGCCGACACCCAGACCCCCGAAACCCACGCCTTCCCCGTGTAAGTGCTTTCCAGGGGCTCTCTGGGGGGCGGGGGGTCCTGAACTGCTAAAAAGAAATGGCATGTAAGTTAGAGTTAACAGCCCCAGGTAAAAGGGTTGTGCACAGACTGCCAAAAATCTGTTGGTTTTTAAAGCCATTTTGTCACTATTTTAAGCTATTAGAATATGTGGAAAGACTTTGCAGGTAAACGTTGGTGACTTGAAAACCGCTCTTTGACCTTCCTGGTTTTCACGGGCCTCTGTCACGGGTACAGGTGCTCCCCCTCCTAGCTCACACCTTCCTGTTCGTCTCCCAGTGTTTGTCGCTGTGAGAAGGCCCGCTGGCGCTGTGTACCAAGACATCCAGGCCATCCGCTTTCCTCCCTCCCACCACTTTCCTCTCCACTTCCATCCTCCTCCCTGCACTGCCCACACCCACTCAGTGTTCCATGAAGACACGGCCTCACCTAAAAGCACTTTCTAAATGGCCCAAAAGGAATGTACCTTGAGAATATTTCTTTTGTCAGCGAGCTGGAAAGACTACAGACATTAAAATTATTCTGGATTTAAAGCTTAATTCATTAAATCCCACCCTCTACTAATAGTATATGAGGACATTCAAGAAGTTCCTAAGCTGTCTACTTTGGGAAGCCTTAGCTTCCCTTCCCCGCTCAGCAGTTAATGAGCCCATCTTAGCACCCCAGGATCCAGGGCGTTGCAATAGGCTGACATCCTCTCATTGGACACAAGAGGGCGCCATCGCCAAGCCCAGAGGGACCATGCCATCATGATGTCTACACTGGTCATTGTTTTTACCAAAAACTTGTTTCTTATAAATAATAAACTCTCATAATAGTGTTATTAATAAAAATGATACATTATTCAGCCAAACATATGTAAAATCAAGACACTATAATTTATTACTAATTTTATTCTTTAAAATATGTTTTATTAATTTTTATTAGAGAGAAGCGAGGAAGGGAGGAAGAGAGAGAGAAGTGAAGAAACATCCATTTGTTGTTCCATTTATTTATGCATCCTTTGGTTGAATCTTGCATGTGCCCTGACCAAGGATGGAGCCCACAACCTTGACAAATCGGCATGGTGCTCTGAACAACTGAGCTATCCGGCCAGGGCCCATCTGCCTGTTAAAGGGTTAGTTTTTTCCATTAGCCCTTTAATCATACCTTGACTTTATAAATATGGACACAGAGATATAAACGTGACTCTAGGTATGTCTGCAAAGCAACACGTGCATTTTTATAAGCATTGTACCAACGATAAAAGCAACTTTTATTACGTGGTCATTTTTTAAAGTTTCATTTTGAAATATAGCAGAGCCATGACTCCATGCTCTAACTCGGTGGTCGGCCAACTACAGCTCACAAGCCACATGCAGCTCGCGAGCTGCGGTTTGCCGCTCTGTTGACGAATGAGTTTGCCGACCACTGCTCTAACTTGACAGCTAAATCCTGCCTGTCAAGAGCTCTAAAAGAAGTTTTCTCTGGTTTCCTGGAAACAGCCAGCCATCTTTAATACCCTGGACACACAAATCTATTGCCACAGAACACAGCGGTTAAACCTTGGGACTAAGTGAGTGATTGCCCAGGAACTCCCGAAGGACCACTGCGAGACTCGGGGGGCACCCCCAAGAGGCTGCCGCAAACAATCCTGCTGCTTGACCCGCTGCATTTGAACCCAACATAGCATCGGAACCTTCCAGGCTTTGCCCAAGCGGCATTTCCCAAAGTGTGTGCCATGGAACCCTTGCTTCCAGAGATGCTCTGAGAAGGCCCCTCGGAGCAAAGGAGCTTCACGCTCAGCCCCCACTCACGGCTCCAAGGAGAGCTCTCCCCCTGGCGAAGGGCCTGCGTGTCCCTGTGGTAAAGAGGGGGCCCCTCTGAGTGAAGCTTTGGTGCCCTTCCCGCAAAACTCGGTCCATTTCGTGCCTTCTTAAATTTTAGAGAAAGTAATGTTGCATTTTCACTGTCATACTTTCTTTCCGGTCTTTTTATCTTGTTAAAGGAATGCCAACACCTTAATTAGAGCTTTTGAAATTATAACTAATTATCTTTTACTGGGGTACAATTTGATGTATCACGTTATATTAGTTTCAGGTGTACAGAGCATTATATTCGTTATTTTATTCCTACTCAGAGGGTTATTTTAAAAAATGCATCTTGTGCCTACTCCTTTTCTTCACCAATAACTGAGAACTCTTTTTTTTAAAAATATATCTTATTGATTTTTTTTTTTTTTTTTTTTTTTTTTTTTTTTTTTTTTTTTTGCAGAGAGGAAAGGAGAGGGATAGAAAGTTAGAAATATCGCTGAGAGAGAAACATCAATCAGCTGCCTCCTGCACACTCCCTACTGGGGATGTGCCCGCAAACAAGGTACATGCCCTTGACCGGAATCGAACCTGGGACCCTAGAGTCCACAGGTTGATGCTCTATCCACTGAGCCAAACCAGTTAGGGCTAACTGAGGACTCTTAGAGTGTAAGTTTAGCAGCTATGAGACAGCCCAACAAGGGAAAAATTGCCTCCTTCCATGTTGCTTGTTTCTTAATCTAAGATGCACCCACCTTACTATTTAAAATTATATATCTTATATATGCAGTAGCATATCATATTTCATCATGACTGTTATATCACATATTTAAAATGGCTTCTACCTAGCTGAAACCGGTTTGGCTCAGTGGATAGAACGTTGGCCTGCAGACTGAAAGATCCCAGATTTGATTCCAGTCAAGGGCATGTACCTTGGTTGTGGGCACATCCCCAGTAGGGGGTGTGCAAGAGGCAGCTGATCAATGATTCTCTCTCATCGATGTTCCTAACTCTCTATCCCTCTCTTTTCCTCTCTGTTAAAAATCAATAAGATATATTTATAAATAAATAAAGTGGCTTCTACCTTTTATTTTCTTCCTGTGTTTAAGCAAAATATGAGATTGTGTCAACTTACATAACTTAACAATGATAATGCCTTACAGCTCTCACATCCATATGCACCGTTATACGTTTAGTCCGCATTTCGACAGCAGTTTAAAAGTGTAGGGTTCTTGGTGTTTTTCTAAAGAGCAGGCAGACAGGTGTTTAGATTTTGGGTTCCATCACAGACATCTTTCACATCCTCAGCACCTAACCTAAGCTCTGCTGTTCAAACACCGCAGCACCCGCGGGGGACAGCCTGCCGGAGCTGAGGGAGACTCCCAGCGAAGACTGCCAGGTCAACAGATACGGCCACTTCAGAGCCGTCCTCACAATCGTAGGTAAGACCAGCAGGCGAAGGACGTCACCTCAGGCCACCCACCCACTTCACTGACTCTGGTGGGAGCGGGTGGGGAGCAGGGACACCCACCCTCGGTCCAGGGTGATGCCGCACACACACAGGCAAAGACTCTGCTGGGGTCTAGATTTCCACCTGCCTGCCCAGCCCTCCCACCATGCCCTAGTGGACATGAGCTTCCGTGAGGCCCACCTACTGAGGAACTTGAATGAATGAGCCTTGAAAGAAGGCCAGTGACCAGTTCCCACAACTCCCCTGGCTGGTTTCACAAAGCCGCACTTCTTGTATGCAAGACGCGTGAGTGAACAGGGCCGCCACACGCATTTGTGCATGCCAACAGAGAAGACAGACGGGTGGGCTGAAGAGCCGATCAGTTTGACTTTGAAAATGCTGCAGGGGCACGTGTGCGAGGCGATGGGGTGGATTCCCGGATCTGGGGGGGTGTGGTGTGGGGTGGTGAGAAGCTCTCTCCATTTCGCTGGGCCTCCTGGTATGTGGTGTGATTTGGGTTGGTTTCCCTTGTATGTTGATGTGTTTTCCCATGGGGGGTGGGGGATTGTTTGGTCAGAGGGAATCCTGGAGGCGAACATCGTGGATGTGACGGAAGTCCTGGCGCCCCTGCCACAACCCGAGGACCCCGCGATGGATTTCCTCGTGACCTGCGAAGGGACGTGAGTGCATCGTCTCCCTCCGAGGGTGGGCGGGTCAAGTGAGGACGCCAGGCCTGAGCCGAGGCCTGACTCCAGGCTCCCCGACTAAGTGGACTCGCTCGTAGTCCCAGCTCATCAGCAAGCCGGGACAGGGAAGGAGCCTAGGAGGCCTTCTCAAGGATGCATTTGCTTTGCTAAAGTGGAGCAATGCTCATTGCCTTTCACTGTTGGTGAAGTTGAACAATCATTATTGTTCCAGCAGTTGCTATGCTCTTACCATTGACCCTCTGTTTTCACACAATCCTGTGAGTCCCCTCATTTTACAGAGAGGGCCATGGTGATTATAGAACAGCCATGGGCAAACTATGGCCCTCGGGCTGGATCTGGCCCGCCGAAAGAGCGGAGGGTTCTCTTGCTCTCCCCTCCGCTCCTTCACCAGCAGCCCAAGATGAGAGTGCCAGCATGGCAGGTTGCTTTTGTTCCGGCCCTCCGGTCCAGTGTAAGAACCCACTGTGACCCTTGAGTCAAAAAGTTTGCCCACCCCTGTTATAGAACCTGCCCCCACCAGGCAGTGGGTCTCTGACAGCACCGTCCACAGGTCAAGGTCTGGCTCAGAAACCCACTCTTCCCCCCCCCCCCAATGTTTTTATTGATTTTAGAGAGGGAGGAAGGGAGAAGGGGAGAGAGAGAAAAACATTGATGTAAGAGAGAATCATGGATAGCTGCCTCCTGCATGCCCCCTACTGGAGATCAAGCCCGAGACTCAGGCACATGCCCCGACCTGGAATCAAATCTTTTGGTGTACAGGGCGATGCTCAACCAACTGAGCCACACTGGCCAGGGCAGAGCCCCTCTCTTACGCTCCCCGAGGCTCCTCCAGAGTGGCAGGAGGCCGATGGGGAATAGCTGGGCCCCGGCATTAATTAACAGCAGTGCCTGCGAATCCTGCCTCTTGGTATAATTTACAAAGCCCCTCTAGTGCATTTTAAAATGTGGCTTCCTACGGTTTGATTATAACTGTGTATAATAGACTAACTAGATATCAGTGAATATATGTACTACATCAACTAATTGTTCATGAATTAACTGATTCACATACACATACATCCGGTGATTAAAATGTACGTGTATGGCCCTAGCCAGCTTGGCTCAGTGGATAGAGCGTCCGCCTGCAGACTGAAGGGTCTCAGGTTCGATTCCGGCCAAGGGCACAGGCCTGGGTTGCAGGCTTGATCCCCAGTAGCGGGTGTACAAGAAGCAACCCATCAATGTTTCTCTCTCATCATTGATGTTTCTATCTCTCTCTTCTTATCCCTTCTGCTCTGAAATCAACCAAAGAAATATTTTTTTAAATGTACGTGCGTGTAAATGTATAAATGAACAAGAGCATGGGACGGTATAAACATGGTAGCTAAGAAGCTCTCCAGCTTGGGGACTGAGGTCTGACAGGAACTAGAGAAAAAGGCCGATGGAAGAGTGAGGCTGTGGCAGAGGCCAGGGCATGCCTCCACCGCCCCATCCCACCCCCACCCCCATGGGACCCTGCATCAGAGCCCTGTCTCTGCCTCCAGGGCAGTCCTGCCTGGCCGGGAAGCCCAGTGGTCACACGGACAGCAATCAAACATAGTTTAAGTCCCAGCCCCACCTCTGACTGCCGTGTGATCTGGGGCCAACTGTCTTCTGTCCTGAGTGCGCGGTCCCTTGCTACACTGGGATAATGTTACTTTCCTCCTAACGTGATTGAGAGGAACAGGCAGACTGTGCCCTAGATCCAAAATGCAGGCCTCCCACACAGCAAATATCATATGCTCAGCTGTCGTCGCCGCTGCTGTTGCTGTATTTTCCTCTGCAGGGACCTAGGCAGGCCGGCTCTGGCGTCTAGGAATTCATTTGCCTGAGACCCACGCCGCCCTCTGCATCCTGGAGGGTCAGAAGGTAGAGGGAATGGCTTGGGCTTCACACAGGGTCCAACAGCCGCTGGCCTGCCTCGGTGGCACACAACCTCTTCCTGTCCCATCCCCGGCTTCACCTTCCAGACAATAGGGAGGAAACAGTAGCTCATTTCCAGGCTTGTTTAAGGATCAGTTATTGACGACTCATAGTTTGAGGGGAAATAAGGTGGATTTCTATTCTGTAGAAATGATTTTTTTTTAAAAGCTGCTTCATCCTTCTCTCTCACTCCCGGCGCTGTGCACGCCCTCAGCATCCCCACCGAGGTCTGCACCGTCGTTTCTGACCCCTCCTGCCAGCTCGCCGGGAACACGGTCTGCAGCCCCGTGGAGGTGGCCGAGGGCGATGCGTGCTTGCTGACCGTGAGGCGGGCCTTCAATGGCTCCGGGACCTACTGTGTGAACCTCACGCTGGGTGACGACGCGAGCCTGGCCCTCACGAGCACCCTCGTCTCTGTCGTGGGCAGACGTGAGTTCTGTGTGTTGGTTGTGGGGGCATTTCGTCTATACTAATAAAAGGGCAACATGTTAATTAGACCAGACATCCTTCCAGACAAAACCACGGTGGCAGGGGCCGAGGCAGAGGTGGTTAGGGGCAATCAGGCCAGCAGGGGAGGGCAGTTAGGAGTGATCAGGCCAGCAGGGAGGGCAGTTAAGGCGTGATCAGGCTGGCAGGCAGAGGTGGTTAGAGGTGATCAGGTAGGCAGGCAGGCAAGCAGTTAGAAGCCAGCAGTCCTGGATTGCAAGAGGGATGTCCCCCGAGGGGTCCCAGATTGGAGATAGATGGGCTGAGACACACACACACACACACACACACACACACACACAGCTCCTTATCTACACTACCAGGCCTCTAGTAGTGTAGATAAAGGGCATCATGTTTCATACTAAAGAGCTTTGTTAGCAATGTTTAATTTTATTTCAACGCAAAGTTTATTGAACTCTTGTCAATGTGGGTTTGAGGGGTGGCATTAAAATCCAACAGCAAATCTATTTAGAGAAGGGATGAGAGAGAGAGAGAGAGAAAGAGAGAGAGAGAGAGAAATCATGGCCAAAGAAAGCCTTTTGATGGAAAAAACTCAGCTCTGGTCATGGAGCAGTAATCACAGGAACTGACACCAACAACCAAAACACTGAATGCTCGAATGGATTCCCATTCCGAGGGGGAAGAGTGAACCAACATCAACAAATAATGATGTTCTCCAGTTAAACCAGGGCCGGGGGGAGGCTGGGATCAAGTTGTCATGGAAGCCACTGGGAAAAGGTCTAAAGCCAAGAAGAGAAATAAGAAATCAAGCAGGGTGCTCGCTTCGGCAGCCCATTTACTGAAATCCGAATGATACAGAGATTAGCATGGCTCCTGCGCAAGGATGACACGCAAATTCGTGAAGCATTCCATTATTTTAAAAAGAAGAAGAAGAAGAAGAAGAAGAAGAAGAAGAAGAAGAAGAGAGAGAGAGAGAGAGAGAGAGAGAGAGAGAAAATATAAATCAAGTGGGCTCCTCACTCCCTTCTAACTTGCCACTCTCTCTTCTCCCTTCCCAAACTCAACTGAGCATCCCACGGAGACTAGAGGAAACCCACACACCATCCTATTTCTCGGATGGTCACCAGAAAAACCCATCTTTACCCTCCCAATGCTTGGAGAGGCAAACGTTTACACAACGGACTAAGAAATTTCCCTGGGAAATATTCATTTACCGGTGGCTTCCAATGTTTCCCAACCTCAAATTAAGGTCTCTACCTGGTGACCTTCATTGATCACCTGAATTTCATTGATCACCACTTTTGTTGTGAAGTCACGGCTTTATCTCTTGGAAGGAGTGCTACGTGGTGGAATGGAAGGAAGACATTGTATGCACATTACACTTGGCTTGCCTCTCGAGTTCTGTCAGGTACACCCTAATGACCAACTCCCACGTCACCCCATTGGGCTTGGAGCCTGTCTCATAAGGGAACATGTGCTCAGACATGGTCAGTGGTTAATATAAAAGGCAGCTTTAGCCTCATTGAAAGAAAAATTGTAGTAACCACACATGTAATTATTTGTATGAGGGCTTATTGTTCATAAGATCCAAGGTGTAGATTGAAAATGCACACACACACAAAAAAACAAGAGCACAAAGGAAGGAATTCTCCTTCCTGGAGGGTGGGTACATTGGGCTCTGGGGTGAAGAGCCGAGAGGTAGGGGCAGAAAGGCAGCTGGAGCCTCAACACTGCCACCTCCAGGCTCTGTGCTTCCCCAGTTTGGAGGGGTGTGGCGAGAGGGAGGGTTGCCTTTAAAGTCATAACCTAGGCTATGAAGTTTCCTCGGTGCCGGCAAACCACTATTCCCTTAACTGGATTGGATGCTAGATGCATGTTTAATGCTTTCTTCGGGACGTGACATCTCCCCCCTGAGCCCTTAGCACCGTGTCCCAGACAGGCCGGCTCCCTCTCTAAATGGGGAGCAAGCTGACCCGCAGGCCGGGTACGATGTAACGGAAAAGATCGCCGGCAGCCGGAGGGAGCCGCGTACCTCCTGGGCGCTCTCTCTGTCCGTTCTGTGGTCGCACTCCCCGCCGCGTGTCCCCCGGGCGGCAGCTGTCGCTCACCTGGTCTTCCTCCGTGTTAAGGCCCCGGCTCCCCGGTGAGAGCGGCGGGTGGTGTCCTGGCCTCCGCGGGCTGCTTGGCCATGTTTGTCGTCACTGTCATCGCCCTCGTGGTGTACAGGTAAGTGGCCGGGGCCAGCGCTTCAAAGCACTGTGGTTCGGGGTTGAAAACAGGCCGCAGTGTGATGCACAAACGGGCCATTTTCCCTTGTTGGCTCTTAACCATTCTGTGCGTGGGAGGAAAACCTTCCCATCCAATGATGAACACCAAACTAGCCTGTTGATTTTGCTGTGGTTTTTTTTTTGTGTTTTTGTTGGTTTTTTGTTTGGTTTTTTAATTCAAACAACACTACCAGATGTCAGGAACTTAACAAACTTGTGTCCGCTCAATATGTAACACGCAAGCTCAAATGATAGTAAGCAGGCACATGTCTTGCATGAAGAAGAGAAAATAAATGCATCCCCTTAAGACATCCGTGTCTTGAAAGCCACAGATGAGGTGAAATGGGGGTGAACGTGTTTGTACTTGGGCGGAGGGGCAGAGGCTTGGGGAAAGGAATGTCTCCCAGCTGGAGATGTTTTAAAAACCTTCCTACCACGTTGCTTTTCAGAAAACGCAAGGAATACAAGCGGATAGACAGCAGTGCTGGGGCCAAAGGCAGAGGCCTGGGTGCTTTCCTGGAGCCCGCCAAGGTCAAGTTCCGCCCCGGCAGCCGGGAGAAGGACCGCCTGCTCACGCACCAGCCGGGAACTGTGTGAAGCTTCGCCTGGTCTCCGGCCAGCAGCTCGCTCTTCCGTGCCGTGCGAGCTGTGCTATAGCGTAGAGGACTCTCAACTTTTCTTCCCGAAACATTGCTGTAAAATGTATACCGTGGTTTAGGGAGGTGCAATTTTTTTTATATATAGGTTAAGTGACATTTTAGAGAAGTGGAGAGGAATTATATGGCACGCAAGCCTCGGCCACGTTATAGGACTGACGGAGTCGGTCAGCCGTGCTTTCTTTCATTATGACCTATGTTTCACTTATGTCTTAGCAGGCTTAGTAGGATAGACATACCGTGTCCAAAGAGCAGGGGGAGAAGGCACTATTCATATGAGTGACCAGGCTGGGTGCTCTCTAGCTTCCTATACACACACACACACACACACACACACACACACACACACTCTCGTGCGTACAATCAACACCCCGTACTCCTGTCCCTCACACCATATTCCCGGGTAACCGAAGCCTATTGCGTGGAGCATGCAATAGGACAAGGAGCTCCCGACAGGACACCAGGCCAGGCCTCTGCTATGGTGCAGATGCTTTTTACACTAAAATAACAATGAATCTAATCGGTGGGTGTGCATATTTTTGTGGCAGCCTGCCCTGCCCCGCTGTGTGAAGAAATGGCATCCATTGGCTTATCCCACGGACATGTAGCGCTTTCTGTGTATCAGGCATGTTGCTGCACAGTTGGGCAGGCACTCGGTGTCAACGGTCTGGTGTGTGTGTCTGAGTTCCCATGCACCCCAGCGCATTTATTTGAAGTTACATATTGTGATTTTTCCAAAGGAGACCCCCGGCTGTCTCAATTTAAATAGTATAGAAATTTACCCTGGCCAGGGGGCTCAGGAGGTGGGAGTATCGTTCCACATACCAAAAGGAGACAGGTCTTATTCCCGGTCAGAGCACATACCCAGGTTTCGGGTTCGATCCCCAGTCGGGACGAGTACAGGAGGCAACCGATCAATGTTTCTCTCTCATATCAATGTTTTTCTTTCTCTCTCTTTACCTTCCTCTCTCTCTAAAAATCAATGGAAACATATCCTCTGGTGAGGGTTTAAAAAAAAGTTATAGAAATTTGATCAGTAAGGGTTTAACTTCCATTTGTAACTAAAACTATTTACCATATGTCAGACACGACATTTTTTGCCTCTCTTCCCTGCAAAATAAAGTATGAAAAGAGACAAGATCCTGGAATTGTAATTATTTTTTAATTTGTTGTTTGCCTTTTGGGTTCATTTATAGTTTTGACACATAAAGTTATTTAATTTCCATAAGCATTTTATACTTTTAAATATATATTTAAAATTTCACAATGTTTGAAATGTCAGTAAATTTAATATGTAAGTGTATATAATCAGGCCAATCTAAAAGAAGAAGTTTTCCAAAAACAATTGTTCTGAACTCCTGAAACATTCAGTAGTATATTAAAAATGAAGGCGAGAGGCTAATTCTAAATCCTAGGTCAGCAAACTTCTTCTGTAAAGGGCCAGGTAAATATTGTAGGTTTTGAGCATCACACAGCTTCTGTAGCGGCTACTCCACTCTGCTACCACATACGTATATGACAGACAAGCTCCAGCAAATGCCTTCTTACAAAAGCAGGCGGGCCCTTGCCGGTTTGGCTCAGTGGATAGAGCGTCAGCCTGGGAGCTGAAAGGTCCAGGGTTCGATTCGGTCAAGGGCACATGCCTGGGTTCTGGGCTCAATTCTCAGTGGGGGGACTTGCAGGAGGCAGCCAATCAATGATTCTCTCTCATCATTGATTATTCCATCTCTCCCTCTTCCTTTCTCTCTGAAATAAATAAAAAATATATTTAACTTTTTTTTTTTTAAAAAAGCAGGTGGGAAGTCAGATATGCCCCTCCACCGCCTTTTGTTGACCCCTGTTCTAGGCCACAAGAGACTAGAGAGATACAGCAACTGAAAGCAGCTGAGGAGTCTGAATCGGAGCCTGCGTGGAGGATCAAAAGGTTATGAAATATATTCTTGGGACAAGTAAGGGAAATTCAAGTGCATGCATACTGGGTGCCAGATGATCTTATGAAATTATTGTTACTTTTCTTAAGGAATGGGAAAGAATTTTACAAGGAGCTGGTGGAGATCAACACGTAGTCTTGTGCATTCACTTCATAGATGGCCTAGATGCCAAAAATTGAGCCATTAGTTCTGAAACCATCTCCAGAGTATAAAGAAAGTTGCAGAACACGAATTGTGATATTTCTCCCCATTTATGTGTTGGCTGCAGGTCTCTGTCCTCAGCCATGGGTTCCTCTGCCCCTTGGGAGTCATTGGTAACATTAGGAGGCATTTTTGGTTGTCACTGCCAGGGTGGGGTGCTGCTGACATCTAGTGAGTAGAGGCTAGGAACGCTGCTGAACATCCTACAAACTACAGGACAGCACCCCACAACAAAGCGCCCCCCTGTGATCTGGCCACGACGTTGGAAACCCTGTCATGGATTAATTGAAGAAACCCTTGACCTGGATGTAAAGACAGAAGACCCGGATTCAAGTCCAGCCCTGCCACTTAAAGGGGAGTAACCTGGGCAAGTTATTGGGCCTTTCTGGAGCCTCAGTCTCCTCATCTGTAAGATGGGAATGTGGCCCCTCCTTTGCTTAAATCACAGGGCTGCCACAGACCCCCTGAGAGAAAGAATGGGCACGGAAGACCTCTGTGTGTGGCACTGTGGTGTATACCACTGTGTGAGGCCTGAGGACAGAGCGGTGGACAGATGCTGTGTCATTTTTATGAGGATTAGGAGGCCAGGACATTAGTACCTACACACAAAAGTATTACTAAGTTGCAGCCAGAATCACTTGGAGGTTAAAACACAGACTTCTGAGCCCCACCCCCAGAGTTTCTAATTCCGTGTTCAGGGTTGGGCCCATAATTTGGATTTCTCATCCGTTCCTGGTGACGCTGAGCATGCTGCTCCCAGCACCTAATTTTGAGAACTGTGGTCTTGAGCTCCAGACTTTCCTTCTGTCGACAGAGGGTAGCAGAGAGCAGCAAATGTGCAGTCCGTCACCAAGGAAGCAAGTCAGAGGCTGGATGAGATCCTCATCGAGCCCCCCAACATTTCAGTCTAACAAATAGCGGGAGAGAGAGCTGAAATCATGAGTTATTTAGATTTATATTCTCTATGTGACCTTGGCAACTACTCATTTAACTTCTGCTGGATGGCTACCTATAAAATGGGGGAGTGGCGATTAATGTTTGCTGAGAATTAGAACTTCCCACGAGAATTGAAATGTGTAGGTAATAAATCATTCTTAGACTTTCTTATTCTTAGGACTTTATAAAAATGTCTGCATTTTAAACACTTCTGACTCACTCATAAATATTAGTTGCCCTCATTGAATTTTCAATTGTTTTACAGTTTAGAGGCAGTTTCTCTCTCTCTCTCTCTTTCTCTCTCTCTCTCTCTCTCTCTCTCTCTCTCTCTCCATTTAAAGTCTATCAATAGACCTTTAAGTAATTATACTTAGTGGCCTCTTTTTAAATATATATATTTTATTGGTTTCAGAGAGGAAGGGAGAGGAAAAGAGAGATAGAAACCTCAATGATGAGAGAGAATTATTATTTTTTTAATATATTTTATTGATATTTTACAGAGAGGAAGGGAGAGAGATAGAGAGCCAGAAACGTCGATGAGAGAGAAACATCGACCAGCCGCCTCCTGCACACCCCCTTACCAGGGATGTGCCCGCAACCGAGGTACATGCCCCTGGCTGGAATCGAACCTGGGACCTTTCAGTCCGCAGACCAACGCTCTACCACTGAGCCAAACCGGTTTCGGCGAGAGAGAATTATTTTATTATTTTTTTAATGAGAGATGATTATTGATTGGCTGCCTCCTGCATGTCCCACAACCCAGGTCTGTGTCCCAATCAGGAATCAGAGGCCTCCTGGTTCTTAGTTCAACCACTGAGCCACACTGGCTGGGCTAGAGGCAGTACTCTCAATTCATTCATTGCATCTGGAATGTATAATAATTCCAAGTTAGTGGCAAGCCAAGGATAGATGAAAAGATAGTCATCCAGGCTGCATACCTTCTGATGGGGCTCCTGGTAGGGGAAACATCCTTTAAGAATTTTTTTTTAAAACAATGGTCTCACAGCTGCTGGGACTGGCACCCTAAAAATTCAGAGGTCAATTCCCGGGACTCACCTCTTGCAGAATGATTTTCATCCTTCAGCCACCCTTGACTGAGCACCAGGATGGCCCGGGCTCTGGTCTGGAGAGGACACAACCAATGAACAAGAGAAAAGGACTCTGCTTGGAGCTTGGGTTCCAGATGTTAGTGCAGTGAGAGGTCCAACCTCTTTGAGTTCTTTTTTTTTTTTTTAATATATTTTATTGATATTTTCCAGAGAGGAAGGGAGAGAGATAGAGAGCTAGAAACGTCAATGAGAGAGAAACATCGACCAGCTGCCTCTTGCACACCCCCTACTGGGGATGTGCCCGCAACCAATGTACATGCCCTTGACCGGAATCGAACCCGGGACCTTTCAGTCCGCAGACCGACGCTCTACCACTGAGCCAAACCGGTTTCGGCCAACCTCTTTGAGTTCTAATGCTTGTGCAAAATGGGGAGGATATCCCCCAATTTCCTTACAGTGATGTCAGGAGGACTGTGTCCTAAATTCATAGTTGGCAGTACAGTGTATGGGCCAGATCTGGCTCCCTGCCTGTTCTTCTCTGCTTTATGAGCAAAAGTTGGCATGTCTGTAATAATAAAAACATAATATGCTAATTGGACTGGACGAAGCTGGGACTGTTTAAACCCTTCCACTAAAGAAGTTACAGGCACCGGGTGTGACTACCCACCAGGACCTGCCCAGTTAGGAATTTATGATCAGGTTGCCCTGTGAGGTTGCTTTCCTTAGAATTCCCTTTTCCTTCCACATTTTCAAAAATAACTTGAAGCAATTGTAAATATTTAGGGGTGGTACCCATGGGTGCTTATATTAGTTTTCTGTAGTTTTTAGTTTCCCCTAAATTAGTGCTTGGAGTTATGTCCTTCACAAGAAATTAAATAATGTATCAAGCATTTGGAAAACCTACTATGTGCTTGGCCCTGTTCCAGGCATTTGGAATATTTGTCCCTTTCCACTGGCCTCTTCCTCTCAGAAGTCACTAGGCCTACAGTTCACAAACAGCATCTGGTTCCAGTAAGGCCACAGGCACGTCACTCTTCCTCCCGGGATCTCTCAACTCTCAAATCCCACGATGGAATACTCTGACTGCACCTCGGCATTCCTCATGCTCCCAGGGGTGGACCCCACTGTGCAATCCATTGGCATAAAAAGTCCATACAGAGAGGGCACACACCTAGACGGCTGACCTACTAAAAAAACGTTTTCCAAATGGTCCTTTACACCCCTGCCTCCCACCCCAGCCCGGCCCAGGATACAGACTTTCCTCGTGGGATTTCCAATTTGCAAGGGAATCTTGATAGTTTTTGGTAAGGAGCGATGGGTGGAACATCACATGTCCTAATCCCCAGCCTCGTCGACAGCAGCAACGTCTGTTCATTCACTACCAGCTGCTTTAGGCGCTGTGGAGAGAACAGTTAAAAACAAAATAAAACCCCTGCCTTCGCGCCACAGCAGGGTGGACAGTTACTCCTGGTCCCCCGACTCCAGCAAAGCCTGAGCCCAGGCTGTTTCCCTGGGGCTTCAGACCCCGCCCACCGCCCCGCCCTCGGGCTCCGGCCCCGCCCACTCCATGACGTCACATTTCCAGGCCGCGCCGCACTGACACGGCCAATCGGAGGCCGCGGACACTCCCTTACGCCCCGCCCCGTGAGCCGACGCGCGGCGACGGCGATGGGGCCGGCGGGGCGCGCGGCTCGGCGGCTGTGGGCGCTGCGGGGCCTCCGGGCCCTTTCCCCGGGGGCGGGAGCGGGGCCGGGGCCGGGGCCGGGGGCGGGCGCCGGGGCCCGGCTGCGGCTGCCGGCCCCGGGGCGCCTTCCTGTGGGGCCGGCGCTCGGCCGCGTCTGCCTGGCCGCCGTCCGCGCGCGCGGCCTGCACGGCGGGCCGGGCCTGGAGGCGCGGGCGGAGGCGGCGGCCGGCGCGGAGGAGGAGGCGGCCGCGGGGCGCCGGGGGCCCGACGCCGCAGGTACGGGCGAGGGGGAGGGAGGCCGCGGAGGCTGAGGAGCCCCGGGAGCCACGACTCCCACGGGTCCAGAGCTGGAAGGGACTCGCAGGGCTGTGGGCGCCCATTTGGCCGTTTCACGGTGAAGAAACAGGCGCAGGGGCGGCTCCAGACCCCGGGTGTCATCGCCCCTCCGCCCCTGGCCCGCTGAGTGCTGGGCGTGGGGTTCTGAGGGGGAGTCACGGGCTGGGGCTGGGGCTGGGGCTGGGGTTGGCGTTGAGGCTAGGGTTGGGGCCGGGGTTGGGGCTGGGGCTGGGGCTGAGGTGGGGGTTGGGGCCGGGGTTGGGGCTGGGGCTGGGGCCGGGGCCGGGGCCGGGGTTGGGGCTGAGGTTGGGGTTGGGGCCGGGGTTGGGATTGGGGTTGGGGCTGGGGCTGGGGCCGGGGCCGGGGCCGGGGTTGGGACTGGGGTTGGGGCTGAGGTTGGGGTTGGGGCCGGGGTTGGGATTGGGGTTGGGGCTGGGACTGGGGCCGGGGTTGGGGCTGGGGCTGGGACTCGGGTGTAGAAGCGCTGATGGGGGGCTGGGGCCGGGGCTGGGGTGTAGAAGCGCTGGTGGGGGCGGCTGATGAAGGTCCTCTGGCCCTTGGGAGCCTTAGGACCGAGAGAGGCGGCCCGCGGGGCGCGTCTGCGGAAGGCGGTGGCGGGGGGGGGGGGGGTGCCGGTGAGCAGCCGGGGGTCCCGGGCGGCGCGGCGCGCGGCGGGCCATGAGGGCCATAAGTTATAAGTGTACGGGTCCTACTGCTCCCCGGTCAAGTGTGTCTGCATCTCTGCAGGGGGGAAAAGGAGATTTTCACAGATAACAGTTGTTGTAGAACCCGAGTGGCTTTATAAGAAAAACCTGAGGATTCAGAAATGAGAGTTGTTTTTAAAAAATGTTTAGCTCTCTCCTTGGTTGACTTTGAGGCCGGAGTTCTCTTCAGCTCAGATCCGTGGTCGGCAGACTGCGGCTCTTTGGCCCCTTGAGCCTGGCTCTTCCGCAGGATGCCGCCGCGGCCTGGGCGAGTGTGTTGAAGAAGTGGCGCTCAGAAGACGTTTGTTTAAGTTTTAAAAACCTGGGCTCTCCAAAGAAATTCCAGTCGTTGTACTGGATATTGGTTGATACTTGGCTCTGTGGACTAATGAGTTTGCCGACCACCGGTCGGCGAAGGTGGTGGACCAGATAACGAGGGCCCTGCAGGCTCGTGGTTTTAGTTCCGAGACCCTCTCTGCCCGGTGTTCGGTTCACTGTGCCCCGGGCCGTGTCACCACCTCCCCCGGCGGGTTTTCCTTCTCCCCGCGCCCCCGGCTCTGTGTCTGAGGTTTATTCCTCTCTCCCCGCGCCCCCCGCTCTGTGTCAGGTTTATTCCTTTCCCCCCAGCCCCCGGTGCTGTGTCTGAGGTTTATTCCTCTCTCCCCGCGCCCCCCGCTCTGTGTCAGGTTTATTCCTTTCCCCCCAGCCCCCGGTGCTGTGTCTGAGGTTTATTCCTCACCCCACGTCCCCGGCTCTGTGTCTGAGGTTTATTCCTCTCTCCCACCCCCGGTGCTGTGTCTGAGGTTTATTCCTCTCTCCCACCCCCGGCTCTGTGTCTGAGGTTTATTCCTGCCCCCGGCTCTGTGTCTGAGGTTTATTCCTCTCCCCGTCCCCTGTGGTCCTGTGTCTGAGGTTTATCGCTGGTTTCCTCTAGTTGCTACCGTAGTGACTGGAGGCGTTTGTGGCTGGTGTGTGGTTCTCTCTGTTTGCACGCGTAATAAATAGCCAAGGATGTGTGGCGGCTCCGTGTGACCTGGGCACCCTCCCCGCGAACCCCTGCCCGCGTCCTGTGGGCCCGGGCCCCCCCCCGGGCTCTGGAAGCATTTAGCCCTGAATGCCCTCGGGGATGCCTGTGGCTCTGGGCTTGTCCCCCATCTGACCCCACCTGGGCCTCCTGACCGTGCAAACCTTTGTGCATTTCAGATCATACAGCTTCCCGGTTTGACCTCGACCTGCTGGTTTCGCTTCTGAGGCAAGAAAATGCCAGAGACATTTGTGTGATCCAGGTCCCTCCAGAAATGAAATACACAGATTACTTTGTGATTGCTAGTGGCACCTCCACCCGGCACTTACACGCCATGGCCTTCTACATCGTGAAAATGGTAAGACGCTCGCTTTTCCCTTTGGGACCCTGAACTGTGAACTGAATGAAGGAGTGTCAGCTCGTTAGGCCGAGGAGAAACAGGAGAGAAGTAAATCTGTGGATGAGGTTATAGAAGCCCACATGTTCAGAATTTGCATGCATGTTTTATATGCTTTGATAGTGAAGATTGGGGGGGGCAGGCTCAGGTTGGAAGAGGGTTAATGGGGGGAAAGGAGGACCTGTGTAATACTCTCAACAATAAAGACTTTTTTTGGGGACAAATATCTAACCCTCATGAATCAGGGAGTTTCTAATTCTTATCTTTTAAAAAATACTAAAAATAACCGGAGACAGACTAGAGACAGAATAACCCAGAGGGATTTCTAGAGCAGCACTGTCTGATATGGTGGGCCAGATTTCAGGTGCTCAGTAGCCACATGTGACTGATGGCTACCACGTTGGGTAGTCCAATAAGACATTTCTATAACTGCAGAGGGTTCTATAGGAAGGACAGTGCTGACCTGGACTTAACTCAAATGTTTGAGCGGGTCCTGTGCTCCCGAGCACTGTCTGGGTTGGGAAGGTAAAATGAAGACTTAGTCCTTACCCTCTGAGTTCACAGCAGAGACAGGGAAGGCAGTTCCCTTTCCAGCTGTACTGACTATAAATCAGAATGAGGAAGAAAATGTACTTGGCAGCCTTCCCTGATTCTGACACCACTTTACAGGGAAACATACCTCTCTGGCCTTGTTAAAAATTGGACAAATAAGACCAAAAGCTGGGATTTCCTAGAGAAGGGCGGTAAAATAAGACGGGGGCTCAAGACAGCGCCTTGGTGCCTGTGCACGTTAAACAGTAACTTCCCGTTCTCCCAGCCCCAGCCTCCAGCAACCACCATTCTGCTTTCTGTCTCTATGACCACTCTAAGCACCTCGTATGAGTGGAATAAAACCCAATTTGGTTTTTTGTTTGTTTGTGGCTGGCTTATACCACTCAGCATAATGTTTTCAAGGTTCATCCATGTTGTGGCATGTGTCATATTTTATTGTGTGCACAACCTGATTTCATCTGTTCATCCAGTGATGGACATTTGGGTTGCTTCCCCCATTGGGCTATTATGAATAATGCTGCTATAAACATGAGTGTAGAAATATCTGTTCATGTCCCAGCTTTTTAAAAAAGTTGTTTTTAAATTATAGTTGATATATAATACATAAGTTTCAGGTACATAACAGTGATTAGACATTTATATATCTTAAGTAATGATTACCATGATAAGTCTGGCATCCTTCTGGCACCATACATAATTATTACAATATTATTGACTATACTAGAGGCTCAATGCCTGAAATTCGTGAGGGGGGAGGGTGTGTGGTTCGTGTCCCTCAGCCCAACCTGCAGCCTCTCCAATCTGGGACCTCTTGGGAGATGTCCCTCTCACAATTCAGGACTGCTGGCTCCCAACCACTTGCCTGCCTGCCAGCCTGATCACCCCCTAACCACTCCCCTGCCAGCCTGATCGATGCCTAACTGCTCCCCTGCCGGCCCAGTCACCCCCAACTGCCCTCCCCTGCCAGCCTGGTTGCCCCTAAATGCCCTCCCCTGTAGTCCTGGTCCTCCCCTGCTGGTCTGATCCCCACAACTACCCTCCCTTGTTAGCCATCTTTGACCACATGGGGACAGCCATCTTGTGCAATGGAGTGAGGGTCAATTTGCAAATACCTCTTTATTATATAGGATTTCCTATGCTGTACTTTACATCCCTGTGACTAATTTTATAACTGGCTGGTTTTACTTCTTAATTCCCTTAACTTTTTTTGCCTGTCTCCCCACCTCCATCACTTCTGGCAACCATCAGTTCTGTTTCTTTAACTTGCATTTTTTTATTGTTTTGGGAGGGGTGTCACCAGGTTACTTTATTTAAATCATTTTTTATTTGTCAAATACAGTTGATTTACAGTATCGAAACATGGGGTTTGGGGTACAGACTTTTCTTTCGGTGAGTTCTTGTCCTCACGAAGTTTGAAGAATAAACTCACAGACAAAAAGACTACTTTAATAAAAAAATGTAGAAGTTGTCCTAGCTGGTTTAGCTCAGTGGAAAGAGCATCAGCCTGCGGACTGAAGAGTCCAGGTTTGATTGGCCAAGGGTACATGCCTGGGTTGCAAGCTCCATCCCCAATAAGGGGCATGCAGGAGGCAGCCAAATCAATGATTCTCATCATTGAAGTTTTTCTCTCTCCCTCTCCATTCCTCTCTAAAATCAATAAAATATATATTTTTTAAAGATGTATAAGTTTAGCCAAAACCGGTTTGGCTCAGTGGATAGAGCATTGGCCTGCAGACTGGAAGGTCCCAGGTTTGATTCTGGTCAAGGGCATGTACCTTGGTTGCGGGCACATCCCCAGTAGGGGGTGTGCAAGAGGCAGCTGATGGATGATTCTCTCTCATCAATGTTTCTAACTCTCTATTCCTCTCTTTTCCTCTCTGTAAAAAATCAATAAAACATTTTTTAAAAGATGTAGAAGTTTATTGGAAGCAGATACAAACTCCATCTGGGCAGGGGTGTCCCAAAAGGGACCCCATGGGGAGGACACCCCCACCCCCCCCCAATTGGAAAAGCCTGCTCTCTTTTTCTAATGGAAAAAAGTCAAAAAAATCCTGCCTGGTGCCTCTGTGTCTCCAGTTTATATACGCTGCAGTTCTTAGTTCGAATCTGACCTTTTCTTTTGGTCCCTTCCTTAAATTAGGACCCCTATGTTTTCCTTATAGATCATTTTGCTACATAGAATTAGTTTCAAAGCTCAAAGCCCACGTGGCAGCCCCTTACCTTGCTGGTTGGAGTCACTTTTATCTTATGATTTTCTTCCAATTGTGCTGGCACAGAAAGCCTTATCTTATAGCTCTCCCAGCTCCTCAGGTCAGGGCTACTTTTGGTCTTAACTTATGGTCACTTTAATTGCTCAGGCCAGAGATACCCCTGTCTGTCCTTGGCTTATGGCTGTTTTAATTGCTTAGGCCAGAAATAGTTCTAGCTGGGTGCGGCACTTTTCTGTCCTCTTGTACAAGTAAGATAAGCACATCCCGGCATCTTTACTAGTAAGTCTCCATCTGTGCATTTCTTTCCTATGGACCCTCCTCATCCCCTAAACAAGCTACTACCCTGTTTCCCCGAAAATAAGACAGTGTCTTATATTAATTTTTGCTCCCAAAGTTGCACTAGGTCTTATTTTCAGGGGATGTATTGTTTCCATGAAGTAGGTCTTATTTTCGGGGAAACACGGTAGCTAACCCTTTCAGTATTATATTAGTTTCAAGTGTACACCCCAATGACTCACTATAATTTACTAAGTGATCATCCCATTAAATCTTGTACTCATCTGATACTATACGTAGTTGTTAGAATATTATTGACTGTATTTCCTATTCTATTCTTTACAATCCCATGAATATTCTGTAACAACAATTTGTTTTTCTTAATCCCTTCACCTCTTTCACCCATCTCCCAATCCCCTCCCATCTGGCAACCATCAATATCTTCTTTGTATCTATGAGTCTGTTTGTTTTGCTTATTCATTTATTTTGATTTTTAGATTTTATTGATATATATGTGTTTATTGCCATTTTATTGTTTATATTTTTTATCTTTTTAAAGACCCTTTAACATTTCATGCAGTACTAGCTTGGTGGTGATAAACTTTAATTAGCTTTTACTTGTCTGGGAAGCTCTTTATCCTTCTATTCTAAATGATAGTTTTCCTGGTTAGAGTAATTTTTGTTGTAGGTCCTTGCTTTTCATTACTTTTCCATAGTGTAAATGTCCCACAGCTTTTTTATCCATTCATCTACTGATGGGCAATTGAGCTGTTTCCAAATCTTAGCTATTGTAATAATGCTATGAACATAGGGGTGCATATATTATTTCTGAAACTCCATACTGTTTTCCATAGTGGCTGCACCCGTCTGCGATCCCTTTTCTCCACATCCTTGCAAGCACTATTGTTTGCTGATTTCTTTATGATAGCCATTCTGACAGGTGTGAAGTGCTATCTCATTGTGGTTTTAATTTGCATTTCTCTGATATGTGACTTTGAGCAGTTTTTCATGTCTCTTGATGTATGTCCTCTTTGGAGAAATGTGTTTGGATCTTCTGTCCATTTTTAAGTTGGATTGTTTGTCTTCCTTTTGTTGAGTTATATGAGTACTTTATATATTTTTGGATATTAACCCCTTATCAAATGTCTCATTGGCAAATATATTCTCCCATACAGTAGGATTTCCTTTTCATTTTGATGGTGGTTTATTTTCCGCAGAAGCTTTTGATGTCCCATTTATTTTCTCAGTTTCCTTTGCCCTAGGATATGTATCTGTAAACACATTGCTACATGAGATGTCTGAGATTTTACTGCCATGTTCTCCTTTAAGATTTTTATGGTTTCAACTGACTCCGGTTTGGCTCAGTGGATAGTGTCAGTCTGCGGACTGAGGAGTCCCAGGTTCGATTCCAGTCGGGCATGTGCCATGGTTGCGGGCACATCCCTGGTAGAAGGTGTACGGGAGGTAGCTGATCGATGACTCATAAATAGATGAGATATAGAACTTTCTCTCTCCCTTCCTCTCTGTAAAAAATCAATAAAAATATATTTTTTTAAAAAAATAAAAAGATTTTTATGGTTTCATGCCTTACATTTAAGTCTTTTATCCACCTTGAGTTCATGCTGTGTATGGTATAAGTGGGTGGTCTAGTTTCATCTTTTTTTGCATTTGTCCAGTTTTCCCAGCACCATTTGTTGAAGAGACTGTCTTTATTCCATTGTATGTTCTTGCCTCCATTGTCAGATATTAATTGGCTGTAATGGTGTGAGTCAATTTCTGGGGTCTCTGTTCTGATCCTTTGGTCTATATGCCTATTTTTGTGCCAATACTAGGCTGTTTTGGTTATAATGCTTTGTAGTATAGTTTGATATCTCAAATTGTGATCCCTCCCACTTTGTTCTTCTTTCTCAAGATTACTGCAGTTATTCAGGTTCTTTTATGGTTTCATACAAATTTTTTGGAGTATTTGATCTAGCTCTGTGAAGTATGCCATTGTCCATGTCCTTTTTAATGCTGAAGTAAATTCTCACTAAGTTCATTAGCATCCTTATAACCAGTATTTTGAATTCTGTATCGAGTAGATTGTTTGTTCCCATTACTGTTGCCATCTATTTCTTTCTTTAATCCTATCAGGTTTTATATGTTTAGGAGCTCTGACTTTTAAAAAAATATATTTTATTGATTTTTTACAGAGAGGAAGAGAGAGGGATAGAGTTTAGAAACATAGATGAGAATCATCGATCAGCTGCCTCTTACACACACCCTACTGGGGATGTGCCCACAACCAAGGTACATGCCCTTGACCGGAATCAAACCCGGACCCTTCAGTCCACAGGCCGACGCACTCATTTACTGAGCCAAACTGGTTCCGGCCAGGAGCTCTGACTTTTGATACACATGTTTATAGTTGTTCTGTTATCTTGGTCAGTTGCCCCTTTTATCATTAATGTCCTTTTGTAACATAAATATATCTGTTGGGAATAGATGTGGGATGATGAAAGTCACATTAACATTGCCTCCCTGAGATTGAAGGGATGATGTAGGTGAGGACCAGATATTGAGTTTGACACTGTGCACCAGAGACACTGGTGAATGTGTAGGGTGGCCCTATCAGAAGGTTTTGGGCAGGAGTATTCAGTTAGGTATAGAAATTGGGAAGGATTTAGGGGAACTAGTTTTCCTAAGTTATTAATTATGGGGCAAATAGGAATGAGTAAGCTAGGTTCCAAATTAAGAACAAGAAAAAATGCCATCAGAACCTCAGTAAGAGGAAAGATTTCCCCCATCCCTTCTCCCGTTAATATATGATCTCTCCTTTTTCAGTACAAATTCCTAAAAAGTAAAAATGAGCCTCATGTGAAAATTGAAGGGAAGGACACTGATGACTGGCTCTGTGTGGACTTTGGTAAGCTATTTTGACACATTGAACTATATTCAACTGCAGAAGGATTGAGATCAAATTGCTGAGTATTTTTCCATATAAAATTTTCAAAATGTTTTCATTGTAACCCAGGAGATCTTATTCACATGTGAAATGCTCACCTAACCTGGTATGTATGTGATGAGTCAGAGGTCAGAAAGATGAGAGGCTACAGGATAGGTAACATGGTAGAGATTTCTTAGTGGTACTAGAAAGTTTGGGGTACACATAACCACCTTTGGCTGAGGTGAAGGGCACTCCCAACTTAGGACTGGAATTTGAAAAGACCTAACAAATCTGAGTATTAATATATATGCATAGTCTCAAAGTATTTCCCCACAAGGTACTTACTTCAAAGGGAAAAACAGTAAATGTCAAGAACTGAGCGGAGCCTGAGATTTTATCTTACTTGTAAGACATTTTTTCTGGCAAGGCTGTAAGTCAGGGTTTCTCAGCTTTGTCACCTAACATTTTAGACCAGGTAATTTTAGTAGGTAGGAATATCTTACGTATTGTAGGATGTTTAGCATCCTACTTTTTCCCCATCCATCGTGCAAATCAAAAATGTCCTTGATTGAGAACCACTGGTGTAAGCAAAGCTGCCCTTTGCTCCAGAGAGAGAATATCTCAAAAAAGATAGCCCAGAATAAAAGGTAGTTAGTGACACATTTGGAGAATTCTCTCTAAAGAGAAAGCTGACTGGCTAGTCACTTGGATACAATAAACTTTATATATTGGCATCATGTACCTCCTGTGTGATGCGCTGAGACAAAAACACAGCAGCATTTCGGTGGTATTTTACTAGATGGGGCCCACAGTTTTCTAACACGTTCTCAGACAATGCTCTTCTGTGTCCCACACTTTGAGAACTATTATTTGAGTTCCTATAGTTTACACTATTAAAACATAGCATCAAACAAACTGCTGCTGCTTTGTAACTCTACCTGTCCTTGATAGGCAACATGGTGATTCATTTGATGCTTCCGGAGACCAGAGAAATGTACGAACTAGAGAAGCTATGGACCCTGCGTTCCTATGATGACCAGTTAGCTCAGATAGCATCTGAGACATTACCTGAAGACTTCATTCTTGGAATAGAAGATGACACGTCATCCCTGACTCCAACGGAGTTCAAATGTGAATAAAATTCTAGTTTACTCATTTCAGACTGTTGGGTAAGTTATTGTCAAAACAGGTCTTATCTGTGGGCATCATGCTGATACCAGAATGTGGAGATTGTAGGTAAAGGAGCTTCAACTGCAGTTGTAATGTTGTTTTTGTTCCTGAGATGCCAGGAGGATTTCCTGGAGTTATCACTGGTCCCCATATTTCAGTTAATCTCTACTCAGATTTTTTTTATTAATTTTGCTTAAGTATAAGTATTACTATGTAGAATGGAATAGACAACATTTTTAAAAATAAAGCAAAAACACATAACTAGCCTTATAATTCCAGTTCATATGCAAACAGTATTATCAAGGTTCACATTAAGTACCGTGGAATAAAGGAAATAATAGATAATGGTGCTTACCTTGAGAATAAACAGATTTTTAGTAATGCTGAAGTCAAATTTGTAATTTACATTCACATTTATTTGAAAAATAAAAAATAAAAACATACTACACATCAAGCTGCACCTTATGATGAAAAACTTTATTCTGCATCAAAGTGTCTGGAAAATGAAGCTGCATTTGGGCGCATCACAAATGAGGAATGATCCATATGCGGTGAGTGCAAACTCAAGAGTTATTTGCTAGCTAGCACCAGATACTCCATTACCAACGCTTAATTCAAAGTAACACATGATTTGCCACTAAAAGGCTAGAAGTGAAATATGACAGAATTTAAACCAGCAGATATAATAAATGCAGCACCTATTTGTATTTTTAAAAAAACAACTCATCAGATATTGGCAAAATAAAATACTGAGGAAGAGTTCTGGCCATAAGCACATCTCACCTAAAAACCAACCCGAAAGCCAGTCCATGATTATTTTCTTAAGCAATTTGCAGGTGGGGGTATTTTGAATGCTAGATGAATTCAGCGACAAAAGGGCACTTTTGGGCTAACACTACAAAATAAACTGGTTTTCTGAAAACATTTCAAGTCATTTCCAAAATGTCTGATACACTGATCATTAGAAAAACTTACCTAGTCTGTAGAAATTCATTTTGAAATATAAATGAGGCAAAATGATTTAAGGGTTATTATATATGTCCTTCAGATCCATGTAACGTGATGACTGTGATCCTTTTATGAACAAAAAGCAACAAACAATTCTGAGCCACCCACATAATTGAACATACTGGGCTTTGCCATCAAATTACAGAAGGGCAAATGAGTTCAGGTCAAAGGTTTTATCACAGTCATTGAATTATATCCCAAAATTGTTTTCTCACAATAACTGGTTGCACAAAATACAGAAATCCTGCTGTATTTAACGTAATATTTTCGGTGGCCTTTCCTTTTTATCACTGTTTAAAAATCTTCCAAACAGCTTAGTGAGGCTCATGCAGTGCCTGGCACATGCAGACAGAGCTTTTCCTGGCCGTCAATCACCCACACTACTGACTGCCCCACGGTCTTCGCAAGCAGCTCAGGGTCTGCTCAACGGGGACACCAACTGCTCGGTGGACTGGCGAACTAAGCACCCTGTCAGACAAGCTGGGGCTTGCTTCTTGCCAGTTTCCAGTCCACAGGGCTGCGCATCTGTCCCCATCGCTGCCCTTTCTTTAGGCAGTGACAGTCAGGAGCACAAAGCAATGAATGACGCACCCAGTCACTTACCCCAACAAAAACACTGAAGCCACTGAAACCAGCCATTCCAAAACTTCCTGCGACCACTTTGCTCTGTTAGTACCATCAAAAACTTCCCCTGCCACAAACAAACAATAAATGGTATTGCTGCTCTCCAATACAGGCACTGCTCCGTGTCACTGGACATTTATGGACTTTCCAACTAAAAACTGTCAAAGCCTCAAAAACCTGAAATTAATTTTCTAGCTTTCCTGTCACCAGCCAGAAGTAAAAAATTTTTTTTTCAGTGATTTGCCTGTTAGCTAATTAAATTTTATTTTTAAAAAACAGTTGGACTTTATAAAGTATAAAAAATTTTCAAAAAAACCCACAAGATTTGCTTTCATTGCATACTGAATACCTGAGGTAGTTGAGTAAAAATGCACATTTAATACCCCTGCCACACCATTCAGCACTTCCCTTAGGTTATTCATGTTAGTGTTAGATAAAAATAAAACAAGTTTTTCTATGTTGATACCTTAACATTAAGTTCCTATAATAATTCTGTTCTTGCTTAGGAGCAATCTGTTTTTATTTGATGAATTTAGTGAGTGCATCACTAAGCCAATTTCTTGCATAAACGGGAACATTAATAAAAATTAGAAAAGTTTACACTGAAAATACAACAAAAGGGAAGTGCAGAGCTCCTTTTCCTCCCTCCCCCTTATCTTTTTCTTTTTAAAGCTGGGTGTCATACATTTCAGAGAGCATAAAGTATACATTCTCACAGAGACAGGAGTTCGAAAGTTGCCTGGTCCTCAGAAACAACTGGCTAGGTAAAAACTTGTGCATGTGATTCTGGATGGGGCAGCCGCCCGTCTGTTGGTTAAGCAATCTGTCTTTGGTTTGGCGTCTGCCTCTGTGCTGGGCTGTTTCCTGAGCCTTTACTTCCGTCTTGACTGCGGGGGTCCACTTTGCAGAGCTCTCTGCTGTTGGTGCTGCTTTACCTGAGACAGAATTTCCTGAATTTTTCTCTGGGCAACCTACAGAAGGAGAGAGTTTTCAAATTTCCACCCGATCAAAGGTTACTCAAAGTTGGTTTTACTTTGCCATTTCAAAAACTTCAAACAGAAGTTTATTTGAAGGTAAATTATCCATACTAATCAGTTTGCCAGTAGTCTGAAGCCACCTGCTAAAAGGAATTAATTGTTTGGCACTAGAACCAATGGCCCACCTGGAGGCATAGGCAAGGGCTGGGACAGAGCTCAGCTTCTGGGGGAGGGCCACGTCCAACTGTGAGGGTGGCAAGAAGGTGAACGGGGAAGATAAGGCATTCAAGGAGAGGCCTAAATAGAGAAACTCAGGATAAAGTGCTTCCTGGCCATTAGTGGACTTAAGAAATCTGGTAAAAGTGAGCCAGTCCTTGGGCCTGAGGCAATTCCATTTGTTTAACATCTGCTGCCACCTGTAAGCTAGAACGGAGTGTTGTCTTGGAGCCTGTGGTACATGTTAAGAAAAACTTTTGTTAATAGTAATAATGCAGTGACTCATCTCTCTGGTTCTTCTCCCTCAGCCACTTTTAACTTAGCTGTGAGGTCAAAGGCCTAGAGTCCTGTCCGAGTGTTCAGTCTTTTTTCTATCCTGAATTCTGTACCGCCTGGAATTAAACCAACTCGTATGAAAGCATAAATCAATTAAAATTTTCTTAAGGGTTTGGTACCTACAGGAAAATTGCTTCCATTTGAGAAAAAAAGCATGAGAGCTTGCTTATCACCTCAGAGCCCACTTGCCTGGCAAGCGTAGAAGTGACCAGTTATTTTGACCACCACTTGATCATTCTCATCAGGCGTCTGGTCACGAGGGACAACAACTTCTGCACTAGATAAATTCTGGAGCTCATTCACCTGAAAAAGATAAATGCAAATCATGTTACGTTTTGTTTTGTCTTTTGTTACCATTTCCTTAGCACTCACTATGCCAAACACTAGCTATGGCTTTATAAGTTTCACCCAACCCACTAATGATTCTGTCCGGTTAGGAATTCTGTCCCCATTGCAAGATGATGAAAACCAAGGCTCAGGGGGAAGAGACCGACTTGCCCAAAGTCACACAAGTGAATGACAGAACCACATTCAAATCCTGAGAGTGCTTCCACAGTGTACGCTCTCAATCACTTCAAAATTGTAAATGACTTAGTTACATGTGTTAAATCTGGGAAACATTTTTTTGTTGTTATAGTGTTACAAGTTATAAAAGATGAAATTAAAAAAAATTTTTGTCATTGTGCAATAAAAATTAAAAGCTGAGTTATGTCAACAGAAAAAAGCTGAATGCCCCTTATAAATGAGTTTTCTCACACAGAGTGGTCTGAAAGAGAGGCGTTACGTTCACCAGTAGCTGGCACCAACACTCGGGAGGAACAAGACTGTCTTCTCCAAACCTTGGCCCAGATGGTCCTGCTTTTTATAAATTAGCCAAAACTCAGAGACGTGGAACTCCTAAGTACCTTCAATGCTCTCCCTTTCATACCACTGCACAGGTTTTGCTGAAGTACTTGCCGTTTTGCCTCCTTTTCCAATAACTCTGCCAGCAGCAAAGGATGGCACTCTGATATGAGCTTCAAGTTTCACCTCTTCTTTAGGACTAACAAAGTTTTCTTCTTTAATTTTTCCATAAATTCTTCCCTGAGCCTACAGATGAGAACATAACCTATCAGTCAGTGTCATTCATGTAGGAGACAAAAAGTCCTTTAACATTAAAAACGGCCCAAGTCTACTGGAGTAGTCCTTTGCCAGTGATACGTCTGCATTTGACAGATGGAAGATGGCGTAAGAGACTGCAGTTAGGGAGAAGCCCCGGAACTGCACGTCACAGATGAGTCCACTGAATGA
The DNA here is from genome assembly GCA_963924515.1 of Vespertilio murinus. Classification (NCBI taxonomy): domain Eukaryota; kingdom Metazoa; phylum Chordata; class Mammalia; order Chiroptera; family Vespertilionidae; genus Vespertilio; species Vespertilio murinus. Next base: position 11,250,862 of record OZ004712.1, on the reverse strand, counting down.
TTGATGCAAGAATGAACCATACTCTTTAGACAAAAGTTAAAGGAGTTAATTAGTAGTCATCCTAACTAAAAATAAATCACTTTTGTGGGCAAATGGCCATTTGCTCTTCACCTGAAAGGTAAAACCTCTCCTCCAGGCAATAAGAAAGTAATTATGTTTACCTGGGCAGAAGAGACTTAGGGAAGGAGCCAGCTCTTGTCTGAATGGGCCAGTGAGAAACCTGCTGAGAGGAATGGTTTGTTTTTTCCTCTTAACCAGGCGGTTTCTACTTTGAATAGACTACAAAAAGTTAACACCTACTTCTGATATTTACAGGCAGCACATCCTGTCACCTACTGCATACAACTAGAAGTTACATGTAAGAAACCTCCCCTATGGTGCATTACCATTAGTTTGCTCTGCAGGGTTAAGTTTAATTGGACAAGAGTAACTAGAGAGTGCACTGGGGCTAACAGTTAATCCAAGGGTAAGAGGAAAGGGCATTTTAATTCAAGTTTATGGCTTCTCAGGGGCAAGGGAAATTTGGGAACAAGTTTCCCATGCACATCAATCAGGCAGGTTTGTGACTTTCCGTGTTCGGGGCTCACCTCACATACGAGGCATTTGAGCAAATTCTCTTTCGGGAGACAGGTAAATCCAAAAACCACTAAAGAAATCTCTAAACAAAGGCGTTGGTTTTGAAATGTAATTGGGGGTTTGTTTTTTACTCTTTTTTTTTTTAAATTAATTTATTGGGGTTACACTGGTCATAAAAATTACATATTTCAAGTATATAGATCTACTAATTTTTTAAGGTTGTATTTATGCCAAACTGACCACGGTGGCTGGCAAGCAAGATCTCAAATACTCTTCTACTCTGTTCTTAGTCTTAGAAATTTCCATCCAGAAATTGTTTCTACTGAGTATTAGATACATTTAAGGGAGAAGCCAGGTTAGAGTTCCTGAAAAGAAGGCATTCATATTCTCCACACCCATTCATTTGCTGCCTGTGCACAGACTCCAGAGCACATACCTTGAACTGGGCCTCCGGTGGCCCAGTTATAATCACCATCCTCACTTTCGCATCTGGTGCTTCAGCCGGAGCAATCTGGAACAGACCCAACAAGGGGTTATGATAGAAAGGTTACACAAACCGGCCTGACATTTGCACCTGACTTAGTGATACATAGAAAGCCTTCCGGAAGGAAGTTATGAAGAGACAGTAATTAACGTGGGTTTATTAGTTATTGCTCCTGCCACACCTTGTCCTTACACTATGCCTGGTCCTAATGGACAAGTCCGTTTGCAGTCCCTCAGCTGATTCTCACTACATCCTGACAAGGTACTGCCTCTACTTTACATATGGGCAGTTGCGTTACCGGGCCCCTGACCACAGCCAATAGAGCTGGAGGGAGCGTTGGGTCTGTATCTCCACCGCCCAACCCGTCACGACACCACTGCCACTCAGTGTGTGGTCTTTGGCCCTCGTGCATCCGAGCCCCCCAAGTTCCAGTGTGAGCAAGACACTGATAAATTCCCTCCAAATGTTGTCACTGAGTATCATATAAAGTAAAGTAACTTCAACTCAAATTATAAGGTATCAAGAAGACCCATGCTTCTGTAACTGAGTATTGAAAGCTCCAGGGCAGCCGCAGTTGGCAGAACAGTACCTTAATAGAAGCTCCTGCAAAGCGAGAGAGCTGCTTGATGTGCTGCCCCTGCTTGCCAATGATGGCACCGACAGACAAGGCTGGGATAAACAGGTGAACAGTCTCCGTTTCTGATTGCTGTCGGGACAGAAACACAGGACAGTCATGCCTGTGGCATACAATCAGGCTGTCATCGGTGGCACAGGGAAGGAGTCTTCCCATACCACAGGAATACTGGAACAGTTGTAGAAAACCACTGCAGTAAACTGATGCGAGTTTACCTAACAGGCCGAGAAAATCTTACTTATATACTCATCCTGAAAGCACTTGCATCTAAATTATCACTTCTGTACGCAATTTTCTTAAACTTTAAAATGTCACCAAATTATAGATTTAAAAGTCCTATAAATGTTACAAAGTTTAAATATATTGGAATAGAGGCACAGATTATGTTTACAATGAAGATTCCCCCATCACTATATCCAAGGAAGATTCTTAACAAAGTTATGAGAATAAAATCACATCACAGAAAAGTCAAGGAGAAAAACCCACTGTTCCTTCACCTTGACCTGACAGTTATTTCACTGTATCTGAGGACACTACTTGACAGACCTTCACCTGGCCAGGGGGTCCAGGTCGTTGGAGCGTGGTCCCATACACCAACAAAAGGTTGTGGGTTTGATTCCTGGTCCTGGCTCAGGATCTCTGGTATGCGTGTACAAGAGACCTCCAATATGTGTGTCTCTCACATTGATGTTTCTCTACTCCCCACCCCTTCCATTCTCTAAAAAAATTTAAATTAAATCCTCGGGTGAGGATTAACAATAAAATAAAATAAAATAAAAATATGACCTGGCTGACGTGGCTCAGCTGGTGGGAGTGTCATCCCATGCAACGGAAGATCGTGGGTTCAATTCCCAGTCAGGGCACATACCTAGGTTGTGGGTTTCACCTCCAGATGGGGCGTGTACAGAAGGTAACCAATCGATGTATCTCTCTCATGTCTATGTCTCTGTATATCCTCAAGTGAACATTAAATACCTTCAGAAAGTCTGGTTTCCAATTTTTCACTAATTCATGTAAAATCTTTAAACATAAATCTTGTGCCCTTGTACAAATGCTTCTAAAAATTTATGTAATTAAAATACTGTATCAGAACATAACCATTTAAAACTGACAGATATTTCTAAATTCTCATGCTAATAAAATGTATCTTGCAGTCCGTATATTAAGTGGAGTATTTTAGTTTAAACCATGCCTTTCACACTATGAAAAACACAACAATCTATGATTCTAGACCCCACACCTAGTTTTCTACAAATGAAAATAATCTAAACTCTGCGTATCTTGAGTTTGTTCCTTTATAGCCCCACCATGTACCTCATTTCCTGAAAGAGAACCTAAAGTTCAACTCAAATATTTTTACTAAAAACCATTGTATTTTTCTCTGAGTACTGGATTTTGTTTCTTCAGCATCTGTCTAAATAGACACACAATATTCTTTATAGCTTGGTATTTCTTTGGTATTCCATGTTTCCCAGGATGTCATAACACACACAACATAGTTGTCAGCTAAATGAAGTCTTTTCTTGTAACTCTAGAGCAGGGGTGGGCAAACTTTTTGACTTGAGGGCCACAATGGGTTCTTAAACTGGACCGGAGGGCAGGAACAAAAGCACGGATGGAGTGTTTGTGTGAACTAATAAATTCAAAGTAAACATCATTACATAAAAGGGTACAGCCTTTTTTTTTTTCCCCCCCAATGGTTTAGAACAGCTATCCGGCCCGTGGGCCGTAGTTTGCCCACGCCTGCTCTAGAGTCTAGAGCATTCTTAGGATAAACTTCAGAAGACTGCCTTATCACTACACTTTTTTTTTTAAATCATTAAACTCTTGCCTGTGGAGATTTGTAATAGGGGTTTGTCCTGCACAGCTTGGTCAGGTGACTACTGTTGCTATCCATCAGCAAATAATATTACTTCATTCTTCAGTATTTCCAAGTCCTAAGAACCATGCCTTTGTTTGGAAAGCACCATACCTCAGCCTGCCAGTGTTACGTAGTTAGCACACACCATTTATTCCCAAGGGACCCTTTAAGGCCTATCGTGTTTTAATAACTAGATAGACCAACTGAATTAACGCTGACACCATAAACTGTGTTCAACGTCAGCATCTATTACCAGCATCTTCTTGGTGCATGAGATGACACTCAACCAACTGAGCCACTCTGGCCAGGGCTTCACCAATTTTTTAAATATTAGTGATTTTTTTACAGAGAGGAAGAGAAAGGGATAGAGTTAGAAACATCGATGAGAGAGAAACAGATCAGCTGCCTCCTGCACACCCTCCTCTACTGAGGATGTGCCCGCAACCAAGGTACATGCCCTTGACCAAAATTGAACCTGGGACCCTTCAGTCTGCAGGCCGGAGCTCTATCCACTGAGCAAAACCAGCCAGAGCAATTTTTCTTTTCTTTTTTAAGTAAAGCTAGGACCTAAATATTTTTTGTCACTGACAATATCCATATCATGTTCTTCTGAATTATATCCTTTTTAAAAATATATATTTTATTGATATTTTAAAGAGAGGAAGGGAGAAAGATAGAGTGCTAGAAACGTCGGTGAGAAACATCGACCAGCTGCCTCCTGCACACCCCCCACCGGGGATGTGCCCACATCCAATGTACATGCCCCTGACCGGAATCGAACCCGGGACCTTTCAGTCCACAGACCGACGCTCTATCCACTGAGCCAAACCGGTTTCGGCGAATTATATCCTTTTTGAGGGGAGAGGAGTTTGGCAATGATAAAAACCTCTTAAATGATCAGCCTAAATCTTAAGGTGTAACTCGCCCAGAACTGTCCCACTGTATTTTGCCATGACTATAATTATTTTTTTTCTGGGCCTTGTTCCAGTAAGATTTTATGCTGCTTACAAAGTACATATAACCTAAAAAGATAAAACAAAGGTGAAGTAAAAGCATAGAGACCTGAACAAAAGAGATAAGATGAAGTCAGAAATGCAATTACACAAATTTGACTCTCAGCTTCTTAGCAGCTAATTAAAAGAAAAAAATCAGTTGCATGACTTACTGTATTTAGAAGAGAAAATTTTCATTTGCTTAGTAAACGCTACTTTTCCTGTGACTGACCCTGGATAGCGACTAGTGAATGCCCAGAGGATGAGGGAACGGAGTCCGGCCAGCGAGCCCCCGCTTGTGTCGGTCTGGGAAATGCTGAAGACCACTGCGCGGAGGCAAAGGCTACGTCACCTTTCCACCAGTGATGAAAGGCTAGCGACTTGTTGAGGTGTTGGGGTTTAAGAGAAAAGTTGTGTCAAGTCTGGAAAAGGAATGGTGGTCAGTGGAGAAGGGGCAAAGACCTGAAGGAAGAATCGGTGTGCAGACAGAAATGAGCTCTGCCCGGGATGAAACGGCAGCGGCAGAACCTGTGGATTACAAAAGGCGTCGGAGGGAAGCAGGCAGCGCCCAGCGCCCGGGAGGTGGTGCCCAGCCTGAGGGCGACGTGTCCTCTTGGCACCTTAACAGAGCTGACTCATCAGCTGGCTTGATGAAGACATTTCGGAACATCGCCCAATTCCCACTGCTCCCATTCCATATCCACCAGGCATCTCCCTAACCCTAAATTATTTTTAAAGGAAATGTTCCTCTGAGAATATAAGGCCCCTCACATAAACATCCTGTCCCCTTGACAATCATGACACTGGCTCTCTGGTACAAAGCATTCTTACATGGGATTCAGCACAGTAAGCCATGTTTTCGGGACTGGGCCGTAAGATAAGCAGATAACTGCATATTTACTTACAAAACTAACGCCAGAACAATGGGTATGATAAGCCTCTTCCACCTGTGAATTCCAGTCTCTCGAGATGGAGCTTGAAAAAACCCATCAGCATTGCCCTTGCTGTTACACACTCTGCATTTAAGTTCATGTTAGCTGCATTATCTCAAACCCTTTTTCCTAAACCTTCAGAGGTGAAGGATATTCACAGGACACAAGCTGCTTCCCAGTGGATTTCTGCCAGATGCCTATCGGCAGAACTTCCTCTGGAGTTGTTGGCAGACTCTATGCTAGAGCTTGAAAAAACAAAAGAACAAAGCTGCTCCACTGAAAGTTTGCATAACTGGTGCAGTCTGCCAATGAGTAATTCCTAATCATCTATGATACAAGAATGAGCAAACAGTGAGGTTAAGTGTATTTACTTTGCGGGGAGCAGAACCTAAGACATGGCAAAGGCATGGAGACGTGCATGCCAGCCAGCGAGAGCAGCCTGCAGGAACCTGGCGGGGCGCCAGTGTTTTCCTTGGGCTTGTCAAGTAGATACTCCTGGGTTTCTTTGTTTTGTTTGTTTTGTTTTAATGGATTTTGGTCTGGAACTGGAATTGAGTTTACTCAACTCCATGACCTGAAAAGAATATTGAAATCTTAAAAAACCAAAAAAGGGCAAAGAAACGTTCCCCCCACAATAAGTTATCAGGGCCTCTCAGAGGTAATCAATGTGTTCAATTATTTGCTTTGAAATTGTTTACTGACAAAAGAGCTGTACCCATAGTAAGAAATCCCCAGAAGGACTCAGAGAGTTGAACTTCTACTTTGTTTCTTGAAGAGCACCTTAAACTAGCTAAGACCTAAGGAACTGCTCACCTTCCTTGCCTCTTCCATAAGCAGGAGGTTAGCAATTTTAAGATGATGCTATTAGTTGGAGACTTTGGGAAGACTCCAAAGGCGCTACCAAAATTAAGACAACAGCACTTGGTCTAACTTCTGCCAACCCTAAAGCAAGCTGCCAACACTGTCAAGCTATGGACGTGGCTGTGTGGGGGACGCTGTGTGCCAACTCCAGCTCTTGCTCTGCTCTCTAGCTGCCAATTGCCTCTTCCCTACTGTGTGAGCATTTCTGAAAGGAGCATTTCCTGTCATTTATAAACTCCAAGTTTGCCAAGTTCGTACTGCACGAGCCAGCTGCTAGGCGGAACTGCAGACTTTTTGTCTGTTGGAAGAACCAACGCTTCGGCTCTTTGGGAATAACCAACCTGGCAGGGTCCGGGGAGGAGAGGACGGACAGGCAGGGAATTTATCCAAAGACAAGATGCACCCATGCTATCGCATTACAAAGCAGAGGCGAGGAAACAGGGAGGGGAAAGAAAAGGAACCAACTATAAAAGAGGAAGCATTACATAGAAAGTCAAATTCTTTGAAACATTTTGTCATCAAAACCTACTCCTTTGCCAGGCAATATACACAAAGTAAAAGCAGAGATTTACTGCTAGCTGTAGGGCATCACAGATGAGGAGCTGACTTGGTAACTGGTTTCCGTAGAGAGCTTCTAAGGAGCGCAGCGGTGGCTCCTGGCCGTGGTAAATGCCTGTCAGCCTTTTACTTTCTACCCCGCGTCTAAAAAATACCCCAGACCTTCCATATTACGTTCTTCAGAAAGAGAAAAACGAAGCCAAAGGGAATAAAAGGGCTGTAGGAAGCAATGGTTAAGCAAAAAATAAAGCTTTGGTAAATTTCACTATTGCCTTTAAAAATAATAGTTGGTGTATTTGTGTTTCAAAAAGGGGTGACCACTTATTAGTGATTTGGGTTCAGAAAAAGAACAGTCTACTAATACAGTAAAGGCATAGCTATTCCAACTAAGTATTCCTCCCCTGTGAAATTATATCCTAAAACAAAACTGTTCAAGAATTGTTCTCTCAAACATTAAGCCAAAAAATTCCCTGACAGTTATTTGGAAGTAGACTCGACGCTAATTGGTATCCAGAGACAGTCCAATTCTCTGAAAATGGTGTTTCCCTTTATTCGATGAAAATAATCTGCAGGAGTGAGTGGAACTAGAACATGGAATTTTCTCCTCCAGAATTAATTAGTCTCCTGGTTTGTGGCTGGAGGGAGGTAGGGGGAAGGCTAGAGAGGTGGGAGAACCTTAAAAGTTTACCTCCTCCCTTCCAAGATATCCCTTTAACATGCAATACTGCTCAGGCCAGGGTGCAAATAGCCCTCCCTCCCTGACACCTGCTCATCTCTTCAGTTACAGACTCAGTTCCCTGCTTCTCCTGCAGGGTGAAGTGGACACCAGTGGAAGTGGGAAAAGCTCCCTTCAGGCAGCCTCTCTAAATGAGGGGACTTCCAATTTTGATCCTTCACCCTCCGTGCTGGCTGCAATCAGACTCAATGGTCGGAGCCGGTTCGGTCACCGTGGACCAGGAGACGGTGTGGTAAGCCAGCGGCGGCCGGCCCTCGGTGACACAGCACAACCACCACCAGAGCTACTTGGATCGTCTGCCCTCCGACTCTTCTCTTAAAAAAGGGAAATTCATTTTAACCACATTTTTTCACTCCACACACACAGCCAAACCTAATCTTGATGATATAGCATGCCAAAAGCTAGAAGCATGAAAACAGACATATGGCAGCATCCCACAGACAGCTTTGGCCTGATAGTTGCCTATGGATTGGAATGACAGGTGGTGAGAGAAAGGGGGAAGGGGATGGGGAGAGTTTTCTCACTATGCTTTAAAGCAGTGTTTCCCAAGTGTGGTACCTGCACCCCCAGGGGAAGAGTGTGGTGGGGGTACGCGTTGCACCGGAGTTTGGTGGGGATATGCACTGCACCGTGCTTAGCTGCGCCTAATTCTACGTTCTCATGACTCAAATCAAGACAGTCTTGTGAGGCGTGAGATGGTCCGGTATGCAAAGAAATGTTATTTATAATATAACTTTTATTTATATTTTATTATGAATAATTTTTTGTTTATTATTTTGTGTATGTACCAAAAAAAGAAAAAATAAATATATTTTGATTGTTATCAAAATACATCCATTTATTTTTGAAGAGGTGTACTCAGCGTTACGAAAATTATAGAAGGGGTACTCATACGTCAAAAGTTTGGGAAACACTGCAAAGCCTCAAACAAGTTAGAAGGAGGGACATATGAGCGACCTGTTTATGCTTACCCTAAATATTGTCTCCCACGCATTAGTCTTGATAGGAGATCTACTTTTCCAACATTTAGGTCTACCCTCCCAGACTAGTAAACACTCTTTCCAGACCAGAACAGCAGTTCCTGACAATGAATGGGCAACAAAGAGCTACTGACGACCCTTAAAAACCACAAGCTCTGAGCCTCCATCTACTCTAAGATTCTGATTCATTTAGGTCTAAGGTGGGGCCCAGTTAAGAAACACGGCAGCTGTTTTTAGTTAACCTTGGCTACACAGGGGAGTCATCTAGGGTGTTTTCCAAAATAATATTGCCTAGTCTCACCCCCCCTACTCTGTGCCTGGGGAAGTTCTAATGTAATTAACAAAACACACACACACCCTTAACATATGGGTCAGAAAAAGCTGTATCATATAGAAGACTGTCAACTAATGGATGTAAAAGAGGATATTAAGACAGTCACATGCTTTGGACAAATGTCAGCAATGGATATTCAACCCACTGCTGTGAAAGACACACAATCCCAAAGTCTACTGATTACTTTGTAATCACAATTGGGAAAGGTATTTTTATAATGAAAAAAACCAAACAGACCTGGCCTTGATCATATGATCAAATTTAACATAACCAATGAGACACTGACAGCACTTGTTTCCCATTGTTGCATTGTGTTCCCTGCCTCAGTAAAAGGTCTGATCTGAGCCTAATCTGAAGTAGTCAATCAAATCCAAATTAGGAGACATTCTCTAAAAACTATTAGCCTGGATTTGTCAATACCATAAGGAAGAAAAAGGGGGCATTGAAGATGAGTACTAGTGAAAAAGAATTAGAGGGAAGCCCATATCCTCTCACTTCCCACTGAGGCTCACTTTTACTCTCTTCTCCAACTTTTTACATTACTGAATTCTTTAAAAACTAGAAATGTGTGACCTTAAAAAAGAGCCTTTCAAGATTACCCATCTAGTTCAGTGTCTTCATTGCTCAGGTCAGAAACACCCACAGCCAGAGGAGACACAAACCCAGGGCGGGCCTGGCCAGACGGGGCTCCCACCTGCAGGCTCCCCCCACCTGGCCCGGGTGGCTCAGGGTCAAACACATCAGCTACTTCCCACCACCTGTGGCTGCAGCGGACAGTTCCACCTAAGGCACATGAGTCTATCCACACGACATGGAGCTGGGACTCTGAGGCCTGTCCTTAGATTGATGGGCTTTGTCATGTGGTCTCCAAGCCCAAACTTGTGGGAGTGGCAGGTAAGTTGCAGGGAGGATGCAAATGCTGCTGACAGTCAAGGCAGACACACACCCTAAGAGGGCAAAAGCTATGCACACCAGCAGGGGTGGCTTCAGGAATCCCATGCTTAGAAAATATGGACCACCTCGGCGATGGGTTCTCTGTAGAATTCCAGTGGCATTTCACTCTACACACATTCTAGGCAGAGTGATAGTGGAATCCCCAACCTATTCCACCCACCCATGTCCTAAAATGGGCATAGGAGATACCCTCCAAACGTGACATGATAAAGAGCCAAAAAGGAAGGGAGAGATATAAAAACGAAAGCATGAAGGAAGACCCCAGAACACTGTCAATTTTATTTCACATGATTGTCTACCCCCAATTACCATTGATAATATAAGTGACTTACTTTCAAAAAGAATTATTGGATAAGGTGTCAACTATGCTGCAATTATTTTCATACTATCATTGGTGTCCTCTTTCTCAGGAAAAATGCTATTCTTAAAAAGCAAATATAAAAATAAGGTTTATTTCTTAACCTGTTTACAAAATAAATAAAAGCTATTTAACATTTGCACACAAAACTGAGTTCATAGTTTTTGACCGTTGAAAGCACATGCTGACAACTGTGCCTGCCACCCAAAGCCCCAGAGTAAGTCCTGTGTCTACAAGGAATAGCAAAGAAGGTCCTATTGACTAGAAGCAGAAAGCATGTGCTGGCTCTAAACTAATTTCAGATCACATGGGAACCAGGTTTTATATTCCGATCCCCCCCCCCCCCCCCCCGCCAAAAAAACAGCTCACAATCATACCACTCAAAGGCAGCCATGTTCCCCCGCTCAACCATAAAGCAGTCGCATTGTCTTACCTCAAACTGTGGGTAAGGGGGAGTCATGGCTGCAGGGGGCCCTGAGGTGGGAGGTGGCATCCCTGAAGTGGGCGGGAACAGACCCAAAGCATTCAGGTTTAATCCGGGAATTAAATGTGCTTGAAGCTGCAATGTAAACATTAAAGAGCCAGTGTAAGTGAGCATTTCTAAGTGACGGTATTCAGATTGTGACCTCTTGTCTAGTGACAGAAAATCATCTGACACAAAAATTTTAGGACAAAGCAGGTGTTTCCTGTGACCACACTTGAGCAGATAGTTTATATCTGTTTATATTTCTCGGTATTTAAATCCGTGTGCTCGCTTGCCTCCTCCTTGATCTGAAGCCACGGAGCTCCTCCGGGCGGGAACGAGCCTTCCTGTCCTTCGGGCAGCTCAGGCTCAGACACACTCTAGACCGCAGCACACGCACAGACAGAAATCTGCACCCGTTGAAGAAGTTAGCCAACAGGATTTGTCCAATGAAAAGTAAACGAGCTATTAGGAGATCTTTACTTCGGGATAAAATTTGGAGTCATGGGTCTGAAGGCCTAAAACAAAGGCAAGGCCTTTGGAAATCAGGTCCTCTCTGTGCACAGCTCCTACATCTGCACTTCTCCCTGAGAAAGGAGTTTGTTCCCGTTTGATTTTATAAGGGCTGAGAGAGTGAGGAGGAGACCAGAGAGCTGAGACCTGCATGTACTTGAGAAGCCTTTTTAAGGCCAGTGGGTTGGATTTACTCCCAGGTAGCCGGCACATTTGGACGGGCAGTGACAATGTGAAGGTGGGAAGGCAGTCAAGTGGACTGAAGTGATTAGCATCCTAAGCTCCCCTCACACAGGTGATAACGTCTTACATTTCCCTTCTGCTAGGTGTACTGTTCCAGATGACAGGCCCAACTGAGGACAATTTTATGCCCACTCATTTACTTGAAAATTCAAGATGAACTTGACCAATGTTTCATAGTGAGCACCATTCCATCCATTAAGGAACATCAACAATTCACTATGTTCTAGTCGCTACACAGATTATTTTTATCTCCAAGGAACCAAGTTTTAAATTTATATTCATATTCCTAACAGTAGTTTCACATGCACTGTTATCTACTGTAATTCTAACAGGCATGATATGCAGGCAGTACCCCATTTTACAGATGAGGAAACTGATGCTCAGAAAGACCAAATAAGTTAGTATGAGAAAACAGAGCTGCAGTTAACAAACAGGTGAACTGGGATTCAAACACAATTCACATGCCTCTACTGTATTAATTTCCTCCAAATTAACACTGTGCAGGAGATATTAACCTTTTTAGGTACGGGTTAGTCTCACCTCACAGACAAGGGAGCTAAGCCTCAAAGACTAACCACTCTGCTAAAAGCACAGGGACAGCCAAGCCGGCTGCCAGAGCCGGTGTCCTCCAGGGCGCTTCCCCTCGGTGCTAAAGATCAGTGAGGGCCTAACCTAATGACACCCCCATTAAAGAAATCAGAATCAGTGCAACTGAAACAACTTTTAACTTCATCAGAAGAAACGCACGCCCCAGGTATTAACACTAACATTCATAGAAGCAATATCGTTTTCATAAGACTCCCTGATTTTCTTCATTATCTCCTCCTCAGCTTTGGCACATGTTTCCACGCTGCCTTTCACTGTGATGGTGCGCTCCGGATTATACAGCGTCAATTCCTGCAATCTGCAGATTGAAAACGAGGGAGAGAACGATTATGGAAATTATGGGAGGAAGGGAGAAGTAACAGTCCAGCCACCGATGGTACTTAAAACCCAAATGAGGGGGCTGGCAAGTTGTAAAAGGGGGCGGTTAGACATGATGAAAACGGAGTGAGCCCCCAAAGACACAAACCCAAGACCTGCAAAGCCAGAGGAGAGAAAACACTTCCCGCCCACCTTCTCAATAAAAACCACTGGGCACACGTGGTTCAATTACATTCGTGGTTTAAACACAGTGTACTTGGTCACTTAAGGTTGAACCACTTTCACAACTTAACAGTGAAATACAAAGCACATGATTGGAAGGACAGTTTTAGCAGAAACCAGGAACCAGATGTGCAAACCTTTAATGAGTGTGTTCCCAGTCCGCACTGACCAGCTCTAAGCATAACTGGCATTCCCCAACAACTGCGTTCTCTGGGTCACCAGGCAAGGAATGAGCATGGAAATGTCTCAAAGGCAAACCAGGGTTCACATGTACACACTTCCTCTTTTCCAGGAAGCTCAGAATTTAGATGAAGTACGTTGGAGGAAATCATGTAAATCAATCCATCTTTGTATTTTGTTTTTGGTTTTTAACTTTATTTTTCAATCTATTTTGACTACATAAAAATTTTAAAAAGAGCCGAACCGGTTTGGCTCAGTGGTAGAGCGTTGGTCTGCGGACTGGAGGGTCCCGGGTTCGATTCCGGTCAAGGGCATGTACATTGGTTGCGGGCACATCCCCGGTGGGGGGTGTGCAAGAGGCAGCTGGTCGATGTTTCTCTCTCATCGACGTTTCTAACTCTCTACCTCTCTCCCTTCCTCTCGTAAAATATCAATAAAATATTTAAAAAAAAAAAAAAATTTTAAAAAGGGTCCCTGGATGACCATTTAGAAAAGTGAAAAATGAGAATGCGGCAGCAATATTCAGAAGCTCCCTCCTCAGCTTCCAGCCTCCGACGACAGGGGAGGCCCGTGGAAGGTGAGGACAAGGAGCGGAGGACATGGACTCCTGGTCCAGCTCCCCGTCAGGTCCCCAGCTACAATTCTCATCTTCATGACCACAGAATACCGTGTGCTAAACTGAGACAGATGAACAGGGTATTATTCCTTTGTTCCGCCAACTTGCTAAAAATGTAAGCATCGGCATACTGTTTGTCTTAGACTATTTAAAGAAGAAGTGTATTTCTAATCTCCATTTCCAACCCACCTTGCCCGTGCCAAGCTTTTATATCACAATTTTTACAACAGCTGCTTCCAGAACAGCTTGTAAGATTTTTTTCCCCCACTAAAAACCCTCCCTCTCTGAGCATAATCATCAAGACAGGGTAGGATCATGCGTTATATTTACCATTTGGTGTCTTTTTTTGTTTCTTTAGTCAAACAGGACCCTCCTCCTTTCCCACTACCTTCTCCTTTGAGAACTCCTTGCTACACAAACCTGGTGCTCAGTTCTCCTTAGCCCATCCGCCTCTTCCCACCTTATCTTTTTTCTAATACTCTGATGGAAACCAGGGACAGGCACGCTCAGAAAAAGAAAAACCTTCCCAATCATTCCAGAGCCTGTGGACCCCAGCTGTGGTAGCCAGCCTCCAGGGTGACCCGCCCACAGGGAACAGTGAGAGGCTGCGACTTCTGAGGCCGTGTTATAAAGACATCCTGCTCCTGGGCCTTCCACGCTGGCAGGAGGCCGCCTGGCAGGAGACAGCTGCTGTTTCTCGGGTCCTGGGGACCCCGAGCAGCCCTGTGGCGAGGAGCTGAGGCCTCACACCACCATGTATACACAGCACTGACTTGTCAGCAACATGAGAGCTGAGCAAAGCCACAAGCCAAGCTGCTCCCGACCCCCTGACCCACAGACCTGGGGACCCGTAAGCCTTTCCCACGGTCACAAGCGCTCAGACGCTGGGCTGCTGTCTCACTGTCAATGGAGAAGAGCCTGGGCTCTGTTCCTTGGGGGATATGGGTCAGCAAACCTGACCTAAAACCAGTTGAAATACGCATATAAAGCTTCGCGCCTCCTGCCTCTTTGGTGAGAGTAGGCAGTCTTTCGAGGAGGGTTAGGACAGACAGCAGACAGGGGACTGAGTTTGAGAAACGTATAAGCAGGGCGGTGCTGGCTAGCTCCGCCAGATGGGACAGGCTGTGCTTAACATGAAACCTCCAGTGAACACAGCACTTGAAAATGTTCTTATTCAGAAGCAACCAAGGCAGCACTTACGGAGATATCGTGATTTTAGTGTCTGTGTCTTGCTCAATTTTTTTAAGATTTCTTCCTTCCTTACCAATAAGACGGCCTACAAAGTTATTATGGGCTAAAATCTTCAAGGGAAGCTCTTCTGTGCTGTAAATAAATATAAAAAGGTCATGAAATACAGGCAAGTAACCCTACTCTTGGGTAAAAAGAGAATATTTGTCCATCAAACATTTATTTCCCACCGACCACATAGGAAGCATGATGCCAGGAGAGTTTAAACTGGCTGACCATCAGCCACATTCTAGCAATGTGTGAACAGAGGGGGTAAAGTCATTAATATGTACCTGGACAGAAGTTTATTTTTAAAAACAGTTTCCTTTTATTCATCTCAGGAACTACCTTCCAATGATGGATTCTGTTTAGCTTTGAAAAAGCTTCTACTCAAATTCCTGTTCCTGAACCCCCACCTCCGAACACAATGCACAAATGCAAACAGTGTGATTTTAGTACAAGTCTTAAGCTCCAGACCTGGCAACACAGGCACAAGGTAGCCCAGGAAACCAGGGGCTCGCAGCGGTTCCCCTCGGGGAAGAGTGTGAGGGCAGGGGCGGGTCACACCTCATCTGCACCTTTCCGAATCTCCCCAACACATATCACTGCTGACAGATGTCACTGGGCCTGGCTGGTATGGCTCAGTGGCTGAGCATTGACCTCTGAACCAGCAGGTCATGTCGTAATTCCAGTCAGGGCACATGCCCAGGGTTCAAGCTCAATCCTCAGTAGGCAGCTGATCAATGATTCTCACTGATGTTTCTACTTCTCTCTCCCTCTCACTGAAATCAATAAAAATATATTAAAATTATTTTTAAATGAAAAATAAAAACATGCCCTAGCCAGTTTGGCTCAGTGGATAGAGTGCCGGCCTGTGGACCGAAGGGTCCCAGGTTTGATTCCGGCCAAGGGCATATACCCAGATTTCGGGCTCCATCCCCAGTGTAGGTGTGCAGGAGGCAGCCTATCAATGATTCTTTCATCATTGATGTTTCTCTCTCTCCCTTTCTCTCTGAAATCAATTAAAAAATATATATTTTTTAAATTAATAAAAACATCATTGGGGTTATCTTTATTGTTCTCTATATTAAAAAAGAATTAGAATCTTATAATATAGCACCATATAACTAGCCTGATAATTAAAATAGACTCAATGTATGTAAAGATCCCTACAAATTAAATGCTGCGCTCAGGTCCAGGCTAACTCCAGTGCCTGACTCTGGATTCTGCCCTACGCCCAGCACTGCTCCGAAGACTGAATGTAGCACACAACCCGACCTCCACTCCAAGTTCCTTGGGAAAGATGATTCCAACCTGGAATATCCAAATACATCCCCCATTTATCTCAGCACAGGGTTAGGGCTCCCCACCTCAGGGAGCTCAAAGCCCCGGCATGAGGACGTGGGCCCTGCGGTGGGTAAATCCAGAGACACTCCTAGGCCCCAGGGGGCTTACGTCCCAGCCACCTTCTACAGCTGGGCGGCCCTCACCACTGCCACTCGGCCCAGCCAAACACAGGGAGAGTATGTAAGGACTTGGGCTTTACACCAAATCAACACGCCAGCCCCGGACCTCCTGGGGCCGCAGCTCCCGCGGTTTGCTGGCAATTCAAAGCAAAACAGCACGGATATCAACCCCTCCACGGGTTCATCCTTGTTACTCACAATTTTATGTCTTGGGCCTCCTTATGCATAATCTCCAGAATAGACTTACAAGCCGCAGAGGTGCCTTCTGGGGTAGAGAGGATCGTAATGGACTTCTCAGCAGCGCCTGCGTTCTCTTTTCGATGGACGTCGATCCTTAGGGGGGGTGACAGGAGAGGAAACGAGGCTGTAAGGCACGCATTCGCAGAGCTTTAGCATTCACAGAGCTTTACCGCAACCAACACCCACGTCAGGGCTCCTGGGCCAGAGATGAGTCACTTCCCTCAAGAGCATAAGCTCCCGATCCGCTGTCAGCGGGTGCCTTAGGGTGAATTTAATTCCAGGGACACTCCCTTCTCTCTCCTCACTCTCACCGAGCAGGGACCTAGATTCATGACCTGGTTTCGTTCTGCCCAAGCGGCACCTGCTCCTTCTCCCTTTCGATGGCACAGAACGAGCAGCTCGCACCGGAGAGCTTTCTTCTCTGCTGACCCACAGGGCCTGGCCGCACGCCACGGCCACGAGGGCGGAGCGGGCGTCCCACAACCCGGTGGAGTCTTACTCCACAGGCTGCTCTCCTCCATCGGATGAGCACGTTTCGCTCGCCCTTTCCTTCTGCAAAGCTCACCCTGTATTCTGCCTCCTTCACAGAGGAAGTCCACAACAAAACCAAAGAGATGGCAATTCAACTTCAAAGAAAAGCAAATGGCCAATTAATGCAATGTGTCAAAGCTCACTAGTAATTATATACACACCAGTTAAAGCAAGGTGTATTTTCTCCCAGACCTACAATTATTTTGAGAGATAAAATTAAGTATTGGCAAGAGGACGGGGACTCTGGCACACCCACACTTGTGGGGGAATGTAGAACCCCCTGGCAGGACCTATCGAAGCTAAAAAGCTTCTCAACTTTGACTCAAGAATTCTACTTGTAACATCTCCAGAGGCCGCCCCACAGGCGTGGGGAGTGTGTCCGCCGCCAGCATGCTGTGGTGAAAGGGACACTTTGTGGTGGAAACCGCCCTGCACACGCAGGGCTCAGTGGCACCCCTGGCTCACCCCACCAATGCCTTAGCTCCCCCCTCGTCCAGCTGTGCTGGCCAACAATGTCCTGTCCCTGCCGGTGTCCACGGGTGAGAGCGGCACCCTGGGTGCAAACTCCCAGCACGGGAGCGTTCACTGCAGCATGATTTGTGGCAGAAAGAACACGGGGATTATCTTTAAAAGCTCACAGGAAGAGATGGTTAAGTAAGAGTATATCTGACCTAGTGGGGTGGGTAGGGTTGGAAGGAGGAGGATGGAGGGGGGAAGATGGGAGATATCTGTAATACTATCAACAATAAAAAATATAACTAAAAGAAAAAGAAAACTTCAGCATCAGGTAAATTAAACAAATAAATAATAAATGTATATCCATATCAGAGAGATGTTTAAAAACATGTGGATTAATTACAAATACCAACATTATGAGAGTCCTTGACCTTCTGTGAAAAAAATACAATTCATACCATAAGATTTCCCCTTTAAAGCTACACTTGCTAGTAGACACAAGGAACAAATCCTATCAAGATACAACCCCAACTTAACGATGGCTACCATAGGGGGTGATATGAAGGGTCACCCTTTTTTGTTTTGCTTTTCTCATTTGCATATGTGTTCATTTGGATTAAATACAAAATTAAGTCTGCTGTTGTTGAAAAGGTACAAAAAACGAAGTTCAGTGAAAAGGAGACATTCACGAGTCCTCTGGCCACTCGGACACTAGAAGACAAAGCTGTGCAATTCCTCGCCGTGAGAACGGCCACTTCACCTCACCAATAAAATTGAGGTTTGGATTTCATTCTCCTAAATGTTGGTTAAAAACTGAAGACATATTTCAGAAGCAAAACCTATAGCTAAAAGTAAGCGCAAGGTAGAAATGAAACAAGTAAGAGCTAACTAACTATAAGTAACTAATTAAAACAGTGCTCAGACAACCTCAATCTCAGGCACCATTTTTCCAGCCACTATTCCAGAAATCCCCAGGCACCTCCAACATTGCCTATCTTTGAGGAGGGGACACTTCCGGGGCACTTCCGCCCTCTCCCTGTGCTAGGGATCACTAGACTGATCCTCGGAGATCAAATCTTGATAGGATTTGTTCCTTGTAACAACTAGTTTCAATGACAGGAATTAGCCGAGTCCACTGGATATCACAAAAACTGCTTCCCTTCCCTCTCCATCGCCATCTTCCCGCCTTAAATAAAACAGCTCAGTTTAAAGAAGCTTTCCTCTGACAAGGAAATAGCATTAAAGGAGCACTTCTAACCTGCCATTGACGAGGAAGGCAAACCATTTCATAATTAGTTTCTGCAGGTAATGCTGAATCAAGGAGCCCTTCCATTTTAAGATTAAAACCAGGCAAACTGAACATTAAAACTGATCTAGGCCCTGGCCGGTCTGGCTCAGTGGACAGAGCGTCAACACATGGACTGAAGGGTACTGGGTTCAATTCCCATCAAGGCTTGAACCTCAGTTGCAGGCTTGATCCCCAGCCCTGATTGGGGCAAGTGTGGGAGGCAACCTAACGATGTGTCTCTCTCACATCAATGTTTCTCTCTCCCTCACTCTCTCTTAAAAAATTCAATGTAAAGGTATCCTCAAGTTAGACTTTAAAAACGAACAAAATACTGATCCAGGCTATGGTTCTACCATCTTCCCATCTCATACATGATGAGGTCAAGGCCACTGATTCTACACAAAGGTACCCAACACCACACACCTCTGCTTCAAAGCAGGGGCAGCAGGATCTGCCGTCACTCTGCAGGTGGAGTGGTGTTGTTTCCCCCCCCCCCCCAACCCAGTTCCCTGTGGCTCTGCAGGAGCAATCAGCAGCCAGCTCGAAGCAGGCACGGTGCCGGCAATGAATATGGATGTCCTCTGAAGCCTGCTGGAGCCAGTTGCAGTTGCAGCACCACAGTTGCACTTCCAGAAAAAGGCTCTCCTTAATTCCTTGGACCACATGAAATAGAATCAATGTCCTTACTAAATTTAAAAAACAAAATAATCCACAGCCATCTCGCACCGGGCCCACGGCCATTCCTCTGGCGCTCAGCACAGAGCTCCTGACCCCAGCGAGGTCCGTGTGCAGCCACCTCTCCCTCACACACTTGGCTCTTCGGAGACGGGCCAGCAGCAGCCCAGGATGTGCCCGGAAGCACTGCCCAGAACCAGGGTAAGGACAGGCCCAACTCCCAGCTTCTTAGGGTCGAAATAGCCACATACAGCATCACAGGTTGGTTAATAAAGCAAAGCAACTGAACACGATGCAGTGGAGTCATAGTTCACTTGTCTGCCAAATTCGAAAACCTTTCACCTATCAGGCGGTAAATCACCGCACACAGCTCTGCTAGATGCTCCTGAAAAGTCAGCTCTAGGGTTTGGCCAGGAATCACCAAGTCCACTCAAATCTGCAAGTTAAAACTCCCAACCGAGAAGCTAAGAACGAGGCATCCCGGCTACAGGGCATACTCATGGGATGAATTTGGGCCACAGGCTGAATGATTCTTTACTCAACTAAAACGAGACTGAAAAACTACCTCTATCCTGAACCCAGAAAATTACTTCCAGAAACAAAAAGGCAGGTATCGCCGGGGGTTGGGGAGCAGAGAACAGCCTAGAAGCTGCCCTTCTGTTTGCCAGGGTCTCTCACTCGCAAGTGGATTAGGTATCATTTGCTTCCCATTAACATGTGAAAATCTGAGGTTCCCTTTGAGATTGATATTTAGTCCTGTATTTATATAAAATAAGCACTAAGATATCAAAGGCGTAAGGTTTTGCCAGAGTCCCAAGTCCTGAAAATATCACGACCACGTTCTCAAGCACCACACCCACTGTTACTGAAACTGGGGACACATTACGGCCCACCACACACTCACAACACTCACTTAGACTGGGTCTGTTTGGTGATGTTCCGAATGGTGGCACCTTCTTTGCCTATAATGGCTCCAACGAACTGGGTGGGGACCAGCAGGCGTAGAGGCAGGTCGCAGGATTTCTGCTTGGACACCGATCCCGGCGAGCCCTGTCTCGATGAGCCCCTCTGCCCGAACCCACGGCGGCCTCGGGGCTGCTGGGCAGCATTCTGCTGGGCAGCCATCTCGTCCGGGATGTAGGCCACTTTCAACGTGAAGTTCTCCAGCTGGAATCCATTCAGTTTGTCTAACGCTCTGAAAGTTGACAAGGAGCAAGGGTGGGAAGAGAAATTGAACTTTGTAATAAACCTTTCAGCAAAGCAATACCTATCTCCCCCACTCAGGATTATCGGCTCAAAATCTTCTGAATAAAGCCACAGAACAGAAAACCCAAAACAACTTAACACCCCAAACACACACATACACATACACACACACACTAGAAAAAATTTGTCAAACATTTTTATTGAGGTGTAATTCACATACAACATTACATTAGTGTCAAGTGTACCACACAAGGACTCAATAGTCGCATATGATGTGAAATGATCAATAGGTCTAGATGACACCTGTCATCACACATACAGAATTATTTTTCTTGTGATGAGAATTTTAAGATCTCTCTCAGGAACTTTCAAATATGCAATACAATTGTATTAACTCCTGTTAACAGGCTGAGCATCACATCCTCAGCATTTACTTGTTTTATAACTAAGTGAGTACCTTTGGACTTCCTTCACCCACTCTGCCCAGTCATCTCTGGTACCCACCAATCTGCTCTCTGAATCTGTGAACTTTTGTGTGTGATGGGCTTTTTTTTAGACTCTACATGTGATTCTTTACATATTCTTATAAAATACAAACATTGAACATCTTAAGCTACAAAGGACAAGTTTCTCTCAAACTCTCACAGGAGATGGGTAGGATTTGATACTCATTCTCAGCACCTACCAAGTGCAGCCCCTGAGCAGAAGCAGCCCTGGCCGTCTGGGGTTTCCGGCCTGGCCCGGGGCGGAGAGGCGGGGAGTGATGGGGGGATGATGGGCCAAAAGAAGCCAAGGAAGCTATTTTCCACCTGATCTATCCACCCATCCATCACCTCTCTATTTTGAGAGGAGCCTTACTATTTTGTTTTTTCCATTCTGAATGTCACTATGGAAAAGCACAAAATCTTAAGTGTCCATCTCAATGAGTTTTCAGAAGGTAAGCCTGCAACCCAAATCCAGAGCGAGGACACACCAGCGCACCAAAGCTACCAGTACCTCCCTAGACTTTGAAGACCATAGACCAATTCTGTGGTAAATAAGCATATATTAGTATTAAAAGTCTGGGTAAATAAGCGTATATTAGTATATATGTTATGTACTCTCTCATATCTGGCCTCTTTTATTTACCAGGTTTATAAGATTTACTCATGTTGCTGTTGTTTACCTCACCTAAATATTTTTAAAGAGAACGCAACAAAAAACTGACAGAGAAGATATCACTAAGATACCAAAAGCACACATAAACACACTTTTAATAATACACATTCCCAAGTACACAACAAACTTAAAAACAAAGGTCCCACGCTTTCGTAAGGCCGCTCAGATTCTGTTCAATGGGCTTTAAGCTCAGCCCTGGAAGGCAAAGAAAACCAGGCATGAACCGGCCTCTCCCTACTTGCTCAGTGGTCATTTCTGGTTCCCATGTTGCTTTCTTATGCGGACATCTTTCCATTTTGCCTTAGATGAAAACAGGAAAAGAGATGGCCCCCACCAGATGGCACCAAAATCACGAAACCTAGGCAGCTGACGGAGCACCTAGGCAGCTGGTGTTCTGGGGACCCAGCCTCCTGCCCTTTTCTCCCACGTCAGCCCCTCCCCTCCCCTCACCGTCCCACAGAGCCCAGGCGTACAGAAACACGAAGGAAGGAGCAGGGTGTTTCTGCCACCAGCACCAACCCGCCAAGATGCTTCCCGGAATCACTGCTGACCACAGTAACTTCTGTAACAGACCGCTTCTTTTCATCTTTACGTACAAGCGTGTACGTCCAGTGCCTGGGATCATGGTGTACATCATTTTGTTTTGCTTTCTTCCCAAATAGACCTTGGGATGTTTCCATGTGATTTCTACGTCAGAGGGCATTCTTTTCATAAGCCTACTAGAGGCTTGATGCACAAAAATTTGTGCAAGAGTAGGCGTTCCTTCCCCCGGCTACTGGCACTGACTTCCCTCCAGCCCGCCTTCATCACAAGAAGGATGTCCGGATGTGTAGAATGACGTCGTCTAATTAGCATATTACCCTATTATTATCTAATTAATATGCTAATTAGATGTGGTGATAGGAGAAACGTGGCACAAATTATTTTACCAATGTCCTGATAACAGAACCGTAACTTAACCTGTTAATCCTTGCTTTCTCCCTCTCCTGTTTTTTCCTTAAGGGATATGGATTAAGGGCATTAGTTTGGTTCTTTTCCTTGTTGTTGCTAATCTGTCTCATTCAAGGATATTTTTAAAAATATATGTTTTTATTTTTTACAGAGAGGAAGAGAGAGGGATAGAAGGCTAGAACCACCTACAAGAGAGAAACATCGACCAGCTGCCTCCTGCACAGCCCCCACCAGGGATGTGCCCGAAACCAAGGTACATGCCCTTGACCAGAATCGAACCCGGGACCTCTCATGGATTAGGCCGATGCTCTATCCACTAATCCAAACCGGTTCCGGCTCAAGGATATTTTCCCATTGATTTTTAGAGAGAGAGAGAAGAGAGAAGAGAGAAAAGAGAAGAGAGAAAGGGAGAGAGAGAGAAAGGGAGAGAGAGAGAAAGGGAGGGGGAAAGACAGAGAACATCTATGTGAAAGAAAGAAATCGACTGGTTACCTCCAGCATGTACCTTGTCCAGGGCCAGGGATCCAGCCTGCAACCAAGGTGTGTGTCCTTGACCAGAACCAATCCCTGGACCCTTCAGTCCACAGGCCGACACCCTGTCCAGTGAGCCAAACCGGCTGGGGCTAGTTTGGTCATTTCTGAAGGACAACCGCTGAGAAATTGTCTTGATATTTATGATACTATTTTAATACAAAGTTAGTGTTGTCTCAACCAATTAGATTTTCATTCTGAACAACTTGAAACCTTTTTCAAGGCCAGGAGAAGCTCATCACTGAGGGTTCTTTCAGAAACCCACGGAACATGGACCCAAGAGTCAACTATGGCCACAGGCTCTGAGGACGGGCTCACCACACTCCTTTCCGACTAGAAACGGCACCGCCGGCTTCAGGAGGCAGGGAGGGGCTCCTGGAATCAGTCAGTGATGCTACAAAAGTCCCTCCTTCCTGGAGGGAGACAGGCGAGCTGGGACAGTCCTTCAGGGAGGTGAGCCTGCCAGTCCTCAGCCTGGGATTCCGGGCTCAGCCGAGTCCCGTGTCCCTCAGTACCAGCTCCTCGACTTGGCATAAAACTGTAACGTCAAACTTCATATGCTGCTTCTGAAAGATTCTTGTTGTTATTGTTTACTTCTTGTTTTCCTGGGGGTTTGGGGGGAGGAGAAGAGGAAAGATTCTCTCGTGCGGAGGTCAGAAGGCGCGGTGGGTGCTCCGATACCCAGCGCACTGGCTGGGCCCCAAAGGCCCCAATGCACACACACCGGTGTCCCCGTATGCTGCCAACCGGCAGTTTCCGACCTCAAACTCGGTGCCGCTGGGCAGAGCTGAGGAAGCACAGGAGGAGCCTAACCGCAGCCGGGGCTCAGCACAGAGGCTGAGGAACGAGTGAGACAGGCTTCTCTGTGCACACAGCGATGCTCAGCTCTGTCCTTGGGTGGCGTGCTGAGTCCGTGGTAGAACATTATAAAACTTTCACCGAACAGACTGTGTATGTGAGAAATGGCTCACCGGCCCACACTTCACATGTGGACTAGGAAACAGAAGCCAGGCGGAAATGAGACTTTCGGCACCATTCTCGAGCAGGCGCCCATCGGACAGGAGCACACCGGGGCAGGGTGCACGGCCATATGTGTAGCCCCTCCTCCAGGCCCTCATTGGCCGAGCGCTGCTTCCGTCACTGTTTCCTAATAGGTCACCTACATCGTGCTGTCTCCCGTTGGGTTATTTTTAAAAATGGGCTTGGGGCCTCCTGCAGTTGCCTTCACCCCCCTTTGTCTCTAGAGGAATCTTCCTAGGATGTGTGCCATCAGCCAGTCACAGCTCTCATCCTCCGTCCCGCCCGCAGCCAGTTTGCTCTGGGGAAATCCGATAGCCGCCTGGCCACATGCTGTTTCTTTTCCATGGAGGTGAGTCAGAGGCACGTTTCTTACATACAACACATGGTGAGAAGATGATGGGTGTTCACGAGATTTGTTGTGGTGATCGTTTCACAATGTATACAAATATCAAGATATGTGGGACGCCTGATACTAAGAAAATGTTAAATATCTATCAATTATACCCCAATTTAAATGAACAACTGTCATAATTATTCAAAACATATGCATTCAGCTCAGCAGAACTCAAGGGTGTTTTTCCAAGCGTGCTCCTCAGGATCCTGATTCCCGCCTTCAGCTGGCCCTGCTCTGCTGCTAATCTGAGATGATGAGGAGTTTTGTTAGTCAGTAGCACTTAACTATTGATAAAAAATTTATTAGGGCAGATCACAAGTTTGGAGGGAGGGAGGGAGGAAGAGAGAGATGGATGGGATGTAGTTTAACTAAAGGATGAGGGAGGAGGGGAGAGAGAAGAAATGAGACCAGAGAAGAATTTAAACTCATCCAAGAGTTTACACACACACACACACACACACACACACACACACCTTCGTAGTGAAAAGAGGCTGAACTAGATAGAGACCAGAATTCTAGTCCAGCTAGAACAATAAGCATCCATGTAACCCTGGAAAGGTCATGTTCTTATTTGGCACTAGGTTCCTCACCTACAAAATGCAGCGATTTGATTTCAATTAAAAAATCCCATTTCTAGAATTTGTTTTCTTCTTCCCAGACCTCACTGCTGTGTATAGCACAATTCTAACAAAATGAGATTTAACCATTATTGAAAAGTCACACAATTCAGCTTTCTACTTGTACCAAGAATAAAAGGTTGAGACATACAATCTATAATATGCTAATCAGACCAATGTCCTTCCAGACAAAGCCAGGGCTGAGGGCAGCCCGGGTCCCGGGTGCTGGAGGGAGGAGGTACCAGCAGCCGGGGGGAGGAAGGCCTACTCTTGCACGAATTTCGTGCACTGACCTCTGGTTCAGTAATAACTACCGGAAGCCTGCTCACAGGACTGCAGGGGTGCAACTTACAGAAATAATTATTGCCAAAGCCGGAAGATTTACCTTCCAAAGGACTGGATCAATTACACTGTTTCTAAAAGCCCAGGCACATACACTCAAAAAGCAAAATCTCTGCCAACAACCTGTGCTGCAGAGGACTGGACACATAGACTGTGGAGGGGGTGAAAGACTAGGCAGAGATTACAAACAGTATAAATATTGTCAATGGAAATAATGAAACCACAGAATGATCTTTGTCATTTTAAGTTATGACATGTGGGACAAAGTCTGCAAAGCTTGGTGGTTCTCTCTGAATGGCAAGAAACTCCTTTGTCTTACTGCTTTATCTGTTGTTTCTTTTTCCAGAATAAATCTTCTAGTTAGTACATTATTTTTACAGTTTAAGGGTGATTTCCCTCCCCTTAGCCATCAGCCAAGTTGTTGAAAACACTTCTAACCATCACAGTGTGCACCGGATGTGGGTCTTCAAACTGATACGGAAGGATCTATCTTCAATGATAGCTTCACAATATAAACAAACTATACTCTTACTCCCTAACGAAAATAAACATCAGAAATAAGAGCCTAGCCAAAGCCAGTCTGGCTCAGTGGTAGAGCATCGGTCTGCGGACTGAAAGGTCCCGGATTCGATTCCGGTCAAGGGCATGTACATTGGTTGCGGGCACATCCCCGGTAGGGGGTGTGCAAGAGGCAGCTGGTCGATGTTTCTCTCTCATCGACGTTTCTAGCTCTTTATCTCTCTCCCTTCCTCTCTGTAAAATATCAGTAAAATATATATTAAAAGAAGAAATAAGAGCCTAGAAGAAAAGTATAAAAACTAAATGCCTGCCAATTTTGGAGGGTGTTTCCTTGTCACACATGACAAATCTTCCTGTGAGCGAGGCTTCCTTGGACAATGTTACCTGAGCACCTCGGGGAGGAAAGGGGTGTCCCGAGGCCAAGCCTCTCGCTCCAAGGAACAAGTGATACATTAAGTACATTCTCTGTGGGTTTTTTTAATGAATTATTATTATTTTATTCATTTTATTATTTTAATAATTCAAGACTTCAAGTTAAAACAAAAAGGTATTTCCTCGTAATATATTACTCTGAACCTTTGATTTTTCTAACCACAAGGTGGCAGGAATTTCCATGTTAAGTTCTTAGAGTCAGCCTTATTGAGGAATCAAGTAACAAAGAGGCAGCCACAAAGCCTTCAAACTCGGTTCCTACCTCTGAGTATCAGCAGCCAGTCATTACCTGGAATGGAGTATAAATGAAGTATATTGAGCAAGAACTGAGTATCATCAGCAGAAATGAGAAATGTTGGAAAATGCTTAATAGCTGCTAACTTTGGAGTTCTTGTGAGGAATTATGATAGGTGTTTTGGAAGCACTACGTAGGTTCTCTCAACAGCCTCATGAGCTAAGAGGCTGTAATTATTCCCATTTTACAGGCAGGTGAACTAAGACAGATCAACTGACCAGAATGACAGGCCCACCTCTGCACCGGCACATCCCAGCTACAGTCTCCCAAGCATCAGGCACAAGGAAAGAAAAGTCAACCGAGAACATAGACTCCGCCCTCATGACCTGAAGAGATGAGCTTTGAACGGGCTCTTATTTCTGGTGCTTATTTGTGTCAGGGCAAGGAAATCGCGCCGCGGTGGTTTGGGCAGCAGACAGCTCTGCGGGCGCGGCCCAGAGGACAGTGCGCAGGCTCCGTGGAGCAGGTCCTGGAGGGGTCGATCGCCTTCCCAGCTCAGACCACCTCCCGCTGCTCTAAAAGCAGCCCAGAACCAGGGATGGGCAAGGATTATCACTATTTCCTTAGAGCCCATGTGCCAGCCATTTGATAAGCCTGTCTTTCTATAAATATGTGCCTAAATGAATGACTAGATTGGTTTTGTCAGCTCTCATTGTGTAGCTGAGAAAACTGAAGCTCAGAGT
The DNA here is from genome assembly GCA_963924515.1 of Vespertilio murinus. Taxonomy (NCBI): domain Eukaryota; kingdom Metazoa; phylum Chordata; class Mammalia; order Chiroptera; family Vespertilionidae; genus Vespertilio; species Vespertilio murinus. The sequence goes on along the minus strand of OZ004712.1, from coordinate 11,223,410 downwards.
CAGGGTTATAGTCAGAGGCCACAATTTCTCCACAACATGCAAGAAGTGCAAGATCCAGTGCCTTGCAAATAAAGTCAATTCTCCTCACAGAATGAGAATGTACTCTCCATCTCTTTAAGAAGAAAAACTTACTAGAAAATGTTCAGAACACTGCATCACAAAACTGACTTTTCCATTCTTTAAATCTATTAACTTTCTCTGAATTATTTTCTAATACTCTTTGCTCTTTGGCATCTGTGAGGGAGAGAAAACCCGTAGTCTTGTAAGGAAACTCACCGTGGCGATCCCTCTCCACTTGCTCCAGCGGGAGGCCGCCCCCGAGGACGGGGACTGCCCTTCGTCACCAGCCATGTTTGGTCAATACGCAGGACTATTAGAATAAGACCGTGTCCCTCTTTGAAATGCTCATTTATCTGGTTAAGGTGTTTAATTACCGTATTTGCCGGCGTATAAGACGACTTTTTGGCCCTGAAAGATATGCCTCCAAGTGGGGGGTAGTCTTATACGGCGACTATATAACAAACTCTGTATTTTGAGTGGAAATGTTAGGGGGTCGTCTTATACGCCGGCAAATACATATTTTTCAGGGCCAAAAAATCGTCTTATACGCCGGCAAATACGGTACTGAAATGACAGATTCCCAACAACCATTTTCTCTCCCCTTTGGACCAACAAGACCCTGCCGACCTCTGACGACACTCCCGTTACCCTGCCGTCGGGGTGGGTCACTGGCAGCGGATTCTGCCCTGGCTCCCCATCGGCCCCTCCTGAGCTTGTCTCGGAGCCTGGAATGTAGGGGCTCTAAATATCAGCCAGTCCCCCCGACTCAAGTTCAAAACCAACAACGTTCTCCCATCGTCCAGCTAGCTGGCTATCCTCACCTAAGTTTCCAACCAGGACAAGCTCTGACAATCTCTAAATACGCTTGGGTTCAGCATGCTACCCCCTAGTGTCCATCCAACAGAGTCGGCTGTGCAGGCATTCATTGGAGATCTTCGTGAAGAGGGGCATGTAAGACTAATGAGGCCTGTGTCTCACTGCCCTCACTCTTACCTCCGCTCCAGTCCACTTGGGGTATTAAACGTGAACATTTTCTGTTCTTCCTTAGTACACATTATTGTTGAAGAATAAAGTTTGTAAAAATCAGTTTTACCACTCACACCACAATTTCTAAGATGTTAAAAACCTCATGTTAACTGTTAATTTTTTTTAATGAGTGAAAGATACAAACAGAAGGAAAAACAGAATATTTTTAAATGTCTTAAAAGTCTCATTAAAAATGAATGTCAAAAGCCTCATTTATTCGGGGGAAAAAGTTGCACGAACATGAGCAGATGTGCTTTTCACCACAGGGTCAGCAAAGCCCGGTAAAGCTGTGTTCGGGGGTCAGAGGAACGCACTCACATGGGACCCATGGGAATTTAAACTAGTTCAGATTCTATGAAAGGAACTTGCCAATATTTAAAAAACATTTAATAAATATCTTGATCTATTTCTAGGAATTTAACCCACACCCATGTTCACACACATGCAAAGTGAGGTGTGACCAGAGAGACTCTACAGCAGCCGTTTCAAACCAGGGCAGCGGCGTTAGTAACTGTGCAGCACCGGCCTGTTTCCTCGGCGGCTCTGACCTTCCCCTTAGATTGCCGAATGACGACAGCCATCTGGTGTGTCAAAGCTTCACCTATCCTCTGTCAGACAGGCACCAAATAGAATCTGGGTTTTGGTGTGCAGCAGACAGTTAGTAATTGGTTTGTGTGCCAAGAGCGGAAAAGGGTTGAAATCGCTCCACTCCAGCCTTGCTCATAACTGCAGGAGACTCAGAATAAGCCAAACCTTCCATTTGGAACTAAGTCATTCTATATTCATACAATGAAATTCTATGCAGCTTTAAAAAATGGGTTTCTATGTACAAAACACTCAAATGCTAGGGAATAATTTGTGTAAAAAGGAGAAAAAATAGACACATATGTTTGTCTTCCATATGGTCACCCTCAAGCACGCTGGGGGACAGCACTGGGGGAGCTGCACCGGGCCCGTGTGTGCACCTTTACACGTCGAACCGTGTATTACCAGCCACTATAAAGACGGAGCCCCGCTGTAATGCCAGTGCCGTCTCCTCGCCAGCCCACCTGGCCTTCCCTGGCTCCTCCCGGAGCGGGCACAGCGAGCCCCTCACCTTCCCCTCGGGCTCCGGGCTCCGGCGGCCGGGTGGTCCTTCCCCCCCCCGTCCCCACGGCCTGCCCTGCGCCCGGAGGTGGTGAACACTCCCTGGCCCCGACCTCCGCTCTCTGCTGCGGGGCACCCTCAGCCATTCCTCTGCTGGCAACAGGAGCAGACAGGCCAAAGGCAGCTTTTGTGGGACCCTCATTCCCCCTCTCAGTCAGTTCATTAGATCAAGCCGAGAGAAGTGTCTTTTCCTAAGGAAGATGGTTTTATCTGTAATGCTCAGCCTCCCCATTGCATCGGAATACATTTCCCCCACCAATCTACAATCAAATTCCATTGGTTCCATGTCTGCACTCTCCTAAATGGCAACAGTAACCATTAGGAAAATCAGGGAGCAAGAAAACAACATTTAACACTACAGCTTAACACATGACCTACTTACCAGCTGTGAATAACACAGCAATAATGCACGTGTCGTGTCAGTAAGGGGAAAGCCTTCATGTATTTGATGACCCCCAGGTCCACAGCTTTTGGCAAACAGGTGTAGTTCAGCTTCCTCCCATACCCCCTACCACTGACATGTTGAAAAGGTAATAAAATTTTAACCAGTGCAAATTCTTATTATACCGTCAAACATTAAAAGATTTGCAATGTGAAATTTGGCAAAATAAAGTTTATTTCTGCTATTCACTGGGCCAAAATGTAAGTACTGCACTTAACCTGCTTACTCCCCACAGAGATAGAAAGGGTCCATCTGCTTACTGTCTGGCTTGGTCCTTACTGGAATAGGTCACGTTTACCACTGCAGTTTCCGAGTCAGTGTTCACTGAAGGGAGAAAAAAGGAAGAGAAAGAAACAAGTTAGTCTTCTTTTTACGGCCCCCTTTACAAATTTGAAAGCAATTGAGAAGACGTGTACCTTGCTCACAGCTTTCCACCACTCCATACTGGCCTAGCAAACTATCCAGCACCTATCGGGAGGGGGAGAAAATTACACATTTTCAGTTTCCCAAGGTATTTCGAGGGCAGAAATGTTTGAAAGTCACAAAGAACTGTGATGAAAAAGAGCCCCCCAAATTAACTCGACTAACAGTGAGGGAAGGGCACCATTGTGGGGGCCCCTCTCCTGCGTCCCCCAAGACCCCGGACCGCGGGCTCGTTTCCTGGGAAGCAGCCCAGCGTGTTCCCAGCACGGCCGCCGGTCCCCAAGGCTGGCGCGGCAGGAAGCCTCCATTTCCCACACACACAGCATTAGAATTGCCGCACCACGCTTCCTCCGTGCACACAAAGTCACGAGACAGGGCCCACGTCAAGTTTCATCTTTAAGATGTTCCTTCTCAAAGAACTTCTTTTTATAGCTAGCATGGACTCATCGGAACAGACGACTCTCAAGGCAGGCCAGCAAAATGAAGAAAGAACAGAGTTGATATTCTACCTGGAGCTAGAGACTAAGCTGAGTGGGTATATCAATACTTAGTAAAAGGTATAAAAAAAGATTCGAACATTTCTAAATCTATACTAGGCTGGAAAAAGCACAATTTGCAACTGTCAGCCTTAGCACCTTCCCTGCGGCCGCACTATTCCACTGTGCGTGTTAGTCTAACGCGGGGCCGTGAGAGAAGCACCTGCATTTTATCCGACCATGAACTGTGGGTGTAACTCTCATCAGTACGAACCAAATCCAACTGTCCTTCGCTTCCAAGAACTAGAAAAAGATGTTTTTGAAAAATAAACTAAGATGAGATTCTATTATTTATAGGGAGCCAATTTTTAAAATATATATATTTTATTGATATTTGACAGAGAGGAAGGGAGAGAGATAGAGAGCTAGAAACGTCGATGAGAGAGAAACATTGACCAGCTGCCTCTTGCACGTGCCCACAACCAATGTACATGCCCTTGACCAGAATCGAACCCGGGACCTTTCAGTCCGCAGACCAACGCTCTACCACTGAGCCAAACAGGTTTCGGCAGGGAGCCAATTATTCATTAATTTAATGCAAACTTTGGAGGACGGGCCCCTGAGAATGTGTCTGGCCCAGCACACAGTAAAGCATCCAGAAGCGCACTGAGTGGTCAGGGTAACGAATTCCTGCTAAACTTTAAGCAACTTCCTCTAAAGGAACCTTTATTTTACATGGTATCTTTCAGGCTTTCATCTACGGATTCTGATTTGAAAACTATAAGCAGGTATGTCCAGGAATGAGCTTTTTATTTTCCCCCCATTTTATTATTACTATTTTGAAATGTCTTTCTTGATTTCAGAGAGGGGGAGGGGGAGAGAGAAACATCAATGATGAGAATCACCGAATGGCTGCCTCCGGCACGTCCCCCATGGGGATCAACCCGCAACCCAGACATGTGCCCTTGACCAGAATCGAACCTGGGACCCTTCAGTCCACAAGCCTGATGCTTTATCCACTGAACCAAACCAGCCAGGGCTATTTTGCCCCATTTTAAATAGGTTAATACCTATTTGTGAATGGGGAGTCATTAATTTTCTCATAGTGATGTTTTGACGTGAATTTCCTTTGAGTGGGGCCTATTAATAGCAGCACACTAATCTCTGTCTCTAACTACAGCTGCTATTAAATCAGAAAGCTTCAGAGCCCTCAGCTGACCACAGCATCACGGTCGGTCTCGGACACCAGGATGCACGGCCATGAACCAGGATTTCCGCTCCCTCCTGTCCCCGGCGCCGGAACGCACAGGCCGGAGCCGTCCCCGCCCGCCCGCCGCTCCCGGTGAAGGAGGACTTCTCAGGGGAAGCTCTCCCCGACAGTGTCCGCCTGCTTCCGAGGTGGATCTGACACGTGTGTCATATTGATCACAGACATCTTTTATAAAAGCAGGAAAATATAGAAAACTTCTTATAATGTGCCACCCAAAGAGGTAACATGTAACACCTTAAAATCTAAAAAAAAGCAACCTATGTGTATTTTTAAGACAAAAATGTTTCAATGCCAAAAATGTTTTATATGCATATTAATAGAATTCTAAAGAAATATTTGAATTCATTCCATCTTAAGTAACTAAAGCAGCAGAATGGTCCAGCTACCATTTGAAACCTAACTTTTAAATGAAAGCCCCTCAAACAGGAGGGCTTTATAGCAACTTGGTTATCTTGAGGGGCAGGGGTGTGGAGATGGTGGTGATGGAGGAGGAGTGTAGCAGGTAGGAGCCTATTTAATATGTTTATTTAAATAAACATCATTCTTAATTCTTCCTAAAAGCAGTTTTTCAATAAATATGTTACTGTCCATATTCTTTAGCTTATATAAACCTGCAAAAATAATGCTAAAGAAACTAATGCTCTGCAAATGGCCCACTGGCAAAGTGACATAAGTTATATTTCTTTTTATATATGAACACAAAAATATACACATTATTTATTTATATGTAAATTAGAGGCCCAGTGCATGAAATTCGTGCAGAGGGGGTGGTGGTGTCCCTCAGCCCGGCTTGCACCTTCTCACAATCTAGGATCACTGGCTCCTAACCACTCGCCTGCCTGCCTGCCTGATCACCCCAACTACCTCTGCCTGCCAGCCTGATTGCCCCCAACTGCCCTCCACTGATTGCCTGATCTCACCCCTGCTTTCTCCCTGCCAGCGTGATCTCACCCCTAACTGCTTGTTCCTCCACAGGCCTAATTGCCCCAACTGCTTGATCCTTGCCAGCCTGATCTCACCTAACTACTTGCTCCCCTGCCAGCCTGATTGCCTCTAACCGCCTCTGCCTCAGCCCCCACCACCGTGGCTTTGCCCAGAAGGAAGTTGGACATCTGAAAGATGTCTGGTCGACCCAGTCTAATTAGCATAGATATATGCATACATACAGGTAGATAAATAAATGATACAAGAAAACTTTTAACTTAAAAAAATCAAGGAAATATAGATTTTTCACTGCACTACTGTACAAAGTTTAATATGTTGAAAACAAAATTCCTCGTAGAGTTAAACATTCTATTTCTAGCCGAAACCAGTTTGGCTCAGTGGTAGAGCATCGGTCTGCGGACTGAAGGGTCCCAGGTTCGATTCCGGTCAAGGGCATGTACCTTGGTTGCGGGCACATCCCCGATGGGGGGTGTGCAAGAGGCAGCTGGTCGATGTTTCTCTCTCATCGACGTTTCTGGCTCTCTATCTCTCTCCCTTCCTCTCTGTAAAATATCAATAAAATATATATTTAAAAAAAATAAATAAATAAACATTCTATTTCTAGATAATAATAAATGTTACTGATTATCAGAACTATCCTGTGTGTAAAATCTCGGGGGGGGGGGGGGGGGCGGCAGGATTAGAAACTACAATTCTATCCTCTAAAAATGGTGAATTTTATTGTGTGTAAATTATACTTCAATAAGTCTTGCTCTAAAAAACAAACAAACAAACAGAAAACAAAAGGCCACACACTATAATTCTTAAAGGAAAAATAGGTCCACCATCAATCTTGGTTGAGGACCAGTTAACTAGACAACTTAGCGGGTGTCTATAGACACCCGAGATGAATTTCAATGGGTCTTTGAGGTCTTCACTCGCCATTTTTTGTGTAAGTGTTGGGGGTCATCACAACTGAGAGATGGGGAAAGACTGTCAATAACCCAATCAGAATCACAAATTCCAGACGGGTTTCCAACCCCCAGGTGCTAGAGCAACGCTATGTAGCCGAGGCATTCCTCCGAGCGCTGCTTGGAGCAGGACTACCACCCTGTGTCCTGCCACCCCACCCACCGAGCTCCCCACCGAGCTCCCCGCGTAAATACAGCTTCCTCCTCCCCAGTCCTCCCTGTGGACTGGCCTACATTACGGGAAGAAGAGACAAATGTTCCTGTATCTGTGGCATAAACCGCCCACGGCCATCCCTAGGTTCTTGCCTCCTCTCAGTTCCTAGAATGTCTTGTCTCTTCTCCCATCTATCTCAACCACAAATGTTTCTTTTAAACAGCCTTGTTTTAATGGTAAAAACAAACAAAACCCAGAATACTTCCACTGCACATTTCCAACATTTCCACAATTTCATAACAAACCGGAACCCTCACTCCTAAATGAACTTACTTTACTCAAGCCCACAAGAAAACGTTTCTCTGTGCTCATGTAAGTTTAAACTCCAGCTGGGAGGGGAAGACGCCACCAAAACAAATTAAAGCCACAGAGGGAATGAACGACTTGGCGGGATCCCCCCTTTTCTATATATTTAAAACTTAAAAATCTCAAATGTTCAGCATTTTTTTTAAAAAGTAAAAGTTCATCCAAATGCAGAAATAGCAAGAAAGAAGCACACGCTTCAACACAAAGATTGTCACTTTCCTTAACGCAGTTGTGAAGACTTAGATCATTCAAACAGCCTAGAGTGGAAACAATCTAACTGCCACCGACTGAGGCGGGACAAGCACCATGTGGTACAGCCACACAATGGGGTGAAGTACTGACACACGATACCACGTGGACGAGCCCTGAAAACACTAAGTGGAAGATGCCAGTGCCAGAGGACCACATCTTCAGGGTTCCGTTCGTATGAAACGCCCAGAATAGGGGGCTCTGTGGAAACAGAAGGTACGTTAGTGTGTGCGAGTGGAAGGGTGGCGGTTAAAGGTTTCTTTTGAGGTGATGAACATGCTCTAAAATTGACTGTGGTGATGCCTGCACTTATCTGTGATCATACTAAAAACCACAGAATTGTGCACTCTAAATGGGGAATTGTGCAATATGTGAATTATAGCTCAATAAAACTTAAAAATAACTAAGATCAACAATAGTAGCTTGCCCTAAACGGTTTGGCTCAGTGGATAGTGCGTCGGCCTACAGACTCCAGGGTCCCAGGTTCGATTCCGGTCAAGGGCATGTACCTTGGTTGCGGGCACATCCCCAGTAGAGAGTGTGTAGGAGGCAGCTGATTGATGTTTCTCTCTCATTGATGTTTCTAACTCTCTAACACTCTCCTTTCTTCTGTTAAAAAAAAAATCAATAAAATATATTTTTTAAAATACTTAAAAAAAAAAACAATACTAGCTAATCACCTGGGCTTGTTTAACCCTTGAAGTATTAAAGTAAAATTTCATCAGTTTTGCCATTACGTATGTACTCATGAAACCACTGTCATAATCAAAATAAGGTTCTTCATGCCCTCTTCAATCTAGTAGCCTAATTTATTCAAACACAAACACCAAAATAAAGATAGTTGAAAAACTACCTTTGTAATTCACACATGATCAGATTTCCTCTGCCACGGTAACGCCACCTCCCCCACCTTCCCCTGCATGCCCCCAGCAAACCCCCACAAAACTAGCTATTTCCAGCTGATCCCCCCGGGCACCCTCTGCTGATGACGCGTTCTTTACACCCACTGCTCAGCCCTTCACACTGAACCAGAGGCCTAATTGGCCTCCTCGCCTCAGCCCACCACCCCATGACCATTCTCCTGGAAGTTTCTCCTCTCCAGGGGCTTCTGAATGCACACAGAACTTGTCCAAACTACAGCAACTGAAGGAGGCCATCAGTGCTCCGGTACAGCCTGCCTCTTCCAGCACCTTTGACACGCTTCCCCCGCACCTGCACTCCGCCACACCCTCAGAGTAGGGAGAGCCCTCTTGTTTCCATGGCACCCGAGCTTACCTAATCCTGCGAATGAAAGCAATGACACTTTATAATCTCTTCACTGGTCTTTCTTCTCCCACTGGACTAGTGATTATTAACCATAGTGCTTGACTATATGTCAAGTGTGTTGCAAGCAATCTATCCCTAATTGTTACACTGGCTTCCATGTATATATGTCAGAAACTTTGTATTCAACCTGAGTAATTTCACCTTCATTTTCCTGAAGCTCATTATTAAAGTCCACCTAGTATTGCTACCTCCTACTCTGAACCCTCAGATTCATTTTTACTGCCAACTGATTGTTCTCATAACAGTTAGGCCTGCACTGTCCCAGTGTGACAGCCGCTGGCTACATGGGACTATTTGGCACTAGAAATGTGCTCAAATGTAAAATAGATGCCATATTTAGAAGACATAGTAAAATAAAATGTTTTAAATATTGATTACAAGTTAAAATTATAACATTTTAGCTACATTTGCTTTAGCAAATTATTAAAATTAATTTCACCTGTTTTCTTAACTTTATTTTTATGTGGCTACTAGAAAATTTTAAATTCCCTAATGGCCTGCATTATCTTTCCATTGGACAGTGCTGGGATAGACTGATTTTTAAAATAATTTTTTATTTCCAATTAATTTGATATACATCATTATGCTAGTTTCAGGTGTACACCCGTGACCAGACATTACACAACTTAGTAAGTGATCACCCCAATAAATCCCACACCCATCCACCACACCTAGTTATTAGAATATTAACTATATTTCCTGTGCTGTACTTCTTAAAGCTGAGCTAACCAACTCACACCCTAGAAACTCTTAAGAGCTTCCCTTCGTACTGAAATAGCATCCAAAATCCCTAACACGTGTCGGAAGGCCTGTGTGACCCCCTCATCATCCAATGCACGCTCTCCTCCCCAACCACACTGGCCTTTCCACAGTGACTTCTGGGAGACACCCCGGGGTGCTTTCCAGGAGCAGCACTGTCCCACGTGGTTTTTCTACACTAACTCATTCAGGCCACACAATCCCATGAGGTATCGTCCCGTTTCACAGGTGGGTAAATTACAGCATAGATTCCAAGTGATGGAGAAATGATTTAAGCCCCAGCTGTCAGAGCCCACACTCTTCCCCACACGCTGAACTAAGTTGCCCCATTTCTTTACACAATTAAATTGAAATATGATGACACAAACTAAAACCAGTTCAATCCTGACTTTGCTTGAAGATCATAATCATCATCTGGTAGGCAAAGAACTTTATTGACTCCCATGTTTCAAGTGCTATTACTATACTTTTATGCACCTTATTCAGATGAAGGTATTAACCAGCATTAACTTTTTCTATATTTTACTAACAAATATTTGTATAAAAAAAAAAAAAAAACCACTCCAAATAATATAAACTTAGGACCCCTTTTGACCACCTGCTTTTAAACTATTTACTTATCCCAAACTCTAAAAAAAAACCATGGTCAGTTTGGTGGGTCTCTCCAGATGGTTTTAGAAATATGTGTGTCACATGAAAAGATGCTCAACATCATTAGTCCCCAAGGAAATGCACTTCAAAACCAAATGAGATGTTGCTTTATACCCAATAGAAGTGGCTATATTAAAGGAAAACAATAAGTCTTGGCAAAAATATTTAAAAATTAGAAACCTCATGTAAGCGAGAGAAATATAAAATAGCACAGCCTCTAGGAAAATATGGCAGTTACTAATATATATATAATTACCATATGACCTGACAACTCCCTTCTGGATAAATACCCAGAAGAACTGAAGCAGAGATTTGAAGAAATAGTTATGCACCTACGTCATAGCAGCATGATTCACAAGTACCAAATAGTAGAAGCAACCCACTGGAGAAACAAAACGTGGTCTACACATACAGTGGAATATGATTCAGCAGAACACAAAAATGAAGTACTGATACACACTACCATGTGGATGAACCTTGAAAACATTATGTTCAGTGAAATATGCCAGACATAAAAGGTCACGTATTGCATATTCCATTTATCAGACTGGTAACTCCACAGAGACAAAATGGGCGAATGGTCGTCGGGGGCTAGGGGAAGGGAGGATTGGGAGTGAGTGCTAATAAACAGGGAGATTCTTTTGGGGCTGATGACAATGTCCTGGAATTAGTAGTGATGGTTGTACAACCTCATCAATACACTAAAACCCACTTGGTAAATTTTATAATTATGTGAATTTTAAAGGTTTTTTAAAAATGTGTGTGTGTGTGTGTGTGTGTGTGTATTCACACATGTATCCATAGAGGACAAATATTTTGACCTTTTAAATTTTGTAAAATTAATGTATTACTGTCCTAAATATTTACATACTAGAGGCCCAGTGCATAAATTCGTGCATGGGTGGGGTCCCTCAGCCTAGCAGGTAATTGGGGCCCAATTTTGGTCTTGCCCATCCCAATCCGGGCTGGCCAGCTGACCAGCTTGGGGGGAGAGGACCATGGGAAGTTGACCGGCTAGGGGAAGGACTGCAGGAGGTTGGCCTGCTGGCCAGGCGGAGGGACCATGGGAGGCTGGCCAGCCAGGAGGAGGGACTGTGGGAGGTTGGCTGACCACCGAGGGTTGGCTGTGGGAGCACACTGACCATCAGGGCAGCTCCTGTGTTGAGCATCTGCCCCCCTGGTGGTCAGTGCACATCATAGCTACTGGCCAGTCGTAATGGTCACTTAGGCTCATATTATATATATATATATATATATATATATATATATATATATATATATATATACTTTCTTACTCCACAATGTGGCTATTAACCCCATTTTGCAGATGAATCAACAGAGGCAGATTTTATATAACTTGCTTAATATGACATTATTCATCTTGCTTTTTCTCTGTCATCTTGGTGGCCAATCCATGTTGGTAAATACAAATCTAGCACATTCATTTTAACTGCCACGTGGAATTCCACAGCACCAGCTATTAACCTGCTGTCTTTTCTCCAGTCCCCTCCCATCACAGCAGCCCCCAAACCTTGGACACTGAGCCTCCTGTGGTCCACCCCCACATGCCACAGGTCTTGGGAGAATCCGGCAGAGAGCCGGAAAGCAGTGCCTGCCCAGGCCTCCTCCAGGCCTCAGCCCTAAACCAAAAACCCAAACACTAGGGAGGGAATCCTAGCCGCAAACCCGTTTCTCTCACTCGCTCATTCCTTGTGCGGAAAGGCTGGGATTTCCTCTCAACAGCTACAAATTACTAGAGCAAAGGGAGAGTCAGCAGTACAAAAGCCTAATTACAATTCTAACATAATCCTGGGTAAAGGCACTGATTAAGAAGTAACTTATCCAAGTGAAGTGAAAAATATCCAAAAGTAAGTGGCCCCCAAAAGTGGTAGTAGACTATACCAAATGTTGGCATTCTACTCTCCTTTAAAATTTTAATCTTTTTAAAGAGAGATGGGGGGATGAGGAGGAAACAAAGAAAGAGGATGGGAAAGAGAAAGAAAGACAATGATTTGTTGTCCACTTATTTATGCATTCATTGGTTGATTCTTATATGTGCCCTGACCAGGGATTGAACCCACAAACTTGACATATTAGAACGACGCTCTAACCAACTGAGCTACCTGGCCAAGGCTACAGTTTACTTATTTTTAATAGAAATAAAAACAGCTAGAGAAGGAAAAGAAAGGTGGGTTCAAAGTCAGTATTAATATTTCCCATAAAAATGACTTCTTCAGATGTGCATTAGTGATTCTACTGGGCTCCATGGAGCCTTATAATAAAATACCTGGAACTGATAAATGGGTGAACAATGTTTCATATTCATATACTGAAATACCACCAGGCCACATGAAGGAATGAAGTACATTCTACAATATGGATGCACCTTGAAAATATTATGCTAAGTAAAAGAGGCATGTATTATGTACTTTATTTCTATGACATGTCCACAATAAAGTAAACCCACAGAGACAGAAAGTAGATTCACGGTTGCTAGGGGCTGGAAGATAGGAAGGTCAGTGACCGTTAACAGCTATTGGGTTACTTTTTAAAAAAAAATATTTTATTGATATTTTACAGAGAGGAAGGGAGAGAGATAGAGAGCTAGAAACGTCGATGAGAGAGAAACATCGACCAGCTGCCTCTTGCACATCCCCCACCGGGGATGTGCCCGCAACCAATGTACATGCCCTTGACCGGAATCGAACTCGGGTCCTTTCAGTCCGCAGACCGATGCTCTACCACTGAACCAAACCGGTTTCGGCTATTGGGTTACTTTTTTGGGGGGAGGGGGAAAATTGTTCCAGAATTAGATAGAGGTAATGGTTCCTAACCCTGTGAATATATTAAAAAACACTGAATTGTACATTTGAAAGGGATGATTACCAACGTTTGACTTGAGAAAAGGCTTTCTAAGATTCAGAAGGGACAAAAACAAGCGTTTCTATTTTAAAAGGTTAAAATGGACAGCACTCTCTGCATGAAGATGGACAGTGTCAGCTTCTTAGTGAGAATAGCCCAACTCCTCTGCCCTCAGTGGGCACTCAGCAAGCCTCATCACGTGCTGAGAGTCCACCCACCTCAGCTTCCAGACCAACAACTTGCTGTCACCCAGGCTCAGCATGTCTTCTGCCCACAGGTGGCCTCCCCTTGGCCCACACAAAGTCTGTGCCTGTCACCTCACCACTAATTACCCTGCCAGGCTGTGCCAGGTAACTTAGACACCACACGTAAATCCGACACCTTAGCCTTCCAATACCTAACAGCTACTTCACCTGTAATGAATGACAGCCTCATGTCCAGAGAACGTGGGCATATAACCTTCCCTTCACTGAACAAACATCTGCAACTGCCAAGGAGAAGAAAGGCCCACACTGCGGTAAGCAGAGTCCAGATGCACACAGAACATTGCAGTCAGTTCTGTGTCCTCCTCTCAGAGACACAGAACCCAGGCCGCAGAGGGAAACAGCTGAGGGTCCGGGAGTGCCTCAGACAAGGCCCAGGTGAGGGAGCTGGAGTCGTGCGTCTCCGATAAACAATGACCGCCCTCGATGTGCTCTTCACGTACCGGGAGGATTTGTAGACGTGAGTGAGGTCGCAGACACTCTCAAGGGAGCAGTAGAGATGTACGGGAGTCAAATGGATAGGCTTTTAATAGATCGTCCAGCCCAAGGAGACAAATAAGGATCTTCTTGCATTCCAGCTGCAAACAACTGGTTGTGACTGTCCTGACGTGTTTAAGGAGGATTCCGAGGCGTCATCCAGGCTGGGGGAAGGAGGGGAGGGGAGCTCTCCCTGAGAGTCAGTCCTCCTGCCGTGGAAGGAGGGGGGCATGGCCCAAGTCCACGTTTCCCACCACCGACCCCGCTCAATGGACTGGGCCCTTCCGGGCACACAGGTCCACGCATGCTCCTCGAACTTTGGTAAGCCGAACAATGAACCTTGCCCATGTGTACACCGTAATTATTTGCATGGGCATATGGGTTGTTGATTTCAAAAACTAATTGGTTGTTGAGGGTCTAAAGGTAGGGAACCAGGGGTCTGGTTTCCACACGAGGTCTTTTAGCTACAGAAAAGCCTACCCATTAAAAAAATAACTACTTCCCAAAGGGATGAAGCAGCTCACCAAAGACAACTAACACGGACTTTTCGGAATATATACAAGAAAAAATAAAAGCCAGGGGAAATGAAGGATTTAAAAAATGAGTATGAAATCAGTAGTAAAGTTAAAACCCTAAAACACACTTTAAAGCAGAGGTGACCCATAAACTCAGTAACAGACGGCCTGGACCCAGTCCACAGAAGGGAACGAAAGCTCTATTACATACAACAAAGCTCTGTCTCCAGCAGCAGAGGGAAGCATATGAGCAAAGATCCTCTTATTAAACAAACATTAATTAAACAGTAAGTCAGGATAAAATCCCAGTGTTCAGAAACAAAGCTGTGTCTGATGAAAGACTTGCTCGCGTTTAGACATGGTTAGGTCATGTCTTTTATTGGGGGGTGGGGGAGATGATGAAGATTATGTGAAATCAGAAATATTTGTTCAGCTGGGGAATTTCAAGCAGGGTTCCACAATCCTGGAGTACTGGCAGTGCACAGAGCACACTCTGGGTTGATGGACATCAGATTTGCTGAGAAGGAACATGGAGGTAATGACGGGGATAAACTCAGGCTTAGCATTAATCCATCCTGATGAGGCCAGGGTCTTGGTCATGGGTGGCCCAGTAACACAGTCACAGAACAACACAGGTCACAGAAGAAGCAACCGCAGGTCCCCTGTTAAAGGTGTTCTGCCATCTGCATCGCGAACATGAACCGCTGAAACATCTTATGACCCAGGGCATTTCCTGCCTTGTGACAGGAACTATCTTCCTCACTAAGAGTCTCGCCGTATGCAAAACATCGCTGGAAGTCTTCTGAAAGGAAGGTTATAAAAGCCACTGCTTCCCTGTGGCTTTGCGTGGAGAAAGTGCAGTGGGTTTTAAGTATATAACAAAAAAGAGCAATAAAAAACAATCAGAGTTACTCCTGTTAAACTACATTGCAAAAGCATCCCTAACAGTGAGGACAGTTAGGGTCACTCCCGTCACTAACCATACGTTTTATAAAAAGTAACGTTTATGAACAGCAAAGGAGGGAATGAAACATTTGAGCATTTGGCTAGGGAGAATAGGAGTAAAACCTCCGAGGGAAAGAACTTTCCAGAAACATACCTTCCCTCTGGGCGTAGAGGAAGGGGGGATGAGGAGGCCCCCGTAACAAGGCAGTTCCCGGTGGAGATGAGGCATTTAGAACTCTTTGTGGCCCATTGACAGGAGTTGATAGCCACTAAATCTAACCACAGAAATCAAAGCTTGGCTTTTTGACCAACTTTACCATTTTATTTTTCTAATAATCTCTGTATTTCATACAGTCAGTGAGTGAGTGGGAGTTTTAAAAACCGGTCTCCCCACCTAGCTGGGGAAAGGACGACTTAGGAAGCCGTTCTCACTGAGAAAGCGTCCCCGCTTCGGAGGCGGCAGTAGAATGCTGCGGTCGTTCGGGTGCCGGCAGGGAGCAGGTGAGTCACAGCCTGAGGGTGCGGACAGCCCCCCACGATGAAGAGACGCCCCGGGTCCTGCAGTCCTCACAAGCCCTTGACATTCACATCCACAGAAAGCCCATTTATCTGAGCCTACAACCTAACCAAGGGTTTATTGTTCAGTCTTAATTTAATTGTTCAATTTGGAAGACGTATTCTATCTCCCAAAACTGCAACTATCTGTAAAATCAAGATATAATTGTAGCCCTGGTCAGGCAGTTCAGTTGGTTAGTGTGAACCTAACACACCAAGGTTTCAGGTTTGATCCCCAATTACAGCACATTCAAGAAGCCCCAATAAATGCATAAATAAGTGAAACAACAAACCAATGTTTCTCTCCCTCTCTTTCCCTCTCTCTCTCTCAAATCAATGAATAAAAGGTTGTGTTTTTTTAAAAAAAAAAAAATACAACTGTATTTCAGTCTTATCACCACAGGACAACACAACTCTGAGTTGCCCATATGTCACACCTGTATATTAGCATCAAAACTGGCTCACTGAGGGTCGTTCTACACATGGCACAAGCACTTGATTATTTCGTCATGCCTTAAGCTTTGGTCATGCCCAAGTATTTATGTTTTGAAATGTTTCCTTTCACTTCTCCTTTCTGGTATTACTAGGACAATATACTGAATTTTAAATTACTTATGTTAACTGGGCTATATTTTCTGTGAGTTTCACTTCAGGATTATAATTGAAACACTAGAAAATATTTGTTCAAAAGAGGTGCAGGTCTGAGAGTTGAAAAATGCAAGCCTATTTAAATATCCAAGTGTTCATTATAGGTCAAACACAGGAAAAAATTACAGCATATCTACATAAAAGCACATTGATGAGCTTGATGTTCATCAATAGACTCGCAGAGTACACTGGAGGCCATTCTTACTTTTAGAAAAGAGATGACAGAACTACATACAGTTACATACTGTGGTGGCTGAGAAAGGGGCTTTAGGTCAGATCGCCCCAAAGTGGGGACAGCACTATTTCCTTCCTATATCTAGGTTGGCTGGAAAAACTTAGTGACTGTCTATCTCATGCTCAGGGTCCCCCACATGTCTGCTGTTGAAGTTGATCTAAACTTAAAGACACGGTAGTAAAGTAAAAAGGAAAATGAGAGCTAGGAATGTGATAGTAAGCACAAAAACACAGGAAAATGGGCAATCCAATATAGGCCTTGTTTTTTGGGGGGGAAAGGTCTGAAAAACCAATTCATTACCATCAACCCAACTAAGCTAATTAAACAATTTCAATCCTTGGCGTACACGGAGGAGGGGAGCCACAAAGCACTGGAGCAAGAAGGAATCCTGCAAGAGGAACACAGAGATCTCTATCTGGGTTTGGCCGCGTTCTGAAAAGCATCACATTGATTCTCAGTTCAACCAATGCTCACTGAACACTTCCTCTTGTCTCCCAGACAAGAACCAATTGACAACTGAGGAGCCCAGAGCATGTGCACTGCGTGAGTGTGTGTGTACTACACTACACCCAGGAAAACCACACAAAATCACGGCCTTTCTCGTCCCCACGTGGGAAAAATCTCTAAATAGTAAGGTTATGTTTGGGGTAAGACAAAGTAGGCCATTTAGCGATGCAAAACACAAAGGGGGAAATGTTCCGAGTGCTGAGGCAGCCCTGCTCTCTGGGTGCGGATACTGAAGTGAGAATGAAGAGGGCCTGCCATTCCCAAACAGCGCGCTGTGCCAACCCCGGCCTCTCCCTCCCCGGCCGCCCTGACAGCGTGGGTCACTGATGTCAGAGGGAGGAAGCATCGCCTTCGCGTCTCTAGAGCCGAATCACACGCGTGCCTGGAGGGCAGGCAGGCTCTGGGCCCCTTCCCCACGCCTGACCCCACGCATCTCCTCCATTCGGCTGTGCCGGAGCTGCACCCTCTGTAATAAAGTGGGAACAGTAAGTAAAGTAAAGCCTTTCCTCAGTGCTGTGAACCAGTCCAGTGAATCACCAACGGGGGCGGAGGAATTACTGGGCCCTCCAAATCTGTACCCACCCAGGTAGGAATGTGCGTAGACAGCCCACTGAACCAGGCATGGCAGGGGAGAGTTCTGTGAGATGAAACTCTTAACCTGGTGAGTCTGACACTAAAGCCAACAGTGTCAGAACTGAGTTGAACTGTAGGACACATAGCTGGTGTTTAAGAGTTGAAGTGGTTAAAAACAACAACAACAACAACAAAAACATCACCAAAGATATTGGGGGGGAAGGGGTGTTAGATGGAAAAGTTGAAAGGATTAAAAACTACAGATTATTAGTCACAAAACAGTTTGGGGGATGTAAAGTACAGCATAGGGAAGATAGTCAATAATATTATAATAACCATGTACGGGGCCAGATGAGTACTTATAAAGTGCGTGATTGCCCTAGCTGGTTTGAGCATCGGCCTACAGACTGAAGGGTCCCAGGTTCGATTCTGATCAAGGGCACATGCCTGGGTTGCGGGCTTGATCCCCAATAGGGGGTGTGCAGGAGGCAGCTGATCAATGATTCTTTCTCATCACTGATGTTTCTATCTCTCCCTTCCTCTCTGAATTCAATAAAAATAAAAATAAATTTAAAAAATAAATTACAGCCCCAGCAGGGTGGCTCAGTGGAAAGAGCGTCGGCCTACGGACTGAAGGGTCCTGGATTTGATTCCTCTCTGAATTCAATAAATGAGGTCATTCAAATGGCCCCTAACCCAATATAATTGCTGTCCTGAAAAGAAAGGAGACGTTTAGACATGCACACACGGAATGCCACATGAAGACTGGAGTTACACTGCCACACGCCAACCACTATGGGAACAGAGCGACCTTGAATAGATCCGCCCTCAGGGCCTCACCGGGAACCACTGCCCTCACCTTGTTGTCAGACTTCAAGCCTCCAGGCTGTGAGACAGAAAGTTCCCGGGCCTTTAGAGTGTCATCCTCATACACACAGTTGCGGGTTCCATCCCTGGCCGAGGCCCATCAACCAATGGCCCTGGCCAGAGTGCTCAGTGGTTTGAGTGTCAGCCTGCGCACTAAAGGGTCTCGGGTCCGATTCTCGGTCAAGGGCACATTCCTGGGATCAGGTTCAATCCTCAGCCCCAGTCAGGGCTCAGGTGAGAGGCAACCAATCAATGTGTCTCTCTCACATAAACGTCTCTCTCTTTCTCTCTCTAATCAATTTTTTAAAAAAGTTCCTGTCATTTAATACCCACTCTGAGGTATTTTGTTGTAGTAGTCCAAGCAAACTGATACAGAGATGTTATCTTTTAGAGATACACACTGAAGTATTTACTAAGTAAGCAGTATGTCTAAGGTTTGCCTCAAAATCATCTGGAAAAGGGTGAAGAGGGTAGTTATAAACAAAACAGACTGCCTGACCACATATTAACAATGGCTGAAACTCCATTCTGTTTAAGCTTTAGATTTCCATAACAGGTTTACTAATAAAGGGCGTGGAGACCATGAGATGACGTCTCCAAAGAACCAGGGCAGGACGGGACCAAAGTCCAGGCACCTCAGCGCCCGGGCCGGCGAGCGCGGGGAGGCGGCAGCTCGGGGCAGGCGCTGCCTCCTCTGCCCCTCAGCCGGGTAAGGCCAGGGGAAACGCGGGTCCCCACACCTTCGCCAGGCCGTTTCTAACGAGGCCAAGTCTCACCCTCCCAGAGCAGTGACACAGCAAGAACTGCACTGACCAGAGGTCTCTAAAAGGGAGCGTTTACCAAAAACTCCCCCCATAACCAGTCCGAGCCCATTCCTCCCTCACAGCCACACGTTCCTCCAGACCTGGGAAAGACCCATTTCTATGGGTTCACTGTCAAACTCCCAATGGCATGTTGAAAGCCAAGAAATGATAATTACGAGAAATAAGTAGGAACTGCCTTTTGCGAGGGGGGGGGGGGGGGAGTCGGTGAGAGTAGCCTGAGTAAGAGCAGAATCTGTGCCCCTTTCCAGCTGTGTGGCCCTGGGCAAGTTGTTTCAGCTTTCTGTACCTCAGCTGCCTCATCAGTAGAGTGAGGACATGGGACTTAATCCAGCGCCCAGCACACAGTGCTTACTAAATGTCAGCAATTTATGGCCACTCAGTGCCTGAAGACAGTCACCTATCTGCACCAATTACCTCCTTAACTTACCTGTTACATTCCTTCCAAATTACTTGGTCAAGATCAACCACCTCTAATAACTGCTTGCTCAAATTCATTGATGTCACAGTGATTCTCAGAGTCCCAGAGGATTCCTGGGGCCGAACAGGGAACCACTGGCTACCTTTGAATAGCTCTGCCTTTACCTATCTGCACACACAGGCTTCAACCACACCATCCCCTCTAAGGAAGGTTTGAAAAGCACCCACCCAAACACCCTGTTTATCAGCTACTACTTTTACTCCCAGCTCCAAGGTGCCCTATTGCAGAAAGCAACCTTTAAATGAGTTGTTTCTAACATTCAACACCAATGCCTCTGGTGACTTCCTGTTCAGTTCCTGGTTAATGTCAACCCTGCGGCCCCTACAGATGTCCTTTTCTGCGTGGCTGAGTTAAAGTGCCTCCTCCCTCCCACAGTAGCTTTACATTGTCATTTATACCTAACTGCTCTGCTCTCACCCAGTAATTCACACGCTCATCATGGGCCAAACAGCATCTGACCAGAGTGCCACAGGAACTGCCTGGGGAAGGTGACAGTGTGCCAGTTCCTTCCCTTAAAGACATGGACATCCACGAGGGTCTCCACCTAACAGAGGCCACAGCCCTTGCCTACATCTCTTGACCTGGAAGTCACTGCGCCTCTCCCTAATGTCCAAGGCACACGCCCATCCATCCCGTGTTACCGTAATAGTGCCAATTATGCCAATAATAGTGCCAATAGTGCCAATCCTTGGCTCTTCTGTACTAACTCTGCTACTGTCTGGTCTTCCCCAGACTACATCGCAAGGCGTCACTCACTACCTTCTTGCTTCCCTCTTTATTCCTTTCTAAATAAGAACTCGTTTGGTTTCCCTTCGGCCAAAGCCTCTCTTAATGATGCTGCTATTTCTGCTTCCTGGTGCCGCCGGGAGGCCTCTTACTCTGTTCAGAGCACATGTGGAAAGAAAATAATAGGCTTCGTTGAGATGTTACCAGCTTTAAGAAGCTGTTGTTAATCTTCTGGAAATTTCTGACCTCTACAACTTACCCTCATTAAGCTTTCTTCTAAGTGTAATGTAGATCATATCATTTCTCCATTGCATGTACTTGCCTCATCTCACAAGAAAATAGCCATTTTCTAAGTTTCCACCTCATTTGTTGGAATGCCTCTTCAGTATGTTCTGAAATGTGGGCATCTTTCTAAAGCTTTAGCTCTTCGTCCAAAGGCTGAACATGCCGGACCTGAGTGTACCCGACAGGGAGGTTCTGGGGCTCCTCCCTACCACCTCCCCCATTAACCTGGCCCTCCCACCACCAAGCCACTAAAGAACCACCTTCTGTTCCTCATGAAGGAAGCCAGGGCTTTCTGACATTCCCTACATCCCAGAAAGTCAACTTCTCCAAGCTGGTTACTAGGAGTGGGGCTCAAAACTAACAGGCCAACCCCTAAATAAAGTGTTCCTTTGGCCCTACAAAAGAAGAGCTTGTTAAGATTTCCTATAAGATCTAGTTACTTCCAAGAACTGCTTCAAGCTCACATAAAAGCACCAAGAAAGACCTTTAAAAGAAATCATTAAATCTGAGAAAAACAAAAAACAAAAAACACTATTTTATGCTGCAATTTCCAACATGTAGCATGGGTGTTTTGTTTTTAGTGTACTAGTCACTCGCCTTCCACGTCAAGAAGCAGAGACCACCCCAGCCGGGTCGGCTCAGTGCACAGAGCGCCGGCCCCCGGGTTCTAAGCCAGCCAAGGGGAGGTGGCGGGTTACAGGCTCAGTCTCTAGCCCTGGTTGGGATGGATGTGGGAGGCAACCAATCCATGTGTCTCTCTCACATAGATGTTTCTCTCTCAGTCTCTCCCCCTCTCTTCCACTCTCTCTAAAAATCAATGGGAAAATATCCTCGGGTAAGGATTAACAACAACAAAAGAACCAGAGAGGACTCCGCGTGTCGGAAGCCTGGATGCAATCTGAGGATGCTGTAGTTCTGAAGAACCGACGCCCCACGCCCATCTCCTCCCCGGTGTCTAACCCAGAAGCAGCTTCTGCTCCTTTAGTCACACCGACCACACACATGGCTGAAACCTCAGTAGTCTCCACCCAAGACACTCATCTTCCCAGCTCCCTCTCCAGGAAAACGGGATCTCCAGTCCTCGAGGCAGAGCCAACACACAGCCTCAATTTTCCACCAGGGCTGTGAGTCTGAAGTGTGTACTCCTCGCAAGCACTGGTCAGACCGCAGAGCAAATCTCTGCCTCGGGAAATGTGGCGGCTCCGGGCGGAGCTCGTCCGGCCCTGCCGCTCGCAGAGCCCCCAGCGCGGACACCAGCTCCGAGGCTCGGTGCTCCCACGCAGCCGCCTCCCCGGAAGCACCGTCCGCCCTGGATCGCCTGGCCCTTCACTCTGACACGCGTGTGCACAACTAACTGCGCTCACACTGCTTTCAGAGAGGTGCCCCTTTCACATCCTGAGTACTTATTAGGAATTTTGATTACTATGATGAGAGAGCAGTACTAAGATAGTAAAATTAGGGGGAAACTCCCTTAAAGAAGTCCTTTCCAGCCTGGCCGACGTGGCTCAGTGGTTGAGCCATAACCTGAGAACCAGGAGGTCACCCACCGGTCAGGGCTAGATGCCCAGTGTGGGGCAGCAGAAGGCAGCCGATCAATGATTCTCTCATCACTGATGTTTCTCTCTCTCCCTTCTTCTCGGAAATCAATAAAAAGTATATATTTAAAAAATAATAATTTCTTTTTTTTAAAAAAAAAGTCAGACTGAAAGTGAATCCAGTCAAATCTCTATTTTTTAGAGGATTTCACCTGTGTCTATGTAGTTCCTATTGCATCAAATCAGGAGGTACAAAGTGTACAGTCTTTCTACTTTCAGTGATTCTAAGAGTAATCAGTGGCTTCAAAGTCCATTCTCTCCAATATGAAGGAGTCTGGACCTATTAGTGCAGAATCACTGCTGTCGAAAATAAGGCTTTAGCCAAAACCGGTTTGGCTCAGTGGATAGAGCGTCGGCCTGCGGACTGAAAGGTCTCGGGTTCGATTCCGGTCAAGGGCTTGTACCTTAGTTGTGGGCACATCCCCAGTGGGGGGATGTGCAAGAAGCAGCTGGTCAATGTTTCTCTCTCATCGATGTTTCGAACTCTCTATCCCTCTCAATTCCTCTCTGTGTAAAATCAATAAAATATATATATTTTAAAAAACCTACAAAACACATTTTAAAAAAAAATAAGGCTTTGTCACGAAACAGCCAGCACACTCAGGGTGTACAGGTAAAAGTGACTCATCTCAAAAAGGAAGTAACAGATGGCATTCATTCATTTGCATCTTCAAGGAAAGGAAACCTCACATCACCTTATCCTACAGTAATTTGTTGTTGTTGTTAATCCTTACTAGGATATTTTTTTCCATAGATTTTTTTGAGAGAGCAGAAGGAAGGTGGAGGAGCAGTGGTGATGGGTGGGGGGAAACAGAGAGAGAAAGAGGAAGGGAGGAAAGGAGGGAGGGAGGGAAAGAGAAACACATAGATTGGTTGACACACACACACACACACACACACACACACACACACACACCCAACCCCACCCCCAGGGCTGGGATTCAATCTACAACCTAGGTCCCTGCACATGCCTATGCTCTACCCACTGTACTGTACCAGCCAGGACAACCCCTCAGTAAATTTTGTTGATCAATATTTCAAACAATCACTAAAATTTTTGAAAGAGGTAAAAGTTAAGAATTTCAAAATCTAGTTCCAAACTTTTTACCGTTCAGATGTGTTTACCATCTCAGTTATTTGTGTGCCCTTATTTGCCCATCTGAAAATGGAAATGTCACCAACTTCACCATACCTTAAAGCCACGGTCACCAACCTTTCAGACCTCACAGACCACCAGTGGTCCGCGGACTACTGGTTGGCGACCGCTGCCTTAAACAACTATGGATGAAAGTAAATGAAATATAAAAAGCCCTGGCCAGGCAGCTCAGCGTTACCCCAAAGGCCAAGGTTGTGGGTTCAATCCCAAGTCAGGACACATACAAGAGTCAACCAATGAATGCATAAATAAGTGGAACAACAAATAAATGTTATTTCTCTCTCAAAATCAATAAATAAATTTTTTAAAGTTATATAAGCCAAATAAAGATTTAATCTTATGAATGAGGTTAAATTTTATCCAGAATAAGAATTCAATAAACTAAAAGCTTGAAAGACCACCAAAAGTACAGTAAGCTAAATGCTTAAGAAGCTACTGCAATCTAAATTTGAAGAGATACTAGGAAAGAATTAAACGAAATTGCCACTTGCTTGTATCCAATATACTACTGTTCTAATAATTCACTTCCCAAAACTGGCTGCAACAATTTGACTATTTCACTGGAAGCTACAATACACAAGCAGAAAAATCCTATCTAACAGGTGTCATGTTAAAACAAAGCAATCAAACCACAACACTTGATTTGGGGACCCATCCTCCACGCTATTCAATTCCTTAAATAAGTGCTCATCTAAAACAGGAAAATGCATTGAGCTTAACCTTATTTATTCTGTTTCCATCTACAAAAGTATACTCTTTATGCATTATATAACTTGAAAAACACTCAAGCATATACCAAAGAACTAACTCCCCCCTACAAAGATTAAATTCAATAAATAATATTGTTCTGGGTATAAATGCTGTATAAAATATTCTGAGCATAAATGAGCTGTTACCAATCTGACCTTGGAAAATCAAACTTCTGACCAACTTCCCTCAACTCACCACCAAAGAAACCTTTTAACCATACTTTGCATTTTGATGAAGGTTCTGGTTTAGTGACTCATCAACTGTCATTTCAGAAGACAAACATGAAAATTACAAAGCCTGATTTTTAAAATAAAAATACACAAGAGCTGAGCAGCTTTCCTTACACTGCCTCTCCAAGTTAGGTTTTCAGAACTTACTCAGATATTTTCTTTTATCTCTTCAACCACTGGTGTTTCAAAGTCTCATCATAATATCATTCTTATGTCAGCTTTGAAAATTGCTGACACAGACGAATCCATATCTGGTTTGTGCTATGCTGGTCACTACAGCCACCATCGGGGCAACAGCAAGCAGAAGAGCCTTCTAAAGGGACGCCTCAGCGACAGGCATTTTCCTCTTAAAACCACTTTGCCGCGGAGGGAAACACAATTGGCAAATTGTACAATTGGCAAACTCGTGAGAAAGATCTCAAATAAAAAGATTCCGCTGGGATGAAACGGAATAAAGCTATTTCACCTTTTTTATAAATATCTCAAAGAGCAATTTTAAAAAGAGAGAGAGAAAAGCCTGCAGAGCAAGACAAAAACCATCAGAGAGAAAAATTGTGTGTTCTAGCACAAGAGTTAGGGGAAGGAGAAAAACCTTTGGAAAAACAACAGGCTTAGATATTGCAATCTTAATTTTGAATATAGAAATTCTTACCTCCCACTGTAAGTGAGGCGGGATATTTCGTATCTGAAGTTTCCGAATCCTGCAAAAGAATTAAAATGTTTTTTTTAAAAAAATATATATATATAAAAGCGAAAGAGATTAATAGCCAACATGGGTGTTTAAAAATGACAAGTTATTAATTTTTATTAACTAAAAGCCCACATAGAGTAAGAAAATGCCGCCCAGGAAGGAAAAAGGGAGACAAAGCTGGTCACGGGAACAGGCGAGACCATTTGGAGATCCAGCACACTGAGACTGTTGGAGCTCGTTTGTAAAGCCTCTAACACTGGCAGAGACCATGTCTGAAACACATTTCAACTGACGACTATCTTCTAAGTTCAAACCCTTCAGCCTCAAGTTAAGCATCGCAGGATGCAAAGCCTTAGGGCAGAAGGTTCTCAATCTGAGACTGCAGCCAAGGGGAGCAATTAAAAGACAGAACTCGGGGAATGTGAATGGGGGGTGGGAGGTGGTCATATATTTATTATCTTCACTATCCCCGGAAATTTAGCGCCTCTTTTCAATCATAAATGATAGCATTCAATTACAGAAGTACACTGCTTGTAATTTGACAGCAACATAAATCTGTCCTTTTCATATTACAATAAATTGTTGCAGGTCTTTAAATATCATCTACACTCATTACTGTGAAATTTAGATGCGTTGCTAGAACTTGTTCCTTATGTTAAGGATCACATGTTACTATGAGTTTTAACATTTTGCTAACTGTATTTCAAAGTAATTGATTTCCTCATAATCCTATGTGATTTATTTTATGCATTTAAACACATCCTAAGAGGCCGAAACCTGTTTGGCTCAGCGGATAGAGCGTCGGCCTGCAGACTGAAAGGTCCCGGGTTCGATTCCGGTCAAGGGCATGTACATTGTCAGCTGATTGGTGATTCTCTCTCATCGATGTTTCTCTCTATCCCTCTCTCTTCCTCTCTATAAAAAAATCAATGTTTTTTTAAAAAAAACATCCTAAGAGGTCCATATATTTCCGGCTGCCAAAGGAGTCCACAGTAGAAAAACAAAAACAAAAACAAACAAAAAACACCTTGGTTCAATGCCCACATATGTAAAATGCATGTATAGTAAACTCTGTATAATAATACCTATTACAAACACCTACATTCTTTTTCAACACTGTCAGAGGAAGAGAAGGGAGGGAGGGAGGAACAATTTTAGCGTAGATGCCACACACCAATCACCCCTGTAGAAGGCCAAGAAATGTATGGTTAACTAGCTATTTTTATAAAAAAACCCGGCTGGTGTGGCTCAGTGGTTGAGCATGGACCCATGTACCAGGAGGTTCAGGCACATCCCTCGGTTACGGGCATGATGGGGATGGGGATTGGGGGGGTCATGTAAGAGGCAGCCAATCAATGAGTCTCTCTCATCTATGTCTCTCTCCTCTCCTCTCTGAAGTCAATAAAAATATATTTTTTAAAACAATAGACTAGCAGTTAGGCTTGACATCTCAAGTGAAATAAATTACTTAACTTCTAGAATTAGAAACATGCTAGTTTCCCTTTCCAGGTCAAATAATCCACTTATTTTTAAGTTCCACAGTAAAACACCAGCTTAGACAAGATTCATAGCCTTGTCTTTTGTCCCTTCCGCTTCCCCCAAAGCATAGGACGAATGCTGCCAGAGGTACCACCTACCACTTAGGAAAGGCTAAAGAATATGTATATTCTGATTGTAATCAGAAAGTGGAGTCAGATGCATTCTTACATTATTTTTGAGACAATAAAGTGCAGTCACCAGGAGCAATATACCAAAGAGACAGTGAGGGTGTCAATTTAATGGGGGGAAATACTTTAAACACCACCCAGTCTTCATATTTTACATATGAAATGCTAGTAGAGATTTCTCTCTCTCTTTCTCACTCATCTGCTAACTGTAGTAAAAGCTGCAGGATGTGTACTATAGCTCTGTTTTTGTATAAGGTTTTCTATTTTCCACAAAAGCCTTAATACTAAGACTTCAAAACTGCTATATACTGCTTTAGTTAGCAGAAAAGTTACTGACTTTGTATAAATATTTACCCTGCGTAACCAAGGAAGTAAGAATTACTACAGATATGCAAATACTAATCTCTTTAATCAAACCTCTGACCCAGTAAGAATTAGCAGCACAATCTTGATAAACTTACCATTTATTACCATTGGACTCGTTCTTTTGGTATATACTAGCAAAAAAATTTTTCCCAAAGTACTCATGTAAATGTACATACAGAGTTCTGGTCAATTAGCAGGTAATTATTCATATTACAGAAACAAATAGCCACTTCACAGGACTCCCAATCAATCTTTAAATAGAATATGATCTTGTGTATATCATTAACCATGTTTCCCAATGCATTCTTCAAAATGTACATCCAGCACAGACCCATGCACCTGGAGATCACCAGTTCGATTCCTAATCAGGGCATGTACCCGGGTTTCAGGCTTGATCCCCATAGGGGACATGCAGGAGGCAACCTATCAATGATTCTCTCTCAGCATTGATGTTTTCTATTCCTTTCTCATTCTCCCTTCCTCTCTGAAATCAACACAAATACCGTATTTGCCGGCGTATAAGACGATTTTTTGGCCCTGAAAAATACGTATTTGCCGGCGTATAAGACAACTGGGCATATAAGACGACCCACTAAAATTTCCACTAAAAATACAGAGTTTGTTATATACTCGCCGTATAAGACTACCCCCCACTTGGAGGCATATTTTTCAGGGCCAAAAAGTCGTCTTATACGCCGGCAAATACAGTATATATTTTTAAAAACACATTATCATCTGCTTCCCTTATGAACTTTTAGAGTTGTTATATCTAGGTTTGATTCCAAATACTTAAGAGTTGGTAGAATTGATATTGGCATTGGTTTCTACTCCATGGTTACCAAATCACTGAAGTTCAATTTAACTATCAGCAAAGTTGGTGTTTACCTCCTCCTAAAACACACCAAAGTCACAGAAATAGGACACACGCTCCCTAAAAGCAGGGTCTCGGGCTGTAGTCAGAGCCTAGAGCCGAGCTGGGCACCGGGGAGGCACTCACGTAATAATTACATTAAACTGTGTTACAATACACAGAAGAAAAAGAAAAACCAGACTCACAGATCTGCCATCCAGAAACAACTAACGTTTCCAATGATTTTCTTAAAAATTATAAGGGAAGTGCCCTCGCCAGTGTGACTTGGTTGAGCAGCGCCAGGGCACTGAGGGTTTGCCAGTTTGATTCCAGGTCAGGCCCCGTGCCCAATCCCGGGTCAAGATGCGTGCGGGAGGCAACAGATCTATGTCTGTCTGTCTGTCTGTCTGTCTCTCTCCCCCTCCCTCCCTCGCCCTCTTGTACTAAAATCAATTTTAAAAAATTAAGAATTACAAGGGGAGAACTGCCACACTTAAGTTTGAGAGCAAAAATAATTTTAAAATATCTAATTACTGTGTTATTTTTAAAAAGAACCCCAACACAATCTTTTTGTAAGTTAAACATATAGAATTTAAGAGTTTTCCCCTGGAGAGAAAGATGGGGTAAAGTTTGTTTAACATTGTACTTGAAATATTAGTTACCATGAAAATTCAATACTAGTTATTTATTAAAAGCAATTTAAATTACAGAATAACGAGCGAACAGAAAAGCTCACAGACTCCAAAGGGCATCTTCAAGACCTTTATTAATCAGTGAACTGATTTAAGTTAACTTTAGAGCAATTTTCACATTGACAGCACATTAGATAAGCTAATAAAATCAACCACCACATGGCCATACCAGCTTCAATGATCAAGTATGACCACCGGTTTTTGTATTATGCTTACACCTTATCAGCAAGTCCCACCGTCATGCTGAAGTAAATAGGTATGAAAAAATAAGGATCTTGCCCTAACCGGTTTGGCTCAGTGGATAGAGCGTCGGCCTGCGGACTCAAAGGTTCCAGGTTCGATTCCGGTCAAGGGCATGTGCCTTGGTTGTGGGCACATCCCCAGTAGGGGGTATGCAGGAGGCAGCTGATCGATGTTTCTCACTCATTGTCATTGATGTTTCTGGCTCTCTCCCCCTCTCCCTTCCTCTCTGTAAAAAATCAATAAAATATATATATATATATTTTTTTTTTAATCAGGACCTTTTGGGTTTAAACTTTACTACAACACCATTGTTACTCCTCAAAAGTAACAAAAATTCCTTGATATCAGATATCCATTCTGTTTATTTCCAATTGCCTATAACTATCTTTTTACAAATGGTTTGTTCATGTTGAGATCCCGCCAAGAGGCACACGTGTAGAGAGCTATGCTTCTTTAGGTCTATTTGATACAAGAATTTCCTTTCACTCTCCCATCCCATTTATTTGGTGGTCCAGGTCATAAATCCTGTACAATTATTCATTCTGGATTTTATCCACTGCATCCTCTATCATAATTGTTACTATGTTGAATTTGATGCACAGTGAGATATAATTTTTTATATCACAAAGCATGAAACACCTATGAACCCCCTCACCAAATAGAGTAAGAGAGTTAAGTTACCCATGCTACTGCCTCCCAGAATGTAACCAGCACGCCAACTTGTTTCCATGCCTTTTATTTCTAAGTGTTAGTATCTCTTAAAACAACACTAAGTACACAAAATACTAAGATCAGTTCCTTAAAGAGACCAAAACTTCACACTAAAAATCTAGTCAAAGAGCCACAATTTTTAAAATTTTGTTTTTACTATTGTTTCTTCAATCAGTATCCAAGGAAGATCCACACATTGTACGTGGTTGATTATGACACTAGTCTCAATCTAACATTTCCCTTTCTTCCTTGCCACTTACTTGGAGGTAAAAAAAAAAAAAAAAAAAAAATCTATCATTTGTCCTGTCTGGATTTTGCTAATTAAACCCCCATCGTGGTGTTTAGTATGTTCCTCTGTGCCCCACACAAGTGGTAATTAGATCGGAACACTCACTTTGTTTTTTGCTGCTATTGTTTGGTCAACTGAGTCAATAATACGTCACAGGGGGTGTGTCCTACTCCATGGGGGGATCCATTTATCTGTTCCCTTCCTATAAAATGTTGCAATCCCTTATGATCACTGCCTAAACACATTATTCCATTCAAAGCTGAAAAGTGGTGTCTTCTGTGTTGAGGCTGAAGTTCTTCCATTAAGAACAACCTCCCTTATCCACTATTTGGACTCCCGGAAGCACAGGACTTAGTCGGCAGGATAAATACTGGATCCTCCACCTCTGCACAGCTTTGTGCCTCTGATTTCTCCCGCACACACTGAAGCAGTCTGCCTACCTCCTGCCCCCTAGGCATGCGTCTTTCCTTTTTACCTCAGGGCTTCTCCAAAGTGTCAGAAGAGGTGGTGAGCAGCCAGCCCAGAAGCACAGGAGAGCCGAAGCTCTTAAAACAACTGCAATTTGCAGGCTGGGCGTAGCGGGTGGGAGCCAGTAGATAAATGGCCCGCGCCAGCCACGGGCAGGCAGGCATTCTGCACATTCTCCACGGCCCACCCATTCCCTGTGGCCAGTCAAGTACCCTTCACTGGCTTTTCCTCATTCCCTTTCACTCTTCCCATTCCTCACTTTTGCAATCTGAAATAATCTCCAAAATAAATCAGCTTCATGCAAGTCCTCATCTCAATTTCATCTTTCAAGAGCTCAGACACCATTATGTCAAGATTTTCAGTTGGTGCTCTGGCATTGTGCAAAGCTGACCAAATGTTTTATTTTTTTTTTCAGGATCATTATAAATTCATGGACTTATAGAGATTTTGTATGTATCAATCCATTGCATTCTTTCCTTCTGATGCTCAAACTGCCCTGTCTTTGTCAGTGGAAACCTCTTCGTGTTGGCTCCTGCATCTGTTGGCATGATTCTAGTAAGCTCTGGGAGCTCTCTTGCTGTCTGTTCTATGATAAATCCAGGTTCAGCTTAAACACTTCTTGCCCACATCTGCAATCGGCCTTGGTCTCCCCATTCCCTTTTTTTAAAATTGATTTCAGAGAGAGGAAGGGAGAGGGAGAGAGAGATAGAATATCAATGATGAGAGAATCATTGATGGGGTGCCTTCTGAACACCCCCTAACTGGGGATCGAGCCCACAACCGGGCACATGCCCTGACAGGGTATCAAACCGTGACCTCCTAATTCATGGATCGGTGCTCAACCACACTTTGGGAAACAGGGCGCAATGTTTGCAAGTGCACACTGCCATCTCTCTTCCTCTCAGGAGACGAATGTCCCTTTCAAGGGAAGATTACAATTAAGGTCCTTATACTTAGAATACGTGCAAAGTTAACATGACAGAACATTGCTCAAAAAATAATAGTTGAAATCAATTGGGCACAAATTGATCCCTGATTCATGAATAATCAAAGATTTCTGTAGTCTCCAGAGTGAGATTTAATCTGAAAATGTGCCTTTAACCAAAAAAGTTACTCCCAGTATTTCAACCAACCACAGAAACACACAGAGAGGAACATCACTGGAGAGCTCACTGCCTGTGTGACTCCAAGTGTAGCTCCTTCAAAAGTGTACCATTCGCTCAATATAGTCAGTCATTTACACACATCTTCCTTAGAACTCAGGGTGGTCACAGGGAATAAAGTACTCAGATATAAAACCTCTAATTTGTCTGAGTCACACTGAAAATTAATCATTCCCAACTTTTTCCATAGTTAAGCTTATTTTATATATACATTACATTTTTTCCCAGCAAGATTCAATCAGATTTTTAACAAGTGATTTTTGAAGCTTAGTGTCTTAAAACTTCTTTGTTCAATGGAGTAGCCACTAGCTAGCCACATGAGGCTTCCGAGTGCTTGAAATGTGGCTAATCCAGCCAAATGGAATTGTTCCATAAGTGTAAAGTACGTAACAGATTTTGAAAACTTAGTACCAAAAAACAGAGAATGTAAAATTTCACTGGTTTTTAATACTGATCACATGTGAGAGATTAATATTTAAGACACAGTGAGTTGTACATGATATGAAAGCTCAGGTCACCTGTTACTTTTGACATCTTACTGTGGCTACTAGAAAGTTAAAATTTTACATGTATATAAAATTTCACATTTTTTGAATTGAAAGAACTGATCTAAACTTAGTATACTTGATACTCAAGGGTAAAACTAATTAATAAAATTTTATTTGTCAAGGACATTTCAGGAATAATTAAAGAAACAAAATTTTACCATCACCAAGTGACTGTACCTGTGAGGGGATATTTTAAGACGATGGAACTTTTAAAAGTGCTGTATTTTGAATATAGGGTATCTCTTCATTAACACTTTTCATTTCGCATTACTGCCAATTAGATGTGGTGCTTTTCCAAGGCAAATTCTTGAATTTGTCCTTGATCAAGTTATATCACATTCTCATCAACTTTAGAAACTACAATAATCCCACCCCCTGAGAGTATGAAGAAGAGAGTTTAGATGACTTCTTGTTTCCAAGAAGTAGAGTTAGATAGCCAACATGGCTTCTATTTCCAATTTTAATACATTCCAATTTTAAGAGTCTCATGCTCTACCGACTGAGCTAGCCGGGCACCCGCACATTCCAATTTAATGTTTTGTAGAATCAAGCAAATAAAATAAGCCAACAATTATTGCTGCTTACAAGAGAATAATTAGGAAAATTGTTTCATGTCATAGAATTCTTATATAGCAAGCACACACACACACACACACACACACACACACAAATAACAGAGAAAGACAAATCTGATCCTAATATCTGACATTCCTCTCATCCTAAGCAACCCAACCTTGCTTTTCTCCTAAGATATTGCCATACTAGACCTTGCAGAGAAGCCTACTCCCAGCAGAATGCTTAATATAAATGCAATGCTCCCTTCTCAGTCTCACAGCAGCAAATCCTTTCAGCTTAAGAAGTTCTTTTACCTTCTTGTGAGGTAAGAAAAGAAAAATCAAGTATGTTTATACTGCTTAAGGAAGAATAGGTTAGAAACTATTTCACTTAAATGTAACATGCTTCCTCATCTATACCAATTTCCCCCCAAACTTGAACTTTCATATTGATAAACTATTTGACTCTGTTATTCTTTAAGCAAATAAAACCCTTCTCAGACATTAAAATTTTCCTATGTCTTGCCTATGATACATTTGCCAATCTAAAAAAATTAAACTTGAAAATGATCAAATCTCTAACGTAGCTATCAGAGATGTAGAATATGCCAAAAGACACATCAGCAAAATGCAAATCTGAGAAACTCTCCACACAAACATCTAAGTTTTTTGTTTTGTAATATATTTTTATTGATCTCAGAGAGGAAAGAAGAGTGAGAGATAGGAACATCAATGATGAGAGAGAACCATAGATGAGCTGCCTCCTGCATGCCTCCCCCCCCCCCCCCCCCCCCAATTAAGGGCCAAACCTACAACCGGGCATGAGCCCGGGAATCAAACTGTGGCCTCCTGGTTCATAGGTAGACGCTCAACCACTGAGCCACACCAACTGGGTCAACGTTTTTTAAAGTAAATTTAAAAGAAAAAGGATGGAAAACCTGATATTAAAACACACACACACACACACACACACACACACACACACACACGGAAAAAAAAACACCCTAAGACCTATCAACCAATCATAATGTATGAAACCTGTTTAAATCCTAATTAAAATAAACTGGGGGTGAAGTGGAGACTTACACAACTGAGAAAAACTGGAATATTTTATATCAATGAATTAGTGCCAATGTTTTCTTTATGTAATAACAGTATTATCTATGCTTTTTAAAAATTCTTAACTTTTAGAGATGCATTCTAAAGAATTAGAAGTATAATAGGCTTGCTATCTTGAATTTCCTTCAAAAATTCATCTGGGGAGGTATTGGGGCACAGAGAGGCTGGTCATCAATGGTGACTTTTAAAAATTATTGATTTTAGAGAGAAAGGAAGGAGAGGGAGGGAGGGAAACATCAATATGAGAGAGAAGTATCAATCAGCTGCCTCCCATATATGCCCCGATCAGGGGTTGAACCCGAAGCCTGAGTATATGCCCTGACCAAATTCAAATTCTAACCCAGCCGGTGTGGCTCAGTGGTTGAGTGCAGACCTATGAACCAGGAGGTTCCAGTTAGATTTCCGGTCAGGGCACATGCCTGCAGTGTGAGCTCAATCCCTAGTGCGGGATGTGCAGGAGGCAGCCGATCAATGATTCCCTCTCATCACTGACGTTTCTATCCTTATCCCCCTCCCCCTTCCTCTCTGAAATGAATAAAAACATTTTTATTTTTTAATCTAATGTGACCCTTCAGTACATGGGACAACACTCCAGCCAACTGAGCCACCCCGGGCAGGGCCAGGTGTTGATTCTTGAAACTAGGTGAGGGTAATAAGAGAACTTATTAATCTGTCTCTCCTACAGTACTTCTTAAATTTCCTTATTTTTTTCCTGGTCTCTAAAATCTGTAAGTCACCATCTTTATAAATAATGAATTGCATCAAAATCAAAGTCTGGGCTTATTAGTACTCTGCTCCATGAGGAAGGGAGTTTTAGAAGAGAATCATTATTTACATTTACAGTGGAAGCCCTGAAACCAGTTCCCTGAGGGTGCTCAGGGATGACTGTACATTTAAATTCATTCTGCTGCTGTAACTACAGTATAACTTCAAATACAGGACATTCACAAAAATTTTGTTTTATAGCAATGTGTATTAATGAAACATCTGTGCTGTTTATTTAGAAGGAATCATTTGT
Source organism: Vespertilio murinus (assembly GCA_963924515.1). NCBI lineage: Eukaryota > Metazoa > Chordata > Mammalia > Chiroptera > Vespertilionidae > Vespertilio > Vespertilio murinus. The sequence goes on along the minus strand of OZ004712.1, from coordinate 11,188,297 downwards.
GAGAGTGGGACAACAATTTTAGACAATTCGAATTTATGTCAATTCTGATACAAGTAAGAGATGCTCAGGTGAAAAGTCGCATCCTCCAACATGAAGGCAGCAACAGGCAGGAGAAAATTGGTCACTTCCAGGTTATTTCTTCTGCCATGGCTACAATTTGACAATATATTTTTAAATGTTTGTCTCTCCCTTCCTCTCTGAAATCAATAAAAATATATATTTTAAAAGTCAATAGAAAAATGACCTGGGGTGAGGATTAACAATAAAATAAAATAACAGATGTCATTTATTCAGAGATATCTATGGATAAGACTATGCCAGGCATTTGAAATACATTTTCACTCTATCTTACATCAACTGAACTAAGCAGGTATTAATACTCTCACTTCAAACAATATCAAGAGGTTATTTTAATCAAGGTCAAAAAGCAGGTAAATGAAAAACCAAATTCTAACTCCAATTTCCATGCTATTTCTAACATAATTGTAGATGTCTACTATTTGGCTTCTATGAAACAATTAACAAAAAGAAACACAGATCGCCAAGAAAAGTGTCCAATATAATAATCTACACTAATAAAAGAGTAAGATGCAAATTGACCGTACCTTCATAATGCCCACCAGTCAATCAGGAGTGAGTATGCAAATTAACCCAACAAAGATGGCAGGTTAATTTGTATATGCAGGCACTGAGTGGCCAGGGGCAAGGCGGGATGCTTGCATCATCTGCCATGGCTATGATGCAGCCGGTCCATCTCTGGGCAGCGTAGTAAGGCGGAAAATTGGCTCCAGCTGGAGCAAAGGTGAAAGCCAGGGGAAGGAAGCACCATTCTTGCACGAATCTTCATGCTTCGGACCTCTAATCATAACTATATAAACCCCACTCTAGAAAATGGCATTAGATGTTACCTAATTTATATCCACATGTTATAGAAGAGGCCCAAGGAGACATCACATCAACATAGAGCAGACCATTTCAAGGTAACAAAACCTCCCGCCTCACCAAGCATCTAACATGACACATGAATAAGACAAATAGCTGTGCAAACTGGCAATAAAAGATGCAATGCATATGATATTTCAAATAGTTCTCCTTTACCAGGAAGTCCTTTCAAAGGTCCTAAATACTCCTATAGTTATTAGATGTGCAATTTAAAAAGTGACATGTTAGCCTAATCTGTCTGGCTCAGTGAATAGATCATTCATTGTCCTTCGGACTAAGGGGTCCCAGGTTCAATTTCTGTCAAGGGCATGTACCTTGGTTGCGGGCACATCCCCAGTAGGAGGTGTGCAGGAGGCAGCTGGCTGATGGTTCACTCTCATCAATGCTTCTAACTCTCTATCCCTAACGCTTCCTCTCTGTAAAAAATCAAAACATATTGTTTTAAAAAGTGACATGTTAAACCTGTACCTATTATGGCAATCTAGAATGTAATATCATGCTTATAATCACTGATTATATGCAAAAACATGTTACCTGTGACTAACATCTCCAAACCCATGGGGTCACAGGTCTCTCAAAGGACCAAACTCTTGGTCTTCTTGAGGTTCTGATGTAACTGGTCAAAAGTTTAACATAAGCCAAAAGGAGTGGGCACTGAGCACCACGTTCCCTTTGCACAGTGCTCACCCTCCAAGTACCCAGAGCACATCTTCCTGCCTCGGGCTTTCTCTGTAAAGCAGACACCAAGATTTTAAATGGTCCTCCCCGCCCCTTAAGTACTCTAACCTCTTTGAACGCTTTGCTATTAGGAAAGCCATCACAAACTAAACCTGTCATTAACAATCTGTACAGGGCATTAAATTTTAGAGGGCTGGGCTTTAGACTTTAGCACCTTGTAAAAATGTTGAAATAAAAGCTTATGCGTTACAAAACACTTAAGAACGTGTTAAACGGGGACCAAGCACTTTAATTGCTTAAAGACTGACTTGTAGAAACAAGTGCAAAACTTAAGCTATCAGGAAAGACTGTCCACCAGGGGGCAATACACCAGGACTTCAATACACCCCTGACCACCAGCCATCCGTTCATCAGGTTTTTCAGTTAAAAAAAAGAAAAAGTTAAAGTTTTAACATTTTTTTGGAAGAGATCCAACAGCATTAATATACACTTGCATTTAGCACACTCTATTGATGATTGAAACTAGGAATACATCTTATTAAGAGTAGGGTATCATGCTGAAACCGGTATGACTTAGGGATGGAGCGTCGGCCTGCAGATTGAAGGGTCCCGGGTTTGATCCCGGTTCAAGAGCATGTGCCTTGGTTGCAGGCACATCCCCAGTAAGGGGTGTGCAGGAGGCAGCTGATCTCTCATTTAACTCTCTGTCCCTCTCTCTATTCCTCTCTGTAAAAAAGCTCAATAAAATATATTTTTTTTAAAATAGAATAGGATATCACTGACAAATGTTTGAGATTTTAAATCCCTTCTGGATAGATTTGGCTATTAGTACTTATTCACTTACCTGTATGTTTAGAACATTGGGTATTTTTTAACTTGGGAAAGCTTTAAATATATAAAGTAGATAATTCAAAAGCAAGCTTCAAAATTCTATCTTCACTGTGATATAAGCAGAAAAAATATTGTACATGTAAGAGTCTATCTTTTTGAAAGTCATGACAGTTAAGAAACCAAATAAATAGTATCAAAACAACCAACCACACACATCTTAATATTCTGCAGATAAAGAGGCTTTCAGAATCTTAACAGCTCCCATTTCTTCCAGTAACTGCAAACTATCTGACAGTCCGAAAGACTCAGTGCAGCTATGCACTTAAAGTTACTGCCAATTATGACAATTGGCTAAAAACAGGTTATAAAATATGTACACAAATAAATTTATTAAAAATAAATAAATAATTTTTTAATTTAAATGTAAGAAAAAATTAAATTAAAATAGGTTAATGCACACATCATTCACATAAATGAGCTTTCTTACTTGAATAAAATGACTGTAAAAATGTTCGTTTTTCTCTTTCAAAATTGTAAGGTAATGCTTTTGTCTCCAGAGCATCTGGACAAAATAGTTGTCATTAGATAATTAGCAGAGTTTAAACAGATGAGTTGAAGGCAATAAAATTGCAATAAAGCCGTAAGTCACACTGCAAATATCAATAGTTTTGTAAAATACAATCTCTTGAAGCAAACTATCACTTGGCTATAAGCTAATGCTATGTTGAGATTTTTAGTTTTGTTCAAAGTTACTAATAAAGAACTGTATTTTCAAAAATCTTATTTCTCAGCATTTTTGTGTTTTCATTATTGGAATAACAATTAATACTACAGGAGAGATTGCAATAAGATGGCGGCATAGGTAAATGCCTAACTGCAGCCTCATTCTACATTGCAAAAAATACAACTAAAATATAAAGTGGACATTACCCAGAACTACAGGAAAGTTGACTGACTGGAAATTCTACAACTAGAAGGAAAGAGAAAACCAGAAGGAAAACCAGAGGAGCTGTAAAAGCCTAAGGTACGGAGACACGGCGCTCGTGCGGGGAGAGGACGGAGCTGGCGTTCCCTAGCGGGAAGGAGATAAAAGCTCCGGACCATGCTGAACCCCAACTCCGACTGCACTGAACCCAGTTCTGGGCGAGACCCTCGGGCCCCAGGCTCATACAGGGGGAATCTGGGCTGTAAGACAGAAGCTTAGCGGAGCGGCGAAAGGCAGAGCCCCGGAGTCGCGCACATTGCGCTCACAGAGGACAGACTGTTGTTTGGGCCGGGAGAGTGCCCTGGCGGGAAGGAGACATAAGCTCCGGACTGTTCTTAACCCCACTTCCAACTGCACTGAACCCCAGTTGTGGGCTTGTTGGGGAAGAGACTACACTGTCTGGTAGCGGGCGAAGCTCTAGGGCGCCTTTCTCTCAGAGGTGCTTGTGGCGAGTACCAAAGGACACTGAGGAACACTGAGACTCAGGAACCTCCGAGGGCGGGGCTAACCGGAAGCCAAGGCTGTAGGCTCCACCCTGAAACTCCGCCCCATCCAAGCTGAACTCAGAGAGGCTTTTGCAGGTTTCCAAGTCTAGTGGAATAAGGCTGTCTCCTGGCATAGACACAGCTGATCCTCCCAACCTACCAACTCAGGGAAGCAGCGAAAATGCCGAGACGAGGAAACAGATCACAAACGAAAGAAATGGAGACAAAAAGCGACTGGATATAGAGTTCAAAACCACGCTTATAAGGTTGTTCAAGAAAAGGCCGATAAAATAAATGAGACCTATGAAGATATGAAAAGGGATCAACTAGAAATAAAGAATACATTCTCTGAAATAAAAAATATTATACAGAGTCCTAAAAACAGACTGGAAGATTGCAAGAATCAAGTCAAAGATTTGGAACACAAAGAGCCAGAGGATGCACACTAAATGTTTTAAGACTGCCACTTGAAATTAAAACAAACCAGTATTTTATTTGTTAAAAATTCATTAATGTACACTTCAATTTAAAATATTTTTTAATATATTTTATTGATTTTTTACAGAGAGGAAGAGAGAGGGATAAGGAGTTAGAAACATCGATGAGAGAGAATCATCGATCAGCTGCCTCTTGCACACCCCCTACTGGAGATGTGCCCGCAACCAAGGTACATGCCCTTGACCGGAATCGAACCCGGGACCTTTCAGTCCACAGGCCGACACTCTATCCACTAAGCCAAACCGGTTTCGGCTAAAATATTTATATTGTTAACAGAATAAAAACTAAAAATAAGCTTCTTTAAAATCTTGAACTATTTTCTTTATGCTTACAAATCAAATTTCAGCCGAGACCGGTTTGGCTCAGTGGATAGAGTGTCAGCCTGTGGACTCAAAGGTCCCAGGTTCGATTCTGGTCAAGGGCATGTACGTTGGTTGCGGGCACATTAGGGAGTGCTCATCAATGTTTCTAACTCTCTCTCCCTCCCTGTCCCTTACTCTCTGTAAAAAATCAATAAAATATATATATTTAAAAATCAAATTTCAGTATTCCCCAGAATATTTTAAGAAGGTATTTTCTGTATTATTTTTAATTTTAAAAATAAGCAGCATTATAGATTGCCACTTTAAAAATAGCCATGGAGCCGAAAGGGTTTGGCTCAGTGGATAGAGCATCAGCCTGCGGACCGAAAGGTCCCAGATTTGATTCCATCAAGGGCATGTACCTTGGTTGCAGGCACATCCCGGTGGGGGGTGTGCAGGAGGCAGCTGATCGATGATTCTCTCATCAATGTTTCTATCTCTCTCTCTCTCTTCCTCTCTGTAAAAAAATCAATAAAATATTTTTAAAAATAAAAATAAAAATAGCCATGGAGATAAAAGTACAACATAGGGAATCTATATATATATATATATATATACTATCTAATATAACAGTAATATGCAAATTAGCCACCACTCCACTATGCCCACCAGCCATGCCCACCTGCCAATCAGGAGTATGCAAATTAACCCAAGATGGCTGTGGCCATGGAGAGAGCAGGAGGGAGGTTTGGGTTCCCAGGGCGATGGAGGAAACCAAGCTTTCCACACACCCTGGCTGGCCCAGGCATCTGCTTAAGGCTACAAAGTTTCAATTACAGAAGATAAATAAATCCCAGATACATGGGACTCAGGCCTGCAGGGAGAGCAGTTGGGGGGAACAAGCCTGCAGAGGAGGGCCGTTAGGGGTGGCCAAGCTGGCAGGGAGCAGTTAGGCATCAATCAGGCTGGCAGGGGAGTGATTAGGGGGTAATCAGGCTAGCAGGCAGTAGTGGTTACGACAATCAGGAAGGCAGGCAGGCAAGCAGTTGGGAGCTAGCAGTCCTGGAGTGTGAGAGGGATGTCTGACTACCTGTTTATGGGAAGTCAGACATCCTCTGAGGGGTACCAGATTGGAGAGAGTACAGGCTGGGCTAAGGGACAACCCCCCATGCATGAATTTCATGCCCTGGGCCTCTAGTATATGGATACAAAAAATAAAGAAATATGCTAATTAACCGGGACACCATAATGGGTCGACCAGACAGGAGGAGATTGTGTGTGCAGCACTGGGAGCAGGGGGGCAGGGGTGTCCAGCGCCTGCGCTGCGCGAGGGCCTGATGAGCAGCAGCTGCAGCTGCTTCAAGGGACAGAGGGAGGCAGGGCGACAGGGGACTTGAGGGTGGGCGGTGCCATGCAATTTCAAATCGTGCTCTGGGCTCCTAGTATATATATAAAAAGCTAACATGCAAAGTATCCCTTCAGGAGTTTGAACAGGAGTTCAATGGCTTGCCGGGGCGGCGTGGAATGAAGGCCCAGGCGGCAGCAGGAAGGCCCAGATCACCCTGATTACCAGCCAGGCCTACAGACCCTACCCATGCACGAAGTTTGTGCACTGGGCCTCTAGCATAGTCATAACATTGTAATAACTACGCATTATGTCAAATGGGTACTAGCCTTATCAGGGTGATCACTCTGTAAGGTATGTAACTATCTAATCACTATATTGTACACTTGAAATTATTATAACTTCATATGTCAATAATGTAAAAATATTTTTTTAAACACTTCAAAATATAAAATAAACAGCCTTTTGAGAACCAAAGGAAGCAGTTTGAAAACATCATTAGAAAAGGAAGTAGATGTGCCACAGCTTTGGTAGAGACGGCCTCTCTGGCGGGGTCTGAGCCTCGCCAGCCCCTGCCCCAGGAGACTGCTGAGGCAGCCAGGCCCTGCTCCGCTGTGACCGTGTGCGACAGAAAGGCGGTGGTCAAAATGCCCATATGTCAGAGAAGATGCAACACGACTCCGTGGAATGTGCTACTCAAGCGTTGGAGAAATAGAAGATAGGAAAGGATATTGGGGCCCATATTAAGGAGGAGTCTGACAAGAAGTACGCCCTCCTGCACGGCCTTGTGGGGAGAACCAAACACTTCATCCACTTCTACCCGGGCCAAGAGCCATTCTTCTGTGCAAACCTGGTTAAAAGCATGGACTGTACTACACACAGTGACCCATCCAAACATAAGTGCTGCAGCCTAAATCCCAAATACCAGAGACTGAAATCTTCAGTCTTGCCTAAAGGAACACCTTGATCTTGAACCTTTATTGTGTTGTTGTTGGCTTTTTTCCCTTTTTTTAATCAAGGTATTAGTCCCATACATGCCCTAACCTCCCCTCCCCCCGTCCCCCCGCCATGTTTTGCGTCCACTGGCTATGCTTGTATGCATGCATAGAAGTCCTTCGGTTGATCTCTTTTCTCCCCACTGTAATTTGACAGTCTGTTTGATTATTGTGTTGTTTTGCACAGAGTTTGCTCTGTACTCATTTGTTGTGGTTATAAAACAATGAGCAAAACAGCTTTTAAAAAAAAAAAGGAGAAAAACTTAAAATGTAAAAGTAAACTACAATACAGACTTTTAAGCCCTAGCTGGTTTGGTTCAGTAGATAGAGCATTGGCCTTGGAATGAAGGGTCCAGGGTTCAATTCCAGTCAAGGGCACATGCCTGGGTTGTGGGTTCAATCCCCAGTAGGAGGTGTGTGGGAGGCAGCCAATAAATGATTCTCTCATCATTGATGTTTCTCTCTCTCTCTCTCTCTCTCTCTCTCTCTCTCTCTCTCTCCCCCTCTCTCTCCCTCCCTCCCTCCCTCTCTGAAATAAATAAAAATATTTTTTAAGGATTTTTAAAAAATAATTTTTAAAACACAAAAAGTTGGGAGGGGGCAAACAATAAGAAAATTAAATTTAGAGTTAGAGCACTGAACTAGTTCCCATTAATATAATGTATTACGCACGTGCTACTTATAAGAACTGCTCTGAAGTTGTCAGAGGTTCGGAGCATTTTTTGTCCTTTTTTAATATTTGGTTAAGCACTGTAAGACACATTTCTTCTTTCTATATTGATGATGGGGTAAACCACATGCTGGAGTTTTCAGAAAATTAGAATAATCTGTAACAAGTATTAATAATGAATCCTAGCATATTATTAATATCCTTTTAATAACAAAGACATTTAAACAAGTTTTAATGTATTATCAATCCAAAAATGGATAAATATAATTTACACCTAAATCAAGACTCCTCTATTTAAATAGTTCTGAAATACTGTATTTCCACAATTTCCTTCCCGCTAGCTTCCAAAGCACCTTTAGAACTGCTTTTTAAAGCTTCAAAACAGTAAGGGGCATAACTGAGTAAGTAGCATTTTTTCTAAGAAGTGTACATTCCTACATGCTTGTATATGTATATAAATCTTTCCCCTCCAAAACACAAGAAATTACACAATGACTGCATTTGGAGAGAGAGAAAAAGATCATTTTAATCATTTTATGGTTTAAATTTTGCTATGCAACTACATATTTTTTTAATCTTCCAACCTTTTTAATTACCACAGGAAAAAAACTAGTTCTGCTTAATTCCTGTGGGTGTTCTGTATACAATATATTATCTCAAGAAGATAGCTTAAGATTCCATTTGATTTGTGTCAATGTGCACACCACTCGCAAAGAGGTGTAAGATTAAACAAGACACACTGAAGAAATGAGTAACAATGTTCTACTAATTTCACACTTATTATACATAGTGCATCGAAATGAAATAGACCGGGGGAAACACCTGACCGACTGGTATGGAAAAAACAGCCTCTATACGATTATCAATTATCAGTGCTTTGCAATGCTAGACAGCAGTTACTACACATTATTAGGCACAGAGCACAGTACCTGAATTTAAATGCAATGTGTCACACACAAAGAATGACCTGATTTTCACTAGTTATAAAACATCACCAGAAGTGAGTCAAATAAGTTAGATTTGTTGCACTTAGGCAACTAAGGTCCGTTTCCAAGTGTACAACACAGTGTAAGCTTACAAAGATTTCTTCCCGTACTGTGGATATTACAGCATCATAATCACGTTGCCATCTGTGCTGAATCATGCCTGCTGCTCACCACTGCCATGCTAGAATGCCTCTCATCTTAACCCTCCCTTTGTCAGAGCAGCTATAGTCATATGGTATAATCTGTAAAATAAGAATCAGTGAGTCCACACGAACAGAAACAAAATACACAGAGAAGAGAAAGCTCTCCCTTAGAGTAAAATTATAACTAACCCATGTAGGAGAAATGACAGAAACAGCGAGTCACCCCTCACAGCCACTACAGTGTCAGGTAAGAACCATCGATGAATGCTTGGATTAGTAAAAGTGATGAGAAATTGGAGCTTTACACTGTTTCAGAGTAACCCTCAAAGACTCTCCTTAATGCAAAGGAGAACACAGGACTTGTCACTTAGGAAGCTGGCAGATACCACTCAACCCACTGACCAAGGTAACACCTTCACTATAAGAAGATATCCAACCTCTCTGGCCTCCTGATGCGGTGCACGGAGGACATCATCACTTCTGTGGTATTCCAGCAAAATAAATACATAACCTGATTCTAACCTTGGAGAGACATCAGACCCAATTCAAGTACAAAGAAGCAGGTAAAATTAATATAAAATTTGAGGTATGTTCTATTCTCTTTTTGAACTAATACACTATAAAATTCAGTGTATTTTATACCAACACCACATCCTGATACGGACCAGCCACATCTCAATTCCTTGACAGCTACGGGGGGCCAGAGGCTGCCCTTGTGGGCAGCACAGTCCTAGACCCGAAGCTTTATGAGAGCAAGGTCTTGTCTTCCCAAAAAGAGGGCAGTATCTTGGCATATAGGAAACACTCAAATTTGCTCAAATTAAAAATTGCTAAGACTGCTGAAACCGGTTTGGCTCAATGGATAGAGCACTGGCCTGCGGACTGAAAGGTCCCGGGTTCAATTCCGGTCAAGGGCATGTACCTTGGTTGCGGGCACATCCCCAGTAGGGGGTGTGCAAGAGGCAGCTGATCTGTGATTCTCTCTCATCGATGTTTCTAACTCTCTATCCCTCTCTCTTCCTCTCTGTAAAAATCAAGAAAATATATTATTAAAAAAATTGCTAAGACCCAAGATTAGCAAAACAAAACCATTTAAAAAAGAAAACAAACTAGCAAGCTACCAACCCTTCTCATGCCAGAAAAAAATATATACAGAATGAAAAAGACGTGGTGAAATAACATGAAAGGAAACTGTCTTGTAATTCTTTTTTTTTTCTTCTTGGATTTTTCCCCCCACCATTTTTTTTATTAAGGTATTATATGTGTACATTGCTCACCATTGCCCGCGCCCCGCCAACCTGCCCTACACGCCCTCCCTCTCCAGAGTTCTGTGTCCATTGGTTGTACTTATATGTATGCATACCAGTCCTTCGGTTGATCTCTTATCTCCCCCAGGTCCCGCTACCCTCCCCACTGTCATTTGACAGTCTGCTTGTTGCTTTACTGTCACTATATCTATCTTTCTGTTCATTAGTTTATAATATTCTTTATTATCCATAAATGAGTGAGGACATGTGGTGTTTCTCTTTCATTGACTGGCTTATTTCTCTTATAATTCTTAAAAGAAAAAATTGTCTAAGACAAGAAAAGCACCTCTTCTGTGACAGGAACAAAAGTAGTTATTTTCTAAAGTTGACCAACAATTACTACAAACAAGGAAAGCTAGCTGAAATATAGCAGAGATCGGACTCCTCGTGTGGCCATCCTTACAGACACAATGAGTCACCATAAGCAAGCTTCTAGCCTCAAAACATCTAGTCCTCAAGAGAAACGTCCAAGGCGTCCGGAGATTCTAATTAGATCTCTGACATTTTAGAAACAACAGGAGATGCTGAAGGCTGTTCATTCCCTTAGGCCACACCTCTAATCAACATGCACTTTGGTACCCAAATAACCATACCCATTTCATGGTGCCCATGTGTGTTTAAGTGCTCCCTAATTATTAAACGTTTTATCTTTCATACATCTAGATTCTTAGTGTTTAGTTTCTTTGCTTTTATTTCTCTTCCCACACCTGTTTTTTCACAAACTGACTTGTGTAAAATTCCCTACAAACACTAATATTCCATGAAATTGCATAAAATCCTCATTTCTTGCCATCTGTTGGGTTATGATGGAAAGACATATTCCCAGGAATACCTAATCCAACTAATCGCAAACAGCACATTAGTGTAAAGCAGCAATCGTCAATGTACCGTATTTGCCGGCGTATAAGACGATTTTTTGGCCCTGAAAAATATGCTTCCAAGTGGGGGGTAGTCTTATACAGCGAGTATATAACAAACTCTGTATTTTAAGTGGAAATGTTAGGGGGTCGTCTTATACGCCCAGTCGTCTTATACGCCGGCAAATACGGTATTTTCAGGGCCAAAAAATCGTCTTATATGCTGGCAAATACGGTATATAGTATGTGGGCTCCTAGAGGTCCCTGAGACACTTTCCAAGAGGTCCAAGAAGTCAACAAGATTTTTATACCCCTAAGTTGTTATTTGCCTTTTTCACTGTGTTGGCATTTGCACTGTTGTGTAAAAGCTATGTTGGGTAAAATGAGGCACTTGAGCATAAATGAATCAAAGCAGTAACACTAAGCTGTAGTAATAATCATTGCATTCTTCACTTGCAGTAATAGGTATCCGACTTTCATTTTCAAATGCCCTAGATCAGTGGTCGGCAAACTCATTTGTCAACAGAGCCAAATATCAACAGTACAACAATTGAAATTCCTTTTGAGAGCCCAATTTTTTTAAACTATATAAGTAGGTACATTGTAATTAACTTAGGGTATGTGGTATTTTGTGGAAGAGTCACACTTAAGGGTCATACATGTGGCTCTCGAGCCAGTTTGCCGACCACTGCCCTAGATGAAGCAGTGAATATTAACTTTCTTAAGCAGTCCTTGAGCACACACACCTCATTAATATCTACGTGAAGAAAAGGGCAGTGTGCAAGAAGCACTTCTGCTACCTACTGTGGCTGCCCGAAGAAAATGCACTGTGCTGCCGAAGCCGGTTTGGCTCAGTAGATAAGAGCGTCAGCCTGCGGACTGAAGGGTCCCGAGTTTGATTCCGGTCAAGGGCATGTACCTTGGTTTCGGGCACATCCCCTGTGGGGGGTGTGCAAGAGGCAGCTGGCCGGTGTTTCTCTCTCATGGACGTTTCTAGCTCTCTATCCCTCTCAATTCCTCTCTATGTAAAATCAATAAAGTATATTTTAAAAAAAAAAGTAAAGAAAACGCACTGTGCTGTGCAGCTGTTTGAATCGAAATATTCAATTTTTCATACACAGCACCATTTTCACATGAAAGAGCTAGAGTCAGTATGGTATTTAACCTTGAGTACCTGGTGGACATTTGCTCAAAAGAATATAAAGTCAAGCCAGCCACTTCTAGAAAAACAAAAACACAAAACACAGTATTTGTTGCCAATGGCTAAATTTGAGCTTTTAAGTAAAAACCAGAATTTTGGCAAACTTGTCTACTACCATGAGCTTTGACAGTTTCCCAATACTTACGAATAAAAGAACCATTCAAAGGGCAAGAGAGACCAATGGACTTTAATGTAACAAAATACACAAAATCCACTGATATGATTACAGATTCCATATTTCAAACTAACCTGTTTAAAAACTACCACCTGTCTAGTTTTGGTGTAAAAACAAAGAATATCTACAACTATCTAAGAAGACTATTCAAACAATTCTTTCCTTTTCTAATGATATGCTTGTGTGAGGCTGGATTTTCTTCATGCACTTCGGACCAAAACAATGTATCACAACAGACTGAATGCAGACTTACTATGAGAACTCAGCTGTCTTTTAGGCCAAACAGTAAAGAAATTTGCAAAACCAATTCAACTTTTCTGATTTTGTTTTGGTTTTAGAATGGGTGTTTTGTGTTTTTATTTTTCAAAAATCTTGTTAGCACTAGCTGGTTTGGCTCAGCAGATAGAGAGCATCAGCCTGCAAGCTGAAGAGTCCCCGTGTTCGATTCCAGCCTAGGACACATGCTCAAGTTGCGGGCTCAATCCCCAGTAGGAGGCGTGCAGTAGGCAGCCAATCAATGGTTCTCATCATTGCTGTTTCTATCTATCTCTCTCTCTCTCTCTCTCTCTCTCTCCCTCCCTCCCTCTTACTTCCTCTCTGAAATGAATAAAACATATATTTTTAAAAATTTGTTGCCTTAGTTGGTTTGCCTCAGCGGATAGGGTATCAGCCTGAGGACTGAAGGGTCCTGGGTTCGATTCCAGTCAAGGCACGTGCCCAGGTTGCAGGCTTAAACTCCAGTAGGGTGTGTGCAGGAGGCAGCCGATCAATGATTTCCTCTCATCATTAATGTTTCTCTCTCTCTCCCTCTCCCTTCCTCTCTGAAATCAATAAAAATATATTTTTTTAAAAGTAAAAAGAAATAAATACTATGGTAGGTTAATCTGCCCATTTTTTTAAAAAAAAAATCTTACATTAACATGAAATGAGTTAATTTTTTTAAAAATTGTACTTATTTATTTTTAAATAATTTTAAACATGTTTTTATCCTCGCTTGAGGATTTTTTTTTTTTAATTCCTAGAGAGAGGAGAAGCGAGAGGGAAAAATATCGATGTAAGAAACATCAATAGGTTACCTCCCCTACACGCCCCAATCAGGGATCAAACCCACAACCTTTTGGTGTACGGGACAATACTCCCAACCAACTGAGCCACTGGGACAGTGCTAAACATTACTTAGTTTAATTGCTAATGAAATACAGATCAATTTTTTAAAAAACACACACGAAAGCTCTTTGGGAGTCCGAAGTTTTTAAGTATAAAAAGGTAAAAAAAAAAAAAATCACAAAGTTTGAGAACCATTACAATAGGGTATAAAACCAGTACCTTCCATTAGCCTCTTCCTTCCTCAATCAGTTCTCTTGTAGAGAGAGCCAGGCTTTTCCTTGGATAACCTTCCAGACCTTTTTCTACTGTTTTTAAACAGGCATGTACTGCTGAAATGGTTTTCCCCAAAAAGGTCTATCTTTTTAAAGTGCTATCCCATAACTTGCTTTTCAGTTTGCTCTTTCCCACATCCTCTCATGTAAATAAATATTCTTTAGAACTGCCACACAATCCATCATAGTATAGTTTATTAAAATATGGTATCTTCTTTGGATGGACACTTGCTATTTCCAATTTTCTATTTAAACAATACTGAAAAAAAAAAGTCTTTTGCCAATTTCTATTGCTATATAACAAATTTCCAGAAAATATTAAACAAGCCTAAAAGTTAGAGATTGTTTAACATTATTTCACAGTGCTTTTTAAGGGCAAAGTGAAAGATGAAAAGGGGTTCTAGGTAGCTTTCTCCTTTTAAAAAATTTACTTTTAAAGTTTTGTTTGTGTTTATTTTTTTAAATATATTTTATTGATTTTTTACAGAGGAAGAGAGAGGGATAGAGCGTTAGAAACATCCATGAGAGAGAATCGTCGATCAGCTGCCTCTTGCACACCCCCTACTAGGGATGTGCCCGCAACCAAGGTACATGGCCTTGACCGGAATCGAAACTGGGACCTTCCAGTCCGAAGGCTGAAGCTCTATTCACTGAGCCAAACCGGTTTCGGCTAAAGTTTTGTTTTTTTAATATATGTTTTTATTTATTTTTAGAGAGAGAGGAAGGGTGAGGAAGAGGGAGAGAGAGGGAAACATCAGCTGCCTCCTGCATGATCAAGCCCAAACACCCTGGGCATGTGCCGTGACGGGAAATCAAACCAGTGACCTCTCAGTGCATGGGACGATGCTCAACCAACTGAGCAACACTAGCCAGGGCCAAAAATCTACCTTCTGAAGCTCAAAAATGGGTAACTGTAAAATGTCCCTGACAGTCAAATAAAGGCTGGGGATCCCCTTTGCTTGGAAAGTAGACCATGTGAAACTTCCAGGTTACCTGTTTACCTGTTAAAATGTAATGAGTGATGTAATAAAACCTACAAATTTATCTGCATGTACTATGGACTACTACCCAGAGACCTCTTACAAAGTCCTGTGTGGTGATTTGGAGCTTTTACCATATTGCTAATTAAAACGATGCTCCAGCCGAAACCAGTTTGGCTCAGTGGTAGAGCGTCGTTCTGCGGACTGAAAGGTCCCGGGTTCGATTCCGGTCAAGGGCATGTACCTTGGTTGCGGGCACATCCCCGGTGGGGGGTGTGCAGGAGGCAGCTGGTCGATGTTTCTCTCTCATCGATGTTTCTAGTTCTCTATCTCTCTCCCTTTCTCTCTGTAAAATATCAAAAATATATATATTTTTTAAAAAGATGCTCCAGACTGCACAAAACCAGGAGAACGGAGTTGTTTTCTATGATACTAGAAGGCTATTCACACAGAGTTCTAACAGATACTGCCAATAATAGGCATGCCAAAAAGTCTTTGACAATTTATTCTCTAGCTGTCTGAGTGTCCATTCCTTCACATTCTTGCCAACATAAGACAGTACCAACTTTATTTACTTTTCCCAATTGGCATTATTCTAATAACTAGTAAGACTGAGTATCTTTTCCTAAGTAGATTGGCTTTTAAGATATCCCCTTTGAACTGCCACTTTTTACCGCTTGAACATTTTTGTACTATATTGTCCACCTGTCTGTACTTAAGAGGAATTCTTTATCTCTCTTTTTTTTTTAACAGTATGATCTCTCTTAATATAATTTCAAAACTAGACCCGTTTTAGGGATCCTAAGACTTACACATATAAAGTACAAATTCTTTTTTTTTAATATATTTTATTGATTTTTCACAGATAGGAAGTCGAGAGGGATAGACAGTCAGAAACATCGATGAGAGAGAAACATTGATCAGCTGCCCCCTGCATACCCCCCACCGGGGATGTGCCCGCAACCAAGGTACATGCCCCGACCGGAATCGAACCCAGGACCTTTCAGTCCGCAGGCCGACGCTCTATCCACTGAGCCAAACCCGTGTCGGCAAAGTACAAATTCTTAACTGACAACACATAACCTATATTCCACAAGCAAATGTGAAACACTGCTATGTACCTGTGCATGAGACAAACCATGGGCTTATACAGGAATAGATATACTTACCTCTTATTTCCAATTGCCACACATAAACACACAAGGTCATTAACCTGAGACAATACCTACAGGACTTCCAGAAATCCTTTCCAAACATGATCATTAGCTCTCAACAACCTTGTGCAGGTTTTATGGGCCCTATTTATAGATCAACTGAGAGGCTGGAGGGTTTAACCAGTTTGCCCAGGATCGAGGAGCTGAGCAACTGAGTCTGGGATTCCCGGCCAGATGCCACTGGCTCCCTGTCCCCGGGCTGCACGCACGCTGCCCTCGCTCTGCTGCTAACGGTGCGCGCACAGGCGTGCCCGTCTCGTGTTCTCCTGAGGCCCAGCACTCATTGAGAGGCAGAATGCAATCACCTAACACCAGATGCTTTAGTCATCACTGCCTACGCGGACCTTAAAGACAACAGGCTCAGGCAGCCTGGGGGCAGGGTCGTTAGTGCTCTCACAGCTCACCCCCACTCCCTGCCGGGGAGTATCCTGGGGACAGCTCTGTACCCCATAGGAGGCTTCTGGGGCACAGCGGTTCCCATGAAGCACTTAAGAGGTGCACGCAGTTCAACCATCTCTGGTGAGCAGACCCCAAAATTCACATAGGGATGAAGTCATACACAATAATCCCAAATAACCATCTGCTAACTTAAACAGACTGAACCCCTCAAGTGAAGCACGTGGAGAATCAGAGCAATGCGGTCACTCCTCAAGTGCACAGGCCGCTCTTGCCGTTGCCCCTCTGGGCTCAGCTTCAACCACTGCCCTCTCACAGCTGAGCCTCTCTAATCCCAACCGCTCAGAGTCCCCCGCACACACCAGGATATTTCACACTTACGTGCCTTCCTCCTGCTGTGCCTTCTGCCTTGTCCATCCCCAATGCACACCGTCAGCCTGTGTGCCTGCACATCCCTCTCTGACCTCTCCCCGCTGGCTTACCAACCCTCGCCTCAGCCTGGTGCCCCTCTTGTGTTCTGGGGCATAACAGGTACCCCGAGCCACATCTGCAATTTCTCTTTACCTTAAGACATATTAATCCACCTTTAGGATCACTGCAACACAGTGAGGGATTGAGACAGAACAAAGTAAAAGCCACCACACCCCACTTCTCCAAAGCAAGTATCTAATTCTTCTAGCTTCTGAAACCTGGACAGAATGGGTTAGGGGGCACAAGCATTCAATCTATGCTTGCCAAACTAAAAATTATATAAGCCATAGGGAATGAAACTTGAAAAATGCAGAAATGGGTAAACTAGCACTCCCTAAAATATGGAAATGAGGGTTTTCAACCACACTATCTCTCCAAAGAAAAGGCAGGGCTTCTTTATTTTGGCAAGAACAGCTGACTTTTTAAACACTGACATTTGAGGACCACTGGGGAGACTGCAATCACTTCTTTTTTTTTTTTTTTTTTTTTAATATATATTTTACAGAGAGGAAGGGAGAGAGATAGAGAGATAGAGAGCTAGAAACGTTGATGAGAGAAACATCGACCAGCCGCCTCCTGCACACCCCCGACTGGGGATGTGCCCGCAACCAATGTACATGCCCCTGGCCGGAATCGAACCTGGGACCTTTCAGTCCGCAGACCGACGCTCTACCACTGAGCCAAACCGGTCTCGGCGCAATCACTTCTCAGTCTTCACATCACGGCCTCTTAACTACACGCTCCACTCGTCATCTGCCCAGCTAGAGTGGCAAGCTGAGCAGCATTTTGTTTTGAAAACTAAGTTTTAATCAAATTTAACCTCAAAGTATGATTTAGTAAAGTTTCCAGTGCAAGAAAATACTATTAGTTTCTGAGGTAAGACCCCAAATTCAAGGTGCCTTATAAAAATACATAACCAAGAGTCTTATTACATACACAGAAATATCCTGGACTGAAATTACTATGAAAAGAACCAATTGTTACACACCTCAGCTGAACAGTGCAGCTATTAAATTGTTGTGCGTATGCTGAAGAGACTTCAGGATACATAATTTATTACAAGCACTAATTATACAAACAGAATGATTTCATTATTAAATTAAAAAGGGTTTGTGGATACATACAAAGAAGAAGTTATGGAAAATAATACACCCAGATATCAGCTGTAAGACCAAGAAATACATGGGCATAGGGAGGATTGTAAAACAAGTTTCACATTTTACTTCATGTGGTTTGAATTAATTTGAATATAAACATATGTAAGAACTTAAGCTGTTTACCCTCTATTGTATCTAGGTTATACCTTACTTCAAAAAAATTTATACATGCTCAGTGAAAATAAAGATTTCCACCTATATCAGTCCACATCCCAAATCAGAACAAAGATTTTCCATATTTCTGTTACCACCAAATGTCATCTACTTCCAGCCTTTGCACTGGAATCTCAAGGGGGAAAGTACAACAGCGGCCACTGGAGTGGCTACTGAGTGGCCATGTACTGATGTGTTACCTACCTTGTGCCCAGGAACCTGAGGCATCATTTCCATCCTAATCTGCCCGCACAGGGATTTCCTCGTCCTTACACAACACCGTGCGTTCAGAAAGTGGAACTGGGATTCAAACCCAGACCTAAGACCTCATGCCCCACCTTCTTCTGGCTGTTCCTTTACGGTCACCAAGGGCACATGAGGCCACCATCGGGGGCTTCTAATCAAAGAGGTTTCTCCTTCCTACTCTCTCCCAATCCTTAACAATATTCCACTTTTATGAGACTTCCCCCAGCTGGCATGGCTCAGAACCAGGAGAATATGGTTTGATTCCCTCAGGGCACAAGCCTGGGTCACAGACTCAATCCCCAGTAGGGGGCGTGCATGAGGCAGCCCATCAATGCCTCTCTCATTGTTTCTAACCCTCTCTCACTCTCCCTTTCTCTTTGAAATCAATAAAAAAGACATATGATTAAAAGAGACGTTCTCCTGCAAGCCAGGATCCTACTACTTTGGAAGCAAGCTGGGCCAACCAGGCACCAGTCTCCACTCCGGATGCTGCTACTCTTGTTATCTCCACACATCACCAGCTGGAGACAGAGCCTTGGCATCTGCCTCCCGATGCCCCCTTCTCTCCTCTCCCATCTCCTTATCCCCTCCAACTTTTCTGCAATTCATCTATATTAAGATGAGGCCACTAAAAATTACCTAAAAGGAAAAAGTAGTCTCATTTTCTGCCTTAAGACAAGATGCCCAGATATGTCATAGTAAGTCCCAGATTTCAGACTACCTGTACCTATCTTTTTCCTAGAAGACAATAAATCAACTCTTCAAAGAAGTCAAACAGGACATCTCTGCTCTGACTTGCCATTGCAGACATGATCGGGCTGCTTGTGTAAGCTACTTTGAGGACTTGACAACCTAACTGGGAGGTACGAAGGCAGGGCAGAGTCGTGGATCTGGAAACGGGTAACACCAATCCCCTACAGTGCTGTGGGCAAGCCACTTCTTCTCCCAGGGCTTAATGGAGAATCCTTCAGTTCAGCAACTAATGCCTCTCAAAGCTTCCACTGTGCTATCCCGTTTTTACTAGTTTTCCTTTTTTAAATTAGTAGGTGTTTAACATATTTTGAAAGTAGTACTCTACTGATCAAAGGACTTGCATAGACACAGTCTGTATAAAAGACTTACTATATCTCCAAATCAATTGCTCTAACATCACCTAGATTTAGTGACTACTGTGGCAAAAGACAGAATTCATAATTTGAAGACACGGTTACTTTATCAAGAACCATATTTTTAAATATCCAAAAATGAGGAAACTTGAGGTACTTAAAAAAGGTTTCTTGTTTTTCTTATAGCTAGCACTTTATGAATAAAATGAAAGGAATGCTCGACTTATTCCAAGATCCTAAAATAAAGTGATTAACGTATTTTAAACTTAGCCTGTGATGTCCCTAAGTGTTTTGGCCAATAGTTTCAACCTTGGCTTCAAGTGTACAGCCAACCACATGGAAGCAGTGGACTTGGTCTCCAGTGTTTTAAACCTAAGACAGATTCAGAAGATTCTCCACATGTACATTAATAAAAAGCAGGATGAATTGTAAGAAAGTAGAATCACAGTTACCAGAAGTATTGAGACAGATGTCAGAGGGTGGGTTAACTGTCACAAACAAGTCTTGTCCATTCAATAGGAGGGCCTGGCCCAGCTGGCATGGCCCAGTGGTTGAGCACAGACCTATGAACCAGAAGTTTGTGGAATCGGTCAGGGTACATGCCCAGGTTTCCAGCTCAATAGCCAGTGTGGAGCCTGCAGGAGGCAGTGGATCAATGATTCTCTCTCATCATATGTTTCTATCCCTCTCGCCCTCTCCTTCTCTCTGAAATCAATAATATATATATATATTTATGTATAATTTTTTTATAAATATATATTTTATTGATATTTTGCAGAGAGGAAGGGAGAGAGATAGAGAGCTAGAAACATCGATGAAAGAGAAATATCGACCAGCTGCCTCCTGCACACCCCCTACCGGGGATGTGCCCGCAACCAATGTACATGCCCTTGACCGGAATTGAACCCAGGACCTTTCAGTCCACAGACCGACGCTCTATCCACTGAGCCAAACCGGTTTCGGCATGTATAATTTTTAAAGGTAGAGAGTCTAGCCCTGACTGAGTGGCTCAGTTGAATTATCCCATGCACCAAAAGGTTGTGGTTCAATTCACAGCCAGAGCACATACCCAAGTTGTAGGTTTGATCCCCAGTTGGAGTGAGTATGGGAGGCAGTGGACTGATAAATTTCTTACATCAATGTTTCTCAAAAGAGGTGGAGTCTATTTCCAAATCCCCCTTGCCTCAGTACTGTGCTGGCCTTGTGACTTGCCTTCCTCAGTAGAATGGGATAGAAATACTAGTGTGCCAATTGTAGGCCATCCCTTTGAGAGGCCTCACAGCTTCTGCGTTCACGTGGGGTAGCCAGCTACAGCCCACCACCAAGTGGTGAGATACCATGTGGAGAAGGTCAGGAGGACAAGCACCAGGAGGCCAAGCAGGTGAGTGAAGCTTTCTTGAACTTTTCACTCAGCTTATTAACCAACCCAGAACGACACCCAGTGGAACAGAACTGGCCACCGAACAGACCCACAGCGTCATGAGGAAGAAGAACTTGTTCTGAGCTGCTATTCTGTGGTTGTTTGTTATGAATCAACTTCCTAGACCAGTGGTCAGCAAACTCATTAGTCAAGAGCCAAATAATAGTACAATGATGGAAATTTCTTTTGAGAGCCAAATTTTTTAAACTTAAACTTCTTCGAGCGCCACTTCTTCAAAACACTCACCCAGGCCGTAGTATTTTGTGGAAGAGCCACACTCAAGGGGCCAAAGAGCGGCACGTGGCTCATGAGCCGCAGTTTGCCGACTGCGGTCCTAAACAATTAAGTGACAATGCCAGGTATTCTGATTCATGCCTCTTTCAACTTATAGTTCATTTAGAGTCCTCAAAGCAGAGTTCTATAATAATTTCAGACAATTTCCTAATCAAGTTAAATGGTCTCAGGATAATTTTCTAAAATACATAATTGGTATAATAAGTGTTCCCCTTCAGGGCAACAAAATCCACACAGTACATTAAAACTTATAACTGTTTATTTACCAATACTGAGCACTTGCCAAACAGTGAGTTAAAGAGCATGAGAAATTATACCCTCAATTTTAAGAGCCCTGAAAACTATGTTTGCAACCAGCTTTCATGCAAAACCCTGGCAGTCCAAGCCAGTTTTTTAAACATCAGATTTATGGGGCAGAAATCCTAAC
This sequence comes from Vespertilio murinus, assembly GCA_963924515.1. Lineage (NCBI taxonomy): Eukaryota > Metazoa > Chordata > Mammalia > Chiroptera > Vespertilionidae > Vespertilio > Vespertilio murinus. Next base: position 11,166,654 of record OZ004712.1, on the reverse strand, counting down.
AAAAAATGCCAAGCCTACCCCCGATGGTCACTGCTACCACAATGCCACCTCCTGTCTTACGACTCCAGAAGTTTGAATCAGAGGCAAGAGTCAATAAAAGAAACTCAGCTAATAGCACAGCCTCTCTCCCTCCTCTCAGACCAAACCAACCCGGAGTTACTCAATGGATAATTCATCCCGTTCAGAAACATTACTGCTAGAAAAGTTGTCCTGATGCTGCTGAAGACCATTACAATGGAGTTGCTTCAAGTGTATGTATCAAGGTGGCTCAATAGCTTCACTTTCATATAAAATGCCAGATCTGTAAGATGACTGCAGTGATGTGGCTCATAACAGAATTTCAAAGTACGGCGCACATCATTTCCCTCTTGCTGACTGAGTGAAAGAGGTGCCCGTGCAAAAGTGACTGAGCTACCACCAGCTTACAGACAAGAAATAAAGTCAAGTTTCTGACAGGGAAACCTCAGAGCTCTGCAATCCCAGAAATAAGTTTAAGTCTTAGCTGGGAATTCAGTTATTTCCAGCAGAATGGCAAATCAGAACAAAATATGCCCCTTGTTAGTTTATTACTGACGTTGGGCAGGAACTGATCCTATAAGTGATCACACACGTCCAAAGGAGTCACAGACACAAGGCAAGACTCTCAGTCCCCCTGGCTCCAGGCGCGTCATGCTTCCCTACATCTTCCAGGTTACTGTGGGCAGCACGCACAGCACTTTAACCTTTACTTTTTTGTATAAATTCTAATAAGGCCAAAGTACAAAATCTTTTAAACGCATCCAAACTATATTGAGAACACAGGTTGATATCAAGAAAAATCTCTTGGGCTACCACAACTTAAGCAGCCATGCATTAATGACCTTAACCTGAGCACTCCAAAGATAACCCTGCTTACGATTCTTTACCAAAAGTTTCCTAACATCCAGAATCTCGCGTCTCCGCGTGTGAGAAATCTCCTTGATTCACAAGCTTCACCTGCACCTTCTGCTAAGCAAGGAGCAGCACAGCCATCCACACCGAGGTTTAAATGGGCAGCATTAAAAGCAGCTTCTGTTGTCCTGAAACAACAGGGTCAGAAGCCCTGGTCACAGCATCAACCTATTCTACACTGAACAGCTATTAAAATGAAGCACTAGCTTTTAAACAGCCAGTTAAAGTAAGATACACTTAAAATTTTTATACATGCTGTCTATCCAATTTACATGTTAAGCACTAGATTCTAAAATGCAAATGAGTTGTCCAAATATAAGAAAACAAAACAAAACAGAGATTTGAGCTTAGGCACCGCAGTCTGTCTTAACCAATTCTGCCTGAGGGGGGAAAAATTAACACTACAATATCCTACTATTTTTGCTCCTTTGTTCAAATAGATATTTGGTTACATATTCTGATCAATATATCCTAACAGCTACACCATGAGGGCGTTTAAGCTATAAAAGTCTGAAAATATTAAAATTTCTTCATAATTTAAAACAGTAATGGAAAATGAAGTAAAACCAGCACCCTCTCAGTTCCCCAGTGTCAGCGACTCTCCTGGTCTCTCTCCCATGCCCAATTTAACAAAAAAACCCGTGCTATTTACATAGGGGCACATACAAGGTCCCACAAAGATACCAGTGGCTCTTCCCAACCAAGCTCAGCTACTCTTCTCCAAAGTCCCAGCAATTTCCACACCCGCCCTTAACTTAAACTTTACCCCCACGTGGGAGGGGGGGTTGGTTAAGCTTATGCCTCAGAGTGAAGCCAAGTCTTAACGTGTTGTCTCTTTTACAGAAATGCAACACTATCACCAACACTCAGTGCAATCCTCTCTGCATTCGGGATGGAGGGAACCTCAGGCTCTGTGAAGAGCTGCCATAATCTTCCCAATGGAGGGGTATCTGAATGCAGATAAGCAACATTCCTTCCACATTCCCTTGAGTCTTCGGTAATCAGGAGCTAAGCTTGGTCTGAACCAAATTCAACAATACCCCTTCCTGAAAGGGTCCCCGCCCAGCTCCGCTCCCAGCCAGAGTGAGGCCAGGCTGCCAGGCATCAAATCACTTCCTAGGCCTGCTCCCGGGTTTGAGTGGCCGCAAGCCCATTCATCCATCCCAGAGTGCTGCCATAAGCATTCTTCGGCACAGAGCTCCCACCATGCCTTGCACAGCAGGTATAAAGGTCACTGCAGCATATGTGGGTGTGCCTGCCTCAGATGCCTACATGATGATGGGATGGAATGCAATGACTGCTAAGCACAAAGAACTCCACCCAGAAATCCAGCAGGCTCACTGGGCAGGGACTGGTGTGTGGCTTTCTACTCTCTGTCCCCGGTACCACCGCTTGACCTCCCGTAGGTGCTGGGCATGTGGGTCACCAGGGTTCCTTCTGCCCTCTCCAAAGCCCATTCAGATAAGGAAACTGCATCACGGCTCCAAGGTTCCGTTCAAACAAAATTGTAAAGTGAATTTCCAGAACAGTTCTCTAGGAAAATTCCAAAAAAGAAAGCTCTACTTTTGTTTTTAGCCATTTCAGTATAAGCAAAGGAGTTACTTGATTATTCTCTGAGTAAAAAGTTGTCTCCAGGACAGTCCTAATTATTTTGCTAGTAAGATAGTATCATTTAAGGTCCTGAGCATTTTAATTTATTCTACATTGTTCATGAAATGAAGCCTCCACTGGAAAATACTTGCTGCCATTAGTAACATTACACTTTATGTGCTTCCCTAAAGAGGAGCCTGCTTGTTATAAAGTAACAGGTAACTTAGTTGTTTTTAGGTTGAGCAAGAATAAGAGGCAGTTCTTACCAGATGTTTTAAGTTTAATTTCCTACACATGGGGAGAAATTAACACCAGGTTGGAAAGGAAAATCAGCAGAGTAAGAAAAGTAACTGGCATTTGCGTTAGGTCAATGAATTGTATCTGAGAAACTCAAGACACTTAATGTTTACATTTAGGGACTCTCAAATGTTAAAATGCTAATCCTTCAGCAGAACCATTGCTTTTTTAATTTATTCGATATTTAAAGAAAATTAAGACACACTGGCTAAACACGAAACCAGTTAGAATTTGCAGAAATGTGCTTACATTCTTCCCCTCCCCCCAGGTAAACAATTCAGACTATGCCTTTAAACTTAAGAAGATATGACCTCATGCAGAATTTTTCAATTCCTATGAAACTGGGATGTTTAGATACGTTCCAGTATACATCCTTATTGTTTTAGTAAATTTCTTTTACAGAATTCCATTCTAATATATGAAATTATTTGACCCCCTACGGAAATTCCCAACCAGAACTAAATCTACCCAGTCACACAAATCGCTTTTCAACTATCCTAATGAAAATTAAGCACACGAACAAGAGAAATCCAAACCAACTTGCTAACAAAAACACGATTTGTGAGACTGCTTTACCTGGCAGAGAACTCAATCTGGAAATAGGCACACAGTGAGTTCTATGCAGCCATCTCTCTCTCTCTGCACAGCAACAGGGAAGTGCCCAGCAAAGCCCTCCTGCCCTCTAGCACCCACACTATCGCCAATGCCTAACCAGACACAAACAGTCCTAGTTTAAATTAACTTCCAGGTTACAGCTTGGCCCGGTTGGAAGTGGGGAGATGGGAGGGGAAAGCCACAAACCCTCACCCCACCTTGCGAAACCCAGAAAGGCACACACAGGCCAGCCCGGCGCCTTTCTGAGTTACAGGGCGGCTCTTGAGAAAGGAGCCATTTCTCCAGAACACCCCAGAAGTAAAAACACAGCCTCCGAACATCTCTAAAGGGACACCCAGCACATGCTCTCCCAAAGTGCAGTCCCCTTGCTGCAGCAGCCCAAATCTTGGGTCTTCATGATCTCTTGGTGGTTACTTATAAGCAAAAAGTATTTTTTAAAGGGGCGGGGGGTGGGGGGAGAAGCCGGAGACAAAGGCGATGGCAGAAACCTGTGTGCCTCCGGGGGCACTGGGAGGCGCCCCGGGCGGGAGCGGGCCAGGATGGGCTCCCGCACGTGTTCCAATCCCGGCGGGCCAGCTACCGGGGCAAAAGGCAATTTCTCCCCCCGCAGCCTGGCAGCCACAGCTCGGGACAGACAAGGGAGGGCTCGCCACACCCACGGCGTCCACAGCTGCTTCGGCCTCTCCCGCACTTACGAGGCGGACGGGGGCGGGTGGGGGTGGGGGCAGGAGTCGCCCATTGCCTCCCAAGTCCTACGGATCCCCAAAATGCCCGCAGCACAGGCTGGTTCCTGATGGAGCAACTAGAACTCTTCTGGGGAGTCCTTGGTGGGGAGGGCTTCCTCCAGAGGCGCTTCTACACCAGTAACACCGAGTGCTGGGGACCCGCCCCGGCCCCCCTCCCCGCGGCGGCACCCACGCGCGCACACCTGCCGCCCACTCGATGCGCCGGACGCCGAGCCCGCGGCGGGCGGCCCGGGGCCCCGGGGAAGTTGTCTTCAGCTGTGTGTGTGGGCGGCCCGGCCTCCGACAACGGGGGACGGAGCCCACGAGAGCGCAACAAGCCAGCTCACCTTTGCCTCTTGGGGACCGAGTGCTCCACTTCCAGGAGTTTTCCGTGCAGCTCCACTTTACCTGCGGACAGGAGGGGGGCGGTTGGCGGGGTGCAGCGGCTCTCCCAGCCGGGAGGCCCCTCGGCGGCCCCGGGGGCTCCCCGAGACCCCAACCGGCCCCGGACGCGGCTGCAGGCCGAGCGGAGAGCCCCGCACCGCGCGGGGGGACGCGGAACCTCCCAGATGGCGGGTGGGAGGCGGTCCACGGGCGGCCCCCCACTTCGGTCCCATTCTCCACCCCGCTGGCCTCGCCCGGGAGACACACTCGGGGAGGGGGCGCCCGGCTCCGGCCCAGGCCCGCGCCGAGCGGGAGTGGCGGGAAGGGCCGAGGGCCGCAGGGGGGGCGCGGGGAGAGCCAACTGGACGGCCCACCGGGGCCAGAGCGGCCTTCCTGGGGCGCCCCGCCCGGCGCGCCCCGCCAACTCGGCGGCCGCACGTCCTCCTGGGCGACCCCCGCCGCCCGCCCGCCCGCCCACCTGCCCGTCGGGCTCGTGGGACGCCGGGGGGTGGACCCAGGGCCGCGGGTCACACCGGCCCCGGCCTCCCTCCGCGGCGGCGTCCTCCCGTTGGGGTCCGGGAGCGAACCCCACGCCCCGGGTCCGGAGCAGGGGAAGGAGGAAGCGAGGCGGGCGGGGGCCGCCGAGGCCCGGCGTGCGGGAGCCGGGAGCCCGGAGCCCGGAGCACGCGCCCGGCCGGCCGGGCGGGCGGGGCGCGGAGGGAGCGCCGGCCCCCGGCCCCGGCCCCGGCCCCGCGCCGCCGCCGTCCCCGGCCCCTCCGGAGCCCGCGCCCGGCTTCCTGACAGCCCGCGGGGCCCGGCGGGGAGGGGGAGCGGGGAGGGGGTCCGGAGTCCGAGCTGGGGAACCCGGGCGCCCCTCGCGCGAGGGCCCCGGCCGCGGCCCCTCTCCCCGCCTCGCGCGGGCCTGGGCCGGTGCGCACGAGCCGGCGGGCCTGGCCCCGGGCGGGCGGCGGGCGGCGGGCTCCGGGCGGAGCGGCGGGGCTCCGGGCCGCGGGCCCCGGGCCCCGGGCGGGCGGCGGGCGGCGGGCTCCGGGCTCCGGCGGGCTCCGGGCGGGCGGCGGGCCGGGCCCACCTGAAAGCGCCTCGATGGCCTTGAGGGCCCAGCCCTCGTCCGCGCAGTCCACGAAGGCGTAGCCGCTCTTGACCAGGAAGGGGCCGGCCGCCGGGATCTTGGCGTCCTTGAACACACTCTCCAGGTCCGCGGGCGCGGCGTCCTCGCTGAGGTTCCCGATATACAGTTTGTTCATCGTGGCGGAGAGCGCTGGCGGCGGCTTTCTTCAGTAAAAAAAAAAAAAAAAAAAAAAAAATGGTGAGAGGAAAAAGAAAGAAAAAAAAAAAAACCACGAAAAATTGCAGCCACCCTCAGGGATGGCTCGCTCCGGCGGGTTTTGTTCCCCTTGGCCTTCTCGCCGTTAAAACGCACAGGCGCAGGGAGGGAGGGAGCCCCGGACCGGGACGGGGGGCGAGAACACCCGGCCCGAAGGTTGTTTTTCCTCTTCGGGGTATTCAACAAAAAAAAAAAAAGGGCGAAAAGAAAAAAGCCTTCCTGCAGCCCCGGCGCATCCACGAGTCCCGGGCGCTGGGCGGCGGGCGGGAGGGAGGCGGGGGCGGGCGGGCGGGCGGGAGGAGGGGAAACTACTTTTTGTCTCTTCCTCGGCCGGCCCGCCGCTCGGGCCCTGCGCCGGCGCCGCCTCCGCCTCCGCCCGCACCGTGCGGCCCGCCGGGCGGCGGCGGGGGCCGGGGGCGGGGCGGGCGCCGGGGGAGGGGGAGGGGGGGGAGGGGGAGGAGGGAGGAGGCGCGGGAGGCGGAAAGGATCCGCTCCGAGTGTCCGGCTTTTTGAATGAGCCACGTGTTCAAACTACAAATCAACGTCTCACGTGAGGAATCCCGGCGCCTCCATGAGGGTGGGTTTCGGGTGGGGGAGCCGCGGGCGAGGGGCGGGGCGGGGAGGGGCGAGGGGCCGGGGGAGGGACCCCGGGAGCGGGAGGGGGAGGGGAGGGAGGGGAGGAGAGGGGAGGGGAGGGGAGGGAAGGAGGAAGAGGAGGAGGAAGGAGGAAAAATGCAGAAGGAGCGCCGAGGGGACCGGGCGGCGGGCGCCGGGGGCCCCCCGAGTGGAGGAGGGTTATCTGGTCGGGCGGGTCCCGAGGGGAGGGGAAGAGGGGAGGAATACTGATTTCTTTTTTTCTTAAGGAGATGGGGTGGCGGGAGGGGGGACGAACTAGGGGCCATGCCTCCGCCCTAGTTACCGGAGTTTTAAATATTCGATTTCTGAAGAAAAAAAAAAAAAACAGGTCCGGAGTCGCCGTCCCGAACCCGCCTCGTGGCGCGGGTGACAGTGCGGAGCTCCGCGGGCGCCGGCGGGGCGGGGAGGGCAGGGCGCGCCCCCCCTGCACCCGGCCCCGGCCCGGCCACCGCGAGGCGGGGCGGCCCCGGCCCCGGCCCGGCCGGCCGGCGGGGGAGGGGAGCCGCGGCGCCCGGGGCGGGTGTCTGGGCGACACCTCCTCCGCCCGGGCCCGGTGGCTCCGGCTGCGCGCTCGCCATTGGCTGCGGGGCGCAGGGCCGGGGATGGAGGGGGCCGGGCGGGCCGGGCCGCCTGGGGGAGGGGCGCGGGCGGGGGCGGGGGCGGGGGGCGTCCCGGGGCCTCGGCGGCCGGAGGGGGGAGAGGGCAGAGTGGGGGAAAGCCGGTATTTAAAAGGAAACCATTTCTTCCTGTAGTTTCCCGAGGAGGAGTGGGGGGCAGGCCGGTCCTTCCATTTAAATGGCTTTACTTGGAGAACTGGGGGGGACTCTCTGAGCGCAGCAAGACCACACTCCGCGTTTACCCCGAAGGTGGGATTCGCCCCGAAAATGGCTCGAGTCTCTCCTGTCGGCCCGCATTTGGTCCTGGGGACCATCGAGGACCCCCCCTGGGTGTAGCCGCACAATGGTGGGTGCTGGGGGAGGAGGGTCTGGCCCGCGCCGCCTTCCTGGACCGACAAAATGTGGGCTGGAGGCGAGGAACACGGAAATGAGCGCGGCGCCGGGGCCCGGGGAACCTCCGAGTGTCCTTTAACGACTGGGCGCTCCCTTCGCAGCTCCCATGTGCACCGGGTACTTGGGGTAGACTTTTAACGGGGGAAGATTTAAAATGCTTATATTAAACAAGGTGAAATTTCTGTATAGCAGAAATATACACAAACCTCGTTAATGGCTCGGTACTCTTACTGGTAGGAAAATGTATTGTGCAATAGAGAAAATATTGTGATCTACACCGAAACATCTTAATTATGACAACTGCATATAGTTGGTTTCCCTTGTCAAACTGTATATGGCTTTTAAAAGTGTGAATTTTCCAACTGAAAGAAGAATGGCAGGCTTTTTTAAAAATATGTGGGAATCATTGCATAGTATGAAGAGTATTGACATTTTTCTTTTGTAAGGTCCCAAGACCCCCCTTCCCCGGCCTTACACTTTTAGAAAAGAAAGTCACTTGATAATTTTGGTTAAGGAACTGGAAAGTGTCAGATAATCCATTTTAAATGCAACTATGCTAACAAGTGTTTTGTTTTTCTTGCCAAGCAAACCCAATTGTTTAAGTGTAAAACTCATTTCCTCAATATTTTCATCCACATTTAACTTAGTATAACATTTTTACTTTATGAGATAGAAAAGACAAACGTGTTCTTACATAATTTAGAACTGTATTATAAGCTCAATCTTAAAAAACAAAAACATTTTAGTAGAGATTTTGTGTGTATGACGGTTTTTTTTTCCCCCAAAAAAAAGCAGGCTTAACTTTTCAAAGAAGCTTACTTATTTCCCTTTTCGTGTTTTTAAAAAGAGAGCCTTCCTTCTAAAAAAGAAAAATATATGTGTTCTTCCTTTCTGACTTATGTGGTATACAAATGTAAATATCAAAAATTGTGAATTTTTCATGAACCTGTTGCATGTGATCAAAAGCTGTTTTTTAAAATAGGCTTTCCATTCGTTTAGCAATGTTTGCTTTCCTAAATACCTCTTTAAATATTACAAACTAGCCTGTTGGGTCATTTAACCTTTAGTAATTTCTCATGATGAACAAATTTTGCATGTTCAGCTTGTCAGTTTCCAAAGTTAACTGAATGGTGCCTTCCGGATTTCTGACTGCATTTGCTCCTTAACACTGAGACCTAAGGAAACATCTACTTCCAAAGCATGGGGGAGGGGGGAAAATTGTTTATTTTCCATAAATACTAGCCCATGCTTGTCTGTCACTATCAAACAAATCTAACAGCTGGAATTTAAAACATTGTGTGCCGTTTTGAAGAAATATGTTCCTGGGCTCTTGTGAATTTAATCTGTGTATTATTGTAGCAAACTGGATACTCCCATCTAGGACCTTAAAAACATACACGAGTTCTAGAAGCCCAGACATCAAAAAGGGAGGTGGGTGCAGCCCACTGAACCTCGAATCTTCCAGGCACTGGGGGATAAGTATATATTAGTGGCTGAGTTTAAAGAAGAAGAAAAAAAGAACATGGGTAGTTGTGTTTCTTTAAATTGGCATTTCGAGTGCAAACAATATCTTGGGTGGATTTTCAAGGAATGTACATAAAGTCGATCTGACTTCCAGCCTTTTGAGGAGCCTCACAGAAGAAATTAGCCATGCAGACAGGCTGCTCCCAACTCTTGCTGAAGCCGCGGCAGCTCCGGGAACGAATTCCACCGAGGACCCCCCCATTGTGCGCGCGGCGGCGGCGGCCGAGCCTCCCCGGCGGCAGCCTGTGGACTCCGTCCGGACAGCTGCGCCTCCGCTCCCGCCGCCCTGAGCACCACGCCGAGGTCCCCGGGCGGGAAGCGTGACGCTCGGGGAGGAAGACGACGGTTCCCGGGCCGGTTCCCGCAGCCGTGTCCCCGGGCCCCTGGGCGAAGGCTGCGGAGCAGGTAGCGGCGGGAGACATGGCGCTCCGGCGGCCGCCCCCGACCCCCGCCGCCCGCGGGCCAGCCGGGCGCGGGGTCCTCGCCGCGTGGCCGGGCCCCGCCGGCGGCGCCGCTTCACACGCCGCGGCCCGTCCTCCGGCCCGTCCTCCGGCTCTCCGGGGCCCGGTCCGCGGGCTCCACATGCGGGACGAGCCCGGCTCTGCCTCCCTCAGGACCCCTCTTCAGTTACTTCTGTTTAACCTCAAACATGGTGCCCCTGGAGAGGAGGAGATGGGGCTGTTTCCTTTTCCACCGGGTCTGCCCGCAGGAGGAGGGCGGGATCCTGGAAGCTCCTCACCCGGGGGATCCGGATCCTCCCGCCGGCTGGCCTCGGAGGCCGGAGCCCACGGCCCCGCGCCCGCCCCGCCGGGGGCTCGGTCCCTCCGCGCGGAGCCGCACGGACGGGCTAGACGTGGGGCCGGGGAAGCGCGGCCGTTCCCCCCGCGGCACGACCCCGGGGCCTGAGGTTCCCCTTCGCCGGCCCGGGCCGGGCCCTCCCCGCACCCCCGGCCTGTGACGAGCGCCCGAGGAGGGCCCCTCGGCGCCGCGGGATGCTCGACACCCATGAAGAGAGAGGACGACGGCACCCAGCCTCGCGGGACCCGGCGCCGCGGCCCGGGGGGCGGGGCGGGCGGCGCGGCGCCCGAGCGCGCAAACGCGGGGGCGGGGCGTCCGAGAGCGAGTTGAGCAACCCGCGTGGCGAGGCCCCGCCCCTGCCCGGGGAGGGGGCGGGGCTCCTCCTCTCACGCGATTGGTGGGCGGCGAGAGCCTATCAGCGCCCGCCGCCTCCTCCGGAGCCGTTTGCTGGTTCCCACTCATTGGCCCCCGAGCCGCCCCTGGATTTCCATCGTTTGTGGCGCGAAAATAACCCTTCGCTCCCTCTCGTTGGGGAGGTTGGGGTCCCCCCCCTCCGCGTTCTCCTCTCCCCTCCCTGCCCTTTAACCGGGGGCCCGGCCCCGACCCCCGCGAGGGGAGGGGGCGAAGGAAGGACGGGGGGAAGCGGGTCCTGGAGCGCGGCGGGACCCGCCCCTCGGGCTGACCGCGTGGTGCCCGCGGAGCCCTCTCCCTTCCCCCAGCGGCCGCCCCCGGAGGTCGTGGGCTTACGCCGCGCTCAGCCGCTGGAGACACGTCGTGTGCAACATCTCAGAGTATATATATATATACATTTTTTTTTTTTTTTAGTTCAAACAACAAAATGCGTTTCTAAATGCCTGGATTTCCCTGAACTTCTAAGAGAACCGACTTATCCCGCCCCCTCCCTCTCTGGTCCCCCTTTGTGGCGCCCAGGGTTGTTTTAAGCAAAACCAAACAACCCCTCCAAAAAAAGGCAAACGAAAAATTCCGGGTTAGAAGCAGCTATGCCGAGACCTGCGTTTTCGTTGAAGCTGTCCTAAGACCGGAGGAGCTGAGATCCACCTTGAAGGATTAGCGATTTCTCTAGCTGAAATGTTCTAATTTTGCGTTTGGTGCAGACGGTGAGAAATAAATATGAGATTGGCTTATATATTAAGCACGAATCAAACGAATAATCATACTTAAAATGATTAACTGAAAAAAACTAACAGTTACTGCAGGGTATTCTAGGCAGTGGTGTCTTTGCTACCTTTCTAGTTATATTTGTTATTGATCTTCTCAAAAAAAATTAAAGATCAGAATTCTGACCCTGACAGAAAAGAGGAAAGTATAAATTTATTTGGTATATCTAATTTTGTAGCATACTTTCCAATTCTTCCATTATTTAAGGAAAAAGAAATGCACTAGTTAGAAATATTAATTTGTTCACAGATAATTTAATTGTTAATTTTTAAGTCTTGATAAAATATTTGATGTAGTTACAAAACAGTTAAACGATTATTCCTCAGTAAATATTAAAAACTTGCAGAGAATTGGTTTAAAACAGCGAGTTCAATTATTTTTTATATTGTTAACTCTTAGCTAGTAGTGATGTTACATCATTCTCAAGTCCTTTTGGGGGGAAAATATTCTTTTTTTTAGTTTCTGTACTTTTTCGTTTTGGTCTTTAAAAAAAACAACTAATTGAAGTAACAAATTAGGCACTCTAATGCCAAAACGATTTTAGCAGCTTTTTAAAACAAAATTCAAAATCTGACTTAATTAGTAAAGAAAAAAATTTAAAATACATTTTGTTTACATTTTATATAATTTAACTACATTTCACTAATGTGGTTAAGAGGTATGTATATTTGAAGTTCTTATGTAAAATTGTTTCCCAGAAATAGAGTAACTTACAAATGGTTTATTGTGAGTTGAACAAACTAAAGCTTAGAGACAAATTTATAGTGTAAATGCTGCAGATTACAGTTAATGATTTAGGTAACCCCTAAATACCTAAGATATTTAAAATAAGAAGATATGATTTTTGTACAATGATTCCAGGTTGGGATTTATATATTCTGTAATTTTCATGTTTTGAAAAGGATACAATAGGAAAAATATTAAGTAAGTTTTTATAGTAGAGACGATTTAATTGTAAAAGAAGTTCAAAATTAATGTAGACAAGCCAAAACACTAAAATGTGAGATATTTTCAAACGTTTTCTCAAATTCAAAGATTTATATGACCAATGTTTTTCTTGAAGAAAACTGTTCTTGTTGGGAGAAATTGATTTTTTTAAATTTCCAACTACTGAAGTAGTCAGGAATGAGAATTTTAATATAGCTGGTAAACCTTATACATAATTTATATATCTTTATTATATCTTTTATTTCACTTAGGTGAAACTGTAAATATTCGTTTAATATTACTGTTCTAGGAGAGGGTAGGGATGAGACCTTGGTGAAAAGACTTTGGTAATTGGTATGTGCCTAAGTATTTGCAGACCAACCATAGAAAAACAAAGACAGGCATTTGTTTGTGGGGGAGGGGTATGGGGAAGCTGAGGAGAGCTGGGTATTTAAACGTGTTTCTTGGTTGCAACTCATTTATCCTGCAGGTTTCCTTGCTAAGAGCGGAGGGCAGGTGGTAGAGAGAGAATGTATTAACTAATGGAGTAAAATGGGACAGTAATCTAAGCATGAAATCCCCCTGGAAAAAAACCTACTCCCCTCACTAAAATAATCGGGAAGCAAAGCACATGCTGAGGTTATAGCTAGTTTCCAGCATTTTCTAGCATGTGCGTTTAAAAACACATCTTAAATGACTGTTTTTATATTTGGATCCTTTGTTTTCTCGACTATTGCTTTTCCAGATCCTTTTCCAAAGCACTTAGGAACCAAAGTCCCTTAATGAAACAGCAGATTTCATGACAAGTATACATACACAAACCAGCTCTTTCTGTGATTTTAGAGAAAAACTGATGAATTCCTCATGCTGTCTATAGATGGAAGCTTAATTCTTAAATTTATTAAGGCAAGATATGTCTGTAAATTCCTTCTTTGAAAGAATAATGGTAGAGCATTACCATTTCCACTTTGATTCATTAAAATTCATTCCTTCGTCAATTCAGTTTACAATTTAGTCCCCAGCTTCTCTAGCATGATAATTTCTAAGGATGAAAGCAGGGAGAGGTGGGTAAATTATTTCAAAACATCTCAGTCTAAATTCATAAGAACCTGAGAACATAAGATATAGCAGAGAAAAACAAAACCTAATCTGAAATCTTTATCAAAATTGACACCATAAGATTTGTCCTAAAATTTATGCCCAACACACTTCTATTGAAACATTTACTTTTTGTGTGGTAGATGATTGCTTTAAAAGATTAAAGTTGGACCCTGGCTGGGTAACTCAGTTGATTTTAGCATTATCTGCAAAGGTTACGGGTTCAATCCCTGGTCAGGGCATATAGAAGAATCAACCAATGAATGCATAAATGAATGAGTGGAACAACAAATACCTCTCTCTCTCTCTCTCTCTCTCTCTCTCTCTCTCTCTCTCTCAAAATAATCAATTTTTAAAAAAGCAAATGTTTTTTAAAAAAATTAAAGTTGGTTATATATTTTGTTTCTTTTTTCAAGTGACTTAAATTTAATTATCAATTATTATTCATCAATAATGCTAGTGCCTTCTCAAAGGTAAAATTTTGTTTGACCTGAGGTTTAATTTTACACCAATAATTTCCCCTTCCTTAATTTTTATTTTGGAGGTATCCTGTGTCAGTCATTGAAGTATTTTTTTTTTCTATTTTTAAGTTATTTTTCTTTGGAAACTATTCATATCTGAAAATGTTTTCCCCAGCACTTTCAAAAACTTGGGAGTATGATTTAAAAGTAACTGAATCTCACTCTGTAAAATATTAGTAAAGACTTTTTAAAATGTGTATAATGAAACAAGTATGAAATATGACTATTTAATATTTTTCATTAAGCTAATATAAATATATGGCCCCTCATATTAATTCTAATCCATTATCATTCTAATCCAACTATTAAAAAATCTAATTTACAAAAAGGACACTAACAAAGCTTATTAAAATATATATATGTATGAATTTTGTTATGTCAGAAATAGATCTGGTTTCTGTTATTTGTTTTCTATGTATTAGTTTGAGAGAGAGAGAGAGAGAGAGAGAGAGAGAGAGAGAGAGAGACCTCTTACTTATGCACTCATTGGTTGATTCATGTATGTGCTCTGACCAGAGATCAAACCCACAACCTTGGCATGTGGGGGGAAAGCTCTAACCAACTGAGCTACCTGGCCAGGGTTTTATTATATTGTTAACATTTTGCTCTGGAACAATTAAATACAGAATGATGTCACCATCTTTTGTTTTCGTTTGTTGAAAATTGTCTAGAAATATGCTCATTGGCTCCATTATCGCATCTCATCGGGTAATTCGTTTGCTCCTCTAGTTCTTTACCAAGATTAAAATGACATTTTTGGTTTCATTTAAATGAATGGCCATCTGTAAAAACCCAAATAAGAATATAAACTAAAAACATCTACGATTTTGGTGTAGTACCTTCTAAATAGGGGCTTATCTCTGGCAACCATAGAGATATATTCAAATTTTATTTTAATCAAGAGCTAGTTAAAAAAACAGACTAAGATGAATTTTGTTTTAAATATTAAACAAAAAACAGCAACCAAAGTTGAGTGAATGTTTTTATCCAGTGAGACAGACTGCAGGGTGAAAGGTAGCATTACCCTTTTCCTCAATAACAACAAATCTCCCAGTTGAGGGCAATTTTGTCGGGTATGGAATGCAGTCAGTGTGTGCGCTTGGAAATGAGAATATGTACACGTGTGCCTGCTGAGAAGCCCTCGGTGGAGATTTGAAGGAGTAAGCAAGCTAGAACTTGTGTTCAAATTCTGAGGTTGCAAGTCAAAACAAGTAGGGTAGGCACTGTTTTATTAAGTTTTTTCCTTAACCATCAAAATACTTGAATATGATGTGTTTAAAGCTGGAGAGAGAAGAGTAACAATACAGACTGAAATGAAATTAGGATGCTATTGGTACATCAATTAGGATTTAAACAATACAGATGTTTTCAATTTTACATTTTCCTATGCCTTGTTACCTGCTTTTAAAAACTTCCATTTGACACATATTTTTAAAATCTGATAATAAAACATATATTTAATCAATTTTAAAACAGAATAATGTGATCACATATTTTAAAAAATGGGGTTAGATTGATTTATTTACAAAGTATGGAGTTCTGTCTGCTGGATTGTTCTACCACTTCTATTTGTGCACATTATCCAAATGTGCATACGGTATTTTAATCAAAGTAAATAGCATCATTTGAGACAATGTCCTTATTTTTTAAAAAGAGCCAAAGTTATGAACTGCTGCTATTGTGAAAACAGCAGTGTGGTTAGAAATCTAAATGTAGTGAGGAAACACAGATTTCAAGTGAACACTGACTGGGTCCTGTTATTTACTGCCTTTTCTATATTTATGGAGGGATTAGGAAATGGATTAAACTATAACATTGCTTCAGGTCTGACCACCAATGAAGTTTTTCGTGCCTATAAATGAAGAATGTTGTTGCAGTCAATGATAGCCCCTCCTATTTCTATTCTTGTAAGAAATTCTCTTTCCTTGGTTATTAAATACCCTTAAATCATTTCATTAAAAAATGTCATGTTACATTAGGATAACCAAATATTTTAACACTTTGAACTTTGGGTAGATGAAGAATGACCATTGCTTTCTAAATAAAATTTCTTTTTGTTACAATAAGTCATGCATTTTTTATCTCTACCAATGTTCTGCTCATATAGCAATAAACTGAATTGTTCTCGAATAGGACAGCTAACGGAAATAAATATGTTACAGCCAAATGCAGAGAAGATGTATACGCAAGAAAAAGATCAAAATCGGAATGTTCATAAAACTCAAACTAAAAATTTGAGTATTTTCCCACAACAAACCTAGTGAACAAGCTTATGGATTTTATTGTTTAAAGTCAGTGTTAGTTAAAACTTGTATGTATTTTTACTAATTATCATGGGGGGACATCTTTTTGATAGTTTATGGTTTCCCTTAATGTAACTTTACATGTGATATAAAAAACAATTTTTTTTCATGATTCCTTGCAGTAAAATTGAAACATGAAAGATAAGCTGAAGACTATTAGTAATTTTGTTAAATTTATTATCTGAGGATTAAAATGTCCTTTTCTTCCGATTTTTCCATGAAAACTTGGAATATAACCTATTAAAAGCCAACAGAGTTCATGGCATTTATAAACTCATAAAACTGGCTTGGTGATTGATTTTCAAAAAAAAAACATATTTCAGGTAATTTAAGGATATTGGAGAATTTGATTATATATATTCATATATATGTAATTAGGGATTGGATATTCAAACAAATTTACTTTGAAAACACCACAATTCAAGTAAATTGCCAGAGTAGCATTATCAGAGTGATTAGCCAATTTACTATGAAGTTATAGATTTTGGATTTTGAATTCCGTTTTGGATATGTCAGTATAAATATGCAAATAAATTGTTTTCAAAAACTCAGGCTAGAGTGGGTGCAAAGTCAAGAAGGCAGACGGCAGTGCCATGGGAAGGAAGTCAGAGTGTAAAGCACTTGCAACAGGAAGAGGCATGTGAACCGGAAGATATCTAGGTTTACTATAGTAAATAGTAAGTTTCAGTTTCTCTGAAATGTCATTTTGGTAGCTAAGATTTTGTCTTTGGAAATGTGAACTACCAGCATTTTTTATTTACTGGAGAAAGGGATGGAGGCAGTGTATATCAGAGCTTTGTACTGAAAGAGTCAAAGTGGGAAATCACCCCTTTTGTCATATATTTCAAATCCTCAGATACTTCATATAAAGAAGGTTGGGGGTTTTGTATGTTTAATTAGAGAATTGTACAGAGTATGTTCTCTTTTTTGTGACTTTCATTTTAACCGTTTCATGATTAGATGATTCTACAATCTGAGGGCTGGCACGCTGAGTGGAGGTCTACTGGACTCCCGTTTCACAGCTGAGGAAACGGGGGAAGGCGGGTGAATGCAGGTGTCAGACATACAGTTAGTTCGGTGGCAGGAATGAGGTTTGTCTTTCACCGAATCGAATCACAGAACAATCCTGAGTGGGAGGTAGTAATAAATACTTTTGTTCTATTTTTGGTGATAAGAAAACAGACCCAAGGTAAGGTTTGCCCAGACCCAATATCAGTCCTTAAAACAAACAAAAACCCTCCAGTCCGGCCCTGGACCATCGCACAGTTGATGAGAACGTCATCCTTACACATCGAGATCTCGGGTTCAGGGTGCTGGTCTCTGGCCGGGGCACACACAAGAATCAACCAGCGAATGCTTAAATAAGTGGAACAACAAATTCGTGTTTATCTCTGTCTCTCTGCTCCCTGCAGTCTCCCTTCTCTCTCTCTCAAATCAATAAAACCTAAAAAAAACCAAAAACAAGCCCTACATTTATTCTCTTTTCTTAAAATTATTTTATTGATTTTTTACAGAGGAAGGTAGAGGGATAGAGTTAGAAACATCGATGAGAGAAAATCATCGACCAGCTGCCTCTTGCACACCCTCTGCTGGGGATGTGCCCACAACCAATGTACATGCCCTTGACCAGAATCGAACCTGGGACTTTTCAGTCCGCAGGCTGATGCTCTATCCACTGAGCCAAACCGGCTTCGGCCCTACATTTATTCTTACCAAATGTTCTGCATGTCACTGAAAGTTAAAGGCGGCCGCCTGAGGATAGAGACCTTGAAGACAATTTTATACCTGGTTCCTCTGAGTGACTTTCCCTGGGATCTTTATCCCAGACAGGTAAAGTCAGCTCAGCGCGAAAGGCCGGTGGGAAATCTCTCTGGGGTACTTTCAAAGGCTGGATTCACGGCCCAGCTACATCAGAACCCGCAGGGGCCAACGACCCCCTCTCAGCAGCAAGCTAAGAACTTCCGCCTCACGTCAAACGTTAAAAGTCCTGTGTTCAGATTTGCTTCAGATGAATAGTATTTTATCAGGGAGCTTGAGTTTTATTTTTTTTGCTTTAGTGAAACTTCAGGGGGTGTGGATGAGAACTGTGTATCAGTGTTTACATATGTGTACACACACACACACACACACACACACACACACACACACACACAGGTACATATATCTTCCCAAGGTGCAGCTAAAACTCCCTCCCATCTCCCGGCTATGGGAGACAGCAGGAGGCTCACCTGCCACCGCTCATGGGCTCCACCAGGACGGGTGGGGGTCCCTGGTCACAAACCCTCCCGGCTGCCCACCCCTAACCAGACCCGTGAGCCACATCCTGTCTGAGAGCTCAAGCCCTCGGCTGTGCCTCTGACCTAAACAGCGTGTGTCCCTGTGAGCCCGCTGCTCTCCATGGACGGTGGGTGCCGCAGTGGCCTGTCTTCTCTGCCTGAGGCTCACCCTGCGGTGACCCTGGTCGGCTTCCCCCACCTCCCGGCCTCTGTTTCCACAGCTGTACCCTGAGTCCCACCGTGCATGCCTCCTTCACCCCTGTCACCACAGCAGGACACCCGGAGGCGGCTACAGAGATTTGCGGAATTCGGTTTTCAGGAAAAGGACCAGGACTGGGAATATCCATGAAGATTACTGGACCGCTTCAGAAAGTTCTGGGGACTGCAAGGAGGGAAGGGCTATTGCTTGGCATCGAAGACAGTGCGGGGAGGGGTATTTTGTGTGTACATGCACCCGGTGCCAGAGAAAAGAGTTGGAGGGGAAAGCAGAATGAACATGAAAATATACTCGAAAGGAATCCCTTGCTGATGCCAACCACTCACACAAGCCAGTGCCCTGACTGGAAGCTGTATCACGTCTGTCTCTGTTTTCTCCTTCAATGGAAGGTCAGCTCCTTGTGCTTCATAGGATCTCAGATAAGGAATTATTGCCGTAGTGCAGAACTTATGGGTAAAAGGAATCAAGAGAAAGACAAAAATGTCAACATTTAAAAACTAGTAAGTCAGCCGAAACCGGTTTGGCTCAGTGGTAGAGCGTCAGTCTGCAGACTGAAAGGTCCCGGGTTCGATTCCGGTCAAGGGCATGTACCTTGGTTGCGGGCACATCCCCAGTGGGGGTGTGCAAGAGGCAGCTGATCAATGTTTCTCTCTCATCAACATTTCTAGCTCTCTATCTCTCTCCCTTTCTCTCTGTAAAATATCAATAAAATATATTTTTTAAAAAAAACAAAAACAAAAACTAGTAAGTCAAATGTCAAATTACTAAGTGGTGAGTGAGTGTGAATATTTGCTAGTAATTATATTTGGACTTGAAATTGGTTTTCTGTCTGCTTTCCTTGATTTCTGAAGAGTGGATCAATGTGGGTGTTTGGATTTTACGGGAACAAATTATAAAAGGTTAGAACAGAAACTGGAGCCTCTCACAAACCATTGTTATTCTAGACCAAACAAAAGGTAGATAAAACGCCATCAGATTTAGACCACATTTATTGGGTTTAAAGAATTTAAACTGCTCAGTTTAAATATCTATGTGAACTTCTATTGCTGGTTGTTTCTCAAAATATCCTGTAAGAATTATTCAGAAACATGACAGATATAAAATGTTCATTATTCTGTGGTGGCTGTCTCTGGCTTGGGCTTCCTCCCTCTAGAATCCACACCCTCGTGTGAGCAACATTAAAGAGGAACTTTTCCTTAGAACTAAAGACCTTCAGCATAGTTGCTTCTTCTTGTAAAATAGCTTTAACAGTGGAGCACTCGAAAAACTAGCAAAAATAATGAGAATAGCAGTACTCTAAGAGAGGGGGAAAAAAGAGAAAGATCTTGCAGATGAATCTTTATTTTCAATATTTGAAACAAACATAGATATAGGACTCAGACTTTAATATTCTGTGGTTCTGAGTATCCCTATGCATTTTATGTGTTTAATTCAATCTCATAGAATGAAGGAGAGAGACGCTTGATGGAACAAACAGAATGATCTGGGAACCATTTCTTATTTATTTCTCGATTACTTAAAATAAATTGCAAAGCAAAAGAACACCACTCACTGGAGTTTAATGAGAGAAAATTTGACGGTGCATTCACCTATGATATTTTAAGTTTTTGCAGACACTAAAATTTTCAGTGTCCAGGCAAAGTGTAAGAATATTTCGTTAACACAAATTCTATATTATGAAAGTAAGTGAAGACTCTCAGAGGTAAGCTAGCAGGAAAGATTGTTTGGTTTATTTCGTTTAAAACTCCAAGGCTGATAAAAAGAAGAGCCTTTAATCTGGCCCGGCGACTTTGGAGTTACTGGTGATGCAACTATAGGGTAAGAGATTTTAATTTTGTAAAACTTTTATTCCACTGCAGAATGTTAAATGAGAAAAGTCATTATGGTCTAAACTCTAATAAAGTTGTTTTAAAACAAGGAAGGCTGTAAAAGACAAAATTAATTAAAAATTTTAAAAACACAAGAAAGGCAATCAAATTTTGGCTTTTTTTTTTTTGCCTTTTAATTCCTGATCTGTTATGTTTTTCATGTTGAAAATCTTCCATGTTCATGACACATTAAGAGGTAGACACATTTATATTTTAAACTTACCCTATTTTTCTTTGTTCTTTTTATTTTGTAATACAATAAATTTAGTGTAAAATAATTATGTAGTGAGTCTTTATATTTCATTTTTATTTTTTAAATATATTTTACTGATTTTTTACAGAGAGGAAGAGAGAGGGATAGAGAGCTAGAAACATCGATGAGAAAGTAAGATCTATCAGCTGCCTTCTGCACACCCCCTACCGGGGATGTGCCCGCAACAAATGTACATGCTCTTGACTAGAATTGAACCTGGGACCTTTCAGTCCACAGACCGATGCTCTATACACTGAGCCAAACTGGTTTCGGCGAGTCTTTATATTTTAAATTTACCTCATTTTTCTTGTTCTTTTTTATTTCATAATACAATGAATTTATGCATGATAATCATGTATTGAATCTTTATATTTTAAACTTACCTAATTTCCCTTTGTTCTTTTTATTTTGTAATACCATGAATTTAATGTAAGACAGTCATGTATTGAGTCTTCATAGTTCAGGCTACACTTGTAGGCTGGTCTCAACTGAGTCATTATTTTCCAAGAAGGCTTCCCTGACCCTTGAAACTAGAAATAATCTCCCCGTCCTCTGATGTCAGAACTTTAAAGTGTGAATTTGATATAGCACTTTATGTGTTGCAAGACATTTATCATTTGAAAAATTGTTTACACTTAATAGTATATCCTCTATTAGAGTATAACCTGATTGGTAAATCTGACTTATCTTTATATATAAGTAAACTTAATGAGTGCAGGGAATTTTTTTTTTTAGGTGTATGTTGCTTCTACATTTTCAATACTAAAAATGTGCCAGGCACATAGTATATGCTCAATAAATATTTGTTGAATGAATGCATGATACTATCTACATTCAGCCTTCTCTGAAGCAAGTCCTCCATTCACACCGTTGAACATATTTTTGTGTGTGTGTGCAAATACGTACTTCACCTCACCATCAAATTTTAAAAAAAACAACACAACTAGCTATTTTGGGAATGAGACTATATAAGCTAATTCCTCTGAACCAAATTATATCAAAGCTCTATAATTTTCTTTTTAAAATAATTTTCAATTTTGTAAGGATGATGAAAAAAATCTTTGTCCTAATTCATTATCAGTACAATCCTATCAGATAGAGAACATCCTAAACTTTTGTCACTTCATACGTGGACTAACTTCTACAAAATAAGAATAGAGAGCAGAACTGAATTCACAGTAAACTTTGAAAAAATATATATTTTATTGAGTTTTTACAGAGAGGAAGAGAGAGGGACAGAGATTTAGAAACATCGATGAGAGAGAATCATCCATCAGCTGCCTCTTGCACACCTCCCACTGGGGATGTGCCCGCAACCAAGGTACATGCCCTTGATCAGAATCGAACCTGGGACCCTTCAGTCTGCAAGCCTGCGCTCTATCCACTGAGCCAAACCGGTTTCAGCACACAGTAAACTTTTTTTGGGGTCTACTATGAATGATTTTTGTCACATCTGGCAGAATATATTGAATAAACATGAGGTTTTTAGCCTTCCACTTCAAGAGAGCTATAATTTTTAGATAGTGAAATATGTGCTGTGATTTTAATTGAATCCTTCATTTTTACATTTCTTCTTTTATAATTCTCACCTGAGGACAATTTCTCATTGATTTTTAGGAAGAAGGGAACGGAGGGAGATAGAAGCATCTGTGTGCGAGAGAGACACATTGCTTCCTGGAGCCCTTCCTGAGGCTCGAACCCACAAACTAGATACATGCCCTACCTGGGAATCAGTGCTCCTGGCAACTGAGCCACACTGGCCAGAGCTACATTTCTTTTCGTTCGTTCTTTCTTTCTTTTTAAAATATATTTTATTGATTTTTTTTACAGAGAGGGAGGGAGAGGGACAGAGTCAGAAACATCGACAGAGCTACATTTCTTATTTTTATTATGGGCAATATCAAATAGTAGCATTATCCAAAATGTAGTAGTATGATGCCATAAGGTTTCATGGTGTGGTTAGTTAACAAAAAACTATTTATTCTAGTATCAGCACTAGATTCTAAAAATGATATAGGGGATACATTTTTCTATAAAGACTTAAGTATTGGGTAAACTTTGAACTAGATTTGTTCAAGTCTACAACTCTCTCTAATAAGTATCATTAAGAAAACATTTAATGAAGTTATATATATTTATTTATCTATTTATTCAACAAATATTTGTGTCTCAAAAAGTGTAGGCAACCAAGAGGGTAAAGATCAATGCATAAGGGGCGTTCCTTGCCCACCACCCCTTGAAAGGTAGCGTATAAAGGCCATTCATGCAGTCCTTCAAAATGTCGGTGATAGACCCAAAATGCCCTCGCCTTTGTGTAACGGCTCATTTAAAATTTACCTAAATTCTTCTTGAATGTATTTAAATGAAAATATAGAAGTGCCTTCAAAAAACACTTCCATCAAGTAAAAGATAATTAATTTTTTGATCAATCGCGGGTTTCTTGGTCCATCATATCCGAACAGAGATGGCAGTAAGGGTCCAAAACAAACTCCCTACTCAACCTCTAAAGAATCCCCCCCCCCCATCTCTCAAGATTTGAAATTATGCTTCTGAATTCTGAACACCAAGATTTGATGCACAGGTTCACACGCATCCCACCAGCTCCTTTCAGTGATGTTTGCACCCGGTCCTATGGCCTCCTGAGTCTGACTTTCTAGAGAGCAGTGTCCTGATCCCATCGGCCGAGTCTTTAAAGACACTCATTGATGGATGCCTCTGATCCTGTGCTGCCCTTTTCCAGACTTCTGTCTTCCTTCCATTGTTTTTGGAGCAATGTTCAACATCCAGGCACGGGTTCACTATAATGTTGTGGACGTGGAAGCTTTGTTTTCTGTCTTGTCTCAGGAATTGGTGAGTCCCACCCGGGGCGGGTGGGGTTCAGGCTCTTCGGAGATGCCCCCCAGGCCGCTGTCTGTCTGAATGCAACATGTTCAGTAACTGCTCAGTCTCGTTCCCCGGAGCAGCTCAGAGGGTAGCCCCTCACTGTTCCGCTTCGCCCTCATCTCCTCTGAAGCCTGCTTTGCACCTCTCTGTGTTCCTGGGCACATGGACGGTGGAGGAAGGGGGAGACTTAGGTCATTGTTAACCAGTGTGCTAGGGTGGGACATGGACATTACTGTATCAGCCCACTGGCCTGATACTCCTACCTACCGGCCATGAAACAAACCGGGTTCCCCTAAATAATGCCACACGTAAGTTTAGTCTTTCTGTCTGGCTGATCCCTAATTTTAAAACGAGTGGGCTGGACTGAATGGCCTTTAAGACCCTTTGCAGCGCTAAACTTTTACCGATTCCTCCTCCGAAACAGAAAACTGCTTCCTGAGCATGACGTCCAGTTTGCAGCTTGGTTTTTGCCGTTTAGTATTTAAATATTGTCTGGAGAAACTTAAGTCGCAGCCAACATGGTCATACATATCAAAAAGGCTGATCCTACTGGGAAGAAATGCAGAATATGGTACAGGAAAATAAATTTCCATTTGGTGAGTTATAACTGTAGCAAAATTCGTTTTAAAATTATTTATTTTGAGAAAGATCTCATATATATATATATATATATATATATATATATATATATATATATATTTGTTATTCCACTTAGTTATGCATTCGTTGGTTGAATCTTCTTTGTGCCCTGACAGCGGATAGAACTTGCAACTTTGGCATATTTGGCCCTGGCCAGAATTCATTTTTTCAAATTCCGTTGATTTTTAGAGAGAGTGGAAGGAAGGGAGAGAGAGAGACATCTATGCAAGAGAGAAACATCAATTGATTGCCTCCCTCACAGGCCAGATGAGCCTGAAACTGAATAGAGAGCATCAGCCTGTGGACAGAAGGGTTTCATCTCAGGTTTGATTCTGGTCAAGGGCACGTACCTCAGTTGCAGGTTCATCTGGCCTGTGAGGGAGGCAATCAATGGATCTCTCTCTCTCTCTCTCTCTCTCTCTCTCTCTCTCTCTCTCATAGATGTTTCTCTCTCTCTCCCTTCCTTCCATATATATATATCCATAAATTATATATATATATATATATATATATATATATATATATATATATACACACACACACACACACACCATATTTGCCGGCGTATAAGACGATTTTTTGGCCCTGAAAAATATGCCTCCAAGTGGGGGGTAGTCTTATACGGCGAGTATATAACAAACTCTGTATTTTTTAGTGGAAATGTTAGGGGGTCGTCTTATACGCCCAGTCTCTTATACGCCGGCAAATACGTATTTTTCAGGGCCAAAAAATCGTCTTATACGCCGGCAAATACGGTGTGTGTGTGTGTGTGTGTATATATATATATATATATATATATATATATATATATTAATATCAGAGAGGAAGGGAGAGGTAGAGAGAGAGAGAAATCGAAACATCAATGATGAGAGAGAATCATTGATTGACTGCCTCCTACTTGCCCCTTACTGGGGATTGAACCTGCAAACCCTGGCATGTGCACTTGATTGGAATCGAACCCAGGACCCCTCAGTCCTCCTATCCACTGAGCCAAACCGGCTAGAGCTCTAGCACCAGTTTCAAAGAGAGAGGAGTAAACATATTTTGGGGGAGGGGATAAACATATTTCATTGACCCTTTGACATGATTTATTCTTCTGATTCTACTGCTTATAACATTAAACATGGATTTTTTGTCAAAGTTTTAGTCCTCACTTTTACCTATGAAGCCAGTAAGAGACTAGAAATCAAAGCTAATTAAACTCACACCTTGAGAAGAGAGTATTGGGTAATGAGATTGAGTACTAAGGTCGATGTATTTTTGTCTTTTAGGTTGTGAGCTTTAACAAAACATCTTCTTAGCTTTTCTTTTTATGTCATACACAGTATGCTACTACAGTAGCATTTCTCATGAGACCGTAAGTTGTTTTCCAAAGGATTAATCTGCTGAAAAACATTCTAAACCTATTTGTATTGTATTCAGCTAAGTGAAATTTCATGTACTAGCAAGCCCGGGAGAAGTAATTCATACCATACACTGGAGAAACCTTCTTTGAGCAGTTTTGGCTCTGATCTCCCTTTCATGTTATTATTTTTGGTGCTGAAACTCAGAGTTATCCTTACTTTTAAAGGTGAGATTTTTTAATCACGGGGGTCTCCTTTTTCCAAGTTATAGGTTTTAAGCATTTAAATTTTTTATTTAAATAAATCTATACTAACAACAAACTTGAAAGAATAGTAGAATGAGTTCACATACCTTTTTGGCTGTCTCTCTGTATGTACTGGCTTTTGTTTATTTTAACTCTTTTTTTAAATTTTTAAATTTTTATCTTATTTTTGAACTATTTGAAGAAGGTTGCATTCATCATGACATCACCCCTCTATCTTCTGAGAATGACATTCTCCCATAGAATCACAATGCCATTTCCACAGCGAAGAACGTGAACATTTATTCAATCATATTATCACATACTGTACATTCCTCTAGTTAACCCAAATACCTTTTGTTGATGTTTCGTTTTGCTAGATCCAGGATGCAATCAACCTTTAAGCATAGCCTATGGAAATTTATGTATCCTTTTTTTAAAAATATATCTTTATTTCATAAAGGAAGGGAGAGGGAAAGAGAGCTAGAATCATCGATGAGAGAGAATCATTGGTTGCCTCCTACACATCCCCCACTGGGGATAAAGTCCGCAACCCAGGCTTGTGCCCTTGGCTAGAATTGAACCTGTGATCCTTCAGTCCACAGGCCGATGCTCTATCCACTGAGCCACATAAGCTAGGACAAGTTGTATCTTTTTAGTGTCTTTTTAAAAAATATATATATTTTATTGATTTTTTACAGAGAGGAAGGGAGAGGGATAGAGAGCTAGAAACACAGATGAGAGAGAATCATCGATCAGTTGCCTCCTGCACACCCCACACTGGGGATGTGTCCGCAACCAAGGTACATGCCCTTGACCGGAACCGAACCTGGGACCTTTCAGTCCGCAGGCTGACGCTCTACCACTGAGCCAAACCGGTTTTCGGCTGGTGTCTTTTAATCTAGACCACTCCATCCTGACCCTAACCCTTTAGGCTGGTTGTTTTGTAGAATTTCTCACATTCTGAAATTTTCAGATTATCTCCTCAAAATGAGATTCAGGTTAAAACACTTTTGTCAAGGACACTCGTTAAGTAAAGTTGTAAACATGACAGTGTACTACAATGCAGGCTCATGAGGTGCCTGTTAGGTTGTCCCACTACTGGTGGTGCTAGATCCGCTGATGGGACTGCCAGACCTCGTTCTTGAGAAGGAATAGTCTTTCATTTTAGAATTAATAAGTCATTTGTGGCATGATACTTTGAGCCCAAAAGCAAATATCCCTTTCTCCAACAACTGTTCAACCAAAGGTATCAGAATCCATTGATAATTTTTGTCTGATCTATTATTATATCAAGGACTGCAAACTGATTATTATCTCTCATTTGTACATCTATTTATTTTAAGAATTTATTTCCCCTTTTTTCGATTTTTGTTAATCCTCACCGGAGGATATCTTCCCATTGGTTTTTTTAGAGAGAGTGGAAAGAAGGAGAGTGATAGAGAGAAACTAATGTGAGAGAGACACATCAATTGATTGCCTCCCGCATGGGCCCTGACCGGGGCCAGAGACCAAATACATGCCCTGGGCTGGAATCAAACCCGGAGCCTTTCACTCTGCGGGCTACCACTCTATCCACTGGGCAAAACCAGCTAGGGCTTTATTTCTCTTTTTATTTTAAGTATTGATTTTGAGAAAGAGAGAGAGAGAGACAGACAGACAGAGACAGAGACAGAGACAGAGAGATTGAGACACATTGATCAGTTGCCCTGATCAGGGATCAAGCGCCAACCTAGGAATGTGCCCTGACTGAAATCAAACTCACACACAACCTTTTGGTGTACAAAACAACACACCAACCAACTGAGCCACACCGGCCAGATTCTCATTTGTACATTTATTAACTGGCATTCACCTGTAAAAACACACACACACACACAAAAACCTTTTCTCTTGCCTTCATTTTTATCTTTTTTAAAATGTTTAAATTTAATTTTATTTTTTTTCTCTTTTCTTCATTTTTGTTTGTAGGGGTGGTGTCTGTATCATATATATGGAGATTCACCCTTTGTGATATGTTTACAAAATTTTCTGCAGTTTATCATTTCTCTTCAGATGTTGTTTATTGTGTTTGCCATCCGTCTTTAATTTTTGTGCTATTTAATCTATCAATCTTTTATTACATAATTTAAAAGGAGTTTCTTATACTGAGATTATGAAGAAATGTACTTAGATTTTCTTCTCATGCTTACAATTCTAATACTAACGGTCTAATTTGGATTTGAAATGCTATGTGGTACCAAGATAAATTTAATTCAAATTTAGGTTCATTTTTCTATGAAAATTCACGTGAAGATTTAGTCAAGTTTTTGTCACCTACTGGAGTGATCTGGTTAATTGAATTTTCTCATCAATTGATTTTTACTCAGAAAGCCTTTCGTTTCAACTCCTGAAGTATGTTTTAATATGTGTGTCAGCTTCCTGCCTTTAATCCAATAAACAACTTTTAACAATCTTCACACACCTTAAAATTAAGTCTAATTGTATTTTGCTGTGGAATTTGTAGGACTTTTACTAAATCTCTACAGACTCAAGGCCACAGAATGAAAATTGTTTCACTAAATAGAATTTCGGTTTGCACTTTGTTTTCTCAGGACACAGTTCTGTCACCTAAAAAGTACAGTCAGCAACCCTGTTTCCCAGGGACCTAATTGAGTTGACTTTTACTTAAAATCAAATTTAACATTCTTTTCCACACCAATCCAGTCTGGAACGGCAGTTCACATACTTACCTAACATGCTAAGCACTGAAGGAGAAGGGAGGATAACGGTATGAAAAGGTTTCTGCTCTCTGTAACCGCTGAAGCAGATTAAACATTAATGTAAGCACCGGCCGGTGGAGAAAGAACCATTGAGGCCAGAGAGAAACATCCATCCGCTGCCTCTCACATATACCCCAGCAGGAGAGTGACCAGCGGGTCCAAACCTAGGTATGTGCCCTGACCACGAATCGAACCCACCTAGGGGAAATGGTGAACAACACAGACTGATGAACAAGAACAGACCCAGAGATAAGGAGCCATGGGTCAGACTGTTGGACCTCAGAGGGAGGGTGGGGGGATAAAAGGGAGAGATCAAACAAAGGACTTGTGTGCACACATATGAGCCTAACCAGTGGTCAAGGACAGTAGGGGGGGTGGGGGCATGGAGCAGGTGGGTGGGGGATTGGGATGGGGGGTTGAGGACAAATATGTGATACCTTAATCAATAAAGAAATAATAAAAAAAAAAGAATCGAACCCACCACCTTGTGGTGTGAGGGATGTTGTGCCAACCGAGCCACACCGGCTGGGGCCACAGTGAAATTTGTTGAAGGATACGATCAGTTACTTTATTTATTTTTTAAAAATATATATTTTATTGATTTTTTACAGAGAGGAAGGGAAAGAGCTAGAGAGCTAGAAACGTCGATGAGAGAGAAACATCAAACAGCTGCCTCTTGCACACACCCCCAACTGGGATGTGCCCACAACCAAGGTACATGCCCGTGACTGGAATCGAACCCAAGACCTTCCAGTCCACAGACCGACGCTCTATCCACTGAGCCAAACCTGATCAGTTACTTTATAGAATGTCTCTTAATTGGGGGCTATTTGGTTCTTCCCATGTTTAGAATAAAGATTATATATATATATAATGTGTGTGTGTGTGTGTGTAATGTCACAAAAGTGACCTTGTTGCCCTAGCTGGCTTGGCTCAGTGGATAGAGCTTCTGCCTGAGGACTGAAGGGTCCCAGGCTCGATTTCATTCAAGGGCATGTACCTTGGTTGCGGGCACATCCCCAGTAGGGGGTGTGCAGGAGGCAGCTGGTCAGTTTCTCTCTCATTGATGTTTCTGACATCAGTAAATCATATAAAAAATCAATAAAATTTATTTTTAAAAAATTTAAAAAAGAAAAGAAAAAAGAATGGGCTTCCTTCCTCTGGCTGCCGGCTCTGCCTTTGCTCTGGCCAGAGCCGACTTTTTGCCTTCCCACACTGCCCAGAGGCCTGGAGCAGCTGGGGTGGTGCAGAATGAGTGTCCCACCCCGCCCCTGGCTGCTTAGTGCCTGCATGTGCAAATTAACCTGGCGGGTTAATTTTAAATATATATATATTTTATTGAATTTTACAGAGAGGAAGGAGAGGGACAGAGAGTTAGAAACATCGATGAGAATCATCGACCAGCTGTCTCCTGCACACCCCCCACCGGGGATGTGCCCACAACCAAGGCACGTGCCCCTGCGCCCCTGACTGGAACCAAACCTGGGACCTTTCAGTCCGCAGGCCGAAGCTCTATTCACTGAGCCAAACCGGTTTCGGCTCTGGTTAGTTAATTCGCATGCTCACTCCTGATTGGCTTATCGGCATCATGAAGGTATGGCCAATTTGCACCTTACTCTTTTCTTAGTATAGATGATTACCCAGTGATACTTTATATAAATTTTTTAAAAATATATTTTATTGATATTTTACAGAGAAGAAGGGAGAGGGATAGAGTGCTAGAAATGTCAATGAGAGAGAAACATCGACCAGCTGCCTCCTGCACACCCCCCACCGGGGATGTGCCCACAACCAATGTACATGCCCTTGACCGGAATTGAACCCGGGACCCTTCAGTCCACAGACCCATGCTCTATCACTGAGCCAAACCGGTTTCGGCATATATAAATTTTTTAAATTATTTTTTAAAAATGTATTTAATTGATATTTTACAGAGAAGAAGGGAGAGAGATAGAGAGCTAGAAACATCAATGAGAGAGAAACATCGACCAGCTGCCTCTTGCACACCCCTTACTGGGGATGTGCCCGCAACCAACATGCCCTTGACCGGATTCGAACCTGGGACCCTTCAATCCGCAGGCCAATGATCTATCCACTGAGCCAAACCAGTCAGGGCAATCTGTAATTTATATTAATGTAGTATGAGGCAAGGATGGAAACTTATTTTCTTCAAAACTGTCAATTGTACCATCTTTTGACCTGCCCCTTTTCTATCAAAATATCTTTATCATACAAATTTTCATATGCACTTGGATCTATTCTGAACTCTATTCCTCTAATTACTTACTCATTCCCATGTACATTCTTTCACATGCTCTTTGAAACAATTTCGTTCACCCTCCCAAACCCCATCGTGTAGGGGTTATTGTAAGTGGTTAACCAAGCCCTTCCCCTTCTGCATAAGAATTTGGCCTTTTATTAAATGTGTTTCTCTGGCACACTAATAATGATGGTATGTCAACTGTCACATTTGCTTATGGTAAAAATGATTTAAAAAATATATATTTTATTGATTTTTCACAGACAGGAAGGGAAAGGTATAGATAACCAGAAACATCAGTGAGAATCATCAACCAGCTGTCTCCTGCACACCCCCTACTGGGGATGTGCCCGCAACCAATGTACATGCCTTTGACCAGAATCGAACTTGGGATTCCTGAGTCCACAGGCAGACTAAAACTCTATCCACTGAGCCAAATTGATTTCAGCGGTTAGAGAATTTTTTTAAAAATAAGTATTTTACCGTATTTGCCGGCGTATAAGACGATTTTTTGGCCCTGAAAAATATGCCTCCAAGTGGGGGGGTAGTCTTATACGGTGAGTATATAACAAACTCTGTATTTTTAGTGGAAATGTTAGGGGGTCGTCTTATACGCCCAGTCGTCTTATACACCGGCAAATACGGTATTTTATTTATTTTATATTTTATTTATTTTTTACAGAGAGGAAGACAAATGGATAGAGAGAAACATCGATGAGAGAGAATCATCAAACAGCTGCCTCTTGCACTCCCCCTTACTGGGGATGTGCCCGCAACCAAGGTACATGCCCTTGGCCAGAATCGAACCCGGGACCTTTCAGTCTGCAGGCCGACGCTCTATTCACTGAGCCAAACCAGTCTCGGCGGTTAGTCAATTTTTAATGTACAGTACTTGAAAATAAAATTCATGCCCCTTATGTTTAAACGAACATTTCCTATTGGACTTCTCTGCACTTAACTTTACGAATATCAAATAGAACACTTATCTGACATTAGGGGTCCGTTCAATATAAATGAATTTACAAGGTGACTTAAACACCAATACTTTTATAATTATGTTAAATTGCCATTTCTCTTCCTTAACTGAACAGATTTAGAAGTGATTCTTTTTTTGGGGGTCATCATGATTGAATATATGTTCAGCCTAGACTTCTGTCATTCCTTTTATATTTCAGCTCACTAGTTTAATTTGAAGTTTTCTGTTTGGGAATTTACCAAGTTAATGGGCCTTACCAGTTATTCATTTCTCCTCCCTCGTTCCCTTCCTTCCATTAATTCACTATCTGCTCCATTCCAGGGTCTGGCCGTAGGCCCTAGTGATGGAGCAGTCCCAAAGCGAGCAATCATCTCATTGGTAATCTAGTCATTTCCCAATTTTCTAATTACAGACTACAGCAGCAAGAAATAGTACCGAGTTAGAGATAGGTGGGTCTTTTATTAGCTTTTTGGGGTCCTTTTTGTGGTAAACTATACATAGCATTTAGCATTTGTAGGCACACAGATGTGGTATTCAGTACATTGTGCAGCCATCACCACCATCCAGCTTTTCCATCATCTCCAACTGAAACTCTACAAATTAAACGCTAACGCCCCATTCTCCTCTTTACGTACTTTCCATTTTTCCAAATGAAAGTGACCAGAGCCACAGTCTCCCGACACTGTGGTGCTGCAATTACCCATGTGTCAATGCTCATCCTTGGGGGAGTCTATTTAGGCCCTCTTTGACAGTCTCCATTTTTTCAATTTTATCCCCAACTCATTGTTAAAGTATGTTAAATTCCCAGCATGGAGTATCCTCTCAAATTTACACATACACACACACACCCCGCAGTATTTGTAGAAGTCTGAAAAATTATGCCATGAAAATCTATTCCAGGATTAAATTACCATCAGAGACTGGTTTGAGTGTTAAACAACTGCTTTCTTTTTCATGAACACCAAGCAAGGTTTCCCAACTCGACAGCCTTTTTGGGGTCAGTTAAAATGAAGTGTACGGCAGAAATTAGCCAAACAGGAGGCCATGGTATGTATGCATTTTTGTACTAACATCATATTTCTCCCCTTAGTTTATCTCACCATATTATTTTTGAAAACTGTTGCCTCAATTTCATTTAAAAATACGTTTGAGGTATAAATAATTCAGAGTACAGCTTATTTTCTTTTCTTTTAAAATATATTTTTATTGATTTTTTCACAGATAGGGAGAGAGATAGAGAGCTAGAAACATCGATGGGAGAGGTACATCGACCAGCTGACTCCTGCACACCCCCCACTGGGGATGTGCCTACAACCAATGTACATGCCCTTGACCGGAATCGAACCTGGGACCCCTCAGTCCACACACTGACGCTCTATCCACTGAACCAAACCGGTTTTGGCAGCTTATTTTCCTATAGTAAAATCTGAATACCTTTTGCTCCAAGAAAAAAAGTCCACCCTCTCTATTTTATTGGTGGGAGCTTAAATTAACAAAATTTGGTATTTCATTTGTGTATCTTGCTTTCTTAGAAATTACTTAGGCTTTGTTTATATGCATTACTTCGCCTTATCTTTTTTTATATGTTTTCATTCTTATTATTTTAGAGAGGGGGAGAGATGGAAATATCGGGGCATGTGCTATGACCGGAAATCAAAATTGCAACCTCTTGCCTGGCTGGCATGGCTCAGTGGTTGAGTGTCGATGTATGAACCAGGAGGTCACAGTTCAATTCCTGGTTAGGGCACATGACCAGGTTGCAGGTTGGAGCCCATGTGGTGTGTGCAGAAGGTAGCCAATCAATGGAATCATTGATGTTTCTCTCTCCCCCTGTGTTCCCCTGAAATCAATAAAAATATATTAAAAAGCACACACAAAACTGCAACCTCTTGGCTCATAGGTCAACGCTCAACCAATGGACCACACTGCCTGGGTCCACCTTACCTTTTTAATATATTTTATTGATTTTTTTAGAGAGGAAGAGAGAGGGATAGTTAGAAACATTGATGAGAGAGAAACATCCATCAGCTGCCTCTTGCACACCCCCTACTATGGATGTGCCCAATACCCTTGATGGGAATCGAACCTGGGACCCTTCAGTCTGCTGACCGATGCTCTATCCACTGAGCAAAACTGGTTCCGGCTCCACCTTACCTTTTAATGTAACATATATATATTTTACAGAGAAGAAGGGAGAGGGACAGAGAGAAACATCGATCAGCTGTCTCCTGCACACCTCCTACTAGGGATGTGCCCACAACCAGGGTATATGCCCTTGACCGGGAATTGAACATGGGACGACCACTCAGTCCGTAGGCAGATGCTCTATCCAATGAGCCACACTGGTCAGGGCTTATGTACATTTTGTAATACAAAAATGCACCAATTTTGACTATTCAAATCCACCTAATTTCAGTTAGGTGGGAAAAAGGAAATTCATATGCCTATGAATCTGGCATCAGAAGTGGACACATTTTAAACAAATAAACCTTTGTTTTACACTAGAGGCCTGGTGCACCAAATTCGTGCACTCAGTGGTTAGGGTCCCTCAGCCCTGCCTGCTCCTCAGGAGTCCTCGTGAGATGTCTAACAGCTTAGGCCTGCTTCCGGCTGTGGGAACACACAGATCACCAGGATGCACCTTCTGTGGTGAGCATCTGCCCCCTGGTGGCCAATGCGACTAGTTCTGCTGTCAGCCAAATGAGAGGGCACAGGCCAGGCCGAGGGATCAGCATATTACACTCCAGGGCATGTCTGCTCCTTCTCACTCAGTCCCAATCAGCTGGACCTCAGCAGCCAGCTAACCTATTGGTTGGAACATCTGTCCCCCTTCCCCCCCAGGTTAGTGTACATCATGAAGCAACTGGCCTACTGGTCAACTGTCCCCTGGTGGTCAGTGCACATCATAGCAAGTGGTTGAGCAGCCTTAGTATATTACACTTTGGTTGAACAGCCAACTGGCCACTTAGCATTTTATTATATAGGATTTTATTATATCCTATTATATAGGATTACAAATAAAGACTTTTAATTGCCATAATGAAGCAATGTATTTGTGCTTCATAGTCCTCAGGGTGTTAGGAAATTCAAGTATTCTCAGCCACATCCTAAAAAAACAGCCACGAGTCTTTGAGAATCTCTGGGTAGTCTGTGACAGGAGCTTTTGTCCAGAAGTACTAGTATGCATAATGTTCCTTAACTTGTACGTAAAATTGCCCTGTTTCTCTGCAAGTTACCTCTCCTGTTTGCTACTTCACAGGGTAACTATCATTGTTAGAAAACTGGAGCATATTCCTATAGGTTTTATTCTATGCACAAAGAGATTAAAAAATCTAGTATTTGTATACACAAATTGTCTTACATCTTTAGTTTTTCTAGGAAGACAGATTGCACTTTTACTTTTTTTAAAAAAATATATTTTTAAAATATATTTTTATTGATATTTCACAAAGAGGAAGGGAGAGAGATAGAGAGCCAGAAACGTCGATGAGAGAGAAACATCGACCAGCTGCCTCCTGCACACCCCCTATTGGGGATGTGCCCGCGACCAATGCACATGCCCTTGACCGGAATCGAACCCGGACCTCTCAGTCCACAGACCGACGCTCTACCACTGAGCCAAACCGGTTTCGGCTAAAATATATTTTATTGATATTTTTTATAGAGAGGAAGGGAGAGAGATAGAGAGCCACAAACGTCGATGAGAAACATCGACCAGGTGCCTCTTGCACACCCCCTACCGGGGGGTGGCCGCAACCAATGTACATGCCCCTGACCGGAATCAAACCCGGGACCCTTCAGTCCGCAGGCTGACGCTCTACCACTGAGCCAAACCGGTTTCGGCTGCACTTTTACTTTTAAGGGCTCCGTGATCATTCTCCCTTCCGCCCCCAATTAACAGGAACCACTGTTGCAGGGAGTTAGAACAAGTTTTTCTTACCTTCAACCAGCATAGGTAACAGTCCTAGCCAGTTTTGATTAAAGCACAGAGCATCAGCCCATGGACTGAAGTCACACGTTCGATTCCAGTTAAGTACACATACCTCCGTTGCAGGCTGGATCCCTAGCCCCAGTTGAGGCACATCTAGGAGGCAAACAATCAATGTGTCTCTTCCCCTCCCTTCCACTCTAAAAATCAATGGGAGCCGAAACCGGTTTGGCTCAGTGGTAGAGTGTCGGTCTGTGGACTGAAAGGTCCCAGGTTCGATTCTGATCAAGAGCATGTACCTTGGTTGCGGACATATCCCCAGTAGGGGATGTGCAAGAGGCAGCTGGTCGATGTTTCTCTCTCGTCGACATTTCTAACTCTCTATCTCTCTCCCTTCCTCTCTGTAAAATATCAATAAAAATATTTTTTTTTAAAAAAAGAAACAAGGATTACATTTAGATATAAGTAAAAATGTTAGGAAAAGTAAGAACTGGTTCCTAAATCATCCCAGTTATATTTTCCCTTTGTAACACAATAAACAGACAGTCCCATTTTCAAAGAAATTAACTTTTATTTGAAAGGAGATTACTTTCCCCACACATATCCTCTAAGGACTCTATACTATAAATAGCCTGCTTAACCACTGTCCCACAGCAAGATTTCTAACAGCAAAGTATACAATTGCTTTAAGTAATAAATAATAAGGGTTATCCTTCACTGATTAAGAGAATATTTAAACTTCAATAAGTTCAACACAAAAAACCCACACTGAAGTCTGTAAGTCTTAACAGATGTAGTTTAAATACGTTTTATGGGAGCCCATAAGCTTTCCATTTCTAAAAAAAAAATGATGCCCCTTTTAAGGTTCTAAATTTTCGTTTTCAAAAGTAATGACCAACTGTTTTATAGCTTTAAACTTTCTACACTCAACTATTTGACTGCTTTGTGCTACCCCAGACAAACCTGACATGACCGAACTACTTTATATGTTACTAACTTCTCCAAAACGAAGTTAAAAAAGGATTTTGTCACAAATGTAGATTTCTAATATAGTATCTAACAAAAAAGAAGCTTTAAAAAGATCATTTCTTTCCTCTTTTGATTAGCCAGGAGTTAATTTTCTGTAAAAGCGAAAACAAACAAGCAAATCCAAAGTGTAACAATGGGGGTTCCTTTTTGTTTTTAATCAGATGTTTTAACTACTCAAAATGACAATTAGATCTTTAAGAGTATAATAAAAGGGGTGGAAAACACCAATGCAATTGAGAAAGTGTAAATGCTAAATAAACCAAAGATTTTTTTCTGGGTTCTTTTTAAGTAGGAAGGATTAGAAGATCAGGGAAATCCAGAATTAAGCAACAAAAGAGGAAAAGATATCCTCAAATGTAATTATTCTCTTCATCAATAGCGTCCTGAAAGAGAGAGAAGAAAAAGTTAAAATGACAATTATAGTTTGACTTGCATACATTCTAATTTTTTAAAACTAACCATTAATTAGAAACAAAGTTCTTAATGCTATATAGCAGCACAGAAGACTTACTTGGGCTGTAGGAACGAGATCTTGATCGTGATCTGTATCGGCTATAGTAAGGAGAAGGTGATCTTCTTCTGTAGGAAACAAAATATTATTTAGCATGCACACAACCCACCGAGACAAACGAAAATAAAAATTCCCATCACTCAAAATAATAATGGAGCCATGATGGTAACTATGAAATTCTCTGCGTGTCAATGATACCAAAACAATAAGTATATGGCACAAAATGCCGAAACCGGTTTGGCTCAGTGAATAGAGCGTCAGCCTGTGGACTGAAGGGTCCCAGGTTCGATTCCGGACAAGGGCATGTGCCTTAGTTGCGGGCACAACCCCAGAAGGGGGTTTGCAGGGGGGCAGCTGATCGATGATTCTCTCTCATCAGTGTTTCTGGCTCTCTATCCCTCTCTCTTCCTCTCTGCAAAAAAATCAATAAAATATATATATTTTAAAAGTATATGACACAACAAAATACTAGCAAATACAGATAATTTATATCTGTACTCAGTTTTGAAAAAAATTCTTTCCTATTTTCTCAAGAAAGCATCATATAAAATATTTTAATATTTTTCTCAATACATATCAAACATAAATCAAGTGCCAAATAATACAACTATCATCTAATTTAGAAACCACAAGTTAAATATTACCTGTATCGGTAATCGTAGTCTTCATATCTGTCATAACCACGCTCATACCCTCTTTCATAGTAAGAATCTCGACGTCGGCCGCCTCCTCCACCTCCACCACCGCCTCCGCCTCCACCACCACCACTACTACAGAAAAATGTAAACATTTTACGTCAATGTCAATGATTATTTTCCAATATCACTTAATACAAAATGGTACTTAAGTAAAATAAAATGGAGGAAAGAGGTGAGAAAAGGCAAAGAATAATCCTTTCATGCCAATCACCTCTATGTCTTAGTTGGCTGCTGACCACGGTATTCTTGCCTTGGCTAGTTATTCATTACATAAATAACTAGGAAAGATTATACACAACTCTCCAAACTGTAAACTGCTCTTCTATTAATGCCCTGCCAAAATAGGGTGAAATGAACTGTGCTGGAAAACAATACCAGAACACTAAGAAGTGCCCAGTCAGTGTGGCTCAAGGTTGAGCTATGACCCATGAACCAAGAGGTCAGTGGTTTGATTCCCAGCCAGGGTATGTGCTGGGTGGGTTGCAGCTTGATCCCCAGTGGTGGACATTCGGATACAACCAATCAATGTTTCTCTCTCCTCCTTCACCTCTTTAAAAAGGAATAGTTTCTTAAGAATGTATGATATGCCGAGACCGGTTTGGCTCCGTGGGTTCCATTCCGGTCAGGGGCATGTCCCTTGGTTGCGGGCATGTCCCTGGTGGGGTGTGTGCAAGAGGCAGCTGGTCGATGATTCTCTCTCATCGATGTTTCTAACTCTCTATTCCTCTCCCTTCCTCTCTGTAAAAAAAAAGAAAAAAGAAAAAAAAAAGAAAAGTATGATATTTTCCTATCTAACATTTTTCTATTTGTAGAATACCAAGAGCCAGAAATGCACTTCATTAGTTTTAATTTATCTTCCTACTCATTCATACACACAACATGCATGCAGTGGACATTTGAACTGCACCAGCCTGCTTATACACAGATCCTACCCACCCCCAAATAAATACTTGCACTGTTTTCAATCAATGGTTGGGAGTCTGTGCATGCAGAGGGCCAACTGCATGCACTGACCCATGCCATTTTACTTAGGGCACTGAGCATCATGGATTTTAGTATCTACAGGGTCCTAGAACCAATTCCTGGTAAATACTAAGGGAAAACAGTTTTCGGAGAGCTGAAAGTTCAATGTGGATTTCTGACTGCACCTAAACCCTTCATTGTTCAAAGGTCAACTGTATATATATAAAATTAAATGATTCAAAGAATATAACAAATAAATTTCCATTTTTATAGGGAAAATTTTATCATTTTACTAATCAAAATTTTGTAGATACATCTGGGTAGACTTCTGGCTAAAATAGTTTGGCTTAGGAAACTTGAAATCTTACTGAGTTGGTCTGCCCATGTAGATGCCTGGTGTAGGTGTGTGCGCTCTCTTGGTGATAGAATAGTCCACACGAATTCTTCTGCCATCCAGCTCCATTCCATTTGCCCTTTCCATAGCCTTTAAAGAAAGGGCACAGTCAGTCATGCATAATTCACCAAGGAGAGACTATCAAAACAGTAATAAATTTACCTTCCATTTGAAATTTCAAAAATTAAAAGTCTCTAACCACTTCTTTTTAAACACAGGGAGTACAGGGAGTATGTATGATTTTATATATGAATCCCTGCTATATGCATGTCAACAGCATTGAGTTTTCTAATATACACATGGACACGTAAGCAGGCCTGCACTGAAAGACTGGGGCAGCTAGAGAAGGAAGGAACTATACAACTCAGGGAAGCATGCATAACTCTGGGGATGCAGTGACTAATTTCAGTCTGGGCAACTCAAAGCAGAAACTATAATTCAACTGACAAGTCTGTAAACTAGTCAAGCATTTCCTTAAGAACACACCTCCATCTAGAGTAGTGAACCACAAATAGAACCTCTCAGTAAGTGCTCCTGTCTTATACCTGCATTTATATTTCCTTTGACCTTCAACATTAATACCAATAAATACAACAATAATTCTATCATCTTAACAAATTTGCATGAAGTTCTTTGGAACTAAGTAAAGTTGCATTTTCATTTTATTTTGCCCAGGAATAAACCGTGTGTGTGTGTGTGTGTGTGTGTGTGTGTGTGTGTGAAGAATGAGTACAAACAAGTTTCATATTTTCAAAATTTTTACTTGTTCACACTCAACATTTACTTCAGGTCAGATATCTTGAAGTTTCTAAATTTACACCTTTATTCCTTAATTGAGAAGAGAAATAAGCAAAGTAGTACCCGCAACCCCTCCACCCCCCCGCAATTTAAGTTATCCAGTCAAACCCCAGGATGAAAATATTAAAATGGAAAATTGCAGAAATAAACAATTCTTAAGTTTAAAAAATGTGCATGTCCCTCCTGAGATGTGAATTATCCCTGTCCAGCACATCCATATTATATAATCTACTCTACCCACCCCCACCCCCACCAGGCACTTAGTGGCTGGCTATCTGGGTTGTCATAATATCAGTGCTTGTGTTCAAGTAACCCTTATTTTACTGAATAATGTACCAAAGCATAAGACAATGCTGGCAATTCAAATATGCCTAAGAAAAGCTTTAAAAAGTGCTTCTTTGAAGGGTCCCAGAAAGTGAAACTGGCCATTCTAATTGTTACACTTTGAATAAGGTCAAGAATGAAAGGGGACATGTTTATGAAACTGGGAGTCTATTAATAAACTTTTAGTAGTAATTCAATACTATAATCATGCACATCAGAAATTGTTCAAAGTGACAATTATAAAAACAAAATTACCTCCTTTGAGTCATCTATTCTTTCAAAATAGACAAAAGCAAATCCTCGTGATCGTCCTGTTCGCTGATCATAAACCACATTGACACCACTCAATGGTCCATATCGAGAAAATACTTCACGAAGATCTCTCTCTGTTGTATACAAACTGAGGCCAAACACTCCAAGACAAGTGTTGGGGTCTGGATTTGCCTGTTGAATAAAGATGTCATTTAATTTTAAGCTCCAAATTAAAATAAATATTAAAACAGAAATACTATGCTTAGAACACCTTACCCAAACACTACACTGTTTCAATTGACTTGAAAATAAACCGATGAGTTATATCCTACAGTTCACAATAACACTCCTGCCCTCTAAGGAATAAACTTTAGGTTGTAGTCTGAATAAAACAAAAATCCCACTCTGTAGCCCAGCTATTTGCAAAATGCATACTAATAATTTATCCTTAGTTTAATGCCATATTTCCAGTTTATTGAAATGTTTTACATCCCTTATAGATGTGTACTCAGTCTGACTTTATCTGCAATTGCTGATTAACACTCCCCACCGCCCGTTTTCGTTCCTTAGTAAATTCACACGGCAGTCTGCAGCATCACATGGGAGATGCGCAGCACAGTAGTGAAGCATAGGAATATTAGCCAAGAATTTGGCTGGAATCTGGGTTCTGCCAGTTAAACCTCCACATCACATATTTAAGACTCAATTTATCCATAACATGGTAACTTGCCTCACAGATGTTAAGAGTATTAACTATATTAAAAAAATTCTACACAGAGTTCATACTATGAGTGCTGGCTACTTCTATAGTTTTTGGTATTTACTTGCTGTCTACCTACTAACTGCTGTAAATTTTTAAATTTCATTAATCTCAACTAAAGATTATGCTTTTCATTTTAGTTCTTGGAACATATAATTTCATCTCTTTTAACTACTCAGAAGTCAAGGAAAGAAAATACACTTAAATGTACATTAAATAATATCCACACCCTCAAGGATGCTTCTTAAGTACTACTTTAAATTTAAAAATGTTTTTTTATTGATTTTCCTTAGAGAATAAGGGATAGGGATGGTGAAATAGAAACATCAATGAGAAACATTGACCTGCGGCTCCCTACTGGGGATTGAACTGGTGACCTCTTGGTTCATGGGTTGATGCTCAACCACTGTGCAACACTGACGAGGCTTGAGTACT
The DNA here is from genome assembly GCA_963924515.1 of Vespertilio murinus. Classification (NCBI taxonomy): domain Eukaryota; kingdom Metazoa; phylum Chordata; class Mammalia; order Chiroptera; family Vespertilionidae; genus Vespertilio; species Vespertilio murinus. Next base: position 11,124,961 of record OZ004712.1, on the reverse strand, counting down.
ACTTTTTAAACCATGGTCTTGCTATCATAAAGCAAGATATTATGCTATGACAGGGGTGGGCAAACTTTTTGACTCGAGGGCCACAATGGGTTCTTAAACTGGACCGGAGGGCCGGAACAAAAGCATGGATGGAGTGTTTGTGTGAACTAATATAAATTCAAAGTAAACATCATTACATAAAAGGGTACGGTCTTTTTGTGTGTGTGTGTGTTTTTTTTTAAATTTCAAGTTTTATTCAGCCGGATCCGGCCCACGGGCCGTAGTTTGCCCAGGCCTGTGCTATGACTAAACACATAATAAAGACAAAATAAGTTCATTAACTTTTTTTAAACCACATACCCTGCTGCCTGTATGTCTTCTCCGGTTAGACATTGGAGAATGACTTCGGCTCCTTCGACGCCGGTATTCTGGTGTATACGACCTACTTCGAGACCGTCTCCTATGAGAGTGAGAATGGGATCTGGATCGGCTGTAACGTCTATGAGAATGCCTCCTTGATCTCGACCTTGGAGAAAAGTAAATGCAGGTAATACTGAAACAAATGGCTAATGCCAAGGATCTATACACATATCCGTTTATTCTCAGCTCCTTTCTGAAGAAATGGTAGTCTTCCTCTTGTTCTCTTAATCGTTACAATCTCTTCCTTGTTCTCAGTCTATCCTTTCTCCATTCACTCTTTTCACCTTACCTTACAAGCATGTTAAGGTTCTGCTTCCTTTTATTTTTATTTTTTAAAATATATTTTATTGATTTTTTACAGAGAGGAAGAGAAAGGGATGGAGAGTTAGGAACAGCAGTTCTGCTTCCTTTTAAAAACAAAACAAACAGTCCAACTACCACTAGGAAGGAAATTCTGCAATATTCAACACAGATGAAATATGAGGGACCCTTCAGTTTGCAAGCCGACATTCTTTTAATTGAACCAAACCAGCTAGGGCACTGAGCTGTACATTTCTAAATGGTTATGATTACGTGTATTTTACCACAAAAGAGACAAAACAAACCACTACCACCACCACAATAAAATCCCGTTGTTGAATCACTTATCACCTGTTCAATACAGTACTATATTCCTCCTTTACTGTTAAGTATCATTTCCTTTCCAATCTTTCTTTAGCTACTGCAACCTAGCATTTACTAAATTAACCTAAAGACCCTTCTAATCTAATAGTCTTCATTTCTTCAAGCTTTCAAGAGCTTCTTACCCATCTTTCCACTGCTGATTCCCTAATTCGTTTCCTACTTCTGATTATTTCCAGTTGTTCTCACAGTCCTCTTATTTTGCCTATTAATGCAACAATTTCTTTTTTACAATTCATATGATCCATCCTTAACTAAATACCCAGTTCAGTGGTGAAGACAGTATTACAAAAAAAAAAAAAACTTCTATAAGGCACTCAATAAACATTATAAATTCTAAGGGTCAAAAGTTGAAAAAGAGAGCACGTGGGTTAGGGAATAAAACTAAAGAGGGAAGATTAAATAAAGAAGGCTAGTAATAAAGCTAGGATACTTAACAGACATTTACTAGCTAGGCAGGGGAAAAGTGTCCTTCCTAGGAATAGCAAGAGCAAAGTTTCTTTGACAAGAAGATGTGATCAGAGAACTACAAAACAGTACAGTCAGCAATGAATTCAGATACAAAGGAAATAGAGTGTGAAGATTAGAAAAGAATCAATGCCGAAACCAGTTTGGCTCAGTGGTAGAGCGTTGGTCTGCGGACTGAAAGGTCCCGGGTTCGATTCCGGTCAAGGGCATGTACCTTGGTTGCAGGCACATCCCCAGTGGGGGGTGTACAAGAGGCAGCTGGTCGATGTTTCTCTCTCATCAACGTTTCTAGCTCTCTATCTCTCTCCCTTCCTCTCTGTAAAAAAGTATCAATAAAATATATTTTTTTAAAAAGAAAGAATCAACACCACATTGCATAAAAGCCTGAATATCAAGCTAAGAGTATAGATTATTGAAAGGGGCAAACAAGGTCTTCTGAGTTGGAACAAAAGTAGCAAAATGAGCAGCCTACTATCTAAAAAAGAAATGAATCATTTGGGGAGTGGGATGGGGTATGTATGAAGAACATTTGTGTTTGTGTAAGAATACCCCAAAGGATATTTCCCATTTTCCTTAGCAACAATTTAAAAAATTTTATAAGAAAACTTGGCACTTACAATAGCAATTGTTACTTTTAAATAGTAATGAAAAGTAACATTAATTTCAGGAAGTGACCCCTTTCTCTAATCTAATCAAAAAATGAAAAATTAAGGACAAGAGAATAAAGAGTTTCTATGTTATTTAATGTTTTGGGGCGGCAAGCGGGGAAGTGAATCAAGTGATGAGAGAATAGTTGAGGAAGAGAATTCTAGGCTGAAGTCTGCAAATGCAAAGATCCTTAAATAAAAACATTTTCATTTCTGTTTCTATACTCAAATTCTACGCAGTGCTCTTCTGCACACGAGGATTTAGAGTGGTTAGTACATCAAGCTCTGAGCTGGACACAATAGAGAAAAAAAAAACATAGCTGTGGACCTCAATGAAAGTACAAGCTTTTAAAGATTCTTTGTCTCTTGCCACCTTGCAAGCAGATTCTATTCAAAATCATAATTTGTCTCATAAATTCTTTGACTCCACAATTCTTTGAAATTACAATTTAGCAAACTAATTGCCCAGGCTATCTTCCCTGGGCTGTCACTGATACAGTGAACCCTTTGCAGTGGGTCACTAGAGAGTTTTGTTGAGGAGATAGTGATAGGGACTCTTAAATCACTCAGGGATTCACCCTCCACCCCCGACCCTCAGCTCCCTGCCACTACACCTGACCAGAATTCCACCCGGACCTAAGTCAGAATCTTCAGGTAAAGAATGTAGATGGAATGTGAATCTTGAAAAAGCTTCTCAAATCATTTTGATAACTAGCATACCATACTTCCATCAACTTTCTCTGCACTAAATTACATGCCAAGAAAATTATTTTGTTGTGCAAGTATTATTAAAATAAAATAAAAAACTAGCCGAAACTGGTTTGGCTCAGTGGATAGAGCGTTGGCCTGCGGACTGAGAGGTCCCAGGTTCAATTCTGGTCAAGGGCATGTACCTTGGTTTCGGGCACATCCCCAGTAGGGGGTGCGCAGGAGGCAGCTGATCGATGATTCTCTCTCATCGATGTTTCTAACTCTATCCCTCTCTCTTCCTCTCTGTAGAAAATCAATAAAATATATATTAAAAAAACCCCCACTAATCCTCAAATGTTAAGCACATTTAAATCAACTGACATTTGTTATAATAGCTAGCTAGCATCTGATAGTTTAGAGTTAATTCTACCTTACTAAGTCTATATCTAGAATGCATTATTCATTTCTAAACTCCATTTCTAGTTTGAAAAGACTACTTCAGGATTTTGAATCTTTGATAAAATCCTATCTAATAAAGAGGGAATATGCTAATTGACCACCACTCCATCACAAAGATGGCTGCACCCACAGCTGAGACCAAGTTCCCCCAAGGAGTCTTAATGAGCAATCAGCAGGAACCTGAGGCTATGCCCTCCCTCACCCCCGTGGGGCTTTACAGGAGACTTCAGGTGGTACCCCCCAACCCAGCAGGGTTTGACAGGGGACCTCAAGGTGTGCTTTCCATCCTGGTGCTGGGCTAGGGGACCTTAGGCCGTGCCCCCTACCAGGTGGGGCTTGACAGGGGACTTCATCCCATGCCCCCCAACCTGGTACCAGGCCAGGGGACCTCAGACCGCATCCTCCACCTGAGTACTGGGCCAGGGCAACTGAGGCTACGCCCTCTGCCCCACAGGGTTTGACAAAGGTGGGACTGGATCTAGTCAATGCTGGAGGAGGGGCCAACCAGGTCTGGGTCTCATGTGATTTTGAGGTGCATGTGGGTGGGCGAGGCCTTGACTCTGGGTCCCATGGTGAGCCCCAGACTCCTGACAAGAGGAAAATTTTAATATCCATTTTACTAATTTTCTTTCATCTCTGACACTTCTAAGATGGGCAAATAGCATTATTAAATTATTTCCTCTAATTAATCCCCTTTTAATGTGCACAAATTTTGTGCACCGGGTCACTAGTTTCTATATAAATGAGGTAAAAATAAGGGATTTTAGAAAAAGCAAACACTACTTTGCCCTAAAAAACCCAAGGAAAGCATTTTCAGTATTATTTTAAACACACATACCTGGATTTTGATCTTGATCGAGAATGGGACTCAGAATGTTTGGAAACCCTTGATGGACTACAAGATCCTGACCTGCTCTCCGATTTTACACGAGCAGGAGTTCCCGTTGGAGATTTTGACTGAGAGCGAGACTCCTAACAAAGAAGACAGTATTACAAATGGCACTGGTCACACAGATGCCTAACACCTAACATTTAAAGTACCATAATTATTTATATTGATTGCTCCTGAAAAACAAATGGTTAGGCAACACCCTCCAGAAAAAATTTCAACTCATTAATAACCCATTGTTAATACTGCTAACTGTCCTCAATAATTCCCTACTTGAACCAGATCACCAATTCTCTATTAACTAAGTAATCATGCAAATTCATCTACAACTTGATCATACAGACACTGGAACATAAACCATACATTTACTTAACCTAGGACCCATTCATTCTTCCAGATTCTTTTAATTCTACTTCACTCTTGCTTTCTACTTCTCTTCATTCTTCATTGAGTTTTTCATTTTTCATACTTCGTGTATTCTTCCCCAATTCAAACAATTCAAAATAGCCTTAAAAAAATATTCAAGTGCTTCTATCTGACCAATCTTCTGTTCAATTTTTTCCCCCATTCAATTTTAATTTTCTGATCTTTAACACTTTTCATTAGCCTTCTTTTATCTTGATTTATCTTCCACATTCTTGGAAAAAACTCTTCAATTTCTTCACGAACATTAACCTTAATGGAAAAAGAACATTTAGTATATTTAAGCACGTGGGGATTATAAAACTCTGCTGGAGTTCAGAATGTTATCTACCAAATGGAAAAGCCAGCAGGTAAAGTGCAAATAACTAGTTTATTTAAAAACCAATTTTATAATCTTTAAAACTGCTCAAAAGTCTAGTTTCTAAAAATTAAAGAATTTACTGAATTTTTCTAAATGTTTTTTTTACCATACTCTTCATCCTCCCCCCTTCATGTTCCATCCTAGTTCCTAAAATGTGAACAATTTTAATATGAATACTTAATTCGAGCATAAATCTAACATGAACTATAATCCCCACCTACATTTTTTCCCTTTTTACTAATTTATAACCTGAAGATTCTTAGTGATCTTAAAATAAGCTTTCACTAAGCCATGCAAAGCATCCTACCCTGAAATATTTGCACATACCTATCTAAACTCAAAGACTGCATGACACACGCTAAGGTTCAAACGAGTAGAAAAAAATTAGTACAATTACTGGTACTAACACCTCCCAATACTGTTTGACCACTCACTATCTTTTACTCCAACTTAACCAGGAAGATAAGTTCTAACAAGCATTTTTTTTTTAAAGTAAGGGGAAAAGAAAGCATGAAATTCTTAAAATAATGCCCCTGGCTTGCAAATTCCTAATATATGTATTTTGCACCTGTGGCATTTTAGCGCCAGGTTCCCCACGAACGTGCGTTGTGTGAAGGGCGTGGGGGCGGCCCCCTTTCCGGCCGTACCCCTATGTAGAAACCCCCGACCCAGAAGCAGGTTGTCTATGAATGGTTTAGACACCTGTGGCATTTTAAAATTCTACACTATCCATTAAGTATCATATAGCACAAGAATTTATTATAAAATCAGTAACATAGTCTTTAGTTTTTTTATCTCACCTTTTTGTTCATAGTTTTTATGCAGTTATGCATTATTTATACTACCCTTCAGTGACTACATCCTATACCAGAAAACTGGTTTCTGAAAAGTTGAAATTAAAAACAACTTTTCAAATCAACTTCAAACAAAGATTTCCTATCATGCAACCCGCTTACAATTTTTACTTTACATTTAACTTAATGTCAAAAACTGTACTAATGCTAAGTGTATTTATTTTTTTTAGATAAAAACAAAATTGAATATATTTAGCCATCTACACAATATCTCACTGAAACTGTAAAAGCAGTATATTCAGTACTTAAAAAAAAAGAAGAAAAAGGGACAAATAATTTGCTTGTAATTGCAGTCTCACTGACTGGTTCAGGAACTACGCTGATTTAAGAATATCTTCCTCCCTCTCTTTTTGCTTTCCTGTCTATAAAACAAATCCTCTGGTATAACATTCATTTATTCTACTGTAGAGTAGTAGTAGGTGGAACAGTGCCTAGAATATCAGCACAGCCCTTGTTATAATACCTATCAGAAGGCTTTGTGCTGTGACACTGTAAAACTTTTCATTTTACTAGGATAGAAATAAAAATCCCATATATTAAAACACCAAATTTATTCCTAAATGTTTATGTGAAGCTTTCTAGTACTGGATAATAATGTTACGGCACAAATATATGTGTATATTTCATTTTCAAACGTTCTTTCATTAGCATGACTAACGGTTGAAAATTATTCAGTCGTACTGAAAATTACCACTTCTTAGAAACTAATGTAAATAAGGTAATCAATAACATCTTAGATTTTAAATTTCAGTTCTGGCACATCTATTCATTGGGAAAAAATGCAATTTTCCTTTTATTTGTTAATAATTAAGGTAGGACAGTATCTTTTCAAAAGACATTAGCATATTTTTAAAGAAGACTTACTGTTTTATTATCCATTGTTACAAATATCTAACTTCCTTTGTTGCCTATCTTTCAATTTTGTTTTAGTAGGGAACCTAAATCAGCATAAATTTTTTCATAGACTCATTCAAGGTTAATAAATAGTTCTTTTAACTCCAGTTAACTCCTAGTTTCAAGGCTGTCACTATTGGTTTACTCTCCCAAAACAAAGTATAAATTTGAGACTTTAAAAAGATAAATCAACAATCGTCAGTACACTTAACCTAAAAATTAAACTTTAAAGAAAAAACAAAACAAAAATGTAAACTATATAGAGAATAAAATATACCTTTAATTCTTCAGAATTATTCTTATTATAATACTAAAAAAGGCCTGTCATAAGAACTAGTTGTTAATAGTCTTCACACACAGAAAAATGGTATTTTAATAATTACCATTTTTAAGCAAGTTATTTATCCAAAGCTAGTGCCAAATGCCATTTTCACTTAACTGTATATTAGAAACCAGGCTACAATGAGCCCTCTATAGACAAATACTACATTTCCTTTTCTACCTTTGACTTGCAACCACATCATATCACAAATTTTAATATAAATCTTAAATAGATTTCCATTCTATCATAACCACTTTAATCAAAAGTCAAGCAAAAAGTTCTCACTGCACAATCTGCTCAAATAATGTGTTTGTTCGTTTAACTTGTTTACTATCAAGGTACCTCTGCTGATAGCTAGACATAGCCACCACCTCCCCCCGAAAGGAAGAAGCTAACCATAAATATTAAGAAAGTTATGAGTATTCAATAAAGCCATCTAGGAGCCACCTTTCTTTTCTGTGTTAAATACAGTTGTATTTTACATATTGAAAATAACCACAACAACCACATACTATTATTATAATCAGGAAAATGGGTTGTTCAATAGATGCACACATTGTTGCAGAACACAATTTCCACAGCAAGCAATAACTGCAGTGCTTTTCAATAAAGCTAATATCATATTATAGGTGAAAAAATTCCACCAATATATGCTTAATACTTAAACACAGAAACCAATATAAACGCTACACTGTAACTCTACTACTGTTATGGCAAGGCAAACTCTGTGCCAAGTAATAGTGCCAAGTTTACACAATTCAAATCTATATGACTAGAATATAAGCTTTTAAAATAAACTTTCTCAAAATATATTTTCCCACTGTTTTATGAAATTGGGTATCTATTTCCTTAGAAATGCACTTGTGCATCTAGGTAAACTGTATGTCCAAGGGAAGAGGGGGTGCTTAAATTACCCCAATAACTTAAATAGTACTATACTAAGAACCTCGCTCTTTAGGCCATATGGAAACCTGTGTTCACTCAATTCTTTATTTCAGTCTGCAGAAATAGCAGATCTGTCTCCTTTCTCTTGAGTATGACAGGCTGCTTCTTTTACAGATTCCCAGGCTTATAAAAGCCCCTAGCAACTATCAGAGCAATTCCTTAAAATAAATAAATAAAACCTAAGTGCTCATAACATTAGCTATTTTTAAATGATTTCCCGTTATTTAAGATCACACCTATATGTGTATTCTGAGTGAGGGTAAAGTCATCTTTGTATCTGCAAAGGCTCACAGATATTTTAAATGTGGCTCATAAACCTGCCAGCTTATATGCCATGATCAATTAAATCCAAAAAGCTAGTGTATTAAGCGACAATTTCAAAGGTATAGAAAACAACTTTATAAGAACTAAAAAGGTTAGATATAATAAAGCTAGTAAACAGCAACTAAAAGCAAGCTACTAAAGTAAGAACCTGTCCTAGAACTCTGTACCTATGTCCTCATCTTCTAACGTCACGAAGTACTTATGAATCTTGAATAAGACTACAGGGCCTTCGTTTCAAGGAAAAATCAACTTTTCCCTCTACGTCAGATAAGTCAGGCCTAGTCACATCTTCCCTGAAAATTATGAGACAATAAGGACTAGACACAATTATACATGGCAGTAACTTAGAGGAAGGGAAACCATATTTCCATTTATTATTCCCCTCAACTTTCTTTCACAGGGCTTACTGATTCTTTTCCCCATACGATCTTTGTCATTTTCTCTTCTTGCTAAATCTGTTATGACATAGGATTATCAGTGTTAATTCAGCATGTAAATAAAAATTTTTACGAAGGTTCCAGGGTTAGTTATTTGATACCTAAGCACCCACTGATATTACAGAGTTTTCACACTGTCTGGCAAGTTCTACAATATCATGCTCATTATTCGTGGCTATTTCACACTTGTTATATCTTAGCTAAATAACTAGTTCATTTACAAAATCAAGTCCATAAAGTTTATTTGTATTTTTAATGGAGCTCATTCCTAAATATTTAAATCTCTTAATATTAGTTCCGGTCCCAAAACCGTTATTCTCTTTAGAAATGATAACAGATATTAAGAAACATCTATGACAAATCTGTAAAATTACAGTTATGCTCTGTGGCTACAATTAGTTGCATTGCTCCTTTTAAAAATCCTACCTTCTACATGTATTGAGCAAATTAGTACCCTTCAGTGAAAGAAATCTCAAATATAAAAATCTGAGCATTAAAATTGGATGACCCTTGCCAGGTAGCTCAGTTGGTTCAATCCCCAGCCAGGGCACATATAAGAATCAACCAATATACGCATAACTAAGTGGAACAAACTGATGTCTCTGTTTTTCTCTACCTCCTCTCCCTTCTCTCAAATCAATTAATAAAAAAAAATTTGGATAATGATAGTACTTAATTTTAGGAAGAAAACCCAAGACAAAGAAGACTGTCTCTAGTTTAACACAACCCCTACTATAAGAAAGGAAGCTTTATCCTTTTCTAATAGGTGGATGTGAGAGAGGAAATTAAACTTCTGAAAAAGGCTGAACTGAAAGCTAAAGTGCTGACATTTTATATGTAAAATAGGAATTCAATTTATTTATATTATTTTACTACACTTGATCTTAGCCAAAAGGCCGAGAAGCGATTATTTATATTATTTTAAACCCTCATTATTTTAAAACTTCATCAACAGAAAAGTAAAACACCAAGTTTAAGGTTTTTTAAATTGTTTGTTATTTAAAAAGGAGCCAGTCACCAAGCTGGATTTTGAATGGCGTAGTCATTGCCCCTATTATTACAAATCAGGTTTCAGAGAAGAAATAAATCTTCCCCTATTTTTGTGTTCAACAAAATATCGACAAATTTTAATTCCAAATTGGTACAGATGAATTTGTGTTTTGCTCTTCACTTGTATTACATATTCAATCGCTCGCCTGCGTGTGTGCGCGTGTGTGTGTGTGTGTGTGTGTGTGTGTGTATACAAATCTAAATCTATATATATATCCCTAAGAGTCTGTTAAGGGAGTAGGAGTAAGCTCTAAAAGTGGCAGGAAAAAGTATTTTCCTCTTTAAAGCATAGACAATTGTGGAATTATAAGATGGACTTCCACACAATAATCATTAACCTCTATTAAAAACATTGGGGCCATTGTTTGAGAATATAATTGGACTCAATATTTTTCTAAGTTTCATTAAAAAAAATCTAGGGGGGAGAGAGGAATAAAATAAGTAAAGCTTAATTTTCATTCTCCTTAATTTCTCTAAAGGGCACTAAGATTTTTTTGAATCCTAATTTTAGTTGAAGCTGTGTGAAACACCCAACTCATTCTTTTTATGATCCACCTACAAAGTCACAGCTCAAGTGCCAACTCCCAGCTCCAAAAAACATTTTCACTTAAAGTACTTCTGTTAGCATGATATATATGTCCCAAGCAAACTGTTTTAAAGAACCTATTTTAAGAGCACCACTATTATCTTGGAGTTCTTTAAAATGTCTCATTCTTAACATTCCACTGATGTCCTGTTTAGACCAAATTTTTCATAATTTCCTTCCTAAAATATATATATTTTTATTTATTTCAGAGAGGAAAGGGGGGAGGGAGAGGGAGGAGAGAAACACCAATGATGAGAGCGTGTCATTCATTGATGGCTGCCTCCTTCCAGCGCCCTGACTGGGATTGAACCGTGATCTCTGGGTTAATAGGTCCACGCTCAACCACTGAGCCACTCCAGCCAGGCCTAAAATATTTAAGGCCTAAAATGTGCCCTGCTGCTCTTCCTGTACCAGTCTCTTAGTTCTTTGCTAAAATCCCTTTCATTATGCTACTCCCAGAATTAATAATCCATAGATGGCTCCTCACTGCATATTGGATTAAATCCAAATTCATAAATTTAGACTTCAAAACCCTCCATTATCTGACTGCATATTTAGTCAGTCTATCATCTTTCACTATTCCAGCAGTCTCCTCACTCACTGTCACATCTACACAATCCATCTTTCCCTTACCAGAAGACACAAAGCAAGTTAGCTCCACATAGTAGGTAGAGCTTTCCCTTTCCAGCAGCTCACAGAACTGCTTGGCACCATTTTCTGAATTCATTATTCATTCTATCACACAGCACTTGCTTAAGTACTTCACCCAGATTTGAGCTGTCAAGTCATCCGGAATAAGACTTCAAGCCCCCCCCTGAAAAACATCTGGCCTGCATAGCAAAAAGGCAGCAGCAGATTCTCAACAGTTTCATCTCAGGCAGAAGGGAATTTTGGTGAGCTAAGTCTTAGGGTTACTTATAACTAAATTGAGTCAATTATATTTTCTTTCCTAAAGCTCTTTTACTCCAGTACTTTAAAATGGAAGAGACATTAATCCATAATGGAAAATTAAGCTTCTGTAACTGTGTTTAGCAAAATCTACTTATGGCTCAGAGGCACTGAACTACATGCACTCCTAAAAACAAAACAAGACAAAACAAAACAGTAAAGAATATAGTGTTGTATAAGCAAATAACAGGGACTTGTACATCTCAGATTCCTGGCTGCATGGTCTTCTGGGCCTCAGTATTTTATTTTAAAAATATACCTTTATTGAATTTCAGAGAAGGGATGGAGGCTGCAACCCCGGCATGTGCCTAACCCTGGAATGGAACAGGGAACTCCTGGTTCCCAGCAATGGTCAACCACTGAGCAACACTGGCCAGACTGGGCCTCATTTTTTAATTTCTAAAATGGCCAGAGTACTGCAGCCTTTAAAAAAATTAGTGTGAGAAGTAAATGACAATGTATATCAACATTTTGGGGGCACTGGGTATAGATTCTAAAATTCTATCAAAGTACAAACCCTTAGTATTAGCCCTGTTTTAAAAATAAAAATGTATTCTGAACTCTCTAGAAAGTTGCTAATTTTAAATATCTTTTCAGTAAGATGGGGTAAATATGTGCTGTTTATTCTGTAATAAAGCAAATGAAATCTGAATATTGACCTGTCAGTTTTCTCTAACTTATTTTAGCAAAAAAGCTTGAAATATAACAATTACTTAGACATCTTGAAATCCTTTTTTTGAGCCTTTATAAATTTAGATACAAAGAGAAGGAAACAATTGCATTCTATAAAAACTGCTTCTTGTGGTTAGCAGATAAACACCATACAAGGGTAAAAACCCTTTTCCTATCACAACAAATTAATGCCCACATACGTTTTAGATTAAAACTGGTGGGAATCTTGCATACATTAGGTGGGTAAGGTGACAAGTATGTTAAACTAAGAACTTAAGGGAAACAAGATCCCAAATAGCAAGTCCTCTTCCCCACAAACCAAATCAAAAACATTAACAACAACAAAAAAATCTTTTTGTACTAAATAATCGAAGATTAATGGATAGCAGAATTCTTTCCAATAACTACCTACCTAATAGCTTACAACTACCAGCAAATGACCTTTAAAAATTTTCTGGGACAAGAAAGTGCTCTTAAAAAGTGAGCAATTGACTCATTTATATCTATCCTCCGGATCATATATATTTTTTATATCCAATCTTCTAGGAATTAATAGTCTTTTTGGTTATAATCTATTTAAACCTCTTTCCTCCTAAACAACAAAAGCCCGATTTAACTGTCTGGTTCCAGGTGTTGCTATTATGAGCTTCTAAAAGCCAAACAAACTTCACTCCGGCCCGCACAGCCCTGAAGTGTCCTCACGCGTTTCCCCTAGCGACTGGCCATCAACACCGCACGGCCAGCACGTTGCCCGGGGATGTGTGTTTCCAGGATTCCACACTCACTCGCGCCCATCCATGCCCGCCCCGAAGGCTAACTTCGGAAACACAACTCAGACACCACCAACGCCCTCGCACACACATGCAAGCTCAGAGTAACCAACACATCTCTGCGATGCTGGCATTCACCGACCCCACGAGCAGCTTTGCGGGTTGAGAACCCTACCAACGGACTAGCTGTTTTAAAAAACACTAAACCACGAGATCCCTTCAGTTACCTAAGATTTCAGACACAAGATCCACCCCCCCACACACACATACACTTTTTGTTTGTTTGTTTTACCGTAACACCCTGTAAAAGGAGCGGTCAATGTTTAGGTGTAGCAAGGTCACGCAGGAAGAAAAAGCATTAGAAGGTGAGATGTGATGAAGAGGGGGGGGAAAAAAAACAACCCAACATCAAGGAAATCGGAAAAAAATAAAATAAAGGCGTTATATAGCGTTTCCAGCACTCATGGTGAAAGGCGGGGGGGAGGAAAGCGGAGGGCACGGAGGGGGGAAGGGGCTCCGGCGTCGCCTTCCCCTCTCAGCTCCCGTCTTAAGGACGCGCAAGGGTCGCCGCGGCCGTCGACTACCCACTTCCTCGGGCTCGCGTCCCACCGTCAACCTCAAGGCGTGTTTTTTTTTTCGCCTTTAGAGACGCGGCGCCGCCGGTTCCGCCGGAGACGCGGCCGCCCACTGCAACAGAGAGCCAGGGAGACACGGCCCGCGGGGCCCGCCGGCCGGCGCCCGGCCCCGCCGGCAAGGCCGCCGCCGCCGCAGGAGCACCTACCGCTGTCCGGCCGGCCGGAGGGAGGGAGGGGAGCTCCGCCGGCGCCCCCCGCCCCGCGCCCCGGGGATCCACACCTCCGGGGTGGCGAGCGCAAATCGGACTCAGGAGTCCGGGCATCAAGTCTCCCCGCAAAGAAAAGAAAAAAAGAAAGAAAAAGGGGGGGGGGGGGAAGGGCCGTCCGTGGAGTTTGGGGCAGGAGGGGGACCCAGAGGCCGTCTCGGGAAGTGAGGGAGCCGCCGGGACGTGCTCCCGCGAAACTCCCCGCGACCACGTCTCTCCCCGCCCCGCCCCGCCCCCGTGACACCCCGGCTCCGGGCCGCCGCCGAAGACGGCTCCCGCGGCTTTGTACTCACTCTGCCCTCGAAGTTGTTCTCCTCGACATCACTCATGGCGGCCCGGCGCTCCCCAGAACTAAACAAGAGACAAGGTTCGCCTTGAGGGCCGAAGGCCTAACCAACCCGCGGACCGGAGCGTGGGGGGGGTGGAGGGGGGGGGGGGAGAAGCCAAGAGTCGGCGACAACGGCCGCCCCGCTCCACTCCCACTCGGCCGCAGGTTCCTACAAGATGGCGCCGGCGCCGCCGGAAACCTTTTGGCCGCCCCAGTGCGCGGCGTCAGGGGGCGGGGCGCGTCGTGGCGTCACCAAGCCCCGCCCCCATCAAAGGCTCCTCCCCCCTCGCCCGCCGTCCTGGCGGAGAGGGGGCGTGTCCTCCGAGCCTGGGGGCGTGTCCTCCGAGCCTGGGCGCGTTGGAACCTGCCTGGCTCCCCGCCCCGCCCTCCAAACTTCTGAATCCGTTCTAACGCGTCAGTCCTTTTGAAGGTTTTCAGCCATTGGGTGAGCTTTTTTTTTTTTTTTTTAAATATATTTTATTGATTTTTTACAGAGAGGAAGAGAGAGGGACAGAGAGTTAGAAACATCATTGAGAGAGAATCATTGATCAGCTGCCTCTTGCACACCCCCAACTGGGGATGGGCCCGTAACCAAGGTACATGCCCTTCACCGGAATCGAACCCAGGACCCTTCAGTCCGCAGGCCGACGCTCTATCCACTGAGCCAAACCAGTTTCGGCCATTGGGTGAGCTTTTACTGGCTGTGGCACTTTTACATATTTCCCCAAGTGGATTCTGTTGGCACAGGAAACACGGAGCATATGTAATTAATAGGCTTTTGTTTTGGGGTGTTTTCAGCACTATTACCTCCAACATTAGTGCTTTGTACTAAACAATCGAAGAAAAGATTAATGGATAGCAGGATTCCTTCCAATAACTACCTAATAGCTTACAACTACCATCAAAGGACTTTTTTTTTTTTTTGAATGGTGATAAAGTCAGCACTTATTAAATTATTTTATTTTTTTCATTTTAAAAAAATTATCAAGGTATTATATGTGTTCATAGCTTACCATTGCCCCTCCCCCCCCCCCACCTCCCATTCATGCCCTCTCCCCCCCAGAGTTCTGTGTTCGTTGGTTGTACTTATATGCATGCATACCAGTCCTTCGGTTGATCTCTTATCCCCCCCCAGGTCTCCTTCCCCTCCCCGCTGTCATTTGACAGTCTGCTTGTTTTATGGTGACTATCTCAGGACCACAGGAATAGGATCCGCTCCTCCTCTGGTTCACACTGCCCCCCCCCCCCCTTGGGTCCCACTGCTTCCCCAGGGCACATGGCTCTCCCGGGGCACATGTCTCCCCGGGGCACACAGCTCTCTCGGGACACCTGGCCCCCCTGGGGCACATGGCTCACCCGGGGCACATGGCAAAAAGTCAAATAAAAAATTTAAAAAAGCCTTTTTGTTTATAATCTATTTAAATCTCTTTTCTCAAAAAGAACAAAAGCCTGATTAACTATCTGGTTCCAGGTGTTTATATTGAGAGAGAGAGAGAGAGAGGGAGAAACTCTGACTTGTTCCACCCATTGATGCATTCATTGGTTGCTTCATGTATGTGCCTTGATGGGTGATGGAACCCACAACCCTGGAACATTGGGTTGAAGTTCCAACCAAACAAGCAACCTGGCCAGAGCCCCTACTAAATTTTGATTTAAATATTTCCTTATAGTTCATAGCCAAGATCTCCCAGATTTGTCTACTTGATTTCAATCACCGTAATAATTTCTTGTGACTGAGCTTTATTTGTATTTTGCAATTTAAAAAATATATATATTTTATTGATATTTTACAGAGAGGAAGGGAGAGAGATAGAGAGCTAGAAACGTCGATGAGAGAGAAACATCGGCCAGCTGCCTCTTGCACACCCACTTCCGGGGATGTGCCCGCGACCAATGTACGTGCCCTTGACCGGAATCGAACCCGGGACCTTTCAGTCCATGGACTGACGCTCTACCACTGAGCCAAACCGGTTTCGGCTGTATTTTGCAATTTTTTAGATTAATTTCCTTATAAAAGTATTTTTCCCATAACACTTTCTGACATGGACCTTCAACAACAGTTCTATATTAGGGAATTTAACTAAACATTATGAAGATTGCTACCCCTGGGCAAGATTTCAAGAAAACCTCTGTTGATAAAGCTAAACATATAACATTTGCCTTTTATTTTATATATATATATATATATATATATATATATATATACATATATATATATATATATATTTTTTAATTGATATTTTACAGAGAGGAAGGGAGAGAGATAGAGAGCCAGAAATGTCAATGAGAAACATCGACCAGCTGCCTCCTGCACACCCCCTCCCGGGGATGTGCCCGCAACCAATGTACATGCCCCCGACCAGAATCAAACCCGGGACCCTTCAGTCCGCAGACCGACGCTCTATCTACTGAGCCAAACCGGTTTCGGCTATTTTTTTAAAATATATTTTATTGATTTTTCACAGAGAGGAAGGTAGAGGGACAGAGAGTTAGAAACATCGATGAGATCGACCAGCCGCCTCCTGCACACCCCCTACTGGGGATGTGCCCGTAACCAATGTACATGCCCTTGACCGGAATCCGCAGACCGACTGAAGGACGCTCTATCCACTGAGCCAAACCGGTTTCAGCAACATTTGCCTTTTAAAAAGCTGTTGAACTTTATGAGGGAAATCAGCTGATACCACTTGAACCTCATAACACCATTAAAAGAGGCAACCAGCCCTAGCCGGTTTGGCTCAGTGGATAGAGCACCGGCCTGCGGACTGAAGGGTCCCAGGTTCAATTTCAGTCAAGGGCATGTGCCTTGGTTGCGGGCACGTCCCCAGTGGGGGATGCAGGAGGCAGCTGGTTGATGTTTGTCTCTCATAGATATTTCTGGCTCTCTATCTTTCTCCCTTCCTCTCTGTAAAAATACAAACAAACAAGCAAAAAAAAAACAGTAAAAAATAAAAGAGGCAACCAGACATGATACACCTCTTCATATGATGCAATAGTAGCTACACAGCACCTTCTGTGAAATATTGTGATCCTCCAAATTGAATTAAAACCTCATTAAGCCTTACTTAGATATAATCAACAGTTAACAGGCAATAAAGGGCGTAGATAAATAAGTTTAAAAACATACACCAAGAGAAAGTAATTAACTTCCACAAAAGTATTACAAGAAACCACTTTTCTGTGTCATATTAAACTGAGCTATTAAAGATTAATAGTCTTAACAGGCATAATTAAATATGTACCTCCTGATCTTGATTCAGAAAGCCAATTATTTTGGGAGCAAATTTGAATAAGGACTGGGAATTTGATGATATTCAGGGCTTAATTTTATTAAGTGTGATAATGGTAGGTAGATATGTTTAAAGAAAAAGTTTTTACCATGAAATAATATCTAGTATTTGCTTTAAATCATTCCAGAAGAAAACCTTAAATAAGTACTGTTAAGTATGAAAATAAAAAGGAAAGTATTGTAAATATGGGAAGGATACTAAGTGTTAAAACTGGGTAATAGGTACATTAAGAATTCATAATGGAGCATAAGAGTATTCTCTCTATCGTTAGTGCTTGAAATTTTTCCTAATACTTTAAAAAGTATTATAAGAGCTGAAACCGGCTTGGCTCAGTGGATAGAGCGTCGGCCTGCGGACTGAAGGGTCCCAGATTCGATTCCTGTCAAGGGCATGTGCCTTGGTTGCAGGCACATCCCCAGTAGTGGGTGTGCAGGTGGCAGCTGATCGATGATTCTCTCTCATAGACGTTTCTAACTCTCTATCTCTCCCTCTTCCTCTGTAAAAAATCAATAAAATATATATTTTTTAAAAATAAAAAAATAAAAGTATTATAAGAAACCACTTTTCTTGTTTCATATTAAAGCACTTTCAGAAGAAAAGTATTCTCTCTCAAGGGGCATAACTTTGCTCTCTCTCCTAAGCAACATGGACCCTTCTTTTGCCTCTACCTTGTTTCCTGAGCCCATGCGGCCCAGCTGGCTCACTTTTTCTACCTCTGTGACTTTCTAAATAAACTTCTGCTCGCATTTGAAAAAAGAAAGGGGTCCGGACCATGGGTGTAAGCTTACAGTTATTCCAGTTGGCTGTAATTATGCTGGGAGGGCTCTGCCCTTCACTCGGGGACTTGCACGTGACAATGAGAGCACCGTGCCCTCTCACGAGTCCGAGGCTTGAACTTGTCCAAACACGGTAGCCGCTCTCCACAAGAAAATGTTGTTTGGCTTGCCCTAAAGGTGAAATGTTATCTAATGTTGCCAGGGAGACTTAACTCAAAATTTAGCAAGTGTTTTGGTAGAAGCAAGCAGCTAGTCATTTCAGAAGAATAGTATGCTATGGATTTTCAAGGTCGATTAACTGGAGGCATTTTTGCAACTCAGCTCTGAGGCTAATAGTCACCAAGGTCATTTCCCTCCTGGTGTGGAGGTCATCTGGGCAGGGAAAGCCTCGATGTCCAGTTTCAACACACAGTGCAGTTGAGGGCACACCCCCTTCCTCATCTTTCTCTTGGGTGTGGCCTCGCCGTCCGAGGTACAGCCGTCTCCGGTGGTGAGCTCTCTCTTGGGTTGGGGCCATGTCATCTGAGGTGTTGGTGTGCTCGGGGTGGTGGGGGCCAGTCCAGGGAAGGGCGCTTTTCCGGGTGGAGATCCAGGAAGGGCAGGGCTGGCTGGCTGGCTGGTGTTAGGTTCTGAGTACAGAGGCTAGAGGCCCGGCTGAGGGTGGACCTACAAGGATGGGCTCTACTGCTAACTGAGCAAATCTCAGCGAGCTGCACCGGGTCCTCAGGGCTGCACCTTGCAAAGGAGCGTGCGATACCCACCACTGAGCTTTGTGGGGACCCTTGTCCACAATTTGTACAGATTCTGGGTACATGGATAGGCTAGTTGTAGGGGACGTTTTTGTGGACAGCAGCTCTGCAATCCGGAGATCACCATTAAAACTGTAGTAAATTCACTAGGGCACACACCTGCCCGTCAGGTGAATGTGAGTTGGGAGCGCCATTCTGCCTGGGGTATAATTTGAGGCGTAGCACAAGAAGGGAGCAATCCACTAAAGCATCACTTCCATTGGTACCATTTAACGCAGAGGCAGTTGAGCTCTGGGTCAGAATACATACCTGAGGGCCTTTTAAAAGGTTATGCATTTGGCCGAAACAGGTTTGGCTCAGTGGATAGAGCGTCGGCCTGCGGACTGAAGGATCCTGGGTTCGATTCCGGGCAAGGGCATGTACCTTGGTTGCGGGCACATCCCCAGTACGGGATGTGCAAGAGGCAGCTGATCGATGTTTCTCTCTCATGGATGTTTCTAACTCTCTATCCCTCTCTCTTCCTCTGTGTGAAAAAATCAATAAAAAATATATTAAAAAAGGTTATGTATTGGGGGGCAGTCTTTGGAAATACAGCTAGTTGTACCTTTTTTCTGGTGGTGAGCAGTAAGCTCAGAGCCAGTGTTAAACACTTAAACAGTCACTCAAGCCCCCTTTCCCCTCCTGCTCTACAAGGTTTTTAAAAAAAACATTTTAAATCCCCAGGCATAACATTTTCACGTTTCAGTTTCTAATTCTCTATTATCCCTCCACTGGTGTGACTTTTCTGAGTTGTTACCGGAAAGATTTCCAGTGGACGTATGTTCCTGGAACCCAGTATGTGGCTGCCTCATTTTCCAGGCCCCGACAGAGCTCTCTAGGACCGGGGTCAGCTTCCGCAAGTACCCTGGGTCAGCAAACTGCGGCTCGAGAGCCACATGCGGCTCTTTGGCTACTTTGAGTGTGGCTCTTCCACAAAATACCACGGCGTGGGCGAGTCTATTTTGAAGAAGTGGCGTTAAGGAGATGTTTAAGCTTTAAAAACTTGGCTCTCAAGAGAAATTTCAATCGTTGTCCTGTTGATATTTGGCTCTGTGGGCTAATGAGTTTGCTGACCACTGCACTGGTACAATGGTGTCAGGACCACTGGGGGCTGACACCCCCAGAGCCCTGAGAGTGCAGAGCAATGCTTTGGCATGGTGGCATGCCTGACTGAGCAAGTGGGCAAGGCTGCTGCCATGGGTGTTTTATATCTAGGGAGGAGCTTGCTAACTTCCTCGGGTGTTTTAGGGGGTGCTGGCATTTAGGTGTCTGGGCCCTTAAGTCAGGTCATTAGATCTTCCGCTTTCATGTGCCGGGGGTGAGACCCACAGTATCCCGTAGGGTCGGGGGATGAGGTGTGATGTCCGCAGTGACAGAAGGGGACCGCCTGCCTTTGTCAGGAGTCATGGCCTTCTGAGTGAGGGTGCCCCTATAGTATGGTGAGGACTCAGGGTTGTGGTGCCACCCACAAACACAGGGGTCAAGGCAGGGGAGACGCCTCATCCTTCTCAAGGTGCTGCCCCGGACCCTGGGAGCCCACACTTGGGTGGGGGTTTGCCATCAATGCAATGGCCTTCTGAAAGTCTTAGCCAATTCCCCTAACTCTTGGGGGTGTGCTCAGACACAGGACATACACTCATGGTCTGACACCATTTAAACTGTTTCGAAGGGTTAGGTGTTCATTTGATGGGGCGAATGGGATGCACCTGAAATCCTGCTCCTGCCACTTCTCTGCATTGGTATGCTGCTCCATTATTTGGGGGGCTGGTAGGTCTGGATACCACGGCTCACTTGGGCTTTCAAATCATATCCAAGAATTCATTATGCAAATCCTTTACAACCAGAAGAGGGCAAGCTTGGAGGGAAAAATAGGGAAGAGAAGGCAGTCATTAATGGTCTACCTGGTTTGGTGATTCAAAACCACCAGGTGGCAGCACAGTCATGCTAGATGCAAGGTCAGGGATTTCCCCCATCAGCAATCTCTAAATGCTGGTAGGGTCTCCAAACATTCCCATTTCACCCTCCTCCCTTCACTTCTCTATTTTGGTCAACTCTTCTTTTTAAAAGTATTTTACTGACTTTTAGAGAGGTGAAGGGAGAGGGAAAGAGAGAAACATCCATGTGAGGACAAAACACCTATTGGCTGCTCCTGTGTGCCGTCCACGGAGCTGGCAACCTGGACATGTGCTCTGACCTGGAATCAAACCATCACCCTTTCGGTGCGTGGGAGGACACCCAACCAACTGAGCCACACTGGCCAGAACCAACTCATCTTTTATTAACACTAGTCTTCTCTAGCTTTAGTATGTGTATAAGTTGTTGCTTTATATTTCCGTTAGGTTTGACCATACTAAATTTAAGATATTGGAGCAGAGCAAGGCAGATTAAAAATTTTTTAAAAAAAATTTTAATTGATTTCAGAGAGGAAGGGAGAGGGAGATTGAAACATCAATGATGAGCCGAAACCAGTTTGGCTCAGTGGTAGAGCGTCGGTCTGCGGACTGAAAGGTCCCAGGTTTGATTCTGGTCAAGGGATGTACCTTGCTTGCAGGCACATCCCCAGTAGGGGGTGTGCAAGAGGCAGCTGGTCGATGTTTCTCTCTCATCGACATTTCTAGCTCTCTATCTCTTTCCCTTCCTCTCTGTAAAATATCAATAAAATACATTAATTTTTTTTTTTAATTTTAAAAAAGAAAAGAAAAAAGAGAGGTGTTTGAAGAAGCCAGTGCAATAGTATGAGGTGTTTTCTGGCTCATTCAGATTTTAATAGAAAATGTACCAATAATAAAAATAAGGAAATATGACCAAGGATAAATGGAGGGTGTGTCATAAATCTGTAAAAATAAATGGCATCAAGGACACCAAAGCTCCGAATGAGTTGAGAATTGCAAATCTGCTGAGGACAAATGAAAGGGCTTTATAAATCTACTTAGAGCGGAAAAAGACGAAGAGTTAGGTCGCCAACTGCTTGAGGCCAACTGTGTAATGTGACAGAAAAAGCAGTTTGAGTCTGTCTTCTTCGTCAAGGGCAATGGTCTCCTTACTGAAAAAGGTAAAATGAAAGTGGGTTAGGAAAAACTGGAGCCAAGATGGGTAAAAATGTTAAGCATGTAAGTTGGGCAGAGATCATCTAGACTGCACACTCAGACTGCCTGGAATGAATAGTTGAACAGATGTTATTTTGAAAATTAAGGAGCACGGAATCAAGACCAGATATTTGCAAATGCAGTGGCAATTTTCCAAAAGGAGATGGTGGAGTACCCAGACTTGGGTCTTGATCCTGGGCAAGATTCAAGAAAGGATTATTCAAAATATCGTGTATGTGCTCTTACAAAGAAAACACATAGTTGGAAGTGAGAGTTTGCCAAGAATGTGTATTTAAGGTTAACTTAAATTTCTTTCTTTTGACAAGATAAAGGAATTGGGAGGAGGAAGAGGAGAAAAGGAGGAGGAGGAGGAGGAGAAATCTTGATTTCTGCAAGGCTTTGAAATAGGTTTTTCATGGTATCTTCCAGACTCAAAGGTCCTTGAGTGAAGGGGATTATGCATCATTTGTCTTGGGGTCCCCCAATGCCTAGAACAGTTTCTTCCAGTTTACTGAAGTCTGTGATCTGGATAAATACACATTAATTGAAGGAAGGATGCAGAACTACGATCCCAATGCTAGTTCAACCAAGTGGTTGCTGGGTAGACAATTTTGTCTGAAGGATCCAGCCAATGGATCAACATCAAACTAGACAAGTGAAAAGTTCAAATTGTGAAACAATTGGTAAAGAAAGGAGGATATAATTTTGATTTTGAAAAATATAATACATTTGCATGGAAAAATAGAGAAAACGAGTATTATAGAAGGGAGGCAGTATAAACTAGCATAGCTGTTCTAGAGAATAATACTCAGTGACATTAAGGATGGCTTATACGCCGAGACCGGTTTGGCTCAGTGGATAGAGCGTCGGCCTGGGGACTGAAAGGTCCCGGGCTCGATTCAGGTCAAGGGCATGTACCTTGGTTGGGGGCACATCCCCAGTAGGGGGTGTGCAAGAGGCAGCTGGTCGATGATTCTCTCTCATCAATGTTTCTAACTCTATCTCTTGCTCTTCCTCTCTGTAAAAAAATCAATAAAATATATATATATTAAAAAGGATGGCTTATACTATGTAACCCAACAATTTGACTCCTGAACAGGTCTCCCAGAGAAGCTCTTCATAGATCCTTGAGGAAACAACAATTAGAGGGTTGATCATGGTTTGCTCATAGGGAACAACAGGAAGCAACACAGGAACAATCCATTAGACTTGGGCAAGAGGGTCCTCTGCTCTTCGCCTTTCGCTTTAGAAATCTTCCCCCGCCACAAAGACACAAAAAGGACATTTCTTTCTTTTTTTAAAATATATTTAATTGATTTTTCACAGAGAGGAAGGGAGAGAGATAGAGAGCCAGAAACATCGATGAGAGAGATACATCGACCAGCTGCCTCCTGCACACCCCCCACCAGGGATGTGCCCGCAACCAATGCACATGCCCTTGACCAGAATCGAACCTGGGACCTTTTGGTCCACATGCCGACGCTCTATCCACTGAGCCAAACCGGTTTTGGCAAAAAGGACATTTCTTAAACGACCCATGGTCGTTCCCTGGGTCACTGACTTGGTACGTAGGGCTGGCACAGCCTGACCTGTCACCCCTCTTCTTTTCTGTTGTGACTGATGCTATTCAGGCTCCAGGGAAATGCATCCATATATCTTGTCCTATGTCTTCAAAAAGTGGGCACCGAATTAGGCTGTGGTGAAAGTCTGCAAGTTATGCTGCTGCCAACCTTGGGGATGGACTTGGCATTGGGGGACAGAGAGCACCTGAGTGACAAAGTGTTTGGGTAAGGGAGTAAACTAATTACGGGACAAATCCTTCCTCTCAGATGGTGCAAATGCAGAAGATTCTTACGTAATAAAGTATCCTGTCCCGGTAGTGCTGAGTACCCGCTTCCCTGCTTCTCTCTTGGTGTTCCAGCCTGCGCTGTTTTCACAGTAGCACTGTATTTGCAGCAGGTAAATAGAGCGGCTAAGGACAGTTGCAATAATGAACAATTCATATCACTAACTAACTGTGTATGTGTGGTTTAGACATAACATGCTTCAAATGGAAAGCTGACTGTTTACATTGGCAACTAATGGCTATTGAATGCTAGAATTATGACATTTTATTTTAATAAACATATGTTAATATATGTTAAGGTATTGAGTTAAATTTTCAGAAATTCAGCTTTATTTAAACAATTTGAACGATATCCATTAGTCGTAATTTATATG
Organism: Vespertilio murinus; assembly: GCA_963924515.1. Lineage (NCBI taxonomy): Eukaryota > Metazoa > Chordata > Mammalia > Chiroptera > Vespertilionidae > Vespertilio > Vespertilio murinus. The sequence continues at coordinate 11,100,813 of OZ004712.1, read as the reverse complement.
CTGCTTTTTAATGTAATAATTTTGAATAATTTAGAAGAGAAGACTTGAAATTGTGTATGAAATTCCATTTACATTTTTACTTTACATGTACTTTAATTTGCTTTGAAAATGAAAATATATTTAAGTTGTGTAAACTCAGTATATTATATTATTAGATTATTATTTTTAAATTTAGATCACTGAGAATGAATACAAATCAAGGTAATCAAAGATATAGAAAAGCGGAGCTCAAAAAGAAAAAAATCAGAAAGTGAAAGAAATAGAAAGTCTTCAAAAGAGGCAGTCTGAGCTTTGGGGGAGAAAAAGGAGAAACAATTGTAATAATCTGAATAATAAAGATTTATTTAAAAAAAAAAGAGGCAGTCTGCTTACATTTAAAAATATTGGAAGGGAGCGAGTTAAACAATGAAAGCAAATTATGTTAATGATGACACACATAAGATTCTTAAATAGGAGATTCCAAATTTTTTATTTAATGGAGATTTAATAACTGTTATCATGAAACTAGGGACAAAATTATTCTCTTTAAATCTGTGCTTGAACAGGTCAAATTCACATTCTTTACGAATGCAATTTCACATTTTTTTAAATGAAGATTTAATAGCTGACCAAAACAGTTAAAATTAATAGAGAATTATGCATGAAATCAGTAGGTTGAATGAGCAAGAGAAATCCTGAGGCAATTCACAGTTTATTGAGCAATGATCCTAGACAATGACCATTACATTCTTCTGTTTCAAATGAATGATTACAATTTTTCAGTTAGCAGAAAATTTAGTAATTAATTTTACACCAAAATGCTTTTGAATGAGATTAAAAAATAGGAATTGTATTTAATTTTTACTTTCTTTTAAAAAATATTTTTATTGATTTTAGAGAAGAAGGGGGAGAGAGAGATAGAAACATCAATGAGAGAGAATCATTGATCGGCTGCCTCCTGCACGACCCCACTAGGGATTAAGACCACAACCCGGGCATGTGCCCTGACTGGGAACCAAACTATGATCTCCTGGTTCATAAGTCCAAATTTAATCACTGAGCCACACCAGCTGGGCTTAATTAATTAATTGATTAATTAAATCTTTATTCAGATTATTACAATTGTTTCTCCTCCCCCCACATAGCTCCCCTCTACCTGATCCCCACTCCACCCTCTCCCTGCCTTTACCTCCCCCCTCTCCCCGCTGTCCTCATCCATAGGTATATGATTTTGGTCCAGTCTCTTCCCATACCCCCCCACAGACACCCCTTTCCCCCTGAGAATTATCAATCCCCTCCCATTCTATGCCCCTGATTCTTTTATATTCACCAGTTTATTCTGTTCCTCAGATTTTTAATTCACTTGACTTTTAGATTCACTTGTTGATAGATATGTATTTGTTGTTCATAATTTATATCTTTACTTTTTTCTTCTTTTTAAAGAACACCTTTTGGCATTTCATATAATACTGGTTTGGTGGTGATGTACTCCTTTAGCTTTTTCTAGTCTGTGAAGCTTTTTATCTGCCCTTCAATTCTGAATGATAACTTTGCTGGGTAGAGTAATCTTGGTTGTAGGTTCTTCATCAAGCTATTCATCACTTCGAATATTTCTTGCCATTCTTCAAATATTTCTGGCCTGCATAGTTACTGTTGAGAAATCAGCTGATAATCGTATGGGTGCTCCCTTGTAGGTAACTAACTGTTTTTCTCTTGCTGCTTGTAAGATTCTCTCTTTGTCTTTTGCTCTTGGCATTTTAATTATGATGTGTCTTGGTGTGGTCCTCTTTGGATTCCTTTTGTTTGGGGTTCTGTGCACTTCCTGGACTTATAAGTCTATTTCTTTCATCAGGTGGTGGAAGTTTTCAGTCATTATTTCTTCAAATAGGTTTTCAGTGTCTTGCTCTCTCTCTTTTTCTGGCACTCCCATAATTCTGATGTTGGTTCACTTGAAGTTGTCCCAGAGGTTTCTTATACTATCTTCAACTTTTTGGATTCTCTTTTCTTCTTGTCTCTCCGGAAGAGTGTCCTTTGCCTCTTTGTATTCCAAATCTTTTATTTGATTCTTGTGTTCTAGTCTGCTGTTGGATCTCTGTATAATATTTTTTATTTCAGTAAGTGTATGTTAAATTTCTAGTTGGTTTAATTTCTTTTTCATATGTTCGAGGGTCTCATTAAATTTATCAGCCTTTTCTAAGAAATTCTTGAAAAATCTTATAACCATGGTTTTGAACTCTATATCCAGTCTTTTGTACTCTTCCATTTCTTTTGTTTGAGATCTCCTTCCTTTTCTCGCATTTTCGCTGCTGATGCAAAAGCAGCTGTGTGGAGCCTGGGTGGATTTGTAGAATGTGTGGGGTGGGACTTCAAGGTGGAGCGGGGTCTCAGGACAGGGCAGAGATCTCAGAATGTCACTAGGCTGGGGTGTGGCAAACAGCAATGGCTGCCTCTCAGCGTTTCCAAGTCCCTGTACTCCAGTGCAGTAAACAACAATTGCTGCGCGTACCTCTGCAAAAAAAATCACCCCCATTTTCGGACCCGATGGCCAACAGACCAGCTTCTCACCTTAGGTGTCTGGGTCCCCTGCGTGACCCCAGAAACTGGATTTCAAAGTGATCGGGAGCTTGTTTCCCTTCTGGTTGAAAAAAAAAACTAACGCGCCCAGTTGCCCGCACCAGCCTGATTTGCGTGCCTAGGCTTTTCAGCTTTTCAGCACTTGTGCTCATTTTGTCTTTTAGTTGAAGTTTTGAAATTATTGTGTGAGGCGGCAGATTAGTTGCTCACCTATGCTGCCATCTTGGTTTTCCCCTAATTTTTATTTTTATTTATTTATTTTTTAAAAAATATATTTTATTGATTTTTCACAGAGAGGAAGGGAGAGGGATAGAGAGTTAGAAACATCAATGAGAGAGAAACATCGATCAGCTGCCTCTTGCACACCCCCCACTGGGGATGTGCCTGCAACCAAGGTACATGCCCTTGACCAGAATCGAACCTGGGACCTTTCAGTCCGCAGGCCGACACTCTATCCACTGAGCCAAACCGGTTTCAGCCCCTAATTTTTATTTTTTAAAAGTTATCTTTATTGTTGAAAGTATTACAGATCCTTTTTTATTTCAGTCCACCCCTTCTTCCCCATTGATTTCTCCATCCTACTCGTACCCCACCCTGTATTTTGTATTTTATTTTATTTTATTTTATTTTTCCCCCAATTTTATTATTATTATTTTTTGTGTTTTGTATTTTAAATCTAAAGGCTGTGTCTTTAGTTAAACTGTTATATAGCTCATAACCAGTTTTCAAGGGTCATCTTTGGCCAACAAAGGTATTTGTGACTGGAAATATTTAGATTCCTGATTAAAAGAACAGAAATGTCACTGGCACACACATGCTGTTACTGGAACTGGGGAAAAACTGAATAAATAGCAAACAATGGTAGCATTCACCAGCACAAGTAAACACTGTTATAGGACATTATTGTAACAGTCAATTAAAAATATATATGTTTTTATTGATTTTAGAAAGAGAGAGAAAGAGAGGAAAAAAGAGGAGTAAAGAGATAAAAACATGTGCCCTGACCAGGAATCGATCTGGTGACCTCTTGGTTCAGGGGCTGACGCTCAACCACTGAACCACACTGGCCAGGGCTATTGTAATACTCTTAAAGTGGTGTTATTTTAACAATACAACATTTACAGAAAACAGTGGGCTATTTCTAGGTTTAGAATAAATGATTTTGAAAGTTGAAGCTATAAGATCTATACATTTAGGCCAGATAAATACTAATCACTATCTAGGATGGAAAATTCAATGCAAGATAATTCATTAGTAAAATGAGAGAAGGAATCCCATATAAGCTAACAACAAATACTTACACGATCAACTTTGCCTAGATTTAATAATTATACACAAACACACAGCTACATATGTGAACTATCAGAAGAAAAAGTGGCAAGTTAAGGAATGTTATGATGGTCTTACCCCTGTCATAAAAAAAAGTACAGTCTTTTGGCTTAAGTGAAGAACCGAGGAAACATTTTTTTAAAACTATTAAGCATTGATTCAAAAGATTACTGAAGGCAAGTCTGCCAAGAAACAAATCTGGATGGCTCTGGAGCCACATTTCCCCTCCCTCCCGTGGTAGCCTAGCAGAGAGCTGGCTCCTCGGACTGAGCTGTCTGCAGAGGGACAGCTGGGCTGCCGGCTGATGCCAGTGGTCCTAGCTGATAGGGATTCTTCAAGGCTATTCCCGTGGCTCTCTGTGCAAGACCTTGCAGCCCTAGGTTTACACATTCCTCAGTGTTCCTCTTAGGCCCAAGATCTCTTAATATATTATTATTTCTTTAAAAAACAAACAAAGATTTTTCCTACACTCCCTTTGTCCAGTTGATAAGTATGTAACACTGGGAGGGGACAAAGTCCTTTCTCCTTGGGTGCTGTTTGTGGTGGGTCTAGTTCATTGCTTCAGGCAGGCCCCAGGGACTTTGCCTTAAAACATTACTGCCAGCCGAAACCGGTTTGGCTCAGTGGATAGAGCATCGGACTGCGAACTGAAGGGTCCCGGGTTCGATTCCGGTCAAGGGCATGTACCTTGGTTGCGGGCACATCCCCATTAGGGGATGTGCAGGAGGCAGCTGATCAATGATTCTCTCTCGTTGATGTTTCTGACTCTCTATCCCTCTCTCTTCCTCTCTGTAAAAAAATAAAAAATAAAAAATATATTAAAACAAACAAACAAAAACAAAACATCACTGCCAGGCTTATGTTATACTAGAGGCCCGGTGCACAAAATTTGTGCATAGGTAGGGTCTCTACACCTGGCCAACGATCAGGGCTGATCTGTGAGGTGACCAGTGAGGCAATTGAGTCCCCCCCCCCCCTTGGCATCCACTTTGGCTGGCCTGAGGCCTGCGGGCTGGGGGCAGATCCTGCATTGAGCATCTGCCCCCTGGTGGTCAGTGCGCATCATAGTGACTGGTCATTCCACGTGTCGTTTCGCCGTTCTGTTGATTTGCATATTAAACTTTTTAAAAAACACATTTTATTGATTTTTTTTACAGAGAGAAAAAGAGAGGGATAAAGAGTTAGAAACATCGATGAGAGAGAAACATCCATCAGCTGCCTCCGGCACACCCCCTACTGGGGATGTGCCCCCAACCAAGGTACATGCCCTTGACCGGAATCGAACCTGGGACCTTCCAGTCCACAAGCCGACGTTCTATCCACTGAGCCAAACTGGTTTTGGCGCATATTAAGCTTTTATTATATAGGATGGTAGTAAGAGTTTAGGGGACTGTGTATGCTCTAACCAGTGAATTCTGTTACAGATGTACCATGTGGCAGTAGCGATGTATGACTGTGACTGTGCCCCCTCCATACATGACAAATCCTATTGATAAAGGTATTGCAAAAATAAAGTAAATACACCATAGTCCAGCCAAAAAACCAGAAACATTCGTGAAATGACATAAACGTTGTCCAAATTTGTTGGCCTTTATCATGCCAATAGTAATGATATTCTTTGGAACAAATCAAATGTGACAACACTCTGGACCTGCCCAAACATTGAACATCTTGATGAAACATACACAAAATCACTCTTGAACCCGTGAGGAAAATGCTTCCTAAGCTTTTTCAAAGTATTTGGCTTTAATTTTGACAAGATACAAGATGCACTAGAAAAGTTAAACAAAACAATGGGAGAGCAATTTGTGGTCTTTGCATAAAATTAAAAAATTTATGTTGAAGTTGCACTGGCTGCAGTTATTTGGTATAAACTTTTCATTGTTATTACTAACCAGAGGCTCAATGCACGAAATTCATGCAAGAGTAGGCCTTCTTTCCCCCAGCTGTCGGTACCAGCTTCCCTCTGGCACCCTCGCAGCCCAGCTTTGTCCGGAAGGGCGCCTGGAAGGACGTCCAGTCTAATTAGCATGTTATGCCTTTACTATTATAAAAGATGGTAGCAAAAACTTTACAAAAAAATCTTACGTAGCAAAGTTCCACTTTTGAAAACAATAAACCTTGAGTTTATTGGATGTTTCCTCATGATTATGTTGTAATTTTGCATTTTTATCAGGAATAGCTCATAAATGATGCTGTGTTCTTAGTACACCATATCAAAAAAGTACATGATGTCAACTTGTCCCCACTATTATTCAGGTTAACTTTGATCATTCGGATAATGTGGCATCTTCCAGATTTATCTACCATAAAGTTGCAATTTTCCCATTTGTAATGAACAATTATTTTGAAAGAAGATATTTCAAGACAATATAAGTCTTTATCTCATCAGACTTTTATTAGCTGCCCAGCTGGTGTGGCTCAGTGGTTGAGCGTGGACTTATGAAGTAGGAGGTTGTGCTTCCATTCTTGGCACATGCCTGGGTTGTGGGCTCGATCCCCAGTAGGGGGCATGCAAGAGGCAGCCGGTCAGTGATTCTCTCTTATTACTGATATTTCTATTTCTCTTTCCCTCTCCCTTCCCCTCTGAAATAATTAAAAAAAAATATTTAAAAACAACAACACCACAACTTTTACCAGCCATGTTTAGCATCCGGTGATGATTCTTGCCTGAATCATTTAGTGCTATCATGATTGCACAGTGGTAAGTTGGAAACCAACCTTTACATGAGACTGGATACTTTTAATTACCAAGACTGTTTCAGAAGCTTAAAAAGCAGACTTTTTTGTTATCTAAGAGTGACCAGAAAAGTCCGAGGACTTGCCCTAGATTTCTTTTTAAAAAAAATTATTGATATTTCACAGAGAGGAAGGGAGAGAGATAGAGAGCTAGAAAGATCGATGAGAGAGATACATCGACCAGCTGCCTCCTGCACACACACACACACACACACACACACACACACACACACACACACACCCCCGGGGATGTGCTCGCAACCAATGTACATGCCCTTAACCGGAATCGAACCCGGGACCCTTCAGTCCCCAGACTGACGCTCTACCACTGAGCCAAACCGGTTTCGGCTTGCCCTAGATTTCATCCCTTCCGAATGGTTTGAATGGAAAGTGAAGGAAAGAAAGACAGTTGTTTTTCCAATTATAACATAGTCCCACCTGTTTAGTGTACCGGTCATACTCACGTCTCATATGACATACTAACAGTGCCTACTCCATATGTTGTTGAGGAAAGTGAGATAATGCAAATAACAGACTAAGCACCTCCTGCCATACACAGCCCTCGGCATTGTGACTTTGCTACTCCTCTGAACGAGAAGCAGAGTCTATTTATTATCTCCTTTAATCTGAGCTGGACTGTTTTTTTGTTTTGGCCAGTAGAATGTGGCAGAACTGTCCTTGTGGGAGTTCTTAGCCTGGGCCTTTGGAGGCCTTGCAGCTTCTGCTCTCTCTCTCTTGTTGTCCTGACATAGTTGGTAAAACAGTCCTAGACCTCTTGGGGACAAAAGATCACCTGGAGGGATCTGAAGCTGATCGCTAGGATAGCCATTAGACATGTGACTGAGGCTGTTAGACCACCCAGCACCGGGCAAGTTGCCAGGTGATCACAGCTGTGTCAGTGACTCCCAGTAGGACCAGCGGAAGAACCACACGGCTGAGCTAAGTTCAAATTGTTTACCCTCAGAATTGATGAACCTTGGGAAACGGAAGACACAGACGGGCATGCGATGGAATGAAAAATTATCTCTGAGAGTATGGTCTTAAAGGATAAGATTTAGGTCAAGAGGTGAGTGGCAAGGAAGTAAGATTTTTTTTTTTCATTGTCCTGACCAGGAATGGAATTGGTGATCTTTCAGTGCACAGGATGACACTCAACCAACTGAGCCACACAAGCCAGGGCAAGATTTTTTTTTTAAATAAGAAATTCAAGCAGCCCTAACTGGTTTGGCTCAGTGAATAGAGCGTCGGACTGCAGACTGAAGGGTTCCAGGTTTGCTTCTGGTCAGGGGCATGTTCCTTGGTTGCGGGCACATTCCCAGTAGGAGGCAGCTGATTGATGTTTCTCTCTCATTGATGTTTCTAACACTCTATCCTTCTCCCTTCCTCTCTGTAAAAAATCAATTATATATATATATATAAATTCAAGCAGATTTTTCCTAAAATGAGACAAACCTCCTTTGAAAATTTTGAGTTTACTAACAATAGAATAATATTTTTTTTAAAAAAAGGCTGGATGGGCCAGCTGGTGTGGCTCAGTGGTAAACACCCACCTATGAACCAGGAGGTCACAATTCAATTCCCTGTCAGGGCATATGCCTGGTTTGCAGGCTCAGTCCCCAGGAAGGGGTGTGCAAGAGGCAGCTGATCAATGATTCTCTCACATCTTTGATGTTTCTATCTCTCTCACTTCTTCTTTGAAATCAATAAAAAAATACGTTTTAAAAAAAAGCTGGATGGCTTTTGGACGTCAGGAATGATATAGAGTGGATGGATTCAAGTCTCATATGGTTCCCTTTCACACTTACAGTTCTTGGATTCTGAGAAAACTTCTCTGTAACATCAGTTAGGCCTGGCAGTTCTGAAAATACTTTCCTTTTAGTATTCACTATAGTAACAATTTTAACAGTTTTCTACAAGTTTATGGCAACAAAGATGATTCATTGCAAACATCTGTCAAAGCTATTGCTTTATGTCCTTTTGGTTTATGAAACTGCAGAGTCTGAGCTCCTGAATAAACTCCTGTCTTCTTCCAAGTCTCTTTGAATTTTATAAATTATAATATTTTTATAAATTATAAGACATATTAACATCTCTGAAGTCAGGATGTGTGTGCATTCACCATCATCCAGGTAGCAATTACAACATAGCAGTAATTATCTTAGATAATAAAAGCCCAATATGCTAAGTGTCCAGTCGTCTGATCATCCATTTAACCAAAATGTAACATGCTAATGATATGCTAAGGCCGCTCAACCACCCGCTATGATGTGCACTGACCACCAGGGGGGGCAGATGCTCCGACCAGTAGGTTAGCTTGCTGCTGAGGTCCAGCTGATTAGGACTGAGCAAAATGGGCTGGACATGCCCTGGAGCCCTCCTGTGGTCCCTCCCCAGCTGGCAAACCTCCCACATCCCTTCCTGGCCCCGATTGTGCACCAGTGGGGTCCCGCAGCCTGGTCTGCACCCTCTCCCAATCTGGGACTCCTCAGGGGATGTTGGAGAGCCCGTTTTGGCCCAATCCTGCAGGCCAGGCCGAGGGACCCCACTGATGCATGAATTCATGCACTGGGTTTCTAGTCTATAATATGGACATAGCTGTTCAAATGGTCATTCCTTCAGCTGTGTTAAATGCACTATTGGGACTACATGTGTTGCATATAATTAATGATCTGAATGACTTACGGAATGGATGTCAGTAGCTTGGTAGGAAATCTCGGAAATAACAGAGCACTCGTTTAAGTAATGCTTTACCACCACCATTATTTGATTTAAAATATATATATATTTTATTGATTTTTTTACAGAAAGGAAGAGAGAGGGATAGAGAGTTAGAAACATTGATGATAGAGAAACATCGATCAGCTGCCTCTTGTACACCCCTTATTGGGGATGTGTCCTCAATCAAGGTACATGTCCTTGACCGGAATCGAACCTGGGACCTTTCAGTCTGCAGGCCGACGCTCTATCCACTGAGCCAAACCGGTTTTGGCACCACCAACATTCTTGATGTTGGCATGAGGATGAGACTGTAGAAAAATTTAAAGTTATAGAAAAGCATTGTATCAGAGTTTAATTAGAAGTGATTTTCTTTCATTGTAATTTATAAAATAATGATGTATTTTATAATTGGTGAAATACAGTATCTATTTTTTTAAAATTCTCACTCAAGAATATGTTCTTTTAAAAAAAGATTTAAAAAAACAAACAAACAGATTTTTAGAGAGAGAGGAAGGGAGAGAGATGCAGTAGCTGTTAATTTAGCTAACCTGTGTTAGTGCTTATTATGTGTTGCTCAGGTATAGTATGAAGCACTTTACATAGGTCATCTGAGTTTGATCTATGCTGGAATTCTAGAAGGTAGGAATGTTTATTATCCATGTTTTTACAAATGAGGGAATTGCAGCCCAGAACAATTACTGGTCCTAGGGTTTTGACCCTAGTAAGGGATGGAGGAGACAACTCAAAAGCAGACAGCCTTGGTCTGGAGCAAGGATTTTTAAGCACTACATTGAACTGTTTTCCATTAGCAATAACATTTTTTAATTTTCATTTTATTTTTGCCCCAGGCCATCTTATTTTGACATATGCTCTCTTATTTTGAAATTTCTCTTTTGTATGTTTTGTTTCTCCATGTAGACCTGAAGGATCATTAAATCAAGAATCTCTGCACCTCACCTCACATTTGGATTTTGAACACCCTGGCATTGTGCCCAGTTTATGCTTATTAAATATCCTAAGACAGACATTGTTTTTCACTCTGTGTTCAGACATGGTCTTAGGTTAAAGCCTTCCTCTGGGGGCTGTGTTAGGGCTGATTTAATTGCAAGAAACAGAAACTATAGTAGAATGTGTCCTTTTTTGGTAGTTGAGTACCCAAGACTTTTCTACTTGGGAAAACTATCATTAGATGGCAGCTTTTGGGGAGACTGCTGTGTCCCCACCCTTGGTTGGCCCAGAAGGGAGTTCCTCCCTCCCCTCCCCTGTGCAGCTGGAGCACTGGCAGGTGGCCTCAGGCTTGACCTTTCAGCTTCTCCCGTTAAGATTCATCGGATGTACCTGCAGAGGCTACCAGTGTCACATTGGAGCAGTGGAGGTGTTCTGGCCAGACTATTTTAAAAGCTAGCTGTGGCTGACATGACTCAGTGGTTGAGTGCCGACCTATGAACCAAGAGGTCAGGGTTCAATTCCCAGGCAGGGCACATGCCCAGGTTGCGATCCCCAGTGTGAGGCGTGCAGGAGGCAGCTGATGAGTGATTCTCTCATCATTGATTGATGTGCCTATCCCTCTCTTCCTCTCTCTTCCTCTCTAAAATCAATAAAAATATAAAATAAAAGATAATTGTGGAAACACTGGACATTCCAATGATTCTCAATTTCTATTCATCTTCTCAGATGTGTCCTATAGCCTCTTATACATTTATTGCACCCCTGACACATTTCCTTATTTTTTTTCTTATTAAGATAATGCATCCGTTTTAGTTGTCTGCAATCAAGAAATCCAACCAAAAAGAAAAAAAAAAGAAATCCTACTGACATCTTCAATCAAGATGACTTCAGGCAAGACAAATTTATTACAGGAAGACAGAGTGTCTCATGAAACTCATTTCAGATAGAAATTCTCTGAACACCCTGTACTGTGACATAGTTCTCATTTCCCTTGCTACTTGCCATCCACTCGCTCGACTTTTCCACATAGCAAAAAATGCTTTCAACATTATACAAACACCAGCTACTATGTTTTTTCCCCCTCCACAGTTCCTATAGTTTCCACACATGGTATAAAAACATTTTGATTATGAGTTTCCCAACAATCATGGTAACAGAAGAATAGGGCTCCCAAATGAACAATGTCCTTTTATGATTGAACTGAGTTAAGTACACGATCAACATCACATCACCTTGAATTTCTATAGTATTTACCACTGATATCATAGATAGTAAGGTCTACATTGCTCGTGAGCTACTTTTCTTGTTTGACTTGTTTTCCCAACCTTCTCATAAAATCATGAAACACGGGCCTGTTTTGTGCTTGCCGTGTGTTCTCCAAGGTACGAGGCATAGAGCTGCGCAGTTGGTATTCCATAAATACTTGTTGATTTAGTGATTGAATGGATAGAGTTATTTGCATGATACCTGAGGGTGTGTGTGTGCTTTGTTATCTCACCAGCCCTAGGAGCAGAGAGGCAGGAAATGAGAGAGTGTAGTGAACGCCAGGCTTTCTCTTCATTCCCTCCCCCCTCCGCCCCCCCCCCCCCCTCACGTTTTTGTGGAGTCTGAGAGATGGTTGACAGGATGTGGGTGGGAATAGGTGGCTCTGACAGGGACTAGAGTTTCAAGGCTGCATCTATCTGTTCTGCTAAAGAATCGATCTGAGCAATGTATCGTGGGGGATGTATGGGAATGTGTGAATTTTGTAGAACATGCTGGTGGAACTATGGCGGACAAAGCTCTTGGGACTGTAAGAATTAAACACAATAAAGTTGGGTATTTCTTAGGCCAAAATATTAATACAGCTCTACACTATGTAATATCTTCTCTCTTAGTCACAGTGTTGTACATCTTAATTTGATTAGCTCTCATAATCTGTTTGAGAAAGAGTAAATAGAAAGACATCTATACACTTTTTAAAAAACATATATATTTTTATGGATTTTTTACAGAGAGGAAGAGAGCGGGATAGAGAGCCAGAAACATCAATGAGAGAGAATCATCAATCAGCTGCCTCCAGCACACCTCCCACTGGGGATGTGCCCGCAACCAAGGTACATGCTCCTGACTGGAATCGAACCCGGGACCCTTTAGTCCCCAAGCCGACGCTCTATCCACTGAGCAAACCTGGCTTCGGCTCTATACACTTTTTAAACAAATGGGTAAAATAAGACATAGCCAAAGAAACTGGTTGAATCTTTGGAATTTATCAAATACAGTTATTAAAAATTGAATCAGTTTTATCTAATTTAGAATATTTTGAGGCTTTAATTTTTAAATCTAGCTCTTTACATGGAAAAAAAAGTATAGTGATGAGTTTTGAATGCAATTAACATTCATCATTTCATTCAGTTTTCATGCAGTAATTATTCTGAGTCTTATAATAATGAACAAAATGTGGGTAATTTTTGTGGTTAGGCAAAGCTAGCCAGAAAGATACATGTTTGTACCTTCTGTTCGGCTGAAATCCATGTCCCTGAGCATGACCTCATTAAGTCTGCTAGGAAATACACTGGTCATTATGACCTTGATAATATGAATGCTCATCTTTGCTTTTTTCCAATTTATGTCTGGGAGTTTGAATGAATAAAATCTGGTTTCTATAAGAAAGGTCTAAATTTGAATTGGGCAAGAAATGAGTTCCCAACATAAGAGACAGAGAATTAAAATCTCTCTCTTAGATCAAATTCTTTTTTTTATTTTAAATTTAGGAAATCATTTTTATTTTTCAACCAGAGGCCTGATGCATGACATTCATGCTCGGCCTCCACAGCCTTGACTGCTCCTCGGCCCTGGCTGCCTCATGGCCCATGGCCCCACCCCCTGCCCACTGGTCATTGGGGAAGGTCGTTCCAGAAGGTAGTTCCACCACCCGGTCTAATTGGCAGATTAACTCTTTATTACTTAGGATTACAATGGACTTACTTTCAGGTGTATATCTCAGTGATTAGACATTATAAAACTTACTACATGATCCTCCTGAAAAATCTCAGACCCATCTGATACTATATGTAGTTATTGGAATATTATTGACTATATTCCCTGTGCTACACTGTACACTCCCATGACCAAACTTTTTATTACACTTTTGATTAGGAGCTTTTTCCTGTGGTTAGTAGGCTTCTCTTACATTTTCAAACCCCAAAGAAGAGGGGCAGGTCAGGACCCTCCCTCCCTCCCCTCACCTGTCAGACTCCCCCAGACCAAATCCTTCGGACCACTGTGTGGAAAAATAGAGCTGTCTGTGAAGGGTCAGGCAAATCACAGAAACATATCTTTCTTTTTCTCCCTCTCCTTTCCTTTTTTCTTCCCTTCCTCCTTTCCTCCCTCTCTTCCTTTCTTGCCCTCTTTCTTTCTTTTAAGAATCGTTTATTGCTTTTTAGAGAGAGAAGGAGAAGAGAGAAACATTGATAGGAGAGCACATCATACCAGTGGGATGCCCCCTACTGGGATCTATCTCGAAACCCAGGTGTGGGAACCATGAGAGGGTCCCGGGTAGCCAAGGCCAGAGGGAGCGCAGAGGCCGTGTTATCAGTACGCCAGAATGGCCACAGGCCGCTCTGGGCAGGTGCCTAAGGGGGATGTTCAAGGACTCTGAGCCTGGGATTCCTAATCAGGCCAAGAGACCATGAGTGGGTGCAGGGACACACGGTACACTGAGCCCTTCAGTGGCCGGTATGACTGGTGTAGCTATTGGCACGAAGCCTTCTCTGTCTGAGTAGTGTAAAGTAGGGTACTGACCAGCTAGTTGGCTAGAGTGGCTGGAGTGTGAAGAAGAAGTCTGTTGGGGAATGGAGAGAGAGCAGCTAGGATGGAGTGAGAAGAAGTCTGTTAGAGAGAGCCGCTGGGCAGGAGAGACGGGAGAAGCTGCTGAGCCGGAGCGCTCAGGTCCCGCTATGAGGTGAGGTAGTGAGTCCGGGAGGCAGCGAGCGGCTGTGGGTACAGAGGCTGATGCTGCTTTCTGGGAAAGACAGATGTCCACCAGCCGGTGTCCGGCTGCCTGCCTGTATGGATTGCTGTGAGGACTGTTCTTCTTCTTCGTCTTTTTAAAAAATATATATTTTTAATTGATTTTTTACAGAGAGGAAGGGAGAGGGATGGAGAGCTAGAAACATCCATGAGATAGAAACATCAACCAGCTGCCTCCTGCACACCCCCCACCGGGGATGTGCCCGCAACCAAGGTACATGCTCTTGATCAGAATCGAACCTGGGACCTTTCAGTCCGCAGGTCGATGCTCTATCCACTGAGCCAAACCGGTTTTGGAGGACTGTTCTTGTCTGATGGCTATGTGGCCACTGGTTTCAGCAATAAAGACTCATTCTTTATATATATATATATATAATTTTTATTTTTTTAAATTGATTTTTTACAGAGAGGAAGAGAGAGGGATAGAGAGTTAGTTAGAAAAATCGATGAGAGAGAATCATGGATCAGCTGCCTCTTGCACACCCCCTACTGGGGAATGTGCCCGCAACCAAGGTACATGCCCTTGACCGGAATTGAACCCGGGACCTTTCAGTCCGCAGACCGACGCTCTACCCACTGAGCCAAACCGGTTTCGGCAAGACTCATTCTTATATAGCCGCCACCTCTCATGGCTTCTCCCTCTGAGACCTGGTGTCTCAGGAGAGGGGCTCGGACCCAATACCTGTCGCTAGTGAGCAGAGGATTAAAGGAGGATCTTGGACTTAAGTTCCCGACAGTCAGTACAGTGGGCAGGGTTCGAGAAGGAGCCAGCCCCGGCACAGTCGAATGGGAGAACGGAGAAGGATACATGGACTCACAGCCACTCAGAGACGCTCCGAGCCAGCCGGAGCAGCAGAGCTGTGCGGTGCTGTTGCCCTGGCTCCTGGCACATGTCCTGGCTGGCAATGCCTCTCCCTACATTACCGTGCATTACCAGGATGATGCCCAGTCCACGGAGCCGCACCAGCCAGGGCTCCCTCCATTTCCGACCTGCCTCTCCTTCCTCTGCTTCTTCGCCCATTTTAAACTTTCAGGAAGGAGCCACCTCCCCCCACAGGAAAGAGTCACCATTTCCTCACAAGTTTAGTCCAGAGTTCTTTTCGGGGTCTCAGCGAACCTGAACAATATATACTTAAGGCTTGAGCTGTGTCACGTTCTGGCTCATCAATAAGAGTAGATGTAGGTACTCTAATTCCAGTCCGTCCGTCCGTTGAGTTTCTAACACTCTTCCTCGGAGACAACACGATTAACCTTTGGAAAGGCTCGTTTTCTCATTAGCACGAGATCCCTAGCCTTGCCTTTTAGTAAGAGACCACCTTCTCCCCCATTAGGTTGCTGGCAAGGCGCTTTCCTACCTGGGTCCTGGTTCTAGCTAGCTGGTTATGGTTTTTATCTTTGGTTCCAGGAAGGAATGGCTTCAGCCCTGATTAAATTTATTTGCACAGCTGATTACATTCTTTGGATTCTAGGTGTTTCTTTTCACCGAAGGGAGGAGTGTGGCAGTGCAGTCCGTGGCATCTGAAAAATGGTTTCTGAGTTGTCAAGTACAGGGGGGTTTCCTGCCGATCTCTCTCAGAGTCAAACAGCGTGTATTAAGTCTACACGGTGTCCAGAGATTTGTGTATGATGCCAGGAGGAAGGTTACTGAGTGCCTCCTACCAGGCTCTGGAAAGTGTTAACAGGAAAGTGTTCATAATCTAAGAGATTGGTTTAACTCAAGAAATGTTAGGTAGTGAAAGGATCGCATAGACAAAGACATAACCATCTCCTCATCCTAAAAACGTGCATGGTCCCCGGGTGAGCCGTGGGCCCCAGGGGGACCGTGAGTCCTGGGAGAGCCGTGTGCCCCGAGGGAGACAGGTGCCCCGGGAGAGCCGTGTGCCCCGGGGAAGCGGTGGGACTGGGGGGGGGGGCGGGGTGAACCAGAGGAGGAGCGGATTCTATTCCTGTGGTTCTGAGATAGTCACCATAAAACAAGCAGACTGTCAAATGACAGTGGGGAGGGGAAGGAGACCTGGGGGAGATAAGAGATCAACCAAAGGACTGGTATGCATGCATATAAGTACAACCAACAAACACAGAACTCTGGGGAGGGAGGGCATGTATGGGAGGTGGGAAGGGGGGCAATGGTAAGCTATGTACACATATAATACCTTGATAAATTTTTTAAAAAATGGAAAAAAATAAAACTACAAAAAAAAAAAAAACTTCCATGGCTCCTCAAATTAAGTAAAGTTCCTTAGTTTGGCATTTAAGGCCCTTGCTCTGTCCTACCTTTTCCTTTTCACATACAGTATCTCTATAGGAGCATTGCCCAGTGGAAATACAATGCAAGCCGCATATGCAATTTTATTTTTTCTTGTAGTCACATTTGAAAAAATAAAGAAGGTAAATTAATAACGTATTTCATTTAACTGAATATTTAAAAATATTATAAGGTTAATATATAATCATTACTCTAAAATGTTAGAAATAGTTTAGATTTGTTTCTGTAGGAAACTTTTAAACCTTGGTGTGCATGTTACAGTTGCAGCACATCTCAAGTCGCGTTGGCCACACTGCAAGTTCTCAAAAGCCGCCACATGTGGCTAGTGCCGCTGCATTAGACGTCGCAGGCGATCTGCACCCAGATTTCTCATGCTCTGTGCACGTGGCCTTTGTCTCTTTTCCTTTGAGCTCTGCTACCACGCAGACTCTTCCCTGGAGGGCCTAGAATGGAAAAAAAATTCAATCTGACTCCAGACTTATGCTCTTTTGTTTTGATATTGGGAAACATAACACATGCCTAGAAAAGTGTATAAATAATAAAATATACAGTCCACCGAATTATTGTAGAGCCCACAACAGTATAACCGCTATCCATATAAAGAAATATTGATGAGAAATAAACATCGATCAGCTGCCTCCTGCAAGGCCCCCCACTGGGGATGTGCCCGCAAACCAGGTACGTGCCCTTGACCGGAATCGAACCTGGGACTCTTCAGTCCACAGGCCGACGCTCTATCCACTGAGCCAAACCAGTTTTGGCTGAAACCCATTCTTTAGACATTGCTCTGCATCATCACCATGGCAACATAAATCACATTTCCAAGTATGGGTGAGATCTTCTGGACTCTTTATTCCTTTCCATTAGTATATTTGTCTATCTTTGATCCACTAACACACTGCCTTAATTATTAGGGCTCCATAATAAAGCTTGATATCTGTCTTCCTTCTCTTTCACTTCCTTTTACTACTCTTCCTCATTAATAATCGTCTTTGCGCTTTCATAAAATTTTAAATTGACTTGTTAAATTCTTCTGTCACACATACACAAACCTATTGAGATTGTATTTGGGATTGCATTGGATTTACAGGTAAATTTGGGAAGACTTGACATCTCTCAGTATTGATGTTTTCAATCTGTGAACCTATTATTACCTCTTATTTGTTCAGGTCTTCTTCAGTGTTTCAAAAAACGTTTTCTTCATACAGGTTTTGCATTTCTTTGCTTTATTCCTAGGTATTTGATATCTGGTTTAAGCTATTGTACTTGGTAACTTTTTGACTTTTATTTATTTTTGTATTAATTTCAGACAGGAAGGGAGCAGGAGAGAGAGATAGAAATATCAGTGATGAGAGAGAATCATTGATGGGCTTCCTCCTACACGCCCCCTACTGGGGATCAAGCCTACAACCTGGGCATGTGCCCTTATCCAGAATGGAACCTGGGATCCTTGAGTCCATAGGCCTACACTCTATCCACTGCGCCACGCCAGCTAAGGTGTAAGTGGTATCTTTTAAAGTGGAATTTTTCCCCTAGAATATAGAAATACTTTTTAAAAGTATACTATTGATTTCAGAGAGGAAGGGATAGGGAGAGAGAGAGAGCTAGAAACACCAGTGATGAGAGAAAATCATTGATTGGCTGCCTCCTGCAGGCGCCATATTGGGGATGAGTTTACAACCCCAGGCATATGGCCAGACCAGGAATTGAATTACGACCTACTGAATCTAGGTCGACGTTCAACCACTGAGCCACGCTGGCTGGGTGAAATAATGATTTTTAAAGAAATCATATTTAGTCCTAGTCCATTTGGCTCAGTAGTTGGGTTGCAGTCTCTGGACATGCAGCAACCAAATGATGTGTCTCCCTCACACTTTGCTTTTTCTCTTTTTTCTATCTCTCTTCCTACCTTCTACTCTCTCTAAAAAGCAATGGAGAAAATAGCCTCAGAGATTAACAAACAAAACAAAACAAAAAAACAAAACAAATAAGATTTATTAACCCTGTTAACTTTATTAATTTTAACGATTCATCTGTATATTCTTTTGGATTTGTCCCACAGGTGATAATTTTATCACCTGTGAAGAATAACAATTTTGTTTCTTCCTAGTAAACCTTTTACTTTTTTTGCCTTATTCCACTGGCTAAGGACCATTCAGGGACAATATATGTAGCCCACTTAAAAATATATATATATATATATATATATAATTGATTTCAGAGGAAGGGAGAGGGAGAGAAACATCAACGATGCAAGGGAATCATTGATTGGCCACCTCCTGCACACCCGGGGATAGAGAGCCCAACCCGGTCAGGTTCCCAGGTGGGTGGATGCTCAACCACTGAGCCAGGCCGCCAGGCCGCCGGGCTGCAGGTCACTTTTAATCACCACAAAGTCCTTTTGCCTCAAACCAACAGCCTTTGGAATGGTTGGTTCCCTGCTGCAGGGTCAGGAGTCAGAAGCCCACACTCCTTTCCCAGCGTCTGCAGAGAGAGAGAGAGAGAGAGAAAGGCAGAGCACGCCCCCATTACCCTTCTTCCAATCCGGAGGAAGGAGCGGGCCGGCCCTCCGGTTGCCACGCAACGGCGTCGTCCTGACCCGCAGTCGGTGCCTGCGGGCTCGGGGCGCGGACTACAACTCCCACAATGCCGCGCGCCTCCGAAGAGGAGGGGGGGGGGAGGGAGGGAAGGACTCGGGAGGCGGAGCGGAAGCGGAGAGCGAGGGACCCGCAGAGTGGAATCTCCTCCACGAGCTGGAAGGCAGCCTCGTCGCCGATCGCCAGCCCCGCGCGTCCTTTCTGTATCCCGACCTGGAGGCGGCTTCCCCCGCGCGGGACGCGGCTGACGCGCTCTGATCGGCTTTGGCTGCGCCGCCCGGAGCCCGTGGTCGGCGGCGGCGGCGGCGGCGGCGGGGACAAGGAGCCCCCAGGCGAGGTAACTGGGAAGGGGCTGAGGGAACCGGGCGGAGGCGCCCCCGCCGGCTCGGCCCGCGCCGCTGGCGGAGCCCCTCCGGCCGGCCGCCCCGGCTCCGCGGTGCCCCGCCCCCGCCGCGCCCCGGCCGCTGCCGCCGGGCGTCCGAGGCGGGGACCGGGCTGCGGGACCCGCGGCGGCGGCGGCCGGGGGGTCGGGTCGGGGAAGGGGAGACGCCCCGCCCTCGGTCCCTGCCCCTCCGGCTCTGACAGCGCCGGGAACCGGCGAGGCTCCGGCTGGCGGTCCGAGCGGGGCGGGCCGGGTCCGCGGCCGCCGGCGGGGTGCGTGGAGCCGGGCTGCGGCGGGGAGCGGGCGCTGCCGCCGCGCTCACCTCTCCTCCTGGGGTTGACAGCTCGGCTCTTTCCTGCTCCGTCGAGGTTAGTAACGCTCAGATCTGCAAGGAGTTTTTTTCTTTTTCTTTCTTTTTTTTGAGTTTATTTGAGCCCCACTGAGCCGGTTAATTGTCGGGGAGCAGAATCTCAACCGATGGATTAAATGCTCGGGGCAAAGGGCAGTTTGGCCGCTTATTGTTACACATCAGAACCGAAGGGTGAAACCTGACGGGGTGACAGGAAACCTAAGGGGGTGATAGATCAGGGGGGTGGGAGAAAGGAGAAAGCAAAGCAGGGAAATCTGAGATTGGGGAAAAAAAAAGTGCAGTGGGTAAAACACGCACTTTTATATTGGTGGCATGGGATAGGTAAAACGGTCAACAGATAACAGCGACTGTGAAGGGTTCTGTGGTCTGTACTCTGAGGCGGTGATTGTGCCCTGGAGGGTCTGGGAAAAAAAAAGGAAATTAGTACCATGCCATTCCAAAGCATGCAATAGCAGATGTGAAAAGACCACCGACGGGCCCAGTTCTGGGAAGGATTGACCTTTGTTGAGGAAGAGAGCAGCCAGCCTAGGACAGGACTGTCCTTGCTTCTAGTTAGGGAGTTTTAATTTCAGACCGTTCCACGTGGTTGCTTCAGGTCGCCGAGTCTGTAAGGTTCACGGTGCAGGCTCCCGCCGAGTTTCTCAGGTTTGAGTGTGTGGCCCACCCTTGTGCTTCCACAACTTTGGGAGAGAAAGTCAAGTGGCCTCCCCCACCCCCTTAAACTGTCACACATAATTTTTATTTTTTGTTACTCCTCACCCAAGGATATTTTCCCATTTATTTTTTTAGAGAGAGTGGAAGGAGGGGGAGAGACAGAGAGGAACATCAGTGTGTTTCACACCTACTGGTTGCCTCCAGCACGAGTCCTGGCGGCCTGCAACCAAGGTACTGGCCCTTGACCAGACTGGAACCCAGGACCCTTCAGTCCGAGGGCGCGGGCTCTAACCACTGAGCGGAACCAGGTAGGGCTCAGATGCCTCTTTTTTAGCTTCCTCTTCGAAACTCAACTCCTGGGTGCGAGGTAAGGAGGAACTGAAACTATTCTCAGAATAGTGTGGCTCAGCCAGCCTGGGTTCCAATGCCGAGGCCTGAGTTTTCTCATCAATCAAATGGCAATCACCTGCACACCTTTACGTTATTAGGATAAGAAGTAGTATACTTAATGCCACTGATTCTTTATTTAACAAAAAATAAATCTTTTTGAATAGGGTACTTTCATTAGCTGCTACTCCGAAGTAGCCTCTGGATTTGTGAATTTTGTCTTTTTCTTTAATCACTATCACTCTAGTGTTCTTTTTTAAATAATTTTTTTTAAGAAATATTTTTTATTGATTTTTTTTTTTTTTAACAGAGAGGAAGGGGGAGAGATAGAGAGTTAGAAACATCGATCAGCTGCCTCCTGCACAACCCCTACTGGGGATGTGCCTGCAACCAAGGTGCATGCCCCTGACCAGAATCAAACCCGGGACCCTTCAGTCCGCAGGCTGACACTCTATCCTCTGAGCCAAACCGGTTTCGGCCACTGCAGCGTTCTTCACTTTAGGCCTGTGCACCTTAAACCTAAGCAAAGAATTTTTAAAAAACGTGCTGTCGTAATTTACACTGTTTTAAGATGGCTGAGGATATTCTTATGAAATTGATGACTCTGCTTTTCTGTGGATCAGCTTTGGACTTACATACAAGGACACTCCCCCCCCCTTCTGCTCTGTCCTCTGCGGCATCCTTAGAGGAGCTTACGTGTTTCGGCAGAGTAAGCATCTGCAGTCCTGAGGAGGGGTTCACCATCTTTTCACCCCTGTATCCACTTCTTTTTATTGCTTTCTGCTCTTTCTCACTGGCTCGTCATTTCCTCCCTTTGGGATTTGTGTTTGCAAGTTGCAGTTTTTTGTTCCCGGGACAATGGATTCAACGTAATAACACGTTTTGTAAGGAAATGGCTTGAAATATTTCACATTAGCCGCTCTTTCGTTTGAGTTGTTCTTGCACTGTCTTCTCCCAAATTTTACTGGTGTTGGGGATGAGTTTTTCTTCAAAGAAATCTTTATGGTCCTTAGTTGAAAGTTTTTTTTCCCCCCACTTACAATGTCTGTTTTGTACTATTTTGAGTTTGAACACTACCGCGTCGTAGGTAAAAATACATCCTGAGCAGTGCTCCATTTGAATGTACAGTCACAGTGGGGCCTGGTGGATATCCCGTGCACCGTCTTTAGCGACAGATGTATTCAAATGATCCTTTTCAGTAGAAGAGGAGAAATCTAACGGCTGCATTTCATAAAGATATCAGAGAGCCAGAGAAGATGCAAGTGGAAAACCTAAAACAGTGGGAGATGGCACATGCACCTAAAGACTGCTGATTCATTTAAAAACGTGGCACAAATACTTGTCTTGAAAAAAAAAAATGTTTCCGTGTTGGTGTTATGTAGAAGAGTGTGGGACAGAGGGCAGCGGCTCCAGGGATGGGAGTCTTGGTTCTTGTCCAGCTCTGCCACGACCTGCGTGACCTTTGGTTCCGCCGAGGTCCTCAATTTCCTCCGCTCTGAAATAGCGCGCTGGTCCGATTCCAAGGTCTCTCCTCGCTCAGACTTCCAACGAGAAGGGTTTTTAGACATCCTTTCTCATGGGGGGTGGGGGGGAAGGATGCAAACCTTTTTAGTCATTTATTTGTGTCTTGGGGAGCATTTCCACCGGGAGGAAGGCAATACGTGTGAAAGGCCTAGAGAGCGGCCACAAGCCGGGATCTCTTTCATGAGCTGCACGTGCTTCCTCTGCATGGTGGACATGCTTAGTTCTCTTCCTCCTGCATGTACCTCTTTTCTTTTACTCCTAGCCTCAGTTTACCTAGTATGTCTGCTTCTTTGTATAAAACCCTGGTCGTCAATCCCCTAGCCTAACGTCATTGTTTCTTTTTTTCTGAATTCTTTTCCCTTTTGCTCCTGCTCTCAAATCAACATTCTGATTTTCTTAAGGGCCTCTTGTCCGAGGCCGCAGGCAAAGGTGCACAGTGCGAGTCCAGTCCGCTGGGGAAGGGGAAGGGGGTCAAGTGCCACGAAACATGGTTGGCTGAGGCTGTGGGCAGGTCAGACTCTGTGACTGAAATATCCAGTGCTGCATCATATATTTTAGATTAAAATTTTACTATGGCATAGTGACTGAGTAATTTCCCTTTTGCCTTAACCTGTTCTATTCTTACCCCTGACTCACTTTACCCGGATTCTTCTATCTTTTCATTCTTGTTACAGTTTTCTCTCCCCTCTCCCAAACATGCCATCTAAAAATTATCTAATATCTTTAGCCCTTAGCCGGTTTGGCCCGGTGGATAGAGCATTTGGCCTGTGGACCAAAGGGTCCCGGGTTCGATTCTGGTCAACGTGTGTGTATCTTGGTTGCAGGCTCCTCCTTGGGGAGCGAGCAGGAGATAAGGAATCAATGTATTTCTGTTTTTCCCTCTCCCACCGCCCCTAAAAATCAATGGAAAAATATCCTCGGGTGAGGATTAGCAAAAAACAAAATAAAAATGATCTAATATCTTTAGATATGATATTTCTGTATCTCAGCTGGAGTTTTAGGGTACCTTTTCCAAAGGCAGTCCACATTTTTAATCTTACAGTTAATTAGGAGTGAATGTGCTCTGTGTTCTAACTCCTCCCCCCCTGAGATTAACCTTAAGCAATATTATGTAGAGAAAGTATTTCAGTAATTTAAGATATTTAGAAATGCCCTTTCCCCCTGAAATTACGTTCCAAGATCAAATCTGTGGAGAACTTGTTTCTGAGCCTTTTTCGGAGAGAACTCTCTGAACCCCTGAGCTCTGGTGAACACACTGTCTCTTTTTTGTAAGAAATATCTGCTTCTCCGGCTGTAAATTTCGTAGGAGACTAATAGCGGTTCTTGCAGTGTAGCCCCTTTGGCTAAGCGGGTCTCTGCTTGCTAGTTGCTGATTTTATCGCTGAAGGCAGTTGCATTAGCTGTGGCCGTATTGGTCCATGAAGCAGATTGCCAAAGAAATGCAGAAATGGGATTTGAAGGAGAGGCTTTTAAAATAGGATTAGACACCCACTAATATTTTTTATGTTGCTATTGCAATGTTTACATAAAACTACAAGGAGGTATTTCAGGACAGGGAGCGTGAAATGCAGTGTTTTTAATTTTTTTTTTTACTGCAGCCCATAATACGAGTCTTTATGTTAAGACTCTATAGATGTATAGCTAGCTCTGTGTGTACATGTATGTATTTGTGTATGAAAAAGATATATATAAATATACACACACACACACACACATATGTATTTATATGTAAACAGAAAGAAAAGTTTTGCAAAATGAAGTCTGTAGTGGGGGTGCAGTATGCTCTGATGATTTCTATTTTATCTTGTTTTTTAAACACGTAGCAGTTGCAAACTGTTAAGTTGATTTTGTTTCTTGTTTTTGGGAAACACTGGAGTCCTGGGTTGAAAGTTTGGATGCCTCAATTTCCCCTTTTGTTTGATGTTGGGTAGTCAGTTCCCCTTGTGCATCACATTATGTTTATGAGAGTGCTCTAGTTTAAATAGTCACTGATTATCTGTCTTTACTTGTCCTTTGTAATAATGTTAGATTAATGTATTTGTCCTGGCTAGGGAGAAGCCACCGACAATTTGCTTAAATATCTAGTGGTTTGGTGTTTGCTGTTTGGCAAGTGACATAGTAAAACTTAAACCAGTACTTTGGAACTTTATAGATCTCCAAAGGTCTTGCAGATTGGAGTGGGGACAGTAAGTCCAGTAATAAATATAAAAATAAGGAAAGTAATTTCCCCAGGTTCTTTGTGTTTATATGTTTGTGTTCTTTAGCAAGGAATATTTTAGAGTTTGAAAACATTCAATGAAAAGGGCTTAATAACAGTGATAAATTAACATGACAGTGGGTTGCTACCTAGACTTTATTCCACACCCCAGCTTGCCACTGCCCCTTTCATATTAGAACACACCAACAAGACTACATTTTTCTGTGTAAAGATCACCATATTCAATCATTATTGTTCCTGTATATTACCAGACAGCAGCTGTCATTCTCGCAAGAAAGGGGTACGCAAAGCTTTCTTCGCTTTGCCGTTCCCTGTGGATGATTTCTGCACACCAGGCCCTTCCAGGCTGGGCGTTGGGACCCGCTCATTTTCATCGGTTTGTGCCGAGGAGGGGAAGAGTGAGGAATTTACTGCCTGCTCCCAAGATTCTGGTCAGAAAAGAATGCTAAGGGTTTTAGTTGAAAGGTAATTGGAACCAGACTTTGTACTTCCTCTTCTTGCCCAGCTCAGAGCTCTGGGCTTCCTTGACCTTAGACCTCCTCTAGCCTCCACACACGTCCTCACATGGTCCTGCTTTTTTTCTCCAGAGCAGTTTACAGGCTGAAATTAGTGTGTTTTGTGTTTGCTTGTTTATTGTCCTACTTCCACTAACGCATATTCTCCAGAAGCACAGGGGTCCTGTCTTACCTCGTTTCACCTTTTACATCTCCAGTTTCGGCCACGTTTGAATAAATGTTGTGAGTGAAGAAGTGAGCACAATGAATGCATAAACCAATTTCTTTCATGCTTTAAATGAAACTGCATGTGGTAAAGGCTGTGCTTGGGCCTAGGCCTTTATGCATCTCCCCTCATTTCCTTCTTCCCAAGTTCTTTTTTTTGAAAACGTGTTCTTTCTTCTTAGTGTGTTTGCTGGTTCAAGGTGAAGTTGTCTACACCCAGAAGACCTTGTATTTATTTTTGTTTTACTTCATATCTTTTCTATTGTAGTATTATGCCTATGTAAAAAAACACAAAGGGCCGAAACCGGTTTGGCTCAGTGGTAGAGCGTCGGTCTGCGGACCGAAGGGTCCCGGGTTCGATTCCGGTCAAGGGCATGTACATTGGTTGCGGGCACATCCCCAAGAGGCAGCTGGTCGATGTTTCTCATCAATGTTTCTAGCTCTCTATCTCTCTTCCTTCCTCTCTGTAAAATATCAATAAAAAAAAATATATTAAAAAATAATAAAAAAACACAAAGGTCTAAGATTGCTGAAGTCCTTTCTGTAGCAACTTTGTAATACTTTGATTTATGTGAATAAAGCATATTTGAAACTTAAATGTGCTAACTAGATAATTGAATGAATAGCACAAGTTATATATCTTAAGAATTTTGAAATCATTGCCATTACTATTTTCTGGTTATATTCTTTTAAAAAAATATGTTTTATTGATTTTTTTTTTTTTATAGAGAGGAAGGGAGAGGGATAGAGACATTGATGAGAGAGAAACATCAACCAGCTGCCCGATATGCCCACAACCAAGGTACATGCCCTTGACCGGAATCAAACCTGGGACCTTTCAGTCTGCAGACCGACGCTCTACCATTGAGCCAAACCCGTTTCGGCGCAGAATTCATTTATTTAACTTATATTTAATCTTAGGATTAATGCTTCTTAAGTTCCCTTAATTGCCATTAGTAATATCTTCTAGTGACATTTTCAAATATTGGCACACTTACTTATATTGTAGTTTAAAAAAAAAATTATACAGGTATTTTGATTTTCCAGTGTTTTACTTTTCCTCATTTCTAACTTTAAATTTGACATCTACTTTTTCTTTTTTTTTTTAAGAGGAGGAGAAATAGCTTTTGGACATTTAGATTAGTGACCTGTTTTGAATAGACTGAAATCTCCTATAAATCTTACATTCATAATTTTAGCTACAAATGACAAGAAGTCATTCAAAGAATTTTATAATTATGATGGCATTCTAAAGAGATATTTTCAATGAATTGACATTTCTGTTTTAAATTTTTGAAGAGCTATGTAAAGGAAACTGATAAAGATCGGAAAGTTTGCTGAGTGGTGGAGAAGGTTGGCAAAGAAGATGATATAGTTCCAAATCAAAACTATTTATAGAAATTCTTCTTAAATCTGTCATTGTTTATTCTGTTACTGATACAGGTTATGACTAATGGTCTTTTTTCTTCTCAGTTTTACAGAGGAAATTGAGAGTTGGAGGCAATCTTGTTGAAGATGAAGAACATACCATATTAGCAGAGGAGGAGGAGGAGGGAATTTTTTCCCCTTCAAAAATCCTGATTGGTGGCTTGCCTCTAGTTACCACTTTTCAGCTTAGTCTGTTTGCTTCAGGAGAAATGATTTTTTCAATCTCCAGAAAAAATATGTCCCAGAAACTGAGTTTACTGCTGCTTGTATTTGGATTCATTTGGGGATTGATGTTATTGCACTATACTTTTCAACAACCACGACATCAGAGCAGTGTCAAGTTACGTGAACAAATACTAGATTTAAGCAAAAGATATGTTAAAGCTCTCGCAGAGGAAAATAAGAACATAATGGATGTTGGGAATGGCGCTTCGATGGCGGGATATGGTAAGTTGACGTAGACTACTTCTAGTTTTCTCCTCTTGGACCTATCCCTATTTAAAGATAGTTATAGAAAAAGAAATAAAATAAAGATAGTCATGGAAGTCTAACTCTACTTAGTGCACAGGACTTTACAAATAATGCTTTCTTTGCTTTTTATTATGAAAAATTCAATTGTACCGAAAAAGAAATAATGATATTCATATATCCGTCACTTTAATAATTATTAATATTTTGTAGTATTATGTCTAATTCTTTTTAAAAATATATTTTTATTGATTTCAGAGAAGAAGGGAGAGAGAGAGAGACATAGAAACATCAATGATGAGAGAGACTCATTGATCGGCTGCTCCTGCACACCCCTAACTGGGGATTGAACCTGCAACCTGGGTATATGCTCTTGACCAGAATTGAACCAGGGACCTTAATCCCACAGGCTGATGCTCTATTTACGGAACCAAACCAGCGAGGGCTCTGAGACATCTTATTTATTTTATTTTTATTAAAAAAATATATTTTATTGATTTTTTTACAGAGAGGAAGGGAGAGGGATAGAGAGTTAGAAACATCGATGAGAGAGAATCATTGATCAGCTGCCTCCTGCACACCCCCTACTGGAGATGTGCCCGCAACCAAGGCACATGCCTTTGACGAGAATTGAACCTGGGACCTTTCAGTCCACAGGGCTGATGCTCTATCCACTGAGCCACACCGGTTTCGGCTGAGACATCTTATTAATATAATCTATCAGGTGTAGTCACAGGGGCCCACCATGAGTAACAAAGTCTCTTTATCACTCAGGAAATTCCAAGTGTTTAGAGCTACCTCTCAGGAATCCGTGATAAAGCACAGCTAATTTTTTTTATTATACAATGTATTGCATTCTTTGGGGCATCCTGAATCTTAGTGTATTTAGGTTTTTCCTCTTGACCTAGTCAAATTCCCTAGAGAAAGAGTATAGGTCTCCCACGTGTTCTGGGACCTGAGTGAGAGGAGGAGACTGGGGGAGAAGGGGTAGCCTCAGCACTTAGTATGGAAACTTCCACTGCGCCCCCAGTGTTCAGTGTGGTCCCAGGCCCTCAACTGCTTACTAGCCTCAGAAAATACGTGAGATTTTTTGCAATGGGGAGTGGGTATTGCCCAGTTTTGGAGTGGTATAAAGA
Organism: Vespertilio murinus; assembly: GCA_963924515.1. Taxonomy (NCBI): domain Eukaryota; kingdom Metazoa; phylum Chordata; class Mammalia; order Chiroptera; family Vespertilionidae; genus Vespertilio; species Vespertilio murinus. The sequence continues at coordinate 11,072,366 of OZ004712.1, read as the reverse complement.
CTTTAGGAATCAAATTGCTTTATAAATGTTCACTTAATCCTGTTTTTTAAAAAAATATATATTTTTATTGATTTCAGAGAGGAAGAGAGAGAGAGACACATCAATGAAGAGAGAGAATCATTGATTGGCTGCCTCCTGCATGCCCCCTACTGGGGACCGAGCCCACAACCCGGGCATGTGCCCTTGACCGGAATCAAACCCGGGACTCTTGAGTCCTCAGGCCGACACTATATATACTGAGCCCAACCAGCTGGGGCTAGTCCTATTTTAATTCCGTCTTTACCCCTGTTTTTATTGGTACTTGGTCCTTTTAGGGTGGGGTTCGGAGGAGAAAATCAAATTGCTTCTTGGTATTTTTCCTCTTTTAAGATCCAACATTTCAGGTCTGCTAAGTCAGTTAGTGCTCATCTGCTTTTCAGCTTCTGGAATTTTGTTGCTACCATCTCCTCTTGCTATCTTGGGCCTCCTGGGTTTAAAAAAGAAAAAGACACCGTCATTGTTTTGGTGGCGTGTTCAGTCATCAGAGGTTAAACGCCTTTGCTCAGTTCACCGTCTTTATCCGGGATTGCCCTTGATAAAGGGCATTTCCATTTTTCCTTCTCCCGCTTGTGATGCGTTTATGAAATGAGGAGGGTCAAACGTCGGTGACTGGAGCTGAAGGGGTTGGCATAAATTGAGATTGGTGGACCTGTGGCAGATGTAGATGCAGGTTATATTGGTTTGCATTCTGCTTAGTCCAACAATGAAGAAGCAATTCTTCTGGAACAAGAGAAATACTTGAAAACAAAATTCATTCTACTTGAGCAAAATAACTGATATGCTGCCCAGCTTTGTATAACAACTCCATTTTAAAAGCAAAAATGAGACCCTCTACACCTGATATTTTATAAACTGTGTTTAAAAACATATATTTTATTCACTTCAGAGAGGAAGGAAGAGGGAGAGAGAGAGAAATATCAATGATGAGAAAGAGCCGAAACCGGTTTGGCTCAGTGGTAAAGCGTCGGTCTGCGGACTGAAAGGTCCCGCGTTCGATTCCGGTCAAGGGCGGGGTGTGCAAGAGGCAGCTGGTCCCATGTTTCGCTCTCATCCGCATTTCTAGCTCTCTATCTCTCTCCCTTCCTCTCTGTAAAATATCAATAAAATATATTTTTAAAAAAATGATGAGAAAGAAACATCAATTGGCTGCCTCCTGTGTGCCCACTGCTGAGGATTGAGCCTTCAACCTGGGCATGTGCCCTGACCAGGAATCAAACCATGACCTCCTGGTTCACAGGTCGACCTTCAGCCATTGAGCCACACTGGCTGGGTGGGATTAATTTTTTAACCAGACTCTAAATCTGTTTTATTGCACTGGAAAAGTGAGAGTTCCCCCCATATTTATAAAACTGAAATTCCCTTTAAGCTCTGATGCTGTTGATTACAATAATTAGGCCTTTTCTATTTGTGGTCTGAGTGCTTTCTCTCTAGTATATTTCCTTTCAGATGACTTAATAATTGCTCACTTTTCCCCTCAAACTATGACAACACAAATATTAATGGTAATGTTTAATACGGTTTATTTTTATCCTCCCCCCCACAGCGGATCTAAAAAGAACAATTGCTGTCCTCCTGGATGACATCTTACAGCGGTTGGTGAAACTGGAGAACAAAGTTGACTATATCGTTGTGAACGGCTCAGCAACCAACACTACCAATGGCACCAGTGGGAATCTGGTGCCAGTCACCACGAACAAGAGGATGAATGCATCCGGCAACATTAGATAACAGTGAAAGATCACCTGGTGCGGCCGCATCCCGTGGGCTAGATCCGAGGACAGACAAGCTTTTAAACCGCTGGCTAGGATAGAGTAATGCTTCTCAGATACTCTGCCTTTCCCAGGAATATGCTGGAATCGTGGAACTCTCCTTCTGTACATACATTTTTAAAAGCTATTCGTTTGCTTTCAGGCAAGGCTCTTCAGTGCCGAGCTACATCCTGTAAAGGGAATTTGGTGACATGGTTGATGTGGTATGCAGACAGGTGATCTTAACGGAAACCTTTTGTGTGTGAGGTCACGCTGAAATAAACACACTGAAAGGACCTGGCTTCATTTCTAGAAAATATTTATTTAAGTATATATGACGTCTTTCAGACAAGTGAAGAATATTGCCATGGAATCGTTCTGTCATTTGTTCTCAATAGATGCAACCTTAGGCTGACACTGTTAACAAGTGTGCTTATTTCCAGTACTATATTTTGCTACTCAGATTATGAGCAGAGCAAGGAGGTATAATGTTGAAAATAACGTTTTGAAATCATGACCCAAAGAATGTCTTCATTTGCACTATCCTTCAGGATAACTGAAGGTTAATTATTGTATATTTTTAAAAGTTACATTTGTATGAGAATAATCTTGAAATGGGTAGTAAGCCACTGTCTGTAACCTGTTCTTAACATTGGGACAATTAAAGAACATTAAGATAGTAATTTCAGATCTCATATGTAACATTTTCTTACATGCATTCTGAAAACAAATGATATTTTTATGACGAGATAAAAATAAGTATTAAACGTCTAACCCCTTGAGTGTCTATGCTGTCAGGGAAGCACATTGTTTCCATATTTGGATAATTTTGCCTTTATGTTAGCAGGGGAAGGGAGACGGAGATATTGGTGAGACGGGGGCCAGATGCATAGATGTATAAAGGTATTTGTGCTACATTAAATTGCTTGGAAAATGTTAACATTATATAAGAGTGTCCTGCTTTATGAAATTTTGGGTTTGTATGATAGATACATTAGATGTTCATTTTATGTAATGACCACTTAAAATAATTAAAAACATTTAAGATATAATTTAAATTATGAAGATTGACTCTTCTTTCAGGAAGACAGTTAATGTATATAGCACAGAAGATCCTAATCTTGGGTAATTCTAGCATAGAGCAAAGGACACCTTTATTTAAATGTCCCTTGTAGAAGATTTAATTGCCATATGGTGCCCTATATTTCATAGTATTTATTCTCTATAATAACTGCCAAGTGCAGCTAGCTTCTAGATTTAGACTATATTGAATTTAGTTTTGGATATTACATCGTTCACTATTGCAATATGCTACCACACGTAGTAGCAATAATTAAAATGTTTTATTAAAATAAGTATGAAAAAAATTTCATGGAAGGGAGCTTTCCAAACTTTCTCTGTACTCTGTGTGAAGCAGTGAATTATATACCATTGCCAAGTGGCGATTGGAATAATTGTTCTGTCTTTCTTATTAGATGTGGACTTTTTTTTGTTGTTGTTTGTTTTCAGGGATGAAATAAACTATATTATTTGTACTTACAAAGTGTTATCATAAGTTTTTTTCTTTACTGGTGATTGTGCATTTAATAACCGGTTAATGATGAAAAGGAATCTTAGAAAATTTGGGTTTGTTCCACCAACTTGAGATAACTTTTTCAAAAGAGGAAAGTGGATGGCTGTCTTGTTTAGTTTAGGAGAGACAGTGCAAGGGTTCATAGGAACAAGTCTGAGGACTGTGATTGAAGGTAGTTTCCTAGGGTTCGTACCCTCAAGTTGAAGTTTATTAAGTTTTTGTAAGTCATGCCTGAGTATTTATATTTCAAGTTAATCTTAATTGGTTATTAGCACGTAAGACATCACTAAAGATACTAAAAACTTTCAAATTTATTTCAAAGTATCTTTTAAAAATGCATATATTTTATTGATTTTTTTTTTTTTTAATATAGAGAGGAAGGGAGAGGGAGAGAGTTAGAAACATCGATGGGTTAGAAACATCAGTCAGCTGCCTCCTGCACACCCCCTACTGGGGATGTGCCCACAACCAAGGTACATGCCCTCGACTGGAATCGAACTTGGGACTCTTGAGTCTGTAGGCTGATGCTCTATCCACTGAGCCAAACCAGTTAGGGCTCAGAGTATCTTTGAGTTTACTTTAAAAAGCAATTTTACATAGTTGATGATGATAACTTGGGTCTTATTTGTCTTTCAAAAAACAATTAGGATCTTGGCTCGATTAAGTAGATTATAAAGGTTTAAGTTTATCTTTGTTTTTTTAAAATCATCACCCACAGATATGTTTTTGTTGATTTTGGAGATAGAGGAAGGAATATAGATGGCAACATTGATGTGAGAGAAAAACATCGACCAGCTGCCTCCTGCATGTATCCTTACCTGGGATTGAACCCGAAACCCAGGTATGGGCCCTGACCGGAATCAAACCCATAATCTTTTGGTGTGTTGGACCATGCTCCAACCAACTGAGCCACCGGGCCAGAGCTCAAGGCTCTCTTTTTAATGATAACCATATTCTCCCATATTTTGATTTAGAGAATCTGCCTCAGCTCATTTAATTATTTCTCTGAAACCTGAAGTGTCAACAGCTTACAGAGGAGCCTCTGACTTGCACCTTACGCTTAAATGCAAACCAAGTTCTTTTTTACACCACTTTGAGCTGCATAGCTTTCAATGTAGTTAAAATGTCTACCCCCACCCTTTCTTTTCTTTCTTTTTTTCTTTTTTAAGAGAAATGTTTATCTGAAAAGGGGACATGATATATTGAAAGAGACAAAAACAAACAAAGGAGTTGATTGAAAACATTTTTTAATACCGAATTTACCGGCATATAAGACGACTTTTTGGCCCTGAAAAATATGCCTCCAAGTGGGGGTAGTCTTATACGGCGAGTATATAACAAACTCTGTATTTTGAGTGGAAATGTTAGGGGGTCGTCTTATACGCCCAGTCGTCTTATACGCCGGCAAATACGGTATTTTTTTTCAGGGCCAAAAAATCGTCTTATACGCCGGCAAATACGGTACTTAAAATCTCTTAATGTTTCTTAACAACTTTTGGTTGGAGGAATGGTAGGGTTCATCTTTTGTGAGAGTTCAAGAGATAGGGAGAGAAGAGAAATAATTGAATGTGAAAATTAGGATATACAGAAAAGCAAAAGGGGGGGGGGGCATCCAAAAATTTTTTTACCCAGGGATAACTGCGGTTGACATTTTAGTATGTAAGTGTGAATCTGATTTCCCCTTCTGACACTCTTCATTAACTTCTCGTTGCTACTTAAAACCCAGCATTCTCACGGTGGCCTCAAGAGCCTAGGTTGCTCCCGATTGTCTTGAAACCTTGTGCCAATCTCCTCCTCCTAAATTCCTCTCCAGCCACGTTGACTTTTTCTTCCTAGGGCATACCAAGCATGTTTTTGCATCAGCAGCTTTCAACTTCACATTTCTCCATTTGTAACTCACATTCCCAGATATCTTCATGGCTCCCTCCCTCACATTCATATACTCAAATGGTACTTAAAAAATATTTTATTGATTTTTTACAGAGAGGAAGGGAGAGGGATAGAGAGTTAGAAACATTGATGAGAGAGAAAAATATCAATCAGTTACCCCCTGCATACCATCTACTGGGGATGTGCCCGCAACCAATGTACATGCCCTAGACCAGAATCAAATCTGAGACCCTTGAGTCTGAAGGCTAACTAACACACTATCCACTGAGCCAAACTGGTTAGGGCTCAAATAGTATTTAAAAAAAAATATTTTATTGATTTTCCATAGAGAGGGATAGAGAGCTAGAAACGTCGATGAGAGAAACATTGACCAGCTGCCTCCTGCACACACCCCACTGGGGATGTGCCCACAACCAATGTACATGCCCTTGTCCGGAATCGAACCTGGGACCCTTCACTCCGCAGACCGATGCTCTATCCACTGAGCCAAACCGGTTTCAGCTCAAATGGTACTTCTTAAAGGAAGTTGTCTTTGACCACCTGCCTAAAATGGCATATCACTAATCTTCTTCTTACCTTTTTTTCCTTTATTTCACCATTGTGGTATATATAACATAAAATTGTATATTAATTTTTCCCCCTGATGCTTCTTAGAATATGAGCTCCAGGAAGGCAAGAACTTCATTTCATTTATTGTCAAACTTGGGCATATACAACGTGTCTGACACAGCATAGGTGCCTGATGACTATTTAAAAAAAAAAACATTTTATTGATTTTTTTTTACAGAAAGGAAGAGAGAGGGATAGAGAGTTAGAAACATCGATGAGAGAGAATCATCGATCAGCTGCCCCTTGCACACCCCCCACTGGGGATGTGCCCGCAACCAAGGCACATGCCCTTGACCAGAATTGAACCCGGGACCTTTCAGTGGATAGGCTGACGCTCTGTCCACTGAGCCAAACCGGTTTCGGCAATGCCTGATGAATATTTGTTAAAGTGAGTTACTACACCATTCTACACTTTCTGCTTTGTGCATAGATGTAGATATAGATATATTTATATTTTTAAAACAAACTATACGTTCTTTTTGTGCAACCTATCATGAAGTTCTTTACATTACTTTCATGGTTATTCTGTTATTCTGGCTGTGTCACAGTTGATAATCATCAATTAGGGGTTTGGTTGCAGATAAAAGATTTAGACCTAGGTGTGGAGCAAGTGTAAGGCCTCTCCTCTTCCTATTATGTTAGGCTGACTAGATGATCTTCCTCAAACCTGTTTCATGTCATGAGCAGCAGGCCATACTGCAAGGTCGGAAAGCCTGGGGACACATTGTGCAGAGGCTAATCCGTAATCGGATTAGAGAGCTGGGCGGGGCTTGGTCAGTGGTCTGACTTGTGCTTTAATCAGGCCGTTTGTCAATTTACAGTTTTAGATTGAAAATGAATCAGCAATATGTGTGTACATTAAAATAAGGCAGTTAAGCCATATAGATTGTTTTTTAAATTAGAGTGTTTTAGATTTTATCAATGCCAGCATCTCTTAAAGATTTTTTTTTCAGAGTGAGTTTAGGATCTCCAGTGAGGCCTTCCTCGGTCAAGTGCACCTTCACATTGCTTCTAAGTGTTAGCGGTATCATTCATGCGAATAAACCATTAGTTTTCATGTAACTTTCTCGGGGCTTACATCATCACCCATTCACGCTATCTTTAGTATCTGCCGATTTTTTTTTTAGGCAAAGAAATAAACCATGATTGTGAGGAGTCTTTTTAGGTTGGGGTGGGTGGGGGGGAGGTGCTATGGTAGATAGGATGTCAGGGTTTGAGGAAGTGAAACATTTTGAACCACCAGTGCTTAGGAATTTACACATAACATTAGGTTATGCTTAATTTTGATATAAATGTGTTTGTTTTGTTTGCTTGCTTGCTTGTCATCTTCATGAGTTTGAAACGGAGGGGAAAAGTACCTTTTCTCTTCTCTTCACATTTGAACTGGGGGTCTGAAAGCCTTGCCGATGGCTGGTGCCAGAGGGCAGAGGTGGGGGACCTCGGCCACGTAAGGAAGGCCTCTGGCCCTGCCTCCTGGGGCAGGGCTAGGTCTTGCGTATTAAATGAAAAATTTTCAAAACAGGAAAGTGTTCCAGGAGGAAGGATTTAGAGTAGGAAGGGCTTGTTTTTATTTTTTAAATTTTATTTATCTATTTTTAAAAATATATTTTATTGATTTTTTACAGAGAGGAAGAGAGAGGGATAGAGAGTTAGAAACATCGATGAGAGAGAATTATCGACCAGCTGCTTCCTGCACACCCCCTACTGGGGATGAAATTAAGCAGCTATCTTTATTTTGTTGGAGTAATAATAACCATTTTATTTAGATAGAAGAATGTCCTTATTTATTTTTTTAGAGTATTTTGGCTTTAAATAATGCGGGATACTTTGAAATAGCTCGGCCACAATAAAAAAACAACATAGATTGCTAAACCGAGGGCACTAAAAAGGAAGAGGGGCGTCTGTCTGCGTGGGAGTTTGCCTTTGGGACCTGAATTATTCAGGAGAGCAGCTTTAGAATATCATAGTTTAATGAATTATTTTTCTTGTTTGTGGATACTCCTTCCCAGGTATTTATATTTTTTTGATTTTTTACACAGAGAAAGAGAGGGATAGAGAGTTAGAAACATCGATGAGAGAGAATCATCAATCAGCTGCCTCTTGCATACTCCCTACTGGGGATGTGCCCGCAACCAAGGTACATGCCCTTGATGGGAATTGAACCTGGGACCTTTCAGTCCGCAGGCCAACGCTCTATCCACTGAGCCAAACCGGTTTCGGCTCCCAGGTAATTTATAGAGGGAGGTCAAGCTGATCTTCAGGGAGCATCAGAGTTTAATGACTCTTGAGCGGTGATGGATTTCCTGCTCCCTTCTCAGGTTATTAACCCCAAATTATGGACAAATTACCAATCACATGGTAATGCAACTTTAAAAAGGACTTTGTGTTGAATATTTCTAAAGGTTTTCTAAAAAGTTAAATTGTTTTTACTTTTTCCCCTGCAATTCACTTTCTTCAAGTATGTAGGTTTACACCCAAATCGGAAGGAGACACCGAGGACTACCGGTATTGCTTTTACATCACTGTTTAGAAATTTTTTTTTTTTTAAATTGATTTCAGAGAGGAAGGGAGAGGTAGAGAGATAAAAACATCAACGATGAGAGAGAATCATGGATGGGCTGCCTCCTGCACGCCCCCTCCTGGGCATGGAGCCTGCAACCTGGGCATGTGCTCTGACCTGGACCACCTGGATACATAGGTCAGTGCTCAACCACTGAGCCACCCTGGCCAGGTTCCATCCCTGTTTTTTAAATCCCCATCTGGAAAACAGGGCTGGCGATTATGGGCAGGCAGGCCATATCCAGACCCTTCTCAACGCTGGGAAAGCGCTGTACAAATAATCCATGCTCCGTGCGTCCATTATAGGCCAGGAATTGCGCTCCCTTGTCCAGGTCACTTTACGAGGGGACCTGCCGGACTGGGGAAAGGGGTCGGCGAGGAGAGCGGAGGGAGGGCGGGGGACAGCATCCCCGCTAGGGCGGGGCGGGGCTGGGCGGACGGCGGGCTTCTCGCGGGCGCGCGGGCCGCCAGGTGGGAGCGCGCGCCCTGCGGCGTCACCGCGGCCTCCGGGGCGGGCCAATCCGGAGGCGGCCGGGCGGGGCGGGGCGGGGCCTGCGGGGCGGGGCGGGCCAATCCGGAGGCGGCGGGGCGGGGGCGCGTCCGGGCGGGGCGGGGCCAGCTCCGGCCGCTCCGCGGTCCTCTCCGGCGCCCGCGCCTCCCGCCGCCCCGCGGGCCATGGAGCGGCTGACGTCGCCTCCGGGCGGCGCGGCGGCCGTGGACGACTACCTGGAGTACCGGAGGTGAGCGGGCCTCCGCCGGCCTGGGCGGGCTGTTGGGGAGGCTTCCACGGATGCCCAGCTGCGCCTTCCTGTAGTTAAACAGCGAAACGTCGCAGTGACACCGCGCGGAGAAGTCTCCGTTCCGAGGCTGTTAATAGGCGAGGTCCCCGCTGCGACCCTCCAGGAGCGGTGATGGACGCAGGTTTACCCAAAGGTCCAGTTCCGCCCCCCCTGCGCCCCCCAGGGCGTGGGAGAATCACGCACCGAGGACTCGGGGCCGGGGCGGAGGGACCGACACCAAGTCCGCGTGTTGGTGGAGCAGACGGGCGCGCCGTGGGCTTGCGAACGCGCCCCCGTCCCGAGGGGCTGGTTTGGGGAGGGCACCGGCTGGGGCTGGAGTTTCGGGGGTTCTGGCGATAAGTCTTCCCCCCGACCCCCCAAACTGGAAAGGCAGCCGCCCCCGGGGCCCTGGCCAAGTCTGGTGCGCCTGCCACGCCGGGTTCTGTCTCGGGCCCCCCGAGGCAGGTTCCTGACAGCTGGGGGCCGGGGGAGCGGGCATTTCACGCGCAAGAGGATGCGGGGCTGGAGGGTGGCGGGGAGGTGTGTGCAGTAAACGGGCAGCGACGGAATCACAGCTCCGTCTGCGCAACCTGAGCGAGCGGGGCCGCCCCAAATCGCCCCGGGGTGCTGGGCTCCCTAGCCGCCCGCCCTCCCGCCCGCTGCCCCGTGGCTGAGGGTTGGGTACCGCCCAGAAATGCCCGGGAATTCTGAGCCAGGAAAGTGAGGGCGAGGGACGTGGTGGATGAAGGGCCAGGCCTCATTCTGGGTTCGGGTGGGTCCAGGTAATGCCCGGAGTCCTGGGCCCAGAACAGCCCCCCCCCCCGCCCGCCCCCTCCCGCAGCATCCCGCCCCCCACCCCCCGCAGAGCCGGCTCCTTAGCCGCCACGTCTCCAGGGCTTTCCCCTGGGACCAAGCTGCCGGCCCTGTTGTTGACTGGTGACTTAGGTAGTTAGATGTGTGGATGTGCAGATTGTGGGCCTCCGCTGTAGTCCCTTGCTTGGTCCAGAATATGTCAGGGGCTGGTGGAAAACTATTTTTTAGTTTTTATTTTTGCAAACATAAATGACCTGGAACAACCCCCTTTGAAAGTTAGAGCCTGCCGCTATAAGCCCCTGGGGCAGTGGCCAGCAAACTCATTAGTCAACAGAGCCAACTATCAACAGTACAACGATGGAAATTTCTTTTGAGAGCCAAAATTTTAAAACTTCAAAAATAGACTCGCCCAGGCCGGTGTATTTTGTGGAAGAGCCACACTCAAGGGGCCAAAGAGCCGCATGTGGCTGGCGAGCCGCAGTTTGCCAGCTATGGTCCTGGGAGCTTGTGGGAAACTCGGACTCTGAGGTCCACTCTGGACCATGAATTTGGATTTGCATCTGACTGAGTCCGGTGAGGACTGTGTAATGCAGTAAAGCGTGAGCTGCACTGGGTTAGAACTTAGATACAAGTGATCTCTTTTCTCAAAGAACTGAACTGATCTTTAAGTTCTTTTCGGTACCTGCTGGTATACTTCTTGGTAGCTATAATGAAGAGAAATGGCTCAAAGATGATCTCAGAATAAAATGTCCCTTTGTCATGTTTACTGTTGTATATCTAAATTACTTGAGGAGGAAGGTTGTGATGGTTCCATAGCTTCTGAATTGGTTTTATTTATTTTCTTCAAGCTGAAGTCTTGATCATATGGAAAAAGGTGTGGATGGTAGAACAAATTATGTAGCATTCTGCAAACAATACTTTTCAAGACGTTTAAGAGGGGCATGCAGTCAAGGGGAAATTTCTTCCATTTTGAGGAAATACTTTTAATTGCTTTTCCTCTGGAGAGGCCAAATCTCAATTCCTTAAGAAATTAAGAAGTATCGGTGACTTAATTTCTCCCATACGATTTTGAGGTCTCCTGGAATTGAACAAGGATGCACCTGGTTTTGAGCTTATGCAGGTCCAAGGGTGTCTGTGGTCTCACTGAACTCCTGGCCAGGGTTTGGGCTCAGGGGTGGACATCAGTCATGTTGTCTAATTCACTGATTTATTTATTGTACTTTTCTTTTTTTTCAGGGGGGAGGATGTTAGCATTTTTAGTTGTTTAGGCTCCAGCTTTTAATGAGAAGAATGAGCATGGTTGCTTCAGAATCAAAAGAGAAATTGAGATGAATATATGGCAGTTCTCTGGCGGGCATTAGGAAAGTAAGATGCCATGAATTCATTGACTTTCTTATTTAGAATTTTTTTTATGGGAAACAAAAGTTTTATTATCATTGTGTGTAATTTTGCAATTGACATAAACCTAAAGTAAAAAATCAGTGCTGTATCATTCTTTCCTTTGACTGTACAAGTATAATTTAATTAGTTAATTATTATGTTTTTGTTAATCCTCACCTGAGGATATTTTCTACACAGGTTTTTAGAGGGAGTGGAAGAGAGGGGAGAGACAGAGACAGAAACATCGATGTGAGGGAGACACATCTATTGGTTGTCTCCTACGCTCACCCCAGGGATGGGGCCTGCAAACCAGGTACACAACCTGACTGGAATCGAACCCTGGACCCTTCAGTTTGTGGGTGAACCCTCTAACCACTGGGCAAAAGCTGTCAGGGCTAGTTTAATTTTATAGTATAGTATTCTTAACCTGGAAGATAGATAATCAAGGCTTACGAGAAGCATTTTGTTGTTGTAGAATTGTGGGTGAGGATGATGGAGGGAAACTTTTTACCCCTGAAGAGTATGAAGAATACAAGAGGAGAGTTTTGCCTATGCGCTTGCAGAATAGATTGTTCGTGAGCTGGCGATCCCCAACTGGCATGGATTGTAAACTTGTGGGCCCAGAGACGCTGTGTTTTTGTACACACAGGTAAGATATTTTATTGCTAAGTTCTCTGGTGATTAGAAAAATACAAAACTGTAGCAGAGCGTTATCTTCCTTCTGTAAGCAACATTACATGTGATAATGGAGAAACATTTAAATAGGCCTCTGTGTTATACACTAGGAATTATCTAAAATTCTTTTAAATGTAATTTAAAAACTCTGTTATTTCCTTTTAGAACTCAGTACAGTCCATGACCTTAAGTATCTCTTCTCTTGCTTTTGGTAAAAACGGGCTCGATGCCCTGGCTTTGTCAGGGCCTCTCCAGCCGCTTCCACCTCTGGACCGGGCGGTGGAGGGCCCGGCCTCAGACTGCGGAGCTGCTGGAGCTGACCCACATCGACCAGGTTCTCAACCCACACAAACAAGCATTTCTCCTCCCATGTCCTAATCTCACCCTATACTCTAAGAAACACGGCTTGTCCCTACCTTTCTTTAAGCAAACAAAAAATACCGAGCGCACAGCTGTTTACTGGGCTTGGTCCGTTTCCAAGCAACGCGCCCGGAGCAGAGGAAATACCTGGGGCCCGACGCCTTGAGGTGCGGTGGCTGTGCCCGAGGTTTGCATTCGGCTGTGTCTGCCCTGTTCTACTTTACGTTTCACTGCTGGCCCAGGCCACAGCTGCGCAGCTCAAAGGACAAGCTGCTTCACGGAAACAAATCACGGACCCCGTGATGTGTTTTCAGGTAACAGCTCTTGGGAACTCTCTGTTCCCAAGCAGCCACGGAGGGGGGACCGCCCTGCTCTGATAGCGTCTGGGCCTCCGTCGGGAGACACGCTGTATAGTTGCTATTTACAGACTCGCAGCCTGCCAGAGGTGGCTAGGCAGTTGCTAGGATGAGTAATGCTGTATATAGATTGATTTGAAATGTAGTTAGCAGCTCCCACGGAAAATACTGTGGAGGGAAGGACAGTGTGAGTTACTTTGGTATCTTTCCGAATGGATAAATTGGTGTTAGTTTTAGTTTTTATTCTTATTCAGATTCAGTGCCCGCCTCTTATCTACACAGCATGACATTAACCTTCAAAATGGAACCAGCTGAACTTTAAAAAATATGCATATTTTTATTGATCTCAGAGAGAGAAAGAGAGATAGAGAAACATCTATGATGAGAGATAATTGTTGATTGGCTGCCTCCTACACAGCCCCTCCTTGGGATGGATCTCACAACCAGGCATGTGCCCCTGACCGGGAAACAAACCATGACCTCCTGGTACATAGGATGACGCTCAACCACGGAGCCAACCACGCTCAACCACCCAACTCAACTTCGATGGGAAAGTTCTTAAGTACCAGAACTCAGATCTCTGTCTACATAAGCCCCCCCCATAAAAGTGAAACATGTTTACTAAGGAAAATGTAGAGGGTTATATAGAAAAGTAGAAAGAAGACTCATCATCCAAAGTCAGCTGTTGTTAATATATTTTATTATGTTCATATAATTTATTAACATAGTTTATTTAGTTAATTGTGAGTATAAATATTGAACCAGTTTTTCATGACAGAATCGCAGAAATATGTTTTCACATTATGTGGTAATCACAAGCAAGATTAAAAAAATATTTTATTGATTTCTTTTTTTAAAATATATTTTTATTGATTTTTTACAGAGAGGAAGGGAGAGAGATAGAGAGCTAGAAATGTCGATGAGAGAGAAACATCGACCAGCTGCCTCCTGCACACCTCCCACCGGGGACGTGCCCGTAACCAATATACATGCCCTTGGCCGGAATCAAACCCGGGACCTTTCAGTCCTCAGACCGACGCTCTATCCATTGAGCCAAACCGGTTTCCGCTATTTTATTGATTTCTTACAGAGAGGAAGAGAGAAGGATAGAGTGTTAGAAACATCGATGAGAATCATCGATCAGCTGCCTCTTGCACACCCCCTACTGGCGATGTGCCTGCAACCAAGGCACATGCCCTTGACCAGAATGGAACCTGGGACCTTTCAGTCTGCAGGCTGATGCTCTATCCACTGAGCCAAACAAGTTTCGGCACAAGCAAGACTTTTAATACCTGCTGGGTGTTTGAGCTGGCTCACTGTGTGTCCCTAGGGGTGTGAGTGTCTCAGGGCGTACCAGATGGAAGGGTAGGTCAGGGGAAGGACAGACTCTAATTCTGGCTCTTTCCCTTGCTTCAACCAGTTCTGCTCTTATTTATTTTATATATTATGGTTCTGTAAAAGATTTTATTTGAAGGAAGGGTTTCACTAGTAAAAAGTTTGATAGCTATTGTTTTGTAATTTACTTAATCATGCCTTTGTTATTAGTGGTGTGTATGTGTGTGTGTGTGTGTGGTTATATATGTTTGGGTGTATACGTATATATTTGCTATTGTAAGTACTATTGCTAAAACTATATTTATGCACACACACAAAACTTGGAATTATTTTCTTAGGATATATTTTAAAAAATGAACTCTATGGGTTAAAGGATGGAGCTATTTAAGTTAAAGGATGGACGGATTTAGGTTTCTTTCTTTTTTTTTTTTAAATATATTTTATTGGTATTTTACAGAGAGGAAGGGAGAGAGATAAAGAGCTAGAAATGTCGATGAGAGAGAAACATCGACCAGCTGCCTCTTGCACACCCCAACCGGGTATGTGCCCGCAACCAATGTACATGCCCCTCACCGGAATTGAACCCGGGACCTTTCAGTCCGCAGACCGACGCTCTACCACTGAGCCAAACCGGTTTCGGTGGATTTAGGTTTCTTAAAACATTACATGGGATTGGTTCTTTTTTTGTTTGTCTTTAATTGTCACCCAAGGCTATTTTTCCATTGATTTTTAGAGAGAGTGGAAGAGCGAGGGAAAGACAGAGAGAAACATTGATGTGAGAGAAACACATAGACTGGCTGCCTCCTGCACTGCACTCTGACCAGGGCCCAGGCCAGGGAGGAGCCTGCAGCCGAGGTACGTGCCTTGACCAGGATTGAACCCGGGACCTTTTGGTCCACAGGCCAACGCTCTGTCCACTGAGCCAAACCTGCTAGGGCCCGTTGGTTTTTTTTTGGTAACACTTTTGGCAGCTTTGTAAATTATGTATAGTTTAAAAAAAACTCTGGCTCTCTTTGCTAAGTGAAAAATGGTATCTTGTTCTTTTAACTTCTATTACGGAGGTCAGTGGTCAGCAAACTGCGGCTTGCAAGCCACATGTGGGTCTTTGGCCCCTTGAGTGTGGCTCTTCCACAAAGTACCACGGCCTGGGCGAGTCTATTTTGAAGAAGTGGCGTTAGAAGAAGGTTAAGTTAAAAAATTTTGGCTCTCAAAAGAAATTTCAATCATTGTACTGTTGGTATTTGGCTCTGTTGACTAATGAGTTTGCCAACCACTGACCTAGATTAATATTGAGAATAATAAATTTAATATTATTTTACTGAATACCACTTTATGAGAAGGAAGAGAGTAGTCTATTTAAGAAAATTACTTAGTGTTTTAACCTATAAAAATAAATTCGAGTAATGCACTTTAATAAAAAGGACTTTTATAAAGAATTTATAAGAGCATGGGTGGCCTTCCATACTCTTAGGTTGTGCTTTCATTTAAAAATAAATCTGTAGTGGTATGTACTCTAAGAGAATCATATAACATTTATGATATTTCTTGTATATGGCTGTGATTACTAAAAATGAAAATCTAAGAATGAAGTTTTCTTTGGTCAAAGTAGTAATATAGTTGCCAGAAGTACTGCAAGTACGGGAGTTTATTTTCACCTACCGACAAGCACGATGAAACAAAAATAGAATGAAAAAGAATCACTGTGCACTTAACCGAGTAGAAACAGTGGTTTCTGACATTACCTGCACTGTGTTTTTACCCCCGCCCCCCCTTTTTAGGTACAAACAGCATCAGACGGACTTTGAGACGGTCCCCCAGCAGCGCCCCCTCAGCCTGCCGTGCCGCGTGGCCGGCTGCCCGTGCAGGGCCTACCTGTACGTGCCTCTGAACGGCTCGCAGCCCATTCGCTGCCGGTGCAAGCACTTTGCCGACCAGCACAGCGCCAAGCCTGGCTTCGTGTGCAGTGTCTGTGAGTGACATTGTTTAACTGCGCCAGCAGAATGCTTTTATTATTTATTTATTTATTTATTTATTTATTTATTTTTTATTAAGGTATTATATGTGTACATAGCTTACCATTGCCCCCCCCCCCCACCTGCCACTCATGCCCTCCCTCCCCAGAGTTCTGTGTTCGTTGGTTGTACTTATATTCATGCATACCAGTCCTTCAGTTGTCCTCTTATCTCCCCCCAGGTCTCCTTCCCCTCCCCGCTGTCATTTGGCAGTCTGCTTGTTTTATGGTGACTATCTTAGGACCACATGAATAGAGTCCGCTCCTCCTCCGGTTCACACTGCCCCTCCCCCTGGGTCCCACTGCTTCCCCGGGGCACACGGCTCTCCCGGGGCACACGGCCCCCTGGGACACAAGGCTTACCCAGGACACCCGGTCCATTTGGGGGACACGGCTCACCCGGGGCACATTGCCCCCTGGGTATTTTTATTTCTTTATTGAACATTTAATGTGTCTTTGTGCCAGTTTTATTGTCAATATGAAACAACTGAAAACTTTTGATGGGTAGCTACTCTAAAATTTTATTTTTTTTAATTTTTTATTATTTTAAAATATATTTTATTGATTTTTTACAGAGAGGAAGGGAGAGAGGTAGTCAGAAACATTGATGAGAGAGAAACATCAATCAGCAGCCTCCTGCACACCTTCTACTGGGGATGCACCCACCACCAAGGTACATGCCCTTGACCGGAATCGAACCTGGGACCTTTCAGTCTGCAGGCCGACGCTCTATCCACTGAGCCAAACCGGTTTTGGCTTATTTTATTTTAAAGTTGCCTCCTGCACACACACAACCTGACTGAGGATCGAACCCGGAACCTGGGTATGTGTCCTGATTGGGAATCAGACCCACAATTTTTTGGTGCATGGGATGATGCTCGGCTCTCTGGGCCATCCATCCAGGGCCCTCTTCCCCTTTCATTGTTTTACAGTGTTCTGTCGCACCCTCTCTGTGTCTGTGTGCCTTCCAGTGTGGCCTTCCAGTGTGGCTTTCGCGGGGAGTTGACCCAGAGAGAGGCTTTCACACTACCTCTTCACCTGCACCCGCCCCTGGTGTCCCCCCCACACCTGCTTTTCACTCAGTATTGGAGGAAAGCGCCGGCATCCCGTCTCTCCAGCGTTCAGCCCGTTTCTGTCAGTCCTCATTGGCGTTTCCAGTTTCCCCCCAGCAGTATCATTGCTGCTTTAGAGTCTTTTAGAAGTAAGAGCAGTGGCTGGGAGGAAGTTCAAGGTCTGAGATAACAGTTACCAGGGTGGGAGGACGGCACAGCACACGAGGGACCCAGATTCAGGTGACGAGGCCAAGCTGAGCGTTTTTGGAGCAGGCAGCTCGGCCCGACATTTAAGAACTTAACTCCCTTTACCCCTTGATTCAGGTTCCAAGTGCTCAGGATTCCATAGCTGCTTCACCTGTGCTTGCGGCCAGCCTGCGTATGCCCACGACACAGTAGTGGAAACTAAGCAGGAGAGACTGGCTCAGGGAAAACCCGTGGGACGGGACGTTCCTTATGCAGCAATGGGCGGGTTAACCGGCTTCAGCTCCCTGGCGGAAGGCTACATGCGGTTAGATGACAGCGGAATTGGTAAGTGATGCAGAAGCGGGAGCTTGTCAAGCTGTTTTTCTGTGTGTGGACAATAGTGAAGCCTTATGTTTGTTTAGCACTTTATATTCTTCATGTTTTTTTTCCCCAGAAAACATTCTCTTATTTTTATTTTTTAGAAAAGGTTTAATTGCCATTACACAATAGATGGTTATTACAGAAAATTTAGAAATCACAAGAGAAGAGATAATTCTTTCCCCCAATATTTGTACCCAGATCCCAACACATAACAACGTTGTTTGTAATAGCTGAATAATAAATTATATTTCCTTTATTTGATATAATACAATTTACCTATTATTTTATTGTATGCAATTTTTACCATCATAGCCATCTCATTTTGGAAACATACTAGTAGGCTTATGTCTGTGTGTGTGAATATGTACATGCATGTATAGGCATGTAATCACATCTGTAATGCATGCTCACAGGCACGTCTGTGTGTAAGAACCCGCAACCTTTTGATATATGGGATGACACTCCTACTGAGCCACACCAGTCAGGGCTAATTTTATTCTTCATAGTGTGTTTTGGTAGTTGGTATGGTAAATTCCTCCCGTTTGTTTATCTTTTCAAGATTGCCCTGATACATTTGTGCTTCTCTTCTAACTAGTTTTACAAGTAGCTTGTTAAATGCTGTAAATAAATCCTTTTTCAATATCTGTGAGTACCTGCTTCTGTTAGGCTCATGCAGTGATTACAGAATACACAATTACCACCAGCAAAAAATAATCAGTTACAATGATGGTCATGATGAGCAGGGGCTGTTCCAACCTCTCTGCATCTGTTACCCCATTTAATCCTCACAACTCTGAGTTAGGTGCTTTACTCTTCCCGTTTTACAGGTGAGGACCTCAGCACAGGAGTAAAACCTCTCATCTGTGTTAGTCAGTGAGTGTTAGGGTTGGGTTCAACCCAGGTCGTTCTGGGCCCCTTAGTCTGCCTCATGTTGTCTATTTCAAAAGCAAATGTTTTATGCTGCTTTTGTTACTAGTAATTGCTGTACTTAATCTTGGACTTTTATTTTTATTATTATTTTTTAAAAGTATATTTTATTGATTTTTTTACAGAGAGGAAGAGAGAGGGATAGAGAGTTAGAAACATCGATGAGATAGAATCATCAATCAGCTGCCTCTTGCACTCCCCCTACCGGGGATGTGCCCGCAACCAAGGTACATGCCCTTGACCGGAATCGAACCTGGGGCCCTTCAGTCCCCAGACCAATGCTCTATCCACTGAGCCAAACGGGTTTTGGCAATCTTGGACTTTTAAATAAGTGTTCAGCTAATTTTGCAAGTAATGGTATTTTTTCCTCTTCCAAAATTTATAAGTCTTTTTACTCTGACTAACCAAAATGTCTGGAACTTTTACAATGATACTAAGTAGTATTGGTAGTGGTTGATATCTTTTTCCCCCTAATATTTTATCCTTTAAACATTTTTGTAATATAAGGAGAGAAACCCTGCCCCTTTGGCCCTTGAGGGAAGCGGAGGGGAAGAAAGGTGAGCGTGAGGACAGGAAACAATGCTTTTGTCTGGACTTCAGACGCAGGGTATCCCGGGTAAAGGGACGTTGGCTTGGTTAGCCACGTAGAGTCCTGGAAGAGACCCGGAAGAGACGACCCCTTGCTGAAATTTGGTTCCTCAGTGTTGCGGAGGGAGTCCAGAATTCCGCTCTTAGCTGAGCGGTGAGGCCGGGCCTGCCACAGCCTCTGGCATAGCCCGGGGCAAGGTGACCTCAGAGCGGAGCTAGAGGGGTCCCTGAGCTCTGGGGGACTCAGTAGAGGAAGTGGCAGGCATCGAGGGGCCTGTACTTCTGGTGAGAGTAACAGTGAGCTACCAGGCCGAGAGACTGAATTGCCACTTAGGTCAGCCTCGCCCTTTGAGGTCTGCAGTGCACGGAGCCACCAGGGGACGGCACAGGGCCTGGCTGGGTTTGAGCACCCCTTCGGGTGCCCCCACAGCCACAGGTTCCTATTAAACAGCACAATATCGCTATAGAGTGCGGACGGAGGGCGGGAATCTGAGACTGAGCAGCTGCCCCACACTGGCGGCCTCGTTATAAGTAAGGGCTAACTGTTAAAACCAAATAGGACTGAGAGGGCATCTTCTTTCCCTCTACCCGAAGGATGGAGATGGGGGTGTGGGGAGGTGAGGTTTGTGAAGAAGACAGAGCCCTTACGCATGCATTTTCCTCTGCACTTCCTTCCTCAAAGGCAGCTATTGAGCAGTTGGTCTTTCTAGGTTGTGGTTTTGGGTTGTGATGTTTTCTCATTTCATTGAAGAAGATTTTTTTTTTAATACTCTTTGTAGTTGTTTTTCGAGTGAGGATAGAGTAAAACACACTTATTATTCCCTCTTAAATCAGAGTTTTGTTTTTTTTTTTTGCAAATCTTGCTTTTGATAGTGTTTTATAACTATGCTAACATTTTGCACTCTTCACTGACATTTAACTACATTTTTTCATATATATATATATTTTTTTTCTTTTTCTTTCTGTGAAATTAAAAAAAAAACACACTTTTACCCTTCTGCCCTTACTTTATATGGATGGTAAAAATCTAAAACAGAAGTTTCCTTTTTATAGAATGGATTTAAAAAATATATTTTTATTGATTTCAGAGAGGAAGGAAGAGGGAGAGAGAGATAGAAACAGCAATGATGAGGGAGAATCATTGATCAGCTGCTTCCTGCACGCCCCACATTAGGGATTGAGCCCACAACCTGGGCACGGAAATTGAACCATGACCTCCTGGTTCATAGGTTGGTGCTCAACCGCTGAGCCATGCTGGCTGGGCCAGAATGTATTTTTTTGATGATTCTGATAGGTTCTAATTTACTTCACATTTGAAATAACTTCTTTCTGTCATAACAAACAGAGGTTTACTTTTCACTTTTCATGTCGTTTGTTATCAGGTGCACCTTCGCCTGAATTTTTAGAGTCTCCAGGAACGGCCACGGACCACCCATTTCTCAAGGCCTTTCAAGCATCAGCTGCTTCCCCAGAAACGCTAACAGATGGTAATGAAATTAAATTGAGAAACAGATTTGAATGTAGAAAATAAGAGTTCAGATTAAATCAGTGATAAGCTCTCTTTGCCCCCAGGATCTAAAATTTGATTATCATTTTACTTTATAATGGCCAGGCAGTGAAAAAAGCAAGAAATTTTATTTTTTATTGGGGAAAATTACTAAACCTGAGTATTATGGGGATTCTGGTAATACAATAATTTGAAGTTTTAAAACCTTATTGCTTTGATGACTGAGTAAGAGAGCCCTCAGGTGGACTAAGTGCCTTGATCATTTAGGTTGACAGAGTGTGGTTATACTCTGTGGTGTTTATTGGGAATTACATGATTTTTGTGTTGCTTGGTAAGGGTACAGTCATGTGTTTTGTTTTTTTAAAAATATATCTTATTGATTTTTTTACAGAGAGGAAGGGAAGAGGGATAGAGAGTTAGAAACATTGATGAGAGAAACACCGACCAGCTGCCTCCTGCCCACCTCCTACTGGGATTGCACCTACAACCAAGGTACATGCCCTTGACCGGAATCGAACCTGGGACCCTTCAGTCCACAGGCCGGTGCTCTATCTACCAAGCCAAACTGGTTAGGGCCATTCATGTGTTTTAAAAATGAGAACAGGTCTTCAGATTGATACTCTGTTTTGGATGTGAAGGGATCCAACCAAGACATTCACCTGAAACGAAGGTGAACTTTTCCATAGAACTGGGCTCTTGGCGTACCTGTAAAGAAAACCAGATTTTCCTTCAGAGGCAATTACAAGTTTCTTTCAGCACATGCTCTAGTGCTGTTATATGAAAAAGCTATATTGTGCTATTTAATATGAACCAGTTGCATATTTGCTGAACGTTGGATAGTGAAAGTTACTTTTGTGTTGTGATGCTCTGCTTTCTAAAAAAGAATTTAGTAGGAGGAGCAGTTCTCCACTTAGGCCATTTCTGGTTTGAAAAATAAAAACATCATCACCAGGTAGGAGGAAAGTTTTCTTTCTGTTTTTATTTCAGGAAAATGTATAATTATAAAAATATGTTACTTAGAATTGTTTATTTTCTTATTAGTAGGTACAAGTAGTCAAGTTTCTTCCTTAAGAAGACCAGAGGAGGATGATATGGCTTTCTTTGAAAGACGATACCAGGAAAGGGTAAGTCTGTGCAGAAATCTGCTTACGTTAAGCCGTTACTAGCACCAGAGACACCATGGAACAATTAAATACTGATTGTGCATTGTCCTGAAAGATAATTTGTGAAGTGTTTACTTATAGGTGGTGTTAGGCCATGGGGCTTACTTAGAACAATTCAGAGAGAAACAGGGCTGATGAGTAATATGATAATACACTCGTTAATTTATGGAGCTCATTAAGATTGACTAAATATACAAATAAAAGTGTCAGTAATAACCATCAACCATCAGCAGATTTGTAAATGATGTGTGTCTTGAATTCATAATATGTAGTGGTTCTTCCTCTTAGCGACTTCTAGGTTTACCCGTAGTGAAGTTAAAATTATTCAATAGCCTGTAAGAAACAGAACATGAATCATACATGCATTTTAGCGTTTTCTAGGGCTCAACAACTATTTATTAAAGTGTTCCTAGGTTTCAGGAATGATAATGTTCGCCAGTTCTCCACCGCACTGTAAACTCCTTAGGACTAAGTGTAGTCTTTTATTCATCAGAACTGAGTACAGCACCTTGTACACGATAAGTTTTCAATAAATGTTTATGGAAAAACCCCCACATCATTGATATTCCTTTCACATGTGTCATCTGATCACACATTTCATGCAGTGTTCATATTTGAGAGTTTTGTTTTTTGTTTATAGATGGATGGAAGGATGTTGGCTTAATGAGGTTTGGGGGTGTTACCCAGCCTTATGGCACATTCCTCAAAGTGCTTTCTTTAGGATTATTTTATCGTTGCCTTGTGGGCATTTTGACTAATAGGAAAATAACCTCATTTGTTAGGAGAGATAAAAAAAAAGTATAAACAAAATAGTAAATCATAAAATTTGATAAAAGTAATATAAGGTATTTCACTAACTAGGCAGTAAGTGCCATGAAAGAAAAGACATTCTTGTCAATTTTGTCCTAACAACTCTCAGACAAAAAGATGAAGAAAAAGAAGACTACTG
This sequence comes from Vespertilio murinus, assembly GCA_963924515.1. NCBI lineage: Eukaryota > Metazoa > Chordata > Mammalia > Chiroptera > Vespertilionidae > Vespertilio > Vespertilio murinus. The sequence goes on along the minus strand of OZ004712.1, from coordinate 11,049,486 downwards.
TATAAATTACCTTCCAAGCCAAGAGGAAGTAAGTAGGGGACAGAGATAAGCTTGGTTTTCCTGCTGAGGAATTGTGAGGTAGCGGGGAGAGCCCTCGTATGACTTAGGCAGTGGTGCTGCCTCGGAGTGGGTGTGTGTGAGTGGTAGGAAGAGGCAGGTGGGTTTTGTGTTCTATGTTTTTGTTTTTGTTTTCCCCCCTGTGGAAAGGGCTATATGTTTCTAAAAGGTGGGAAGGCTGCTGCTTAAGATATGCAAGCTTCGTTGCTGCAGTTTCAGTGGCGGAGGACGGAGGACGGCCTTTAGGAAGGGAACTGTGCAAATGCAGCAGCAAGGACGATAGGAAACTACCCTTGAAGCAGCCCGCATTCCAGAAATAGCCGGCTGGCTTAGGTGTGTTCTGTGAGTGGATGTGTTTAGGCTGGTGGAAGGGTAGGTATCTCAGCTTTTAGAAAACAATATACAATGGCCTTTAAAATTATATTTATTCATTTTCTCCAAAGAAGTACTTACACATTCTTTTTATTAAAATGCTTCTGTAAAGTTGAATTCAAACTGTATTTTTAAAATGCAGTGAGGTCCCTTCAACTCTCAGATTTTGGCATTAGTATTCAGTAGCTTAATATCTGCCACATGACTGTGTGACGTGGCTGTGGTTAAGTAAAACATGAATCCAAATGAGGTATGTGCAACCTTTTCTTTCTTTAGAATGTTGTACAAATTATTCTACCAACTAATATTTTACATTTACAGATAAAAATGGAAAAGGCTGCCAAGCACAAAGGAAAAGCACCAGTGCCGTCAAAAACGAAGCCTTCGTGAAGATTACTGGGGAAATTAAATCATCATCCAAATATATCTATTTTTGTGTGTTTATTTAAATATGTTTAAATTGTTCATTGTCTTTTAAATTGTTTACTTCTGTTAGTATATAAGATGCCTTTTTGGATATTTTCTTAATTTAAATAAGTGAAATACCTTATATTACTTTTATCAAATTTTATGATTTACTATTTTGTTTATACCGGTCCTTTTTTTTTAATCTCTCCTATCAAATGAGGTTATTTTCCTATTAGTCAAAAGAATAGTACATATCTTTAGTCTATCTTAATTTAACTTTTTCAAAGTATGTATCTAAAAATTAAAGTTGGCCTTGGCTGGTGTGGCTCAGTTGGTTGAGTGCCATCCTGTGGCCTGAAACATCCCCGGCTCCGTTCCCGGTCAGGGCCATGCCCAGGTTGCAGTTCCATCCCTGGCCTGGGGGTGCACAGGAGGCAGCTGATCAATGTTTCTCGCTCACATTGTTGTGACTGAGGTTTTTGAACAAATATATGGGGCCACTGTTTCAAAATAGTAAGTTAAAATGATCAATTTTTTGTTTCTTCAAACTTTGTAATGTTGATTTATGTTTTTAATAAAAAGCTATTTCAAAATTATATAACCATTTTCTAGCAGTATCTCCTGATTTTTAGGTGGTTTTGTTAACTGTGCCTCGCATGTAACTGTATTGACCCCTCTCGTGTCCACTTCAAAATCTCTGCGCCCTGCCTCGTCCTCCAGTCCTGCTGTGGAACACTTCCACGCAGGCGTCTGTACTGGGGCCATGTCAAGCCCCTCCAGGAATCCATTGACACTGTGGCTTGGGATACGCACTGGAACCCTTTGCATCATCCGTGTGTAAAAGACATGGGGGAGTTAATGACGTTGGGACCACCCTTGACTAGCCCCCGGGGGAAGCCAATATATAAACACTCCTCGTCTGTCTGTCTGCTGGGAAGGCCGTCCTGAGATGCCTCTCAGAAGCTTCCCCAGTCACCCCAACAGTGGCCACCTTCATAATGCATCCTTATTCTAGCTTTCTCTCCCCCCCTTTCCCCGATCCCTTCGCTTTGGTCCTGTGGGGGAGAGGCTGTTCCATGACGTGACTGCTGCAGGCCCACAAGATGGACGTGGGCCAGAACAGAGAGTGCTTCCCGTAAACCCTCTCAGACCGTCTGATCACAATCGGTACTTTCCTCCTGACGCACACCAGAGCCTCTCCCGTGTCCCCTGTCGTGCTGGTTCCTGGAACAGGCCACAGTCCTGACCTGGCAACTATGCACGGCATTTTCCCCGCACCCGGGACCACTGACGTACCAGCACCCGCGTCCATCTCGCCCTTTTCTGTGTAATCCTCTGGTGCCTGGGGGATGCCCACTTCCTTCCGCAGCCGCCCACACCAAGACATGCCCGGTCTGTACGTTTCCCCGAATAAACCGTTAACTGCCAGACCCCAGGGGCCTGCCTCTTTCTTTGGTCCTTCCCTGCCCTCCTCTCAGGCTTGGGGCTTTTTCGTGGGAATATGTGTACCAACAGGTCCTCTAAGATCACTTTCCAAATACATTACCTGTACGTATGAACATTGGTCTTAGGCTTTGCGTTGGGTTGGGGCGGTGGGGTTCAACCAGGCTAAGAGGGGGATCAGGAACTTAACAAAACTTCAGGATGGGGCTCTGGGACCAGATCCTTCACCGAACAGATGACAACGAAGACCCCCCCGGTGTGGGTGAGGGGACGCTGATGGCACCTGGCAGGAAGCGTCACAGTCAGTGCGGGAGGAAGGGAACTTGTTAGGCCACGCAGTAGCTGTGGCATGACAGTGGAAAAGGACGGGTGGAAACGACAAAGACTGAGATCTTTAGCAACCTTGAACAAGGAAAATGACATAGGCTCATGCTAGCTGCCTACCTCAAGGCATGCCGTCAACGCCTGAGTGCCTCGATGGCTCCCTTTACGGAAAGCCCGCCTCATCTCCCGCGATGCAGACAGTCTGCGCTGACAGCTGGCCCCCAGTTAGTAGTAAAGTGCCATGGCTGCGAAGGAAGTGATGCACAGCTTCGATCATCCCCTCCAACCAAGGCTGCCTGCTGATAGGATGAGCCTGCCCCCCCCCCCCCCCCCCCCCAATCACAGGAGTGCCGCGCCAGCACAGCCAAGGGTTGCGGGAGCCTGAGGGAGGGTCGGGGAGGGATGAAGAGAAGACAGAGAATAAGCTGGATCTACTTGGTGGATCTTCTGTGCCTGGCTGAGGCCACAGAACAGATCCAGACTGCAAACTGATGCTTTATTTTACAGTCAGAGGAAAACAAGGTAATTTACAAGGTTCTTATAAGTTTCACTTGTTTTGGCAGCACTTGCTGCACCTCCCACAGCCCATTAGCTACCAGTAAAGATCTACGGAGCAATCACAAGATCCAGCTTAATTATGCTGAGAGGGCTGTGCCCTCTAAGCTGGGACTTGCTTGCGGCTTTGCCAGCAGGTCAGTCGGAGGCTTAGCCCTAGAACCGCTCTCCCTCCACACAGGATGGGGACATTTGGGTTGGTGAGCCTGACCTTGAACCCTTGGGTTTTCTTGAACTTCTGAATTGGCAGAAGCAGCCTTTCTGCTTTTGGTAGAGGAGGTCAGCCTGTGCGTGCCTGGAGATCCTGCAGAAACTTTAAGGCACTTGCATTGTAAGGTGACACCTGTCTTCCTGCCACCTCTCATTGACTTCAAACTGATCACTAGGATCAGGTCTCACATACCCTGGGGGAGGGGGAGGCATTCAGTCCTTCCTATATGATGGGAAGGGAATGTCCAGCTCCCAGGCCGTATAAGCCTCGAGAAATCATTTGGTCTGGCTGTGCCAAGGCATTAGGGGTGAGTTAATTAAATGTCTGACCAAATGTAGCAGGCTAATTTTTTTTTAAAATATATATATATTTTATTGATTTTTTTACAGAGAGGAAGGGAGAGGGATAGAGGGTTAGAAACATCAATGAGAGAGAATCATCGATCAGCTGCCTCTTGCATACACCCCACTGGGGATGTGCCCGCAACCAAGGTACATGCCCTTGACCGGAATCGAACCTGGGACCTTTCAGTCCGCAGGCCGACGCTCTATCCATTGAGCCAAACCGGTTTCGGCAGCAGGCTAATTTTTAAGTTGGTAATTTTGTATGGCCCAAGAATGATGTGATAAATATCCAAATGGCCCTTGGCAGAAAATAAAGTTTCCCCACGCCCACTTTAGGATCTGTTACAGTCTGAATCGCAGGTTCTGGTTAAAAGGTATTGGCAGGAAATGTGTCCAGGGGTAGATCTCGAGGGTGTTGGATGGGGGGTGGAGGGCTTTCTAGGAGAGAGTGACATGGACATCCATCTGTAAAGAAATAATGCTTTGCATCTTACAAAAAGTCAACTCAAAAAAGACTTTCTAAATGTAAAACCTAAACATGTAAAACTTCTAGAAAATATAGGAGAAACCTTTTGTATTCTGGGTTAGCCAGAGACTTCTTAGAAACGAGACAAAAGCATGATCCATAAAAGACAAAAATGATAAACTGTATTTCATCAAAGGCTCTTTGAAATACTCTCTTTTAGAGAATGAAAAGTCACAAACTGGGAGAAAATCTTTGCAAATCTGAAAGAATTCTGTCCACAGTATATAAAGAACTGCAAAACTCAACAAGAAAACAAAAAAATAGGAAACATTTTGAACAGACACTTCATCTAAGAAGCTATATAGATAGAAAATAAAAGATACTCAAATATTTTTAGTCAATAGAGAAATTCACTATACATAAAATGTCTGAGCTTAAAAATACTGATCATAAAAAATGATGGTGTGGATATAGAGCAGGGGTGGGCAAACTTTTTGACTCGAGGGCCACAATGGGTTCTTAAACTGGACCGGAGGGCCAGAACAAAAGCAACCTGACCATGCTGGCACTCTCATCTTGGGCTGCTGGTGAAGGAGCGGAGGGGAGAGCAAGAGAACCCTCCGCTCTTTTGGCTCTGCGGGCCGGATAGAACAGCTTAACGGGCCGAATCCGGCCCACGGGCCGTAGTTTGCCCACGGCTGATATAGAGCAACTACAACTCTTGAACACTGTTGGTGGGGATATAAAATACTAAAACTACTTTGTAAAACAGCCTAGCGGTTTCCTAAGAAGTTAAACACACTCAACTTATAAGACCTTACTTTTCTACTCCTTTATATCAACCCAACAGAAATGGAAACATTTGCCCATACAGATACCTTATTGTCCATAGCAGCTTTATTTGAAACAATCCCAAACTAGAAACAATCTAAATGTCTCTCAAAAGTAGATAAATTGTATTGTAATCATTCAATGGAATAGTGCTTAGTGACAACAAACCATTCATACAGGTGACAAAATAGATGACTTTCAAGAAAATCATGCTGAATGAAAGAAACCAGAGAAATCGTAGGTATTGTATGATTTCATTAACATAGAATTGTAGAAAATGCACACTAATGTATGGTGACAGAGAGCAGAATCTGCCACTTGGGGTAGGTAGGAGAGCCAAATAGAGGGAACATTTTTTGGGCAAATGAAATGATTATCATCTTGATTATGAAGATGATTTCAACAGTGTATATGTTAGATTTAATCAAATTGTGCATTTTCTTTTTTAAAATATATTTTATTGATTTTTTACAGAGATGAAGGGAGAGAGAGAGAGAGTTAGAAACATTTATGAGAGACATCCATCAGCTGCCTCCTGCACACCTCCTACCCGGGATGTGCCCGCAACCAAGGTACATGCCCTTAACCGGAATGGAACCTGGGATCCTTCAGTCCGCAGGCTGTTGCTGTATCCACTGAGCCAAACCCGTTTCAGCAAATTGTGCATTTTCAGTACTTGCAGCTTATTGTTAATTACACCTCAATCAAGGAATTAAATTAATGGAGATAATCTTAACTGTTGTGCAAGGTTTGCCACAAACTGTATTATGTGTATATAACCAGACACCTCAACTATATTAATGTACCCCCTTTCCTCCCCCCCCCCCCCCCCCATTGAAGCGGTGGAAAAAGCCGCCAGACAAGAGACAAATAGAGGCTGGGTCTAGAATGCTTGTGAAGCTGCGAATCTGAAAACATTAAAAAAAAATTTATTGATTTTTCCACAGAGAGGAAGGGAGAGCGATAGAGAGCTAGAAACATCGATGAGAGAGAAACATCGATCAGCTGTCTCTTGCACACCCTCTACTGGGGATGTTCCCGCAACCAACGTACATGCCCTTGACCGGAATCGAACCTGGGACCTTTCAGTCCGCAAACCGATGCTCTATCCACTGAGCCAAACCAATTTCAACCTGAAAACATTTTCATGCGCCAAGGCCATTTTCCCCTTACCCTCTTGCAAAACTAAGGTCGGCACTTTTCTGATTTCGCTGTTTTAAAATTGGAACCAGCTCGAACAAATTAGGACCGAGCCCAACATTCACGCCGCTACTGGACGCCTCGCGGACGGACCCTGCCTTTACCCGCAGGTGCGAGGCCGCCCCCTCCACCCCCGCACCCCTCCACCCTGCGAGGTCACCCCCTCCACCCCCGCACCCCTCCACCCTAGGCCTCCGCATCTCCCCCACCTCCCCCCGCAACCCCGCCGCACGCAGTCCGGCAGTCCTGGCGCAGGGCTCTTCGCGTGCGTGGCCCCGCCCACCGCCCCGCGCCCGGCCTCGGCGGCGGCCACGTGGCTGCGGGCACGCGGGCGCCGGAGCGGGATGGCGCAGGGCGGTGTGCGCAGGCGCCAGGTGAGCGGGATGGCGCTGGGCGGTGTGCGCAGGCGCCAGGTGAGCGGGATGGCGCAGGGCGGTGTGCGCAGGCGCCAGGTGAGCGGGATGGCGCAGGGCGGTGTGCGCAGGCGCCACCTGGAGCCGCAGCGGCCGCGGCTCGCGCGGTGAGTCCGTGCGGGGCCGCGGGCGGAGGCGGGCGGCGTGGCGGGAGAGGGCTGCGGGCCCAGCATGTGGGGCTGGGAACACGCTCCCGGCGACTGTGCGGCGGCCGAGAGTGCGAGGTCAGTGGTCGCCCTCCGGCCGGGGCGGTGGCGGCGGCGGCTTCCCGGACCCCGGCGCGGCCGCGGGCGCCGGTTAGGCCCCGGGAGGGCGAGGCCCGCCGCCCGGCCGGCCTGCCCTTGGCCTCGGCCTGCCCGGCCCTCGAGCCGGCCCAGTGGCGAGGGCGCGGCCGGCCCGGCCCAGAGGCGGGGTCTGCTGGCACCGAGAGGAATTCCCGCTCTGCGCCGTGTGAACTTCGAAATCTCGACAGCCGAGTAGTTGTCGGGAGCCGCCCGGACCCACTCCAAATGGCCGCCCCGAACTGGGGGTTGGCGAGCGCCCCTTGTAACCCAGGTTTGCAGGAAAGTCGTTTTGACCTCCCCCCCACCTTAAAATAAGATTTTTAATATATATTTAATTATTATTATTATATTTTACAGAGAGGAAGAGAGAGGGATAGAGAGAAACATCGATGAGAGAGAATCATCAGATCAGCTGCCTCTGCACACCCCCTACCGGGGATGTGCCCACAACCAAGGGACATGCCCCTGACCGGAATCGAACCGGGGACCTTTCAGTCCGCAGGCCAACGCTCTATCCACTGAGCCAAACCCGTTTCGGCTTAAAATAAGATTTAAAACGAGTCTAGAAAAAGCTTCTTAGGTGGCTGGTGGGATTTCCAAAGCCAACATTTTCACTTTTTTACTAAATTGAACTCCCGGTGTCCTTAAACTGACTCCAGCTTGGTTTTATATTTTGTGCTCAACTTAAAAGTTACCTGTTGAGCAGTATTAGAGGAAAGATCCTTGTTTTGGAAATGTTTTGATTAGTGTATGTGGGGAAAAAAAGTTCTTAAAACTGTAACAGAAAGTTAGGAGACAAAAATTAAAAAAATTATGACCTCCCCGCATCCCCAGAGTTAATTTTTATCTCAGAGAACATTTTAAACTTCGGTATAGTTAGATAACTTTAAACTCTCTTAAAATATATACTTTCGGTTTTCTTTAAAGGAGTGATATTTATGCATGTAAAGTGCAATATCATAGTGTATTAAGTGTAAAATTATAAAGCAGAGGGTATTTTGAAATATTTTGCAATTGGCAAAGTTTGTGTAATATAAAATTATTATTATTTTAATCCTCATCTGAGGATGTCTTTATTGATTTTAGAGAGGGAGGAAGGTGAGGGGCGGGGAGAGGAGGAGAGAGGAGAGAAACATGGATGGGTTGCCTCCTGTAAGCACCCTGACTGGGGATCGAACCCTCAACCTTTTGATGTACAAGTTGATGCTTCAAATTGAGTTTTCCAGCCAGGGCTGAAAATTATTTTTTTGAAATAATGGGAAAAAGGTGATTCTTTTTGTAAGTCTCTAATTGCAACATATCTTCAAAAGCAGAAGCCACTGTATCTTTTAAATAAAATGGATTACCAGTTTGAGGCATTTGTTCTTTTTATATTTGTTGTGTTTCTTCTTGTTTAAATTATATAAGGCCTGCTCTTGTTTTGGGAGGACATCAATTAGTTTAAAAGAATATGCACACTGTTATGAAGTATTGATTTATGTAACTGATCACGATGTGCATGAATTATCCACTTTGGTGTAAATTGTTAAAATTTTGCTAAAGAGATAATTTTAAAGATGGTGTTTGTATATAGTGAAATCGGAAAATAACTATACTAAAAACAAAATAATTATTGAACAAATATTTTTTAGGTATTTTTAAATGTAGAGTTGAATTTTGATAACTTTGTTTAGTGCAAAACATATTTGTAGGAACTTGAAGATTAGTCTTTTTTCCCCACTGCTAATGGACAATTAGAACCTAATTCAAGATATTGCATTGTTTTAGTTTTTCAGGAATTGTCCAAATGGATGAAGATATACATTTCAATAAAGGTACTTACACTAAAAATTATTTTTGGATGTAAAAGTTAGATGATCTTGATTAATTTCTAATTTTCTTCGAATTGTGATTTGGTTTTAGTTGAAGATGTGGTTGGAAGTCATGTGGAAGATGCAGTAACATTTTGGGCCCAGGTAAATAGCAGCCTGGTTGATTTTCTTTCACCTTCCTTCCCCCACTAACAAAAATAAAAACAAAAATCCCAGAATATATCATTGTCATTCTCAGTTTCTAACCTTTATTGATAATCATTTAACTCAAGGCATTACTAGAAGACAAATGGCTACAGCTGGAGCTTAATACCTGTGTTCTGAGTTGAATGTGCATAATATACTAAGTATAAGCAAACAAGAGTGTAATCATGGTTCAGAATTACATTGAATTTGCCGAAACCGGTTTGGCTCAGTGGAGAGAGCGTCGGCCTTCGGACTGAAAGGTCCCAGGTTCGATTCCGGTCAAGGGCATGTACCTTGGTTGCGGGCACATCCCCAGTAGGGGGTGTGCAAGAGGCAGCTGATCGATGATTCTCTCTCATTGATGTTTCTAACTCTCTATCCCTCTCTCTTCCTCTCTGTAAAAAATCAATAAAAAAAAAATATATATATAGAATTACATTGAATTTAACACCAGTGATCTAGGCTGCAGAAATTACTGAAGATGCTGAGAGATTTTTATTTGTGAAGTTACAGCTCCATCTAGTGATATTTTATAAGATTGTTTCTTGAAAGATAATCTGCCATTTCCCCCTAATGGTTTAATTTTGAATTTGATTTACAATGTCTTTCTCATTGCAAAATTGGAAGTAGTAATGAAGTATTCGTAAGTTTCTATTAATAGTAAGGCTTCAAGTCAGATATGTTTATTCAGATTTAAATAAAAAGCCAGATACCAAAGTTCATGTGTTCCTGAATTTAAGATGGTGAATCCCTTTAGCGAACATAATTTTGTGAACTACACATGAAGGGAAGGGAATGATATTTCTTTGTACTTCCTACAGCATAAGAAGTCCTTATTTTTTTTAAAAAAATACATTTTTCATTGATTTTTACAGAGAGGAAGGGAGAGGGATAGAGAGTTAGAAACATCGATGAGAGAGAAACATGGATCAGCTGCCTCCTGCACACTCCCTACTGGGGATGTGCCCATAACCAAGGTACATGCCCTTGACAGGAATAAACCTGGGACCTTTCAGTCCACAGGTCGACGCTCTATCTACTGAGCCAAACCAGTTAGGGCGAGAAGTTCTATTTTGTGTGGGTGGAGTGAATTGGCAATGTGGGAAATAGAATTTATGGGGAAAAAAGTTATAGAAGAATCTGATTAACCCAGAGTTCTCAAGTCTGTCTAGAAAACATCGGAGAAGGAGAACTTGTGGCAGATTTGTCTCTGGATTTTCTAAAGTGTCCACATGTCCCAGTTCTATGTCCTTTGTATTAATAGCATAGCATCTTTGTCACTCTCAACAGAGTCCCCTGTTGAATGATAAATTATGTTTAAGCTCATTATATAGGAACAACATTTATTAGTTCTATCCAGTAGAATAATATGAAGCATATGAATAATTTAAAATTCAGCAGACAGATGGATTCTCTTAAATTGGTAGTGATATTGAAGAAGTGAAGTATCCTGTTCAGCACATCTTATTGGGAATTCATGATACTGATATACCTCATTATTGATGACAGTAACCTTGATCCATTTGGTTATGGCTGAAACTGCTAAGTCTCTTCACTGTAAAGTTACTATTTTTCCTTTTGCAGTTAATAAGTGTTTTAGAGGGAGCTACATTGAGACTAATCTTGTTTCTCTTCAATGCTGCACCCACAAATTTTATTATTAGTATGATGCGTACCAAATGATGTTTCTATTTCCCTCATTCCTTCTACATTTATTAATTGGAATTCTGTAAGGAAGAGTTGTCTGTTTTCCACCATTTATTTGATGATTTATATTAATATGGACAGTGGATATATATATTCTATGGGATATAATCAGTACTATATTTTCATTTGGCTATTGCATCCTTTAAATATATACCCATTTTTTTTAAAAAAAATAGCATTTCTTTACTTTCTGGTCCCACCAGATATTACAGGATTGTCTTTTACTTCCCTTTTCTACCCCTGGAATCAACCTCTCCAAGGAACATTGGTTCCTTTTATTGGAGAATGGTGTTTAGAAATCAAAATGTCCTTCTTGCTACTGAAATGTCATTGTGTCTAGGCCAGCCGTGGGCAAACTACAGCCCACGGGCCGGATCCGTGGAGCCGAAAGAGCGGAGGGTTCTCTTGCTCTCCCCTCCGCTCCTTCACCAGCAGCCCAAGAGGAGAGTGCCAGCATGGTCAGGTTGCTTTTGTTCCGGCCCTCTGGTCCAGTGTAAGAACCCATTGTGGCCCTCGAGTCAAAAAGTTTGCCCACCCCTGGTCTAATGCCTTCTCAGTAGACAGCTAGAAAAGCTATCTTATGTAATAAAAGCCCAACGACCGGAACAGCAGAATGACCAGAGATAGAATGACCGTTGGCCCCTCACCCTGGCCAACCCCACTCCCCAGCAGGGACCCCCCCACCCTGATTGGGAGTGGGGCCGGCCTGCAAACCACTTGTGGCCCCTTGCCCTGGCGGGTCCCGCCCCCCAACAGGTACCCCCGCCCCGATCCAGGGCCCCCATCAGGGCAGGCTGGCCGGCCCCCACCCATGCACCGGGCCTCTATCCTATATAATAAAAGGGTAATTGACTCTAATGGCAGAATAACCAGAGGGACCACTTGACCAGTCACTGTGAAGCGCACTGACCGCCTTTCTGTCCTTTTCTCTGGCCAGCAGGCTCCGATTGCCCAATGGCAGATGGGGACCTGGGGGTGGGTGGCTCCAGGCCAAGGGCCCCGCCCCACACATACAGGGCAACCCACGTGGCAGGGCTGGCGAGGGTGGGAACAGCCTGCCTCTCAGTCCTTTCCCCCAGCCATCAGGCTCCCAATTGTCGGATGGCAGAACCGGGGTGGGTGGCCTCCGGGGGCGGGGGGGATGGTGGAAGAGCTGGCGAGTAGGCAAAACGGCTGACCTCTAGGTTCCTCCCCCTGCCTGCTGGCACCCATTACCTGATGGCAAACAGAAAACCGAGGGGGGGCAACAAGGGAGGTAACAGGGCAGGGTCAACTGCAGGCAGCCAGGGAAGATGGCCCTGACCATAGCTAGGCCTAGGTCACCTGCGCATGAATTTTGTGCGCTGGGCCTCTAGTATACATACAAGAACTCACTCATATACACATCTGTATTTCTCTTTATCTATGTGTGTCTCCTATATATGCACAAATACATACAAACATAATGCACACACATGCACCAATACATGTATGTTATGAGTTCATTCTGATACCTTCCAGTTCTAGTCTAACACTGTAGATTTATTTAGCCTTTCTTATTTGTAATTTCTTCCTGCTCTCATTATTTACAGTATATTTACTTATTTGTTCAATTCTAGGATATACCTAATTTCAAACTATTATCCCAAGAATCTGTAAGAAATGAATTTACTAACTAGATTACAGTATTTGTGTATAGGGGAATGTATACTTTTGAAATTATGTTTCCTTTACACAATAACAAATATATAAGAAGACTTAAGTCATTAGACTAAAATATGCTATATACTTTGAGCAATTAAAGTTTGACTTAAAGTAAAATCCAGAGACAATTGTTTAAATTTACCTCTTTATATTAATAATAATTTGGTATCTTGGTTTGAATAGCAAGTAATTTGAACGCATTGGGAAGTAAACATTTTCTATAGCCCAGTCCCATTTTTTATAAAGAACTCATCTGAATTATGAAAAACTGACATAAGAATTTGATTTAATTTCCAAATGCTCTAAAATCTTAAGTATTATGCTTAGTGGAACCCTTAATTGGATAACATCAAATAATATTTTACCGAATCATACTATATCTGTTCTTCTTTCTAGAGTATCAGTAGAAATGAGGATATTATGAAGATCGGTTGCTCACTGTCTGAAGTTTGTCCTCATGCCAATTCAGTTTTTGGGAATCTTGACCTAAAGAAGGTGAGTCAGATTCTTGGATATAATTACCCCATCTGTCATGTTAATCTTTCCTATACCTTAAATTTTATAGTTTTTGAAAATTTTGATATACTTGAAAGGAAGAGGCAAAATGCTAGAATATGTATAAAGTGTAGTCATAGTAATTTTTTTCTATTGAAATACTTATGGACTATCTGCTGTGTGCCAGGCACCGTGTTAAGCATGGAATATACACTGGTAAACAAAGTAAGAGTCCGTGTGTGAATTTAAGGAGGCACTCACACAAGTGCAGAGTTGGTCCCTAGAGTGAGTGAGTGAGTGCCTCTTTAAACTGTGTGTGTTGTGTGCCTTGCTTAGTTAAATGAGAGTTAGATGTCTGTATTCTAATATGGAATTAGATGCAAAATAGCATATATAAGAATAGCTCATTTGTGTAAAAATGTGTAAACATATATCCTAGTGTATATGAAGCACTAGTGTAAAAGTAAAATTACTTTCAAGAGGCTCATGTTGAAGAGGATTGGGAAGGAAGTCTTATTCTTTACCCTTTTCAATACATTTTGATTTTCTTCTAATAATATGCCTCTATAGTCTTATTTTAAAATTATTAAACCCCAATGGAATATATAAAAATGTGTGAAACGAAGACATTTAGAAGGAAGGAAACAATGTAGCTTGGAGTTGAGCATCAGAATGGAGAAAGAAATTCAATTTGTAAAGTTTTTAGTTTTTTTTAAAGCATCCTTGTAGTCTGTGACTGTTTGATAGTGTTAAAAATTAAGACACAGCTGCTTTTCTTTTGTTGAATGCAAAATCAACTACTTGCTTAACAAAAAATGTAAACAAATTTCATTAATAGACTTATAAATAATTACTCAGTCATCCCTGATTATCCACAAATGGATTATACTTTGTAAATTTTCTTTAGTGGTTGAGTGGCTCTCTCCTTCTCACAATGTAAGCAGGTTATAAGCTGGAAAGAAGCTTGGGACCGGGCACAGTGGGGTTGTGTTTAAAGACAAATACTTATGTTTGGGATAGACTTGTATATGATGATAACTTCAGGTTACTCAAATTGGTTGGGTCCTAGCTCTATCCTGGATATGAAGTGTCCCCACCTTTACCTAAACTGGCTTGCAATGACATACCATTTCTGTCACCTGCCTTATATCCAATGTTAGTTTTATTAGTATAACTAGGGGCCCAGTGAAAGTAATTGTGGGCCGTGAGGCTGCAGTGGGCATAGGGGTGGGTCTCGGCCCAACCTCCACGCCCCTACCCGGCCCTTCCAGCCACAGCCCCACTTCCACCCCCACCACTCCCACCGCCACCACTCCCACCCCCACCACTCCCACATGCTGAGGGTGCCAGACCTCCCCGCTCGCACCTACTGACTGCAATTGGGGCTGGTGCCAGCAATGGGTGCAAGCAGCTGCTGCTGCCCTGATTACCTCTCAGGAGCAGGGGGAGGTGGAGAAGCCCTCAGGGGTGATTGGGGCTGGCAGCCGCCCCTCACATCTGCTGATGGCGCTGAGCAATTGGGGTCAGCGCTGGGCACCAGCCATACGTGCCCTTTCTTGCCTTCCAGTTGAATGTTAATGTTAGCTGAGGGAACCACAGTCAAGTGCTAATTGAACACACTTATTCTTTGTAGCTTTTGCTTTGGTAGATATCCATGTGTCTCAATTGCCTTGTACTTTGTTGCCTTGTGGAATTAAAAAATTTAAGTTTCACACAGTTTATTCCTTTTGCTTTAAAATCTATGAATTTGTCTTAGTTCAGAGTGATAGGCTTAAAATTAGTCTTACTCTGTCACTCAACCTTTTTTTCATTATGCCTTTCTAAAGTATTTTTCCTCCTAATGGATCTCTCTTTTCCAAGACATTTAAACATCACAGATAACTATAGAGCTGTTTATGTTTACAGGTAGGGTTGAACTTTGGAGGGCTAAAAGCCATTGTGATATCTATGATGCCTCCCCTCACCCCAAGAACCAGTTTTAACTTTCTTGGGGATATTTTCCCCATTGAGAATGAATGATTTAAAGTGATTTTCTGGGCTGTGCCAGCACAGCCAAGGGTTCAGCGAGCCTGAGGGAGGGTGGCGAAGGACGTAGAAAAACAAAGAGAATAAGATGGGTCTGGTGGACCTCCTGTGCCTGGCTGAGGCCATAGAAAGATCAGAGGTAAACAAGGTAGTGGTCACCATAGTTACCGTGTTCTTGTGCATTTCACTTGTTTTGGCAGCACTTGCTGCACCTCCCACAGCCCATTAGCTACTCAGGAGGATCTAGGGAGCTCATAAGGTCAAGCTTCATTATGCTAAGAGGGCTGTGCTCTCTAAACTGGGACTTGTTTGTGGCTTTGCCAACAGATCAGTGCGAGGCTAAGCCGCTTCCTACAATTTTCAACCGGGAGTGATTTTGTATTCTTCATTCCAAGGAGACTTGGGCAGTATCTGGAGACCTTTTAGGTTGTCACAACTGAGGGGTGTTACTGGTATCTTGTAGGTAGAGGCCAGGGGGATGTTGTTAAACATCCTGCAATGGACAGCCAACACCCCTCTGCCCCACCCTGCAAGGAATTAACCTGTCTCAAATGTCAGTGCTGCTGAGTTGAGAAATCGACTTAAAATATGTAATTTTTTATTTTTTATTAAACACTAGACGCTTGGTGCTGGGTGGGTGGGGGAGGGGTTCCTCAGCCTGGTCTTCACCCTTTTGCAGTCTGGGAGCCCTTGGTGGATGTTTGACTGACAGCTTGGACATGCTCCGGGCCTAAGCCATCACCAGAAATCCTTAGCACTACCATGGAAGCTGGCAACTGTGCTCGCCAGCCACTAGCCTGGCTTGTGGCTAAGCAGTGCTCCCCCTGTGGGAGCGCACTTACCACTAGGGGGCAGCTCCTGCGTTGAGTGTCTGCTCCCTGGTGATCAGTGTGCATCATAGTGACTAGTTAGTCTACCATTTGGTTGATTTACATATTATCCTTTTATTATATAGGAGGATAATTAAAATACTAATTTAAAATCAATGAAAGTCTGGTTTTAAATATATTATCTGATTTAATTTTATTTACTCAACAGTTCTAAACTTATGTATAGTAATTAAAGGTTAATATGCTAGTTAGACTGACGTCCTTCCAGACGTCATTCCAGATGTCCTTCTGGATGAAGCCCAGGCTGGAGCAAAGCCCAGGGCCCAGATGCCTGCCGGCAGCCAGAGGGATACAGCCCAGGGCCCGTGGGAAGGGAAGGCCTACTCTTGCACGAATTTTCGTGCATCGGGCCTCTAGTCTCTCTATAAAAGCCTCAGTGACTGACTCAAAGGATTGGGCTTCCTCCTGTCTGGATCAGGCCTGTGGGGATCGGGCTCCCTTCTGTCTGGATCAGGCCTGCAGGGTTTGGCTCCCTCTTTTCTGGATCGGACTGAAACCAGCTCTCTGACATCCCTGAGGGGCCCTGGACTGCAAGAGGGCACAGGCCAGGCGGAGGAACCCCACATGTGCTGGGCCTCTAGTATGTAAAATAAAAAGTATAAAAACCATTCTTGGCTGGTATGACATAAGGATACCACCATAATTAAGAATTAGACTTAAGTGGCATGTGCTTGGAATATTTGTTTAAAGAGCAATTATTTGTTTCAGTTATGTCTTCATATATTAAAACAGCATGATTTCAAGTCTTTAATGCTTGGGCATTTTTTTTTTTTTTTACTAAAGTATAGTTGACATACAATCAATATTAGTTTCAGATGTACAATATAGACATTTAACATTTTTGCTGATGAAGTGATCACCATTAAATCTAGTAACCATTTGTCACTGTATAAAGTTACAATATCATTGACTATATTTTCTATGCTGTACATTACATCCTCATGATTTATGTATTTTATAACTGGAAGTTTGTACTTCTTAGTTACTTTCACCCTTTTGACCCATTCCCTCACCCCTGCAACTATCAATTTGTTCTCTGTATCTATGAGTCTGTTCCTGATTGGTTTGTTTGGATTTTTAGATTTCACATATAAGTGAAATTATAGGTATTTGTCAGCATTTTTTGCCTGACACGTTGTTTCTTTGCTAAATATGTTTTTTAAATTAATTTTAGAAAGAGGAAGAGAAAGGCAGAGAGAGGGAGAAACATCTATGATGAGAATCATCAATTGGCTGCCTCCTGCACATCCCCTAATGGAGACTACAATCTGGGCCTGTGTCCTAACTGGGAATTGAACTGTGATTTCCTGGTTCATGGGTCAGTGCTCAACCACTGAGCCACCAGTCACTAGGCTGTCTGACTTATTTCACTCGGTGTAATACCTCCAGGTTCATCCATGCTGTTGGCACATAGCAAGATTTCATTTTTTATGGCTTAGTAATATTCCACTGTATATATATGTACCATATTATATATGTGGATACCTAGGTTGTTTCCATTTATTGGCTCTTGTAAATAATGCTGCAATGAACAAGGTGCCTTTATCTCCAAAGAATATGAAATTACTAATATTTTCCGCCTTTTTTAGTTGTCTGTTTTTTATCTTTCCTCCCCTCCCCAATTCCACCCCTCTTCTTTGAAGGGCAGAATAGCATAATGGACTCTGTAGTCAGATGTCTTAAGTTTGAATCCTGGTTCTGCTGCTAACTAGCTTATGACTTTAGTTTCTGCCTGTTCAGGTTATAAGAATAAAATAAGGTATAAATAAAGTACTTATTGACATGTAGTTAAGTGGTAACCACTATTTTCATCTACTTAACATGCTTTGATTAATTAAAATCCCAAATAATTGTACTTTTTTTTTCTCTTTGTAGATTTATGGTGGATTATTTTCTGAAGATAAATGTTGGTACAGATGCAAAATACTGAAACTCATCAGTGATGAAAAGGCAGGAATAAATGTTCAATTTTTCCTCCCTGAGGAATATTTATTCTGGTTATAAAATCTGGTGCTTACTTCACCCTTCATTGCTTATTCATAGTGGTAATAAGATCTGGTTCTGGGAATTTTTAAATGGATTAAAACTTTTTTTTTTTAACTAGTGAATATAAAAGAAATGTATTGCTTTAAAAAAAAAATCCAGGTCAGATTCAGGAACGTTCTTCTGAATTTATGTTGTCATATAATCACTCCAGATTGTCCAAGAATAGATTAAATAATTTTTGATGTTTTTGTGTATCTCAGTTTTTAATAATTATGTTTGATTTTTGCTGAGCAACTTTGAAAAGTTCCTTCTCTTAAGATTAAGTAGGGAAATAACATTTTATTGGTCCTAAAGTTATGTTTATCTCTTAGTTCATGTGCATATTGTTAATGAAGATTGGCTTGAAGCTTCCTCCTGTTTTGTTAAATGTGATGAATTTTCTTTGTGTTTAGCTATTTATTTTACTTATAAAGTGCACTTTGCAAAGCTGTGTAAATGCATCTCTCTAGGCTTTCCTTTATTGTGCATTTCAGTGGTGGTTTTCCTGGATTTAAAATATTTCATTTTATATATATATATGTATATATATATATATATATATATATATAATATTTTTCTTGTAACAAGGAAATGCTAAGATGAAACAATTTGAGTAATTTTTCAAATATCTTCAAATATCTCACATCTTATTACTGTCAAAGACAATGGTTTATCTTTTAAAAAAATACGTTTTATTGATTTTTTTTTGCAGAGAGAAAGGGAGAAGGATAGAGAATTAGAAACATAGATGAAAGAGAAACATCAATTCAGTTGCCTCCTGCACACCTCCTACTGGGGATGTGCCCTCAACCAAGGTACATACCCTTGACCGAAATTGAACCTGGGACCTTTCAATCTCAGGCTGACGCTCTATCCACTGAGCCATTGTTTCCCAAACTTCCCTCATGATGAGAATCACCTGGTGGAGTTGTTAAAATACAGATTCCTAAATCCCAACTAAGAAGTGCTAAACTAGAATTTTTGGGAACATATAGGTAGAATTGTATACTTTGGGAACATATAGGTAAAATTGTATACTAAACTTAGAGCACTAGTTAAGTATATAATTTTACCTATATGTTCCCAAAAATTCTAGTTTAGCACTTCTTAGTTGGGATTCAGGAATCTGTATTTTAACAACTCCACCAGGTGATTCTCATCATGAGGGAAGTTTGGGAAACACTGCACTGAGCCAAACCGGTCAGGGCGATAATGATTTATCTTAACGAAATAGAAATAGACCTTTCTGATAGAGTTTTTCTCCATAATTTGATAACTGTAGTTGCTATTTTGCATTTGCTTTTGATTTGGCTTTAACTTTTTAAATTAAGAAGCAAGCTGGCCTTTGGCCTTGTGATAAGGTATTTTATCTTTTTAAACAGATATAGAGCTGGAGGTAAAAGTGAAGTTGCTTCATTTTCAAGGTCTAATAGCTGGAGTAGGTTTAATTTTACAGGAAGTTTGATAACTCTGTCTTTTCAGCTTGAATTTAAGAATGTTGAATGATTTTAATATCCCAGGTAGGAGAGGGCCATAAGCTTCATTATATTTATTTAATGCCAGTTGATTAAAAACAAATCCAAAATGAGAATTGGTATTGTTGGAAGTAGTACTGTCTGATACCAAATATAGAATCACTAGGTTCTCACTGGACTATGGATTTTCCTTATTTTGAGGATATTTGCTATCTTGATTTATAGCTAATTAATAGAAAGCAAATTTTGTGGTTTCTTTGAGTCATTTAGTTCCTTATTAGCATTTGTTTCATTTTTTCCTTTCAGTGTCTGGTGAGATACATTGACTATGGAAATACTGAAATTCTAAATCGATCTGATATAGTTGAGATTCCTTTGGATCTGCAATTTTCTAGTGTTGCCAAAAAGTATAGACTTTGGGGACTACAGATTCCTTCTGGCCAAGAAGTTAACCAGTTTGATCAGGCACGTCACAGATTTTAAATATTTTTTTGTTAAAGGAAGTAAAATATAAGTTTAGTTAAATTTCACAGATTTTCTTTAATATAAAAGCTTGTATAAATAATAAAAAATATTCATGCACATGTGGAGTATATTTGCATAACAAGGTAAGCCCACTTCTATAAAGATTTAAGAATGAAAAATACAATTATTGGAAATATTGGGTGGAAACAAGAATAACAAGTTGGTGTAGCTGTTTTATGCCTTTTTCCCTCTTTCTTAGGGTAGAACCTTTCTGGGGAGCTTGATTTTTGAAAAGGAAATAAAAATGAGAATTAAAGCAACCTATCAAGATGGAACAGTTATTGCTCAGGCTGAGTATGGCACTGTGGATATAGGGGAAGAGGTGGCTAAGAAAGGATTTGCAGAAAAATGCAAACTCACGTCCAGCACTAACGTCTGTGAAGAACAGAAGCCAGATCCTGGTCAGCTTGTTCTCAGGAACCTCAAAGGCCCCATTCCTCTGTGGGGGCATAGGTCAAACCAGTCAACATTCAGCAGGCCAAAGGGGCGATTAAATGGGAGGCAGACACTTGACTCGAAGGATGAAAATGATGTAGGAAATCATGTGCCATTTCCAAAGTAAGACTTAGTGGGGTTTTAATCTTACCTAATATTTAATTCATGGTAGAAGCCCTTGTCATAGTAGAAGTCAACGGTTATGTTTTTGGAGTCCTTAGCTATGTCATGATTTTGGGGAATGATACTAATTATTTCTGTTTTTCTAAAACATGTATTATTCTTCTCTTTGGCAGGAATACTGTAAGAGCCATTTTGAAAGAAAATCATTACTGAAATGTTCAAAGTTCATATACCAACTATTCATGCCAACTCCTTTTTAATATTCTTATTTTTTGTTTTATATTTTTTAATTACAGTTTACATTTTTAAATAATTTTTTGCATTAGTTTCAGGTGTACAGCATCGTGGTTAGATAATCATATACTTTAAAAGTATTCCCCCTAATTTTCTACTGGTGCCATGCAGAGTGATTTCAGTATTATTGAATATACTTCCTATGCTGTACTTCACATCGCCATGACTGTTTTGTAACTACCAGTTTGTACTTAATCCCTTCACCTTCTTTACCCAGTCCCCCAGGTCCCCTCCCTTTTGGCAACAATCAGTTTGTTCTCTGTATCCATGAGCCTGTTTTAGTTTTATTTGTTTAGATAGGTATTTTGTTCTTTAGATTCCACATATAAGTGAATTCATATATTGTTTGTCTTTAGCTGACTGACTTCTTTCACTTAATATAATACCCTCTAGGTCCATCTATGCTATTGCAAATATTAAGATTCTTTTTTTATAACCAAGTAATATTCCATCATATATATATATATATATATATATATATATATATATATATATATATATCACAACTTTTAAAATCAAATCTTCTAAGCTGCCTCCTTAGCGCAGTAGGCAGCGAGTCAATCTCATAAAGTCCAACCTTCTATTGATGGGCATTTGGGTTGCTTCCATATCTGGCTATTATAAATAATGCTGCAAAGAACAGGGGTACATATATATTTTTTTTAAATTAGTGTTTTGGGTTTCTTTGACTACATACCTAGAAGTGGAATTGCTGGATTATAAGCAAGCCAACTCTCTTGAATATATTGATCAAAAATAGAACCTCCCCCTAAATCTGACTTATTCAGGGAAAGCTAGAATTTCAAATAAACTTTGAAGTTTTTCCTGTGGCTTTAGAAATATTTAAATGAGTTTTAGGGAATTGCCTTTTTTTTTTTTTAATCAAAAGAGTCTTGGTTCTTCCTATGAAAACTAATTGTGATGGAACTTGATTATTACAAAAGGAGTTCACTTTTTAGATAATTTTGAACCATAAGCTTGAAGTGGAAGCCACATTTGATGTTTATAAGTACCAAGCCATTCATATTTCTGTATCATGATCCAGGTCATGATGCCATATGTTAGGTGATGTAGCTATTTGTTGGGATATTTTCAGTGCTTTAGGAATAAAACTGTCAAATGGAGTGGAGGTGATGGTGAGGAGGGATTGGAAGAAACTGATACAGAGTGCTTTCTACAGTATTTGCTTGAGTTGATATTGCTGTGAAAAACTTGGAATATATATATATATATATATATATATATATATATATATATATGATTTATTTAAAAATATATTTTATTGATTTTTTACAGAGAGGAAGAGAGAGGGATAGAGAGTTAGAAACATCGATGAGAGAGAATCACCAATCAGCTGCCTCCTACACATCCCCAGTGCAGGAGGTACATGCTTAGAAAGAGCTGGTTGATGCAACCAAGGTACATGCCCTTGACCGGAATCGAACCTGGGACCCTTCAGTCCGCAGGCCGACGCTCTACCACTGAGCCAAACTGGTTTCGGCAGAATATATATTTTTTAAGAGTTGGTAGCATTGTTTCTGAAGTATAACTTTAATTATAAAATCTAATTTGCATTAAGATATTTTTTAGTGGTGGTCTAGGTAAAGTTTTAGAATAGTTTCCAAAATTAACTTTAAGATATATTAAGGTATAAAAAGCCTAACATAAATTAGTTTAGATTTCTGATCTCTGTAGCCTTATACAGTTTGGTTTTTAAAATGAGTGAATTTGTTTTTAACAGGGAATGTTTGGCTATTGGTGACTTTAATTTAGGGTCTAATGTCAGCCTGGCAAAAATTAAGCAGGACCAGAAACTGATTGAAGAAAATGAAAAGCTCAAAACAGAGAAGGAGGTTCTTCTCGAAAGTTGTAAGGCATTAGAATTGAAAGTAGAACAGACTGCCCAGGAACTGCAGGTATGGTATGCTCAGCGGCTTACGTAAGATAAAGAATGGCCAACTGGGATCTCCATATTCATCTGCTCTTCCTTGTTAAATTTTCTGTCATTTTCCCTTTCATTCCCCTTCTCTCCCCTCTTCATTCTCTCCTCCTTACTTTATATTGGTTTATAGATGAAATTTTTTTTCTTATACTCCAAACTTATCATTTTTGGATTTCATTGGATATTTAAAAGATTTATATTTATCCATTTACATTTCCTTTTATGTTTAGTATTTCCTGTCAGAGCACATACCTGGGTGTCCCTGCTTGGGGCACGTACAGAAGGCAACTGATGGTGTTTCCCTCTTACATAGTTGTCCCCCTCTTCTTCCTCTGCTTCCTCCCTCCCTTTCTCTTTCTAAGCATGTCCTCAGATTAAAGAAAACAAAACTTTTACAATGGAAAAATTTAAACATTTCTAAAATAGAGAATTGAAGAGCTGAGTAAAAGGGAGAGATTCATCAGGGAAGGAATGGGGTGGTGGTGGAGGTGGGGGTGGGAGTAGGGGACAGGGATGTCTCTTGCTTGGCATTTTTCTAGCACATGGATTTGGTCACCAGTCTGGAAGTTCCTCAAAACCTCATCATGAGTATTTTTGTTTTTTTTAAAAATCAAGGTTTCATCACATAGGCCTGATTGGTTAAATCATTGACCATTGATAATTTAAAAAAAAAGGCTACAAAGTTTCAATTACAGAAGATAAATAAATCTCAGATACTTGCTTCCAGCCAGCCCTGGCCTCTGCTCAAGGAGGTGCTGAAAAACACAAAAAAACAAACAAAAAAGAGGTGCTTGGGTCATGGGGGCTGATGGCCAGCCTGCAAACAGCCATTACCTCCTCCTCCAGGCTGGCCAGGCACACTAGCAGGGACCCCCACCTGAAGGGGCTGTGGCCAGCCTGAAAACGGCCCTCAGCCCCTAACCCAGGCTGGTGAGACACTCCAGTGGGACCCCCACCCTGATCCAGGACACCCTTCAGGGCAAACCAGCCGGCCCCCACCCATGCAATAGGCCTCTATATTAATAAAACGGTAATATGCTAGTTAGACTGGGAGACCTTCCAGACATTTTTTCTGGACAAAGCCATGGTGGCAGGGCCGAGGTAGAGGCAGTTAGAGGCCAAGAGGGGAGGGTGATTAGGCTGGTGGGGGGCAGGGCCGTTGGGGGTAAGCAGACCAGCAGGGGGGCCAGTGGGGGAGAGCAGGCTGTCGGTGGGGGGCAGTTGGGGGCAAGGAGGCTGCAGGCAGAGTGGTTAGAGGCAATCAGGCAGGCAGGAGGTGGGCAATTAGGGAGCCAGTAGTCCTAGATTGTGAGAGGGATGTCCAACTGACAGTTTAGGCCTGATCCCTGTAAACTGGCAGTAGAACTTCTTTGAGGGGTCCCAGATTAGAGAGGGTGTAGGCTGGGCTGAGGAGCACCCCCCCCCCCCCGTGCATGAATTTTGTGCACTGGGCCACTAGTAGATTATATTTTTCCAATCCCAACTAGTAGGAACATCATTGTTTATTAACCTGTGGCCTAACATTTTTTTAACATTTTAAATTTTAATTATTTCTAAAAATAATTGAAATAACAGTAAAAAACACAGTTTCCTATTTCGGTCTCACTAGGATGTGCTTGTTCTTTGTTTCAGCAAGAGAAAGCAACCATCATGGATTTAACTAAACATTTAAAAAGCACTCTGAAGACTCATGTAGGTACCAGAATGAAAAATCTAGCAGCTAAAATTGAAAGATTAAAAGAAATTAGGTAGGTAAAAGCATATTTTTGAGAAGGATAATTTAAAATAATTGTTAATTAGTTGATGATTTGTATGACCACCATTTTTGCTTTGAAATTTAACTTTGCATTTTTATAACTTTAAAGAGAGAAACTAAAAATAGTAACTCCTGATTAAACAAATTTTGTAGTGTTACATTGTTAGTAGAAGGAGTTATATTGTCCTAAAGTGATCTGTGAGAGTGAAATTAAGAGTTTAACACATGGGGAACTACTACCTCCAGTTTTTTTGCTTGATGTTACTTTCAGGCCTATACTGAAGGTTTCAGTAATCTAAATTAATTATACTCTGTCTAAAGAGAAAAAAATAGTCATCATGGAGTCAAAAGAAAAGAAATGGATTAACAAGTCTTATACAGAGTTTACTTAGTATTTTTCAGACTTTGTATGTGAATTATGTAGGTATTTTATCTAATAGAGGATTGCTTTATTGCTGATTAGGAAAAATTTGTTATACTTTTCTGGAATGTGGAAAATACAGTTCTCAAAGTAACCTAGTTTTCTTTTATGCTACACACAGAATTAAACCAGTAACTGATTTTTCTCATCTACTTTAAAACACTAAGAAATTGCCCTGAATGAATGCTGCATGTTAGTCTTCTGTCCAATGAACACATTCTCTGGTATAAATCCATGAATTGGCACCCTATATAATAAAAGCCTTATGAATTGTAATGTAAACATCTGTTTTCCGATGGTCTTAGGCAACCCTGCTAGCGGTTCTCAACCTGTGGATCGCGACTCACAGGTTGAGAACCGCTGCTGTAGAGCCTAACCATCGGAAACACAGATATTTACATTATGATACATAACAGTAGCAAAATTACAGTTATGAAGTAGAAACGAAAATAATTTTATGTTTGGGGGTTACCACAACATGAGGAACTGTATTAAAGGGTCGAGGCATTAGAAAGGTTGAGAACCACTGCTCTAGAGGCTAATCAACCTTTGATATACCTTGAGAAATTAAGTGGATACATAGCAAAGATGTGAAACAGACTTCAGATAAAAAAAATTCAATATATTTCAATTTATATTTGAAGACATAATGTGCTACTCCAATGGTGGCAGTCTAGCTGGAAGCTAGAAAAAAGAATATGTATGAACCTTGTTAGTTTTGCTACTTGGCCTCCCTTTCTTTTTTAAAAAAAATAAATCTTTATTACTCAGATTATTACAATTGTTTCTCCTTTTTCTCCCCCAAAGCTCCCTACCACCCAGGTCCCTTCCCACCCTCTACCCTTACCCCCTCTCCCCCCAATTGTCTTCATCCATTGGTTATACGATTTCAATCCAGTCTCTCACTGCTTCCCCACCCCCTTATCCTCCTGATAATTATCAGTCCACTCCCCTTCTTTGCCCCTGATTCTACAATATTCACCACTTATTCTGTTCTTCAGATTTTTTTCCCTTCTCTTTTCCTTTTTTCTGTATATGAATTTCAAGTGGGACACTCTCCCTCATTTGTTTTTGTAGGGAAATACAGCAGAGTGTTCTGTAGCTAAAGGCTGCAGACTGTCCAAATGTCTCAGGACCACACGAATAGAATCTCCGGTTCACACTGCCCCCTCTCCCCGGGTCCCACTGCTTCCTCGGGGCACATGGCTCTCCCGGTGTACACGGCTCCCCGGGTCCCACTGCCCCCCTTGGGCACACGGCTCCCCTGTGGCACACGGCTCTCCCTGGGCACATGGCTCCCTGGGGCACATGACTCACCCGGGGTGGCCTCCCTTTCTGATAGCCTTTTCTTCTTTTTTTTCTTTAATATATTTTTTATTGATATTTTTTTTACAGAGAGGAAGGGCAAAGTAGAGAGAGGTACAAATCAAGGAGAGAGAAACACCAATCAGCTACCTCCTGGACAACCCCTACTGGGGATGTACCCGCAACTAAGGTTACAACCTTGACCGGAATCAAACCTGGGACCCTTGAGTCTGTAGGCTGACACTGGCCACTGAGCCAAACCGGTTAGGGCTGCCTTTTTACATTTCTTTTTAAAAGTCTACAAATGCTGGTCTGCTAATTAGGGTACAAGGGCTGTGTGCCTGTAGTCTTGGTAATTTAAGTCTAAATTTGTAAAAATATATTTACAAATTTAATTGTCAACAAGAAATGAAGGTCCATTTGATATAATTTAAATTCTGCAGATTTTTGAAGTTGTCCTTTTACATAAAGGTTTTAAAAAATACTTAATTTTTTCCCTGTCATATATATATTTAAATTATAACTTTGTACCAAAGTTATTTATGGTTTTATATAAAGTTTAAAAAATTACCTCTTTATAGCCAACTTTATAAATAGTAATTGTAGACCATAACATTTAAGCCCAACTTTTTCGCATACCAACTTAAAAATTTTCTCTATCTTTTCCTTTTTCTATTTTTTTTAACAGACGTGTTAACATCAGTGTTCGTTTGGGAAATGACCTTTCAGATGCTATACAAATGTTGGATGAAGAGTGCTTTTCTACCCCAGTTTCTTTAAATGAATTAGAGATAGTTTGGGCAGAATACAATCTGGCTCAGGAGAAGATTAAAACTTGTCAAAATGTGGTGGGTCAAGAATTTCTATTATGATTTTTTTTTGGTGTTTAATATAAGGAGTTATCTTTTGAGGAAGCAGGACTTCAGCTACTGTAGTGATACTTTTGCATGAAATATTAAATTTT
This sequence comes from Vespertilio murinus, assembly GCA_963924515.1. NCBI lineage: Eukaryota > Metazoa > Chordata > Mammalia > Chiroptera > Vespertilionidae > Vespertilio > Vespertilio murinus. Next base: position 11,022,516 of record OZ004712.1, on the reverse strand, counting down.
ACAGTATCTATTATTATTTGATTATTTTTTTGTTAACCCTTTATCTATAACCAATAAAGCAATAGTGGTTGTAGATAAAGGGTTAACAAAATCTCCACTTTTGCATGATAATTTGATCTTTGGTTAGTTCCCTTAGTAATGTGATAAAAAAATTAATAAAAAAAAATCATTGATTTTTTTACAGAGAGGAAGAAAGGGAGATAGAGAGTTAGAAACATCGATGAGAGAGAATCATCTATCAGCTGCCTCTTGCACACCCCCCACTGGGGATGTACCTGAAACCAAGGTACATGCCTTGACCGGAATCCAACCTGGGACCTTTCAGTCCACAGGCCGACTCTCTATCCACTGAGCCAAACTGGTTTCAGCTGTGATAAAATATTTTTGTCATGTTACTAGGCAACATTGTTTAGGAAAATAAACCCCCTGATTGGTAAATTGTATCTGCATGGGGAGGAGCCATAGACTACGAGTACTTGGTGAAACTTGCAACGGGGCATACCTCCTGAGGGACCCTGGATACTGTGCCTGTAAGAGATAGTAGTTGTTGAGGGGCAGGAGACTAGTCAGGGTGGCTACCACATCTGCTACCAAGGATCTTGTCTTCTGGTTTGAGGTGTGTTTTATGCTGCAGCTTTGGACTCTGCCTTACTATTATATGCTATCTAAACCATTTGTTGGAGGTGATTATTTGTGGGGAGGAGAGGAATATGAAGAATGAATATTTAAAAAAAAACATATTGATTTTTCACAGAGAGGAAGGGAGAGAGATAGAGAGTTAGAAACATTGATGAGAGAAACATCGACCAGCTGCCTCCTGCAGCACCCCCGCTGGGGATGTGCTCACAACCAAGGTACATGCCCTCGACGGGAATTGAACCCGGGACCTTTCAGTCCACAGGCTGATGCTATATCCAATGAGCCAAATCAGTTTCGGCTGAAGAAGGAATATTTCACATGAATTCTTTATTAGTGTAGGTACAAGTATATTTATTTCCTCTTTCAATTTTCTTTATTATATTGAGCTGCTGGGCATTACTCCTTGTTGTTGTTTTTTTTTTTTAAAAATAGATATTTGGTACAACAGTCATTGTTTTCCTTAGTACTTGTGAGCTCTATGCTTGTGTTTAGAACTTTCCAATCTGAAGTGTTGGTGGTTTCTGCATCTGTGGAGTATTCTCTGAAAGTCTTACTCCCTATTCAAAATTAGGTTGGTCAGTTGGCAACTAACTGGTTCTGAATGAGCAGAGTGAACAGAATAACTAGGCCTCTAGAAATGTCAGGAATATTTAATTTGGAGAAAGGTTAGATTTGGGTTATTTTACATATTAGACCCTAACTGGTCACTTCTGATTATGGAAGGAAGAAAGTCACAGAAGTAATAATTTTTGAATCTCAGTGAAATATTGGCAATGCTATAGGTACTTTATAAACTATTCCTTACACTAACTTTTTTTATTGGGGTGACATTGATTAATAAAGTTATATAGGTTTCAGGTATACAGTTGTATAATATAGTCCATCATCTGTATATTGTATGTTTACCATCACAAGACAAGTCTCTGTCTTTTGAGGGTAGAATGGGAATAGGGGGAGACAGAATGTGTAATTAATAGGTACTTGAATGTTTTTCTTAAGAAAAACAAAAATTTCATTGTTGCAGAAATAATGGGAAAAAATAAAGATTAGCAGATCAGGATTGTTGAATTTAAATGTCTTATTTTTAATTCAGAGAAAGAAAGCTTTTTGCCAGTTTGTAGATCTAGGGCAGGGGTGGGCACATCCTGCCTGAGAATTCACTTGTTCGGGCCTTGCCAAGGCATTAGGGGTGAGTTACTACAATGTCTGACCAAATATAGCAGGATAATTTTTAAGTTGATAATTTTTTATGGCCATTTGATTTATAAATATCAAAATGGCTCTTGGTAGAAAAAAGGTTCCCCATCCCTGATCTAAGAAGAGGTGTTTGTCTTATTTGCTACTGTGTTTGGAGAATGTAATTTAAATTTTACTGTTTTGAAGGGATCCATTTAAAAAAAAAAGTTTCCCATTGATTTCAGAGAGAGAGAGGGAAAAGGGCAGAGAGATAGAAACATCAGTGATGAGGGAGAATCATTGATCAGCTGCTCCCTTCTGGGGATCAAGCTCACAACCCAGCATGTACCCTGCCCACAGCCACAGAACCACACCAGCCAGGCTAACAATCAATTTTTTAATATAGGTCAGTGTATAAAAAAACACTGGATGTGTATATTAATGATGGTTATTCTTTTTCCTCTTTCTTCAGAATGAAGGGGATATTTTGATTGCCAGAAGAAATGAAGTACAACAAAAACTGTGCACGGCAGTAGAAGTTTTTATTTTGGCAGTAGATGAGTTACCTCTTAACAAACGCTTGAAAACATTGCAGGTTGGAATTTAAAAGCATTAAATACACATGTTTATCATTTGAGAGATGATTATGAAGCTTCCTGTATGTAACCTTAATTCACTTAGTAAAACTTTCCCTATTAGAGTCCAAACAAGTCAGCTTCTAGGTAGTTGTTTGCTTTCATGTCTGTCTAATTGTTCTGTTTTATTTATAAAATTCTCAAGGATAGAGAGTCAACATACTACAGTTCTGTCTCAAAGGTTCTTATACAGTGCTTTAATCCTAGTGGGAAGTTAACAAACGGAAATATATCTCTGCAGGATTTGTCAGCCTCTTTGGAAGCGGTATATGGACAGGCCAACGAAGGGACAAACTCTGAAGAAATACTTAAGAAATTTTATGACTGGAAGTGTGATAAAAGGGAGGAGCTCACCAGTGTTAGGAGTGAAACAGAAGTTTCTCTACAGCGTCTCGTCGCGTGGTTCCAGAGCACCTTAAAGGTAATGAGAGCTCTTGCTCAGTGCTGCAAACCAGGGAATTTAAAAGAAAAATTTCCAGATGTAACTTACCTCTTTTCTGAGGGGGTGTAGGGAGGAGGAGAATGAATATGAATGAGAATGTGTATGCTGGATGGAGGAATGAGGATTTACATATTCGTAGTCTGTTTAGGACCTATATAAAGACAACTTCAAGTTATAGGTGTAAGATAATATTACTGGAGTTTATTGCAGTAGTATGTATTTTGCAGCTATAATGTGGAGATAAGAGCATGTAAAAATACATGTGCTTTAGAGAATAGATAGCTTTCCTATTTTTTTTTTTTAGCAAGATGAATTTTAAGATTAGTTGGTTAACTGGTCATGCTTAAAATATGCTAATTGGCATTAAATCTTTTGAGTTTTAGATATCTTAAAGATCTCAAAGAAACTAAATCAAATAAAGACTCTTAGTCTTAGTTGATATTAAATATTAGAGAAGATGTTTGGTATATCATTCTTTTAAGTTCTTGTTTACTGTTATAAAAACAGCATGTAATTTTCCAAAAGGTGTGGGGGCAGGTGGCTCTATATTATATACTCAGAACGCTAATTAAATTTTAGCCTAATTTTGTTATTGATTCTCTGTTCTTCTGTTTGCTTTACAACTTCCTTAGCAAGGGCATTCTGTGTGAATGATTTCCAATTACGAATTTCTTTGTTTGGAGAAAACTCAAGTTAATCTCTAGCTACTTGCATAACTGATTTTTTTGTACTTTCTTCCCCCCCCCCCCCCATTTGGCTCTTGCCAAGTGATTAAAAAAAAAACAACTTCTTTATTGTTAAAGTATTACATATGTCTCCTTTTTCCCCTATTGACCTCTCCCCAGCCCTAACACATGCCCTCACCCCCCTACTGTTTGTGTCCATGGTTATGCTTATGTGGATGCATAAAAGTACTTTGGCTGACCTCTTAACCCTCCCTTCCCCCAGCCTTCCCTCTGAGGTTGGATAGTCTGTTCGATGCTTCCATGTCTCTGGATCTATTTTTGTTCATCAGTTTATGTTGTTCATAATATTCCACAAATGAGTGAGATTTATGATACTTAATCTTTCTCCAACTGGCTTATTTCGTTTAGCATTAATGCTTTCCAGGTCCAGTCATGCTATTGCAAATGGTAAGAGTTCCTTTTTTTTTTTTTAAATAGCAGTGTAGTATTCCATTGTGTAGATGTACCACAGGTTTTTAATCTATTCATCTGCTGGTGGGCACTTAGGCTGTTTCCTTTTTGGTACTTTCTTATGGATAATTAATATAAGTAAATTATTGCTTTATTCTCTTTTGTTATTGATCACCATTATCTTTCTGTTTAGGTTTATTATTCGTTATCTTTTTGATTCCCACAGTCTGATTATTTGAAACCAGAGTCACTGTTTGTGATCTTTAGTTCTTTATTATAATTTAGGCCCCTGATTTTATTCTGTCTAATATCTTACTATTAAGTTTATTTCCTTATAGAAAATACCTTTGTTTTTCTAATAAATGGAACCATTTGAGTTTAGTTTGTAACTTTTAGTCTCCAAATTCCTAAATACTAGTAAGTCATCACCAATTATAATCATATTCCTTCCTTTTTCAAGACCTAACATTGCCTGCCTAATACTTTCAGATTTAAACTTGCCACCTGAACATTCAAGGTTTTTTAAAACCAGTTTTTAGTAAGACTAACTCTTACTATTCCCCCCAAACATCTTGGTCTTGTCTCTGTCTCCCCCAACCCCATACTTTTCCTCTGTATTCTCTCACCTCTGTTAACCGCTAACTATAAAAAAATCTGTTTTTTTTAATGTGTGTGATACATCTACATTTGTTACCCCCCTCCCCAATGTGTAAGTACATGAGGGTAGTACTTCTTTCAGTGAATCCTTATTTCCCCACACTGCTCAGTGAATAGGCTAATGTTCTGCTCCAGTTATAAGGATACAATACTGATTGAAATAATTAAATGAGATATTTCATGCTTTTATTTTTATAAATGAGGCTTTTGATCTCTCTGTGGAAGAATCACTGACTTCTGAAGACACAATTGATAATATTGATGAAATCCTAGAAAAGGCTGAGTCAAGTGTCTGCAAAGAGCTGGAGATATCTTTGATTGTGAGTATTGACATTTATTGCTTTCTTTGAAGCAATATGGTTTGTTTCTCTTTCTGGTTAGAAAGTATTAAGACTGGTCTTAGCTTTGCCCTTATAGGCCTGTTAGAAAGACTGTCAAGTTCTAATCCAAATACAAAATAAGATCTCATTCTTATCCAGGCATGGTATTTTCATCTTTAATAGGACATTTAACATTAAAAATAAAATCTAATATTTAATTATAGGAAACCTAAGTGTAACCACTTTCTGAAGCATTTGATTCTTTACTCTGTCATACTCAAAGACTGAAATAAAAGATTCTTAGAATTTGTGAAACTTGAAATAAATCTGTGAGCGCTTCGGAAGCAGTTACACATGGGTGATTAATAGCTCAAATTCTTTGTTGCAATGTCAAGTTAAAAATTAGTGTAGCTCCTCAAAAGAATGTTTTTTAATGTTAATATTGTTCACTAGGATTCTTTCCCAGGTTTTCAGCTGTTTACCAAAGTCTCAGTAATAATGTTCTTCATTTTACTTACAGTATTTCTTTTTACCGTTTGTGATTTTATTTAGATTAGTATTAAAAATATACTTAACTGTATTCTCTTTTGTTGGATAGTCTTCATTTAGATGGTTTTGTCAGACTTAACTTTAGAGATGGTTGTTAATAGATGATTCTAAAAATAGCTTTGTGTTTAGTTCCTACATTTAGCATTGTAGTATCCCTAGTTTTCTTTAATGTTCCTCTACTCCAGACAGCTGTAAGAATAAGAGTGTAATGGGAGTAAAATTCTCATATGTACATCTTTTTTAAAAAATATATTTTTTATTGATTTTTTAACAGAGAGGAAGGGAAAGGGATAGAGAATTAAAACACTGATGAGAGAGAAACATCAATCAGCTGCCTCCTGCACCCCCCTACTGGGGATGTGCCCGCAACCAAGGCCCATGCCCCTGAACGGAATTGAACCCAGGACCTTTCAGTTTGCAGGCTGACGCTCTATCCACTGAGCCAAACCCGTTTCGGCCCCACATGTACATCTTTGACATCATTCTCTTCTGTCTAGAGAAGGATTTGTGTTAAGAAGTATTTTGAGATGGATATAGAAATTTGTTAAAGCCCTCATTTTGAAGTTTTTCCGTTGTTGAAAGTTTTAACTGTTTTGGATGCTCCTCTGTCTATAATTCCATGTGTGTGATTTCATTTAGGAGCAAGGTGATGCAGACAAGGAAATCATTTTAAGTACATATAGTCAGGTCCTACAGAAGATCCGCTCAGAGGAAAGGCTCATTGCCGCAGTACAGTCCAAGTACAAGCACAGTATTGAGGTTGGATTATGCTTTATTCTATTTGTCTTCTGTGTTGATGCTTTGAATTCCCCCCCCCCCCCCCCCGACGGTCTGAAATTTTAATAACCTTGCTCTGGATGCAGCAGGGCAAGGCCTCAAACCGTTCCAAAATGTTCTCGCAAGCACTATAGGAATGCTGATGCTTTGTATTTTTAATACTTAAACTTTTCTCAGGTAGTTTAATACCCATGTGTAGGTAAATGATTTGTTACTGCTAGTAAAGCAGTGTCCTGCTGTAAGCTGGTATGTAATTAAATTCTCCCTGCAGCTTTCTCACCTCTCATAGAATTTAAGATGTTAGGGTCTTGCTCTGGATTAGGTTTTGGCTTAAGGAAATGTGGCTGGTTTGATCTAGCCAGATCACTAAACTTTTTCTATATTAGCAATAAGGCTATTATGCTTTCTTATCATTTGTGTGTTTGCTTAATTTAAAACTTTTCTTTTGCATTCACTACTTGGCTAGCTGCCATAAAGTCCTAGCTTCTGGTCTATCTCAGCTTTCAACGTTCTTTACTAAGCTTACTCACTTCTAGGTTTTAAGTGAGAGATGTGTGACTCTTCCTTTCTCTTGAACACTTAGAGGCCATTATGGGATTACTAGAGGCCCAGTGCACGAAATACGTGCATGGATAGGTCCCTAGGCCTGGCCTGTGATCAGGGCCAATCAGGGCCTCTGGCTGCTGGCCAGGACCTTCCTTCCCTGGCTGCTGGCTGCCGGCAGGTGCCTATCTTCCCTGGCTGCTGGCTGCTGGCTACAGGCTGGGACTTTCCTTCGTTCCGCACCGCCCCCTGGTGGTCAGTACACATCATAGTGAACAACCAAACTCCCAGTCTTCCAGTCAAACTCCCAAGGGGGCACTTTGCATATTAGCCTTTTTTATATATATAGATTAATTGGCCCACTTTCATTATTGTTGCATCTGAGGAAATAGGGAGGCCCAAAGAGAAGGAGAGAGATGGGGAAAGGGCTGATTGGTGGAGCAGTCACACATAGCATTTATTGGTTAAGTTTGCTGTATTATATGGGTGTGGCTCCCAAAACAATCACCCTGGTAATATCAGAGATCACTGATCACTGATCACCATAACAAATATCATAATAATGAAAAAGTTTGAAATATTGTGACAAGTACCAAAATGTGACACAAAGTCATGGAATAAGCAAATGCTGTTGGAAAAATGGTGCTGATAGACTTGTTTGACCAGGGTTGCCACAAACCTTCAATTAGTAAAAACCCCCACACAAAACAGTACTGCAAAGTGCAATAAAGGAAAGCACAATAAAATGACCTGTGCCTTTTTTTTTTGTATGGTGACATGTATGTATGTATGTAAATTATGTGTATATATCATTTTGTGAACTGTTTTGAAAATGTTTTCTTCATTTAATGGTGAAGTATGAACATTTTCCCATATGATAAGTAGTTTTTCAAAAAATTCTGACCCAAAGATATGATTTTTAGGGAGAGAGGAAGGGGGGAAGTGTGGGAAGAGAGGACAAACATCAATCATTTGCCTCCTGTACTCGCTCTGACTGGGGACCAAACCTGCAACCTAGGTATGTACCCTAACTGGGAATCGAACCTGCAACATTATTTGGTGTACAGGACGATGCTCCAGTTAACTGAGCCACCCAGCCAGGGCTGAGAAGTCATTCCTCGAACAGATGTACAGTTAACTGTCCCTCTGCATTAGACATTAAGGTTACTTCAAATTTTTTTTTACCATCAATAATACTGTACATAACTTTGTACTTAATTTTTTCTTTTATGATACACACACACATTTAAAAAAAATCTTTATTGTTTAAAGTATTACATATGAATTCTTTTTCCCCCATGACCTCTCCTTGCTTGTTTCCACCTCCCCAGCACATGCCCTTACCCTATATTTATTTTGTATGTCTGTTTTCTCAGATAGATTCCTAAAAATTATTAATTATTAAGTCAAAAGAAATGAATATTCTTAAAACTTGATACATATTATCAAACTACTTTTGGGAAAGGTAATTTTATTTATTTTATTTTTATTTTTGTTTAATATTATTCAGTTTGGAAAGGCAATTTTAATTTACATTGTCATTAGAAATTCCAATTTGCATGTTCTCTAGCAAAGTATGCCTTACTGTATGTATTAGCTTGAGATATTTCTTTTACCTTTGCTTTTCAATACTGGAACAGATATTCTTCTAAATAGAAATGTGAAAAATATGTACACAAATAATACCTTAATAAAAAAAAGTAAAAATATATATAAAAAAACCAAAAAAATAGAAATGTGGATAATTAAGAAATCAAGTGGTACAATTATCTTATAGATTTTATTTCAACCTGTATTCAGTAAATACTAGTTGAATCTTAATATATAAGTAATAAATGGTCTGTAAGTGACTATGCTGTCTGTTTTGAAAAAGTGATAATTCTTTCTCTTACTTAGTTTAAGAAGCAAATTATGGAAAGTTTAAATAAGAGCCCCAATCTGGATCACTTGCTGTCCATTAAAAAAACACTGAAAAACTTAAAAGCTCGACTGAGATGGAAATTGGTTGAAAAGAATAATTTGGAAGAAGTAAGCAAATAGTTGGTTGTCACTGAACTCTTTGTGTGCCTCACTTTACTTGGGCTCTGCTTTATAAAAGTAATGCATAAATGTTCTCTTTGAATATAATAGAATCATTATTTACATTTTTATATATTTTATCTTTTCCTCTCTGTGTATGTAAATAAAAATTTTATATTAATTGTGTAAACATTTTTCCATGTCACTAAATGCTCTTTGAAAACAGTTTACATGGCTGCCATGGTTTTCAGTAACACAAATATTTTTGAATAATTTGAAAACTCTTTTGGTTTGGACTGTTATATAATGTCTATTATAATACAAGCCTCCTGCATGCAAGGCTTATATTGGGGTATTCCCCAAAGGTAGAATTTTGTTATAAACTGTTTTTCAGGTCATGATGTCTTCTGTTTACTTCTTTTTTTAAATAGCTGCACATATTGTTTCTTGGAAATATTTGAAGTTGTTTTTATATAATAGAACTATAAGAATTAGGACACTCTCATCTTCATGAACTTTCTTCCTGAGGTTTAAAACTGTGAAACTTTGGGAATTCTTAGTTTTCCCTTGAGAACTTGATTCAAAGAGAGTTTTATATTATATTTTAATCCATTTTAAATGAGCTCTGTTTCTCTTTGAAGCACTTAAGTAGAATATAATGGTTTAATATTTTTCCAGTTTTATTGTATTCTGGGCTGTGGGGAGTGGTGTCTTTTTCAGTTTAATTTTTTTTTAACTTTTGCAGAAATATATCTAACTTTGAAAATGTACCATTTAAGATGGCTTATTATCACTGGAGTCTTTCCTCTAGTAGACATGCCACACATTTACTCATTAAAAATAACACAAACCAACCCTCCCCCCCAAAATAAAATAAAAATAACACAAACCCAAATCTTATGTAGAAAACAATTCCAGGGCATTTAATTGTATTCTGGTTCCTGTTCTTGACACTTACTTTCTGATGGCAGTTGGTCATCTTTATTGTAGAGAAATTCTTCAGCAAATTTTAAGATGAGAAAAAAAACATATGTAATTTTACTTTGTCTTCATTTTTTATAATTTCTTTTCAGAGGTTTTAGAAAATTAGTGTTAGAATATTTATTCAACAAGTGCTATTATGTGCTAGGTACAGAGGATATGTGGAAATCAGATGGAGTGATTTGCTTAGAAGTTGCATTAATTCTTACTAGGAAGACTTTTCAGTCTACTTTAACAGGCCTCTAAGGTCACTTTTTTTTCTTTCTGATTAAAGTCTGATGACCATGATGGATCTGAAATTGAGAAAATAAAACAAGAAATAACTCAGTTACGTAATAGTGTCTTTCAGGAAATTTATCGTGAGCGAGAGGAATATGTAAGTATTTGCTTCTTTGAAGTTTTGAATTAGTTTGAACTAGAAATTGAATTAATATATCCCATTTTATGAAGTGGACTATAATAATAAGAATAGAGATTATATTGGCATAGTTATATATTGGCATAATAATGTTTATGTGAATTTAGATATTAATTTCTGATGACAAAATAATTTATTACCATTGTACCAAACGTGGAAATTATACAAAATTACAAAAGAGAAAAAAAATCACTGTAATTTTCCTACTTGTGGTAATAATAGTGATCATTGTTAATTTTTGATGTTAACTTTCCTTTCATCTTTTTTTGCTTATTTTTACAAGACTCAAGATGATAGCATAAACACAGTTTGCACACTGCTTATATTCTGCTTAACAGAAATCCTGAAGATTTTTTCCTTTATTAAAATTCATATGAACACCATTTTGGTATAATACTGTAATGACAGCATTAATAGGGCAGCATAAATTAGTTGAAGAATATAATAAAAAAAACTACCTGGTTTTGGGGTGGGGGAGATGTTGCATCTTTAAGTCTCTAATCTACCAATAGTTTTTGTGAGAGTCAGTCAGCATATTTTCTCTTTAAAATGCAAGAGTATTGTATTTTATGTATCAGGAATGTAATGTGAACTAAGTTAAGAACATTGCTTTGAAAAATAAAAATATTGTGAAATCATAGACATCTTAAGGTTATATATTTCATTTAGCAAACTCACGTGACTGAGTACTTCAGTATTCATCTTGAATAAAATAGCTATCTTCCAGTGACTTGATAAGTGTCTAGAAGTTTCACTTAATGAATATGTGGTAAATAACTTTCCTAAGAATCCTCAGTTTTCACATTTGCTTTAAAGTGGCTTTTGTAGAGCTACATATTTGTTTTTCAGGGCGTTTTGTGTGTTTCCTCCTAAATGACATAGCTGTTATTTTAAAATTGTCACTGTGTTCTTATATTTTTTTTTGAGAAATAATGATAATTTCATAATTAAAATAGGTGTATTATCACACTTTCTCATTTTAGCTTAGAAGTTAGTGCAGAATTTGACTGTAGGCAAGGTTCTGTGTTTATATATGTACACCAGGCCTAAAATTGGTAATTAAGTTTTTCTTCTGTTAATAAAGATGGTATGTTAGATCTAAGATGATTCTGGCTATCTATTTTAAAATATATATATTTTATTGATTTTTTACAGAAAGAAAGGGAGAGAGAGGGAGAGTTAGAAACATCGATGAGAGAGAAACATCGATCAGCTGCCTCCTGCACACCCCCCCTCCGGGGGGAAGGCCACAACCAACATATATGCCCTTGACCAGAATTGAACTTGCGACCCTTCAGTCCACAGGCTGATGCTCTAGCCACTGAGCCAAACCGGTTTTGGCAATCATTTGCTATTTTTTTATAGTAGAAGGCAGAATCATTGATTATGTATCTTAGGGCATACATATATCTTCTTAGATATATAATAAGGGAGATACTGCTGTTATTTTTTCCTGAAGTCCCGCATATCACAATTGAATATGTATCTATGTTTTTAAACTTAGGAAAAGCTGAATAACTTGGTACAGAAATGGTTCCCTGAGCTACCTCTGCTCCATCCTGAAATAGGATTACTTAAATACATGGTAAGCTTTGTTTCCCCTGAGAATCACTACTCTGCAGACAGTGTTGAAACTGATGATTTAAAAATGGTATGTCAGTGTTAAATTTATAATATCCATACTATAAAAATATTTATGATGAGTAGTTGCTGGGTATTATGAGAGCTTTTTTCTCAAAACTATCTTTAATACTGGCATAGTGCATTCTAGGTGTTTTATTTTTTGAAATAATAGCAGTGTTAGCTGCTGGCCCAAGAGTTAGAATAAAAGCAGGACACTGCTAGTCATGGGGAATTTATGCCAAATGTATCTTTTTTTAAATAAAATATATTTTATTGATTTTTTTTACAGAGAAGGAAGAGAGAGGGATAGAGAGTTAGAAACATCAATGAGAGAGAATCATCGATCAGCTGCCTCTTGCACATCCCCTATTGGGGATGTGCCCACAACCAAGGTACATGCCCTTGACCGGAATCGAACCTGGGACCTTTCAGTCTGCAGGCCAATGCTCTATCCACTGAGCCAAACCATTTTCGGCCCACATGTATCTTTTAAGTTAAAGCAGATTGGAGAAAATTGTAGAGATGTTGGTTAAGCTAGAGATGTTGATGTGGGTATAGTTTTCTAGGCCAATAGGATTCAAAGGCATACTATACAGAAGGACCGTGTGGAGCAGGATGGTAGACTCTGGCTCTTAAGGCAGAACTTGTTGGCTCTGTGTTTTATATTGCCTGGTAGTGATGGGGGATAAATATGTTATTCTTTTTAAAAAATACATTTTTATTGATTTCAGAGAGGAAGGGAGAGGGAAAAGAGAGACAAATATCAATGATGAGAGAGAATCACTGATCAGCTGACTTCTGCACAACCCCCACTGGGGGTCAAGTTCGCAACCTGGGCATGTGCCCCTAACTGGAATCGAACCAGGACCCTTTAGTCCACAGGCCTATGCTCCATCCATTGAGCCAAACCAGCTAGGGCACGATATTTATTCTTAAAGATTGACAGTAAGTCCATGATAACAGATAAGGGACACAAAGGGATATTCAGATATTTGAGAATTCATAAATGTGAAGATTAATGTCTCTTAAATTGTTAAAGAAATTATTGTAAAATCTTTCCAGATGGAAATTTAAAAATAATGTGGGGTTTTCCATGAGGTGCCATGTAGGACTTGAAAATTAATTTTAAAAAATATGCTAACCTATTTTATTGTGGAAGAATATAAAAGGGTTGAATCAGAGATTATGGACTTCTTTAATGATTTTAAGATGCTTAACTGAGATGCGTACTTAGGAAACCTCTGTGGATTGATTATAGGTTGTGGGTATTGACAACATTCAAGAAAAACCCAAAGCAGTTTTATAGTCCTTGTTACTAAAATTGTACCGCAATGAAACTTGCTTGACCTAAGTTGTTGATATTAAAGTTTTAGTGCAAAATATTATTTCTTTTTAAAAGTAGCAGAAATAATTTAGTAGAATGAAAACACTTGAAAGTCATTTTCACTCTTGAAGATTCCACTTCAAACAGATGCAGAGTTACTAGAATTACTTCATAGTAGTCATAATTTTTAGGCTTCTCATTCCCATTTTACAACCTTCTTTTTATTGTCATTTTAGTATTTTTAGAAAACACAAGAAGTTTCACAAGTAAACATCATGGTTCCTTGGAAGCATGTCTGGTTTATTCCAGTCTTTTTCAGAGTCTGTCTGTAACTGTAGTAGCAATTAAGTTGATGATGATAATACTTTGGGTTGTGGTTCAAGAGCCAGGAACTAGGGGGAAAAAAAAGAAACTTTAAATATTTTTATTTTCTTGGTTTCTCCAGTAGGGTTAATGATGTCCATTTCAAGTAATAGCACACAACTAATTATGTTGATGATTTAAGTGTTGGGATTGTTTGGATTATTACTTTAACAAAAATTTGTGCCTAGAACTCTGGTGGTCTTCTTACCATGAGCTTGGAACGGGATCTTCTTGATGCTGAGCCCATGAAAGAACTGAGCAGCAAGCGCCCCTTGTTATGTTCTGAGGTTGATGGGCAGATCATTCTTTTAAAGGTAAGTCTAAGTTATTCTCACTTACGGGAGATTCAGAAATGTAACGGGCTGTGGTGTTACTTTTTAGGAAAGTAAAAACCCACTCATTGTTTTCTAAATTTTATTAGTTGACCAGCTTGATGATTATTTATGCTCCTGGTTTGATAACCAGAAATAATTTTGAATTTAAAGCTTTCCAAAGTAATATATGTTCTTTAATAGGAAATACTTGCTTTCCTTTTTCAAGTGAATTTATTACATTCTATCTAGTAGCTTCAAAAAATTTTTTGTTTTTCTTACACTTCTCTTTGAAATAAGTTACTATAAAGTTTTATCAGGTTTGCCAACTCAGTCTTCTGTTCTTTGATTTCTTCTCTTAATTGATCTGGGCAACTGTTATCATGATAGTAGGTTAATTTGGCCTCAGTGGCATGCATTGTGGATATATATTAAGTCACAAGTAGAATTGTTCTTTGCTTTCTAAAGTATAGCTTTCAAAGCAGATAAAAATGTACTTAAAAAGTTTAAAAATAAAATTAGATATAATTTAACTTATGTAAAAATCATGACGTTGAAGTTGGAATGATGTACCACTAGAGTGGGGTTTTTTAATCTTGGGATTACCAGTGTCTCTCTTTTTGGTACAAGGGCTACTCTGTGGATGTCGATACAGAAGCCAGGGTGGTTCAGAGAACAGCTGCCTATCACAGAGCGTGGAGAGAAGCGAAGGAAGAGTCTGGATTGCTACCATTGATATTCCTATTTCTGTGTAAGGTAAAGTTACACTAATCTCTTGCAGAAAATGTTGCATTTAAAAAAAGTTTTAGCTTCCAGTTTTAGTGAGGCAATTATTCATTCCTTTTAAAATAAAGGTATCTTGAATAATCAATATATACTAAAAATATATTAAAGAATTTTTTACTTTGAGTCTTATTTTCTGTTTTGCTTTTAGTCTGATCCTATGGCTTATCTGATGGTCCCATACTATCCTAGGGCAAACTTGAGTGCTATTCAAGCCAGCATGCCTCTAACTTCAGAGGTAAGTAAAAAAACAACAACTCTATTTCCATGAATGTGTTGAATGAGAAAATAACAGCTAAAGTCTATGGAGGGCATATTACTTGCTTTATACTATGTAAGATTTTGACTCATATTACTGTATTTGTCATATTAACCCTGTGATATGAGTTATCCCATTAAATACATATGAAAAGATGTGAGGCTCACAGAGATTAAATGACTTGCACAGGATCCCTTAACCAGTGGAAGAGTTGGGACTTGAAATTAGGTCTTTTTGTACCAAAGTTCATGATTAAAACTATTGGGCTGCACTGTAAGTTGCATTGTGTGTGTGTGTGTGTGTGTGTGTGTGTGTGTGTTTGTGTGTGTATTGCACTTGGTATTATAAGTACTTGAGTGACAACTTTAATTTCTATCATAAATTTGAATTAGTAATACCAATAAAGGACATCCTGAATTTTCCTGCCCAGTAACACTATTTCAGTCTCTTTTTCTCCCCTAGATACCTTATATAGTCATATTTATAATCTAAGTCTTCTTAGAGACTGAAGTCTTTTAAGTCATGTATAGATGATGTCATTAGTTACACAATCATAGCTTCTAATTCTTTCTCTATGCTGTATTCTTAATAAAGATTCATTTGGAGGAAGCTTTACTCATTTCTGGAATAGTTTTTTAATTATGTATTAAGATGAATTGCCTACTTGCTGACTTGTTTTGGGTGTATTTATCTGTAGGAAGCTTTAAAGGTCATGAAAGGTGTTGCCCAAGGCCTGCATACCTTGCACAAGGCTGACATAATTCATGGATCACTTCATCAGAATAATGTATTTGCTTTAAACCGTGAACAAGGAATTGTTGGAGATTTTGACTTCACCAAATCTGTGGTAAAAGAACATGATTTTACAAATAGGTCCTAAACATAATTTAATATTATCAGGCAGTAGTTTAACACTTTAAAAAATATATATTTTATTGATTTTTTACAGAGAGGAAGAGAGAGGGATAGAGAGTTAGAAACATCGATGAGAAGAGAATCATCGATCAGCTGCCTCCTGCACACCCCCTACTGGGGATGTGCCTGCAACCAATGTACATGCCCTTGACCAGAATCGAACCTGGGACCTTCCAATCCACAGGCCGATGCTCTATCCACTGAGCCAAACTGGTTTCGGCTAGTTTAACACTTTTACATGATATGATAATCCTATATAATAAAGTGGTAATATGCAAATTGACCATCACACTCTTGCACAAGATGGCTACCCCATGTGGTCACACTCATGTGGTCACAAAATGGCTGCCCCCATGTCATCACAAGTTGGCCAACACAAGATGGCTGGTAGGTGAGGGCAGTTGTGGGCGATTAGGAGAAGGGGAGGGCAGTTAGGGGTGACCGGGCCAGCAGGGGAGGGCAGTTGGGGGTGACCGGGCTGGCAGGGGAGTGGTTAGGGTGTGATCAGGCTGGTAGGCAGAAGTGGTTAGGGTCAATCAGGCAGGCAGGAGGTGATCAGTTGGGAGCCAGCAGTCCCAGATTGTGAGAGGGATGTCCAACAACCTGTAGTCGGACATCCCCTGAGGGGTCCCAGATTGGAAAGGGTGCAGGCTGGGCTGAGGGACACCCCCCTCCAGTGCACGAATTTTGTGCACTGAGCCTCTAATTTATTATAAGATCTTTGGCGAGAGAGAGAGAGAGAGAGAGAGAGAGAGAGAGAGAGAGAGAGAGAGAGAGAAACATCACTGATGAAAGAGAATCATTGATCAGCTCCCTTCTTCATGTTCCACACTGGAGATTGAGCCTGTAAGCCAGGGCATGTGACCTGACCAGGAATTGAACATGACCTTCTGGTTCATAGGTCGGCACTCAACTACTGAACAACAGAGTATTTAGTCAACTAGATATCTTTTGTTCTTGTTACTAGATATCTTTTATTTTATATTTTATTGATTTTTTACAGAGAGGAAGGGAGAGAGATAGAGAGCAAGAAATATCGATGAGAGAGAAACATCGACCAGCTGCCTCTTGCACACCCCCTACCGGGGAATGTGCCCGCAACCAAGGTACATGCCCTTGACCGGAATCGAACCTGGGACCTTTCAGTCCGCAGACTGACGCTCTACCACTGAGCCAAACCGCCCTTGGCCTAGATATTTTTTGACACATCAGAAATGGTATACTTAGAAAATGGTCAGTAAAGAAGGAAAGTCCTTTGTAGACTTTCAGTATTTTTTAAAAAAGTTACTTAGAATATTTTAGAATTAGAAAATTGCAGGTCTTCTCTTCCCTTATGACATTTATTTTAAAAATGTACCAAATGTTTAAATAATTAGTGGTTCTTAGTTTTAAATCTACTTGGGTCTACAATGTGAAATATAACCAAAGTCTCACTGTTAATTTTCTGACACTGATTTTAGGAGCAGTTTATAATAGCAGAAATTAGGTAAAAATACTTGATAACAAAATAAAATAAAGTATTACAAATTAGTTTTTGTTGTTGTTGAATAGATGTAGAGTACTTCACGGAGAGCCACCTCACCTGTGTTGCCTCTAAGATATTTAACCTGCTCTTTTCCTAGAGTCAGCGAGCCTCAGTGAACATGATGGTTGGTGACTTGAGTTTGATCTCACCTGAGGTGAAAATGGGAAAACCTGCTTCTCCAAGTTCTGACTTGTATGCGTATGGCTGCATTTTATTGTGGGTATGTTATTTTTTATTGAAATAGGTCATTTACTTATATTGTGTATCTGTATATATATATTTCAGTATATAAACTGATGATTTTGTAGGGATTTTTCTCAACAAAAAAGCAGTGATAGATTTTTAGTAGAAAGTTGCTTGTTTTCCTTTAAAAAAAAGTTATATGACAAACTGTTGACATACTTTCTATCACCTATTATATACTTTCTACAAATTGCCTTGCTATATATTTATATATTACACTTATTTTAGTTTTATTAAAGTCAGGGTTAACAGTGAAAATGAGTTTTCTCTGTATTATATGGAAGCATTTTATCCATAGGTGGAAAATAAATGCTGAGTGAACCTTGCGTAAATATTTCTGATTTCAGTGTAAATCAGATGGCGGTTTTTCATTCAGGGTTTAAACCTATTCTTCCTGTGAATTATGAAGGATTAAATATTGATCAGGGAAGGATGTCTGTTCTCACTTCTGTTTACAATTGTACTAGAGGTTCTAACCCAGGGTTGTGAAAAATAAAGGGCCAGATGGTAAATATTTAAGGTCTCTGTAGTCTGAAAGCAGCCATAGACAATACGTAAATGAATGAGAGTTATGGACTTTGAAATTTGAATTTGTTAAAATTTTGATATGTCAAGAAATAGTATTTTAAAATTTTCTTTTAGACATTATGAAATGGCTCCCAGGCTGTACGAAAATAAGCAGTGGAATAGATTTGGTATGCAGGCCATAATTTGTTGATCCTGGTCTAGCCAGTGTAATAAGGCAATAAAAAAATACAAAGCACACTATTTGAAAAGAAAGAAGTAAAGCTGTCTATTATGTAGAAAATATGTAGAAATGTACATAAGAGCTACTAAAACTAAGAAGTTTAGTGAGGTTGCAAGAAAAAACATCAGCATAATAATTGTGTTTTTATATATAAGCAAAATAAAATAGGAAATTGGAATACATCACTTACAGTAGTAACAGCTGTACACTGAAAATTAAAAAGTGTTGTTTAGAGAAATTAAAGGAGACATAAATAAGTGGAGAAATGTACCATGCTCATGGACTGGAAGACTCAATGTTAAAGATCTGAATTCTTCTCAAATTGGTCTACAGAGTCAATACAATTTCAACAACAATACTTCTAGGCCTTCAGTAATTATCAATCAAATACTATAATTTATATGACAATACATAGAATCTGAGGTAGCTAAAATAATTTTGAAAAAGCATAATATTGGAGGACTTAAACTATCTGAATTTAAGACTTAATGAAATTAAAAATCAGGAAAGTGTGATGTTGGTGTATACTCATACAGACTAGTGAGGCAGAATAAAGATAGTAGGAATAGACAGTTATATGCGGTTTGTTGATTAAAAATAATATTTTATTTTTTATTACAATTGACATACAAATTATATTTATTTCAGGTGTAAAAATCAGTTATTAGACATTTCTACAACTTAAGTGATAACCCTGATAAATCTAGTACCTAACACTATACAGTTAATAAAATATTATTAACTATATTCCCTATGCTGTACTTTATATTCCTATGACTCTTCTATAACTACCACTTTATATTTCCTAATTCCTACACCTTTTTCAACCCATCCTCTCAACCCCCTCCCATTGGCAACCTTCAGTTTTTTTGTATCTATGAGTCTGTTTCTGGTCTGCTTGTTCATTTATTTTATTTTTTAGATTCCACATGTAAGTGAAATCATATTGCATTTGTGTCTCTGACTTATTGCATTTAGCATAATACCATCTAGGTCCGTCCATATTATTGAATCATTTCATTGTATACTAGAGGCCTGGTGCACGAAATTCGTGCATGGAGGGGGTTACCCTTAGCCCACCCTGCACCCACTCCAATTGGGGACTTCCTAGGAGATGTCTGACCACCAGGATCTGTAAAAGGACTGAAGCTTCCTCATGTCCACTTCCACCTGCCAGCTACTCCAGCTCCCCCTGAGGTTGCCTGGTCTTCCTCCAGAGCCTTCCGAGGGAGACTAGGATGAGCCCAGGCTAGCTGAGAATAGGTTTAGGGAAAGTAGCCCCTGTTCAAAGCCAAACCCCTCGGTCTCTGACAGTCTCCAACTCTAGTTTCCTCTCTGGAGGCGCACTGCAGGTTCAGGTTGGGTACAGGAGCAAGCTTAGTCTGCCTGGGCTCAGGACGATAGATCAGAACTCTCTCTTTTGAGGATGATGCCAGCCCAGCCAGCAGGAGCACTTCCTCTGGTCCCAGACAATAGCCTCTCTCTAAAGGTCTTACACTTTGAATGCCCAGCTCTGAGCTGCTCTCCCTTCCAGCCTTGGGGCTACAGGGTTATGTGGGACCTGGCAGAGCTGATCCATCTCCAGTTAGGGATGGTGCTTGTAAGGCGAGGAAGTGGCTATACTGTGTGCAACCACTCTGATTGATACTTCTTTGGGTTAACTATTTGGTGGTTTGTGAACAAGTTCTTATAATGAACGTATTTTTGTCCTGCAAGGGTTAATGTGCTTTCTTTGAGTTAGTTCTTCTCACCAGAACTGAAGAGTTCCAGATTTGATTTTGTTATAGGGTCAGTATTGGTACTGACCAATAGTGACTAAGGAAATTTGTTCCTTCTGATTTTCTTTATAGCTTTCTGTTCAAAATCAGGAATTTGAGACAAATGAAGAGGGAATCCCAAAAGTGGATCAGTTTCGTTTGGTATGTGACTTTTTTTGTTATTTACTTGTTGCAAATGTGATATAGATGTGTAGTAGTAATATAAACTTAAATATAAGTAATAGTAGTAATATAAATAGTAGTAATATTTATATAAAGTAGTAATATAAAGTAGTAGTAATATAAACTTAAATATTTGACTGAAAGTGTACTCTAATTATTGTAATAATGCCAAGTAGCATTCACAATAAAGAAATACTGAAAAAAAGTTAAGTACCCTACTTAAATTACTGCCATTTGTCCCAATACCTTTTATTAAAAAGCTATCCCCTCCCTTCATTGGAAAATGCCATCATTTCATTTACTGCAATTTCATTTGTATAGGAGTATATTTTTAATTTTCCTATTTTGTTCTGTTTCTTTTTATTTATTGAAATTATAGTGCAACATTCTTTCAATTAACAGACTTTAATGCAGGTTTGTCTTCAGTGTAAACTTTTTAATACTTGGGAAGTCTAGTTTCTGCTATTTTTATCAGGCCTTTCATGTCTCTTCTTGCCTATTCTTCTAAAAGAACTTTAGTTAACTTATTTAGTTAACTAAAGGGGGGTGGTGGCAATAATTATATTTATTGGAATCATTTAAGTTTATAAATTAACTCAGGGACAGTTGACACATTTGAGGCGAGAGTCTTTTTTTCTAAAAACATGATAGGATTTTCTACTTGTTCTAAATCTACTTTTGTGGTTTTCAGGAGCATGTACAATTTTTTGATTTAGATTTTTTAAATTTTAGTTTATACCGATCTTTAAATAGATATTCTGTAGAGTGCATTATGAGTATTGACGTTCATTTATTTAGCAAATGAATGTCTGCTATATTCCTGACACTGTACTAATTGTTGGGGATGAAGTGATAAGCTAAAATTTCTGATCTTAAAGATTTTTGAATGTAATGAGGACACTAGCAGTTAACAGGTGGTTTTCGTTCACTGTGAAATATGCTCTAATTGGAGTCATTATAGGGGGCCAAAAAAGGCATCTCCAGGTGATTTGGGAGGTGAAACAATGGAGGATAAACATTGTGTGGTTTACACGTGATAATACTAAAAGACATTCTTTGAAAGAGTGGCACATAATACCGACTCCCATAATGATAACGTCACTGTTCAGTGGCGGTAGAAGAGTTCCCGGAGGAGATCGCTCAAACGTGAAACCGGAGCAGGTGACAGGTAAAGCGGGAGACCCGCCCGGAAGAGGAGCGTCAGTGTGCATTTTTATTATGTCACGCTCTGACCGTGGCCCTAAAAACGAGGGGAAAGGGCAAGCCATAAAATGTCCTGTTTCTTGAGACATTTCAGCTGTGTTTCTTTTGTAACTCAACTTCATTGTTTAATTATTGAGTAATTAATTTCTGGTAAAAACTGGTTGAATTTTGTAGAAATCTTTAAGAATCCAAATAGGAAAAAGTGGCTTTAGATCTGTAACATTGGTTAAAAGTGTTTTTGAATTTGATCCTCTTTCCTTATTGCAGGTTTGTCTTTTTGCTTGTTTGATTTGATTTGACTTTTGTTTTTGCCACATCTCTTTTTCCTTGCAGGGTGATAATGTCAAATCTCTCCTATGTAGTTTGATCTATCGGAGAGGTTCAATGACTGCTGAGCAAGTTTTAAATGCTGAATGTTTCTTGCTACCAAAAGGGAAATCAACTCCAAATCCAGAAAAAGATACTGAATATGCCCAGTATAAAGAAGAAGAAGAATTAAAGTTGGAGAACTTGGATAAATATAAAGAAAAGACAAGAAGTGGTGAAGCCAACTTTGATTGATAGATTAGGATTCTTTTGTTGTTGCAGATGTTCCCTTTAAAAATTTAGTTTGGTTAAATAAACAGGAAAAACCTGGAAGTGTTCTGTAGCTAGTTGGGTTATGTCTTTGGTATTCCAGTTTAAAAAAATAAAAGATATTTGGCTATGCAAAATGTTGTAAACTTTGAAGTTTCATTTAACTGGAGGTGTTAAGGAAATATTTTCTGTCTATTATGTTTTGAAATTGCATAATTAGACTAATATACTTGTAATAGAAAAGGTTATTAGATTGCAGGACAGATCCTAGGCAGATTTTTAATATGTTGGCCAGCTGATGAAGGGTGATGCTTTTGTCCAATAAATGATAGTTGCTTTACTTTGTACCCAGTTCTGGGGGTAGAAAATAAATAAAACATGGTCTTTACACTTACAAAGCACACAATCTATTGAGAAAGTCAGAGATATAAACAGATCTTCATAATGTAATATGGAGTATCCAATGATAGCTCTGGACAGAGCCTTCTGGGATTGAAGAGAAGGGGTACTTATACTATGGAGGAAGGTAGTATTGTAGTTAAATCTTAAAAGGATGGGTAGTAAAGGTCAAGATGGGGCAAGAGTGTCTTTAAGTAGCAGAGAAAGCATGATGAAAGCACTGAAAGAAACAGTTTGTTGTGTTTAATAGTATAAAGTCTGAGGCATGGAATAATCATACAGGTAGATGAGGGCTGAGTATGGAATACTAAAGGGTTACACCTAATCATTCTATAGGAAATGTGGAGTCATTGAAGAATATTAAATAGCTTTAGGTTCCTCAAAATCCCTCTCATACCCACTACAGGATAGATGGTAGGGAGATTGGTTAGAAGGGTATTATAAAAAAGTAGATGACAAATAATGAAAACAGAGATCTAGGGAAGTAGAAATAGTGACAAAACACGAGACATAATTATAAAGTAATTGGGCAAATCAGTTGGACTTGGTGATTGAAATACATGTAAAGTGTGGTAGAATTTCTAGTTGCCTATGCAAAATCTAGTTTTCCTTTTAGTAATAGATTCCAATTTTATTTGGGGTGGCAGTGTACGTGACTAAAATATTACATTCTGTTTTCTCTTAATTGAGGCCTTTTGACCAGATAGATTCTTGCAAATAAGGCTCCTTAAAAGGAGGTAACTTAGTGGGAGATATGCCCCTTTGCTTTACCCCTTTCCTAGTGACTAGGCATTAACATGATGGTTGGAATTTGAGCAGCATCCTCAGGATGAAAGCCATGAACCAGGACGACGGAGCAGCAAGGCCAAGGAGCTGGTGTCCGTAATATCCGGGAGCCTCCGTGCTGGCCTCAGGATTTCATGTTACAGCATGTTACAGCCTCAGCGTCACCTGAGGACCCCAACGGAAATGCAGATTCGTGGCTCTACTCCAGACTCCCTGGATGAGAGCCTCTGGGGGGGAGCCTGGCAGTCTGTGCTTATCGAGGGCTTTGAGTTATTCTAATGTACTAAAAGGAACATTGCCATACAGTCAGTCACTGCTACCTTTTGGGTTTCCTGTTTTATAATGGAACTTAACTTTAGCTGATGCAGTAATAAAGACACAGTCATTAAGGTTACAGCAAACTTGGATAACTAAAGGGAACAAAGAATAGAACACTTTTTATGTTCACTATTTTAAATAAAGAATTAGATCTGTATTTTCCAAATGTGTTCTGAACCAAGTCCCTTGAGAGGTTCAGTACAAAAAAGAACTCTGTGATTACTTGTTTGGAAAGTAATGAATACTAAATTGGACTTGATCTTTTATTTTAGGTGGTAAAGGTTCTAAGAAGTTCTCTAGAAGAAAAACCTGTTTAGTTTTTAGCCTAGCATTTGCCAAAATCAATAACGAAACCCCCCCTTTTCCACATTATACCTAGCAATTTCTGTTCTGTGAAACCAGGGAGAGAATCAGGTTTTGTAGCATACTGAGTATTTTTATTTTTTGTTTCAAAATTGAAAACACTAATGTGTGATGTAAAGAGACAAATTACTAAGTATCTCTTCAATGCCATAAGTGTTTCTTGAAATAGGTATATATGTGTATAAGAGAAATGCAAAGGCAAGCAAATTGGATTACTGCCCAGGGGAGTAACAGTGCAATGCAGTATGTAATCAACTATAAAAAGAGAAATAATGTATGTCACCACAGAGCAAAGGAAGGAAAAAGGAATGAAGAAGTTGGGGAACAGACATTTGACTAATTTTAGAGGGTTCCACTTGTTTGGTACTACAAGTTACTCCAGGCTAATCAAATTAGAGCTCAAAGGGTAGATTTGGGGAAGGAAAGGGCAAGAATTTGGCTGGAGTGTAGGACATTCATGGGGGAGCCGAGAAATAAACTTGGAAAAGTATTTTTGGGACATACCATGGAAGGCTGTGAGTTGTTCTATAAGAAATTGGACTTTATTAAAAATTCAGAAGCAGCTGACTCACACAGTCTTGTTCATTTTGGAATAAAATAGCTAACTAGAGAAGATGATTTGGTTAGGAAACAGTCACGGATAGCACATTTCACTAAAGTAGTTGAGGCAAAGAAAACGTCCTGTTTTAGATCAAGACATATATTTACTCGAGGCCCAGTGCACAATATGTTACACAGCGTGAATTATGAAGACACACATCATGTTTATACATAAGGGAAACAAATACCAAAAAGTGTTTGTTGTAAAAATATGGGTGCAGACATTTTTAAAACTTTTTTTTTTAAAATATTGATTTTAGAGAGATAGCTACATCAATGATGAGAGAGAATCATTGATTGGCAGCCTCCTGCATGTCCTCCACTGGGGATTGAGCCTGCAACTCAGGCATGTGCCCTTAGCCGGAATCGAATCTGGGACCCTTTAGTCCCCGGCTGACGCTCTATCCATTGAGCTAAAGCAGGACCATTTTTTAAAATTCTTAATTTTGTCAACATTAACATACAGCAAAGTTAAAAGAATTGTACAACGAATATCCATTTATTACCACTTAAATTTTACTATAACATTGTTATACTTTATTATATAATTATCAATCTTTTAATATTTGTTTTTCATTAAAAGTTTAAAGTTTCCCTCAGCTATCAAGTAATGTGCTATTTCTTGAGAGATGATTATTTTTGATTGATGGCAGACAATGGGCTGGGATGGGGTGGGAACCAGGTGGTGGGGGGTGAGGAGGAAAAATGAGGGGGATATCTGTAATACTCAAAGATTACAAAAAAAGGTTTAGAACAATTTTTTGTAAGTTTGTGTATGGCCACCAGGGGTAGCTCTGGGCCTATAGCATCCTGGGATACACATACACAAGGAAGGTTTTAGTAAAAAAATGTTTTAAAGGCTATCAAACTTGCTATTCGGATGAAGATAATAGTAAATTTCTTCTTCATTGAGATGTAAAGCAATTTAGGTTATATATTTTATTGTTTAAAAGTCTTTGCCACTATTTCACTTACTGAGAATTTGACCTTATTCGATAGCCTCCATGTAAAAAGTTTTGGGGCCCAGCTGGCATGGCTCAGTGGTTGGGTGTCAACCTATGAACCTGGAGGTCATGGTTCGATTCCCAGTCAGGGCACATGCTCCAGGTTGTTGTGGGCTTGATCCCCAGTAGGGGGCGTGCAGGAGGCAGAAGATTAATGACTCTCCCTCATCATTGATGTTTCTATTCCTTTCCCTTCCTCTCTGAAATAAAAAGTTTTGAGTTATTTATGTTACCAATCTTTGAAAGGATAATTTTAAGAAGGTTTTAAATTAGTCATGGAAATGGAAATGTTCAGACTTTTTTTGTACAATGAAAACTTATTGCAACCATAAATTTTCTTTACTGTGATTGATTAATGTCTGTATCTTTTTAAACAAACCCCTGAAGGTTTGGGACTGTACCTAACACAATGACAGGCATTCAATAAATATTTGTTGAATGAAAAAATATAAGAGATGACTTGAAACTTTTACTGAAGGCTAATTTGTAAATCTATAAGAAGTATCTTGCTCCATTTTAAATTTCCTTTTAATGATAAAGGGATCAAGTTTAAGTATCTTTCATAGTATTAAAATAGCTCCTATATAAAATATTTTTTGTTTTTAGTTGTGAAAAATCATTTTTAAAGGAAAGTAAAGCCTACTTATGTTAAAATCAATTTTAATCATAATACTTTCTCTTCCTTAAAAAGAATTCTCAGTTACTCTGTTAGATGTCATCAACTATCAGTTTGCTTCTACATACCAGAGAATAAATTTATGGAGCAAGACTATT
This sequence comes from Vespertilio murinus, assembly GCA_963924515.1. Lineage (NCBI taxonomy): Eukaryota > Metazoa > Chordata > Mammalia > Chiroptera > Vespertilionidae > Vespertilio > Vespertilio murinus. Next base: position 10,996,167 of record OZ004712.1, on the reverse strand, counting down.
ATAATAGTGTAGCCAAGTAAATCAAACTGTCTACTGGAATAACTGGGGGGAAATTTTCCAATTTAAAGTCTTTTTTTTTTTTTAAGGTAAGAATATTTTATATGCTGTCTATGAAACAGAGTATTTCCCCCTTCTATCCCCTCATAAAATGAAGCTGTTCAGAGTAAAAGATGTTGGGAGAATTTTAGCTTAAGTAGAGGAGATGTCTTTCTCAAAGAATTTAGTGCCATGCTTTTGAATATCTGATAATATGGTAGAAGGATTCATCCAGAGAGAAGACAAGAACAAGCATTGAGTTGTGTGTGTGTGTTTTAAAAGGACAGAAAGAGGGGAAATTCCAGAAAAATAAGATCACACAGAATTACTTAGCTTAAGAATTAAGTTACAAGCTTTTAGTTTTATCACTCTATTCTGTTTTCACATGCATTCTTTTAGTTGCACTTGACAAGAAAGAGCCATTATATATGTTGCCCGAAGGTCTTTCCTAGCTTTCATTTTCTTGAAAGGTAAGTGATGTCAATATTGCATACCTGTCTGATATACCTTCTTCCTCCTGTGTCCTATCCTCCCTCCTCTTTCCCCATTTTTAATCATTACTAGTTTACTTAGAGAAAGATTAGTTACTGCTGAAACAAATTATTTACAACAGATGCTCTAAAAACAAAGTATTTCTTGAAGGACTTCATACTAAGGTACAGAGTTAGGTTATTACCATTATGATTTTATAACTGCCCAAAATATTATGCAGGCTAATATTTTAACATTTACTTGCTTTCCTTTGAACATGATTCCTTTTTATCTGATATCAGCTCCATTTACAGCTACAAACTGGTAACCTACAAATTACCATTGCTATGACAAACTTTATAAAAAATGCAAACATAGTTTTGATCATGATTATTGTGCTTACTTGAGTCATGGCTTGCATCATCCTCTGCATTCTGATTTATGATTCACAGAATTTTATTTCCATTATATCCTTTTCAATCCCACATAATCATCAGCCATAGCAGATGACAGTTTGCTTAAGTAGGAAAACCTGCATCCTTTTGGGCTGCTATAAGACTCTTCAGAGAGGAAGGGAGAGGGAGAGAGAGAAACGTCAATGATGAGAGAGAATCATTGATCAGCTGCCTCCTGCATGCTCCACACTGGGGATCGAGCCCGCACCCCGGGCATGTGCCCTTGACTGGAATCAAACCCGGGCCTTTTCAGACCACAGGCTGATGACAGGCTGATGCTCTATCCACTGAGTAAAACTGGCCAGGGCAGAATCTTCAGCTTTGTCTTTAAAGCAAACAATAAACCTTACGCCCCATTAAATAATTTTTATTTTTTTTTTTGCTTCATAGTGTTTAAAGTCTTGCTAGAGGTTGTTTTCAATTTCTTTACTAATTAATATGATAGACAAAATTATTTCATTGTGTTTTTCATGTTGGGAAGGGATGCTGACGTTTGTAGCATGGTGGTAGCATATCCAGGGTAAACACCTGAGCCAGGCTGGCCATAGATGACTTCAATGTAGTTAAGTTCACCCCCAGACCCTGACACAACAGTTGATTTTAAAATGTACCTTGGTTGTTAGTTTAACCTACTGCTGCCAATTCTCATCTCCCTTTGGGTTAAAAATGTCTGAAATCTGGAAGTGTCACTTGTTTTATAATTACAGGCTATGGTAGAATAAATTACTGTAGTGCATGAGTTTGGGTGGGTGCTAGGCATTTCATTTACAGTATCTCTAATCTTCACAACAACCCTATAAAATGCAAGTATTATTCCTCTTTTACGCAGGAGGAATGAAAGTGAGGTATGAGAGAGTAAGTTCTTGGCAAGGATCACGTTGATCATCACTGAAATGGTGTGTGGGGCACCAGGATAGATGTTGAAGACACTAAGATGTGTGAGTCTTTGTTCCAGAAAGCTTTCAGTACGGCTATTAAGAGAAGGCATATCTGTGAGAAAAACTGAGACAAGAGTTGCTTGCTAAATGCCATTAATCCTGAAGTGGTGTCTCCTAGCAAAAGTGAATTGATCTTGGGGTCAGCAAACCTCTCTAAGACTGTCCTAGCAGAGTCCAAAATTAAGTGCAACTACACCTTTTCTGCATAAATCTGTTTACTGCCCTTACATTTTTGACAGAGTTAAAATGTATTTCCGCTGATTATTTTCTTAAAGTGACAGAAGGATAGCTTCTGTATAATAAATAAAATGTTATTACAGTAAGTATCAAGCCATCCATTATTTAACTACTTTGGTAAATTAGAAGCTTTGTAATTTTTATTTTATTTTTTTTTAAATTTTATTTTATTAAGGTATTTTCTGTGTACATAGTTTACCATTGCCCCCCTCCCCTCCCATTTATGCCCTCCCTCCCCAGAGTTCTGTGTTCATTGGTTGTACTTATGTTCATTCATACCAGTCCCTCGGTTGTTCTCCTATCTCCCCCCAGGTCTCCTTCCCCTCCCCCCTGTCATTTGACAATCTGCTTGTTTTATGGTGACTATCTCTGGACCCCATGAATAAAATCTGCTCCTCATTTGGCAGTCTGCTTGTTTTATGGTGACTATCTCAGGACCATATGAATAGAGTCTGCTCCTCCTCTGGTTTTCACCGCCCCTTCCCCTGGGTCCCACTGCTTCCCCTGGGACACAGGGCTCTCCCGGGGCACACTGCACCCTGGGACACTCGGCCCCCTGGGACACACGTCTCACCCCGGACACCCTTCCCCTTTGGGGGGTACGGCTTACTCGGGGCACATGGCCCCCTGGGACACTCGGCTCACCCGGGGCACTCGGCCCCCTGGGACACTCGGCTCACCCGGGGCACTCGGCCCCCTGGGACACTCGGCTCACCCGGGGCACTCGGCCCCCTGGGACACTCGGCTCACCCGGGGCACACGGCCCCCTGGGACACACGGCTCACCCGGGACACCCTTCCCCTTTGGGGGGTACGGCTTACCCGGGGCACATGGCCCCCTGGGACACTCGGCTCACCCGGGGCACTCGGCCCCCTGGGACGCTCGGCTCACCCGGGGCACTCGGCCCCCTGGGACACTCGGCTCACCCGGGGCACTCGGCTCACCCGGGGCACTCGGCCCCCTGGGACACATGGCTCATCCGGGGCACACGGCCCCTCTAGGGTATTGGAGTAGCATACTGGAGGCGCTGCGCCAGCTCCTTGCTAGCATGGGGGGCAGGCTGGGACAGCTGCAGTTGGTCTGAGATGGTTTCAGGTGGGGGGACCACCCCCAAAGGTGTCTCGTTCGGTGTGGGAGCGGAGCAGCTGCAGACATGGAGGCTAAGTTCTGAGGTTGCCCACTCCCTGAGCCCAAGGCGTGGTGAGCTCTGTTCTTGGTGGATTTCCTTTATTCTCGGCGGCAGTGGCGGGTGGCGGTGCCAGGTGAAATATTGAAGGTCGCTCCTGTGGTTCAATTACCACTGTAGTTTTAAAGTTCATATGGCGGTGGTGGTGAGAGCTTCGGCTTGGCCATGTGGCATCGGAGGATGGGCTCGCCTGAGTGGGTAATGGAAGGCACTGTGCCATTTCCTCACCAGCGCGCTCCATTTCCCTCCCAGCATGGTGGGTGTGCTGGGGAGATTGTGGGCGGGCTGTGATGGCTGCATGGGGAGAGTCCGCCCTCCATCGCGTCCTCTTTGTTGTGGATGTGGAGCTTCTGTGGATGCAGAGGCTAATTTCTGAAGCCACACTCTCTATGAGCCCAGTGTTTAGTGAGCTCTGATTTCGGTGGATTCCCCTTCTTGGGGGCGGCGGCGGGGGCGGCAGCGATGGCAGCGCCTGTGGCTCAATTTCCCCTGCAGTTTTAAAATCCGCGTGGTGGTAGTGTCTGATGCCCTGGCCTGGCCATGCAGCAGCGGAGAGAGGATTCTCTGGGTCTGCCAATGGAAGGCGCAGCGCCAGCACAGAGCGCGCGAAGGCCTGGCAGAGCAGGCCGCGGGCGGTGGCGGAGAGTCCCCGCGATGTCCCAGTCTTTCATACTTAGTGGAATGCTTCCCCTGAGCCAGGACAAGCAGCACCACCACAAATATTGGCCAGCTCAGTGCTGCCCCTCCACAGGTGACAGTAGGGGCATCCTCACCTCGGTAGGCCTTTGCTCTTGGAGGTCTTAACCAGTGGAGGGCAGCACGGTACAGAGCTGCCCCACCTTCTCAGTCCTCCACTCGGCGTAGTTTTAAACTCCACATGGCAGCTGCGGCGCCCTGCTTGGTGCCTAATTGTAGCCTTCCCATTTCTGGGCCGAGCTGGTTGTGCGGGAGGGGAGACGCTGCACCCGCTCCTCTCTAGCACTGCGGGCCGGGCTGGGAGGTTGCGCTCACGGGCTTCTCGTCCAGGCAGGAACCAAAGGCGGGGTGAAAGCGCAGCAGCAGCAGCAGTGGCGGAGGCTTAGGCCCCCATCAGCTCCCGTAGTGGCGGCAGGGCTGGCCCACTCCCTAGGCCCCAGGGCGGGGCGAGGTCTGGCTTCCCTCATTTCCGGCGTCAGCTGCAGGTTCAGTTTCGCTGCAGTTTTAAACTCCACATGGCGGCGGAGGCGCCCTGCTTGGTTTCTAATTGTAGTCTTCCCACTTCTGGGCTGGTTGTGGACAGGGAGACGCTGCGCGATTTCTTCGCCTGCACAGTAAGCGCGGGGGCTGGGCCGGCGGGGAGATACTACACCATCTCTTCGCCCGCCCGGCGGCGAGTGCGGGGGGCCGAGCCCAGGCACCCGCTCCTCTCCAGCACTGCGGGCGGGCTGGGAGGTCGCGCTCACGGGCTTCTCGTCCAGGCAGGAGCCGAAGGCGCTGCGGTGGCGGCGGTGGTGGTGGCGGAGGTGGCGTAGGCCCCCATCAGCTCCCGTGGCGGCTGGCGGGGCTGGCCCACTCCCTGGGCCCCGGGGCGGAGCGAGGTCTGGCTTCCCTCATTCCTGGCGGCAGCGGCTCTGGCAGGTTCAGTTTCGCTGTAGTTTTATACTCCACATGGCAGCAGCGACGTCCTGCTTTGCAACTAGTTGTAGCCTTCCCATTTCGCCAGCTTTCCTGTGGGTCTGGTGCCATCCCTTTCGGTTTTATCCGTTGTTTTTTTCTAAATTGTTGAGGAGATGGCGGCCCAGGAGACTTCCTGGGCCGCCATCTTGCTTCGGTCAGCTTTGTAATTTTTAAATGTGAAGATCATTTGTAAGGAACTGCTTTGGAGTTAAGCCTTGAGTTGACCTGTGGCAGAGCCCTCTTAGTATAAAGCTTGACCTCATGACACTTCCTAGATTAGAAGATCCTTCCTGGGTGGCTGATGGGCTGTGGGAGGTGCAGCAAGTGCTGCCAAAGCAAGTGGAACTCACAAGAACATTGTAACTATGGAGACCACTACCTTGTTTACCTCTGGCTATAAAGTAAAGCCTCAGCTTGCCTTCTGGATCTTTCTCTGTGGCCTTAGCCAGGCACAGGAGATCCACCAAGCCCCAGATTATTCTCTTGGTCTGTCTTTTCTTTAATACTTCGACGACCCCCCTTTCCCCCCCCACCCCCCGCCCCCAAGGCTCACCCAACCCTTGGCTGTGCTGGTACGGCACAGTCATTTCTTGAATGGCTGGCAGAATGATTCACTTATGTAAAAAGATAAATTTTAATTTTTGTGCATGTTTAATTTTTTTTTGTAAAAAACTCTATTGTAGGAAATATGATCCCTTTAATAGAAAAAGTTTATAGCTCATTTTTTTTAGACCACAGCCATTGCCTGGGACCATCTATGTAGAATCGGTAAGTGACTGTAATATGGAATACAAAATTGCCAGTTCTGATTTGAGTAAGAGATTTATTAACTTCACACAATTTAAGGGAACCATCTCTCAACCTGAGGGGGAAAAACAGGTGAAACAGTTTTTGCTTTTACTCTTTATTATCAGAGCTTGAGAGTAAAAGCCTCTGCAGGAGGCAACCGGGCTGATCAGGGGTAGGCACCAGGCCTATTACCCCGCTGCTGCAGCCACTGCCAGCCACTGCAGCCACCAAGATGTTTTCATCAAGATGGGGTCTAGTCACCATGAAAAAATGACAACTTTCTTTAGGCATTTTTCAAGATATTTCATAGGATATGACATTTCTCTCTCTCTCTCTCTCTCTCTCTCTCTCTCTCTCTCTCTCTCTTCACCTGAGGATATGTTTCCATTGATTTTTAGAGTGTCGAAGAGAGAAAGAGGGAGAGACAGAGAGAAACATCAGTGTGAGAGGGATACATTGATTGGTTGCTTCCTGCATGAGCTCTGACCTCGGCCCCAGCCAGGGAGGAGCCTGCAACCTAGGTACATGCCCTTGATCAGAATTGAACCCAGACTCTGTGATCCGCAGGCCTAGGCATTATCCACTGACCCAAACCCACTAGGGCAGGATGTGACATTTCTTAGCCCTCCAGCAGAAAACCTTCATTTTTTTTCTCCAGGAGTGTGGTGGAAAAACCCTAGATCACTGTTTTGGACTCTTATTACCCAAGTTACCAAGAACATTACCAGTGGCATTTAGGGAGCTTAGCCAATGAGTGGTCAGAAAAGGTGTTTCCTCTGCAGCCCCCGGCTCTGCTCCTGCCCTGCTCAAGCCTCTGCTGCCCTGCCCCTGGCCGCTTGGCACCAAGTGGCCGGGGGTGTTCTGGGACACTGGTAGCTCAGGGCCTACGCATGGGCCTGCAGGCTCCGAGTGGCCTGGGTCCTGATGATGTTCCCAGGACACAGGCTGCTGGGCACCTGTGTATGCAAATTAACCCAGCCAGCTTTGTTGGGTTAATTTGCATACACACTCCTGATTGGCTGGTGGGTGTCATGAAGGTATGGTCAATTTGCATCTTTCTTTTTTATCAGTGTAAATAAGTTACATATCAATAAAGCTATTGAAAGTAACTCATGGTTCCATTTCAAATATTTCCAAATATTTTTATGATGAACAGTAAAGGAAAGCAAAACACTTTGAGCATTAGAGGTAATTGGCCAAAGGCTGCCAGTGAACCAACATACTCTGACTTGTAATGGCTACTCAGGACCACAGATAACACCACACAGGTTTAACCCCCACTCCCATTTCAGTAATGTTACTCTTTTTTAAAAAAGTATTTTTTATTGATTTTTAAAGAGAGAGAGGAAGGGAGAAATATAGAGAGATAGAAACATTGATGAGAGAGAAGCATTGATTGGCTGCCTCCTGCATGACCTCCTCTGGGGATCAGACAACCTGGGCATGTGCCCTTGACTGGAAATTGAACCAGCAATCTCTTGGTGCATGGGTCCATGCTCAACCACTGACCACACTGGTTGGGTGGTGTTGCTACTCTTAAAAAAAAAAAAAAAAAAAAAAAATATATATATATATATATATATATATATATATATATATATATGAAGGGAGAGGGAAAGAGAGTTAGAAAGATTGACCAGCTGCCTCCTGCACACCCCCTAGTGGGAATGTGCCTGAAACTAAGGTACATGTTCTTGACTGGAATCGAACATGGGACCCTTCAGTCCACAGGCTGTCGCTCTATCCACTGAGCCAAACCCGTTTCGGCAATGCTGCTCTTAATACTGTGTAAATGCAAGTAAACTAGAGAAAAAGGAATATGTTCAAAGATAATTTTCAAAAAAAGATCAAATCATAGTTCTCAATCAGATATAAAGATGAACATATGTTAATGATTTTGTTTGGCTTATTCAGTGAGGAACCTAGGCAGATGTTATAACTGGTTCAGAAGGGAATGCGAAGAACAGACATTTATACAGAGTTGTGAAATAAAGACAGTGAACAGGGCCAGAATCAGATGACCTGACTGCGTGTGCTGTAGGTAAGTGGTACTCAACAACAGAAGGGCACATGACCTGGAGGGCTATCCTGTAGACAATGCAGAGTTTTCTATTAACAAACACATTTTCTTTCTTTCTTCTTTCTCACTAAATGTTTGCCTTAAATGGACCATAATGTGCCTGGAGGGTTAGGGTACAACTGGGGTGAGAAGGAGTGAGAGCAGGAAGGAAAAAAACATTCAGTAGTTTGTGCCCAGAGCTATCGAGCTGACAGGGATGATGGAGGCATATACCAGAGAGGAGAGAAAGGAAAATCTACTGTGACAGGAGACAATAGCTAGAGGAGTAGAAGGACACAGAAGAGGGGAGGGAAGGGCCACTCAGGTGACGGGAGGAGGACTGCAATGGATGGACTGTGACACATGCCACAGAGAGCCCAGGCCACATCCCTGCTATTGCAATGCGAGGCCCCGCTGTTGCTCAGGAAGTGCTTTAAGAACGACTGAATTTTCAAGCGACGCGATTTACCTGTTAGCTAGTTTGCCAACATCAATTTACCAAATGATTAACTCGTTCAGTTAATCAATTAACTTGTTTCACTTTTACTGTCATATATTGAAAAATGGCTCACTCAAAGAATCGGTTTTCAGTGAGCTGGTTTTCTGCCTCCAGTCAAAATAGTTTGCCAAGGATGGGTTGCCCGTTGAGAGCCACGCTCTCATTCATTAATGAATGCATTTATTCACGGGCAGATTTTAAAAGCACCTTCCGTGTGTCTGGCACTGTTCTGGGAGAGAACTTTCTGTCAGTAGGTCTGTGGAAGGAAGTGTTTTCATCCATTGTATAGAATACATAATAAAGATGTCTTATTTTCATAAAAAAGGAAACTTAAAGGAGTTACTAAAAATGTAAGCTTCATATGAGCAGGGAATTAACTTATTCACCTGCATGGTTCTGGGTAGCACATTAAGTTGGGCTTTAAAAATTCATGTGTAGGTTGCTCGACACAGGTTACCTATTCTTCCCGCAGAAATGGTGATATGAACAGGGAGGGATTAGATTCCTGGGTTGGCTCATAGCCCTTTAATTCTTAATGTAACAGTAAGCGTGTAATATGGTATGAAAAACAAGGATTTTGGAATCAGTTAGACCTGAAGTTGAGTAGTTGAAAAACCCTGGGCAAATTACTGAAGTTCTCTGAATCTCTTCTGAAACATGATAACTATAATGTCTACCCCAACGTGATTGGTAGACATTAAATGAGATAATGCAATATGAAAATCCTTCTCAAGGTGTTCCCTATCTTTTTCTATATCGACAACTCTCACCTGTCTTCTGTTTTCTTAAAAAGAACAGGATAACAGGACACAGTATTTCGTGACTCTGCTTCATCAGCTACTTGTGCTATAATATGGTAAGTGTGCCCTCAGGGGCAGTTCACGTATACTGACCGGGCTATTTCTTATACACCGAATGGTCTGAGTGTTATTTTATGTTCTTACAGTTTGGATGCCTCACCTTCACTGGAAAGCATCACTGCTTGCTGTTATTGGTGTTTAGTGCTAGCTTTATTAGGTGCTAATCTTAATCTTCTAGGCTGAGAACCCAGAGGACTTTATTCATTAGACTTGCCCATGCGCCAAACTAGATAGGCCCTGGGGATTTAGAGGCATGGTCGCCTGGCAGACGTGGCTCAGTGGTTGAGTGTCAACCTATGAACTAGGAGGTCACGGTTCATTTCCCAGTCAGGGCACATGCCTGGGTTGCAGGCTTGATCCTCAGTGGGAGGCGTGCAGGAGGCAGCCTCATCATTCAAGGATTCTCTCTCATCATTGGTGTTTTTATCTCTCTCTCCCTCCCCCTTCCTCTCTGAAATCAATAAAAATATTTAAAATATAAAAAAACCCCGGATGGTCTTTGCTATTACTGTAGAAATGCCTTCACTCACAGTTTCACCACATCGGGAACAGAGCTGCACTGCAGAGCCGAAGCATATAATCTCTGCCCTCCTTCACAAGGCGATGGGGGCAGCAGTGCTGTCTCCACATTGCTTATCAGTTTCCCGCATGTTTGCATCTAGTTTTGAGGTCATAAATGAACATTATTAACCTAGTCATGTTTCTGAAGTGCAAAACAAAGACTGCTGCTGGTTAAAAGGCATGTAATTAGGATGGAGATGAAAAAAAGAAAATGAGTGCAGTGGCAAAACACGGGCACACGGGGGAATTGTTTAACAGCGGGTGAATGCTAAAGGCCCAAGAGCAAATTCTATAACGTGCACTTGTCCCGCCTGTGCAGCGGACGAGCATAGGTGAATTGTTGCATGTGTGAAATGATTCCTGCGTGAGGCCATTCACGGTAGCTTTGTTCATAATAGAAAAAGCCTGCAAACAACCCGACTGATCAGCAAAAGGACGTGTTTTAGTGAAAATGAGGATAAGTTTTGCCTCTTGGAAAGATCACGTTGGTGGTAGGATGGAAGGGTGGACCAAGGAGAATCCAACAGATGAGAAGAAATGGGAGGATTAGAGAAGGTTGAGTGGGTTGGCAGGATCTGTAGGTATCTTGGTCTGCAGAGGCTGCCATAACAAAAAGCTATAGACTGGGTGGCTGAAACAGAAGGTGATTTTCTCACAGTTCTGGAGGCTAGCAATCCAGGATCAAGATTCCGGCCAAAGGGGTTACTGGTTGGAATCTTGATCCTGGCTTGCAGATGGCTGCCTTCTTGCTGCGTGCTCCCACGACCTCTTTTTTTGTGCATCCTTGGAGAGAGGGGCTGCGGGTGGGGATGCAGGTGCAGGGTGGGGAATGGGATTCTTCAGTGTCTTTTTTAATAAGGACACAGCCTATTGGGTCAGGGCCCCATCCTTTTTATCCTTAATTGTCTCCATAAAGGCCCTATCTGCAAATACAGTTACATTGGGATTAGGACTTCAACACATCACTTTTTTTTTTTGGGGGGGGGTGTGGACACAATTCAGTCCATAGCACAGAGTATCTTTTTATCCCTACGTGTTCAACCATTGAGCCACACCCACTGGCTGGGCCTTGCTAGCCTGTTTCTCTAATATTTAGAGGAGATGTTGCAAGTGAACACTGGAACATAATACAACACGATGCATTGCTAATAGAAAACAGCAGGGGAGAGAGAGAAGTCCTTTGGATTTTTATTACTCATCTACCTCTATTAACGTTCCCCATTGAGATTAGGGTTATCTGGAAAGAACAGAGAGAGGAAACCTGAACTAGCCACATAGACATTCCGTGTGGCAGGCCTTCAAATGGGGCTTTCTGTGGGGACACCCCCCTTCTACCCCTCACAATCATATATTTGCAGAATTGAAAACAGGAAATAGAGAGCATGTCAAAAGCAGCACTGCCCCAGTCTGTCTTTTTGAGAAGTTACATGGTTTTGGTGCAGAGTCATTGCTTAGATTTCACGAGGCTTGCATAGAAGCATTTGCACCCTCTCGAGGAGCATCTCTTACGTAAGTGGAATTAGGTGTGTTTTCAGGTTCCAGGCGCCCTCCGCAAGAGCCGTCTTTGTGCTAATGAAGAGGGCGCAGGCTGCCCGCGGTAGGGCTCAGGGTGCTGTCGTCGGGAGTCCGGATGCCACGTGTGGGGGAGGGCCTGGAGGGCAGGTGCTTCCCTGACGGAGGGCGCGGTGTTGAGTGAGAACAGTTGTCGTTTCGTTTGTGGACCTGTGTCATCTGTCTCGGGGGCGGATGAGGGAAGGCAACGCTAGGGTTGCACAAAGTAAAAAGCAATGTGCAGGCGGCTACTCCCACGAGAGTCCCAGTTGGGAAGAACCGGAGAAGGTCCGGGGGTCACTCCATCCAGCTCCTTCCCTCCCAGGAACAGGGGGGCGGTGACCTGGGCCAAGTCCACGCAGATGGTTACAGAGCTGGTGTCAGGCCCATCCTTCTGACCAAGTTCTCCATGAAATGTGATTCTCTGCCCCCGCAACCCCCAGCCTGGGAAACTTTCTTTCTTTCTTTTTTAAAAAATATATATATTTTATTGATTTTTTACAAAGAGGAAGAGAGAGGGATAGAGAGTTAGAAACATCGATGAGAGAGAAACATCGACCAGCTGCCTCCTGCACACCTCCCCGCTGGGGATGTGCCCGCAACCAATGTACATGCCCTTGACCGGAATCGAACTCGGGACCTTTCAGTCCACAGGCCGACGCTCTATCCACTGAGCCAAATTGGTTTCGGCGAGAAAATTTCTTTTTTAAATAAATACATATTTAAAACAAACTAATCATTACAAACATATCTTCCCTGGGAATTTCTGTTTGCCATCCACCGGGTAAATCGGGAAAGATGGTTGCAGCTATGGGCTGAATATTTATGACCACCCCCCCCCCCCCAAGTGAATGTGAGGGGGTGAAGCTTCACAGGATATGTTTGGCCGTGAAACCCATCCCTGGTCTGTCACACGAAGGAGAGTAATTTGGGAGATGGGTAGTGGAAGGAGGGAGTGGCCCAGGGAGGGAGGAAGAGGGAAGAGAGAGAGAGAGAGAGAGAGAGAGAGAGAGAGAGAGAGAGATACCGGAAGAAGAAGGTAGTTTTCCGCAGAGCTGCAGCGGGCTTAGCGGCACAGATGAAGGTAGAGCTATTTAAGAGTTGATGTTGCCCATGAGGACACTTTCAGCGTTACCTCCTGGGCCTCAGCGTCAGGGTGGACCCGTTGGGAGGGGCTGGGTGGAGCAGGGACGCACTGGGTTGCAGCAGAAGTTCTGAGAGGTTCTTCGTTCCTCTCTCTGCCAGGCTGGATAAAACCAGTGCTGCACAGTAAGCACGCTGTAGGTGTGTCCTGTCTGCGGGATTGCAGGAGGGTGCCTTTGACTGTGTCGTGTTCCAGGAAGGAGTCATTTACGGAGGAGAACATAGACTCCCTCCTAGGCCAGCCTGAGATGACACAAGCACAGCCTTAAGGTCACCCCGAAGGTGGCCCTCCCTGTGCTCCAGGCCACGGCTTTCGGGGGAAGGAAATGCTGGGCTGCAGTGAGGTATTTTGGCACCATCACCTTCCCGTTGTGTTTCCCAAACTTCTCTCATGATGAGAATCACCTGGTGGAGTTGTTAACTAGCACTAGTTAAGTATACAATTTTACCTCTACGTTCCCAAAAATTCTAGTTTAGCACTTCTTAGCTGGGATTCAGGAATCTGTATTTTAACACCTCCCCCAGGTGATTCTCATTGTGAGGGAAGTGTGGGAAACACTGCCGTGGGGCATTCTCTGTGAGAGGTGGGGAAGCCAGCCAGAGAGCAGCATACGGAAAAGGAGGGAGACCGCAGCTGAGTGGCCATCAGCCCGGGGAGTCACGGAGAGGGTAAGGAGGCAGGCGCAGGCCCACCGTGGGCCCCGAGGGCAGAGTGGCAGCACCTACGTCCCCCGGAGCCCCAGCCCGCAGCACAGGCCCCCCAGGTGGGGCTGTGGGCACAAGCATCTCTCACCCGGAGCTGCCCCAGGGGCTCAGGCTGCGGCTGGGGGGGACCTCTCCACGGCTCTGCTCCTGGCCTTGCGCTGCCCCATCGACCATCGACCGTCCGCCCAGCTTCTGCCAGGAGAGCCGCACCGTGTTCTCCCGACTCACTCCGACTGCTCTTCAGGGTTAGGCGGAGAACAGTCTCTGTTGCCGAGGTTACAGGAACAGGCGTGAATCTGTTTTCACCAGTGTGTGTGTGTGTGTGTGAATTCTAAGCCCTAGGTCTGGCCTCAGTACCTTACCATGCTCACCTATAAGAGCCGCCCATGGCAAGTGAAAGAAAACACCACATCTTATTAGGAAAGCATTTAGGGTTTCCTAAGTTACTTCTTAGGAAGAGACATTTGGGACAAGGCATTGAAGGTGAATGACAAGAAAGAGACCGCCTTGCAGAGACCGGGGCCCAAGCATTCCGGGAAAGGAACCAGCGTGTGCACACACCCGGGTTTTCTCGCTGAGGACAATGGTGGATGCTGAAATACTCAGAGAACCGGCTCCAGACTTTGTGGACATGCTGGCACTCTGATTTGGGGCTCTCTCTTCCTCCTCCTTCTCCTCCCCCTCCTCCTTCTTTTTTTAAAAAAAAATATTTTATTTATACTTTAAAGAGAGGAAGGGATAGGGATAGAGAGTTAGACATATCGATCAGCTGCCTCCTGCACACTCCCTACTGAGTATGTGCCTGTAACCAAGGCACATGCCCTTGCCCGGAATCGAACCTGGGAATCTCTATACGCTGAGCCAAACCGGTGAGGGCTCTTCCTTTTTTTGTTACCATTCTCCTCCAGGGAGCCTGGAAGGGATTCAGAGGCAGTTGATCTCTTTTTCCCCCCCATTGTGGCAAAACAGACATGGCATCATGTTTTATCACCGGAACCATTTTTACGTGTACAAATCCAGTAGCATTAAGAATATTCACTAGCTGAAACTGGTTTGGCTCAGTGGTAGAGCGTCGGTCTGCGGACTGAAGGGTCCCGGGTTCGATTCCGGTCAAGGGCATGTACATTGGTTGTGGGCACATCCCCGGTGGGGGGTGTGCAGGAGGCAGCTGGTCGATGTTTCTCTCTCATCGACGTTTCTAACTCTCTATCTCTCTCCCTTCCTCTCTGTAAAATATCAATAAAATATATTAAAAAAAAGAATATTCACACTGCTCTGCAACCATCACCGCTATCCGTTTCTAGAACTTCTTCATCATTCCAAGCAGAAAGTTTGTGTCCATTACCCAATAGCTCTCCCTTCCTCCTCCTACCCCCCGGTAATTGCTATTCTGCTTTCTGTCTCCGAGTTTGCTTATCCCAGGTACCTCGCATAAATGGAATAATGGACTATGCGTCCTTAAGATGTCTGGCTTATTTCACGTCACCCAATATTCTCAAGATTCATCCATGGGATAGCATGTGTTAGAATTTCATTCCTTTTTTTATGCCTAAACAGTGTTCTGTTGTATGTGTATGGCGCGTTTTGCTTATCCATTGGGAGGCATTTGGGTTGTTTACGCCTTTGGGGTATTGTGAGTATTTTTTACTTTTTAAGTTAAGATTCATTTAAATCATGGCAAAATGACTTTTGAGAATCCCATGCCTTTCCTTTCAAGGTCCTTGTCCTTCCTCCACCCTCTTCTGTTCTTCTATTTTCCTTCCCCCCAACCCCACCCTGACCTTCAGCCACCCGGTTGCTGTGTCCTGAATGCCCAACGTTCTTTCCCACTGTCTGCTTCCTTCATAAAAAGGTTTGCATGCATGATGATCACAGCACTGAACTCTCAAACAGCCGGGGACTGATCTGATTTAAATAATTTATACGAAGATGGGAATTGGTAAGCTTAGCACTCACGGTCGTGATTTGCATGTATAATAGGATGATTATTGACACAAGAAAATCTCTTGTTGGTATATTAATATGGGAATTTTTTTTTAAAAAAGTAGGAAGCTTCTTTCTTCCTCCTTTGTCCCTACGTACATCTAACCTAGCGGGCATCTAGGGGGGATTTGCTGTCATTCATGTAATTCAGGCACTTAGCCATGGGTGATCATTTATTCTTCACGTGATCCTATGAAAAAGGCATTATCCACATTATGCAATAAGAAAACTGAGGTCCAGCTGAAACCGGTTTGGCTCAGTGAATAGAGCGTCAGCCTGCAGACTGAAAGGTCCCAGGTTCGATTCTGGTCAAGGGCATGTACCTTGGTTACGGGCACATCCCCAGTAGGGGGTGTGCAGGTGGCACCTGCTCGATGTTTCTCTCTCATCGATGTTTCTAACTATCTCTCTCCCTTCCTCTCTGTATTAGATTAAATATTAGGTTAAATAAAATCATTATGAAAGTTAATTTTGCTTGTTCCCATTTACTTATGGCTACCAAAAACTGTAAATCACACAGGTGGCTAGCAGTGTATTTCTTTTGGGCAGTGCTGTGGTAGAGTTGGAGAAGAAAGGGAATTTTCGCAGTGACTGTGTGGATTGTACATTGAAGCACTCCGGCATGTTTTTCAGAGATGAGTTGTGGGTAGAGACTGAACTTTCTCTCTCTTTTATTTAACAGGTATTTATTGAACACGGGGTAGGTGTTGGGGATCTGTGGTTTTACAGAGGTTCTCTGTGACCAGAAACAAATTCCATGAGATAATTAGGGATTCTGTTACATGATGGAGAAAAACAAGGCGAATGATCGGTTGCTTCCTGCCCTGTCTGGGGATGTAACCTACAACCTAGATGTATGCCCTGACCGGGAATCAAACCCGAAACCTTTCGGTGTCTGGGATGACGCTCTAACCACCTGAGCCACCATGCCAGGGCGGGGACCTGACTTAACTGGGGTTGTCGGGGAAGGCATCGCTGAGGAGGTGTCATTAGGTTTTGTGGGGAGAGCATCAAAGCCCCTACTTGCAGCCCTCCACGCCTTCCCATCTCTGAGTGAGCTTCGCATGAAAGCCGGGCTTCTCATGGCAGTGTAAGGCTTTTCTAATTAGTTTTATTTTCTTCTTTTAAAAAGGGATGTGGCAGTCAGGAGGGAGGCAGAGGCGGCAGGAGTGAGAGCACTGCCGATCCCCGGCTGCCCAAGTTCCTAATGGCTTCGGGCCTTTCCGGGGGAGTTCCCTCGGCGGTTGGTCTGCAGTGCATTCCGCTCTCTGGGCATTTGCTGAATGGCTTCCTGAGCCCACGCAGAGCAGAGCCCAGCTCAGAGCGGAGGGCCCGGGGCTTGGCCCAGCTTCGGGGGCCAGGCGCTACCTTGGGCCGAGATTGCCCCGGATGCTCTGTTAGTCGGAGCCTCGTGAGACCCGGGAGAGGGGAGCAGGCACCATGTTGGTGACCGAGACTGACCCCTGCCTGTGCCTGCTGGCAGAGTGTCCTGCGCGGTTTCTATTTGATCTTGAGAAAGGTGACACTTAAGAACAATCTACCCATGCCTGCGATGACAGCGTAGCTTGTCTGGGCAGCACTGTGAGGGTTCCTATCTAAAATCCAGACTTCAGCAGTCGCCCCGGGGGTGTGCGTGGAGCCTGTGCCTTGTCGGGGCCTGGGGCTCAGCACATGTCACGGGGCCAAAATGCTGCCAAGTCGCTCCTTCGTCTTGACAGTGATGAGGGGAGTTGAGGGCGCTGGGCCTCTTAGCTTTTCTGAAAAAATGTATGGAGCACCGCCTTGTTCTGGGCTCTCCTGTAGTCACAGGAGGTGAACCCATCAGCTGTGCCAGGACGTAATCAGAACTTGTGTAAAAATAATGACTGGCATTTGCACGCCCATTAGAGTTTTCATACATAGTTTGGAGCTCACACTATGGTGGGAAAGAGGGCAGGTTTATTACTATAGTCCTACTTTTATTGATGAGGAATCTGAAGCTCTGAGAGGCTGAGGAGTGTCCCACGTGGCCGGACAAGGGCTGAGCCCTATGAAGCTCAATGTGAGTCACATCTGCCCCCTGGGGTAGCTTCTCTTCTCCACCCCACCTCACATTTTAGGACACTGAGGCACAGACACATTAATCTGTCCAAATCCACACCACTTGGATGCCAACAAGATTTCTGACTCTGGAGTCCAAAGCCCTTAGTCAATGCTTGGGCTTTGGAATGGAGCAATCCCATTGAACAAGACATTTGCAATGTACTGACGTGTGTGTGTGTGTGTGTGTGTGTGTGTGTGTGTGTGTAGGCAGAGAAGTGGAGAATCCGGTGCTCCTAGTCTGTTAGTGTGAGAGGATCCTGCAGTGTTTGAAAAACACAGCTCAGTTCTACAAGGATTAATGCAGTTACGACTGGTGGCATATGATTTATGAGTCCAAAGAAGAAAAATTGGAGTGGTAGGGAAGGAATGGTGAGAAATACATGAGTAAAAAGTCTTGTTAAAGATGAAAAACTTTTTTTGTGTGTGGAACACCCCCTGGATTGAGCCACAAAGACGCAAAACTTTTAATAAAACATTGTTTTTACATTTTGTTTACCCCTCCAGGGCAATACATGCTCATTGTGTAAAAGACAGTAAACATCGGTATATGAAAACAGAAGGGAATAAAATTCACCTGAAGGCTCACAACCCAGAGAAAACCACTGTTAATTTGGTGCGTATCCTTCAATAGCTCTCTTTCATATATTACGGCTGCAGGCATTGTTAACGCTCTTGGTACATATTGTCAGGATTCCTTTCCTAAAGGCTCTAGAGTCTGCCTTCAGTCCTCTGTCAGTGAGAGAGCCCTCTCCACTGCTTTCTCACTGGTGGGATGACGGCGTTGTCAGTTTGGTAGGCAAACATGATCTCTCTCTCCATTTAATCAACAATTCTTTCCAACCTTGTTATGATTTTTGGAAGGAAGGAAAGTAAGAGCTCTGGGCAATAAACCTTTTTTTTTTTTTTTTTTTTTTTTGACTAGTTTCACTCCCTGTCCCATCCTGTTCCTTCCCCTTCCAGCTGCAGGAGCCCCTGGACTGAGGACATCACGGAAGCCAATCTTAGCCTTGACGAAGGAATGGGAAGGACTCCTTGTTTCCCACCCACGCTGTCCATTACAGCCACTGGGAAGCTTTCAAACCTCCACACGCTCTGGCCACCCTCTGCACCAATTAAATGAGAATCTCTGGGAGAGGAGGCAGACCTCAGTATTCTGAAAACTTCCCAAGTCATCCAGAGAAAGCTCTAGATCAGCACCGGGGCAGCTCAAGTCAATTTGGCCTTTCTCTTAAGTTTCTTATTTGTGGACTGTGAACTTTTCTGAACGTAAAGTCTCACATTGATCCCTGTAGAACCAAGCTCAGAATCCTGAACTGTATTTCTTATATACTGCAGGATTCTTTTGAGCAAACAGATTTGGGCACACATTTTTCTGCCTACACACACATGCACAAATTCACACACACACATACACACACACAGTCAATACATGTATCTCAAGTGTAGAGTTACTGCTTTTTTTTTTAACTGTGTGTACTTACCTTAATGTTCTTAAATACTTTTAACCACTGATGAGATAAGGATTATGGGACACCTCCCTAGCCTCCCACTAGTCCAAAGGGAGCAGAGCTGTCACTTTTGTGATTCAGTTCAGGTCCTTCAAGGTCTAACAACCCCCAGGAACACTTTCCAAGGCTGGCTGGGCTCCTTCCGTGTGCATGAGCAGTGTGTAAGAGATCACTGTAGAAGTACCAGCTCTCCTCACAGGGAGCACTCTTGAGGTTTTTCCTTAGCTTAGATGCCAACGTGCAGTGCTGCTTGTATAGTACAGATGGCTGGGTGCAGAGGACTCAATCTTCCTCACCAACAAAAAGGTCAGTGTGCTCTGATTTGTACGTCAAAACAACGTTCAATTATAGAGGCCTATTGCATGATATTTGTGCAAGAATAGGCCTTCTTTCCTCTGGCTTAGCTCCTGGCCGCCCAGGAGCCTGCAAGTCCTCACTCTTAGCAGAGCACCACTCTTGTAGCTCCCTCTGCCACTCCCCCCCCCCCCCCCCCACTCCTCATAGCAAGTGTCCTGCCCCTTTGGCCGCTCCATGCCTGCATATGTACATTAACCCACCATCTTTGTTGGGCTAATTTGCATAATAATTCCTGATTGGCTGTGGGTGTAGTGGAGGTACAGTCAATTTACATGTTTGTCTATCATTAGGTAAGATAGGGGCCACTGTATTAGTTTGCTAAGGCTGTCATAACAAAAATACCGAAGTAGATGGCTGAAACAACAGAAATGTATTTTCTCCCAGTTCTGGAGGCTGGAAGACCAAGATCAAGGTGTTCACAGGTTTGGCTTCTCCTGACACCTTTCTCTTTGGTTTGCAGATGACCCCCATTTCAGTATATCCTCACATGCATGTGTGTGTGTATGTGTGTGTGTGTGTGTGTGTGTGTGTGTGTGTGTATGCGCGCGTATGCGTGTGTCTGGTGTCTCTTTTGTGTCCGAATCTCCTCTTATAAGAACACCAGTCAATTGGGTTAGGGCCCACCCATATGACCTCATTTTAATGTAATCACTTCAAAGGCCCCATCTCTAAATACAGTCACATTTCGATGTATTGGGCTTCAACATACGGATTTTGGGGAAACAGAATTTAGCACATTTACAGCCGCTGTCTTCTTTTATCCACAGTGTGAGGGGGAGTCAGGCTCATGCAGAAACAGAACCGGGCCCATGGGAAGTCAGTCGGAGGAGGAAAGAGCTCCTGGGGGCGGTTGGGGGTTGACTTGAGGGGTTAACTGGTGGGACAAGCGGCAAGAACCAGCTGAAGTTGCTCAGCCTTGGGAATGCCCTCTCATCGCCATCGAATAAAGGAAAGGCTGCAATCTACACCCAACACCAGTCCTTCTGTGTCTTCAAACTGTTGAACACCCTGCTTTGCAGTCCGCTTCGGTAGCCGCACAGGCCTGCCTTGTCCGGGGCACCATCTAACATGGAGAGCCGTATTAGGCAATTCACACTTTGTCGGCCACTGAGCTGTCTATCAGCAGCCCCCAAAGGCCAGAAAAGCACACGTAGCTTAATTACAGTGAGGAACGCCGGACGGGCGCAGAGGCTGGGGCACTGGGTCCCCAAAGACACATCCTTTGGGAAACTATCTGTGTAATCTGTTTTGCTGACCTTGAATACTTCCTCTTTGAAAAAGAAAAAGAATAACGGTACACATTTCTGTTTGAATTCGTTGTGTGGCCTTCATCACCCTCTGCCTCTCATAGTATTTTGTTTGACAACTAGCAGCTCCGGTGGGTTGCATTAAAATTCTTGCACTTGCTAATTGCTGGCTGGGGTGTGATTTAGGAAAAGGGGCCCGGTGATTGTCCTGGATGCTCTGTGTTGTCCTTAACGTTACTCCCAGGGTCTCGGTCTATCTAGCAGCAGGGGAAAGTGGCACTTAATTGGATTTTGAGGCGACAATTGCTCTTTTCTTTAGAAGCTGCATATTGAGCTCAGAGTTGAACCAGCTCAACTCCAGCGTTGCATCTACCTATTAACTTCACAGGCAGTTAAATGGAGAAGCAGAAACAACCACATGACTAACTGCTCATAGCAGCCGAACGCCAGATAAGGCAATCTCAAAGTCCTTTTATTTCAGCACACCCTGGCTGCTAAATACATCTTCAGTAACAAATAATCATGCAAACTTCCCTTTGCCGCAACCTCTCTCTGCTCCTCGCTCCCTGTGAAAAAAATCCCATATGGATTATTGGGAAAGAATCTTGTGCAGGCTGTTTTGGGAGGCCTCCCAAGAAGGAATTGTCAGGGGGAACGTGAGAGGATTAAGGCCCCAGGAGAGGCAGAGGAGAGAGAGAGCAGCACTCCTGACCACGAATGGCAGCTGTGGGCCGGGGGTTCTCAGCTCTAGCTGGCGAGGAGGGTCACCTGAGGGGCTTTTTAACTAACCCTGCTGCCCGGGCCCTGTGCCAGATAAGCCAGAGTCTCTTGGGAACTGGACATTTGTATTTGTTCCAACGGACCCCAGGCGATCCTCGTGTGCAGTCTGAGCTTGTGAGTTTGTGCCGTAGAGAGAGGATAATGGCTGGGCCACGGGTCTGTGGGTCTACCAGGAGTCCAAGTGTTTGAAACCTTGAGTGTTGGGGAACTTGCCCGGGTGAGCACCTGAGAACCCTTGGGGCCCAATTGAATGGGTTGCCAGAGCATTGTCATCAATTTGGAGCCCTGCCCACTGAGTGCAATTCATGCCTCACCCCCTTACCTTCCTGATTCCTCGGGCTGCACGTTTCATTTTTTTTAAAAATGACAATCAGTATTGACAAAAAAGAGAAGAATACATTTGGTGATCAGTGTGCATCTGTGTCACTGACGGGTTGCATGAAGGTAGATACGTACATACCCCTCGCCCCCAATTTCCTCGTCTGTATTGTTAAAATGTAAATAATAACACATCTCACTGACCCTCTGGTTGTAAATAACCTCATCACTGACACTTGCCTTGCTGGGAGTCAAGGCAAGTGTCAATGTTGCCTTGCAGAGGCGGGGTCACCCTGGGGTTGTCCAGGAGGATGTGTAAGGAAATGCAGAGAAGCCAAAAGCCCAACCCCGTCAGCACGCCTGAGAAAGTCAGCGTTGGGAGGGGAACAGAGTGATGACGTTGGAGAAAGAATAATAGGGTAATAATAGAGGAGGATTTGTTGGAGGTGTGGTTATCAGTTTTCTAAGTATGGATTCAGTGGTCTGAGAGAATGAGGCACACGGAGCAATTTTATAATAATAATAATAATAATAATAATAATTAATAATGATAATAATAGAGAAACAGGGAAAACAAGGAAAACGAGGGAGTTCCTGGTATCCAGCATGGCTTAAAAAACGGTGTTGGATGAGTGAAAACCTACATTTAGGTTTCCAAGTTACTCTCGTTCCTGAAGTTGAGCTCCACTAAGAGCAATTAAAAGGACACAATAGGATGTTCACAGACAACCAGAAAAAAAAATGTTTGCAGCTTATGTTACATCATTAGAACACGTGGCGTGGGTGCGATCCATGACTGGTCGCCTTTATGCTTCGTGGAAAGGTAGGGGCACTTAAAAATGCCTTTGTGGGCTTTCTTTTCTTTCTCTCCCTCCCTTAGGTGCCCTGGTGGTTAAATAAACCGGGACACTGAAAAGAAGTAGACATCTACTCCTGTGCGCTGAGGGCCTGCTGCTGAGAGCTGTGCCACGCCCTTCCCTCGGACGTCCTGAGGTGGACAGGACACACCGGGGAGGTGCCCCCTCCAAGGCTCTCCCGGGAGCAGCCAGCTCCTTGCTTGTCTCCTGGTTTCCTTCCTCATTTGAAATGAAGTAGGTCCTTGGACATAGGGCCGCCCGCTTCCTCCCCGAAGCGCGACGGCAAAGGAAACCCGGTGCATTAATCATAAACGAGCCGCTTAATCACAGTGCTCCTCCCCGCTGGGGCCGGTGCTGGCAACAGTGAGCCCGGAGTTATTTAGGGAATTAGACACCGAAGATGCCCTTTAGAGACCCAATTATGTAGAAATAAATTACTCTTAGACGACAATACGCTGTTCTCTCTGAGTGTGCGGGGAGGGGTGTCTTTTCTTCTCGGACCAGTCCACATGTAGCTTTCCAGTGAGTGCCCTCTCCCCGGCGGTGGGAAAGCAGAGGTTTCCAATGGCCCTCGTTCTCCGGGTGTAAGGGCACTGCATGCTTAGAACCTGTAGGGGCTTTGTTTTGCTGGGTGATGTGTCGACCTGTGAGCAGTTTCCAAGAGGTGTGTCAGAAACTCCCAGCAGCGCTGGAGGGGCCTGGGAGGCAGGCAAGGGGTGCAAATGACTCCCCGAGCCCTTCCCGGGCTTAGGAGGACAGCAGGGGGAACGGCGAACAGAGGGGTCTCAGCACTCACACTGCTCCTTTGTAAATGCTCGCTGCATGACGTGGCCACTTCTGGGCGGGGAAGCAGGCGGTGGCATGAGCTGGAGGCGGGGAGCACATGGTTTCCTGCAATCCCTGGCAGTCTAGACCCTTCCTCCCCGGTCCTCTGCGGCCCCATCCTCTGCCCCACCTGAATCCTGACCGACGTGGGGAGAAGGGTGTGGGTCAGGACGCCCCCACTGCAGCATGGTTTATAACAGGAGTGGGCAAACTTTTTGACTCGAGGGCCACCATGGGTTCTTAAACTGGACCGGAGGGCTGGAACAAAAGCAACCTGACCATGCTGGCACTCTCCTCTTGGGCTGCTAGTGAAGGAGCGGAGGGGAGAGCAAGAGAACCCTCTGCTCTTTCGGCCAGATCCGGCCCGAGGGCCGTAGTTTGCCTAAGGCTGGTTTATAACAATGAAGAATTGGCTAAAGGACCACATGGAGGCTTCTTAGCAATGAGTATCTTACAGCAGATAGAAAGGAACTCAGTGGAGCTTTGGTTCCTGACACGGAGACTCTCGTAGGCCTATTGTTGGAGGAGAAACGAAAGTTGCAGAATGAAACGTATGACTTACTGCATTTATGTAAAGGTCTAATATTGTCCCGGGCACTTGTTTGTGCACTGACCTGGGCCAGTTAGTTAACATGTCGGATCTCGAGTTTCCCCATCTGTAAAATGGGGAGAGTACCGCTCTTCTCACAAGGCTGTGGCGAGGTTTAAATGGGGGAAGTGGCATGTAAACTGTAGAACAATGAACACGTGATTGGCGTCCCAATCCTGGCTGTGACAGACACTCTCAGGAGGAAAATTGTCTTTCCATGTGAGGCGGTTCCCACAGAGGAAACCGTTTGTGAATAGGCGGAGTAGACTGCAGATGGTTGGGGCATCCCAAGTGGATACAGCCCAGGAGGCTGGCATATAGAAATTTTTAATCCTCACCTGAGGATATGTTTTTTTAAATTGATTTTTTTTTTTAGAGTGAGAGAGAGAGAGAGACTAAACCAGCAACCTAGGTATGTGCTCTAACCGGGAATTGAACTAGCAACCTTTTGGTGTATAGGACGATACTCCAACCAGCTCAGCCACCCAGCCAGGGTGAGGCAGGCCTTTTTAAGGAGGGTCCTAGTGGTCGCAATGTGCTCCCCGGCAGGTTCACTAAGCACAACTAACAAGCAGCGGTCTGGAATAGCCCACTGGCTAGATAAATGAAACCGATTGATGGCGGCAGTGCCCGGACCCTGACTGTTTCCCATGGCCACGTATTGGGATAGTACACACAAGAATCATGTTAGAACGTCACTGTGCCAATGCACAAGAATGTCACCGTAGTGTGTTTACACCAGGGCCGTGAGTGATTTGGTTTATGATAAAATTCTGTATTTCGATGGAATGTCAGTTCAGATACATTCCTTTTCCTGTCAAGTGTGGGAACTGTCTGACCCCAGGCAAGTGATCTCACAGCGAGGTGTCTGTTTCCTTATCTGTAGAGGGAAGGGCCGAGTAATCTAATGCTGCTTCTCATTTCTGAACCCCTCCCTCATGTCTTTGGAGGCACTCATCATAACTCGCGATTGTTTTATTTGTTTGCGTCTTTCATTTGATGTTTGCATTACTGTGCTCACTTGAATGTTAAGTTCCATGGAGGTAGAGGCCACGATTGCTTTGTCCACGGTTCTGTCTAGCTCATGCTCAGTACATAGTAGATCCTCAATAATGACTCCATTAATAATGAACATGGTTGTTTGTCCAATGAAGAGGACCTATCATTTCTCTGGAGGTTGGTGGGCTAGTTCAGCCGTGGGCAAACTATGGCCCACGGGCCGGGTCCGGCCTGTTTGGCTGTTCTATCTGGCCCACGGAGCCGAAGGAGCGGAGGGTTCTCTTGCTCTCCCCTCCGCTCCTTCACCAGCAGCCCAAGAGGAGAGTGCCAGCATGGTCAGGTTGCTTTTGTTCCGGCTCTCCAGCCCAGTTTAAGAACCCATTGTGGCCCTCGAGTCAAAAAGTTTGCCCACCCCTGGGCTAGTCTCTTCCATGCCCATGATCTTAATATTTTCTGGCACACATAGTACTGCTTAGCAGTGACGTTAATTTGCTATTCAAAAACAATACCCAGCCCGAGTACATAAAGGCACACCATGAGTACATATTAGCCTTTTATTTTGAGTTGTAGTCAAACTGTGGTACATTTTAAAGATAAAATTAAAACAGCCCTGGCCTGTTTGGCTCAGTGTCAGCCTGTGAACTGAAGGGATTCTGGTCAAGGGCACGTGCCCGGGTTGTGGGCTTGATCCCCACTGGGGGACTTGCAGGCGGCAGCTGATCCACGATTCTCTCTCATCATGGATGTTTCTGTCTCCCTCTCCCTCTTCCTTCCTCTCTGAAGTCAATAAAAATATATTTTAAAAAAGAAAAGAAAATGAAAACATACATGTCCTGGTCTCAGCCCACTTCACTGACCATGTGTGTGTCAGAGCCCTTGGCTTCTGCACCCGCCCTCACCCACTAAAACTCCAGGATGCTACGTCCGTTCTGTTTTATGCGGCGTTTGATATATGTGTGAGCCCATGCACTTGTGCTATTGTTTGGACTGTAAAAGGAAAAATGAAGCATAAATACATTGACTCTGACCTTGAGATCATCAACTAAGCCCAAACAAGGTTCACCAAAGAAGCTTTTAGTTTCTTAAAGATATTAAGATTGCTTAAAGCACTAAAACAGCAGAGGCCCAGACCAATTATAGCTCATTTTATGAGCCCTGGGCAAAGATATATATTTGATTCTTGTTGTTTGTCCTCACAGAGTCCTTCTTTTTTCATAAATTAAGACCAATCAGTCATAGGAACATGAAATTCCATTTATTTTTTCAAATGACTAATGGCTTAGCTTTTGGTCTTTTAGTTCAAGTTCCAATGAAATTGAATAGTAGCTATATGTAATTAGCAAATGGACCTTGTCAGCTCTGACCATGTGGATGTCCACAGAGACTGAACTTGAACCCCAGCCACCACTTTATTTTTTTTTTAAAGGAGCAAAGAATGAGCCTGGCCATGCCTGGGGAGAGACATAAAGGCTGCCCCCGACTTCCTAAGCTCTACCTCCAAACCAGCAGCATCAGGATCTCTCAGTCAGAGCTACCGCTGTGGGACTTTGCTAGCATATAGTTAGTAGGCCTTGCTTTTTCCAGAGGAAGGAATAGTGTCTACTGATGCTCTGTCTGATGTCTTGCAATGTATATCCTTCTTTTCAATACCCCCTTATTTCAATGTCAACATTTGTGTAACGGGCTCCTTAATACAATTGCGTAGGTTGTTTCCAAACTTGGAATATTCCAGATATACCTTTTGAGCCACTGAGTGGAAAAACAGGAAATACATGGTAAAATGGAAAGACAAGAGGGGTGGAGGACCACGTAAGGTCAATGTTAGAAAATAATCTCCTAGGAGTAAACCCACACGTCTTCGTTGCTGAGTATTCAAGGCAGTAGAATTGCATTTTTTTTTTTTTTTGGTGGAATGAACTCAATAATAACAGCTTTTTCAACTGTCACAGTCTAGGAAGTTCCAATCCCAGCTCTATTTCTTTGTTCTCTCACAGCAGGAAACAGAATGGGGACATTAAGTCCCTGGCTCACAGGGCTGCAAACCCACTAAGCAGAGCAGGCCAGGACAGGGTGGTAGGAGAGGAGATTTAAATCATTCTGTTCGGAACTTTATAACCCACTATCTATAACTTAGATCCTAGGTATTATATTCTCCTTCCACTTGGTTGTGAGGCAATAGGTCAAGCAAATTCATCATATTTATGGACCACCTTCTAGGCATAAAACAATCTGTGGGAGAGGCAAGTGGCACAAGATGCCAACTCTAGAAATGATCAATATTGTTGAGTGAAACCAATGACCAGGCCTGTTAGTAATGGACAGCCAGCCAGCGAGGGTTTTCCAACAGCAGAGTTCACAATGAGACCTGCATTTCAGAAAGGCCTCCCTGGAAGAGAGGTGAGCACCGAACCATGAAGACTGTGTCGGAGGCAAGAACTAATGCTGCTTTGGAGTAATGCAGCAGCAGGAGGGGTGGGTGCTGGAGCTGCCTGGTGGACATTTTGGGGGTGGACTCAACAGACATGGTGATTTGCCGACGAGAAGTTAAAAGAGAAGGGGAATTAGTTGAGCAAACTTGTTCCTGTGATTCACATGATGCGAGGCTTTCGGCAGACCAGACAAAAGCATCCTGGGGTCCCGACCCTACCCGGTGCCCCGCGATACCCACCAGCCAGGGGAAGACCTCAGGTGAAGGTGTCGGATTATGGGCAATTATCCCGACCACAGCGTCGTTGGGGATTTAAATGGGGGCAGCAGAGGACTCTCTTGCTGCCGTGAGGGTACCACCTGAAGTTCATGAGATGGTCCGCCAGTGCGTTCCAAGCGAGACATTTAGGAAGGCCCCCCAAAGACCCTGCCCTACTCAAAACGATGCCCCGGTGTATTGTAGAAACTCAAGGGCACTTCTAATACAAAGACCACTCACTGTATGCAGGTTACAGTGCGTGGTCTTTGTGTAAGAGACAGCCAGAGAGCAGGGGCAAGGGGGCTGCAGGCCAGGTTCCCCGGCGCACACTCAGTAGGTGGGTCATTGGCGCTGTCTCTTAAGGCTCTGGGCCTCAGCGAAACGAATCTGAGGAGCAAATTTCGGGGCTGTTTATTCAGAGGGACCAGGCAGGGCTTCCTCGAGGTGGCCTTTCTGAAACCACAAACAGTAGTGAATTAGTGTGACTACTACCCCCTGGGAGCTGCGGAGCTCTCTTAAATAAGGTTAAACAGGAGACCTGGATCGATCCTTATAGAATAGAGCATGTGATTTAGAAGGGATAGCAGGGCTCGCCTCCCCCTAACCTTTTCATTAGCCAGAGAGATGAAGTGACTTGCCTGACACCGTCTAGACAGTGGCGGACCCGGGGCTGGAGACACAGGTGGCTCCGTTGCAAGCCCAAGGCTGTTCTGCTCTTCGAGGGGGGCGCAGGGCGGCCGGGGTGATGGGACCCACTTGGCACCTCCCGTTGGGTGCGCACCGCTCTCACTGGGAAAATGAGGCAACCAAGTGAGTGTTCTGCTTCGGGTCATCACGACACCACCTCTTAGCCATGAAGCTAGGAGATGTTCAGAAAGACTCAGGAAAGCAAAGCAAATGTTTTCCTCTTTCACACTGTGCTTATTTGGGAGGGTTGGAAATAATGCATAATTATGAAAACTGAAGTATTTTCACACGCGGGGTCCTTTGAGGGCCCTCCAGAATACTTTTGAACATTGTTTCAACAGTTTCGTGGTTCCCGTGATCCCTCAATGATCTGCCTTTTCACCCTCCAGTCAGGCTTGGGATTAGCTGCCCTTTGCTTCAGGGGCTGAGTGCCTGTTTCTAAGTGAGATCTTTCCCCCTCACTGTATCTGAGCTGATCACTGCTACACCGGCATGAGAATCCCGGTGCCAAGTCCAGATGTGCTACTTACTAACCTACTTACAAAGCCTATCAGTTATGCCCACGGAAGCAGTGTGAGCACAGGGTACCTTAAAGCTTAGAGCTGTGCGCTCCACTGGCCAAGAGAGGGCTGCTCAGATTTGTGCTGCCTGCGCTGGGGATGTTAACAGTCGTGAGGCACTCGTACCACTCCACAGCGGGAGGGAAGCTGGCCGTCGGCACACAGGGACCTTGTGCTGAATTGTACCTGGACTTCTATGAATTCATGTTACTGGAATCCATAAGCAGTTCTACCCATGTTCTGAAGGTCATGTTTTCATTATGGCCTGATTTAACAGGCCTCCATAGCTCTTATTTTTAGCTTTAGCTTTTGAAGTGTTTTATGGTAATCTTTCTTTCATATTTATTTGTAATTTATAGCAGCCAAGAAGGAAGGAAGTGAGTTAGCATTGAGTCTCTGCCATTTGCTAGTTCATAGTTGGTAAATACAGGGCATACTTCTTACCACTTTCTTTAAAAAACATAAATATATATATTAAATAAATATATATATATTAAATAAATATATATATATTAAAGAAATGTATAGAGGGAGAGAGAGGAGAGAGAGAAAGAAACATCAGTGATGAGAGAATCATTGACCAGCTGTCTCCTGCACCGCCCTTAATGGTTATCGAGCCCGCAACCCAGCCATGTGCCCTGACTGGGAATTGAACCGTGACTTCCTGGTTCATAGGTTAATGCTCACTCACTGATCCACACCAGCCGGGTCCTGACCACATTGTTTAATTTGTCCTTGGCAGGCATTGCTAATCAATCATAGCACTCTCTCACTGACCCTGGGTAAGACCTCACAATTCTTCTCAGCATAGCACTCTAGGAAGCCAGCAACTGGTCTGAATTAGACATAAGATGAAACCCCTTTGTCATCCCAGAGGTAGGCATTTAGTGTTTGTTCTTTAATTTTATCCTTGCAGCAGAAATCCAAGCAATCCAAGCAGTGGTGCAAATAGAAGCTAAAATTATGTAAGTTACCCACTCACACTCCACTTGTCTAAATGAAGACGTAAGGTCCATGCTGTTTGCTCTACCCTATGTAGATCTCCTCTAAAGACAGGTTGTATGGCTTCTGCACCAAATCACACCATCAAATATAGACATCTCGAATTTGGAGGGGATTTTGTTCCAAACGTTCAGATAAAATAGTAATGATAACAATCAACATCTGCACAGCGCTTGCTACCTGATCTCTTCGGGACTTTGGGAACAGGCAATTGCAGAAGAAATCAAACACAACAGTCTCCTGTTCCTTAGCTTGTCTGTTCATTCATTCTACAGATATTTACGGTGTACTTAGCATTGTGAGGCTGAGTGTTGGGTAGACAGTGGTGAACGAAATACATGCAATCTGTGCTTTCATAGAACTTATGGGCTAGTGGAACAGACTGACATCAAACAAACCCAAATAAATATAGTTACAAACTGTGAGCCCAAGAAAGAAAGGAACAAAGACTCCTAACGGAACATAACAAAGAGAAACTTGCATTCCATGGAATGATTGGTGAGTGCCTCTCTGAGGCAAAGGGATTGAAGCTGGTCACCAAAGGATCACGCAGGAATTAGCAAGGAGGAAATTTGGGAACAGTCATCAGAGACGGCGATAAATCTACTCAGGGATGTTTTCGCAGATAACAGCCAGGGTGACCATGTTTAGAAAACACACAGGACTTTATAATACACTAGAGGCCCGGTGCATGAATTCAGCCAGGAGGCGGGGCCATGGGTGGTTGTCCGGCCAGCCCCACGCCCTGGTGGAACACCCAGTTGAGGGGACAATTTGCATATTAGCCTTTTATTATGCAGGAATAGTACTCATAGCCAGTGGGGCTAGTCTATAGAATTGCTTCTCAGTAATATGGTCCGGTAGCCCCATAGCAGGAAAGGCATTGTGGGCCAGACCTCATTACCCACTTTGCCCCTTTGCAAATGAAGGGCACTCCCTTCCGAATTGGTAGCAGCTGATCCTATCTGGCGGCTCACGAAAAACAGAGGAAAATAAAGGTAAGTCACCTTCGCTGTCCACAGCCTCTGTTCTGTGTTCACACTGCCGAGCGTACTGAACTGGTCGTGCGAACCAGCCCCCTCCAGCCCTCCCGTCTAAAGGCCAACGGGGCAGAAGGGCGCCCAGATTAACCGAGAGGGAAAGCCAGCCAGCCAGCCAATGCCGCTGGGAGGGGGAGACAGATGCTAATAATAGACCCACTCTTGTGCAAATAGGAGTTTGAAAAGGGTGCACAGAGGAAATACGTTAGACATTTGCGAAAAGGTAGACGGCTGCACGATTTTGAAGGAGACTTTAAATAGAATCAAATCACACGGAGCAAAGAAATAGGCGACTGAGTGAGAGATAAAGGGAAGTACTAAATAATTTGCTGAAGTAATTAAATAAGAGATGAAAATGATTGACACAACCAGAGCTGTAGACACACAGGGAACCTTCAAAGCTAAGAAAATAATTTAAGGGGGCAGTGCCGTTTGTGGAATTTAAAATGGCAGTGGAAGCAATTTAAAAGAGCAGACGGGGCCTTCGAGAAAACAAAATCCTGTTAAGATGGTGAGACCATCTAAGCTTATGTCCAGGGACACACTTATCCCCTGGAAGCTGCCAGCGATGCCGCGGTGCTTGGGCCAGTGCTGCATGTGCGGAGGCGGGAGTGAGCGGGAGGTAACCTTCTGTAAGGGGGGAGCACCCAGCGGCTCTGGGCTCAGAGAGTGGAGGACTGACCTGTCCGTGTGCATTAGCAGGCATCACGTAATGAATATCGTGTAAACAACCACGTAAGTAATCTCGATTTTTATTTAATTGAAAATTTGACTTAGATAATCCACATGCAATTGTAAGAGATAACACAGAGATGCCGTGTATCCAGTTTTCCCCATTGTTTAACATCTTATAAAACTATGGTGCGATATTCTGACCAGGTACTGACATTCATACAGTCCGCCGATCTTATTCAGATTTCTCTAGTTTCAGCTGTGCGAAGGGGCGTGTGAAGGCCCCGGGGCTGACACAGGAAAACAGGGCTCACTTCCCTGGGCTGGTTCCGGGCCTAACCAGCTCCACTAGATTGACCATCGAACAATCCCATCATCGATCCGCAATTGCTCGTGAAAGCCCTTAGGAAAGGGCCGGCGGGGAGAAGGCACTTGGCAAACGCCAGCTCACTCTCAAGCTGAAATCCCCGCTGTGGGCAGGCCTGACACAAGTGCTTGGTGAGCCGTGATCAGCAAGGATGCCCCGAGCCTCAAAACAGTACACGTTGTCCAAAACCCCTACATCACCGCGCTCCGCTCAGTATCCAAGCCTGACAGGGGATGGCGAGCAGAGCGCAGAGTCATTCCCCCCCACCCCCAGAGAAGCAACGAGTGTTCACGGTGGCCCAGAGCACGTGTGAGCACTGAGGGAAGAATAACCGTCTTCACCTCTGGGCGGCATTCGTGATTGCCAGCAGAGGGGAGGACGGGAACAGAGGTCAGAGGGTAGGCCAGGAACAGAGAGGTCAGAGGGTAGGACGGGAACAGAGGTCAGAGGGTAGGCCGGGAACAGAGGTCATATGGTAGGACAGGAACAGAGGTCAGAGGGTAGGACGGGAACAGAGGTCAGAGGGTAGGACGGGAACAGAGGTCAGAGGGTAGGACAGGAACAGAGGTCAGAGGGTAGGACGGGAACAGAGGTCAGAGGGTAGGACAGGAACAGAGGTCAGAGGGTAGGATGGGAACAGAGGTCAGAGGGTAGGACGGGAACAGAGGTCAGAGGGTAGGATGGGAACAGAGGTCAGAGGGTAGGACGGGAACAGAGGTCAAAGGGTAGGACGGGAACAGAGGCCAGAGGGTAGGCCGGGAACAGAGGTCAGAGGGTAGGCCGGGAACAGAGGTCAGAGGGGAGGACGGGAACAGAGGTCAGAGGGTAGGCCGGGAACAGAGGCCGGCCGCTCAGGGGAAGTGGCTGCGGCAGAGGCTGTGCGGAGCCGGGCAGCCAGCCGCTCGGTGCGACGTTCTGCTGTGGCCCGTCGTCTCGATGGGGGACGGAAATTGAATGTTTACAAGTGGCCTTTTTCCAGGTACCTAGCATGACTTGTTCGGAACATTGAAAGGATGGGAACATTGAAAACAAATTTCCACCACAGGAAATAAAATAAAAATAATAGAAATGCGGGGGGAGCTCATGGACTGTGCGGGCTGGGGGTGTTGTTAGTAATCAAGCCCGGACTCGCATGTTTGTGAGCTGACTCACGAGTGTGCGTGTCTCTGGTTTGCCAGTTCTGAACCCAAGGTTGGTGAAAGACGTAGCAGGAGTAAGCACAGAACTCTTTAAGACATAGTTCATTTCCTCTCTTGGAAGCAGCGTTTTCTCGACCCTTTTAATTCACGTTTCCTTGTAATAATCATAAAAACCTGCTTCCTCCTGCATCCACCTAAATCTGATATGAACTCACTCCCTCTTTCTCCCTTCCCCACCTGTCAAGAAGATTCTATGGTTTGTATTATAAAAAGAGCAGGCTTTTGATTTTTTTCAGACCAAATATCTATAATAATAAAAGGGTAATGTGCTAATTAGACCAGACAGCTGAACGACTTTCTGGATGAAGCCACCGTGGCGGGGGGCTGAGGCAGAGGTGGTTAGGGGTGATCAGGCAGGCAGGTGAGCAGTTAGGGGCATCAGGCAGGCAGAGTGGTTAGGGGCTATTAGGCAGGCAAGCCGGCAGGCAAGCAGTTAGGAGCCAATGGTCCCGGATTGTGAAAGGGATGTTGGACATTCCCCGAGGGGTCCTGGATTGTGAAGAGGGTTCAGGCCAGGCTGAGGGATGACCACCTCCCCCCGCCCATGCACGATTTTCGTGCACCAGGCCTCTAGCGTTATAATAATATTGCATGTGCTATTGGATGCCACGCTAACGGTTACAGTTGAGGCTCTTGGCTTTGGGCTCTGTGGTAGCCTCTGTGAACACAAGCACCAGCAGTCCAGTGCAATGAACACTTAAGCAGGATGCTTCCACCGGCCTTGTTTGGCCGAAATGAAAGGTAATTCATCACACATCATCTCAGTGCTTCCCCTCGGAGCTGCTCTCTGACCAGTGGGCAGCGCCCTGACGACAGAGTTTAATATAATATCTCACCATGGCCATTATTCTCATGTCAAGGAAAAATATGACAAAAACGCAACTTTCCACTGTTTTTGTTCATCTCCAAAAATACTCTCTCTGGCTGTCACAGCACAAAACCAAACCTGCAGCGCCAGCCTCAGGATTGTATTTAACGGGACCTTCGACATCACCTGGTTGAGTTTCCTCCCTTGACGAGGACAGCAAGGCAAAAGTAAAGTTAAAACCCACATTCTCCTGATTGTCAGCCCAACAATATTTCTAATATATCAAGGACTCCGTGTATATTTTTGTGTGCTTCCTTTAGTTGAATAAATAGGTGAGATTTGAACCGATACATACTTTTGAAAAACGTGCCCATGAATGTGCTTTCCCAAGAACTCTGTGAGGTTGTTACCGTCATTATCCTTAGCTGAAAGTTAAGAAATGAGGCTTAGATGGTTTTTATGTGGCTTGCCTAAAGTCAGCTCTCCAGAGAGTGGCAAAGCTGAGATTGAATGTAGGGCTTTGACTCCAAAAACCGTACTATTTCCGCTATACTGTACAGGTATAGAAAAATCAAGCAGGCAGTTACAGGCTTCTTTGAACACAGTGTCTGTTCTCAGGTGCAAACCGGTTATAGTTGTAAAAGAAGTAAGCAGCCCTTCAGTGCGTCCCTGTGTGCGGTTCTATGTCTTCGTCACAACAAGCCCCGATGTTGCAGCAGACTCGGGGCTGCTCAGTGGTTTGAAACCTGGTGCGGCCGCTCGCCAGCTCTGTGATTTGGGGCCAAGGTTTTTGACCCCCGGTTTCCTCTCCTGACACGGTGGAGCATTAATGACTGCTGTACAGGGCTGCCAGAGGCGATGACAAGTTTAGAGACTTAGGAGAGCGCCTGTCATGAAGAGCTCAACCAATGGGACTTACTCCCAGTGCCTGGAGGAGGGGAAGCTCAAGGCAGGGCAGTGCTTCCCTAGGTTTGGTTACATTAACAAGTAAGGACAAGCCCTAACCGGTTTGGCTCAGTGGATGGGGCGTCAGCCTGTGGACTGAAGGGTCCCGAGTTCGATTCCAGTCAAGGGCATGTACCTTGGCAGCTGATCGATGTTTCTCTCTCATCGATGTTTCTAACTCTCTATCCGTCTCTCTTCCTCTCTGTAAAAAAAAAAAAAAAATCAATAAACTATATTTAAAAAAATAAGGACAAGCCCTAACCGGTTTGGCTCAGTGGCTGGAGCGTCGGCCTGCGGACTGAAGGGTCCCAAGTTCAATTCCAGTCAAGGGCATGTACCTTGGTTGCGGGCACATCCCCGGTAGGGAGTGTGTAGAAGGCAGCTGATGGATATTTCTAACTCTCTATCCCTCTCCCTTCCTCTCTGTAAAAAAAAAAATCAGTAAAATACATTAAACAATAAATTATGGTATGGCTAATCTAATTCTGTACCTGTAAAAATACACGAGTAAAGACACATAGATAAAAAAGTAAACATAGATAATTTTGTGTGATTGTGAGCGCCTATAAGGAAACAAAACAAGAAAGTAGCAGGAGGCGGTGGTGGGGTGGGAGAAGGGGTCAAGGGTAGGGTTTCTGAGAGGTGGGCATCTGATCTGAGACTGGAGTGATCAGAAGCAGGCCTGGGGGGGGGGGACCTGCAGAGAGAGTGTTCCACGTACGGGAGCAGTGAGTGCAAAGGCCCTGGGCAGAGAGGGAGGCTGGCCGGCTGGAGGAGCAGAGAGAAGTCCATTGTGGTCAGAGCACGGTGACCAATGGGAGGGGGGGTGGGATATAAAATGAAACTGGAGAGATAATAATAAATAAGGTCAGGGCAGAGTTCATACTAATAGATAGGTGTCCAGGATATTCCTAGATCTGCGTGAACAGTTGTTTTCTGGTACACGCCAATGATTTTCATTCATGTGTGAGGAAGCGATCCCTCGCTCCCTCCTCTGCTTTGTCGGTTTTCATGGCTATTTTTCCTTCTTATTTTGTCTGGGTGGGTTAAGAGGACAGCCGCGGTGGCTTCGCGGAGCTGCTGGGGGGAAATGCATGTGGGCGTCAGCCTGTGCGGGGCTGGGCGGGAGGAAGCAGCCTCAGCTGGCTGGTGCACCCGGAGGAAGTGGAGTGTGTGTGACATCATTTGGGCTGCATCACTGACGCTTCAGATGGCTCTGTTGCCCTTATAACTTAATGTTCTGGGCAGCCCAGGTTCCAATTTATCAGCAGGGACGATAAATTGCTAATGACTGCTGGCCTTTTCCTATTCTCCAGTTATCTGCTAATACAAAGAGACAGATTCATTCAATTTGGAAAATGTTAATAAGATACCAAAAAATGTGTTCGGGAGAGAGAATAAAGGGAAAGCTTTTTTTTCAAATGGCTGTATCATGCTTTCCAAAAATTGAGTTCCAACTGCCTCTGTGTGCGCAGATGAATGAAAAGACTATCAACATCCTCAATGTTTCTATTAACCTAATTAAACCGTGTCTGAATGGAGCAGTGGTCAAGAAGAAAGCTGTGTTCCCTAGCAAATGAACCTCCACAGCAAAAGATAGCGGACACTCGCTTACCGCACCCCCCTCCTCCCAAACCAGGAAAATCAGCTCTAATACTTTCATTTGACTCTTTAGATAATGCTGATTTTTCTAGGATCTTAGAAAGCTCCTTTAGGGAAGGATTAGCTCATTTTTTACTTGATGCGGATGGAGTTTAGTATTAGCAGCGCCTACACTCCTGCTATTGCTGCTGTTTCTCTCATTCCACTACTCCCTAGTGTGTGAGCTGTGCCACGACTGACTGAGATCCTTCTGTGAAGATGTAGGGAAAACTGGGGGGTAGTTCTTTTTTGAAACCTGGGAGCATTTCATTGTTGCGAAAAGGATACTTGGCATATCTTCCCAGCCTGAAGTTTGGGGGTTATAAGTATGCCAATAATTTTCTTTCT
This sequence comes from Vespertilio murinus, assembly GCA_963924515.1. NCBI lineage: Eukaryota > Metazoa > Chordata > Mammalia > Chiroptera > Vespertilionidae > Vespertilio > Vespertilio murinus. The sequence continues at coordinate 10,959,521 of OZ004712.1, read as the reverse complement.
GCCCCAGTAGTAGTGATTGTTCTTATAGACAGAGCCCCTCCCCCCAGACATTGGATCCAGTAAAATGGACGTTGAAGGTATTATGTTGTGTCACGGCCTTTGTATGAAGATGTATGTGGTAAACATCGCTTAGGATTTTACACAAGGAAAAGGACCTCCCTTTTATATTATTATTAATTAATTTATTTAATACTTTCTTTTTGGTGCTAGGAAATGAGTCATTTGTTAGCCATCTTATTCTCTTTTATATTTTCCTGTTAATATCATAGGTAATATTCAACAGGATTGTTTAGCAATACATATTTAATGTACTAATTTATCTCTTTTTTACACAAATTTATATGATTGTTATTATAAAATTCTTGGCATAGTTTTTTCATTTTCATTTAAAAATTTTAATTTTATTTTTAATTGAATTTATTGGGGTGACTGGTTAATAAAATTACGTGGGTTTCAAGTGTATAATTCTATAAAAAAAATCACCTGTATAATGTGTTGTGTGTTCACTACCCCAAGTCAAGTCGTTTTCCATCACCATTTATCCCCCCTTTACCTTTTCTACATCTCCCCAACCCCCTTTCCTTCCCGTAATCACCTACTGTTGTCTGTCAATGAGGGTTTTTTTTTCCACTCAGCCTCCTCCCCTCTCCCTTCTGACAGCTGTCAGTCTGTTCTCTATGTCTACAAGTCTGTTTCTATTTAGTTTATTAGTTTATTTTCTTCATTAGATTCCACATATAAATGAAATCATAGGGTGTTTGCCTTTTACGCCCGGCTTATTTCACCTAATACTCTCCAGGTCCATCCGTGCTGTCACAAAAGGTAAGATTTCCTTCTTTTTTTATGGCTGAGTAGTATTCCATTATGTAAATGTTTCATAGCTTTATTATCCACTCATCTACTGATGGGCACTTGGGCTGCTTCCAAATCCTGGCTGTTGTAAAAAACACTGCAATGAACATAGGGGTGTATGTTATCTTTCAACTAGTGTTTTGGGTTTCTTCAGGTACATTTCTATAGGTGAAATCACTGGGTCCTAAGGCAGTTCCATTTGTAAGTTTTTGAGGAACCTCCAAACTGTTCTCCACAGTGGCTGCCCCAGTCTGCATTCCCACCAGCAGTGACAGGGTTCCTTCTTCTCTACATCCTCGACAACACTTTGTTGATTTATTGATGACAGCTATTCTGACAGGTATAAGGTGATATCTCATTGTGGCTTTCATTGGCATTTCTCTGATGTTTAGTGACATTTTTTCATGTATCTATTTGCTATCTGAGTGTCCTTTTGGAAAAGTGTCCATTCAGTCCTTGGCCCATTTTTAAATTGAATTATTTGCTTTTTAATTGAATTTATTTGATGTTGAGTTTTATCAGTTCTTTATAAATTTTGGGTATTAGCTCTTATCAGATGTATTATTGGATAATATGATCTTCCATTCAGTGGGTTGTCTTTTTCATTTTGTTGGTGGTTTCCTTTGCTGTGCAAAAACCTTTTTAGTTTGCTGTAATCCCATTTATTTATTTTTTTCTTTTGTTTCCTTTGCTGGAGGAGATATATCAGAAAAAAATATTGCTCCAAGGAATGGCTGAGATTTTACTGCCTATATTTTCCTCTAGGATTTTTATGGTTTCGAGTCTAATATTTAAGTGTATAATCCATTTTGAGTCTATCTTTTTGTGTGATGTAAGAAGTTGTCTAGTAATGTTCAGCAGAATTGTTTAGCAATAGATTATACATTTAATGTATTAATTTATCTCATTTTATTTTTTTGTTTATTATTATAAACTCCTTGGCATAGTTTTTAGAAGTAAAATAAATAAACAGGGCTTTAAAAATACCCTTGCTCCTTTTGGTTTAGTACTTTAAATCACAACAGAGGGTATGGAAGGACATTTTAGTGGGGAATCAAAGGTGCCAGGTAAGGTTTTGGTGTGTTGAACCAAGTAGTTGGGCCATTGCAAACTTACTCGTCCTGAGAGCCAAGCAGTTGACACCTGGGTTCAGCCATGCGATGCCTTTCTATTGTAATTGACATGGAGAGTCACTTTCCTCTACATTGATTTTTTTTTTTAATGGAGATGTCTTGTGGTATCAGAGGGTTAATATCATTCTGATGGCTCAAGTGTTCAATGAGTCAAGTAGAAACCCCTCTCTATCAAACTACAGGAAGCGAGTTAAGAACGGAGCCACAGTCACAGTGGCAGCTGCTTAACCCACGGATGACTCATGGGCTAAGTTGTGACGCTGTCATCTTGATGTTGGTAATTGTTTAGATAAGCTCACAACTCGTGACGACCCCACCAGTGGTTGTTCAGCTGCCCTGAGGGTGTGAGTGAGCATAGAAAATTACAACTCCTTCCTCACAAAGAGGTCAGGTTTCGCTCTGATGCTCCTTAGCCCCCTCGTTCTGATAAAATATGCTCTAGTCTAGCCTATGCGTGGTGATGCAAGAGAAAGGGTAGGCGTATCTTCCTCGCTAGAGATTAGGTTATAGGTCTTTGTGGGTTTTTGTACGTATTGAATGTGGGGGTTCTTGCACTTCGTTCCTCCTACACACCCAAAGTTCCTGCCCCAGAATGCTTTCATTCATGTCTGCCTTGAGGTTTCAGTTTCTTCCTTTCAGGGTCTGTGTATGTGTATATCTGTGTGTATGTGTACATAGGAGTGTATATGTATGTTTATAGATAAATATATGCATGCACCTTTTCTTTGTGCTGCCTCTCCCATGCCTTCTCCACACCTTCCTGGGTTCCTGCAGGTAATTCTTTCTGAATCTTCATTGCTAGATCTTTCTATTCCCCTATTTCTTTTCTTAGCAAAGCAATTTGTCCCTCCTTAGATTTCTCCCTAGATGTGCGCATTCAAAAAATCCTCTATATAATATTCATCTCCCTAGGAAGGTGAGGAAGGACAAATGCAAATAATTAGTAATGTCATTTAATCCTTTCTCCTGAGTGTTCTTCCTTTATTTTTTTTTCGAATATTCTGAAAGGTATTTAGCTTCTCACCCGACTTGTAAGATAAACCTTTTGAAAACTATCCTTTTCTACTCAGCAGGAGTTCTCAGTTATTCGCACAATGCCCAGAGGAAAATGTAAAATCTTGTGTTCATTCTTTCCCCGCTTCCCTCTGCCCCCCACACCCTGTCTTCCAGTGTATGTGTCTGTTTCTCCACATTCCTTCTTCTTTGCTTCCGCTCTCTCGCTTTCATCTTTCTCTCTTTTTAAAAGGGTGGAAATCGCAAGCTTTCCTTTCTTGACAGTTGATTAAAGAACTGTGCACCTGTTCAGGTAGAATAAATGGGGGAAATGCTGAAGCAAGTATTTATGTTAATTAATGTATCTTTTTTTTTTTTATGCCTTCAAAATCAAGTCTGCAACTCAGGAAAGCCACCCCTTAGAGAAGCACGCTTAGGGGAGACCATTTACAGTCAGGCTCTCTCTGATGTCAAAAAAAGGTCCTTGAGCTTGAACTTCTTGAGGTTCATAGGGGCACAGGGGCCATTTCCTCAGAGGAGTGGCTGCTTCGCTCTCAGGAAAAGGGAGAAATTCTTTTTTCTTTCTTTTCTGGAAATAGGGACTAAGAAGGAAAGAGAGGAGAGGGCAAAGATGAGAACATGTTGATTATAAATGATTTAGAAAACCCTTCTCCCCCCCCCCACACCAAGATCTTATAAACTCCAGGGTTTCTAGGTTAGAACTGAATACACGTTAAAAATAGACTATCCAGTGCTCTGTAAGTTTGCATTTCAAAGCCCTCTCCAACTCTGCTCAGGCTCTCAAATATTTTCTTCTCTCTGGTGGGAAGAAGCAGTTCTGCTAAGACAGCTAGTCAATTAGTAGGCAAATCTAATAATTGGTTTCCTATAATTTCTGAAGACAATGGCTGTCTTAAGTAGGTTTCTGAAAAACAAACAAACAAACAAACAAACAAAAACAAATAAAAACCAAACCCAGGAAACAGGGATGTGAAAGTGTAGAAAACACCAGCAAGGGGGATGGGACCTCACTTAAAGTGGCTCCAAGACTATAGTGTACCCTAAGTCCAAAGCGTATTCCCTTTCCTACATCGTAAATCCACTTATGCCCAGCCCTGCAGTTTAGCATAACTCACCAGAGATGACTAAATGACTTACACACCAGCCAATGAATCATAGCTCCAATCACAGTGCCAGCTGTATGCCAGGGTCTTTAAATGTGAATATGCACTTTCCCTTATTCCTTTTTTTATGGGTTTTAAAAAAATATTATAAAAGAGATCTTTATTGTTGAAAGTATTACATATGTCTCCCCCTCCCTGCTATTGACCCCGTCTAACCTGCCTTGCCTTCTGCCCCAGGCCAAAAAGACTTCAAAACTGAAACCTATGGCTTGTTTATTGAAGTTCAAAGATTAAAGCCTCAATTCTCACTTTTGTGTTTTGCTTTTTCTACAGTAAGAGGGCCTCCTTCTGTCAAGTCTGGCTCCCCTCTGCACCCCAACACCCTGGGCAAATAGAATGCCCCATCCTCCTTAGAACTGACCTACCCTTAAGCCCTTTGACTCCTTGAGTGTGGCTCTTCCACAAAATACCACAGCCTGGGTGAATCTATTTTGAAGTGGCATTATTTTATTATTATTAGAAGCAGTTTAAGTTTATAAAATTTGGCTCTCAAAAGAAATTTCGGGAGAACCAAGATGGTGACCTAGGTAAGCACCTAAGCTGCCGCATCACACAACAATTTCAAGAAAAAACCTACTAAAATCAGAACGGACTTCATCCAAAAACACAGGAAAGCTGGCGGAATGGGAAATCTACAACTAGAAAGAATCTACAACTAGGAGAGAGGCTCACGGATCAGATTGGGAGCCGTAAAGTGCTGAGGTAGGGAGACCCTCGTGCAGAGAGGAAGTGCGGCCAAATGCCTGGCCGGTGGGAGGGGAAAGGATTTCCCAATTGATCTGAACCCTTTCTGACTGTACTGAACCCCAATCCTGGCTGAAGCACCATGGACCCAGGCTCATATGGGTGGATTCTGGACTATAGAGAAAGGCATCCAGAGACTCAGAGACTGGAAGACTGGGGGAGCCGGGAGCCGCAGTGATCAGGGTCTACAGTTGTGAGCGAGTGAGTGCGCGCAGAGGTCTGACCTCGGAGGTTGCCGTGGCCTCTCCATAGCTGAAGGAGTCAGAAGCTCCAGACTACAGAGACCCGACCCAATTCCTGGCGAGCCCCTGGGGCACCCACGCTCTTGCATGGGGAATCTGGAATGGTCAGGCGGAAACTCAGGGGAGCCACGGAAGGCTGAGGTCAGGTGGAAACTCAGGCAATTGCACAAGGGCAGGGCTGACGGGAAGCCAAGACTGTCAGCTCAGCCCTGAGACTCTGCCCCAACTAAGCTGAGCACAGAGGCTTCTGCAATTTTGCAAGTCTGATCCTATAAGACTGTCTCCAGTACAGAAGGTATCCCAGAGTAGACACAGCTGATACAGAAGGTATCCCAGAGTAGACACAACTGATCCAATTGGCCTGAAGGTCAATTCCTCCCAGGGATACCAACAACAATCAAGACTTAGCTACAACAAGGCTGTACACGCAGTCCACAAAGAGGAGCACTGAGGAGGCTGACCCACTGGGCCATATAAGACACCAAACACACAAAGCCATCCTACCAACTCTGGGAAGCTTCGAAAATGCCGAGACAAGGAAATTAGGTCTCATATGAAAAAGATGGAGAATATAGAGTTCAGAACCACGGTTATAAGGTTATGTAAGAATTTCCTAGAAAAGGCCAATAAATTTCATGAGATCCAATTAAAAATTAAACATAAACTGACTAAATTGGAAAATATTATGCAGAGATCCAACAGCAGAATGGAGGAATACAAAGAGCCAAAAGACACTCCTCTGGAGAAGCAAGAAGAAAAGAGAATCCAGAAAGTTGAAGATAGTGTAAGGAGCCTCTGGGACAACTTCAAGTGTACCAACATAAGAATTATGGGGGTGCCAGAAGAAGAGAGAGTGCAAGATACTGAAAATATATTTGAAGAAATAATGTCAGAGAACTTCCCCCACCTGGTTAAAAAAATAGACTTACAAGTACAGGAAGCGTACAGAACCCCAAACAAGAGGAATCCAAAGAGGTACACACCAAGACACATCATAATTAAAATGCCAAGGGCAAAAGACAAAAAGAGGATCTTACAAGCAGCAAGAGAAAAGCAGTTGGTTACCTATAAGGGAGCACCCATACAACTATCAGCTGATTTCTCAACAGAAACTATGCAGGCCAGAAGGGAGTGGCAAGAAATATTCAAAGTGATGAGTAGTGAGAACCTACAACCAAGATTACTGTATCCAGCAAAGTTATCATTCAGAATTGAAGGGCAGATAAAAAGCTTCACAGATAAGAAAAAGTTAACTACCAAACCAGTATTATATGAAATGCTGAAAGGTATTATTTAAGAAGAGGAAGAAGATCAAGTGAATTAAAAATCTGAGGAACAGAATAACTGGTGAATATAATAACATGGATCAGCTGCCTTCTGCACAAGGCACATGTCCTTGACTGGTCTTGAACCCCGGACCTTTCAGTCTGCAGGCTGATGCTCTATCCACTGAGCCAAACCGGTTTCGGCTACAATGTCATTTTTAAAATGAACATCTGCCTTGGGGCTTTCCAATTCCATCTAAACTCCCGTGGCCCACAGTTCACGGGAGGACCTCACAGGGTCAGCTGTAGACTCCCGGTGGCCCCAGCAGAAGACGCCCATCTACTAAGATTCCTAACATTCCCATGTGTCCGGACCTGCAGGAGGGATGTCGGGCCGCCCTGTGACCTCTGTGGAATAACGCAGCTCCAGACCCTGTGGGCTGCAGTTTTAGCAAAAAGCACTTCAGATGGAGGGGAGGGGCAGGAAGGGGGCTGGCGCGCTCCGGGAAATCGCAGGGTGTCTGCAGAGTGAAGCGACAAGATGGCAACCCCCTCCAGGCTGGCTAATGGGGACTTGGCTTACTGGATTGACAGCCGAGGTGGAGCAGTCGTCTGGTCTCAGAACCAAGATGAACAGGAGAGAGAGACACACAGAGAGAGAGGGACAAAAAATCTAGCTGGAAGCTGCATTAACATTTTGAGGAGGCAGGTAACCGCTGAGAGGGAGGGTGACTGTGCTCACAGAGACAGGCTCTTCATGGAAAGGAAATGGATGAATCTGCTGCGGATTCGCCACGCTTGGGCTCATTTAATATCCAGAGACCCCCCACCCCTCTGAGCTTGCTTCTCCTTGCTCCTCTCAGGGTCGTTGTTGAGCTGGAGGGGGAGCGCTTTTGGAGAAGGAAGCCCGTGAGGATGGCCTGGCGGTGCCGGGGAGAGGGCCGCAGGGCACTGCCAGCTGCAGACGGCAGCGGCTCAGAGCTGTTGGAGGCTTTGTGGGACACGGGGGCGCCATCCCCGAGGGCAGGACAGGACAGCCACCCTCCAGGGGCCACAGAGCCAGGCCAGGGCACGTGAGGCAGGCTCCTGAGGAATCTGTCCAAGCCGCTTTGCGGGGGCCGCGTGCAGAAGGCGGGGTGGCACAGGTGGAAGGGAGCCACGGGCACAGGGGCGCTGAGAACAAAAGGGGGCTCGCTTGCAAAGAGATTTTCGCCAAGGGAGCCCGGGCTTTTCAAGGCTCCTCCGTAAATAAAGCACAGAGCAGTTATCTAAAGAAAAGGAAGAAACGTTGCCAAGACCACCGCAGCCCGCTCATGGTGGGGAAGCAGCGGTTTTCTCACTTGATTGTCACGTATACTCGGAGGGGATTCTGTATCTGGAGATATCAGGACCGGAGAACGTGGCAATAAAGTCCTTTTATTTTATTTTATTAATAAATTTTTTTATTGGTTGCAGAGAGGAAGGGAGAGGGAGAGAGAGAAACATCCATGGAGAGGGAGAATAACTGATCAGCTGCCTCCTGCGCACACACTCCCCCCATCCCACCACTGAGGATCAATCCCACAACTGGGGCATGTGCCCTGACCAGGAATTGAACCCTGACTCCATGGTACATAGGTTGATGCTGAGCCACACCGGCTGGGCTATTTTTTTGTTTTGTTTGTTTGTTACTTTTTCAAGGTCATCATCTAAGGGCTCAAGGTCTTGTTTACTTTGAGAATCAGAACTCGGCAGGGCAATCTTGATTCATTGCTAGCTTTGTTTTTACTGTTCCTGGGGGTGGGGTGCCTGCCGGCAAGGGGCACAGTTCGCTCGGACACGAGGCAGAAAGGTGCCAGGTTTGCTTCTACAGACCCTCCTCGTGCTTACTCACCCACAGAGGTGCAGGTCCGTCACACTTTCTGTGACCCACAGTTGACGTTTCCTTTTCATTTGGCCGGTTTTACAAACACGGGTAAACCAAGGGACAGTGGATAAGGCACAGACCACTCCTTCCGGTGGGGTTAACACAGCCGGAGCCTCAGGACTCCAGGCGTGAGAGTTGGTTCCTGCCAGAGGGTTATGGAAAGCCTTCAGGGATCGCCCCGGTTTCACCGGCAGCGCCTGTCACTATGGGGGCCCCAGCCACCCTCGCTGCTGCTGGCCGGCCGGCACGTGGCGTCCTTCACCACCAGCAGAGCCAGGATTTCCTGAGCCACAGAGCAGGTGCCAAGCCAATGTTTTTATTTTTGTACAAAATTTATAGGCATCATTTTCATATGGGATGTATAGTTCCTGCTCCCTAATCATACGTTTATCATAGCCAATTAAATGAGATTCGGTCTTCTACGTGGCATTGCTAGCATGGTCAGGGTTATAAATTTGAATATTCCAATTATATTCTGGGAAAAAGGAGGACACATTCTCACTAAATCTATGTAAATAATATGGTCTTGGAAAGTAAAGAGATTTATTAAAGCACTTTGCATAATATTTAATCATGGTTATTTTGAGTTATTTTGTTAGGCTGTTCGATTTATGTCACTCTTTCCGGAATCATATATCTTAGATTTTTATTTATTAGCTTATAACCTTATTAAGATCTTCAATAGATTTCACCCCATCCACCCGAATTTTGAGAATTCGGTTGAAACAAGCTGCCCCTTAAGAGAATTTCATTCTGATTTCATATATGCATCACCTATTACATGGAGGTTTACAGACTGATCAAGAAGAAATAAAAGGATTTTCTCATCATCGGGCCCATTATATATACACCCTTCATCACACCTGAGTCAGTTTTATTTTGTCCCTAGGCAAATAAATTAATTCTTGTTTTGCCGATCTTAGGTTAGTTAGCAGCCTGCTTTCTCGAGTTCATCTGATTCTGGACTAAGAGTTGTGGAATTGTTGCCTCGGGCCCCGGGTACAGGCTGACAGGTGTTTGTTGGTGATGACAGTGCCAGCGGACCCCGGCACGCCTACACCTTGAGTCTATTCCTTTGATATTACTAGTGAAGAGAACCTGGGACTCACGGAGGCCCTTTTGATATTTCTTCTAGAAGACTCACATTTCTGATCTATAGTTTATTAGCAGGAACCTTTAGGCAACTCTGAGGGAAGAGCAAAAAAACACCTGTTAGGGATAAGGTCGAATGCCTCAAGTTAATTTATTGTAACGAATAACATCATCAGGAAGGGGGATGGTAGACTCCTTTCTCGACCTGTAAGCTTATGGAAATTTACAAGGTGCTACTAATGACCCCCAGAGCAAAAATATATTGTGGACAAGGTAGGCACGGACAAGTGTTCAGGGCCTTTGAAGTCATACCATAATGTGAGTGTTATCGTTGTTCCTAACGGGCAAGGGTATTTAAAACCAGAAAGAAAATGTCAATGAAGACAATTCATTTGTTGGGAGTTATTGTGCCAGTCTTTGCACATGGCCATCAGTATTATTTCTATCTAGTTGGAATGATGGTCAATTCTGAAACATATTCCTGTTAACAAGATTTTACTTGTGTGTAATCAACTTAGGGATGAGGAGCTTCCCTTCTGATATGCCAGCTCTTTCATTATTATGGGCTTTACAATGTGGAGGTATGGAAAGAAGGGGAGACTTTTCAATCCATCCAATTGCTTTTAGTAATTCTTTCTTTTATAAGGGGGGGGGGGAGAAATCTCTTGATTTATCCAATCTGGAAAATCCCCCAAATTAGATGATAAAGGATGAATTATTTTGAATGTGGGGTCTAGATTGGGAAAGACAATATCCAAAATATTTGTCAAAGGGAATAAGGTATGAGCTAAAGTCATACGTGCCTGAAGGTAAGAAAAGATAAGTCTCAGACAAGAAAGAAAATAACCATGGAGCTGGAGAGCATTATACTAAGTGAAATGAGCCAGTCAGAGAAAGATAAATATCAGATGATCTCATTTATTTATGGAATGTAATGAACAACATAAACTGATGAACAAAAATAGATTCAGAGGCAGAGAAGCAAACCTCAGAGGGAAGGTACGGGAGGGTGGGGGTAAAGGGGAGAGGTCAACCAAAGGACTTGTATTCATGCATATAAGCCTAACCAATGGACAGACAATGGGGGTGAGGGCATAAGTGTGGGGGTTGGGGGGTAATGGGGGAGATAAGGACACATATGTGATATCTTAATCAATAAAGAATTTTTTAAAAAAAGAAAACCACAGTGACCTATAACTGTATGATTAGAAGTGTTAGCTTTTTCGAAAGTGGGCTTTTGTTAAAATTGATTTCACGAATAAGTCGGGAACAGGGAGTTAAGAGGCTGCTGAGTATAGAGAAGGTATAGAATGATCTTTACTGTTTCTTGTTAAGAGCAGATGGTGACCTCAAAGATCAATTTTTCTTTTTCACTGGAATAAAACTAAACTCTAGTTTTACTCTTTTTGTATGCCACCTGGGTAACATTTGTTTTATTTTATTTTATTATTATTTTTAGAATTCACAGCCTTGTATCTGTCCCTGGGGACTACAAGCTAGGTCCCATGGGTCAAATCTGGCCTCTTACCTGTGGTTATGCCTATTTTTGAAGCCACCACAGAGACCAGTGGCCCACAAAAATGGAAATGTTTACTATGTGAGCATGTATTGCCCTTTTGTTTTTGGTGCAATAATGCATTTTTAATTTTGCTCTATACAGTGTTAGGTGTCTTGGTTTAGTACCTTTCATATATGAGTTTCCTGTCCTATTTGCATTATAAAATGCTTATATAATATGAAGTACCTAGCAAGATTTAGTGTTGCTAAATGGTCAACAGGCATAGAATTAATTGTTTTAGTAGGTAATGAGAACTGAGACCTTGAGACCACCCTGAAAAATAAAAAGAATGATATTTGGCTTCACAGATATGGTAAGATTCTCAGGAATAGAAGGAACCATAAGAAGAATCGAGAATGGAAGGGGAAAATGTATTTTAAACGTCTCTCTGTTCAAAGCATTGGGAACTAAAGTGCAACTCAGTAACTCCACCCAACACCAGGGGCAAACCCTGACCTTTCATGTTCAGTGAAGAGGTGAACCCTGGTACAGAGAGCCTTGAGGGGTTCAAAAGAAACAACAATTATGTTCTTGTCACCAAATGTGACTCTGTGACCGGGTCCCTATGCCAGTTCCTTTCCATGAGGTGGGGCTTGGTTTTGCCTCGGTAGTAAAATAAGATGATGAATAATAATTGTTGACAGAACTTATGGAGAGGTGGATGGACACATGGACACTTCTGTAAATGTCTTCGAACAACTCAGACTTCAGGGATGGATAGTAATACTGGTGTGAAAGGTGGTCTCCATGCTTCCCCGGTGTGGTGAGAATCAAAGTTTTGTCTCTATGGGCTGAGAGCCGGACCAGTTTCTATAGTTTCACAGTGGCTTCCTCATTGAGCCAGAATTAGGAAGCTTTTCACCATTTCGGGGAATTCTCAAATTGATGATCGGAGCCAAGAGAAAATAAAAGCAAATAAAGCTAGTCTTAGAAGAGGGGAGTTGGGCTCGAGATACAAATGTAAACAGGAAGTTATTACTCTGATTTCCTAGTTGCAGAGCTCAGGTTCAGATTGGCTAAGCAATTTCTTCATTGGCCAATCAATTGCTTCACTGGAGTTTGGGGCTTGCCTGGTGGGTTTGGGGGCTCAGAAGGGGAGTGAGCATAGAAAACAGGCTGCACCTTTTATGCAAACCAGCCGCCCGGCCTCTGCCTCCCTGGGCAACCCAGTCCCTGGCCAGCAAAGACAGAACTCTCCGTGTGCGTCTCCTGAGGCTTCAGATCTCTGGGTAGGCTAATGCGTTGAATCCTACAAAAGAATAGGAGATCGTGGCTAATTTGGCTAGATACAGATATAATACAGGACGTCCAGTTATAGTCATATTTCTGGCCATGAAATGTTTGGGACAAACTATTTGTTATTTATCTAAAATTCAAATTTAACTGGGCATCTTGTATTTTTATTTGGTAATTCTGGCAACTCTATATTCAATTATTTTTAAATGACTGTAAGAAAAATTACTTCTTAGATATAATAAAATCAAATGGCCAGATGTTACATAATCATGGAAATATTATAATGGATTATATGTCTGTAGGAGAAATCAAGGGCCATTTCGCCTTTTTGCCAGTGAATGAGTGAGTAGTAGGTATTACTAAACATAATACAAACACACCTCTTTATTGGGTTTTTCATATTTCAACCATCCCTTTCTTCTCCTAAACTCTAATATTCCAACAATCATTGGTTTGGGATTTTTTTTTTTCAGGTAAATACGGATTTGAAATGGCAATGCTTCCTTTGAAACGAACCCAGCTAGGGTACATTGGCAGGGATGCTGTGTCTATAAGGTTCCATCAGTGAGTGAGGTGGATGGGCAAAGTCTCTGGCAGGTGGGATTGAAGCCAGGCCTTGTCTGATGAGCAGAGCCCAGGATGGGTTTGCATTGATTAGCCAGCCCGTTACTTCTCCCCTCCGGCATGTCGCCATTGTCCATGTCATCCTTTTGTTTAGAAGTCTTGCTGAGCATTTTCTCAAAACAGGTTAGATGCATATAACTAAGCGTTAATGACTTCAATGATTGGTATAGTTTTGTTTCCCAATTCTGTCACCCTCCTACCTACCACCATGTCATAACAAAAGGGGAAGTATTACTTTCCCTATTTTATAGATGGAAGACTTAAAACATGTTGAATTTATTCCCTTATGGCTGATCTTCCTCTGTCTACTCCTGATATGTAGTTTTTTTTCTAGGATTATATCATCAACCCATTTCATTTCTTACATTGTATTTTTTTTCTCTGAGTGATTGCATCTACTCTTGTTTCTGTTGATGACTTCCAACTTTTTGCCCATTGCATACACATTATTAGGCACCTAAAACAGTTCAGGTACTGAGAATTCAAAGATGAGTAAGATACAACCTCCCTCTAACTGCCTATGTGCCAACTGCCTAATAGACACCTCTCCCTGGGTCTTCAATGGGCGTGTGAAAGTCTGCTTGGTCTAAAACAAGGCACCGTTCTTCTTGGTAAATATTTTTTTTTCATTATCAAGCTAGTTGTCCAAATCTAGAGATAATTCTCATCTTCTCCTTCTACCAAAGCTCTGCAAGCAATGTGATAATTCCCCCCCCAAATCTCTTGGCAGCATAGGGCAATGATTAGAATTTTGGAGTGAGACTTCTTGAGTTTGAATCCTGGCTCTGCCACTTTACCATCTGTGTGAATCTCTGCCTCAGTTTCCTCATCTGAAGGTTAAGAATAATAAACGGAATCCTGGCACACAATAAGTATTTTCTATTTTTCATAATTACTATTATGCATCCTCTCTTTTTTTAAAAAAATAAATTTTATTGATTTTTGTTTTACAGAGAGGAAGGGAGAGAGATAGTCAGAAACATTGATGAGAGAGAAACATCAATCAGCTGCCTCCTGCACACTCCCCGCTGGAGACGTGCCCACAACCAAGGTACGTGCCCTTGACTGGAATTGAACCAGGACCCTCATCCTTTCAGATTCATCTTAGGGATCATGTTTCCTAGGAGCCTCTGCAACCCTCCAAGTTAGGATTGACAGTGTTTTTGTCATGCTGGTGAGGCCATCCATAATCAGTATCACCAAATGCAAAGCCTAACATGTAGAGAGCACTCAACACCAGCTTGCTGGGTAAGCTGATTTCCAGAGTGTCCTTGGGAGACCACAGTGTGGACTGCATGCTTAGTCTCTTTCGTACTGAACCTGTCTGTTTCTTCACATCCCCATGGGCAGGACGGGGCCAGAGGAGTCAATCAGTGAGGGGAGTATGGAGTAGATAGTTTTCATAATAATGAAGGCAAGGGTCAGCTATTGAGCCCTCCCTGAAGCAGGGATGGTGTTGTGTGTGCATCTCGGGTTTCCTGCAGCAGCCCCCTACAAAGTAGTTACTATTGTTGTGTGTTTTACATTTGAGGAAACTGAGGCCTAAAATCACTGTTTACGGTTAGCAGAGCTGGAGTTTGAGTTTAGGACTTGCCTCCAGCAAAGCCCGTTTTCTTGATCTGAACTCTCTGTTCAGAACTCCCTCCCTGTCTGCCCTCCCGTGGCACCCCAGGCTGTCTGGTTTGTTTCCCCAGCACCAGTCTAGGGGAGAATTGTGTAGGACTATGAGAGACCCCCCGCCATGACACCTGGGATTGTGTGAAGCAGCAGTTGGGAATAAATGGAAGTGCCCACGAAGCTCCGAAAAGATGAGTCCCTGCTTTGTTACCTGTGCAAAGAAAGTGTGAACTCCCATTGCCACAGCTAGGCAGAGGAGGTGAGTTAGGAGGTTGAGATCAGATGAAATGTGGGCTGAATGAGTGGGGTAGGAATGGGTATAAGTCGGCTGGGTAAGATAAAATTGGTGGAGCTCTGACGCTTTGAGTGAGTAATCTATTTTCCCATTTCTCTCTCTGCCTGCCCACCTTCCCTTTCCCAAGCAAGCAAGGGGCCTGTCTTGTTCCCACTGAACTCAGGGGAGGAAGGTGGCAGGGCAGCAAGGAGAAATCCTGGCTTTTGTTTTTCAAAAGTCTGAGCCCCCAAGAGGGGGAAAGATTCAGGGCGTGGATAATGTGCCTTGCTCAGAAATGGGAAGGGAGAATGATTTCTTTCCTTCCCACCTGGAGGAGAGGGGTCTCTGGGTCCTGGGGGAGGAAGCTGTGCCCCTCCTCTGGGCAGTCTGTTGATAAAATGCCGGTGGTTCATCCAGGCAGACCTAGACCAAGATACACGCCTTGGGAACAATCTAGCAGAGACGGGCGGCTCAGAGCCACGCTGTGAAGTGTGACTTGCTGACCAGGAGGTCCCCTTGGTGCCCCAGAAAACAGCCTTCTCTCTGGATATTGAGACAAAGGATGCCCAAAAGGACTGAAATTAAGATTGCTGCCAGCCTTGGAATGGATGCTTGGAGAGAAATGAAGCAAACAAACATTCGGGTCATTGGCAGCAGCTCTGGGAGGCCATCTGTACCTTGGGCTCAGCTGGAAACACCCCATATGCCCTTCATGCCAGCTGCTTGCCCATTCCGGGTGGACAGCTTTGTGAGGAGTCTCACTGCAGTGCAGGGGCTGAGAGCCTGCAGGGGTCGGGGGTCCTGGCATCAGGTGGGAGCTGCCAATAGGCCCAGTGGCTGGTGGGTTCTTTGCATTAACCACTGAGGCTGTGGGATCAAGACCTCAGTGCCTATTGCCCCTCTACTAGCCTTGAGAAGTGGCACACAGAGCAGCGAGAAGGCAGGAGGTAAGTTTGGGAAAAGAAAAACAGGAACTGGAGAGCAAAGAGGGGCAGGAAGGGAGGCGGACTTGGCATTGGTTGGGGGCCTCCAGAAGCAGTTGGGTGGTTCTGGTGCCATGAACTGTTCTTGGCAAGGTGTGCTTGCTCTCTCTGGATGGTGAGGATCACAGGATTGTCTAAGTAGGGCTGTGCACTCGGCATCTCTCTGCAGAGGCTCAGAGCAGGGGAGGGAAATGAAATGAAGAAAACGTTCAGCCCACCGGCTGTCGACTCGAGTCCATTGTGCTGAGGCATTTCCTTCAGAAGGAATGGAAACTGGAAGATAAGCATCTGTAGCTTTGCCTCCAGAGGAGCGTCCTGAAACAAATACGATGCATAGACTCTGTCTCAGGCTCTCGGGGATTCAGAATCTTCAAGGTGGATGACACTTTCAATGCCATCTGTCCTTCCTCCCTCACTTAATGCTGTGCTGAGGCTCAGAGAGAAGTGACTTGTTCAGACTCCTTGAACTTACGGGGGACACAGTTGTGTCTAGGATTGAGATCCCCTCAGGGCCCCAGGATCTGATGACTCCACTGAAGGAACTTCCATGAGGCCACTTTTTATAGAGGCGTGGGCAAAGTTCACCCACAAGGGAGGCACCCAGAAACCAGTGACCACAGGAAGCCATTGCCTTCCCTAACCCCAAGCAGCAAAGGGAGCGACTGATCTTAAAGAAGCCCTCGGAGAGGTGGAGCCTGGGGGAGATGACACCTGACCCTTGGTTGTGCGGGGACACAGCCACCGCCAGAACTGTGGCACTGATGCAGGGAGAGAGAGAGGAAGAAATTCTCCAACTTCTCTCTTTCCCATCTCCTGCCATTGGGCAATCCCAACTAGAAGCGTGTTTACAGGGAAGCCTGGGTGATACAGTCCAGAGAGCCCAGCCTCCCAGAACTTGGAATAGGGCAAGCATGGCTCTGGGTGTAGAATGGTCAGAAGCCCAGATCTCCTGATTTCCCGTGCAACATTCTTCCTGGCATCATTTCTCCCCAGACTCTGGAGATTGGACACAGTGGTTGAGTTAAATGTTCTGCCCTAAAGGGGAGAAAGCATTGAGACCTCTCTCTTAGGAATAGAGATTTCCTAGTCTTCCTTCCTGCAATGTGAATCCCTAGATGACTGCCAAGGGTTTTAAATATGTACATTTAAATTCCATTTTCTCTGAGTATTCTAAGTAGTTTCTTGGAGGTCAGGGCTGTTAGCATCCTTCTCTTTTTTTTCTTTCTCTTTTTCTCACTTATATGTGGTCTAAGAATGCTTAGAGATTCATCAGGAGTGTCTAGATGTGAGGTTTGAGCTTCCTCTTGAGATAGAAACTTGAGAACCATATGGGACAGAGAGATCTGGGCCCTTGTCTTTCCGGCATATGGACATTTGTTCCCTGTTCCTGAGCTTCCTATGGAAGCAACCCTTATAAAGACATCACAGAATCTGGAGGGAAGTGGGGTAAAGGGAGGGGTTCTTATTATTTCTTAAAAAGTAGTTGTTTTTAGTGAAAGATAATACATGTAATTTACATAAATGGTATCATACCATACATATTATTTTTTCATTTAATACTTTTTGAGAGATATTCTTATTGATTGACTAGAGCCTAGTGTACAAATTCATGCACAGGTGGGGTCCGGCTGGCCCACTCTGATTGGGGCCAATAGGGCAGGGCTGGCCAGGGGGAGGGGCTGCAGGCAGTTGGTGGGCTGGCCCCACCCTCTGGTTGAACTCCTGGTCGAGGGGATAATTTGCATATTACTCTTTTATTATATAGGATAACTGTGCATTGATGTATTCATTTACACTGCTATAGAGTATTCTAGTGAATGAATTGGTTTATGTCTACATCTCCTCACTGACAGAGTGGTGCTTGTGAGCTTTTCACAATGGTAAACAGTGCCACAGTGAACATCCTTATGCATGGCTTCTTGTGCAGGCGTGAGGAGCTCAAGGGATGGTGGGGAGAATGGGCAACAAGGAGCCCTTTTTGGTCACATGGGCAGCTAGCAATGCACGCTTCTGTTTGTGGAGTCAGCAACATTGATTGAGTACCTGCTATGTATGCGTGTGGTATTATCCTAGGAAGAGGTAAAAACCGAGGCAAGGAAAGAAGGCATAGGCCTTGCCCTTCATGCGTGTAGCCTTTGTTGAAGGGAATGATAACGCAGAATAAATGAAATTCAACAAAAGTTGAGATCATAACTTCTACAAGGTAAGCGTGACTGTGGGAGCAAGGAAAGGAATGACCAGCTCTCCTGCAGAAATCTGGGAAGACCCCCAGCCTAAGCTGCTGCCTGACCTGGGACAGACAGAGGAGGTTATGGTTAGGAGCAGGAGGTGTTGTGAGCAGAGGTGTTGTGAGCAGAAACAACCAATGGATAAAGTCATGGATGTGTGAAAATGCAGGACACAGGCAGGGCTCTTAGTCCAGAGAATAGAAATTGAATGGAAAAGCCCTTGGGGATGGTGTGAATGTTGCAGCCAGTCAGCCTTGTAGGTGGTCTAGACTACCACCCACTAACACTCACCATCAAAGCCGTGCTCATTCTTCACAGTCATTTTATATCCACACTTTTGTTTCTAACCATTTCTTCCTTAGGTCTCATTTGTTACCGTCTGTAGTTTAGGTGTCCCCACTGTTTTCATTATTTCTTCTTGGAATAAAATGGGTTAAAAAAAACACACACAGCAATAATAAATAAATTCTTCAGTAATAAAACGTAAGACATTCTGCCCATTATATTTGCCCTGAATTGCATCAGTCTTTATCTTCTTTTCATTTTTCTTTTTTTTGCAGTTATTTTCATAGTGTGTAATATATTAGCAGTAATTATAGTTGATTGCTTTTATTACACCAATTAAAGGAGGCTCTGAAGGCTCATTACGGCTCAGCCTTCTCTACATTACTCTTGCCTTTTCTACAGCTCTGCTGCTCAAGTGAATTTGTGAGTCATATAGAGAAAGTTTGGTGTAAAGTTAAATGCCCAAGAACGAAAGTTCATTTCTGATTGGTCAGAAACGATTGGCCAATAAACGCATCTTTAGAGAGTGGGGGCCAGTTCAGGTTTAGGGCAACATATTTGGGTTTGCCTGAAAACCTAGCCTGGCAGGAACTGCTGCTATTTCCCAGGACCAGTTAGGCTCTCCATGGGTCCGGAGTATCCTCTTCTGTCTTTTGGTGTCATAACCCCTTCCCTCGGTTTTCGCCGTGCACATGCTCCCTCAGTATACACAGTATAATTGAGTGGAGATGATGCGTACAACTTCTGAGACTTGCCTTAAAAGGAATCTGCTTCCTCTTTCTCTTGCCTCTTGGGAAGTCGTGGCAGCTGGAACACAGATGGAGGCGCGTGTGGAGGATGGCTGAGCGCTCCATCTGCTTGGATACCTGAGAGTACTCATGGAGCAGAGCTGCCCGGAGCCCTGGACTATCCCCCAACGTCTGATCTCATTTAAGCCACTGAATTTTCAGGTCTCCCCCCCTCACCACCCCCCTACCATTTTTTTTTTACAGTAGCCTAACCTAGAACCTAACAAAAATGTCCGATTAAATACATGGTTTTAGAATATAGATGAAGTGGCAGGGTAGCGGGTTGGCAGACTTTATTTTTAAGGGACTTATAATAGATTTTTCTTTTCAATCTGAATATCTTTGGTGACATATATTCTCATTTTCCCACAATCCCCACTGAGCCATATTTTCTTACAACTACTAGATTCATACATTAATATTGTCCTCCTGGCTCCTATGAACATTGGAGTTTGTTATTCCTGAAAACAATCCAAACCATGTGAAAACGCTCATTTGTGATCACCCTGAGATAATAAGCAGGGTTTCTTTAACATGTGTTCGCCTGGACCTGATAACATAGACAAGATCAGCCGAAACCGGTTTGGCTCAGTGGTAGAGCGTCGGCCTGCGGACTGAAAGGTCCCGGGTTCGATTCCGGTCAAGGGCATGTGCCTTGGTTGCGGGCACATCCCCAGTAGAGGGTGTGTAAGAGGCAGTTGATTGATGATTCTCATGGATGTTTCTCTCTATCCCTCTCTCTTCCTTTCTGTAAAAAATCAATAAAATATATTAAAAAAAACAAACATAGACAAGATCACATCACGCACTGACCCTGATTAGGGCCTGAAAATTACTGTTAGACGTTCTGGGTTGCTGGGATTACCTAGAATCTGGATTCTAGATCTTGGGTAAACATCCCAGATCTCTCTTACTCATGTTTCTGGGGGAAGCAGGCAAGAAAACAACTCGGGGGTGGGTGGGGGGGATGGGGGTGCTCACCAAGGGGCATGGAGATGAAGCACGACACAGCTCAGGAGGCAGAAGAGTCTCAGGATTGTTTTTCACTTGACACGGCATTTAATGAGATGGTGGTTAATGAAGCTTGAGAACTCAGAGATGTCAGCCCTTTAAGCCAGCACCCAGTGAAAACAAAGAAGCCAATTTTGCAACCCAAAAAGAAGCCACTTTTTCTTCAAAGCGAGTACTGTCTCCTGTCACGGCGTTCTAGGAGGAACGGCGGAACGTGAGGGAAAACATAGGTGGAGGCCGCTGGGCGCCCTGGGCAGCAAGTGACCCGGAAGGCCCAGGGGGCCCCGCGGTTTTATTGTGGGAAATTACGTGGGTAGGAGTAGAGCTGGGAGTCTCGGAGGGCTGGCCTGGAATTGGAACTGGGAACTGTGAAGCATGGAAATGACAAGTCAAAATGAGTATGAGGCAGTGCAGGACACCCGATCACGTAAAACCCCCGGTGTCGAGTTCAGCAAAAACAATGGAAACCTCTGTGGAAAGCCAACTAAGAGAGTGACAATAGGCATCAAAGTGACAAAAGGCAAAGCAGGGTGGGGTATCTGCCTTGCTTTACGGAGACTTACGTACCCAGCCCCCACTGGAGTGCGTGAGGAGAAATGGGCTGAAGATTTAAAATGGTCTAGGTTAGGTCTAGGACAATGTTTCTCAAAGTTTGTTCCCCAAATCACAGGATGTCTGCTCAAAATATAGTTTGTTAGACCCCTACAACCTTTAAAATGAGTGAAGTAAAAGATGAGGGGGCTAAGAGGATAGTTTAATGTTGAAGTGAGTTTTTATTGCGTTCCCAGGTAATTTGAGAGTCAGTGACAGGCAGTTACAAGAGGTTCATCAGGGAGCACTAATCCGCAACGAGTCTGTAGGATGTTCAACATGTATGGGGCTCCTTGCATGTTCTGGGTACTCTGCACGGTATTGGGATACAGTGATGAACGTGAATGTTCCAGTGAGGAGACCGGAAAAATAAACGAAGAGTGTCAACACAACCAGGTGAGATAAGTTTGGGCCTTGCCTGGGAACGAGGGGAGAGCTGCACCCAGATTCCCTCCTTGCCCCTCCCAGGTCCCAGCATCCAATCAGGCCATGCTGTCACCCCTCAGCCTGTGGGTGGCACCCCATTTAATTTTGGTGGGTGCCTCAATGGAATAACAATGATCCCATCGTTAACCCATTGAGGCACCAATATCTGCCATTGGCCGTGACAGCACCCTTTTCTCAACACAAATGCCTGCCTTGCTTGGTCTACATAACGACTTTGGACTGTATTATTTGGAAAGGCAAGAATGCTTCCAGGAAACGCAGAACGTAGCAAGGCAGGCAGGAAACCAATACACGCTTCTGGGGGATACTTAGGAAATAAGGAAACTAGAGAGTGGTCATAGCAAAAGGCAGTAAAGGTAGAGGGTGGGAAGAAGTGGGCATATATTTGATGGAGCCTTGGAAGAAGTCGAGGATGATGGAGGCAGACGTGGGGGCTGCAGAGGGGGCGTGAGAGGAGAGAGGAGCAGGATGGTGTGGGGGGGAGAGAAGGGGACTGCGGTAGGTGCTTTGACATGAGGCCGCCCAGGAAGGAACTGAGAGTTATCTAACAAGTAGGTTGAATAGAGGTTATCCAAAACTTTTTTTTTTCTTATAAAATTGCCTGGTTATTTTGGGCTTTGGGGAACTGGGCAATTTCCCCGAAGCAGGATATAGGAAATCTGAGTCATAAGACCCATTATTGTGCAAATTTCGATGACAAAGTGAAACGAATTTATAAATGTCCCATTGAAGCTCCAAGAAGAGTAAGCAAAAAAAGTTTTCAGTGAGGAATAGTACATGAAAATCAGTAATACAGTACATACTGTTACTAATTTAAGGTATGTAAAGTGTCATTTAAAAAAAATTTAGTGGACTTTAAAAATATAGACTTTATTTTTAGAGTGGTTTTAGGTGTACAGCAAAATTGAACAGAAGGTACAGAGATTTCCCACGTACTCTCTCTGTCCCCTCCTAATCCCCCCTCCCCCCATGCATAATCTCCCTCATACCAACATCCTTACCAGTGTGGAACATTTGTTAACATTTGATAAACCTACATCATTATCACCTGAAGTCTATAGTTTACATTAGGGTTCCCTCTTGGTGTTGTATACTCTGTGGATTGGGACAAAAATCCCGTGTTCTGACTATCTTAATAATTTATTTAAAGAATAGAAAGACTATTCATAAAGCTTTCATTGGGTCACTTTCAGTCTATTGCTCCATTTCTAGTTTGCTACAAATTTCTCAAGTGTGATTTCTCTTGCCAAGGGACTTCTCAGGAATTTAACTTCATTTCTGGGAAGCAAATACTGTGGTAACCAAGGGACCAATTCCCTCTGTCATGAAGTCCACAACCCATGATCAGATCAACTTAAATTGTCACCATGATCTTTCTACGGTTCAGGTAGATTTCTACTTTAACAGTCTTCTCAAGGTTGTCTTGATGTTTCAAGTTAGTCCCTAAGTCTTTAGCTATTTCTTTAAGGTATTAATCTTTAATAGTTGTAAACTATGCAAATTAGTTAGCTCCAGAAAGTTCTAAAATGCAGTAGGATCTTATAAGAACATCTAACACATATGTGATTGATGAATAATTGGCTCTTTCACAAAAGTTCACATTTTGAAGAATTTCATAATTTACATTTTAATGTGTTTGTTTATATTTAAATATTTGACATTAAATGTATACATGATGGAATTTATAATTTTATGCCATTTTTCTGTCTCATAAAAAAGAGCAATCTATTTTTTTTAAAGATGAAGAAGTAATAGCTTTGCTGCTTACCTAGGCCCAGAGACTAGCTAGAAATCAAGATGACATATTCCTAACTAGCAGTGGCTTTATCTCTATTATTTTTCTAGTAAAAGAAAATGTAGAAATGCTTTAGCATTTACAAAGTGACTATTTTCTTTAAAATTATGAGTATTTTATGTTTTACATGCTATTAAAGAAACTTTCTTCCATTTTTATGTCGCAAAGTGCTTCTGAGTCTGAAAACCTAAAACTGTCTTTAAAATAAGTTTATTTAAAAAAAAAATGCTTCAGAGGACTCTGTTAGAAAACTGAAAATATGACATCCAGACCAAAATGTTGTGTCAACAGATTTGGGAGGAAATTGAGATAATGAATAAAAGATCACCCCAGGAATTGTGGGTAGGGCAAAAATGATGAGCCAGAGCATAGAGACGTGATGCTTCCTTGACTGTGGATCAACCATATAACAGGCCACAGTCCTCAATTCATCAGAAGAATAAAATTGAAGGAAAGGACCTAAACAATCATTTACAGCCACGGGCTGCTTCACAATGGAATATGTTCAAGATATGCGTCCGTAAGGGACTTTATAGCTTTAGGAAAATTACAGAGTACACTTACACAAATCTAGATGGTTGGTATGGCCTACTACAGGCCTAGGCTGTATGCCACAGCCCATTGCCCTAGGCCAGTGGTTGGCAAACTGCGGCTCGAGAGCCACGTGAGGCTCTTTGGCCCTTTGAGTGTGGCTCTTCCACGAAATACCACAGCCTGGGCATGTCTATTTTGAAGAAGTGGCATTCATTAGAAGATGTTTAAGTTTAAAATTTTTGGCTCTCAAAAGAAATTTCAATCGTCGTGCTGTTGGTATTTGGCTCTGTTGACTAATGAATTTGCCCACCACTGCCCTCGGCTACTGGCATGTATGCACGGTGCTGTACAAAACAATACTAGATTACTAGTAAGTCAAGCACAAGAGTAAATGAGGCAATCAAGAGACACAGGTAAATAACTACCAGATGTATGAGGTTGCTGCCGGTATAATGCAGCATACTATTTTACAGCAAACTATATTTTGTTAAGTAGAAAGAGTATACTCTAAACTAGTGGTAAAAAGTAGAGCATACTGTAATACATAAACTCGTTGGTACATAACCATTTATTAACGTAGTCAAATATTATATCCTCAACCTAACTGTACTTGCTGTGCTTTGCCAGCATCACAAACACATGACTATCGCGTTGCCTTAGGACCACCTGACGTGAGGGCATTACGACGTTATGGCGCTATACGTTAGATGTTACTACCCATGACGTCACTCCGCCATAACGGTTTTTACGTCGTGACGTCACCCGCGATAACGTCAGCGCGTTATAACATTACTAGGGCGATAGGCATTACTCAGTGCGGAGCCGCCCCTCAGATACGGGCCCCCCATGGACTGGAGCATTGCTGTGAGGGAGACTGTAGTTCCGCCGGCCCGGGCCCCGGGAGCTGACCGGGAGGCCAGGAGGCCTGAGGTGAGGAGCCGGGCGCGGGGTGTCCAGCGGGCACGGGCTCAGGGCCCAGTCTCCTCCCCGGTCCGCCTCCCCGCGGGTTTGGCCAGTTCTCCTCCTTCCCAAGCTGTGCGGGGTTTACCGTCTTAGACTCGTGAGTGTCACTACTTCAGGGAATCAAGACGGCGGCCCCCGTTTGGAACTAGCCTTGCTCCACTGTGACCAGGACCCAGAACTGACGGGGAGCGGAGGGGTGGAGACGGGAGAGGGGCGAGTGCAGTCTGCAGGCTGGGAGACAATATTCCAGAAGAGAGAGAGAGAGAGAGACAGAGACAGAGACAGAGAGTGTGTGTGTGTGTGTGTGTGTGTGTGTGTGTGTGTGAGAGATGGAGGACGTGTTGTTACTTACACTTTCTTTTAAAGAATATACTTTATTGATTTTTTTTAATAGAGAGGAAGGGAGAGGGATAGAGAGCTAGAATCATCGATCAGTTGTCTCCTGCACACTCCCTACTGGGGATGTGCCCACAACCAAGGTACATGCCCTTGACCGGAATCAAACCTGGGACCTTTCAGTCCGCAGGCTGATGCTCTATCCACTGAGCCAAACCGGTTTCAGCTTAATTAGTTGGCTTTTACTTACTAAAACAACCCTGGTCCCGGTGCATTAAGTAACAGTGATTGAAATCATAACAGCCAGCAATAAGCATGCATATTGCATAGCAATTAAAGTGCTTGTACAGTCACATCTTCCTTCCTTTGTTAGACGTCTTTCCCTCGTTGAATACCTGAGGGAGAGAAGCAAAAAAAAAAAAAAAAGCAAAAAAGCAAAAAAGCAATTTTCCGGCGAATGAAGCCAGGGAAGATGAAAAGCTGAGGAGGATGAATTCCCTCCTGACCTTTAGGTGGTTGCAGCCGCTATGCACGTGTTCTGCATTTTGTGTTTTTCTCTTCCCCTAATTTCATATCGGGTGCCCACAGCTGGACACAGTGCAGGAGTTTATCATAGGTACACCACCTGATGGATGCCCGTTACGTGGGGACCCTAAGTCCATCAGCTGGCGCTCGGATTGTTTCCAGTTTTCGTAACTCCTAAACAGCCCTGCTGTGAACTCCTTTGTTCAGCTCATCGCTGGCCATGTTTTAGGTTAATTTCTTAGGATGTACTTCTTGAAGTGAACTTGTGAAGTATCATGTGTGAGCAGCTTTCCTCATAATGCCACCATACTCCCTAGATTGAAGCAAGGGAGAATGCCAGCAGTAAAAACGTTGGCATTATTTTCCCACAGAATTATACATATTGAGGCTTACTATTTTTATTTGTTTTAATAGGTGTATAATGTCACCCCAAGCTTTAGAAAATTTGTATTGTTTGAAATGTTACTAAGGCGGTGATTTTTTTTTTACAATGTGTACTTATCAGCATGTATTTTTCTTTATTAAAAAAATAAATATATTTTTATTGATTTCAGAGAGGCAGGGAGAGGGAGAGAGAGAAAAAAAAAAACATCAGTGATGAGAGAATCATTCATCAGCGGCCTCCTGCACGTCTCCTACTGGGGATGGAGCCCATAACCTGGATATGTGCCCTTGACTGGAATCGAACTCGGGACCCTTCAGTTTGCAGGCCAATGCTCTATCCACTGCCTAGGACTGTATTTTCCTTTTTTAATTACCAAGAGAGGTATTGCATATGTGTATCAATAACCTATGTATGTTGAATGCTAAACTTGAACTATCTTTATCTAATTTCTCCCATTCTATTTCATTCCTACTTATTTAAATAGATTTTAACCATATTTTGTTTCATTTTTATATTTATAAAAATATCAATTTTTTCTCTAATGACTATATTTTCAGCATTTAGAATAGTTTCTCCTCTTTACAGAGATTCCATATGTTCTCTCCAATTTTATTTTAGTTCTTAATTGCTAAAGTCTTTCAATCTAGCTATAACTTGTTTCAGTGTATCATTAGTAATATTGAATCCATATTACATTAAAAAACCCCAATATACTTACTGTGTCTCTTCTCTGTGCCCAGCACTGTGCTAGGCAGGTCCCTTTAGAGGTACCTAGATCATTTTTAAAAAAAATATATATATTTTATTGATTTTTTTACAGAGAGGAAGGGAGAGGGAGAGAGAGTTAGAAACATCAATGAGAGACAAACATCAATCAGCTGCCTCTTGCACACCCCCCACTGGGGATGTGCCTGCAACCAAGGTACATGCCCTTGGCTGGAATCGAACCCAGGACCCCTGAGTCCGCAGGCCGATGCTCTATTCACTGAGCCAAACTGATTAGGGCGGTACCTAGGCAGTTTCATATTAAGGAAAGGTGATATCTTACCACACAGGTGAGTGTGCCCAAGCACAGAGATGTGTATACTAGTATGCAGTGTTAGTTTTTTGATAAGTAGAGACTTTGGAGGAGCACTAGTCTTGGGGACTCAGGGAAGGCTCTGGAGGGAAGGGGTGTCTAATCTGACACCTGGAAATTAATAGGAGCTGGCCAGGGAATACAAAAGCAGGGAGGTGGCTTGTCTCAGGTAGAGGGACAGCCAGCAAGCGTTGGTGCTTCTGTAGGGAGGCAAGGAAAGAGGTCAAGGGCTGAGCAGGTTTAGTTTCATCAGGTGGTTCTCTGTGTCCTTTAACTTGTTTCTGTTTTGTTTGTTCCTTAATTTGTGTTTTAAATTCTATAAGTGAAATCACATGGTTTTTGTCTTTCCCTGACTCATTTTGTTTAGCGTAATACCCTCTAAGTACATCCATATTGGCACAAATGGTAAAATTTTATTTGTTTTTATGGCAAGTAGTATTCCACTATATATATCTCACAGCTTTTTTTATCCACTCATCTGTCAGTGGACACTTGGGTTGCTTCCACATCTTGGCTAGTGTAGATAATGCTGCATGAACTTAGGGATGCATATATCTTTTTGAAATAGTGTTTTGGATTTCTTCGAATAAATACCCAGAAGTGGAATTGCTGGGTCATCATGGTTCTATTTTTAGTTTTTTGAGGAACCTCCATACCGACTTTCATAGTGGTTACACCAATTTGCAACCCCTCCAACAGTGCTCGGGGTCAGGGTGGGGTGTTCTTTTCTCTGGTGTGTTTGTTTATTGATGGTGGCCATTTTGACAGGTGTGAGTGATATCTCATTGTGGTTTTAGTTAGTATTTCTCCGATGATTAGTGCTGCTAAGCAACTTTTCACATTTCTGTTGGCCGTCTCTATATCCTCTCTGGGGAAATGACTATTCAGGTCCTCTGCCCATTTTCAAATTAGATTGTTTGTGTGTTTGGTAAGCTGTATCAGTTCCTTATATATTTTGGACATTAACCCGCTTGGATGTATCATTGATGACTGTGTTCTCCCATTTAATAGGTTGTCTTTTCATTTTGTTGATGATTTCTTTTGCTGTGAAAAAACTTTTTAGTTTAATGTAGTCTCATTTGTTTTATATTTTTAAAATTTGTTTCTCTTGCCCCAGGACACATAAAGTATTACTATGAGCAATGAAACAAAGGAAAGTTTATTAACAGCTGCTAATCGCCTACAAGTGGGAGACACTCTGATAAGGAAGGCCCCTTTAGGGTAGGTACCCTGGCAGTTTCTTTGTCCAGCCTGGGATATAACTGGCAACTTTTCTAACAAAACACAAATTTCATCCATCCAGGGCGCCCCTCTGAGAGGCTCCCCACCACTCCTCATTGAACCAAAAGGAATAAACCCTTTAAGCAAGAAAGGCATAGACAAAGGAGGGCGGCCCACACAATTAAATGCTGGAGAAAAGCCCAAGACAAAGGGAATGGAGAAATGTAGTCCATGTCATGTCACTGGCCACTGGGGAGAGCACAGTTTCAGGAAGTTGGATCAACAGAAGCTGTACTACAGGGATTTTTTTTTTTAAGGTAATAAGAAAACAGAGACAGCAAATATATCTTTAAAAAATATATATATTTTATTGATATTTTACAGAGAGGAAGGGAGAGAGATAGAGAGCTAGAGAAACATCGACCAGCCCCTTCCTGCACATCCCCTACTGGGGATGTGCCCGCAACCAATGTACATGCCCTTGACCGGAATCGAACCCGGGACCTTTCAGTCCACAAACCGACGCTCTAACACTGAGCCAAACCGGTTTCGGTAGCAAATATATCTTTATTTGGTAGGAATTTGGCAGTAAAAAGAAACGCGTCTGTTATAGACATGAGGTGTTTGACTCTGTTTGATTTATCTTATCTCTGGTATAGCCTATCTAATGTAAACCCTGTGGAATTGCACATAGTACTATTAGCATTGCCTCCCCCACCCTGGAAAGATGCGGACGGGTCCCAGTCCTGCATGCCCCTCAGCAAGGGCTTCAGCCTAGAGCTCAGCAGGCTGTACTCTGCACAGCGCCAGGAGTACCATTCTCTGGATGTTAATGGTGTCCCTGAGAGCTGGGCAGCATACAGTCTGTACAACCAGACACATAGCCCTGATGCTAGCACTTGTCAGTTCTGAAGCAAAGAAGTGACTATGTGCTGCATTGTTTGTTTGACTCTGAGTATATATATCCCTTCTCGTTTGCTAGGGTTGGGGAAAGGAAGCCTCTGTCTTGTCTCATTTATGGCCAGAGTATAACTATGATTAAAAGGTAAATAATGACACAGTAAATTTTATAAGGATATCCCTGACAGTAATAGTAACCGTCTAGAAGAGAACATAATGGTGACTGGCTGCAAATGGGACCATAAACACACAGAGAGAAACTCAATAGAAATCCAAGGTCATAAATGTAATGATTATCCATTGCATAGACATACAGAGTCCTCCCTCCCACCCCCCTGCAGTATTTCTTGCTTCAAGAGAGTAAACAAGGTTGAATACATAAAACATCTTTCAACCACAATCTAGAGGAAGCATTAGGCAGGCTTGAATCTAAAAGCATTGAAGCCACAAGGATGACATGTAAAAATTGTTCTTAGAATATTCATCTTGTTGTAAATTAACATCCTGATACATATTAAGTACAAAAGTTAAGCCTATGGGTGTGTATAGAAAATTTGTGAATGAAAAATAACTTAATCTCAACTCATGTTACAGAAGAAACCAAATCATAACGAGTTAAGTATTTTGCTTAAAATCATACAACTAGTTTGTATCAAAATGGGAACTAATAAAGGATAGTCAGGTCCCTATTAAGTGCAGCCACCAGCAATTGTTTATAAAATCATATATTCATACCTAGAAGGCTCATATAAAGGAAGTTTGAATGAGTTGTTTGTAAACCTTATATCCTACTTCAAGCAAATTATATGTTTTAAACTTACAGCTTTATACAATATATAAATTAGAAGGTAAACATTAAGGAAAAATTACTTTTAGAGAGAGTGGAAGGAGGGATTGGGCAGAGAGTGAGTGAGAGAGAGAAACATTTATATGAGAGAGACATAGCGATTGGCTGCCTTCCACATGAGCATAGACTGGAGCCAGGGATCAAACCTGCAGTATAGGTCCATGCCTTGACTGGAATCAAACCTGTGAGTGACCCTCTGGTGTGCAGGCCAATGCTCTAACCACTGAGAAACACTGGACAGGGCGATACATAGTTTTGTAAGGTGATTATTCTTCCAGTTATATTCTTACTGATTTTTTTTTTTACTTTTAGAGAGAGAGGAAAGGAGAGGGAGAAAGAAAGATAAACATTGATGTGACCTCGAAACATGGCTCATGGTAGTTAGGAAGGTGACATTTCAAAAGAGGAAAGATTTGAGTTCAGTGTTGGGGAGGAGGGTTTTCATGCAGGGCATATCTTGGAACAGGTGAGGGTCACTGGAGTGCTTTTTCATGAGAAGCTGACTGCCATGCATGTATTTTCTCTCATGGAACGGCAGGGATACACTTATTTGCATCTTATGCTTGGACATTGGAGGCAAACACTAAAAACATTCATCTTCCCATGGCTGCATTTCTTAGGGACAGTTGGATCCAATTCTTGTTTTCACATTCACAAATCTACCTTCTTACTGAGCTTACCTCTGGGTTTCAAGGTCAGGTATTTGAACTTGGGGTTCCTATTCTCAGTCCATGGTTGGAAAAACGATGTTTTAAAATTATTTTAAAAGAATTCTCAGATGAAAACAAAGAAGCATGAAGTGAAAATCACCTAATAGCAGCAAAACAGCCCTTTATAAAAGATCTGTGGCGTTAAATTGCCATCCTTTGGATGACCTGTGATAAACTGCATGCCTTCCAAGTCATATAAATTAGCCCCAAAGATGGATGAGCCACTTCTGCCTTCCTAACCACCACGAGCCATCCCTGCTGTTCTGGAGGCAGCGAATTGCCTTTTGATGGAAATTGTGCGACGCCTCTTGTCTTCAAAACCCGCTTAATCGACATTGCTGGCTCAGGCTAGGAAGAGTTTGACTCCACAGAGAGGAAACGCTCTGAGAAGGGCCTTGGGGGCATGTGACACACCACACATGTGTCTGTTTTTCCTATGGCTTCTGGGAAGACCAGCCTTTTCTTGAGCGACATTTCCTCTCGCTAGTCCTCATAAACAATTTGCCAAGTCTGTTCATTTGCAGATACTCATATTGACACTGAGGAAATCTCCCCAGACAACTTATGAATTTCCCTTCCCACCCTGCATCATCCCGCCCAACTCTCCTTTACCAGTTCCCATTCCTCTGGCTACTATCGCCACGCTGGTTGCTAGTGTAGGGATTTAAGATCCAGTGGGAGGGAATGGGTTTCTAAAGTGGGAAGAAAGAACACGACCCTCGAAAGTAATGAGGACCTTGGAAAAGCTCCAGTAGTATCAGCAAGTAGATGCTTGCATAGGTCAAAGGGCAGGGAAGGAACATTGAGGACCCCAGCCTGGGAAACAGTTTGGCCATAAGCAGTCGTGGTGCTGGGTCACAGTCAGAGACACACAGTGTGGCTTTTGTAAGGTCAGGGACAGTCATTCAAACCTTATCTCAGTCTTTGGAGGAAGTATGTTCTTTATTTTTCGGAAGAAAACTCATAGATACAAAGAACAAACTGATGATCACCAGGTGGGGGAGGGGGATATGAGGCTCGGTACTGAAAGGTGAAGAGATTAAGAAGCACGAATTGGCAGTTACAGAATAGTTCTGGGGGTGTAAAGCACAGCACACAGAATGTAAAGTACAACATAGGGAGCATAGTTAGAATATTGGAGTATATTCTTAATGCCACAAACCATCTAAATACTCTCTCCTTCCATTCCTCTTTCCCACCTTCCCCCTCCTCATTCTTTTCTCCCCCCCTCCCCACCCCTTTCTCTCCCTCATTTCTGCCAATCTCAATGAATTCTTCACAGAATGTACCCGTGTTTCCCCCAAAATAGGACATCCTCCGAAAATAAGACCTACTTCATGGAAACATAATACATCCCCTGAAAATAAGACCTAGCACATCTTTGGGAGCAAAACTTAATATAAGACACTGTCTTATTTTCGAGGAAACAGAGTAGCTAATCCTTGAAACTCTCCTTTTCACTTTCTCAAGTCTTAAATGCAAACTTTCTAAAAACCTGCATGATCTCTGTCCACATCACTTTTAGACCTGTGTTTATTTTTCTTCTATTACATTTTTTTCTTCCTTTTCCCCTTTCAATGCATCTTCTATACCTTCTGCTTGTGAGCTCAGATGTGCCCAATGAAGTGGAGAAGGGAGGTGGAGGGAGTGGAGAATGTCCTGCCTGCTGTGCCAGGTTTCATGTAATCGACGGGGAGGGGACCAGGGAGGAAAAGGGCTGCCAGTTTTCAGACATTCATCATTTTTGTCCCTGTCTGTCTCTTCCTGTCGAGAGGAAGATGTATGAATCAATCTCAGAGGAACCCGGGGGTCCAAAAGGGTGCAAAGGGAGGAGGAAGGAAAGACAAGCAGGTAAAAGCCAAGGCAGGCCAGCTCGTTCTGCTGGTGGATTCCCTGGGGAAGGTGGCCTTCCTGGTCAGGGTGCTTCTGAGGGCGGGACTGCGGGGTGCTGTCTGGCGGTTGGGTGGCGGTGAAGAGGGTGGCTCCTCCAAACAGGGAGACACTGGCATGTTAGGGAGCAAGGCCGTTGTTTTCTGGTGACCAAGGGCTCTTCCAGAAGGAGCTCTGGCTGTGACGCAGGAAAGGCAGTGCAGCCTGAAGTTTAGGGCTGAGGGAAATTCCCACAACCCGGGATAAGGCCCAGAGGACTGGCATTAACCCCATTATGCTAATCAGGGAAGGAGGGACTATGCCTCCATCACTTACTCTCTTACATCTGTCACTGGAGTGTGATCTCAGATGCTTCTTCCCTCCCAACCTGTTGAAGGACCACCTGTGTCTATTGTTCCCAGGGTAGTGTCGCTGCCCCTTCTCCAGGAAGGAAGCTCCACTTCAGAGAAGTAGAGAAAGAGTCACGTGTTACTTTAATTTGAATATGCAGTAGCCCTTGAAGACCCTCCCTCCCTCCCTCCCTCCCTCTTTCCCACTCCCCCCTTCCAGGGTCATTACTTAAATGTCTATGATGTGCCAGCACTGCCGGTCTAATGCCTTTCAGCAGAATGGAAAACTGAGCCTTAGAGACACCTAGAGACCGGTTAGATAGGAGTCAGGACCCTTATCATGACAGCCCAAGCGCACTGTACACTTTAATAAAGCCACACTGTAAACTGCGAGTCACCCGCATCTTTCCTGTCCTCTGAGCAGGAAGGAGCTCGGCCCAGAGTGGCACGTCTCGTCCTCGCTAGCCCAGTAGCTTTCCATTCCTAAGCCCAGTGGACCATCCCCAGGTGGGAGCTTTGAAAATCTCTTTTTTAATTAAAAAGTTTTCCCTAGAATGAGCACAGCTCTGTGGGTATGTCTCATAACATTAGTCACCGGGCAAGTTCAAGAAATGAATCATGGAATCTCTTTAAGTCGTTGCCTACAACTTCTGTTTCTGCACCGCACCCCAGTCAGGCTGTGCGCTGAACACCCGTGCATGTTAGCAGCTGCTGATTCCGACCTCTGACCTCAGCCACATTCTGCCTGTTGGAAACAATGGTGGCATGTACCCGGAGGGTAATGGGATTCCTTAGCACAGCCAAATGTAGGGGAAGCACAATAATGATTTCACATCTGGGGGTTCCAAAGCCTTTTCTGTCATGGGGTTTCAGGGAAGCTTTTGGGTAGGGAGTAATGCCTTTTAGGTCTTTAGAAAATATGTTCATGAAATCTTTGAGGCTTTTGATAATACACTATTATACAGGATTTACTTTTTTTTTAGGATTTACATTTTATTTCTTCTTTTGGGAGGAAAAACAATCAAAACAAGATGACTTAAAAAAGAATTTTATTTTTTATAGAAAAAGGGAAAAATACTGTTTGCAGTTAAAATGTGACTCACGTGAAAAAGCAAATTTTCTTGAGTCTAAGTTATGTCAACTCTGACCTTTCCAATGAAATGCTGGCGGGATAAGGGGTGGGAGAGGCCACCCCCCTCTGTGCTGTGGGGTGAGGGGTGGGAGAGGCCATCCCCCTCTGTGCTGTGGGGTGAGGGGTGGAGAGGCCATCCCCTCTGTGCTGTGGGGTGAGGGGTGGAGAGGCCATCCCCTCTGTGCTGTGGGGTGAGGGGAGGGAGAGCCCATTCTCTCTGTGCTGTGGGGTGAGGGGTGGGAGAGGCCATCCCCCTCTGTGCTGTGGGGTGAGGGGTGGGAGAGGCCATCCCCTCTGTGCTGTGGGGTGAGGGGTGGAGAGGCCATCCCCTCTGTGCTGTGGGGTAAGGGGTGGAGAGCCCATCCCCCTCTGTGCTGTGGGGTAAGGGGTGGAGAGCCCATCCCCTCTGTGCTATGGGGTGAGGGGTGGGAGAGCCCATCCCCCTCTGTGCTGTGGGGTGAGGGGTGGAGAGGCCATCCCCCTCTGTGCTGTGGGGTGAGGGGTGGGAGAGCCCATCCCCCTCTGTGCTGTGGGGTGAGGGGTGGGAGAGGCCATCCCCCTCTGTGCTGTGGGGTGAGGGGTGGGAGAAGCCATTCCCCTCTCTGCTATGGGAAGAGTGTGATTCTGGGGCTATGAATGTGACACCTTGAGGCTCAGCCATACAGGACATCAAATGTGGGGAGGGGGAAGGGTGCGAGCCCACAAAGTCAAGGATAAAGTCTCAAGGAGCCAGTGTCTCAAGAGCAGCAGGCCAAGGAGACCTGGGACCCAAGGGAAGGCTGTCTCTGGTTTGCGTCACTGTTGGTGAGTTTCCCTAGTAGTACCAGACAGGCCAGGGAAAGCACCCTTTCTCCCCTCCTGTTCCCTCCCTTCCTTCCCCCCATCCTTACCCAGCAAATACCCATAGGACCCCAACGTTGCAGGTAGGATACATAAGTTTAAAGTCCCCAACTTCACTAGCCAGGATCATATTTTGGTTTTCTCCAGAGGAGAGATGGCCATGTAGGTAGGAGCTGAAGCAGCACTTTTTAGCAAAACATGCCTTGTACCCGGTGCCCCACACAGGCGCTCCTCTGGCACGGCCGTGGTCTGCTGGACTCCGGGCCGACCTGAAACCTCTGGTCCTGCCAAGTCTCTATCTACCTAGCCTCCTTGTGAAGAACTGACCCTAGTGATGGACTTGCTTTCATTTCAGGGACTATTATAAATATTTCTCCTCTTGGTTCTCATGTAAATTCGGTGTTAAGGCTCCTTTCTTCTTCTGGAAGGAGGAATCGGAGTTAGCGCCTGGGAGCCCCAAACAAGCTGGGCTTCTGTGAGGAAGACAGCACAGTGAGATAGGGACCGGTTTCCTGGAGAGCCAGACACTCAGGGTCTCTGCCATGGCTAGCTAAGTAGTCTGTGCTTTGGTTTCCTCCTTTGTAAACTGGGCTTAAAGTAGCACCTATCTCATAGAACAGTCCTGAGGATTGAACGTCAATATGTGAAAATGCCTAGAACAGTGTCTGTTGCATAGTATTTATTATTGGTACCAGAGGCCTGGTGCACGATATTCATGCACTGGGGTGGGGTTGGGGTCCCTCAGCCCAGCCTGCACCCTCTCGAAGTCCGGGACCCCCAAGGGATCCTTAGTGCTGCTGCGTAGGCAGGAGAGGCTGCATTGAGCATCTGCCCCATGGTGGTCAGTGTACTTCATAGTGATTGGTCGTTTCACTGTTCGGTCTATTTGCATTTTAGGGTTTTATTATGTAGGATTATTACCTATATCTGCTTGCTATACACAACTATAGAATCTGTATGGATCTAAGCAATAGTGTATGAATCTTCACTTTCTGACCTCCTGCCTTTTTTTTTTGGGGGGGGGGGGGCTCATTTTTAAAGACACTGTCATCTGAATAGCATGCAGTGAACCATTAGAAATAGCATTCAACAAGCATCAAGTCAGTATCTGCACACAAAGACCAAACTTCCCTGTGCACCGCAAATCCTCCTCTTGGATGGCCCTGTACCCATAAAGCTGATAGGCGGGCCCCCATGGTCATGCATGCTGTCCAGGGACCAGCAAGCGCCATCTCAGTTCTTGGGGACCCTCTGGTAACATTGTTTTTGGTTTTGCGCTTCCTTCCCTGGATGATTTTGAAATATGCTGTTCCCACCACTTGGATTGTTAGCGAGAAGGAAAAGGCTAATTAAACCGGAGAGCTTACTGAAATGTGGCACCTTGCTCTGTGGAGGGCATCTTGGCTTCCCTCTCCGGATTCCCCTGAATGTCTACAGCCGTGGCAGGCTAGCATACCATTCCCAGTCTTCCCAGAGAATCCGAGCCTCTTTCTTCCCAAATAGTGGTCAGGTACTCCGCCACCCTTTCACAGGGTCCATTTTCCGTATTCAAATCATGTAATTTTAAAAAGTGAATTGGTTAATTTTAGGGAGCTTCCCTCTCAAGAAGGATGGGAGCGGAGATAAGACAGCCAGCTGGTTGTTAAAATGTTGGTGGCTTGCCGAAACCAGTTTGGCTCAGTGGTAGAGCGTTGGTCTATGGACTGAAAGGTCCCAGGTTCGATTCCGGTCAAGGGCATATACCTTAGTTGTGGGCACATTCCCAGTAGGGGGTGTGCAGGAGGCAGCTGGCCGATGTTTCTCTCTCATCAACGTTTCTAGCTCTCTATCTCTATCCCTTCCTCTCTGTAAAATATCAATAAAATATATATATATAAAAAGGTTGGTGGCTTGAAATCAGCCATAGTGGGAATATTTACTTTGTGGAATTTGGCAATTGCAGACCTCTCCCGGTCCCATTTTCTGACATTTCATTACAAACAAGAGAGAACGTGGAATCAAAAACAAACCAGAGGTGTGCTCTCTCAGCTGCCTTCTTGAAATATTGGCTCACTGCCATAGAATCCAAGCTTTTCCACTTCCTAAAACAGCAACGACAAAGACAAAAAGACCTTCAGATAGTGAGATTTAAACAAGACTGAGTTTTTCTGAGATAAATACTTGTCTTTCTTGCCCTACTAAACAAACTTCCCAGTACAGTCTAGCCACATAAATAAGAACAGCAGAGGAGTGGAGTCTCCCAGGACCCATGAAGGAGGAGATGCTCATTAAAGAGCCCAGCGGGGAGTAGCTAAAAGCTGCCATAATTAAGCAGATCATTGCTGGGGATGATCCTTCCCAGAAGGCCGTGGGCCGCCTGAAGAACTGCTCCCAACCAGAGGTCCCTGTTTCTCTTCCTCTGGCCAGCAAGCAGCCAGCTTCCCGGGGACCCATACCCACTCTGGGGGCAGGAGACATGGTGCACAATGGCCAATGGAGGTCAGATTGAGTGAAGAGGGTCTGGCGAGTGGAGTGAAATGTTCATCCTGACTCAAAGCAGCTGCCTTGGCTTCTTGGTCTGTGCCAGTCTATATCCCTAAGCAGGAGAAACTGGCCAAGTGCTGCCATCGGAGAGGGTCCCAGACTGGTGGAGTCAGCTCTGGGGAGTTTGACCTTGGCTGCCACTTGGACTCATCCGGAGCTGGCACCAGAGACGACTGCACTGAACAGTGAGGGCAGATATCTAGCACAGAGCCAGCTAGTGGCCCCATTCTGGAGGTTCATCCCCCCCAATCCCCCACCCTCAGGGGACAATGGAAAATATGAGAGTGTGTTTGGGATTGTAACTTGCATTTAGGGCGTGTGGGCCAGGAACAATAAACACCTCCCAAACCGCAGAGAACAGGCCCGCACAGTGATATATGCCAGACCTCCTAGGTGTGCGTGTGAAGATACTGAGTACATGCAGTACCATCGCTTGCGTGGGAGAGATAGATGGCCCGGTCAGTTTCGATTTGTAATGCTGGTGATGCAGCAGCAAGATGTAGAGGTTTCCCCTGGAAAATCAATACCTTGCTCGCAGAGGCTACCCCACAGCGATTTGTCTAGAATGGGAACACTGGCTGTATGTGTGTGTGTATGCAGAGCAAATGGCCAACACTTCTTTACTGTTTTCTCCCACAGTCTTCTAGACTATTAATGCAAATCATGGCTGGGGGCTGGGTAGTGTGGTGGAGGAAGAGATATTTGTGGAAATGCCACCTACCTAGGACTGCATAAGAAGGCAGCAATTCCTCGCCTTCTTAGTTTGGCAGATTCCACAGGGTCCACTTGGTCCTCACACCAGCCTGGCCTTCACAGTGCTGATTACGAGATGCCTATATGAGCCGCTGTCACAGGCAGGAAGTCAGCTTTGAACCCTAAAGGTGTTTTGTCCCATTTTCACCTACCACCTGCCCTGCCTGGGTAGGTCTGCTGGTGTTTCTGGGGGCATTTCCAGCATCTGTCCTTACTGTACCACGTCACCTCGCTCTCCTCAGCAGACACACCTCATCACCGCTTGCTGCAGGCCATCACCATAGCTGGGCACTAGGGAGAGTGCAGCAAGGGGGATAGAGTGCTGAGCCAGACCAGGCGCTGAAGGTTCTCACCGGGTGTGCTTCAAGCCCTGCCTCGTGGGCTGTGGTCCAAGAGGCCAAGAATTTCAGAGTTCTCCTCAGGAGAACAACTCGATCTTGCCTGTATCACCCTCAGTGGGATTTTCAGAGGTGTCTGTGAGTCACTGCCTGAGATCACGGAATGCGAAGGTGGCTAGGTGTGGGAGTCTGCTGACATGAAAGCAAAGGGTCCTCAGTCCCCGCTATGTGACAATCAGCTGCAGAAGCTTAAAAAAAATTCCAGTGCTGGGTTCCCACTCTAGACCACTTGGATCAGAATGTCTGCCAGGGCCCACGTACAGTAATTCCTCATGTAACGTCCTCAGTGGGTTCTTGAAAACTGCAGCTTTAACCAAGAAGATGTATATTACAATAGGCTAGTTGATATAAACAAGGGTCATGTCCCCATGGCATATTTCTGGTCGCAAAAGCATCTCCAGACTTGCAACAATAGACATCAAACACTTTTAATGTTAAACACTGAAATAGAAGTGAGCTACACATATTTTAAGAAAGATGAATAAAAACAAGATAATGTGTTTCCAACTGCTTATTTCAGTTCAAGGCTGAAGGCAGCAGGAGCCTACCCATCCTGGCAGTTATGGGTCCAAGGGGGACCCCCCCCCCCCTCCCCGACAAGACGCCTTTCCATCACAGGGCCGCTCACTCGCACACCCATTCAGACTGGGACAATCCAGACATGCCAGTTCCCCTCGTGTGCACAGCTTTGGGATGTGGGAGGAAACGGAATTACCCAGAGAAAACTCACACAGGCATGGTGAGAACATGCAGACTCCATACAATGTCCCTGGCCAGGAATTGATGCCTCCCTCCATCAGCATGTGTCACTTGGAGGCTAGAAGGTCATCAGTTAATTTCTATACAAATAAGGCAAGGAAAAGCCTCAGGTTTAATGTCACCCTGTCTTTGCCATCTCCACAAACAGGCCACATTTCTGTTGGTGTCAACGTTAGAAGAAGCAGAAAACATTATACCTTGTGAGAGAACAGACATAATACAAAATGTGAAGGAATTTCAGAGATTTGTGTGTTTTGCAGTTCTTTGAGTCAAGAGAGATTTGATGGTTCTCTCTAAAATTAAAAAAAAATAGAGATTAAAAAAAACACACACACACAACCCAAGTAAATAGTTTGACAGATTTCTGAGAAATGCTTTTCTTGAGTCTCTAAAGCAAGATTTTTACTTTCTTTAAACTGCTGATATTAAGTGATTGGAAATATGACATCTCCCACCTGGGAACAAAGCACAGAATTATCGCATCTATGAAAATGGAAAGCAGCCAAGACAGAGATGTGCCTTTCTTAGGAGAACTGTCCCAGGTCGGATACGGGCTGCTTTCCTGGGAGGTGATGTTCTTCCTCCCGCCCTGCTCCTTTGCCCATAGCTAAGAGCTAGCTGACACTGGGGACAGAAGGCTGGTTCCCTGGCCCAAGTGGGGGCTGGCTCTGTGGTGTGGTTTGGGTTCCAGAGCTCTCTGTGGGGGCAGGCTGAGGCCAGGCTCCTGCTGAGGTTACACACTTGCGTGGCTCTTGTTCTCCCTCATTCCCCATTAGAAAGCCTTCCCCCAATAAATCCCATCTATGAGAATCCTTGTCTCAACTCTGCATCCAGGGAACCTACTCCAAGACTGGGGACTTCTAGAAGTTCTATTTGGAAAGAATCAGATTACAGGCCGGCATCCTGGATTCTTTCTTGGGCCCTTGGGAATGTTGGAGAACAAGATTGTGGGTGGTGGGAGATCTTAAGGGAAAAGAGGAGAGAGAATATGCTCCTGAGCTTCTCCAGCATTAATTTCACGGGCCCTTTCAGGTTGCCTCTTCTCTTTGCTCTGTTTGTTGGTGCTTTAAAGGTCTCAAAGGGCAGCTCTCGCTCTTGCAGATGATCCACATGCTTTATGTTCACGCCCAAACTCGATCTCGTTTCTTAAATGATTGACTCTTTATGACCTCCCTTCAGGTTCTAGCCCCACCTACTTGATGACTTTGATGACACCCACTTTCTCCCCACTCTCTGCTTTTGGCAATTTGTGCGTGGCCTCCTGTTCAGCAGTTCTTGCCCTTTAGGTTTTGATACTTACCCATGCTCTTAGGTGAGAAAAATATCTCTCTTATATTAGTGGAGTTAAGGAGCTATGTAGAAACCCATCAGCTATACCTGTGTTCCTCGGAGTAGAAGGAAATGCACCTGACTCCTTTGCGTTGGGCATGGAAAGCAAGAAATTTGGGAGAAAGGGTACTAATTCGGTCCTCATTACTCCACCTTTAGACTTGGCTACCAGGACAGGGTCTGTATTACCAAGTGATATGCCCATTAGAAACTTGTGCTAGCTGTTAGCTTAGTTGGACTTACTGGCTATGTTTTTAGTTTCAGTTTATTTGAGAATCACGTGCTCCATCAGAAATTCCTCATTGTCTGGCCATGGCACAACACTCTATTACTTTGGAGGCCAAGTGCATCAGTGATGAAGACATGAGTAAAATGCTTATGAGACACATTCTTGTACTTTTTATAAGTACCACCCATTGTGACAACATATCAGTGCTTTGTGGCTTCAAGAGATTTGTATCCCAGGAAAGGGAGACTGTGGTCATAACCTCTATTTGACCTTTATGCCTGGAATCCTGTACTCAACATTCCCAGTCTTTGAATTTTTCCAAATTTCCTGCCTCAGATGTCACACCACAGCCTCCCTCTACTTCAGTTCTCATCATCCCATTTTGTGAGGGATGTGGGGATCTTGACCAATGACAGCTTTTTTCTTGAGCACTCAACTCTACCTGTGAAGGACTTAGCCTGGGAGCCCAACACAAATAGAAACTTAGAAGAAAGAAGTCTAGTAACTTATTTTTGTTCTTTATGAAAAACAGTAATGTTGGGGATGATTTTTATGGTTTTACTCTCTTTGGCCATTTTGCTGAAAGAAAAAGGCCTGTTTCTCCATCTAGCAGCTGTGACCGTGGGCCTGGTTCATCACCTAGTTAAGATGTGGGTTCTGCTTCCTCAGAATGGGGACAATAACTGCCCGATGGAGTCACTATGGAGATGAGCATGCTCACCACATAGGAATCATCTAATAAGTGGTAAGTACTATTATTGTAAACGGTAAAGATAAGTCCTACCTAGAATGGGACCTTTATTATTTGGAAGGTTGAGGTTTTTATGTCAGAAGACAAGCAGCATAGCTTTTCCCATAACTTCCCACAAGGAAAAGGTACTGAGTGTGATTTGAAGTCAGCATGTGGGCAGAGGAATAAAGACGGGAGACTTAGTGCTCGCTTCGGCAGCACACATACTAAAATCAGGACGACACAGAGAAGATTAGCATGGCCCCTGCACAAGGATGACATGCAAATTCGTGAAGCATTCCATTAAAAAAAACACAAAAAAAACCCCTGGAGATTTAGTGTCTTTATTCACATTTGCTAAGGTTACAACAGATACAACTCT
The DNA here is from genome assembly GCA_963924515.1 of Vespertilio murinus. Classification (NCBI taxonomy): domain Eukaryota; kingdom Metazoa; phylum Chordata; class Mammalia; order Chiroptera; family Vespertilionidae; genus Vespertilio; species Vespertilio murinus. The sequence goes on along the minus strand of OZ004712.1, from coordinate 10,917,880 downwards.
GTTGCTCACCCTTATTTCTTATGAATCCCAGATTTATTTCTAAATGTCCTTTTGAGGCAAAGGTTGAGAAAGGGAGAGCCACTAAGGTTGAAGGTGGGGAATAATTCTCATTTAAGTCTAGGCATGTTTAATTCATGTCTGATTATTATTAGTATAATAAACGCTGATTTCATTCATAACCAAGTGGGCGTATTTATGTTGGAATAAAAAGCACATACATTTGCTCACACAAAACTCTTTTGTGAATTTAAAAAAAAATCAGTTTTTATTGTTTAAACCATTGTACATCAACTGGATTCTGAGAATTGTGAGCATAAGCTGGATTTTTAATGTGTTAGATATTTTAAATGGTTTATGGCTTAATAGAGGTGAACAGGCTCAAGGATATTTTCCAGTGGTCTGGATGCTGCTCACTTAAACTGTGTTATTTTCTCTTAGTGATTGTATAGCATGCAGAAGGAATCACCTTTGATTTCCTCAAGCTTCACAGAGGATGAGAGATCAATAGTGCCCAAAGGAGCAGCAACTGTGCTTGTGGGCACTGCTTCACTGATAGGTTTTGGGAACAAAGAAGTGCCATATGAACAGAGCCAGCAGGTGCCTTTGGAGTTTACCCTACACAGAAACTCTCATATTGAAGTTCTAGGAGAGATTAAGAGAGGCCACAAAAATCCCGAGTTCCCACTGGCTTAGTGCCTTCTCCCCACAAGGCCAATTTTCAGAGAACAGCCGTGACCTGTATGTATTTTATACTCGTATACTAGTATATTGTAAGACCTTCACAGGCAAAGAGCATCTTAAAATAACAATTTTCCCTGGTTTTTATGAAGAATATTTGTAAATTGGGAAAATTAAAAGTGTTAAAAGAAAAAAATTAATATCGCCTTGCATCCTCTTCAAATATAACCCACTGTAGCATCATCCTATCTAGTAAAAGGGTAATATGCAAATTAAACATCACTGTCACAAAGATGTCGGCACCCATAGCTACAAGATGGCAGCGCCCAGTCCCCTCCGTCCCACCGGAGTCTCCCAGCCCTGGGGGGACAGCCACTGAGAGCCAGCAGCGTTCTGCCCTGGCCGCAGAGGGCCTCTGGGGGCCGGGGGGACGGCCCACAGCCTTCGTGGCTGAGCACAGGCCCGGAGGGGAGACGTTGGGCCTGCCTCCCATGGAGGCAGTGCGGCTCCTGGCAGTGCATTGTGGTTCCCTCTGGCTTCCGTGGAAGCAGCAGGTGGCTTACTGCATGCGATACTGTGCGATGGGCTACTTGTATGTAAATAAATGGCACATGTAATATACTTAGTACGGTGCCTAGAATGTCAAAGGTTTTTAATACATAACAGCTAAAAATGTATGTGTATAATTTTTCTTTCCATTATTTTATTTTTTCATATATATATATAGATTGTATAATAAAAGGCTAATATGCAAATCAACTGAATACCAGAATGACCGGTCACTATGACATGCACTGACCACCAGGGGGCAGATGCTTAATGCAGGAGCTGTCCCCTGGTGGTCAGTGCGCTCCCACAGGGGGAGCACTGCTCAGCCCGAAGCCTGGCTCATGGCTGGCTAGCAGGGAGGAAACCAGGTAAGTGCTATGTGAAGACTAGCAGGGACTCCCTGACTGAGAGCTTTCTGGAGAAACTCATGTCCATCTTCAGACCTGAGGGTGAGCAGGAGCTCTTCGGTCAATGGAGTAGAAATGAGAACATGTCTTCCACAGAGAAAGCGGCACGTGTTATGTTCCTGAAGTAAGAACCAGCATGGTATCTTTATGAAACTCCGTGTGGCTGAAGAGTATGCAGTGGGGTTAGATGAAATGGTGGAAGGGTGGAGGATGGAGGAAGAGGAGGGTGAGTGAAGAGAGAAAGAGAGAAGTTTGGTTCATTTTTGAGGGAAGAAGGAGGGAAAAGAGCATTTATCAAATACCTACCATGTCCCTAGTGATACATTCATGGCATCTTACCTTTGAGGATATAATATTCCATTTTATAGAAGTTAAGAGTCAGTATTAGCTACTTTTAGGGCTAAGGACATTTGAATCTGGTGCCATATTCCTTTCTATCACTCCTTCTCTTAGCCTCTTGGCAACTCCCAAAGTCATGTTTTCCCCTGGAGTGATGTCTGATGCAGAACCACTGCGAAAACCTGAGAAGAAACAGCCAGCTTTCCCCGGGTCACAGCTGCTTTCTGCTCTGGTTCATGATCTTGCACCTAAAAGCCTGAAGCCAGCTTGGACTTAGAGTCCTGCATCCTGTACTTTATGTCCGAGTCCTTTTCTCCTGGACAGCACAAGGGAGACCTTTCAAAGAAAAGCTAAGACTGGTTTGAGGAAATCATAGACATTTTAGACGGGCCCAGGATTTTCCCTAGAACTGCCTTTATTTCCTGATAGCTAATTCACCCAGATGATTGGCCCCGGGCCTGCAACGCCCTAGCTCAGCCTGGCTGTTGGTTAACGTTCAGCCAGGACAGTCCAGTGCATCCTATTGCTGGTAGCCGTGGGATCCAGTTCTGTGGCAGGGTTTGGGCAGAGTTGGCAGCATCTATGTGGACCACATGGGCCTTCTCAGCTTGTAGGATGTGTGGTAACTTGGAGCCATTTGCTTTAAAGCTTCCATTTGCATTATCAGCAAAGAATATGGAAAACAGCTCAATTTCAGCTGATTACCCACTAAAGTGCCTGGGAGCCACTCTGTAATTTTCATCGCTGCTTGCTGGGCTGTTCAGCAAAGTTTGTAGGCAAATTTGACAGAATGCATTCAGCCCTGCTGAATGGCAGACAGAGAAGGCACCAGCTTCCTGTTCTCTTTGTTGGAAGCATCTGTTTCCAAAACATAGTAAACATTTTCCCAACCGTTCTGAGCACAGTCATCTGTGAGATACTTTTGCAGTTGTAGCCTTCGGCTCCGACTTTTATTTTCCCACACCTTCACCCATTAAGAGTTGTCTGCCACCCCAGGGCACTGAGAGTGGCTCTAGCAAGGATTTCTAGGAAATGGCTCCTGGTCATCTAGATGGATGACCTTCCCTGACACTAATTAGAATCAAATGATTACATTCTAGCCCTGTGGCATGATCAGACAGTGGGACACCTGTCAACCATGTAAAAGGAAGTGGTAGATTCCACTTCTCACACTGTAATGTGCTCATGGAATCACTTGGGGATCTTGTTTAAATGGAGATCTGATGCGGTGGCAGTGGGCATCAGGTTCTGCATTTCCAACAAGCTTCCAGGTGATGATCTGCGGACCACACTTTGAGTAGTAAGACTATAGAAATTTTATAATTGCATGGGTCAGTGTTCCTAGATCCAGTGAGAAAAAAGATCGCAATATGTAGAATATGATCATTCATGTGTATATATTTTATATGTATAGTATATTATATATATCCTCCTAACACAGGTTAATAGTAAGTATTGCTGAATGGGAATGGATTTAGGGGAATTGTTATTTTCATTCTTTTGATTATCATTGCTTTATTATAGTATATTAAAACTCCTGCGAAGAGAACAACATAATCTTTTTTAAAGCATCCCTTTTCACAGGGGAAACATTCTACAAATGCTGTTAAGAGAGGAAGGTCTGGTGGAAACCGGTTTGGCTCAGTGGTAGAGCGTCGGTCTGTGGACTGAGGGGTCCCGGGTTTGATTCTGGTGAAGGGCATGTACATTGGTTGCGGGCCCATCCCTAGTGGGGGGTGTGCAGGAGGCAGCTGGTCGATGTTTCTCTCTCATAGACGTTTCTAGCTCTCTGTCTCTCTCTCTTTCTCTCTGTAATATATCAAAAAAATATATTTAAAAAAAAAGAGAGAGAGGAAGGTCTGGTGGGTTCCCACAACTGGACCATTTAGGATCATGAATGGGTGGAGTGGGGTAGGTTTTTCTTTTAATTTTTAATTTTATGTAAAGTCTATATGTGTATATATACCTATATACAGACATGCATGCATATATGCGTATAGGTACATATGTACTTCTACATATATTTATATATACACATGTACATATGTTACAGATGTACTACATTTACAATTTAAAAAAAGGCAAATGTGATTGTGTAAGAAGAATAGGGGAGGAATAATTTAAACTCATTTGGTTTTCTAATTGTATTTACCCTTCATGACAGCTAGCCATAATTAAAGTAGAAGCCTTTTTTTTTTATTATTTGAGGCATGATTAATTAGTAACTTCATTTATTATTCCTGTAACCCATCCCTCCATTCTTTTAATATTGTTTCTGTTAAAAGTGTTTTTGTAAAGGATGAGTTGTTAACTAATATGTAACCCATAGATAAACAGCATATTTATGAAGGAGTTCCAGGAGCTATCTTCAAAGGAAGCTGACTCCAGTAACCGATGGTCTAGCTCTAGGAGATGTGTTGACTTTGAGTCATTGAAACCAGACCTCCCCTTGACCACTTTCAAGATGATCACTGGAGTAGACTGTGCTGACTTACACACGGAGACCTTTCAATACCCCTCCCCCTGATTTCTTGGTCTGCTTCCCTCTCCCTCCTAATAAAAGCCCCTGCCTGCACTGAGAGGGTCTTTAGGATAGGGGGCCACCATATTCTCAGGCGGGCAGGACTTGAACAAACCGTCTTTCCTTCCATCAGCACTCTCTCTCAAGTACTGGCTTTGGAAGCAGCAGCCAGCCAAACCTGAGTTCCATGTGATTCTTACAGAAAGCATATTCAAACTTAAACATTATTTTAAGAAAAAAAATTCCCACAAGATTTCCTCCAGACTCAGTCTCCTTGAACTAGTGAGCTCCTCCAAAGCCCATGGATATGGGGAGTGAACACTCCAGGTTTTCGATTTGCACTGGCACCAGAGTCAGTGCAGTGCTGCAGCCATCACTCTGACACGTGTGATTGCACAGAGGCCGCTCGGTCCCATTTCTGCTGATGTGTTGGATGAGCTGACCTCTGTGAACAGTCTTTGTGACTGAACTGTCATGTCTCAGAGATTTGCTGCTTTGGGGCTGTCTCATCATTGCCTCATGAACCTTGAGTGAATAGTTCATCGCCAAGACCCACACTTGAAGCACTCCCCTGTTAGCAGCAGAATTCCCCCTCATGCCTCTTACTTCAACTTTCTCTTGCATGAAAAATTGTTAGGAACCCAGATTTGGCCCTGAGGAGTCTCCAGGTGGATGAAAATCAGCTGAAATCAGTGAATCCGAATTAATAGCTTAGGAATCCTTCAAGTTTCTTTGCCACCTTTTCATGTGCCAGGAAGGTTATGCCTGCAAACTCTGAGAATAACCCCAAAGAAGGCCGCCCTTTTTGGAAGGGCAGATAGGACCAAATGCTGTGGATGGAAACTGTGGGCCCAGTACCTGCCAGGAGACCTCCCAGTAAAATCCTGCATCTTTCAAATGCTTGCTTTGTGTCCTAGAATGGTGCAAATTCAATGAAACTAAACAAGAATAAACAATATTGTAGAAATCTAGAAAAGTTTCAAATCCAAACATGTATCCTATTGCATAGAAATTAAAAAATTAAGAATTTCATAGAAATTAAGAAATCAACTATGTAAATATTAGGAATATGTATATATGATATAGTACTTTTACCTTAAAAATGCACATTTCTCACCCAGATTTATAAGGCCTGACCCTGCTTCTCTTTCTGGGTCCCCGCTCACTTTCAGCTCTAACTTTACTCAGTGATCAGCTTTTTTGAACTTCACTCTGTTCTTCCAGGGCAGTGGTCGGCAAACTCATCAGTCAGCAGAGCCAAATTTCAACAGTGCGACGATTGAAATTTCTTTTGAGAGCCAAATTTTTAAAACTTAAACTTCTTCTAACGCCATTTCTTCAAAATAGACTCGCCCAGGCCGTGGTCTTTTGTGGAAGAGCCACACTCAAGGGACCAAAGAGCCACAAAGGGCCGTGAGCCACAGTTTGCTGACCACGGTTCTAGGGCAAGCATGTTAAACTCGTGGCCAGCGGGCCACATGCCTCGTTTATTTGGCCCACGTTAGCCTTTGAGTTTGACATGCTTGTTCTAGGGAATGCCTTCCAAGTCTTTGAGCTTATTTTACAAGCCCTGTCTTTCACTTCTGCCCTCACGTTCTCCCCCTGGCCAGTTTCCATGTATTCTTTCTGTCTCACCATGCTTACCACTTACCCTTGTAAGCCTCAGAGGCCTGTAGGTGCCTTCTCTGTGCTCCATGCAGCTTCCCTTGCCTAGAACAGCACTCTGCTTCTTGCATCCCTGCAGCTGCACACAGGTGAGGACAGAGCCCACCAGCCCTCCTCTGAGCTGTGCCCACAACATCTGGCACAGCCTCAACTTGGAAGATAAGTGCTCAAAACGATCACATCATCAAAGACAAAAGAACATGGAAAATCAATACAGCAGGCTCTCAAATAGTATCCTTTCATTCAGTGTCTTTTTGTTACCACGTGATGACATGCCTAGGAACTTAACTCTCGTTTACATTAATTAGCTGCAAGACATCTGAAGATCTAGATCCAGAAATCACACAGCATCACTTCTGCCATTTTTTATTGGCCAAGGCAAGTCATAAGCCAGGTTTGATTCAAGGGGAGGTAAACAGACTACACCTTTAGTGGGAGGAGCAATGTGCATACAGATGAATGGGAGGGACTGTTGGTGGCTTTGCCGGCAATCTACCTGTCAGTCCAGGAAGAGAGAGCAGTGTTTGTAAGAGGGACCTCTGTGCTCACTGTAAAGAAGACAAGGTCAGCGTCAGCTACTGAGGATTCAGGAGGATGGGGAGGTGAGTGAATGGATGAGGGCGTGGAACAGGAACACCTATCCTGTTTCCCCGAAAATAAGACAGTGTATTATATTAATTTTTGCTCCCAAAGATGCACTAGGTCTTATTTTCAGGGGATGTATTATGTTTCCATGAAGTAGGTCTTATTTTCGGAGGATGTCTTATTTTTGGGGAAACACGGTAGAAGGATTACAGAGCCATGCATACCACACCTGGGTTGAGATCATCTCCAGCAGCACCCCTAGGGGCAGAAGTGGAAATAACATGTGAGGAATCAGACTCAGAGAAAAAAGCAGTTCTTTTGCTCATGCATTGAAATGGTGGCCGAACATTAAGTCCAATCCTCTTCTCACTACAGTTCAGGAATTTTTGTGCAGTATGAGATGTTGTCTCTGACTTACACAGATCTATAGACTGCTATTCTCATCACTGATGCTACACTCTTTAGATTGCCTAGGATCGGCGAGAAGGAGGACACAAAGAAAGGGCATATAGATAGGAACTGCGTCTTTCTGGAGCACTGGCTTTTAGAATTCAACAGAGATCAATCCAACATTTATTGGTCTTTCCCAAAAGGGCTCACAGTCTAAGAACTCACTCCAATACAGTATGTCCAGATAGTAATCGACCAATGTACCGAGATGGGGCGAGATTAGGAACTAACATTTATTTGTACTTAACATTGACAGGGTCTGTGCCAACTTTATACTTGAAGAAATGCTTAAAGCAGGAAGACAAGTTAGGAGATTAGTGTCAAGGACTAAAGAATTTTAAAGCAACTTAACCCAAGAACTTGGACTTCTTGGCTTCTTTCTGAGAGGAAGGCAGTAGGGAAAAACGAGTCCAAGATTTTAGACTATCCTCATTAGTGTTTGTTTTACTTGTTTCTTTTAGAAAAATTACTTTGAGGGCAGTGGAGAAGAAGGACAGGATCGGGGAGGTGATCAAAGAGAAAACCAGGTTAGAGACCAGTATACAAGGTGGAAGGTTTGAATTCTTCTTGCCCCATCCAGTACTCTTTAACCTTTTAATCAGCACCCCCACACTGAAGGGTGGGCATACCACCTCACTGACAGTGGTTCACCTCACTTGTAATTCTCTTGAGTGGATTAAATAAAAATAGGTGTTAAATAAGTACTACTTTAGACAAAACAGGTCAAGAGAGTAAAGTTCATATAGTAGAATCTTTTCACCTCCCCCTCCAGTACCTACTTCCCAGTCCTAGCCTCTCTCCTGCCCTCCCCACAGCAGTGATCCTGTGTTCTCTTACACCAGATTTTTATGGAGTGTCCATTGTGTGTAGACACTGCTTGCTAAACACTAAGGAAACAACTGAAGAAGATGCAGTTTTAGGTAAAGTGGAATGGTTTTCTAGTTAGAAAGTAAAAGGGGAGACTTTTATTTTGGGGGAAATCTACTTAGTACCCTCTAAATGTTATGAAAGCATATTCTTACCCCATCTCATGGGTGTTATTTTGAAGGTTTGATCTGTTGTTTGTTTTTTAAATCTCTGAAATATACAAAGAAGTGGATCTGCAAGATAAATAATTTCCTTTTCCCGTCAGGACAATTTATGGAGATTATTCAACATGGAGGAATGTTGGGTTAAGTTTATAATGAGGATAAAGGAAGGATTCTTTAGGCATCAAGTCTGAAAAAGATAAGTCGCCCACAAAGGAGGAATCATGTGACCTCAGACTTCACTATAATCACGATATCAGGAGATGATGTAGCAATGTCTACAAAATTCTAAGGCAAAAAAAAAAAAAATCCATGACCCTATAATACTAAATCCAGCCAAGTGTTTGTATGTGTATAAAGTACATGAGAATTAGAGAATTCAGCATTTCTGAGTCCTTCAAAAATTTATTTGGTGGCTAACTCTGGCCAACCAAGACATGAATCAAAACAAAAGTACTCAGGAATAGAGAAGCTATGTGTTAAAAAGAAAGTGAGCAAATAAATCCATTTAAACTTAGAACCAAAACTATAGGTCCTGGAATCAGAGTTGTTTCTAAATCCTGGGAATTAGGAATATAGGATAGAACGTAAATGTTAAAAATCTTGTCAGAGTGGAAAAAAGAAGATATTAAATAGAAATTGTAAGGTGAGAATAAATGCTACTTTCTTTACCCTTCTTACCAGATAATCAGTTGATACTGTCTAAAATTGCAATATAAAGGAAGACATATATAAATAGAACTCCAATCTCTAGTCCTGGTCATTGTGGCTCAGTTGGTTGTCATCCCATTCACCAAAAAGTTACTGGTTCAATACCCGGTCAGGACACATTCCAGGTTGCAGGCTCACAGGGGTGTAAGGGGGAGCATAGCGCAGGAGGCATCATATCGATGTCTCTCCTCCCTCCCTCTCTCTCCAAAAATCAACAAAAATATTAAAAACTCTAATCTCTAAATATTTTAATCTTATTTCTTAGAAAAATATTTCCTGTAGAAGACTTACTTAAAGACTCGTAGTTTCTCAGCTTCATTTAAAATTATTAGAATCAAGTGAAATATAACAATATAGTTTACTTCAGAAATAATTGCATAGAAAAAAAATCTTCTTGCTGTGTGTCTATCCAGCTCCAGTTTCGGTATATGTATATACAGGGAGGTATCTGGCATAATGTTCATGTATATGAATAATTTCTTTTGAGTGGTGGACATTATTTTTGTTTTATTGTTGCTTTTCTGTGCATATTGATTTTTAAATAGTAAGTAGTTTTTTTTTCATAAAAATAATATTAGATTCAAAGTGTGTAGCTTTGGTGTTAACTTGATGTCTCTAGGCCTCAGTATTCTCATCTGTAAATGGGTGAATAATAGCATCTGCTTCTGAGGGCTGTTGGGAAGAGCAAATGAGAGAATGCCAGTGAAGCACACAGCACAATATCTGACCCTTCACAAATTTAATACACATTAACTTTAAAAAAAAAAGAAACAAAATCAGCTAATGTTAGAACTAGGAGGAACTTTAGTGATTCACTTTCAAAATTTTACCCATGAGAAAACTGAATTCCAGAGAGGTGTATGCCTTGTATGCAGCAGCTCTTTCTCACCCCCTGGTTCTTTTCACATCCCCTGGTATGAAAACAGAATCTCATATAATGTGCAACCACCAAGTGCTTGGGCTAACACTCACATTACTCTTCAATGTTGTCCGAGCCCATGTCAATACTGGGTGCCCACGAAGCTAGGGAGAAAACACTGGCAATTAAAACTTGCACCACACACGGGTGGCTAATGAAGAGGTAGCTGCAGCTGCCTCCTCTATCTGCATCCAGCACGTTATTCTTGTCTTCTTCTTCATCTCCTCTCCTGCCTCGAGATGATAAACAGAATAGCTAGCTCCCAGTGGTTCAATTAATCAAACCTCTTTTCTGTTGCCACTTTGCAGCAGCAAACACAGGCGTGTAGACAGAACCTGCCTCTCGAGTTTTCTCTCTTGAGTCGTTGGGAAGAGCTAATTCCATAATTTATATTCATGACGGGGTTGGCATCAAAATAGGAGACCTCCTTGTGGCAATTTCACATGACATTTATACAAATTAATGAAAATTAGCGATTTTTAGAATGTTTGGGGTTTTGCAAGTGGTTGGAAAGGAAAAGGGGGTGGGGTGGAAGGAAAGAGCATTTCACGAGCCATTTTTAACTAAAAACATGACATCAAGAAGCAGCCTCCCGGGGAGAGAAGTGATTGAGTGTCATTGTGAAATTTGTTGGAGAGAAAAAAAAAAAATGTCTAGAGTTGCCAGCTTCAAAGCCGGAACCGCGATGTTATCATTTCCTGGTGCACACTGTACAATGGAGCAAACTGGGCCGGGTCAGCGCAGTATTCTAAGTAACAGGCACAGACGGGCCAGCTGCCTAAATTGATTAATGATATGCAAATGGAATTTACAGAAGATAGTCATCATTTCCTTCCACCAGGCTGTCAGTCTTTTCCTAACCCGCCCTCAGCTTTGGCTAAGAGGAAGAGAAACTATTATGAGTGAGGGGTTGGGCTGTAAATTACTTTCTCCTATTCAGCCGCAGCTTTCGGAGCTGTGATTCAAGCCATCAAAAGTCTATCTCCGGCCTACAGAGAACTGACATACTCATTGTCGTGTGTCGCTCCTCCAGCTCTGCTGCCGTCATTTCAACTAACCTTAATTTAAAATACTGTCAGCATCAGCTCGAATCCCTAACAAACGGAGCGCCTCATCACCATACTAATTGAACGAAAAATGTTCCATGATTTAAATACCTATTGCTTCATCATTTCTCCAGGCTTCCATTTTGTCAGGCATGAAGTTGGTGATTAAACCCGAAGCGTAATTATTAGCAACAGAAGAACTGTTGTCTCATCCTGCCGTTTCCTGGCCAGGTGCAAGCTCTCCGCTCCGTTCTGAGCATGTCTGTCAGTCTTAGGGAACAATCCCAGCAGAATAAGTGACTGATTTTCTCTTTATAATCAGGGCGGCGCTTTACAGCAAATTGTCACACTAGACCTCTGCTTCTGAATGGCATAATAGACGTTGCAGCATGGCGAGAAGTTTATGTATTGAAAAGGGTGTCACGGTTGGAACAAGGCTGCTGATATTTTTTTTATCAGTACACCTACCATGGCTGCCTCCCACCACGTTGGCCTCTGTTGCTTCTGACAGTTGTGTAAAACGAGGAAAGGACTACAAAGCAGGGTGCAGGAAGCCTGTTTACCCGCCCTGGCTTCGAGTGAAGGTAGAAAAGACGCGTACACGGGCCTGCAGTGCTTGGTGCCGGAGAGTGTTCTCCTGAAGAGTGATGAGCGAGGGAGAAGGAGGGCTAGGTGCGTTCAGGAGTTGGAGATAAAACACTTTTTAAAAGCACATTTAAGAAACTAACACAATGAGACTGATTTACTACACATTTGCGTTATTTGGATTTGCTACATGCGAATGGCTTGAACTTGTATGCCAAGCTATCGAAGACACAAGATTACTGTTCTGAATTTGATGAAAGATACTCAGGGTGCTTGTCTTCCTCTACCTGCTGCTAGAATTAAAAGTCATACCTGGTTCCTCCCACTTGTCCAGAAATAGAAGCCCGCGATTTTGGAAGTCTCATGTTTTGGAACTCAACCCAGGTATCTGCAGACTCACTGCAGGCTCTGTTTGTCCCTTCTCAATTCTGGGTTTTGCCCAAACAGGGATGATATACTTTTTGAAGAGTAATTTCCATTACATTCTTTCAAATGCTTCAGCATTACTAATAATTGTTTATGTTCAAGTTAGATGAAAAATGTAGAAATCTTCTATAGCCCAAATTCTGACTAGGCAGAGATTTTTTTCTCTGTGCGTATCCCCCTTTGCATGGACCCATATGCATAGCCATGGATTTTGAGGCTACATTCATGATCCATTCCCAAGATACATTACTTTCATTCTTTTCAATTGCAAGATTTGCAGATAACTCTAGATTATTTGCAGATATAAATATATCTGAGATATATGTATATGTGTAAACAACAAATCACATAAAATGACCTTTGTTTTTCTAATTTACATTTTAGAAAGTTGAGCCCTTGACAACTTTAATGTGAGTGAGTAGCCTGAGCCTCTGGTGGCAAATTTTTGGTTATTTTAACCAGTGGAAGTAAGTTATGTCCCCCAGAAAAGTATAGAATGTCCATAGGGAAAGTGTTCATGGCTGGTGTTTTTTTTTTTTTTTTTTTTTTTTTTTTTTTTTTTTTTTTTTTTTTTTAATATATTTTATTGATTTTCCACAGAGAAGAAGGGAGAGGGATAGAGAGCTAGAAACGTCAATGAGAGAGAAACATCGACCAGCTGCCTCCTGCACAACCCCCACCGGGGATGTGCCCACAACCAATGTACATGCCCCTGACTGGAATTGAACCTGGGACCTTTCAGTCCGCAGACCGACACTCTATCTACTGAGCCAAACTGGTTTTGGCATGGCTGGTGGTTTTGAATAAAACCTTCTTCTAATGAGAATTCAAATACAATAAAAGTTTAAGGTAGTGTTTTTAATGTCATATGTTCATCCAAACTGAAAAATAATTTGTTCTGTGTCAAATTTAAAAGTAATGGGGTGAAAAGGACAGAAAAATGGTATAAAGATTTAAGAGTCCTAAGTTTACCATTCATTGGCTGGTGACCTTGAACAAGTCATTCAACATGTTTGTTATTATCTGTAGAATGACTCAGTTTACTTTCAGCTTTAAAATTTTTGTGAACTGATTCTTTGTGCTTGAGAATATAAAGTGCTTGAACTATATATTCTTAGATTCTATTTGCTAATCACATATTGGAAAGTATCACCAGGATAAAGAATTCGAAATATTATTTTTGACTTGTGAATAGCAAGACAATGGTTGACCAGTATTCCCTGATACAGAGAAAAGGATTTCTCACAAGGCAGGCTTAAGTCAAAGAGATATTGTTCTTGTGTGGCAATGGATGACTTGTGTGTGTGTCTGAGAATATAGTATTTTCCTTTATTATAAATGAATGCACTTCTTGTTATGGGAAAAGCAATATTTAAAAGCTGATCATAAGCTCAATGCAGTCTGGGTTACATCGGACCTCATTGTAGGTTCTCAGAAATTATTGATGACAATGATGAGTAAATATTGCTGGAAAGGAAGGATTTAATTAAAACAGTGGCTCACTGTGTAGTTTAAGTAAGTACATTGTATTTGTGCCTCGAATGTGCTAAGATGAACTGCGTCACAGATATCTGACACTGGAGGTTTTCAGGTCAGCTCTAACATGACAACAAATTCTATGAGCCTTGTTGATCTCTGCTCCACTTGTGATGATATAAAAGTCATCCCATGACATATTACACCATGACAAATAATTTAACCTGTTTACATCTTGAAGAGAAGGAAATGTTCTGGCCAGTTGCTGAGGGTCCGAGCCCTCTGAGGAACTGCCTCCCATAATCCATCCTTCAATCATCAAAAGCATGAGCTAGAGATGTGGAGAATTTTCCACGTACTATTTTGATTTGAGTCAGTCGTGGTTGTGTTGTTTTCCAGAGGTTGCCACAAAAGGAGCAAGGGCAGTGGCTCTGGTTTCCCCAACAGGCAGTTTGCTTTTCCTCTTTTGGCAGTTTGAACCTCGGTGTGCCTGGCTTTGCTCACTCTCAGCTGTCCTGTATTTGGCGGGGGGGGGGGGGGGCAGCCCAGACCCCAGACCCCAGACCCCAGACCCCAGACCCCAGACCTGACGGTCAGACACAACCACTTTTCAAAATTACCTGGCAGAATTCTAAAGCTGAACTTATGCCCACCCTTTGATCCAGCAATTCACTCTTAGATATATACTCCACAAAATTTCATGTGCATGAGTATCAGTGAAATGTACAAGTATCTTCATAGCATTGTTTATTTAACATAACTCCCAAACTGTACACAACCTAAATGTCCATTGATAGTATAATATATAAATTATGTTACATTTCCACAATCAAGTACACTATCATAGTTAAAATGAATGAAATACAATCTATTCACATTACATCATGAAATCTCACAATGCTGAGTAAAAAAGGGAGAGACTGAAAAATACATACTGTGTATGATCCTAGTTTGACATGTCCTCTTGGAGGAGGGGGCAGGAAAACCTAGAATATAGTGTTTAGGGATGCAAGCATTTTTAGGTGACAGAGAGATAAAGAGAAGCAAGGCAGTTGTTACTTCAAACATTAAGTTTCTTATGCTGGGTTCTCTGGAAATACACTCAGATGGAGTTTTACATACAGAAGCTTTATTGGAGAGCCGACTCAAGAAAAACACAGGCAGTGTAAAGAAGTGAGAGAAGCAGGATTCAACAGAGAGAGAAGTTAAATTGCAATATAATTGCAACAAAGACTTTAGCTGATGCTCTACAGGAGATGCTAGAGCTGAATGGTCTTTAGAGTTATGCTCCTTTGGAGCAAGGTGGTCAGGCTTTTGTGACACAGGCTTCTCCTAGGGAGGGGACAACTCCCAAAGAAGGTGAATTTTTGGAGAAGGAATGCTTCTGGCTGCCGAGGAAAGGAGTGCCTTTGTCTTGAAGAAGGAATCTGGGTGGCATTACCAATTTCACTGCATCAGGATAATGGTTGCCTTTAGTGGACAGGGTGGATTCATTCAGCATCCCGTGGTGTCATGAAGGACTCGGCTTCCTGCCTTCCTCTGTTCTGCCACCTCAGTGTGTTGGCTTTTTCTTATAGGCTCGTTGCTCCCGTGGCTCCAAGAGGCTTGCCACTGTTCATGCAGACATACTAGTAATACTTCTGGAAAAGATAGGATAGGTCACTGTCTTGTGAACTTTTTTAAAATGAGGAATATTCTCAGAAGCCCCTGAGGCTTCCTCTCATATTTCACTGACCAGAATTGGGCTCCATGCCCATTCCTGAACCACCCCATACGGAGGAGAATGCAGTTACCCAGGGGTGGCTTAAATTCATCAAAATTCTTACTTCTGGGTGAGACAAGTGGATGGGAAGTTGGTTCAATTCAGGTTTCCCTGAGAGACATGGCCAGCTGACAACCTGAACAAAGGGAAGGTTTCTTTTGCAAGATAGGACTATTGGGTAGGCCAAGTGATAAAACTGTAGATCTTATACTCGTGTCAGTTGGGTGCAAGATAGGAAAAGGGCAGAAAAGCAGTGCAGAGACACATGCACATTAGATAGCTAACCAGGCTACTGGATGCTCTGTGTCCAATGAGCTAGTCTTCCCAAGTCTTGACTACTTAAAGCTAGAGTGATCAAACTGTGTCTTGATATTGTGTCTCACCAAAACAGCAGGTGCTTGACTTAAAAATATGTTTGGAGCAACCAATTATTTCCACTTTCTTCAGCATAATATCCTTCCCTATACTGGTTATTTAACGTTACTTTGTACTGAAGTTTGCCAGATCAATCTACATTTTAATATAGAATAGACATCCAATCTAGAAATCAAGTCTGTTGACAGACCGGTGGAACATGTCCATAGAGTGCTATTAAGGTGTCATGCTGTCCGATTTAGAAGCACCCTGCTGAAGAAAATAACCTATAAACCGTGTTTTCCTGTTTTTCTTTATTATATTGGAAAACACGTTGGCTATTAATTCTCTTTGGTGTGTTTCCAAAAACTAATTTACTGGTGTTGAACTGGACCAAACCCTGACCTTTCAGGTACATTCCTCATGTCCCCTGAAATAGAAAAGCAATTTGAGGATACACTTCTGACCATAACATACAGGTCTCTTTTTTCTCCCTTAGCTTCTTTCAACACTCATGCTCTGTTATATCAAACGTGCGGGTAAAGTGCACTCTTAATAGGCCTTAAAATAGGTTAAAACATATCCCAGTAATCTTATGTAATCCACATATATATAGTATAGCCATACCAATTTGATCACTCGCCTCAGACATTGATTACTAAGAATGAGCTGAACTCCCACTGTATTTGAGTGTTTCCTTTAGAATATAGAGTTAAGTAGTGTTTCTTGCCAACTGAGTGCTATTCTCAGGGAGTGTAAAAGTGCTTACAAATAGTGTACATCTTTCAGTCGTGTAGGGTTTTCTGAGAGAGACAAATACTGTTTCGAGGGAAATCGGAGCAGAAATATAAACGAGAAAGAAATAAGAGCACAGCAAATAAACTAGGATACATCCTGGTTTATCCCTATGCCAAGCAGTCTTTCTGGAATTGCTTAGCAGAAGTTTATTTTTGTGTGACTGCTAAGATTTCATTTTCAAGGGCTTCCAGTTTATGGAAGAGGACTGGTTCAGTAGATTAGTGTAATAGGCCAGTGTTGCTCAGTGGTTGAGCATTGACCCACTGAACCAGGAGTTCATGATTCGATTCCCAGTCAATGCACATGCCCCAATTGTGGGCTTGATCCCCAGTGTGGGTCATACAGGAGGCAGTCAATGAGTGATTCTCTCCCATTGTTGATGTTTCTCAACATCATGTGTCTCTCCCTCTTCTTTCCTCTTTGAAATCAATAAAAATTAAAAAAAATGTTTTTATTGATTTCAGAGAGAGGAATGTGCCCTGGCCAGGAATCGAATCATAAACTCTTGATTCATGGGTCAATGCTCAACCACTGAGCAATACCAGTTGGGCAATCAAAACATTTTTTAAAAAAAGATTATGGGGTCTTTTGGAAGTAGCAGCTGCCCCTGGAAACCATTAGCAAATGATCAGTGCAAGGATGATGTGATGAAAACTTGAATTTTATCAACTTTCTCTGGGCTGGATCTTGGGATCCTCTTTAGCAATTTCAGGGAGAATCCTTTTTTGCAGGTCTCCAGTGGCCTGGGGATTGACTCAAAGACTTTGCCTTTTGATTAATGTTGGTCATCTTTATCATTATTAGCATAATCCTTTATAATAAAGGCCTAATATGCCAAGTGTCCTATCATCCAGTTGTCCATTCAATCAAAGTGTAATATGCTAATGCTATGCTAAGGCCGCTCAACCGCTCACTATGATGTGCACTGACCATCAGAGGGCAGACAGTCAACCGGTCAACCAGTTGCTATGATGTGCACTGACCACCAGGGGGCAGACACTTCAACCAGTAGGTTAGTTTGCTCCTGGGGTCCAGTAGATCAGGACTAAGCGAGACAGGCCCACATGCCCTGGAGCCCTCCCACGGTCCCTCCTCCCCAGCTGGCCAACCTGGTGCATCCCTCCCCAGTCCTGATCATATGCTGGTGGGATCCCTTGGCCTGGCCTGTGCCCTCTTACAATCTGGAATCCCTTGGGGGATGTTGGAGAGCTGGTTTCAACCTGATCCCGCTCAGTGCAGGAGCTGCCCCTGGTGGTCAGTGTGCTCCCACAGGGGGAGCACTGCTCAGCCAGAAGCCAGGCTCACAGTGGTGGAAGCCTCTCCTACCTCCACGGCAGTGCTAAGGATGTCCGACTGCTGGCTTATGGGGAGGGGGCCCAAGTTATCAGTTGGACATCCCCCAAGGGCTCCTGGACTGTGAGAGGGCACAGGCCGGGCTGAGGAGACCCCCTCCCACCCGAGTGCATGAATTTCACGCACCAGGCCTCTAGTAATAATAATAATAATAATAATAATAATAATAAGCAAGTCGTTTGGGTTTACCTTTTATGTTCTCTTTCCCACCATTTGTTATATAGAGGTTATCAGAAACCTTTTATAAAATTCTCACATTGTATTTCTGAATTTGCTATTAATTTTACTTGCCTCTATTTTTCTCCACCACATCTCTTTATCCTACTTTCAGATACCCATGTTTTTTTTTTTTTTTACCACAACCTTTTCATTTGTGTGGAAATGCATCCATCTCAGATGCTGTTCCTGTGGAGACGGCTCTGTTTCTCCCTTTGGAACCTTGTTCTGGCCCTGAGGTTCTCCTTGTCCCCAGAGACAGAAAATTCTGGTTCAGGGAAATCAGCACTGCCTGGGAATAGCATGAAAGGTATTGGGTAGAAAGTGACTGGGTAGAGTTTGGCTGGGTCTTAAAGCAGGCTAGAGATAGATGCCTCACAGAAAAGATAAAGTGTGCTGAAACTGGTTTGGTTCAGTGGATAGAGCGTTGGTCTGCAGACTGAAAGGTCCCAGGTTCAATTCCGGTCAAGGGTATGTACATTGGTTGCGGACACATCCCCAGTAGGGGGTGTGCAGGAGGCAGTTGGTCGATGTTTCTCTCATCATCGATGTTTCTAGCTCTCTATCCCTCTCCCTTCCTCTCTGTAAAAAAAAAAAATCAATAAAATATATTTTAAAAAAGAAAAGTAAAGATAAAGTATCTGTGGGAACCCTGCCATTCGCCTGTATAAAATCCATGATCCTTCTTTCTCACTAGTAGGCTCAATGTGCTTTTGTGCAGTAAGGTGCCCACTGAAATGATATCTTCTAGGACCATCACCAAGGGTCCTGGGTGCTTCATCATTGAATCGCACCAAGCTGTGGCCCGGAAACCCCTATGCTACTTTTGTGCGGGAGAAATAAGCCTCTAAATTATGTAAGTCCCTGCATCACTAGGGTTTTTCTCTGGCTCAGGGTTGAAATCAGTCTCAATAGAGCAGAGTTTCTTGATGACCTCAGCACTACTGACATACTGGACTAGGCAATTCTTTGTCCGTGGGACAGTTGTACTGTACTTTATAGGATGTTTATTTAGCAGCATTGTTAAACACCATCCACTCAATGCCAGTAGCACTCCCTGGCTGGCACCAGAGGAGTCTCCACATTGCCTCGTGTTCTCAGGGGGAAGGGGAGGAAAATAGCTTTGGTTCTGGTTAATATCCCCCAGATGAGGGGAGGGGTCCCCCGAATGTAAAACTGCATTCCCGTTTTACAAAACAAAACATCTGAGAGGATCTCTTACCTGCTTCTTAAGATTATTCTTCATGGTCTTGGTAACTGAAAACAGACATTTTATCTCAGTGCTAAGAGTCCTCTAGTTAAGTAATACCAAATGAATGCACATTTTTATTTCTAATGAAATTAATAAGGGATTTTCAGTCTTTGGGCACAATTCTGATATCCAAATCCATGCAAAGTAGAATGGCTGATGCAATAATACTATTTTCAGGGCCAAAAAATCGTCTTATATGCCGGCAAATACGGTATTTATTTTGAGTGCCATCTGAAAGCATAATGAGAATCTCCTTGGGAAATTTCGATCAAAGAGTAGTCTGTAAGCTTCTGGTTCATGCTTCTTATTACATAGAAACATTAGAAGAAGAATAAAACCCAACTGTTCACACTGTCTCATGCCTGCCTTAGCCTAGGATGAAAAAAGCATTCTGATGGGATGTTACTGCTCTTGAAATATAGAAAGAAAAATCGAGAAGGATTATGGAAGTGACTAGGGCATCTTTGCTTCAGAAATAAGAGATACATAGAAAGAAGTCTGCAATAACTCCTTTGCTGCAGGGTAAGAAGAACACTGGGATGTGGATTTGCTTTATGCCTAGTAGTGGCTCTTTTACAGGGCAAGGTGAGAGCTTTAGGACCTGGATTCCTCAGAAGGAGGGTTAGAAAGTGCTGTTTAAATTTTTGTTGCTTGTTTCATAAACAAAGTGAGAACCATGCACTTGGCCAACGCAAGCCCAACATTTGGTTTAGTACATGTAGAGAAAGTTTGGGATGTTGGTTAGAAGTTGGTGGTCATGAGAGCTGATGACCCCAGGCACGTGTGGACTGTGGCTTCAAGGGTTACTCATCCAGAGAGGTGACCAGCTGAGGAGCCTTAATCAGGTTATTCAACGTCTCCAGACATCAGTCTTCAGCCTGTGTCCGCCGTAAAACAACCATAGAGCTATGCTGTTTTCCTGTGGGGCTCTCACGGTAACAGAATGTGACAACTCCTCTCACGGGCCCTTTCACTTTCTGTCCAGGTTATGGTCCCTGTCATTAACTTGAACACTTCACAGGATCCAAAAATGGATCGTGTCTGTAAATCACTTAGCAATGGGCTTGGCTCACAGTAACAAATAATAGATATATTGAGAAGCTCTTTCTTTTAGATTATTGAACTGTCTACTGAATCAGAATAATTGGAGAAGGATCTTTTTAATAAGCCCACCAGGTGAGGCTAACACATCTGAGTTTTGAGAGCCTTGCTTAACGTCATTCCTGCCTGCAGCTGGCTCAGAACCCTTTTATTGCAATTCACTCTAAAGAGGGATTGACCAGTAGTCACTGTGAAGTTTCCCAGTTCACTGGAATGAGTGGAAATGGCAGACTTTCATGCAGCTGTGGATAAGGTGTTTTGGGGAAGCAAGCTGCTTCTCACTCGTCCTGTGGGTCTTGGGATGAGGACAAGGATAGTCGACTTGGCAGCTGGCTGCCCTGACCAGCCTTGCAGGTGAGACCGGAAGAGCTGGGTCTGTGTGTCCGGGGCACACAGATGGGTTCTCTGACAAGGGAAATCCAGGGGGCGCCCTGGGGCTACTCCAGTGCCCAGCTCTCCTCTCCTGGGCAGTTAGGCGCAGGTCTGGGCAGAGACTGGGATGGGGGTCTGCCGAGTTTCAGACGAGCTTTGATGAAGGAAGTGCTTCCCTGACACCTGCTCGCTCTCAAGAAAGACAGGAAGAACTTAGGCATTTCTCCTCCCTCATTCAGTGTTCTCCTTCCAGCCCAGTCCAGAAGGTCATTTTTAAACTAGGAGACATATTTCTCTAGACTGGCATGAATTTGATGTCTTTAAAAAAAAAGCAATTCTCACCGAGCTGGTTTGGCTCAATGGATAGAGTGTCAACCTGCAAACTGAAGGGTCTGGGTTCAATTCTGATCAAGGGCACATGCCCAGGTTTGGGCTCGGTCCCCAGTAGGGGGCATGCAGGAGGCAGCCAATTAATGATTCTCATCATTGATGTTTCTATCTCTCTCCCTTCCTCTCTGAAATAAATAAAAAGTCATATATAATAAAAGCCTAATATGCAAATTGTCCCCTCCGGTGGTGGTCATTTTGACTGGGAGTTAGACTAGGAGACCTGCAGTTCAACCATTTGCTATGACGTGCATTGGCCACCAGGGGGCAGTGTGGAACATGGCAAGTATTGGCAATGCGGCACTGGCAGCAGGTGGCAGTGGCAGCGCTGTAGGCCCTGATGGGCCCCAGTGAGAGCGGGACCACAGCAGGATGGTGGAGCAGGTGAGCAGGTGGCCCCCAGTCAAGGTGGGTGCGAGTGGGCAGATGGTGGTGGTGGGGGGGGGGGCTGGGGCCACCGCCCAGCTTCCAGGCACTAAGAGAGTTGGGCGGAGGGACCCATCCCCAACCAATTGCCCTGCAGATTGCAACCAGCAGGCTGGCAGGCCCTAATGGCCAGATCGGGGCTAGGCCATGGGCTGGGCTAGGAAACTGGGGGTGGGTGTTGGCGCCTGGGCGGGGGGCTGCAACCTCTTGCCAGCTACCTGGGGCGAGGATGACTGGGAGTAGGTGGGAGGGGGGAATGGACAGAAGTGAGGTGAGAATGTGGGGTGTCCTCCGAGCTCACTCTCACTCCCCCTACTGCCCTCCCCTGGGATACCAGGGCTGCGCGCAGGGGAAGCCCCTGTGCTCAGGTGCCCGGTGCCTGGGCGGAGCCTGCCCTGAACCCGTGTGGCCTCTTCCAGGTGAGCTGGGCCGCAGCCTCTGGGATCGCAGGAGCCGGTTGGGCTCCCTTTTGGTTCGCACAGGAGCTGAGCTGGTAGCGAGGCCGGCTGGGAGAGAGTGCCGCCCGCTCAGCTTCCGTGTGGCGCCACTGGATGGCCCAAAGCTCCATGCTGTGTCCTGGCCCACAGCTGTCCGGCTGTGCTCACTGAATCGCTGCGTGGGGGCTCAGGCACTGTGACTCAGAGAGAGGGGGGCACGTGGGGACCCGGAGGCCTAGGTGCTACCCAGGGCCCAGAGGTCAGCTGGGACCTGCCCTTCCACACCAGACAATTGTGCTTCCATCACTGGCCAGGCCTAAATTTCGTGCACTGGGCCTCTAGTGTGTGTGTGTGTGTGTGTGTGTGTGTGTGTGTGTGTGTGATCAGCTCTCATGACCATCAACTTCTGGTATATATCTCAATTCTGTATGGTACGGACCATGATAGGTACTTTACAAACCTTAGCTCTTTTTGTCCTAATAGCTACCCTGTTGGGTAGATATTATTCTTATTTAAGGTGAGTCTCAGGCATGTCAGGTGGGAAACATGTTCCTTAATAAAAGCAGGATTCCAAGCCAGGACCCCAGGATTCCAGGCCAGATATGTTCAATCTCAAACCTTGCGCTTTAAAAACAAATGTCACAATGCATCTAATTATACCTATCTATTGACCTGCTTATTATTTGCCTCTCCTGTGCAGCGAAATGACTCATGTACGTGTGTGCATGTGTGTGCATTGCACATGCACAGAATTAAATAATATGCCAGATTTGCCGCTGTTGTTTAATTTTGTCACTAACCTTTATTCATGCGTATTCAAATGATCACCTTGTTTATATATTTGGAACCTAAAAATTAGTATAGGTTCATCAACAAAAAAGTATTTTTTTTTCTCTCTCTCATTTGTGAGTGCATTTATTTGAAGAGACAATTGCAGGGAAGGACGTATGAAATTGAGGCCAATAAATGGTTGTTCTGAACTGTCAATATAAAAATATTAAAAGGACTGTTGCCAGTCATCATTGCTGGTTGTTTAAAAACTAGGCAAAATTCAATTTCTCTCTCTCTGTCTCTCTGTCTCTCTGTCTCTCTATCTCTCTCAGGAAAGCATGTATGTGTTTTATTTCGTAGAGATAAAAGTCAGGAGAAAAGGGACAAGTAGCCACCAAGAGGAATGAGTTAAGGCTGAAGAAGAGACACGGAGAAGCCAAGGCCGGGATGGCTATTTCTCCCAGGATCCCGAGGAAGAGGGCAGAGCATCTGCAGACACAGCAGGACAGCCGGGGGTGATGGACGGCAGGCACCGGGCTTGGGGGAGGACACAGACGCACAAATCAAATAGAGTTTCCTAATACAGCCGAGCAGCAAGGAAATGGATGGTTTGCTGAAAACAGAGTAGCGATCTGGCAGCTACTCCGGGAAAGCCTCTGCCCCCAGCCCTGGGCGAACCACACAATTCAACGGGAAGTTTTTACCACTTACTGCCAGGAAGGGACCATTCACATCCCGTTTGCCATGAGGCGCACCACATAGAGATATCCCTTAGATGTGTAATGAACTCTTCGAAGTGCTAACACTGCTTTAAAATAAAGAAGTCCCCTGACAGGTTAGGGTAGGAGTCTGTGCTTTTTTAATGCACAAGGTGCCCGCGCCTGCCAGGCCTGGGGAACCTCTCCAGCCAGTGCGCACCCCGGGAAACTGCTCCGGAGAAGGAGGGTGAACTGGGCAGTTTAATTACCTGGGCCTCTGCACCCTGATTTCTCTAGTTTCTCAATTAATGTCTCCACAAACAGCGTGAAGGGGAATAACTCCGTTATCCCACCACCAAAGCAAACCTGTAAGTGTGGACTTTTTTAATTTTACTCCTTTGAAAGTAAATTGTGTCTATTGTTTCCCAACTAGAAAATTATTTTCCTGTACAGAAGGACCCTTAAAGGAAAACATAACAAAACAAAACAAAAGCAACTACTGGGAATAGAGTAAAATTTAAAGTGGTTTCCGTAAGGGGCTGATTTCGGACTTACCTGCCACTGGCGTTATGTCGTCCTGAGAGAACACTGATGTAGACTATAGAATGATGGGAGAGGCATGCTTTACTAATGAAAAAAATGGACAAGATCAGTCACTGATTTCACTCTGCAATAGGAAGATGAGAAATATTTTGTTGTTGTTGTTGTTGTTGTTGTTATTGTTTAAAGTGGTTCTTGGCTTCTCTGGGACTAAAGTCATCTTTAGTTCATTAGAGTACAGATGTTTTTACCTGATGATGAGAGATGGCTCTGCTAAAGAAGATTTTAATATCATCCTATTTTTCTTTGAAACTCTTAAGTTCAAAATCTGGTATGAGCTTGACTAAATAAACCTCACTATGCCATGCTTCTATTCCACTGGAGATAGTTTTCTTCTTTTTCTATAGTTTCACAATAGCCACATCACATTTGCAGAATGGTGATCCAGTCAGTGAGTGTTACAGTGGCCTTCAGGGTAGATCCAATAATCGGTATGTTTAGTTTAGCAAGTGTTTGTAAGATCGTATCATGGTGTGGAGAAAAGGGAATCCTAGTGCACTGTGGGAGGACAGGCCAAACCATGAAAGCTACTTCAGCTGTAATATAACGAATAAAATATACTAAAATAGAGGGTTTTTAAAAATTTGTCTCAAATCTTTGTGCTTGAGGAAAATCTGGCTTATCTAGAAAGGCACAGAGGGACTTCAGGTATTCTGAAAAAGGCCTCCTTAGCTCTTTGAAGGGCTTGCAGTCCTCTGCTCTGTGTTTATCTAAGCCAGCAACTCCATCTGGTGTGTCACAAGAATTTTTAAAACTTGTAAACCTGACTATTCAGTCAGGGGCACTGACTGCTTCCTTTTCTTTCATGTGCCACTAGCAGATTTTTACCATTTCTTCTAAGAACTGAGAGTTTTTTCTTCCTAACTCATAGATAGAACAAAGACATGGAGAAGAGAAACACAGAGAAAGAATGGAATGAGAAAAGAGATAAGGGGTGATATGCCTTGAGATGGAATTAAAAGTGATAACAGTAAAAAGACAAGGGGAAAGGCTTGCATAGCATTGCTATGATGAGGAAGGTGGGGAGCAGAGTGCTTACGGAAAAGATAGGGTCATCACATAGTGTTGTAACCTATATGGCCCAATGCTAGTAATGCTTAATGCTTTGATTTCTCTTCTGGTTAATTAGGGGTGTTTGCTTTGTAAATATGCATCAAAATCACTCTGGAGATAGTGCACTCTTCCATAGGTTTGGTGTATTTTAATTTGAAATTTATTAAAATCTGGAAATTTTAGTACCATGTGTATCATTTTCCTTTAGTTTTAAAATCTTTATAAAAATACGTATTGTGAGCTCACTTGTGCTAGGCCATCTAAGGACAACCAGTATGGGCACGGGATGGTTGATGTGTTGACATAGATGAATTGAGTAATGGTCACATCTGTCCTCTGAGCCTCTGGAGAGAAAAATCACTCTTGCTTGACTGATATTTCTAAACTCAACATCTGGTCATGTTACCCCTCATTTGCGGGCTTTCCATTGCTTATAGGAGAACATTCAGAACTCCTCAGCAGGATATAACCATCATTCATTTTCAAGTGCAATCTTAAGTCCTGTATGTGTCTGCCTCCTTCAGGGTCACTCCCCGACCCCCAGTCCACTCCTCCCCACTGAACGGGCCAGCCATGTGGAAGTGCTCTGAGGGCATTATGTCTCTGCATCTTTGCTGTCCCCCTGCAGGAAATAAAGGAATAGAGCCTTCCTTTCTTTATACTACCACTTTGCCTTATAGTTGCAATGGTTTGTGTGTGTGTGTTTAAAAAAAAATATTATTAGTTTTATATGCAATACACTTAATCCTTTAAAAAAATGAAACTATTTCCAATAAGGTTAACCAGTTCTAATGCACCAGTTCTAATCCACATTCTAAGCCGTGTTTCCTCCCCTCCCATGTGCCCAGAGGTAACACTGTTCTGAGTTTGGTGTGTAACCCTGGGGACTTCCCCTTTAAGACTGTCTCAGAGATCTCTCTGGATTGTTACACACAGAAATAGATCCTTCCTGTTAAGTGATGTGTAAAAGCTCATGGTATGCATATGTTATTGAGCATTGATAATATTGATAGACATTTGGGTTGTTTCCAGTTTGTTTTTTTTCCTAGCCGGCAAAACGACACAATAAACATTTTGTCTGAATCTTGGTACACATATGTAAGCATTTCCCAGCTAGCTCCTGAAATTGGAATTGCTAAGTTATAGGTTATGCAGCGGCTTTTACAGTAATTCTATTTCCGCTAGCTAAATTGTGAGTTTGTTTTTATTTTTTGTAAACTGAAGCTTAGCACAGGGCCTGTTTTATACATACCCCAGGATGGCAATCCTGCTCACTGTATAGTAGGGGGCTTGGTGAATAGGGAATGATTCGATAAATGAATGGATGAACCAAGCTATGGATCTGGCCGAGCAACTATTAATATGAAATTTCCTGGTAGACATGAAAACTAATAAGGAGCAATTGTGTTTTTTTAAAAACACACCTCTGAAATTATGGCATAAGTGAAGTTGGCATTAAGTGCGTACTAGTAAGATGATTTAGAAAAGATGAAATGGTGAGACTGTAGTTTCTAGGGGGCAAGGCCCATGCCATGTGCAATAAAAAAAAAGTAATGGTGACAGAGCCTGCCTGACCTTGGCAAGGACAATGTATAAAACAACCAGCGGTGGCGGCAGGGCAGGTGCACAATGTCCCCGCTGTGTGCTGGCCGCTGGGACGCCAGCCCTGTTCTCTGTGGCTCTAATGCTGGCCATGAGTTCCAAGAACAAATGGATGTGAACCGATGTTTTATCAAATGTTCTATGATTTTCTACTCTTCCCGGGTGCTTTGTAAACATTTAGAAATCTATTACCCTAGTGCAGTGGTCGGCAAACTCATTAGTCCACAGAGCCAAATATCCACAGTACAACGATTGAAATTTCTTTGGAGAGCCAAATTTTTTAAACTTAAACTTCTTCTGACGCCACTTCTTTAAAATAGAAGTGGCTGTGGTATTTTGTGGAAGAGGACAGATGTGACCATTACTCTCAACTCATCTATGCCAACACATCAACCACCCCGTGCCCATACTGGTTGTCCTTAGATGGCCTAGCACAAGTGGGCTCACAATAAGTATTTTTATAAAGATTTTAAAACTAAAGGAACATGATACACATGGTACTAAAATGTCCAGACTTAATACCCAGGCCGTGGTATTTTGTGGAAGAGCCATGCTCAAGGGGCCAAAGAGCCGCATGTGGCTCGCGAGTTGCAGTTTGCAGACCACAGCCCTAGTGGATGCTAATGGAAGCAGCTGTTCCTGGGTAGGAGCTGCCTCCATTGCTGGAAGACAGCACACAGGGAGAGGAGAGCGTTCCATGTGATTGGTGAGCGCAGCCAGGTACATATTTGGCTTTTGCCAACTGAGGGAGAAAGGCTCAGGTGTCTCTCACCTGGCGGTTGGGAGTCCCAGGTGCATAGTGAAGTCTCTTCCATTAAGTTGGCACTGTTGATATTTGGGCCAGATAATTTTTGTTGCGGGGGGTGGAGTGGATGGGGGAGTGGGGGGAGCTGTTCTGTGCACTGTAGGGTGTTTAGCAGCTTCCCTGGCCTCTGCTCAGTGGATGCCAGTAACACCCCCCCCCCCCCCCCCCGGTATGACCACCAAGAATGTCTCAGACACTGGCCAGCGTCTCCTGGGGACAAAATCACCCCCAGTTGAGAACCATGCCTTAACTTCACTTTCCTGATTTCTTTAAGAAATTCCTTTAAAGTCCTCTTTGAAGATTCCTTGACAACTTTGACATTACTATTTTAACATTGGCCTAGCATTTCTCAGATTAAAAGGTCAATTTATAATAATTTTCTAGCCATATGTTGGATGGCAGAGGGTCTCCCTGTGAACCAACAACAATCACTGACATGTTTAGGAGATAAATACGTGCCTGGCTCTGTAGTCAGTACTTCCTATCCTCTGACCTTTTCTGGCTTCTCCTATTTGGTGAACCCAACCAAGAGCCAGAAAGTGAGGGAGCCTGGGAGGCACCTGGGTAGGTCCACCTTCAGCACACAAAGCAGAGCAATGATGGGTGGAGAATCAGGGGGAGGCATTGAGAATGAAGGATGACCAGAAAAATAGGCACATATGGCATATGGAAGGCAGGCATTGGCATTAGACGAAAACTTGCCTGAGACAACTCTGGGTTCGTCAAGAGTAAGGCATGACCTGGCTGGTGTGCCTCAGTGGTTGGGCATCAACCTGTGAACCAGGAGATCACAGTTTGATGCCTAGTTGCAGGCTCGATCCCAAGTGTGGGGTGTGCAGGGGGCAGCCGATCAATGATTCTCTTTCATCACTGATGTTTCTATCTTTCCCCTTCCCTTCCTCTCTAGAAATCAATAACACAAAAACCATATTATATAAAAAAAATGAGTGAAGCATGGTTGTAGGTGGGAGTCCAGGGATCACTGGAATTGAAGGGCTGAGGATTAAAGAGAAGAGACAGCAAAAGAGGAAATCAGAGAAATGGAGTTTTCCTGTAGGCTACCCAACAGAACTAGTAATGCTTAGGAATGTGTTTTCTGGAAATTCTGTGAACGTTGCTGGCTGAGTTGCTCCACGTTGGTGACTGATAAAATGGTTTCATTGGGGATCCAGTTGGTGACTGATTCAACGGTTTCTTTTGTGTAGCCTTGAATGAAGGTGCCTCAATTAGCACCAAGTCATAGCCAACGGTTGCTGCTGCTTTTTTTAAAAGCCCCCAATCCTTGACATGATTGTTTTTTTCTCTTTTGTTGGGATTGAAATGACATTTATTGGACATGTTCTCTCTAGATGCGTTCCTTTGTTGCATTTCTATTTTGTACCTTAACCACTGTCCCTTCCTAAAGGCTGGTATTTGGAAACTCAGAAGCCAAGAATTGACCTTTGTTTTCTATGCTTTCTGTGGTATCATACTTTCCCTGAGGGAATAGTGTGGAATGTCTCAAAAGCCAATCCTTCAAGGCCCAGCTCAAGTGCCCCTTTACACAAAGCCTTCCTCAATCTCCACAGCCTCTACGATTCCACTCTGTCCCCAGACATTGCCAAATAGGCCTGGGGGGCAGAAATCACTCTTGGTTGAAAACCACTGTTTCAGGGGCATCTAATATGGATTGCCCTGTTGCTATATTACCAAACAACCTTCTGTTCCACCTCAATTTTTCCCAGTAGGCCCAGCGCTTCATAGAGAGCTGCCAATCTTTGGTTATCAGATGTGGCTTAGCTACATCTGAATCCCCCTATAAATTGCTACACAGATTAGCTTATACATTTATCTATTGTTAGTGTCACTTAGGTGAATCCCTCTTCCAAAAACTGATACACCCTGAGGCCAATTTTTTTAGTTTCCAAATCTATAATACTCATCATCAAAACCTGTACCAAGGAACTGTGGCTGAGACCTGAAACAGCAGTACAGAATCACTTGACCTTACATCCTGAGTAGGAAGAGGGGATTTAGGGAAACAGGGAATGATTACATACATCCGAAAAAAAATTACATATAGCCCAACTGGTATGGCTCAATGGTTGAGTGTCGACCTATGAACTAGGAAGTCACAGTTTGCTTCTGGTCAGAGCACATGCCTGGGTTGTGGGCTCGATCCCCAGTAGAGGGCATGCAGGGGGCAGCTGATCAATGATTCTCTCTCATCATTGATGTTTCTCTCCCTCTTCCTTCCTCTCTGAAATCAATTAAAAAAATATTTTAAAAAGGTAACATACATTCTGCCCTGACTTGTATTTCTATAAATTAGTTAGCTCATATGGGATTGCTAAATAGGGAATATTGATACTGTAAGATGGAAGTTGTTGGTTTGCGAGTAGTTTATTCTCAGAGCAGGGGAACCAGAGAGGAGAGGGGCAGTAGAATGAAGCCATCAACAGGAAGGAAAGTGTTCTCTGATTGGCTGTGGGAAGAGAAGAGCCCTACAATATTGTGATATAACAGAAATGCCTAAATTAACAGGAAAAGAAAGAGAACATACATGGTGAGCAAAAGTAGGTTTACAGTCGTGAGTATGTGAAACAACAGAGTTTATCCTTGTATTATTATTTTTTTAACTTGAGGCCTGGTGCATGAAATTCATGCACTCCGGGGGAGAGGGGTCCCTCAGCCTGGCCTGTACCCTCTCGCAGTTTAGGAGCCTCCGGGGGATGTCCGGCTGATGGCATAGGCAAGCCTGAGCACTTAGTAGGACTTCCTTAGGGCTGCTGTGGGGGCAGGAGGGGCTTCCGCCACCACCACTGTGCTCCCCAGCCGTAAGCCTGGCTTTTGGCCGAGTGTCTCACCCCCTGTGAGAGCACACTGGCCACCAGGGGCAGCTCCTGCATTGAGCTTCTGTCCCCGGTGGTCAGTGCACGGCATAGTGACCGGTCGTTCTGCGATTTGCATATTAGCCTATTATTATATAGGATTATTGTGTATTTTCCATAAGAACAACTATAAACCTACTTTTGCCCCACCCCTGTATAGATAAGAGGTATACACACATCTGTGTGCCTTCACAAATTAGCTAGTTTACAAATAATATCATTATTAAAATGTTTATATTTCATTAAAATTAGTGACATCCTTTGAAAATTTTCCTTTTTATGAGCTTATAATTAGGCCATTATCCTCTCTTTTTTAAAAATCTTAAATTCTGTTTCTTCATTTGTGTTTTTCCTCTGAACTTGAACAAATCCCACGAACCATTGTCCTAACCACTGAGTAAGTTTTAAATAGATCAGCTGCTAAGAACAGGCCTCATAATTTACAAGCTGATGGGGCATGTGCTGGTGTGTCCCCTGTCGGGGAACTAGCTAGAGTTAGCGTGACCCAGCTCATGAGGTACAGCTTGAAAGACACGCTGGGCAGCCTTCTTTGGTAATTAGAGCTCCAGGGAGAGGGGACTGCCAAGGCTAGTCCCATTTGTGGAGCACCTCCTGAATGCCAGACACAGTGCTTCCGCAAGCTAGGGGGCGCTATCCCCATTTCATAGGAAATGGAGGCCCAAAAGGGACAAGAAACTTTCCCAAAGAACCCACACTCCAGGTCCTGAGCCCTTAATATCACATGCTGGCAGTGTAGGATGGGAGATGTGTATGGGCACATGCAATTGACGTGAGTAGGGACAACAGCTAAAAAAGGGAAATCCCACGTAAGCAGGAGTGTCATGGCAGATGAGCCCCGGAGGTGTCAGCACCTAAGGCTCTGATGACAGCCTTTTCTACTTATTCTGTCGTTTAGGATAAAATAGAAATTCAAGATGTCTCCGGCTCTCAGCAAGTCATGCTTGGATTACAAAGAGAAGATGAGCCAGGCTGCTGTCTGAGCAACTGGTGCAGGAAGCAGGGACTCATTATGGAGGAAACCATGGCTCCTTTGGGAAAGGTAAGATCATATCTCTTCTCACCACATACACATGATGACGTGGACAGCTCCTGACATCACACTCATATCAGTTTTACTAACCATCATGTTTCTCTTATATTATGAGCCAGATGGTGACAGTTGGTGGTTGGATGCTACTGGGAGTTGGCTGTAGGCACAATAGGAAGTTTCATACAGGCCAGTGAGGGTCTGTGTATTTCAGATGAAGGGATTGTCATTGTGTCACTGTTTAAATGAGTTCTTCCTGGTGTCTGGAACACTGCCCGGAGAGTGAACTCCCGTTTAGCTGACATTCCGTTGACCAGAATTCTCTACAGACTGTCACTTCTGCACATCTGTTCCCCAAATGTGATTGATGGTTATGATAAAGATGCAGTAGGATTTCAGGAGAGCTTTATAAATCACCCAAGGAAATTTAAATAAGGTTGACAAACATTTTAGGGCTTACTTCCCTTTTTTTCTGGGTTCAAATTTTGAAAATTAGCATTTTAGGGATAAAATATTCACAGCAGGCTCCCCAATAACATCATTTAGTTATAATATTGATGAGTTATAGCTTTGATGACTAGGTGGGACCATAGTCTATGTGGAAGTTTGCGTGTTCTCCCCGTGTCTGTTTGGGGTTTACTCCCATTTCACCCACATTCCAAAGGAGTGCATGCTAGGTGAACTATGTATCTAGGTCATCCCGGTCTGAGTGAGGGTGGGCATGAGTGTGAGTGGCCCTGCGGTGGAAGAACATGGATTGGGTCTGGATTGGGTCTCACCTTGCACCCTGAGCTTCCCAGATAGGTAGGCTCTGGCTGCCTATGACCCTGAACTGGAGTAAGTGGAATGGAAAAGAATTATCTAACTTGTTTGTATTAATCTTTCCTAATTGTACATATAGCTCACATTTATTTCAGGGTTTAATATTAGAAGTGTTTTAGGTCTTTATTGAGAAGTTTGGTGATATTTTTATGAACAGAAATAGGCGGTAGGAATTTGACTCTTGTGTATATCAATTAGATGATGGTAAAACTGTTCCTGTTACACAGTATCTTGTTTTGCTCAAAGTCACAGTTTCCAAGACCCTATTGACATTAAGTGGAGACTTACTGTAAAGTGATTCTCTATAAGGTGTTCAGTGGCAGAAAGGACCTCTCCAGATGGTAGGTTTACTTTAATTTGCTCATTGAAACATTCATAAACAAGTCCCAAAGCTCTACTCCATAATCATTGAAGATCAAGTCATAGAGTTGTAATAGTGAAGGAAAAATATGGTGATTCCTGTCTTTAGGGGGATTCCTTGTGGTCCATCTTCACTACCGAAGGGGATAAAAACAAAATGTAATTGAGGAGCTGGAAGCACTCAGCCTGAATCATTGTGACAAAATGTGGACTCTTGGGGTCTGATGTATGGACTAGAGCCTCACCCAGCCCTCTGAGTGATGAGCATTGTCTGTATTGATTTCTACATGAATTAATGAAGAGAAACTAGGCCATAACTATAAAGATAGAATGCCTGCAGAATGCCTTCCTAGCAAATGCAACTATTGAAACATATAGGGGAGGGTAGAGAGAACGATAAAAGTATCTTTGTACCATTGATGAGGGAGAGACAAGAGCAACGGTCTGCAGCTTCAGGGTTTGGAAGCATAAGCTTGGCTCATCCCTTTATTCTTTCCCCTTATGAACTCTGGAAAATAAATGGGGCAGTGAGATCAGCTACTTCAGTTCATTGGAGTCCACTTGCTAATAATGCTAGGTCCCACCAAATGGACTGGAGTGTAAATAAGGTGGGCCATAGAAATGTCCTTGGAGGTGTGACTTGAATTGGTGGCATGGCTGAAACTTTAGAGGCTCCAGCCAGGACTTCCAGTTCTGCATATAAGTTGGCAAGTCTCTATTTCATTCTAGTAACTAGTAAAAAGATGAACAGACTGAAAAATTTAACAACTCTTCTGGATCCATAAGAAAGGGGAGAATTATAGGGCAAACCACAGTCCCCAAGAGTAGACTGCAGAGACAGACAGACAAAACAGGAAGTCATGGCTCCCTGGAGCAGACTCAGAAGCAGAAACCACCCCTAAAAACAGAAAAACTGCCCAAATTGACAAATTACTAAAGGCTCAGTGCAGACAAGTGGAAGAGTTAAAACTCCAGGGGACCTAATCATTGAGAGGCACCAACAGTATTGTGAGATTTACCTTCAAAGGCTTGACCAGGTTCCCACAGTAAATATTGGAGAAAAATCCCCTCGTGGTTCTGGAAGGGGGAGGAAATACACCAGAGCTCTCTCTTCTTCTTTTTTTAAAAAAATATATATTTCATTGATATTTTACAGAGAGGAAGGGAGAGGGATAGAGAGCTAGAAACGTCGATGAGAGAGAAACATCGACCAGCTGCCTCTTGCACACCCCCCACCGGGGATGTGCCCGCAACCAAGGTACATGCCCTTGACCGGAATCGAACCCGGGACCTTTCAGTCCACAGACCGATGCCCTACCACTGAGCAAAACCAGTTTCGGCAGAGCTCTCTCTTCTTAACAAGCCTGACTAGTTACCCAGAGCATAACCTGCTGGGATGTAATCAAAGCCCAAACGGCCTGGGGAAGGGAAATACCAGCTCCAGCCTCTCTAGTCATCCTGTCCCTCCTCTTTGCTCATGGGTCATATTGGTTCCAGGGCTGGCTGCTGTTCTCAGCCTGGGCTTCAAACTAAGGTCCTTTCACCTTACGTCGTAGAATAACAGCCAGTGGAAATCGAGGCTCCCACTTCCTTACCCAGGCTCAGCAGGAGCGAGAGGGTTAATCTACCCGCCACCCATGGGATAGAACTGATTCTTTCTAGAACAGATGGTCACCTCTGTACCGGTGATAACTGCCAAGGGAAGTAATGGGATGAATTGGACTACTCAATAGGAAATGTCCCCTGAGATGTCTTAATCAGCACCGATAGTGATGATTTTGGAGCCTCCCAGACCTGGGTCCTAACCCTATCTTGGTCCTAGCTACATATTTAAAGTCAGATGGTTTTCTATTTAAACTATGTTTTTAGAAGTTATGTATAAAGTATAACTAGAAGGCAGCTAGGTGGCACTCAGTAAATGGTCATGTTGTAAGTATCCCAAGACCAGCTCAGTCAGCTGCCCAGATCAGAAAGTACGGTAGTGGTGGAACACACTTGAAGGGGAGAAACAAAGGCTGTGACATGCCTGGTGGAATCTGGATAGGGAAGATGAACTACCGTATTTTTCAGACCATAAGACGCACTTTTCCTTCAGCAAATAGTGGGAGGAAAAGTGCCTGCGTCTTCATGAATTCTGACTCTAGCGAAGAAGAGTTCTTGGGGTTTTCAGAAGACTAGAGTACTCAAACCTTTGTCTTTATGTGTTAATGACAGTGATAATGGTTCTCAATGCCACTGTTGACTGCTGTTCAGTTTATATGGTTCAAATATTATTCTGTTATACTTTATTAAATATTTTATTACACTATTTGGTTCAGAATATTTTTTTTCCTATTTTTCTCCTCTAAAAACCAGGTGCGTCTTATGGTCGGGTGCGTCTTATGGTGCGAAAAATACGGTAGTGCTAAGTTATTGTTCTCTAAGGTTAAACTTAAGCCAGATAACATATTTTTAGCTCATGACTCTGAAGTTTTTAAGCAACCATGTGTACAAAGCAGCTTAGAGAAATTGTTTTTCTTTCCACTCATGTGTGTAGAAATATATTAGTAGGGGGATCTTGAAAGTATAGGGAGTCACAGAAACCTGCATAAATGAGACTAGACTTTTCTTTCCTAGGCCTAAAGGGGAAAGTGAAAATTTTCTATAGCTGCCCATTAGAATCCTGGGAAGGAGCATTTAAAAGCCCTGAATGCCAAGTCACCATCACCCTCTTCCCCTGACCTATAATATTAGATGCCCAGATGGGATTCTGTGGGAACAAGTGGTTACAGTGTACAACCCAGGTTGAAGTCTAACGCTCTTCTGATATATGGTGCTTTGTGCTGACCAAGGGCGCTTTATAGGAATGGGCCACATTATTAAAGAGTTTCCTTTGAAGTCGTGGAAGTGATGTGATATATTCTCAATTGCTGAAGACTCTTAAAACCACACCCCACTGGGAACTTCAGAGAAAATACAGCTACAAATAGTTTTAGGTGATCTCAAGAGAGCTGCATTAATGTATTTCTGGTATGGCTGAATAATTTCATATTTTCTGCCCAGTAGGAGTTTCATCACTTTTTGTATGACTCTTCTCTGTTTGCCATCCATGAGTGAATTTTACATCCCCTGAGTTGAAGGCAGAGAAGGAATATTCAGAGACATGGAGAGATTATGCAGAATGAAACAGAAAGCCTTATAATTCAAATAAACATTTGCAAAACAAAGAAACAGTAACTCTAGCAACTTCAAGGAAAAAGAGTGTGGAAAGTAGTCATCAGTACTTAATTTCATTCCCTCACTTGCTGAGGAGGAAATATGTATCTTGATTTGAATATGCTCAGATCTTTCAGAAATGCTTTTTTTAAATGGTGAATTTAAATAACAGCAATAGCTTGTCATCCCTAACTTTCACCTCTTCCCTGGAAGCCCATTTTAAGATTTATCAAATTCATGTCTTTTTAAGTAATTACTATGTGTTGTTTTTTTTTAAACCAACAGGTCTTTAAACAGTTTTGCTGAATAATGGGACTAGTTTAATTGTATTAGAATTACCTGCTATAATTCTACACATAAAGCAAGGGAGGTATGGAAAGTTTAATTTTTTCCTACCAAATTCTCACAGCATTCTGATGAATAAAGTTATTACAGCAACAGTTGCATTTCCATACAACTGCCCAAACCATTGCAAAATGTTTTATATAAGGAAAAGAGGGATATTACTAGTTTTTCTGATGCAAGAAGAAACTTGAAAAGAAGCCAAAAAGAAAATTTGATGAGAAAAGGGATATTTAAATAGTCTCAAAGTATCTTCCCACAAATTATTGACTACTTCCAAAGGAAAACAACAACATTATAGTGGAAAACCAA
The DNA here is from genome assembly GCA_963924515.1 of Vespertilio murinus. NCBI lineage: Eukaryota > Metazoa > Chordata > Mammalia > Chiroptera > Vespertilionidae > Vespertilio > Vespertilio murinus. The sequence goes on along the minus strand of OZ004712.1, from coordinate 10,881,559 downwards.
CAGACACCTAAACTAAGTAATCAAAGATGACACCATCAGTAATGGAACAAATACAAATCATCTCCTTCTGATGTAATGCACTGAGAAGGCTATGACATCATTTCTGTAGTATTCCTATAAAAAATGCATGCCATCTAATTATGAGAAAACATTAGGCAAACTCAAATTTAAGGGACATTATATAAAATAGCTGATAAATACACATCAGAACTATTTGTGAAAGCTTAATTAAATCTAAGAAGACATGGACTGGGCTTTTTCCTATAAAGGAAATTAGTAGGGAAAATGGTAAATTTATGTAAGTATTGCAGATTAGAGAAGAGTATAGTATCAATGAGAATTTCCTGATTTTGGTAATTTGTACTGTGGTTATATAAAAGCATGTTCTTGTTTTTAGTAAAATATAGCTTGAACCTAGAGATGGGTAGGGGCTGGGAGGAGGGAGGGGAATATCCGTAATACTATCAAAAATAAAAACTGTATTTAAAAAATATATAGCTTGAGTTTTTAGGAGTAAAGGGAAAGCATTGTCCATAACTTCATTTAGAATGATCATTAAAATATATACATTTATATAATATACATGCATACATACACATGTATATGTGAATATACCTTATATATATACTAGTGGCCTGGTGCACAAAATTCGTGCAGGGCGAGTGGTGTCCCTCAGCTTGCCCTGCACCCTCTCCAATCTGGAAGCCCTCAGGGGATGTCCAACTGCAGTTTAGGTCTGATCCCACAGACTGGCAGTCAGACATCCCTTTCACAATCTGGGACCATTAGCTCCTAAACATTCACCTGCCTGCCTGCCTGATCATCCCTAACCACTCTGTCTGCTGGCCTACTTGCCCCCAGCTGTCTCTCCCAACCCCACTGGGCTGATCACTCCAACTGCTCCCCCCTTGCTGGCCTGCTCACCCCCAACTGCCCCTCACCAGCCTGATCACCCCCAATGTCCCCCCTGCCAGCCCCCAACTGCCCCCCATCCCCTGCCAGCATGCTCGCCCCCAACTGACCTGCTCCTCCCAACTGCCCTCCTCTCCTGGCCTGATCACCCCTAACCACCTTTGCCTCTGCTCCACCACCGTGGCTTTGTTTGGAAGGACATCCAGAAGGTCTCCCAGTCTAATTACCATATTAACCTTTTATTAGATATATAGAGAGAATGATATAAACATTTGAAGACTCTGGGTGAAGAGTAGTTAGGCATTCTTTGTCATATTTTTTGCTATTTTTTTATGACTGCCATTATTTAAAAAAAAAAAAAAAGTTAAAAAACAAAGGCGGCAGAAAGCTCCATGCTTTAAGGGCAGAAAGATGGGAAAGCACGAGGACAATCCCTATCATCCTCAGTCATCTGGCACATTTGGGAGTGTGAGAGGGTCTTATTTAATTATAAAGGATATTAAAAGGAAAGCTCAGACAGTGCACAGTGGAAGCTCATGAGTGCAAATCTTCTCATTTAGGAATCAAGGCTCTCAGAGTTGGTGCAGTTTGGAAATTTGACTCAAGTTGCTTACAGCCATTTTCATTGCATACCTCCAACATTTTAACTTGTTTTTTCCTTATTATTGAATTTATTGGGGGGGGGGTAATACTGGTTAACAAAACTCTGGTGGGAGAGAAACCAAGATGGCGGCATAGGTAACTGCCTAACTGCAGCCTCGCACAACAATTTCAAAAAATACAACTAAAATACAAAATGGACATTATCCAGAACTACAGGAAAGTTGACTGACTGGAAATTCTACAACTAGAAGGAAAGAGAAAACCAGAAGGAAAATCAGAGGAGCTGTAAAAGCCTAAGGTATGGAGACATGGTGCGCATGTGGAGAGAGGACAGAGCTGGAGAGGAGGGGTGGCTGAGTGCCTGGCTGATGTTCCCTAATGTGAAGGAGATAAAAGCTCCGGACTGTGCTGAGCCCCAGTTCCGACTGCACTGAACCCCAGTTCTGGGCCAGACCCTGTGAACCCAGGCTCATACAGAGGGAATCTTGGCTGTAAGGTGGAAACTCAGGGGAGTGGCGAAAGGCAGAGTCCCAGAGGCGCCCAGAGGATGGACTATTGACTGTGCCGCTGGATTGCCCTAGTGGGAAGGAGACAAAAGCTCCGGACTGCATTGAAACCCACTTTAAACCCCACTTCCAACTGCACTGAACCTTAGTTCCAGGCTCATTTGGGGAGAGACTAGACTGGTAGCAGGCGAAACTCAAGGGCACCTTTCTCTCAGAGGTGCTTGCAGCAAGAACCTAAGGACACTGAGGAACACTGAGACTCAGCAACCTCATAGGGCAGGGCTGACAGGAAGCCAAGGCTGTAGGCTCCACCCTGAAACTCCATCCCATCCAAGCTGAGCACAGAGGCATTTGCAATTTTCCAAGTCTAGTCGAATAAGGCTGTCTCCCAGCATAGACACAGCTGATCCTCACAGCCAATTGGCCTGGAGATCAATTCCTCCCAGTGATACCAACAATAATCAAGACTTAACTACAATAAGGCTGTACACACAGTCCGCAAAGGGAAGACCAAGAGTGTCCACCTCAGGTAACTGGGAGGCTGACCCACTGAACCATATAGGACACTTTAGCACACAAAGCCACCCTACCAACTCAGGGAAGCTGCAAAAATGCCAAGACAGGGAAATAGATCACAAATGAAAGAAATGGAGGACAAAAAGAGACTGGATATAGAGTTCAAAACCACGCTTATAAGGTTTTTCAAGAATCTCCCAAGAAAGGACGATAAAATAAATGAGACCTATGAGGATATAAAAAGGGATCAATTAGAAATAAATAATACATGTTTGAAATAAAAAATGTTATACAGAGTCCTAAAACAGGATGGAAGATCGCAAGAATCAAGCCAAAGATTTGGAACATAAAGAGCCAGAAGACACTCCTCCGCAGAAGTAAGAAGACAAGAGAATCCAGAAAGTTGGAGATAATGTAAGAAACCTCTGGGACAACTTCAAGTGGACCAACATCAGAATTATGGGGGGGGGGGGGGTCCCAGAAGAAGAGAGAGAGCAAGATACCGAAAACATATTGGAAGAAATAGTGACAGAAAACTTCCCCCACCTGTGAAAGAAATAGACCTACAAGTCCAGGAAGCACACAGAACCCCAAACAAAAGGAATCCAAAGAGGACCACACCAAGACACAACATAACTAAAATTCCAAGAGCAAAAGACAGAGAATATTAAAAGCAGCAAGAGAAAAGCAAGTAGTTACCTATAAAGGAGCACCCATACAAATGTCAGCTGATTTCTCAACAGAAACCATGCAGGCCAGACGGGAATGGCAAGGTGATGAACAGCAAGAACCTACAGCCAAAAATACTCTACCCAGCAAAGCTATAACTCAGAATCGAAGGCTAGATAAAAAGCTTCACAAATAAAAAAAAAAACTAAAGGAGTTGATCACCGCCAACCCAGAAACATATGAATTGCTGAAAGGGGTTCTTTAGGAAGAGGAAGAAAATAAAGATAAAAATTATGAACAACAAATACGTAACTGTTAACAAGTGAATCTAAAAACCAAGGGAAGTAAAAATCATGATGAACAATATTAACTGGTGAATATAATAGAATCAGAGATATGGAAGTTGGGAGTGAACTGACGATTCTCAAGGAAAAGGGGAGTGAGGAATGCGGGAAGAGACTGAACATAAACTGTGCGCCTATGGATGAGGACAATGGGGGGTGGGGAAAGGGCAGAGGGTGGGGTGGGAACCTGGTAGAGGGGAGCAATGGAGGGGATAAAAATGAACATTTGTAATAATACGAACAATAAAGATTTATTTTTAAAAAAACTCTGTAGGTTTTGGGTGCACAATTCTACAACATATCTTCTGTACACTGTATTGTGTGTTCACCACCCCCAGGCTAGTTTCCGCCTATCACCATTTATCCCCCCTATACCCTCCGCCACCTCCCTACCTTCAACATGTTTAGTTAAAAGAACACATTTGAATTTTGTTCTAACACATTCTTCTTAGATAGTGTCAGTTAAAATAATGTTAATTTTACACAATGAATTATATAAGGTGCTTTAATCTTTAAACATTTGCTGTTGTTATTATTTGTGAACATCCATATAAATAAGTGCAAGATTCAATCAGTCTTCAGAAATATACTCATAATAAAAATGATGGATATTATTGTTCTCTTTTACATACCCAAATGCATTTTTACCCATTTCTGGAGGTGAGCAGTTATTTTGGTGTTTGGCGTATTTTCCAAATGCTTAGATAAGTTCATGTCATAGAACTGATGCTAAAATCTGTTGGGAGATATCTGAAATGTTCATTTCTTCCAGTTGCCTTAGTTGGATCTACAGGGAGCAGTTTCTGGATAAAATAGGTCTCTTCCCAACAGGAAAGTGATTCAGCTGTTGATAAATTGCCCCCTCAATGGAGCACCTCCATGTTTTCTTGACTATAAATCCTTATCACCCTGTCACATTTTTTCTCATCTATATCACCCTAAGCTTTGTATATTGAGTTAGATCAGGAGTGGGCAAACTTTTTGACTCGAGGGCCACAATGGGGTCTTAAACTGGACCGGAGGGCCAGAACAAAAGCAACCCAACCATGCTGGCACTCTCATCTTGGGCTGCTGGTGAAGGAGCGGAGGGGAGAGCAAGAGAACCCTCTGCTCTTTTGGCTCTGCGGGCCGGGCCCTCGGGCCGTAGTTTGCCCATGGCTGAGTTAGATTCATGAGTAAGACTATTTAGCTAACAAATATTTATTGTCTGATAAGTGGCTGGCATTGTGCTAGTTTAGATGAACTGTGTTTATATTAAAGGTCATTTAAAATACAAACTAAAAGGTACTTTATATCTAGAACAATAAGTCTCATGTGCCAGCTTCAGTAGATAGAAAGTGTAGCCTGAGGTACCCACCAGACACTTGACACATCTGACATGGAGGTTTCCATCCAGTTCCCAGAAGGCAGCAGGGCTGTCTACATTCAGCAGTGTGCGTATTCCAATACTTTCATCAACCACAGCCTCAGGGAGGGTGGAGGAGGAAGGGGTGAGGAAAGAGTGTGCCCGTTGCTGAAACTGGTTTGGCTCAGTGGATAGAGCATCGGCCTGTGGATTGAAAGGTCCCAGGTTCGATTCCGGTCAAAGGCATGTACATTGGTTGCAGGCACATCCCCGGTAGGGGGTGTGCAAGAGGCAGCTGGTTGATGATTCTCTCTCATCGACGTTTCTAGCTCTCTATCTGTCTCCCTTTCTCTTTGTAAAATATCAATAAAATATATATTTTTAAAAAAGAGTGTGCCCGTGGATAGTGAAGATAGAGAAATAATTTTTTTTTGACAGAAGCTGAAACTTAATTGACTAAGGATATTCCCTTTAAGAGTTAAAGAAAGGGAAAGTAAGTAACACAACCAACCCCACACTCATCTGATTAGAAAAACTATAGATAAATTATGGAGAGCCTCAATGAAACTTGAATTATTTTTGCTTGAGGAGAATATTTGATATTCTCCATCCCTCATGTTTACCCCCAAGTATCTAAATTATTGAGGCTATTTAAGCAGGAAGTAGTAATAAATGGGTGCCCCAAACAGCAGCCCTTCCAGCCATGAGATTAAATACGGGGAGAGTCACCTCCTCTCACTTCTATTGAAACCCCAGCAAGAGAAATGAAAAATATGTTTGGAGGAAGAGGGAAATTAATAGCCTTCCTGTTCCTATAACATTGGGCTTGAAGGCAGTGTACTTTCTGGATAATGCCTCATGCTGTAAAAATAACAAACAAAAACACGGCTTGGGGCTATTGTGCCATCAGAGAATTACACGTCAGCTATGTAATATGTGGCTACTAAAACCTCTCATGGCCATGCCTAGAGCCCTGGCTTGTTTATGGTATCCTTAGTAGTAATATTTTTTTATTTTTGTAACAATTTACTCTCAGATGGAAAGGCATTTTTTGATAAAGGTAAACATTTCATCCACGAGGCTTTATCAGCGGAGTTAGAATTGCTGAGTGGAATTCTGAAATTACTCATACACAGAACTATTGCATTAGTGGAGTCAGAATGCAAACCCACTTACCTGGAAAACGGAAATTAGTTTGGGCAGAAAGTCCTTCTGCTGTGGTTAAGGATGAACCTTTTTCTCATTTCAGCTTTCTTTTCTATTTAGCTTTAGTGCCTGTATCTTTGAAAAGCTCTGTTAATTTATTTTTAAATCACTAAAATATAATGATTTTAGGTACTTTCCCCAGAGTTGTTTTGGCCCCAATCTCATAAGATTTCCATATGTATGGACATTTTGTGTGAAAGGATGAATACACACTTTAGTTACTGGGCAGCCTATGGTGCTACAAGGTGAACTTTCTCTCCCCATTGACTAAGGAGTCAGGTGCTGTTCTCTTTGATGCAGTGGGTGAAGACTGTGAGTGGCTCCATCCAGGCCACCATGACAGTCCTGAATGAAGACCTGGGACTCACTACAGCAGACAGGATACGTGACAGCTGGGGTCTAAATAATACAGCTCATGGGAGAAACCCAGGCCCTTGTTAAGAAACTGGTTAACAAACTGAAGGTGATTTAGGTCAATTTCCTCTTCTTAGAGTTAACAGTGTCATAAAATTCTTCCTTCATGATCAAACAAAAATACAGGTATAAAGTGAGTTTTGCCTCCAAATTAGACTATGCTGCAACATGTTAGGAAATATGTTTATCAGTATTTTGTGGATATTTTTTAGTTATAGCTCCACCTCATTTTAAAAAATACCTGTCTAATATCTTACACTCTATGTATTATGTACCATAATTTAGTCCCCCAATTCTCTTTGTTGGATATTCACTTTCCACTCTTCTGCCAACACAAATGATGTTGCACTAAGCATTCTTGCGCCTAAATTCTCGTGCTCTTATTTATTTCTGTTAAATTTCCCTAAATGGGATTGCTGAGAGCTTTAAATATTTTTAAATACCTTAAAAGACTCCTCAAAACATTATAAAATTTCAACTTCCAGCCGAAGGTATGAAAGTCTATTAAGTGAGAAGGAGGAAACAGACTGAGTCATGGATTCTGAAGAGATTATAAAAATTAATAATACGTGAAAGTGCAAGGCAATAAATTTAAAATTTTCTTAGTTAAAAACTTTACTACAATTAAGGAAACAATATCAAACAGATCACTAAAGACTAGAACAACAATTAAAGATCCTTTATTTAAAAGAAACAAACCAGGTAGTTTTACAGCTGAACACTAATCTTTGAAGAATAAATCATTTCAATATTTATTTGAACCATTTCAGACCACAGGGACTCTAGCATAATCTTAATATTAAAGTCTTATAAAGTCAGAACATAAATAGGGAACTATTTTACTTACAAATAGAAATGCAGGATTTCAAAATAGAATATTATCATATCAAAGAATAATAGTCATGACAAAATAGAATTTGTACTAGAATGTAAAGATAGTACCATATTAAGAAATTAATTGATATAGTTCATTATTTAGCAAATTAAAGAACTGCATAATGAATAAATATTAAGATATTTGATTAATTTGAAAAGCCATTCTTAGTTTTTTAAACAAACTAAAAAAGAATAAAAGAAAACTACAGTTCTTAATATTGATGAAGACCATTTACCACAAACTGGCAAATGCCATATTAAATTAGAGAATTCCAATCAAGATTAGAATAGGTACCTTTGCTATCACTACTATCATTAAATATTATTTCTGGAAGTTTGAACTAATACAGTAAGACGAGAAACAGAAATGATCACTAAATATTATAGGAAGATAAAAAAATTACATTTTCATCATCAATATAATTATTACTAAGAAAACTATCAGAAAGTCAAAATACATTAAAGTTAATAAAATAATTTAGAAATAAGATCATAATAATTTAATCAGATGATTATTTTAAAATCCATAGCAATTTTCTGTCCTAGAAATTATAAATTAGAAATGAAAAAGTGGCCCTAGCCAGTTTGGCTCAGTGGACAGAGCATTGGCTTGCGGACCGAAGGGTCCTGGATTCGATTCTGGTCAAGGGCACCTACCTCGGTTGCTGGCTTCTCCCCGGCCCAGGCCCTGGTCAGGGTGAGTGCAGGAGGCAACCAATGGATGTGTTTCTCTCACATCAATATTTCAAGATATGTTTGGGGACACAGTCTAGTATACTTGTTGATGGATTAGATGATTGGAATGTAGGAAATGAAAAAGAATCAAAGAGTTAAGGATAATATCTATCCCAAGATGGATTTTAAGACACGGAAGAGCAGAAAGCCTCTCAGAGATACCTTCTTTAAAGGTATCTTTATATATATATATATATATATATATATATATATATATATATATATATGCATATATACACACACATATATATACATATATATAGATACATATATATATGTATATAATATTTAAATTGATTTCAGAGAGGGAGATAGAAACAGTAATGATGATAGAGAATCATGGACAGCTGCCTCCTGCATGCCCCACACTGGGGATTGATCCCGCAGCCCAGGCATGTGCCCCGAACGGGAATGGAACAGTGCTCTCCATGGCTCGATGTTCAACCACTGAGCCATGCTGGCTGGGCAGTACCTTCTTGATTATTTTCCTCCTTTATTCCACCACACACTGCTTACAGTCCACCACCATGTCTTTCCTGTTCATTCTATCTTCAAAATGCATCCCAAATCCTGCTGCTTCTCATCCCCATCGCCACTAGTCCAAGCCACCAGCAGCAACTTTCACCTGGATGACTGGAATAACCTCCTAAGTGGTCTCCTGCTTCTCCTCGTGTTCCACATTGTCAGCTCACATAAAGTGGTCAGAACGATTTTCTAAAATGTACATCATTTCATGTCACTCCCCTTCCCAAAACTTTTCAATGTTTACCCGATTTGGAACACAATGCGAAGTAAGGCCCTGCACCTTTCCGCCCCTGCCGTCCCTCAGCCTCATTCCCACTCTCCTCTTCCTCATTCTCTGCTTATACTTGCTGTGTCACTCTGACTGCAGGAAGAATGCAGCAGCCCCAGGACCTTTGCACTTCCTGTTCTCTGCCTGGAAGACTTTTTTTTTACCAGAGTAATTCACATGGCCACCTGCTTTATTTAAGTCTCTACAAAAATATTAAATCTCCTCAGAGACAACTACTCTGATCTAAGCTCACTATCTAGCCCCTTAGTCCTCTTGTAGATATCTTTGTCGCACAATTCCCCAACCTAAAGATACTATTTCATTTGTTTGTTTATTGTGTATATCTTCCATTGGCATATAAATTTTATGAGGGAAGCAGCCTTGATTATCATGTTCATTGCTAGATACTCAGGGCCCAGAACTGCGCCTGGCACAAGAAGATACTTAAGTAGTATTTGTAGAAATAAATGAATAAATGCTAGTTATTATTATCATCATTCATTTTATTTTGGGTCTGTGACATATTCTCTTGTGTTTTTCTTCTTCTTCTAAATGACTCTTCATTCATTCCTTCTTGATGTACCCTCTGCCACCGCCTGAACTGGGCCTCTCTTGCTCCATACCTGTCCACTGGGCTTCATAAATACAGTTATCCTCCTTCTCTAGGCTTCTGTTATGTGGATGCCTGGTTCAGCTTTCTGAAGCATTGTTTAATCATATCACATCTCCCTTCTGACAGTGTGAAGTCTAATCACTTAGCCTGATAGTTATTTCCTTCATCGCTGGTCTTTCTCAATCTCGTTCGAGCTTAATTTTCCATCATTCCTGTCTGAACCCTTGCCCTTTGCTAAATTGCTACATTTGCTCAAAAACAGGTACTTTTCCACACTGGTGAGTTAGCCCACATCAGCCCCATCTGGCCCAAATCTTCCCTCCTAGTAAAAGTCAAGTTCAAATCTCATATCCTTGGAGACTGTCTCAGGGGCAAAATTATATACTTTATATATGAATATGTAGGTATACTTAGCCCTATTTTTCACAAATATGTAGCCAGTAAGGGCCTCCAGTCACTTTAGTTTACATTAAGCCTCTCAATTCCTGCCCTATCCCTTATATTTGTACTTCAAAAAATTCTATGTAATCTGATTTTCTGTTTCCTTTTCAGTAAAATGGTAACAGTAATATTTATCTTATAGCGCTATTATTAGAATTGGATGAGTTAATGTTCAGTGATTAATACAAAGTGGTCCTTAATTGTTATTATTTTTTAATTTTTTCCCTTTGTATTGAATTTATTGGGGTGACACCGATTAACAAAATTACACAGGCTTCATGGGCACAATTCCACAACATATTTTTTAAAAATATATTTTATTGATATTTTACAGAGAGGAAGGGAGAGAGATAGAGCTAGAAACGTCGATGAGAGAGAAACACCGACCAGCTGCCTCTTGCACACCCCCTACCGGGGATGTGCCCGCAACCAATGTACATGCCCTTGACCGGAATCGAACCTGGGACCTTTCAGTCCGCAGACCGACGCTCTACCACTGAGCCAAACCGGTTTCGGCTCCACAACATATTATCTGTACACTATATTGTGTGTTCACCACCCCAAGGTAAGCCCCTGTCTATCACCATTTGTCCCCCCTACACCCACCTACACTTCCTTCCTGCCTGCCCTGGCAATCACCACACTGTTATCTGTGTCCATTCATAGGTTCTCTCTCTTTTTTAAAAAAAATCAATCCCTCTCCCTTTCCATCTAGCCCCATCTCCTCCCCCTACAGCTGTCAGCCTGCTCTCTATGAGTCTGTCTCTCGTTATCTTATTAGTTCACTTTGTTCATTAGATTCCACATATGAGGGAAATCATATGGTACTTGTCTTTCGCAGACTGAATTATTTCACCTAGCATAATACTCTCCAGGTTCATCCACGCTGTCACAAAGGGTAAGATTTTCTTCTTTTTTTACAGTCAAGTAGTATTCCATTGTGTAAATTTACCACAGCTTTTTTTTTTTTTTTTAATCTACTGATGGACACTGGGGTTGCTTCCAAATCATGGCTATTGTAAATGATGCTGCAATGAACACAAGGGTGCATATATTCTTTCAAATTAATGTGTTGGATTTCTTCAGATAAATTCCCAGAAGTGGAATTGCTGGATCATATAGCAGTTCCATTTTTAATTTTTTGAGGTAACTCCATACTGCTTTCCACAGTGGCTGCACTAATCTGCATTCCCACCAACAGTGCATGAGGGTTCCCTTTTCTCTGCATCCTCACCAACACTTGTTTGTTGATTTATTGATGGTAGTCATTCTGACAGGTATGAGGTGATATCTCATTGAGGCTTTAAATTTTATTAATCTGATGATTAGTGACATTGAACATCTTTTCATATGTCCATTGGCCACCTGTATGTCCTCTTTGGAGAAGTGTTTATTCAGGCCTTTTGCCCGTCTTTTAATTGGACTGTTTGTTTTTTTGGTGTTGAGTTTTGTAAGTTTTTTATAAATTTTGGATTTTAACCCCTTAACAGATGTATTGGTGTTATTGTTATTCTTTTTTGTGCTGCCCACTTCATTGTTGTAGAATCCCTTAACACAACCCGCGTGGTTCAGGGCCCACACTCAGGGTCTGGTTTCTGGAGAAGGCTGCACACTAAAATGAAGAGAGAGACTGGAAAAGAGTTAATTTGGGAAAATGGGGGCCAGGCGGGGAGTCAACCTCTAGTGGGAAGACTCTGATCTGGCCTGTTGCTATTCCTTTTATTGAGATTCTGAGACAAAAGACATAGCTTAGGCAGAAAAGTTCCAGCAACAGAAAATTAACAAGAATTTACATATGATTAACAAATTAAAATTGCCTCAAGTTCTACTATCTCAACTAGACAATGAGTTAATTGCTCGGACCTTTCAGAGCCATTGAAGTTGGCCATCTCTTTTTGCATTTTAACAATAGTGACCCAACCTAGACCTTTCAGAGCCATCAAGGTTGGCCAGCTCCCTTTACATTAGGTTTTAGTTCCTGGTTCCTGGTTCCTGGTTCCTGGTTCCTGGTTCTTCCTGGTTCCTGGTTCCCGGCACATTGTGTGTCTGATGGGCTTGCAAAGAGGCAGAGAACTATCTGCCACAGGCATTACACTACCAGCTGGCTATATCATGCATATTTCATAAAGATCACTACTTTTATTTTCAGGGCCTCTCTCCTCTGATCTTTCTTTGGACATCACTGTTTTCACGTGGTCACTGACACCAGAGTCCAAGTGGACAGCACTGAGTTTTCCCTAAATATTCCTACGCTGGTGAAAGCACTAATCACAATGTCCCTCCTGTAGTCAGGATGGCAATAATGCACAAGCATGAGGATGATGCCAGGAATGATCCCTTCTAAAACCAGATTTCTGGCAGGTAAATGATTCAAGTAATGTGGTTCCAGAAATAAGCTAATCTGAGCAGCATGACCATTTGCTGGGATTGACTCAGGCACACACATTCTAAAGATCTCTTCTCTATAGTCTTAGATTCTGGTAACATTATCCCCACAGTACTGACCAGGCTTCTTCCTGGTCTGTGTCCCTTTTTTGTTGACATTATAATCTATGTTTTTTATTCTTTCTTATTTCCCCTCTGGTCTCAGCAGTTGAGCTGTTATAAGAGGTCTTATTCTGTCCTTTCAATGCTCACCATTAAAGACAATTCTCTGGTAACCCCTCAGTAATACGCCTTGTGCACTCCTCTTCTCATGTGGATCTCTGGAAGAGAGAGCTTGAACATCATCATACAGGCATGGGCCCGAAAAGGGCCTGTGATATCAAGAATGGGGCTCTAAAGTAGCTTCACGGGCCATCCTGGGCTAAAAAGCAATGAAAAGATAGAAGGTGACATTATATCAGTGGCTTGTGATCCCAGTGAAGCCACAACTATCTGAAGGGGGAAATTGTGGTTCTAATAACAAAGATTAGACTAGTTCATACTTTTAAGGCAAAAGTCACATAGGGGCTATGAGAAATGTAGTTTACTACACAGATTCTGATTTCCTATTGCACCCTCAGATCTCCCTGTTCAAAAGCTGGGAGGTCCTATGAGATAACTCGGAAAGAGATGGAAATGAAGATGATGGACAGCATGGTAGGCCTCCTCTCTGGGCCCAGCCTCTTGGAGTTCTCATGGTAGCATGGGTGAGAATTGGCTTTATAATAAAGACTAGAGGCCCGGTGCATGAATTAAGGGCATGAGTGGGATCCCTAGGCCTGGCCAGCAATCAGGGCTGATTGGGGCCAAGCAGATCAGGGCCAGGCCAGAGAGGAGGTGAGGGTTGCTGGGCCGGGAGTGGAAGGAACAGACGCTGGAAGCAGACATCCTTGTTGCCCCTCTAAGGTGGTTCCCTGCCTTCCACCTTCCCCCTTCCCTTGCTGCTCTGCTACCACCATGGCAGGTGGGCGGCGGGCCTATCAGGGCCTGCCAGCTGGGGGAGGGTCAGGGCACAGGAGGTTGGCCACCGGCCCCAAGGAGGGAGCAGGCCCTCAGCCCCCCTGGGAAAGGGGCTACGCCTGCCACCACCTACCCTTGGTTCCCCATCCCAGCCCAGGGGCCAGCCCCATTTGGGTGACCAGAACCTGCCGGCTAGGGGGAGGGGCCATGGAAAGTTGATGGGCCAGGGAGGTTGGCTGTGGGAGCATACCACCAGAGGGCAGCTCCTGCATTGAGCATCTCCCCCCTGGTGGTCAATGTGCATCATAACGACCAGTGAGTGGTTCCTGTTGCTTAGGCTTTTATCTGTATAGATTTGAGATCATAGACAAGAGGGAAGACCAGAATATTGAAGCCCAAAGCCTCCATTTTGTAAGTGGGGCACTAGGATTCATGGAGCTAACGTGGTTTGCCTGAGATGAGACATTTTAGGGTAAATAATACAATAAATTCAGGATTTTCTGACAGTTGATCATTTTGCTCTTTCTATCACTTAGAAAAAATTCTAAGCCAACCACAAAAATGTTTTTTTAAGTTTATTTTACCCTTTATTGCGCAATCTTAGTAGCAGAAGGGGAAGTAGTGGCTGTGGTCTCCCAGTGATGAAGGATGAAGACCTGACCTGGAATGAGTAGGACCAGATTCTAGAAAGCACAAACCTAATAGGTACACACTGTAAACTAGTTCACTTGAGATCCATTTGCATACCCTTCCTGTACCATAGAAGCAAGAAAGCTAAAACTTAATCCTCCCAGACTCCCTTGCAGCTAGCAGACTCTGTGGGGTCTGGTGAATAAGACATAAGCTCAGTTTAGCTGGTTCTGCCTCTTTTCCTTCCCCTTTCTTTATAACTGAAATTTGAACTTGATGCTTAAGGTGTGTCAGTCATCCTCAGGATGATGGTGCAGGGAGAGAAAGAGCCCAGTGCCTTGATGGCATTTTTGAGGGGCGGTGAAAGCCCTGATTTGTTTAAATCCAGACTTCTTACATGGGATATATAAATCATTTATTCAGGTAAGTAAGTCCATGTTCAAGATTTTATGTTGATATAAGTGAAAAATATATAATCTCTTATGGATAAAATGGTTAGAAAAATTTACAGGTGTTAAACTAATAGAATGAAATAACTAGCTAATACATGCAAAATTTAACTGTAGCTAAGTGCAATTTAGGAGAAGTTCAGGGTTTTGTGAAAATTTATAATAGGGAACCTAATCCACTTGGAGGACCAGAAAAATCCTCCATGAAGAAGTGACATTTCAAGATGAAACTAGAAGGACAGGTATTGACCAGGAAAAGAGATAGGATAGAGAATATCTCAGGGAGAGGAAAACACAATGAAGGCCCAAGTAGGGCCTTTTTTCATAAGATAATTCTCATATTTAAGGAGCAGAAAGCATGCCAATGAATAGGAATATAGGGAGTAAAGGAGAAAATTAGGTTAAGTAGGCCCTAAGGGTAAGTGGCGTCCAAAATATGTTAGCCCTTGTAGTTTAAGTATTTTGAAAATGTTTTGGACTATATATGATACACAATATCATATTACTCAGAAGTTGGTAAAACTAAACCTAGAGTAAGCCAACTGTGGTCCCTCCTAAAAAACTTAAATGGAAGACTTGATGGCATCCAACTGTTTCTAAGTTTTTAACTGTACCCCAAAATAACCACTCACGAATAGTATAAGTACAAAAGCATCCAGCAAACAACAGGGTAAAATTTACAATGCCTAGCACCCTACTGAAATTTACCAGGCAGACGAAGAAGGAAAGTATAGCCAAAATGAAGTGAAAAGTTAATCCAAAGTATCATAGAAATGATATAGATGATGGAAGTAGTAGACAAGTTATTATCAATGTATATTCAAGAAACTAAAGATCAGACAGGTTGAGACATGGAATATATATATAAAAAAAGAACAAAATTAAAATTCTAGAGTAAAAGCTACATGGGCTTTGTAATGCTTAGACATTGAAGAAGAAATAGTTCATTCAAAGACACAGCAATAGAAACTATCCAATAAGACACACACAGAAAAAAAGCAAAACAATAAAAAAAAATGAACAGATCCTCAATAAAGTATGGGAGAGCATCACTTACCATATGACCCAGCCATTCTGCCCTTAATTATTTTTTTCCAAGAGAAATAAAAGCATATGTCTGTACAGACTTGTAAACCAGTGCTCATAGGAGCTTTACTTGTAATAGTCCAAACCTGAAACAACCCAAAGTCCATGGGTAGTTGAATAGATTTTTAAAAACCACATTTAATATTTATATCTTAATCTTCCTAGATTAAGTACATCTCCTTAGAAAAGTAATTTCTCCTTAGAAGTAATTCAATGACTCCTTCTGATAACGTTCTCAGGTTTGACGACCTGCCCCTTTTGAAAGCTAATACTTGAAAAAAAAGAGGTGCCAAGGCAGGCAAAGAGGGTTTATTCAAATGTCCGCAGCTTAAGGAGATGGTGGACTCCTGTCCTAAGGACCATCTTCACATCTCAGGGCAGGCAGGGTTTTCATTAGGAGGGAGAGGGCAAGCAGAACAAAAAAATCAGTAGGGGGTTGAAAGTTCTTTCTGTGTAAGTTATTGCAGTCTATACTGATAATTATCTCAAAGCTGATCAAGTGAAGGTCAGGTTTTTATTGTTGAAAGTCAGCAGATCTCCTGGACCCAGACTGTTGGCTGCTGGACTCAGCTTCTTTTGAAATTAGTTTTTGGAAGTCTTCACAGGTTGCATATTAGTTAAGAATTCACCTTTTACAAAAACACCTTTAACAGAAATGACATTGAAAGAATAGAGGGGTGGTTTATACTCCAGTGATGAAATAAGATTATTTTATTGAAAAGTGGACTTTGCTCTTCCCCTTATCAAGAAAGGGCTCTTACTTTAAAAGGTGTTCTGCTCTAACTTTCTAGTTATCCTGAACAATGCCGAGAGCCCTGATATTTGTGTTTCTGGCACATGTTTATGTAGTATGTAAAAGATGCACTCAGCTAAGTGAAAGGGATGTTGGGCTTCAAAATTTCTAACACAACAGGATTGCTGCTATGCAGTCATTGACACTTAAGTCAATTCAGTAAAAAAAAATCCACAAAAAACAGTCTGTTTAACAGACTCACTTGTAATTTTAATGTCAAAATAACACGTAACTTAATGCTTTAACATCTTAATGTGCCCTATGTTTAAAGAAAGATTCAGACTTCCAGGAGCATTCAGGGAATTTAAGGAGGTAGTCCGCTACATAAAGCACTGAACCTGTAAAAGTGGCTTCTGTATCTTTCATATTCATTAAACAGGTTTAAATGATGCACAAATAAGTGATTTTTTTTTACCCGTTTCCACCAGAACACACATTCTTCGTCGACATTAATTGAATATATTTGAGATTAAGGGCTAGAGCTGATAAAAGAAAAGTTGCTGTTATTTTTGTTATTTTTCCTTTCTTTCTTTTTAATCCTCACCAGAGGCTATGTTTAGAGAGAGGGAGGAAGGGGGGAGAGAGAGAGAGAAAGAGAAACATTGGTCAGTTGCCTCCAGCTGCAGGTTTTGGGGGGAGTTTGGAGCCTGCCACCTTTTGCTGCTCTAATCAGGGGAGCCACCTGGCCACGGCAGATTGCGGTCCCTTTGACTACCTGTGTCTTGGGAACAAAATGTTTCTTTTGATTGAGCCTTAAGAGGTCTCTCAACCCTTGAAACCTGGCTCTTTCCCACAAACTGAGGAAGCGAGTTCTGCCTCTCTGGGAGTTTTCAGTCTCCACACTCGGGTCCCGCCCTTGGGCGAGTTCTTCTTGGGAAGGGCTTACATCCCCGCGAGACCGGCGGGGAGAGGGGCCAGAGCCCAGAGGAGAGGTTGCCCGTGGGACCTTCTTGCTGGACGCGGGGGGCTGGCGATCCCGCGGGAAAATGTGCGCCCCACGTTGTCTGTCGGACCCCACACCGGAGTTGTGTGGAGATGGATGCGCCTCTGAGCAGAGAATCCAGGGACCCCTCACCCCGGTGCCAAGCGAGTTGGCGATCCCGGTGACCAGCCACAAAGAAGAGCCGGGCGCTCCGTCTCTGCAGGACCGGCCCGCGGAGGGGAGCGGGGTGGGGGCGCCGCCGGGGGGCAGGGACTGGGCTCTGGCTCTGGTTGACGCTCGGGGTGCTCACCTCACCCCTCGTGCGGCCCGGAGAGTTGGGGGTGATGTGGGCGGTTCCCCCAGACACGAGCTGCAGGGGCCCCAACCCCTCCCGCCGCCGCCTCCAGGGGGAAGGGAGGGTGGGAGTCACCGGAGCGTGATCGCCCGAGGCCCCTCCTGTCGCCGCCGGAGCTCCATAAAAGCCCCGCTGCGGCCGGCGGACCGCCACCTCTCCGCTCACAGGCAGGCGCTCCGGACCGGGACCGCTGAGTGTGCACCGCCCGCCGTCCACCCGCCGCCGCAGCCGTGAGTGCCGCGGGCCGTGGGGAGCCCGGGGGTCGGCGCGGGACCCCGGCCCGCCCCCTGCGCTGCGGAGCCTGGGGCCCCGGGAGCCCCTCCTGGTCTTGCGGGGGCCGCTCCTGCCCTGCAGGCTCCGGCGGATCCCACCTGCCCTCCTGGTCCCTCCGATCCCCCCGCTGCCCCGCTGGACCCTCCGGCTGGGCGGCTCGGGGCTGCCTCTCGGAGGAAGTGAGGGGGAACCCCAGCTGGCTGGCGGCTTCCCGGGGTCTCCGCCCGCCCGCAGGTCCCCGGGCAGCGCCCCGAGGGGACAGTCCTGCGTCCCGGACGCCGACCTGGGGCCGGACCTGAGCGCCCGGCCGGGCGCCTTCCCTCCCCTCTTCCCTCTCCCCAATCGGCCCCCAGGGGTCTCAGCCGTCCTGGGCGCCTGCTGCGGGCGGACAGAAGTCTCAGGAAGAAACTTTCCTCCGGGACGGGTCTGGGGAGGGCGGGAGGACAGTGATGCCCTTGGCCCAGCAGGGGAACTTCTGTGGGCACCGCGTCTGGACCGGCGCCTCCCGCCCCGCGGCTCTCCGCCCGCCCGCCCGGGACCTGCACCAGAGTCGCTCGGAGTTTCCGGAGTTTCCGAGTGGACAGGAGGGCGGTGCTGGCCACACTCCGCTCAGCTCTGGATCCAGCTCTTCTGGGGGTCCTGGGTGTTAGCAGGGGGACAGGCTCCGGGAGGCGAGGGGGGTGTGTGTGTGACATGTGTCCTCTTAACCCCCGACCCCTGACTGCTTTCCCTGTGACTTTGGTGTCCTCAGATGCTGGGGAGCAAGCCGCTGGGGCTGTCCCGCCTGGCGCTCGCCCTGTCCCTGCTCGTGTGCCTGGGCCTGCTGGCCGAGGGGTACCCCTCCAAGCCCGAGAAGCCCGGCGAGAACGCGTCCGCCGAGGAGCTGGCCAGATACTACGCGGCGCTGCGGCACTACATCAACCTCATCACCAGGCAGAGGTGGGTGCCCCTCCCCCGGAGCCTCCTGGCCTGCTGGCCCGGGGGTCCTGGGGGCTCAGAGCGGACAGGGGCCATGTCCTCTCCGTTGTATTCCAGGGCAGGACCCAGACAGGACTGTCAGCAACCAGGGAGTATTTGTGCGGGGCACTCAGTACTTTCCTCTGCAATTAGTCACAAAGTCTCCATCCCCAAACCAGGCTCTCAGCACTGTCGCTGGCATCCTCTCCTACCCATCACCTGCTGGCCTTTTTGGTTCTCAGGACAGAGGGGGTACTGTTTTGGAGCCAGGAAGGGAAAGTGCCAGGTGAAAGGGTGGGCAGTGCCCCGGAGAATGGCCGCACGGAAGCCAGAGAGCAGGGTGGTCCAGGAAAAGTAACAACAAAACCCCAGGAGGAAAGAGCTGGTGGAGAAAATCATTGCCAGACTCTCCAGGCTGCCCAGAGCACATGGAATGACAGTGCTTAGGAAAAGACAAATAGAGCTATTTTCTTCTGTACGGGGTCTCAGACCTTAACTTGAGAATTCTGGTCCAAATAAATAGACATTAAGCAAAACTGTTGATCTAAAATGCAGAAGTGTGGCCACTTGATAGCACACGAATTCTGAAAAGAAAGTGTCCGCTTGGGGCTTTCTTAGATAGACGCTTATTGTTCTAGTCACTCTAGGATGGTTCCAGAGATTGCACGGAATTCAAGAAATTGTAAAGTTCGTTCTGAACGCTCAGGGAGCAAAGATGAAATTCCATATTTTCATTCTCAATGTTAACTGTTAAGCAAAAAAATCAAATCCAAATGATTTTACAAATAATCTAGGATTTAAAATGTTTCTAAAATTGGTTCATCTTAGTTCTAAATCATTCAATATTTTATTATTTTAATTCTCAAGATCAAATGACCTTAATAAGCTAAAAAAACAACGAACCCTTTAGAAGCATTAGTGCTATTTAATATATTTAAATTATGTTTTACAAAGTGTTGTTTTTATCATATTTTTGCTTTTTACAAGTCAGGGAATAGTTGGAATGAATGCAAAGTGGAGAGAATTTCTATTTCTTAAATAAAGTGTGTTTTTTTTTAATGTTTCATCAAAAAGCTGTTTCACCCTGAGAAGTTTTCTAAAAGATCCAATTTACATAGAATCAGAAATACATGAGAGTGCCAGAATTAAGTAGTATTGGTTTATGGTCCTTGAAGACTGATAATGTTAATTAGTGAAAAGCAACAGTGTTTTATATCCTAATAGACTTCTCAGAAAGTTAATTGCTTTTAGTTATTGCTTATGCTATCTTTCAGACGAGAGAGAAAAGAACTTGTACAAATAAAGAAGATATTGTTCTTTTTCAAGAAAGCTTTTGATAGTTCTTTAGTTTGTCATGTATATAACACCCAGGAGGACTTAGTTTTGAAAAGACAGTTGCCATAAAGCTTTACCATTATACGGTATTAAAGCTTTAGCATTTAAAAATGTTTTCCTGGGCGTTACTTGGTTCAATCTTTACTTCAGAACTTTGGAGTGAGTATAATTATCTCCATTTTACTAAGAGCATTTCATGGAATCATTTTAGGGGAGATGAAATTAGAGCCCTCCTACCCATTTTCCTTGATGCTGTTGCCACCATTAGCAGTTAATATGACTTCCAACGTCTTTGATGAGAAAAAAGTAAGGGGAAGGGACTTGAGTTTCATGGGAAGAGATTCAGATTCAGTGGAAATGAGTTGGCCCTAGAGCAGAGCTTTTGTCTCATCTTCACATAAATTCCTCCTTAGAAACTATCAGAGGTATATAATCTGCACCAATAATCTGCATCCTGTATGTGTGTTGCCTTCCCACCACACGCCCGCACTCAGATGCACATGTTAGGTATTTTTGAAGATTATGGTGTCATCTGTGACTATATGTTTGACTTTGTCACAAATGCTCTCGTTCCTCCCTTTTCCACACAGTCCATGTTTTTAAGCTTATACCCTGGTTCACCGCTTCCAAAAGCTACATTAGTGTTTTCTAGAGCATGGGAGATCCACATCTTGTTAGATTGCCTCCGGCTGGCTTTTTGCTCCCATGATATTTGGCAATGTCCGGAGACATTTCTTGTTATCACAACGAGGGGTGTTGCTACTGACACCCAGTGAGTAGGGGCCAGGGATGCAGCTGAACACCCTACTCTGCCCAAGACAGCCCCCTACAACTAAGCATTAGCCAGCCCAAATGTCCATAGTGCTGCGGTAGAGAAACCCAGTCTTAGGTAAGTGTTTCTCTACCCTGGTGACACCTTGGAATCGTCTGAGAAATTTAAACAACGTGCTGGTGTTAGGCTGCACCCTGACCATTCAGTCGGAACCTGCAGTAAGGGTGGGCCTTAGACTTCATAGCACGTTTCAACGCTCTCTCAAGTGCAGCCAGGATTGGGATCCCCCCACCCCCTACAGAATCTATACCTTTGAAAGTTAAAGCATTGTAGAGAAAAAGGATAATCCAGAATAAATTAGAGAACGAAGAACAGTGAACAGTGCTGTCCTATGCAAATCCCATTATAGATGTAGTTTCTTCACCTGATAAATTAGAGAAAATACTGGCCAGTTCTTTGATTCACTGGAGCATGATGAAGATAAATGAGTAAAGGTTGCCCAAGAGTTTTAAGATTAGTAAAATCAACTGATGGGCAGAATACGTAAGCATGAGCAACAGCTTAGAGTCTGATAGGGCAGCTCCAGGAAATCTTTGAGGAAACCTCACAAGAGATGGGGACAGGGGAGCCTGCTTATTTTTTTTTCTTCCCTTGAGTCTCAGAAAAGGGGCAATGATAGGAGATTTCCCCCCCCCCCAAATTTAGATTTAATTGTGCTTGATAGGCAGTTAGAGTATGCCTTCTGCCGGCTCTGCTCCTCAGTTTTATCTCTTAGCTAATCAGTCCAGCCAGGCTGTTCTCCCATTTGTGGGAAAAAAGTGGCTGTTGGTGTTCAGTGCCCTTTTTTGGAAAAGGTGTGAACAGCCTCTTTTTTAAAAAAATGCAATTTAGTACTGTAGACATGTTAGACTCTTGAGAGAGAGAGAGAGAGAGAGAGAGAGAGAGAGAGAGAGAGAGAGAGAGAGAGCGCGCGCGCAGGGGACGGAGGAATGGGTCCATTTACTCACCTGCAGTAAGTGACGTGGGCCGTCCTGGCAGGAGAGCATAGCCTTGCACTCAGATATTGTCCTAGTCACATCCTGCAGCAGGAGAAAAAGACCAGAAACATTTCTATGGGCCAGTAGGATTCCTTTATTCTTCCAGGGCCGATTAAAATCACAGCATGACATATAAGCATAACCAATGGACACAGGACACTAGCGGCAGAGGGGACATGGGGGGCGGTGAGGATGTCAATGGGGAAAAAAGGAGACATGATACTACTATTTGTAATACTTCAAACAATAAAATAAAATAAAGTAAAAACTATATGACTATTCGAAACAAAATAAAACAACAACAAAAAAATCACAGCATGAGAGAAGGCTTTTTTAGCTTGTGGTACCTCAAACAAATAAGGAAAATATAGAACCCAGGTTCCATTGCTGTCTGTAAGAAAGTGTGGATTTCAGCGGCAGCCACTTATATTTGTGTATCACTCTGTCACTTCCAAAGCATTGTGACACCTGCATTTTTCACTAAGAGTGTGATTTAAGTTATGATTTTGTTTTTACAAATGAAAAAACTAAGAATAAATGACACAGGTGAGTCTAGAACTTTAGTCACCAATTTTGTTGTTAGAAGTGTTTCTTAAATATCCGATCTCTCTAAGATTTAAACTGCTGTATATCATTCGAGCTATAGCCAATTAACTAATTATGGAAATGTTAAAATCATACTTTGATGGACTTTTATTTCCTATCACTCAGTTATAAATATATCTACGCATGTATTATTTGTGGTATAAAAAGATAAGAATTTGGAATTTTGGTTGGGTTTTAAATAATCCGCTGTTATTTAAAGATGTAAAAAAAATTATATATATTTAATTTGTAGTCATGATATTTTTTATTTTTTCATTGATTTTAGAGAGAGGGAGGGAGAGAGAGAGAGGGAAAAACATGGATGTGAGAGAGAAACAGCAATCAGTTGCCTCCCACATGAGCCGCAACTGGGGACTGAAACTGAGACTAGGGTATGTGCCCTGCCCAGGAGTCAAACAGGCCTGCCAGCTTCTGTGTATGGGACGATGCTCCAGCCAACTGAGCCACCGGCTAGGGCACCATGTCTTTGATTCTAATGTGTGTTTTGTGCACCCAAGTTACTGTTAGCAGATAATGAACTGAAAGTCAGTTTTAGATTTGATAGCCCAAATGGGAGACCATCTTCTTTTTTTCTAAATATTTTTATGAATATTCAAAACTTGCTTTAAATAATCTCCCCCCCCCCTTTTTTTTTGTTTTGTTAGATATGGGAAACGATCCAGCCCTGAGACACTGATTTCAGACCTCTTGATGAGTGAAAGCACAGAGGATATTCCTCGAACTAGGTATGGAAAGGCTAGCGTGGGGCTTTGTGGGGGGGAAGGGGGAAATTAGAGAGGGCTGCTTGGGGAGGAAGCTTGGGAACCGAGTCTTCCAGACCAGGTAAGATCTGGAGAGAGAAGGGGATGGGGAATAAGGTGGGAGGGACCTTTCTTTTCATGTAGTCATTTGTAAATCTTTAAACTGTGGGGTAATATTTCCTCCTGCAAATTATTTGGTGCTCCTTGAAAAACTTTAAATATAAGTGACTTTTACTGCAGAAATTACTCTATGGATAATTTCTATTGGGTTAGAATCGGGGGCGCATGAATGAGTCCCCATCTCTACATTGAAATGACCCATTATCCAATTCTGGCTGGGGGAATCTTTGTTTTTTTATATACTATGTGGAGTGTCTGGATATCTGCTAATATGTCATGTCCCTCATGAATCTTATTCCTATCTTTCTGGTTTACATAAAACTGTAGATAAATTACATGGAGCTCATTTATTTTTTAAACATATTTTAGTTCAACTGATGTCACATAGTAATTTATTGCATTCAGTGAATGAATATTGAACAGTGTATTATTCTTTGGGACTTTCTTGGGGGGCGGGGACTCTTTGGGGAAGAGGTGCCCACCAATGTCTAAGGGTCAAACATGGGGCCAGGACCCGCTGGACAAGGAGTTCTGCTGAAAGGAAGCCTGGTCCCCCTTGGTTTTCTCCCACTCTCCCACTGCCTCTTGCCTCTACACCCCCCCCACCCCCCCCCACCCCCCCCCCGTCAGACCACACGGAAGGTGGCTCATCCATTTCTGTGGTAGCTGATCTGCCTTAAACCCAGAGCTTGACAATGGCAAGAACCAAGTTCCCCAGAAGAGGTCGCTAGAACACTTGCTCAGTGAGTGGGACTGGAGAGTGAGTGGCTCTCCATTGGGGCTCCCCTCCGAGGTTAAGGCAGACGACCGGCCCTCCACCCCTTCCTCCGATCCCTGGTGCAGTGGCCAGCCAGAGGGAAAGTGCCAGGTTGTCAGGTTTGTTTTCTCCGAGGGAAACAACCATTTGGACTGCAATAAAGCTCTAGTGCTCATCTCTGTGGAGGTACCAGCCAGATTTCAATAACGAACGCAAGGGTAACAAATGGAAAATTCATAAGGATTGCTTTTACATACTAATCAGTAAATGCTTTTTCCTGTTTCGTGGACATGCGTATGATGTTTGCCACGGTAAAAAAGCTTAGGGTGAGCTATATTCTATCTACTTAGGATAAGAAAAAGAACCATTCAGACTTAACTTGGTTTTGTGGCCTGAGGTTGCAGGTTAGGGCATGGAATAAAGTTAATTGCATCCTGATTGACAGCCACAATCAAGTGCAGTTATAAGGAGACAAAACCTGACAGCCTTGTTATTGCCCGTGAACGCTATTTTATTAAAAAGGGTCCTTTATAGTCCAAATGCATAGCGTCTGCCTCCATAAAAGGCCTTGAAGGGAAACAAAGGAAGCATATTCAGAGCTGAGCGACAATAACTTTCTTGTTACAGTTTCGTGTGGTTCCTAGTTTTGATCTTCAAAAATACTACAGGGTTCTTTAATAAACACAGAGCCTTTTACACAGCCCCTCTGAGATTTGCCCAAGACTCCCATGGCCACGAGTAAAAGCTACTCAGCTGGGTCTGTGCACATTGCGCCACTGTCTCCCGCTCTGATACTCCGCACGGAATGCCAGCGGGAGCCCTTTCCACAGCTCCTGACCATCTTTCAGCTCGGAACAGAATGTCTCGCTCTTGCCAGCCCCCCAGGAAGCTGGGGAGCTTCTCTTACACGCTCTGCTTCTTCTGTTGACAGGCTGGAAGACCGCTCTATGTGGTGATGGGAGAGGAAGCTCGCTCTCCGGGCTTTTGCCCATTTCTCAACCCCAGTCTCACTCTGTAAAGCTAGCGTCTGCCTGTCCTCCCAATGCAAGCGGCCCCTCTGCCCCCCTCTGCAGAGCTCTCCTCTGCTGCCGTTGTATATATGTGCGTTTCAATAAAGTAACATGCATTCAAAAGTGTGTGCTCCTCAATGAAAGATCTGGTGTTGCGACAGTGAGCGTTACATTATTCATGGAATCAGTCTCCCCAGGTAGTGAATTCAAGGCTTGTTTCACCAATATTAAAGCGGTGGCTATGGAAAATATGAAGATGTGATGATTTATGATGGCCGACACCAAGCTGTGTGTGTGTACAGAGAAGTATTGGGAAACATTGGACAGGGGAATGCTAGTTTGGAGCGATTTGATGAATGCCTCCTTGTTAACCTCATTGGCCTCTGCTATCAACAGACAGAATTTCTAATCGCATTTCTTGATAAACACCTCTATCTCCCCTGTTTAATGTGGTAGCCACTAGCCACCAGTAGCTTTTGAGCACTCGAATGTAGCTCATGATATAAGGAGCCGAGTTTTAAACCTTATTGAACTTTAAATAGCCAGATGTTTCTAGCAGTTACCATGTTAGACAGTTCCGGTACACACGGTTCCTTAGGCTGCTGCTCTTGGAATTTGAGTCTCATAAGCAGGAATACACTTGAGTCGGATGATTGTGTTTTCACACAACATGGGGTATGTTAATCAATTTAGCTGAAGGTTATTAAATCCCTTCCTTCATGTTCCTGTTTGTATGAGCTTAGTTTTAAATCAATGTGTTTAGATTCTTACATGTAATTTTTAAATAAAAGAAAATGGGTATTTCCCACCACATCCAAATGCCCAAAAGGCTGAACATGAAACAGTCTACATTGTACTTAGAACTCTCCCCTCTTCACCTCATCCAGTGAGAAAGAGGACTAGCCCTTCACATCGGGTGAGCTCGGTGGTTCCAGGTTCTCTGATCCTCATCTTCTCTCAACTTCCGAGTTCTCACTTGTGGAAGGAGAGTGGTAAATCCTGCCCAACTTCCCACGTGTCTATACTGGGATTAAAATTCAAGTTAAGATATTGTTGTAAGTAAGCAATAGTAGGGATGTGGGTAAAGATGTTTTTGATCATCCCTGTGCTGGGTTACAAATCCCTTGCTATAGATGGAATGTTGTGTCCCTCCACATCCATAAGTTGAGATCCTAATCTTCAGAGTGATGGCATTTTGAGGTGGGCTCTTTGGGGGTGATTAGAACATGAGCACACATGAAGATGATTAATGCCCATATAGAAAGGGACTCCAGAGTGTTCCCTTGTCCTTACTATCACATGGGACGCAGTGAGAAGATCACTGCTCATAAACCAGAAAGCAGGCTCAAGGGGCAACACTGCATTCCAACAGGATCCCTACTAGTAGTTCTCGAACATTTTCAGCCTGCGGATCCTCTCTGGGATAGGCGTAAAGGCACCAGATCACCCACCTGTCATCGCAAATAATAATCCTCACTTCAGTGACAATGAGAAGAACTCTACCTTCATTAATGAGCTTAGTGACCCAGAGCACGGGTTTATGCACATTGAAAGGAAATTAATTAGAAGGTGGCTGGCGGGGTGGAACCGGGCAAGATGGCCCACACACGTCCTGGAGCCAACCTCCCACGGTCCCTCCCTGGCTGGCCACACCTGGGTTGGCACCGTGACTCAAAGGATGTCTGTGGGGTGAGCGGGGGTCCCTTGGCCTGGCTAGTGAGGATCGGGCTGAAACTGGCTCTTCGACATCCCCTGAGGGGTCCCAGAGTGTGAGAGGTGTGGAACACAAATGCAAATGTGCAATAAATCAGATTTGGGGCTACAGTGCCTAGCAACAACATAACCCACAGCCGAAGGTGAAATAGTGTAGCCCCGTGAGGAATCGGGCTCCCTTCTCTCTGGTTTTGGGGTGCATCACCTGAGAAACATGGCTGCCATGTCACTGCAGCTTGGCAGCTCCTGTGTTGAGTGTCTGCCCCCCGGTGGTCATCATAGCAACCCATCAGATGGACACTTAGCATATTAGCCTTTTATATAGGTAGATGCCTATAAACAAAATTACTCTATAAGCATTATTGAGCTCTCATCCAAACTCTATTCTGCCTTAAGTATAAATTGTCCATAAATTTTTTGAAGATGCTGTTACATTTTTATGTTGATCTTTACAATGCCATGACACATTCAAGTAGATAATTATTCCACCGATTTTTCACAGATAAGGGAACTGAGGCCCAGGGAAGCTACGTGACTTTCTACCTCACTCAGGTTAGGGGTCTAGGCATCGGCTCCTCTAGTTACAAACTCTACCCTGCCTGGTGCTGTCTCACAGAAGAAGTAAGTCAAGACCAGATCACGTATAATCCAGTTAAGAATATAACTCGGGTACACTTAAAACAAATTAGAGAATAACAAAGCACTAAACTGTGCAAGAAGCATTTAGAGTGTGGGCAGAACCAGCTGGAAAGAGCTCAATGGAGAATGTGAACGTTGAGCTGGAATGAGGACACTATGCAAGGCGACCAGCTGGGCTAACCTCAGAGGCAGGGCAGCTGCACCTTGCATAGGAAGTGACAGGACGAGGGGCTGGACAGATGAAGTAGGTCCAAGAATGGCCAAACTCATCCATCTGTCCGTTCATTCACTTAACATTTTTTGAGCACCTTATATACATTTTGGGCATTGTACTAAGCGCCGGGATATAAAGATCAATAATAGTCTCTCAGGCAATTGACTGTCTAATGAGGGAGACAGATAATGACTGCGTTCTCAGAAGTGCTAAGATGAGGGTGTTAGAGGTTTGGATATAGCTAGGTCCTTCCGTCCGACTCATCATGCTTCCCTTTGCAGTTTTCTGACAAGGGAGCTGTAGATTTGAGAATGAGTTGCCACATGGAGAACAAAATTCCAGATGGGCAGGTGTCTGATGATTCAGATTCAGGGCTGCCCTAAGCTGAGTCAGGGCACCTGGCTGAGGCCCAAGACTCTGGAATATCCCCTCCCCCCATATAAAACCTCAGCATTCTGGTGGTGAGTGGCAGGGATTAGTGAGTTCGGTGGGAGACCTTGCCAAATTTACTTACCCAAACAGGCGGCAGCAGATGGAAGAAAAGAGGGCAGTCGTGAATGCAGGTTGCCTTTTGACTCAGCGTCCCTGACCACAGTGCAATGGGGCCTCAGGAAACGGAGCAGCCGCTGGCCTGGCATCCTGAGGGAGACAGGGACAGAGGACGGAGCCTCTCTGGGCCACGGCCTCAGCTTGGGCCCCTCACACTCGGCATGCTCACAGCTGTCATTCCCTTGTCGTGGGGTCAGAACTGTCTCCTCCCTACCTCACAAGAGGTGGGCATGAGCCGAAACCGGTTTGGCTCAGTGTATAGAGCAGGGGTGGGCAAACTTTTTGACTCGAGGGCCACCATGGGTTCTTAAACTGGACCGGAGGGCCGGAACAAAAGCAACCTGACCATGCTGGCACTCTCATCTTGGGCTGCTGGTGAAGGAGCGGAGGGGAGAGCAAGAGAACCCTCCGCTCTTTCGGCTCCGCGGGTTGGATCCGGCCCGTGGGCCGTAGTTTGCCCACGGCTGGGATAGAGCCTTGGCCTGCGGGCTGAAAGGTCCCAGGTTCGATTCCGGTCAAGGGCATGTACCTTGGTTGCGGGCACATCCTCAGTAGGGGGCGTGCAAGAGGCAGCTGATTGATGACTCTCTCTTATGGATATTTCTTGATGACTCTCTCTTATGGATATTTCTAACTCTCTATCCCTCTCTGTAAAAAAAATCAATAAAATATATGTAAAAAAAAAAAAAAGCAGGCATGAGGTGCTGCAGGAGCCAGGAAGAGGCTCCCACCCCAGCCGGGGAGAATGAGGGAGGAGCACCTATTGCCAGAGGAAGAATGAGGGAGGGGGGGTAGAGGACATGCAGTTAGAGAGAGCAATGCATATTTTGGGTGTTTTGTAAGTTATTTGAGTTTGACCATATGCTAGGCCTGCACCACTGGGTTACTGTTCTAAAGGGAAACCCCATCTGGTACAAACGCAAGTCCTCTAGGCCAGCAGTCACCAACCTTCCAGCACTCCTAGAGGACCACTGGTTGGCGACCGCTGCTCTAGGCAGCCCGATTATTTCTCCCAGCCATTCTCCCCCCCCCCCCACAGTTCCTCCTGATGGACAAACCAGGCTCCCTTCACCCAACTCCCGCAGCTCCCCAAATAGTATTTTTTAATATATATTTTATTGATTCTTTTTCAGAGAGGAAGAGAGAGGGATAGAGAGTTAGAAACACCGATCAGCTGCCTCTTGCACACCCCCCACTGGGGATGTGCCCGCAACCAAGGTACATGCCCTTGATGGGAATCAAACCTGGGACCTTTCAGTCCGCAGACCGATGCTCTATCCACTGAGCCAAATTGGTTTTGGCCCCAAATAGTATTCTTCATTCAGCTAAATCAGGGCTAGACTTTTCAGACTGAGATATCTTAGACACGATCTTATGGACAAATTTACACGTTCAGAGAAGAAATATATTGAGGTCAGTTTAATTCCTTATTCAGGAAGGAAGGGACTATTTCTTCTGCGACATTTGAATTTCCTGAGTATTTGAGTGTCCAGCTCTTTTCATGTCGAGATAAGGGCCAGAGCAGAGAAGCAGGTGGGTACAAAGGGAAGGGGAAACCAGTCTTGGTTTGGAATTTGCACACCGTGACCCAGCGCTTCCCACTGAGGGAAGAAAGGGTGACGGATGCCTCAGTCTAAAGCCACACCCACGTGCAGACTCGTCACCCTTCTGATGACAGGAAAGCAAATATGATGGCAGCTAATTATTTCCCTCTTTCTAATACACACGCATATGCTCACATGGTTACTTACTTCTGTGTAGGCAAGAGAAAATGTTTCTTCTCCATGAAGAACACGGGAATCAGCGACCGTATCATCAGAATGAAACAAATACCCTTTTCTGTCCTCATGAAGGAAAACAGTCTTTTAAATAAGACACTTCAGGGCAATATTCTCTTATTGTGGTTCATGCTAGGAGCTTTATGATATACTGTCACACTTAAATGATTGCCTTTTCTTCTGCCTATTAAAAAATTAGCACAGTGCGAAATCACACTGAATCTTTTTTAAAATCAGAATGGAATAACATATCATCCATCTTACGTGTCGCCCGGGCTCATTGTGTAATGTGGGAAGGAATAGCTTTCAGTTTGAACTCATTCTGACGCTGCAGGATTGAAACTCTGCAAGTATGGGCACCGTGTGGGACGATACCTGCCTGGTTGCCTGGCATATGGTAGGTGCTCGTTGGAAGCCAGTTCAGTCTGGAGGTGAGTGTGACCACTGAAAGTAATCCCACACGAGCCAGAACAAGTGCAGGGTTTGGTGAACAACCTCTGAGGATTTGTTGTGATTTTTCCAGGAGGTGCAGGTACCCTGTTTGACAAAATTACAGGAGTTTATTCAGCCGAGCCTTCCCGGAGCCCTCAAGGTTATTGGTGGATAGCGCCCTTCCCTCCATCTCAGATGTTTCACTCACTTTAATTACCTTTGGTGTGCAGTTCAGAAAGAAAGTTTTTCTCCAACCTTGGATAGTGTGGTACCAAAATTTTCAGAAGTGTCTTTTGGCAATCTAGTAATTTTTCCCTGGCTCTACGTTTAATGATCGTGTTTTGGAGTTATTGCAAATTGTTTCTGATTATATTGCTAATGTATTGCCATATTACTGGAATGTCCTATTAGCATTATTCCACATGTTACTAATGTATTAACTCTAATTTGGGATGTATCATAAAAGGGTTTTTATCCTTAGGCAAATTATTTTGATACTTAGACATGTAAAGGATTTGAGTCTTTTTAACAGTCTGATTAACTTTAAAGTCACAGATTCCTTTAATTCCCAGTCTAGTCCTAATTTCAGGATTCTCTGTTTTCCCAGAAGTTAAGTTTGGAACTTGAGTTGCTGCATGTATCTATTTACAATTTGACTTGACTCATCAATTTGACTACTATACTGTGGTATTAGGAGGGAAATTAAAGTTAAAATGCAAACCTTTTAGTAGAACATAAAAACCACATTTCACTGTTTCTCCTCACTAAGTAACACCTCACTCTGTGGATATTATCTACTAGAGAGAACAGCATCGTTCAAATGATTTTTCCCCCCGATTAAAGTCTGCCTGAAATAATTTGAGTTGTATTTATTCTGCCTCCTAGATCTTTTTTGCTCACTGCCAAATCTTTTCAAGTCATAGAAACCCACTAAATTAACTGGCCTGTGAATTTTCATGTAAAATAAGCAATGTTGGCAGAACGTATTTAATACAGCCATTCTTCCTAACAGTCTGAATTATTGGCAAAGTTAAAACGGAGCCAGCTCGTCTCTGATGAGTTTCTAGAGTCCCAAGGATGCTATCAATTTCTGAAACACTTAACCTAAGAATCTCTCTGTGACAGGTGGTCTGCTAGGTGCTAAGACGGATACAAAGAACCGAGTTTCTCTGCTCTTAAGGACCTAGCAATTTATAAGGAGAGAGACACACATGCTTAAGTGACTGTAATACAAGGTAGATCATGCCTGAGGTTTGAATAGAAGCACAGAGTAATTGCTATGGGAGAGCAGGGGGCCTGAAACAATTCCCGGTGGTGTGTGATGGGAGTGGCGAGTGTCATTTGGAATGTTCCTTGGTGAGTGGCAGCAGTCCCGTGGGCTGCTGTTCTGTGGATCTCAAGATCATTATGAACTATGTTATGTTCCTAGAAAAAAGAAAAAAAAGCTGTACAGGTACCTAAGCAAGTGCCAACTAGGATTCTGAGGTGGTTTTCTGGGGAATGGTGACTGGCTACCCGTCTGAGTGTGAGTGTCGATTGTCATCTCAGAGTGAGCATGGATTGAGGTGGTGCTCCTGGGAGCTAGGATGAGCGTGTAGGACCATGGAGGGGATAGGGTGGCTCATACCTTCCCCATGAAGACGAGGCACTCATTTTGGGGAACAGTGTGAGAAGGAAGTACACAAAGCCAAACGTTCCATGTTTTTGAAAGAAGTGATGTGTTGGGCATAGGCTGCATTGGGGTCCAGGTGGCAAAGTGTAGCAAA
Source organism: Vespertilio murinus (assembly GCA_963924515.1). Taxonomy (NCBI): domain Eukaryota; kingdom Metazoa; phylum Chordata; class Mammalia; order Chiroptera; family Vespertilionidae; genus Vespertilio; species Vespertilio murinus. The sequence goes on along the minus strand of OZ004712.1, from coordinate 10,849,269 downwards.
GAAGAGAGACTTCTCTCCCGCACTCAGACCCCCAGGCAACTTTCGCCCGGGACTCCGGGGACCAGCAGAGACCCAGTGCTCTGTGCCCAGCAGTCAGCAGGAGACCCAGGCGCTTGGCTGTGCAGGCTTCTCGTGAAGGGCTCCAACAGTGGCGATGGTGCCAGCAAGTCAGTTTTGGGATGTTGACCTGGTAGGATGACCAATCATTCTTATTTCCCCAGGACTTTCTCAGGTTTAACGTGGAAAGTCCTACATCTTGAAAATCGCTTTAGTCCTAAGCAAACCAGGACAGCTGATCACCCCACGTGAGAAACAAACCACTATGATCTTATCTTAAGAGAAAACATAGGGATGGGCAGCTCTACAGTTGGAAGGACATGACACACAGAGTTTATTCTTGTATTTACTCATTATTGTGTTATTTGTATTACACCTGTAAGCCTGCTTCTGCCCACCCCCGCCGTGTGCTCCCGAGTGCCAAACTGCTTAGAAGCGAGCATGTCAGCTAACCATCCGCATTTATACACTTGAATATAAATGTTCAACTGCATGCTATTGCCCTAATTAAAGCTACAGTACACTGTTCTCTTTGGGTAATTGTAAAAGGTAGTTTTCAAATATTCCCATGATAGAAAAACACCAGCTGTGAAGACATTAAGAATTTCTTACAATTTCTAGACCAGTCACTTTTCTAACATGATAAATACATTGGTTCTGTGAATGCATTAAATATTTAATTTCATGGGTAATTAATTCTTTATAAGAAAAAGGATTTCAACTCAAAATCCTAAGTAGCTTTTTTGCCTTTTAAAGTTATGTTTTGCAGGTTTTGTTTGTGTGTGATTTAAAAAAATAGGGCACGAGGAAGCTGACATTGGTTGAGAAGCTAGTATAAACTGGCCTTTTAATTATTGTAATCCTCATACTAATTATGAGCGGCAGGTATTGCTGGACACATTTCACAGATGAGGAAACTGAGGCCCAGAGAGGTAAAATGAGGCGCAGAGAGGTAACAAACCTGACAAGTGGTGGAGCAGGGTGGTGGTGGTGGTGGTGGGTCCCTCAGCCCGCCTGCACCCTCTCACAGTCTGGGAGCCCCGCAGTTGATCACCCCAAAGAGGTAGGCCCCAGCCATCCACAGCAATGCTACTGCCGGGTAGCCTGGGCCTCCCTTTTTGGGGTGATTATAGAGCCCCCCAATTGATTTTCCTGATGGCCAGTGGTCTGGACCTCCCCCTGCAGAGCAATTAAGGGGTGATGGCCCGGGCCTTCTACCAATTGCACCGCATCTGCCTTGACTGGCCTAGCACCAGTGGGTATCATAGCATGGTTGTCCAGATGGTCATTCGGCTGTTCGGCTGTTAGGTCAATTTGCATATTATGCTGTTATTATTATAGGTTTCTATAGTGTGTTTTCATTGTATTTGATTTTCACTGAACTAGATCTCACAGATGCTAATTCTCTGCTCATAGTTGTGTTCTGTGTGCGCGCAAAGTGCAGTAGTCCCTTGGTAAATAAGTGAGAGGCTTGAAAAGTATATTTCACTTAGAACCTGGCTGGCATGGCTCAGTGGTTGACCATTGACCTATGAACCAGGAGGTCATGATGTGATTACCAGTCAGGGCACTTGCAGGGTGGGAGGCTCCATCCCCAGTGTGTGTTGTGCAGGAGGCAGCTGATCAATAATTTTCTCTCATCATTGATGTTTCTTTCTCTCTCTCTCTCTCTCTCTCTCTCTCTCTCTCTCTCTCTCTCTCTTCCTCTACCTTCCTCTCTGGGAAAAAAATGTATATGTATTAGTATATTTAACCTAGTGTATCAGGAAGGCTTCCATCAGACAGAACATGACATGACTTTACATCACAACTAGTTAAGAAAAACACACTGTAGTGAGAAAGTCAGCTCCTACCATAAAAGTATGTAATAGAGGGAACAATAGGTACTTTGGAGCTAATTCTTATTCCATATTTTACTATCTGAGTAAGCTAATTGCAATCTCTCCCCTAGTTTCAGCTTCTTAAAAAAATGAGTAATAAAATCAATCTTGCCTAACTGTTAGAATTAAATGAAGGAATAGACACTTCTGTTGCATAAAATACTTGGCAAAATACCAGACAGATAATAAGTGCTCTATAAATTGTAGCTCCCTCCCTCCACCGACAAAGAAAATAAGTATGTATGTTGTCCGGTTCTTCGTTAGAGATGACGTGACAAAAAGGGATCTCAGCAGCTAATTTGGATGCATAACCAAAGTGGCCTTTAGAAATTTGGAGTACTTAAAGGTTCACTGGAGCAAAAAAAAAAAAAGATCAATGAAGATGCAAACCCTGACTTGTCGCCACTCACGGCACCCAGCACCTTGATGGTTGACAGTATCCAACTCTCAGATTCTGGGATTCCTCAGCACAGCTGGCTGCCATTGCACTCAGAAGGTCTGAATGGGGTCATTGCTTTAAACATCTGTTGAATCTGATCATTCAAAGAATAATGACTTCTTGTAGAAACCCGTCTATAACTGTGGAACCTTTCCCCTTGCTGTAGCTTTTTTTTTTAAAAAAAATAAATTTTTTAAAGTATATTTTATTGATGTTTTACAGAGAGGAAGAGAGAGGGATAGAGAGTTAGAAACATCGATGAGAGAGACTCATCGATCAGCCACCTCTTGCACACCCCCTACTGGGGATGTGCCCGCAAGGAAGGTACATGTCCTTGACCGGAATCGAACCTAGAACCTTTCAGTCTGCAGGCTGACACTCTATCCACTAAGCCAAACCAGTCTTGGCTTGCTGTAGCTTTTATGCCCCACATCTCAGCTGTGGGTGGGTGGAGGGAGGCAGTAAGTGGGAAAGACAGCCACCCCCCTGGCCATTCCTTCACAAGGACAAAACTGATGTCAGAATTCCACAGGCTGAAGCGTTAGAAGGGACTTTAGAAATCGTTAACTTGTTGGCAATTGTCAAGTCTTGTTCCCGGTATCAGTCCCCAGCAGACCTGGCTGCTAGTTTTTCATTACAATAGGATGAATGGTTAATCACATTGAAGGAGTGCAATGAAGTTGCAATAGAGAAACGTCTTGTAATGGCGGCTTAAAAGTGGTCATCGGCCTTGTTAACATTGTTGTAAGACTGGGATTTGCCAGAATGCTAAAGGTGGGCTGCTTTTCTCATCTATAGAGAAGGAATTTATTTGTGGCATGGACTGTGTTTCAGATGTTTTTTTTAAAAAAGTGGTGCGGGTGGAGATTTCTTTATTCTGTCCTACTGGAACGGAGTTTCTTTGCCATGTGTCATGCTCACTGATGGTAAAGTGAGTTTAACTTGCCAATTAAAAACATAACTCAATCGCCTCTGCCTTGCTTTAACTAGATAATCAATTTAAATTTTGCACTCCATACGTGGATTGTTTTTCGCTTTCAAAGATTCCCTTTCCTCCTTCCAAGATACAGTGTTAGCGGAAAGAGAAGCGTGGCGTTGGAGTAAAGACTCTTGGCTCGAGTGCCATCCTTCTCTGGGGACTTTTCCTTGCCCCCCAATTTATTTCCACTGGGGTCTGGGCAGCAGTGACTCCTCACTCACAACCATCCCCTGTGGAAGTGTCCTCGGCTGGAGTAACTTGTGATCTCTTCTCTCAGGGGCGTCCAAGGGCGATGGCTCCCCTCTCACAGAGCCTTCGCGTTCTTGTTGCTGCTGATCCCCGGGGGCCTGGCTGTGAACTCCATTCACCTGGCAGCTCAGTCTACTCTCAGCCCTCTGCTCGCAGAACCCTTTGCCCTTCACCTTAGCAGGTGAGTCCCAGCCAGCATGCTCAGCTGCCTTCTCTGTGGCCCGAGAACTTCTAGATCCTTCCCTGCTATACTCAGAACATAGGCAAGTAATGGGGCTTCTCTTATCGCCCTGTCCCCTAAAAATTTCATATTACCACTTGCCTTTCACTTTTGGACAATTGTGCTGGGAAAAGACGTCCTACGAACCCCTTCATTCTTTCTGGGCTTTCTGTGTTCTCACTCTCCTCCACTTAACCCCAAAGAGCAGCAGTGTCTGAACGCTGTATCCAAACCTCATCTATATGGCAAAAGGACCTCTACTTGCCCTTCCTATCTGACGCCCCATGTCCTATCACTCTCTCTCTATATATATATTTTTTTACCATCCCCTTCTCTAGGGCCATAAAATACCATTGATGGCAGAAAGGATTGCATTAAAAAATAAATTGCTAAGAGGATAAATGCGTCAGGAGATATTTCAATGATATTATCCCTGTCACATAGTCTAGGACAAACCAAAGCAAAACATGTAATGACAGCTATGCACACAGGGAAGCGCTAGTCTCCAATAGCAGCTGATGGTGGAGATCCGTTCTGCTGAGCACATCACGTGTGCCAGGGTAACCTCCTGGGACCCTGGTGACCAGTGGTGGAAGGTCCAGGGGGGCAATGAGCTCGTGGCATCACCCTTGACCATGTCCAACTGCAAGCTCCTCTAACCACAAAGCTTTGACAAAACTGTTGTAATATTGGGATTTTTGTGCCATTGGCTCCTCCAGTCACCTTGCCAAATGAAACAATCCAATCGTTTCACTTAGGAGGTGTGGAGGTCAAAGCCATCAAAAGACCTGCCCAGCCGAAACTGGTTTGGCTCAGTGGATAGAGCGTCAGTCTGCGGACTGAAAGGTCCCGGGTTTGATTCCGGTCAAGAGAATGTACATTGGTTGTGGGCACATCCCCAGTAGGGGGTGTGCAGGAGGCAGCTGATCGATGTTTCTTTCTCATTGATGTTTCTAACTCTCTGTCCGTCTACCTTCCTCTCTGTGAAAAATCAATAAAATATATTTAAAGAAAAAAAATACCTGCCCAAGCGCAGGGGCTCAACTCTAGTTCTTTTGACTCTAAGTCCAGTGCTCTACATGATCAATCAAGCAGTAAAATAATATAAATAGGATGGAAGCAGGCAGTTGGATGGATCATCTGTCTCCAAAATGTCTTTCTCATTTGTCTGTTCCATATTCCAACACAATGTGATCCTATTTGTTGAGATGCAGGTAATATATACCTGGAGATAATAAATACACATATACTTATGTATATGTATATATTGATTTCAAAGATGAAGGAAGAGGGAGAGAGAGATAGAAACATCACTGTTGAGAAAGAGTCATTGCTTGGCTGCCTCCTGCACGCCCCCTGCTGGGGATCAAGCCTGAAACCCAGGCATGTGCCCTGCCCAGGAATTGAATGTGGCCTCCTGGTTCACAGTTTGACGCTCACGCACCGACCTACTCTGGGTGACTGAGAACAGGTTTTACTACAGACAAATAGAGAAAGATGAAGCAGGGCACATGTCCTTCTAAGAAGAGAAGGTCTTGGTTGAGGAGTTTAGAGTGTATCAGCAGAGAATGAGCATGGAGCCTGCACTGGGTGAGGGTGGTCCGGAGCTGGGAGGAGAGAATGGGGGAGGGGAGGGAGGAGATATTAGAGATGAGCAGACTGGTAGCCTCCATGGCTATTGCAGGATCTGGACTGACGCGTGCATTACCTCACCTCTAAGCCTCAGACTTTCAGTAATTCCTGCTTCTCATAAGGCGCAGCAAGTTGATGATATGAAGGTACTTTGTGAACACCAAAGGACCATACAAATGATAACCACAGTTTTTAATACTTCAATTACTGAAGATCATATAAATAATTCTGAGATCCATTATTTCACTTATTGCAAAATGTCTTTGTACTCTAACTTTTGCATATACTATATGTCAAAAAGTGGTACACGGAGATGACAAAATATTAGTTCACCAACTGTATAAGACTTTCTTTTTTAAAACGTGAATATTTTTTCCTCTATCATTTATTTGAATAATACATTTTTTTGAGGTTTTGGTAAAAACATAATTCTGCAGCCACTGTTCCCTCATATTTGCCTTGTGAATCCTGGTGATGTGCTTGGAAGAAATGAAACGTATGTTACCTACGTGTGGCATGACAGTTTTGTGTAAAAGGTTAAATGCCAAAGCTGAGCATTGCACTTGAGGGTTATTTGAGTTCCCGCTCAGAGGAGAGTGGGGATATGAGGAAAGGTCGAAAATGCCCTGTGGTGGACGCTATGCCTGTGCTGGGCCAGCCAATGCCACCTCAGATCCAAGGCACTCGATTCCTGGTGCTGGGCATGGAGCAGATGAGTCTCTCAGGGGGAACTAGCCTCACTCTCTCAGCCCAAGGTCATGGCCCCTCTCTGGGGGCATCCCACCCATGACGACTCAGTGCGCACAGAGAAATAGTCAGCCCTTCGCTCCAATTTGGGACAATTTTGAAGGGTCATCCGAGCTCCAGAGCTCTTGGTAGGACTAGTGGAGGCCTTTTCAGTGACTGGATGGCCGGTCCGTTTCCCCCTCCGTCTCGTCCCAAGAGCACTCCCCACGGAATCCCCTGCCTCTAAATCCCAAGCCAGGGGCTGGTCAGGGGATCCAGCCGAGGCCCTCCAGCCAGGCCTCGCTGATGGGTGGACACCAAGGAGCCGGGAGCAGGGCTGATTGTGATGAGGGGGAGAGAGCCGGGTTCGGCTATTCTCTGCTCTCCCACGTGCAGGAGGAGGAGAATTATCTGTTCTTGTTCACACAGCCTGTAGTTGATTAAAAATTAATTTGGGGAATAATGGAGCCTTTTGGAGCAGCAATGTTGAGTCAATAGAGAGGATGTTTGCTAACGATCTTATTTTTAGGGATCGGTGTCTTTCATGTGGCTAATTGTTAACGTTGTTTCTGCTGCATAGGAATCTGCACTGCCAGCGATGTAATCAAATTCCTCTTTCACATCTATCAATTAATGACAGAGCAATGCCTCATCTTAACTCATGTTTTTTTTTAAAAAAGCTGAGAAAATTAACAGTAAACAAAAACACCTACATTATCTACTATTTGTTGTTGTTAATCATCAGAAGAGGATATTTTTTCCATTGCTTTTTAGAGAGAGTGGAATGGAGGGAAGGAAGGGGGAAGGGGGAGAGAGAGAGAGAGAGAGAGAGAGAGAGAGAGAGAGAGAGATCATGTGAGAGAGACACATCAACTGGTTGCCTGCAGCACATCCACATGCCTCAACCAGGGGGCAGGGAGCGAACCTGCAACCCAGGTACGCACATGCCCTTGACCAAGAATCAGATCTGTGACCCTTTGATACATGGGCTGATGCGCCGAACACAGAGCTACACCGGCCAGTGGTTTTATTATTAATTATTAGATTAAAACACCATTAGTATCTATCAGTTGTCAAAGGTGAAAAGATGATAACATTTAATGTGGGTGATGCCATGAGGAAATAGTCACTGCCATAGAACACTGGAAAGATTTCAATTATCTCCCAAATTAAAGTCAATGAATTACCAATTGTAAACCCCATTGGGATCTTTACGAGCAGATTCTGAAATTTATCCGAGAGAGAAAACAAAAATGAATCCAAAACATGTTTTTGACAAGAAAGGCCTTTCCCTACCAAACATGAAAAAAACAAAACAAAAAACCTTACACTATAAAACTATTGAAAAAATGTATAGAACTGAAAAATGGAAGAGAGTGGTATTTATGTCGGAAAGGTCAGTGATGTAGAATAGAGCCTGGAGGAACCCATTCCAGGGGTGTATGGGAATTTGATATATGACAAAGATGGCATTTCATGTCGTTTATTGAATGGCTGTGTGTCAGCTGATAAGATAGTTAGGTTTCTGCCTCACAAAAACAAACAATAAACGGGCCAGAATATAAATATTTCCAGCTCTCTTGGGCACGCAATTTCTGTCACAAATACTCAGCTTTGCCGCTGCAGCGCAAAAGTGGTCATCAACAATGTGCAAACGATAGATGTAGCCGTGCTTCAGTGAAACTTACCTCACAGAAACAGGCAGAGGCTGGATTTGGCAATCATTTGCCGACCTCTGAATTAGTTAAATCATTAGCATTAAAAACAACAACTCTGTAATAGAAAACATAAGGAAATTTGTTGTAACATTTGTGTGAGAGAGGCCTTCCTCTAAGAAAGACACAAATTACAATAATTGGAAATACCCAGTTTGGGCAAGAGTGTGGGGAAAGGTTTTTAAATGCATTCTTGTTGGGCCATTTATTCCATTACCAGGAACTTAATCTACAGAGTAGGTTGTATCTATATACAGTGCTATGTCTGTATCTCTGTAGACCTATGATAAGGTTGAAAATAAGTTACATTTTATTAACAGAGGATTCATTAAATTTTGGTACATCTATAGTATGTTTAGCCGTAAAAAAGGATTAGGTAGTTCTACATGTGCTGACATGGAAAGATATCCTTGATACATTGCGTTTCAGAAAGAGCAATTACCTTATGGAGTGTATAGTAAAATCTTTTATTTGCTATAAATAATGTATTGTGTATGTGGAGAAACAATTCTGGAAAAATAAACATCAAATTGGTTACCTCTGGGAGTAGGTAGCAGGTGGGGGTGTACTCACTACTTTCTATATTGATTGCATGCTTTATAGTGAGCACGTATTAGCCAGATATAAGAAAGAATGATCCTCTAAGACAGTGGTTCTCAACCTTTCTAATGCTACGTCCCTTTAATACATACAGTTCCTCATGTTGTGGTGACCCCAAACCATAAAATTATTTTCATTGCTACTTCATAACTGTAATTTTGCTACTGTTGTGAATCGTAATGTAAATATCTGTGTTTTCCGATGGTCTTAGGCGACCCTGCTAGCGGTTCTCAACCTGTGGATCGCAACCCACAGATTAAGAAGCGCTGCTGTAGAGCCTAAGACCCTCAGAAATCACAACCTCTTAGAGTCTAAGAGGTTGCCCTCAAGCCTCTGAGAAGTGTAGCATGGAATTAGGGAACCCCAAGGCCCTCTTTTCTCAAGAAAGAGAGGTGGGGTGGTGGTGGTGGTGGTGGTGGTGGTGGTGGGGCAGGGCGGCCTACCTGTCTTGTGGGTTGTTATGGAAAAGCCATGTCTCAGACCTCTCTGGGGCTAGGGACAGACACTCACATGGTGATGCACTCACATGGATGGGAGACATGGCAGAGCACCCCTTGGTGTCTAAATGTAATTATCCTCCTTGCATGGCGTCCTGCCCTGGGACGGGCTGGTGTGGGGGGATAGAGGGAGGTGGGATACTTAGCCTGAAGGCTGCTGAAAAGATTTCCTGCTGGGATTCAACAAGGCGATAGATGTGTAACTGAAACATAACTGTCATCTTCCTGGCCTGTGCTCAGTGCAGTTTCCCATGCAAATAAATACAGATCTAATTAACAGAGAATTTACTGTGGCTGTCCATAAAGTGGTGGCATAAAGGTTTAACAAGAGACTTCCTGGAAATCTCCCTTACCTTTTTCTCTCATTCATGGCCGCTGCTAAAATCTCTTCCTCCTCCTCCTCCTCCTCCTCCTCCTCCTCCTCCTCCTCCTCCTCCTCCTTCTTCTTCTTCTTCTTCTTCTTCTTCTTCTTCTTCTTCTCTCTCTCTCTCTCTCTCTCTCTCTCTCTCTCTCTCTCTCTCATTTATGAAGCTCCCTCTCAGACAGGCAGTTCTCACTTTTTCTTCATCTTCCCCAAACACAGGCTTATACATGGCACAAGTCCTCAGGACATGGAGTCTGTCCTTATGAGATTCATATTCCCATGGACTATGTATGGCGAATAAAAAAACTGCACCTCATTATAATCCTGGAATCTAACACCCAGTTGGTATTCAGCAAATATTGGTTGGAAGTACTTTTCCTATATTACAGATTTTGAGTTTTCAGTGAGAGAGAATCAATGGACACATCAACATAGATTTTACAGATTTTGAGTTTTCAGTGAGAGAGAATCAATGGACACATCAACATAGATTTTACAGATTTTGAGTTTTCAGTGAGAGAGGATCAATGGACACATCAACTTAGATTTCACGCAGGGTATGATTAGGAATGCCCGGGCTTACTGAATGAGCAGTATTCAGATCTGGTATAATATTCAACTTTACGCGTCCAAGTCTCTTTCCTGCCTCAGTTTCCTACCTAATTCAGTTCCTCCAATTTCTACTGAGAGGTTCTTATATATGAGAGACAGATATGCTTCTGTTATTGTGAAAATGTCTTCTTGTACTTTTTCAGGAAAATGTTGGCACTTTCAAGTGGCTTCATGACCAGGATTCTGCCTGTGCCTCTAGCTTTATCCTCCCCTCCTCTACTTGAAATCCCTGCAAACTCACCATGCTGCTCTCTATTTTGAATACTCCCCTTCCTTTATCCGACTCACTCCTACTCAGTTGGTGGGTTATCGATTACTTGGCATCTCCTCCTCCAAGAACCTGGCAACTCTGTTGGCATATATCCCACTGCATTATAATCGCCATCTGCACCTCTGTGTCACCCCAGTAATGGCTGGTGCAGAAAAGGCGGTTAACAAGTGCGCACTGAACCCTTGAAAACAGAGGAGGTGGCTTGAGTAGCTCAGGCCATCTTTACAGGCCCTTCTTTATGCACACGGATACTCTCACACATTTGCCTTTGCAGCTTCAATGTCAGCCTATGCCTAGATCCAAGGCCGAAATTATTCTCACAGTGGGAGCTCTCTAAGTTAGCCTCTGTGAACAACTGAAAATATACTGAATGTCTATCAGTAGAAAATGATTGCATAAAATGTGGAGTATTCATGCTTTGGAATATCTTATAGATCCTAAAGAAAAAATAATTAGAGCTACATGTATTGATCTGGAGGGATATCCATGATCTAGTAAGTGAAAAGGGCAGATTTTAAAGCAGTGTGTGTATTGGGATTTAAATTCATTTTGGTAACAACAACAACAGCAACAAAACGGGGATAAAGGGTTGAGAATCTGGATAGGAGGGTATGTGTTTGTGTATTTGTGAATAAACATAGATTGGTGTGAATGGACCCTGTTGCACTACTAGCCTTAGTTACCTCTGAAGATTAAGACCGGAGAGGAGAAAAATGATGAATTTTAAACATCTTGTAACATTTGATGTATAAAAATAAACATGCAGTACAGCAGATCCTTGAATAATATTTCATTCAACAGTGTTGTATTAGTACAAATAAGTAGTAACGTAAGTCTAATTTATATCAATTAGCCTATGGTAAATTGGTTTTGTTATTATGTTGTTTGGGTTAAATTCACAGAATCCCTTAGTAATACTAAGTGAGGACTTACTGTATTTTTTTTTTTTTTTTACTTTTTAATTCATGAAATAAGTCCCAGTACAATGAGGCCATGATAAGCCCTCGAATTTTCAAAAAAATACTGTACACCAATGCTTCACAAACTTTGGTGCGCACAAGGAACCCCCAGAGGTTTGTTAAAAGAAAGGTTGCCAGGCCTTTGAGTTTGTGACTGAGCGGATCTGGGATCGGCTAGAGAATACGCATTTTAACAAACTCTCAGGAGATGCTGCTGCTGTGGATCCACGGCCCTGACTGAGTATAGTGCTGCAGGACATCCCTGAGGAAAGGGATGTCAAGGAGCGCTTCAAGGGGACCCGAGAAGGGCCAAGACTAGAACGGTTTTTAAGTGTGACGCTTGAGTAGCATCAGTGATGGGAAAAACGGACTCATTCTGTTCAGTGGTATTTAACCACCTCCTCAGAACATCCTTTGTGTGCTGATCAGAGACATTATGTGTGTGGCTACTGTTGGTTATTCACATTTGCAGCCTTACTGTGTCTTTCTCCAGCCCGATTGCTCCATATTCTCATGGTAGACAGTTGGCTCACTGCAGGCTGTTTGAAACAAAGCTTTGTCTCTATGGAATTTGGAAATACCGAGGGCATCCTGAGAGGCAGCCGCATGCCTGCGTCCACGTGAGAGAGATCAGCCATGGGGTGAAAGGTCTGTGAGAGCTGCCATGTGATAGGGGAACACAGTGCCATTCAGGTTTTATTCTTATAGATGGCTTGTTTGGTGGGGCAGATGGCAATAAAATAAAGCCAGTAAAATGAAGACCTAGAATTGGGGAGGGAGTCGTTGCGAGTTTCAGGAAGGAACCGGAGGGACCAGCCAGATCATTGGGAATTCCCTCAATGCACTATGCTTTCTCATCTCTAGGCGGCTGCATAGTCATAGCAAGTGGTTCAGACCATGGGCTTTGACATCAGATACACTTGATTTTGAATCCCAGCTCTGCCACTGCTTAGATCCTGAGCAAAGTACTTACCATTGTGGGGCTCTAGGTCCCCCACATGTAAAAAGGGGACAATAATATCTGCCATAGAGCATTGTCATTAGCATTCAAGGAGATAATGTTATATGTAAACAGCCTAGTATTTTTTATTGTTATTATCATCACAACTAAAATTAGTATTTCTTGGATTATAAGATACATATTTAAAATTTTAATATCTTTGAAATCAGGAAGCAGCTTGTTATTATTCAGTCAGCTGTTGTGATATAATTGTCATGGTCTGTGGATCAAATTTTGCAGAATGGGCATCAGCAGTGTATAAGAAAATCCCAGAAACTAGTGGAGCTCTCGTTAAGAAATGCAGCATCACTGATTCTCTAGGTGGCCTAGACTCAGAGGTGACCGTGTGGTGCAAAACATGGATAGTGAGGTCTAGGAGTTGAAAAGTGATGAAGGAGAGTTGAATTCTCCGTGGGTAAAGAAGTTTTAGGAATGCCATCACTATATCATACAAGGTTCCAGCAGGGACCAGATAATATATTCACAGTGGGGAATTGAGTATAGTTTAATAAAGGAGCAATTTACAAATGTGTAGTCAGTGTTTAGGACAACCAGTAAAGGAGAGTGGAGTACCTCTAGATAAGAAGAACATGGCGCAGTTCTTTGCTTGAAGTCCAAGGGGAGGGAGTAAACCCTTGAGAAGGGTGACTGGTAGGAGCTGTGTGTGGTTTTGACAGAGGAAAGGATCTGGATGAGAGGGAGCTGGGAGAACAATACTCCACCCTTACAGACCTTCACTCTCTCATCTCCCTCTTGGAGCTCTACATTTGTTGAGTTGACTGGAATCCAAATGTTGAGGAGCCCTTTTGTAAAGACTGTGCAGTTCTACCTCCCAGAACCTAGAGCAGGATTGCATACACAGAGAAGGAATTGGAGGGTCAAGCGGTGGATACTCACAGACTAGCCAATATGTTGCTTCTATTTTTCTTTTCATGAATGTCATATATGATTTAAAAATTCCTCTAAATATATCTGAAAGATCTCTTTCAGGAGGTATAAAATAAGTTATAGAAATCAAGCTCCTATATAGCTGTGGGATTTCCAAAGCCTGATAAGGCTCACAAAATCTGATCTTAAATCACACTCTCAAATCAATTCCAGGTAGATAGATCATAGATCTAAAAGGAAAATGGTAAAAAATGTAGCTTTTAGGAACAAAGATTGGAAACTATTTTCTTAATTTTGGATAAGCAAAGATTTCTTTAACAAGATGCAAACAACAATAACAATAAATGGAAACATTGGTAAACTGAACATTAAAAATAAGAACTTTGATTTACCAGGAAGGATTACTATGAGAGTGAAAAGGAAAGCCACAGAGTGAGACAAGTTACATGCAACACGTATGACTTATGGGCAGAATATAAAGAATCCTATAAAACAACGGATCAGGCCAACAATCCAATAAAAATTGGTATATGACTTCAGCAAGTGGCCAATCAACATATTATATGAAGTTCACCTTAGTAATCCTGAAAATACAAGTTAAATTTATAACAAAATAGGACAAATTCACAAAATAGCTAAAATTAAAAAGATGGACAAGCTTGAGCAAGAATGTGGCACTATGAGAACTCTTATACATTACTAGCAAAATAAAACTTTGGAAAACTGGCACACATAGTAATATTGAATGAAAACATACTGTATGATCCCATAATCCCATTGCTAAATATATACCCGACAGAAAAGTACATATAGTCTCAAAAGACCTGAACAGAATTGTCCATAGCAGGAGGATTCATAATGCCCCCAAACTGGAAATAAATCTGATGTCTACCAATAGGTGAATACTACTAAGCAATTAAATGAATGAACTACAGCCACTTGAATGAATACATTTATATTAAAAATCACACAAAATTGTTCTATGTTGTTAGAATCAGGATAATAGTAATATTTGAGGAGGATAAAGGGGGAAGTGATTGGTGGGGGAATGAAGGGCTCATGTGATAATTGGCAAAGTTCTGTGTTTTGACTTGGGTAATGAGTGTACTCACTTTGGGTTAATTGAGCTATACACATTATTTGCACATTCTTTATGGTTCATAATTCAATAAGGTTTAAAAACAAATGGCTTTGTAACAGCTCAGAGAAATTAGATATAAGAAGACACCAGGTAAAATATGACTTGGGAAGCAGAAAGTATGGGATTGATGCAAATGACTGAGATTCTATTTTAACCCTGAAGCATTGACTGTAATAGATCATCATGTGCTGCCTCCCAACCCAAATGTGGAAAATCATGTCCCAAAAAGAAATTGTGAAGACTTTAAATGTCACTCTATCATTCCTGCCCCTTTCTAAGTAGGCCGAAATTAAAGCTGTATTAAAAAGGGAATTCATTTACTGGTAATACGACTTAAATTGACTGGCTTATCTGTTGAAGCCAGAGCTACATTTCACAGCCCCTCATATACCAGCAGGCGCACCTCTAACACGTTGTTCATTGCCATCCCCAAGGTCTAAAGAGCCCGCACATGAACAGAACAAATCCATAATACAAACTATGGGTAGGGATAATTTAAAAATCAATGGACCAAAATTATGTATTTTTATCAATTTCTAACTAATGTTCTATACCTAACAGTATGATTTAAGAAAGTCACCTGTGTGACAAAACCCATCAACATTCCTGTTAGTCCAGTGCAACCTCCCTTTCTTCAGGACACCTAGCATCTCTCAGCAGAATTTAACAGTCGCAGCAATGCGAAGGGCAACACGTCCGAAACTCTGAATACCAACCAGAGTCTTGTCACGATTCCACCCAGTCAGCCTCTCACATACTGATAAGAATTTTCTCATCTGCTTAAACCTGCATCAGACCACAGTCTGCCTAGCACACTTAAATAAACCAGCCAGTAGAATAAATGAAGATATTCTGGGGAATGTGCCATCTGAGTCTTGATCTTTGGAAATTGCAGGCCATTCTCCGGGTCAACAATCATCTCCCGAATGCCCTCTTTACCCAGGGCCAGGCTGGATGCTGCTGTTAGAAAGGAAAATGAGACTCAGTCCTTGCCTGGAGAGTTCATGGTCATTCATTTGTTCTAGATAATTCTGAAATTATATCTAAGCAAATTGAATAAAGCTAAAATCATCTTCACTTTATCATGTCCCAATGTTTGAATAAATGTTCTTTCAGTAATAGGCAAGCACTGCTGTAGACTGAATGTTTCCCTCCAAAATTCGCATTTTGAAATCCTAAACCCCAATGTGAAGGTATTTGGTGGGGCCTTTGGGAAGTAATTAGGTCATGAAGGCAGAGCCCTCTTGGATGGGATGCGAGCCCTTATGAAATAGGCCCCAGAAAGGGAGGTGTGGGGAGGGCAGAGGGTCAAGGGAGAAAAGGGTGACCTTGGGGTGGTGAATACACAATACAGTGTACAGATGATGTGTTTTAGAATTGTGCACCTGAAACATGTATGATTTTGTTGACAACTGTCACCCCAATAAATTCAAATAAAATTAAAAGATAAAGTAAAAAGGGCCTCAGATAGCTCCCTTGCGCCTTCTGTCTTGTGAGGACAGAGCAAGAAGAGGGGCATCTATGAACCAGGAAGTGGACTTTCACTAGACTGAATCTGCCAGTACCTTGATCTTAGATCCAAAGTACTGAAGAGACTAAAATTCCCTGAGGCAATTTCGGTGCTGAGGCTGATTTTGCACAGAAGAACTTTGCTCTAAAAGCATTTCCTTTTGAGTTGTCTCTCTATTTCAAAATTGCTGCAGTGGAACACAGCACGAAGCTTCAGTACAGTGGACTCTTGGGTCCAGTCAACCAGCCACTTGGGAACGGCCCCCCAGACAGCCAGGAGGGTCTCTGGGGCTGAGTGCTCAGCGGAGAGGCCACTTTGTTGATGGCAGGCACAGTGATTCCTTTGCCGACACAATTCCCTTCCCTGAGAATTACAACCACCCAATTGCTTTGCCCACTGAGAGCTGTTTTAACAAGCTGTGCCTGTCAACCAGCAAAGCACAGCAAAATGCAGTGTGTCCACATTTTGAAAAGGTATAGATTTAGTTTCCTGTGATTGAAAGGGGTCAAGGGTGATGTGAAGAAACCACCATACTGGCCAATCTACCTGTATATCAGAGGTGGTTACTTCACTACTTATCCAGTCTTCTGATAGAGCTGAGATTCATCAATCATCTATCAGAGAGCATGGTATTGGCCTTCTGGACACTGTGTTAGATAGAGAGAGGCTTTCAGAAGCCACCATTTCTATGCATTTCATTTCTGTTTAGACAGCAAAATAACAAGTTTCCAGTGTGAGGTTCCATAGCTGCAGAGACACTGATGTCTTGATTTACACATGCATAGAACTAGACTGACTGTTGCTATGAAGATGTTAATTAGTGTTATAACTGTTCTTTTATTTGCGTAGACTATTAATTTAACTCTCTTCTTGGGAATGGCCAGATTTGGGAAGTAGGAGTGAGAGAACTACCTAAGATAAACATATTTTAAAGGGTTTTCCCCTCAGTTACCCTTCTGATACTGAATCTCCTCCATGTTGTCTAGACGGAAGTCTTTCTACTTCTGCCACTGCAAAATCTGAAGAGAAAGCAGAATACAGGAAATACTGCTGAGATCTGCCTATTTGGAACAGAAGCTACTGGAGCCATAAACTGGTGAGAACACTTAAATGTTAATTTTGACAAACTTCTGAAAGCTGAGGGCAGACTAACTTGAGAATGAGAAACTGTGGACCCCACTCTTTATGTGGGCTTTATCTCAAGAACCTCATCAGCTTCTCAAGGTGAAGATCAGAAAAAAATCCCCTTGTGAATCTGTCCATGGTAGGAAAAGCATAGTTATGAAATATACCCAGAGCACTCTCCATAATATCCTCCAGGGGAAACATTTTGCCTGAGCCTTTCCAGCTGGGGAAGGGCATTCCTCCCATTCCACCTCTCCCTAGTCTTCCTATTTTACCTAAGGGAAAAACAACCAACCAACCAAACAAACAAACAAACAAATAAGCATCCAGAAACAGTAACCATAGTTCATAGAGATCAGGCCTTGGAGGAAATATATTGGAAATGCAATGGCCAGGAAAAGGATTAGGGGGCTGGAAGAAATGCTTGTGAAGGTCACACTCCAGAAACATAAGCCCACTAGGAGATTTAATCTGAAGGCTATAGAATACTACCTCATCTCCATACCCTATGATTATACCAATAGGGTTTCAGTATAACAATGATAGATTGCAACTGAAAGAGTTGCAAGTTGTGGACCAACTCTTAGGAGGAATATTTAGGGGAGACAAAAGCAAGGAATCAGAGGGATTTGAAGCCTCTTGTACCTATCACTACAACAAGCATGAAGCATAGCTCATATTTAACCAGATTAACATAAACACTCATTCTAAGGCCCATTTACCTCGGTTCGGTGGTTGGCAAACTCATTAGTCAACCGAGCGGCAAACCGAGGCGTGGTTTGTGAGCTGCAGCTTGCCAACCACTGCCTCAGTTCATGTTAAATAAAACATGTCTGTATTCAACAAAAATTACAAGGCATGTCAAAGGCAAGAAAAAAGATAGACTAAAGAGATAAAGTAGTCATCAGAACCAGACTCAGATATGACATAGAAGTGGCAATTATTAGACAATCAATTTAAAATAACTATGGTTAATGTGTTAAGAGCTCAATAGATAAAGTAGACAACATGCAAGAACAGATGGGTAATGTAAATAGAATGATAGAAAGTCTAATAAAGAGTTAAAAGGAAATGCCTAACATAAAAACTATAACACAAATGAAGAATGTCTTTGATGGGCTCACTAGTAGACTTGATATGGCAGATGAAAAAAATCCAGGAGCTTGAATATAGGTTGACAGAAACTTTCCAAAGTGAAATGTAAAGAGAAAAAAGCCAAACAGAACATTTAAGAACCGTGGGACAATATCAAAAGGTATAATATACATGTCATTGGGATACTTGAAGAAGAAGAAAGAGAAAAGAGAACGGAAGAAATGTTTTTAACTAATAATGGCTGATAATTTTCAATCTTAAGAAAAGGCACCAAGTACCCAGCTAGCATGGCTCAGTGGTTAAGTGCCGACCTGTAGAGGTCCCCCTGAGAAAGCACATGGGCATTTCTTTAAATTGTCAGCTGAACCCAAGGCGACAGGCAAAGCCGTGTCTTGGTTACACATATTACCAAAAAGGCAGATGTGTTATCAGCATTGACTCTTGCCTTCGCCCAGGTGTAGGGAAGTGGGTTTTGATATATAAATCCAGGCAAGCCCCAGGAATGATCGGGCTTACTCAAGAATGCAAATAATCTCCTTTGTCTTAACTTTTGGTGAAACTTCCTGGCATTTGGGGATATAAAATAAACATGCTCTGGGTCATTGTCTCTCCCGCAGAAGAGGGCAGCGATTCCACCCGGTTCCCAGCTTTTTCTTTCTGTGTTGTGTCTTGTCTCTTTCTTTCTTTTATTTCTCAACCCCCAGCCACCTCTACTCAGGAATTGGACCTGCTCTCTAGCCATGTTGGACATGGAAAAGAGAGAGAATAGTTACACCAACCTATGAACCAGAATGTCACCATTCGATTCCAGTCCCATGCTCAGATTGCAGGTTCTATCCCCAGTATGGGGTGTGCAGGAGGCAGTTGATCAATGGTTCTTTCTCATCATTGATACTTTTATCTTTCTCTCCTCTCTTCTTCTCTGAAATCAATAACAATATATATTTTAAAACTTTATGCAATACTTCTTGTTAAACAGACAGTTTTAACCTCTATATCCTTCTTGCCAAACCCACAAAAACCATAATGCATGGCTCGATTAAAAGGTGGTCAACCCACAAGGACAAAATGAACAGGAAAGGGGCCATCTGCAGTGTACACCTCAGAAAGTGACGGAAAGCTGTGGTAACTCTGGTGTGCACTGCAGAACCCCCAGAGGCCCAGGAGCAGAGGCCTCTGGACTTCTCAGCAGCAATAACAGGAGCCAGAAGGTCATGGCTGGAATACCTTCAAGACTCTAAAGGAGAACATTTCCAACCTAAAATTCCCTCCTCAGATTACCAATTAAATGTGAAGGAAGAATAATGATATTTCCAAAAACCAAATATGTCAAAATTGTCTTGCATTTATTCACAATTTAAGGGAAAATGTGCTACACCAAATGAGGGAGAAACATTTTCTAACAATGAAGACATTCTGGACCTCCTCCTTCCACTCCACCTCCCCACTGCTCAACTTCCACCACTACCAGTACTAATTGAGGATTGTTTTTATTTCTCTGTCTGCAAACTAAGATTCCACTGGATTTTGGCAGTCACGTCATACTCCCAGAACCAATGTTCAACCAAGATTAAGGTGACCAGATTGTCCAGGTGTTGGCGGGACAGTCCTGATTTCTAACAATTTTTCCCTCGTCCCATGGTGCTTTAAAAAAAATCCTGATTTTTGGAAAGATTGGAAAAACATTAGAAAGATTCTAATGTTTAAAATCAGGACTTTTTTAAAATGCCGAGGGACACGGGAAAAATTGTTAGAAATCAGGACTGTCCCGCCAACACCTGGACGATCTGGTCACTTTTAACCAAGTCTTTTCACACCTGCTACTGCTAAACCATACTCCCCCATCCTTCTCACCCCCCCCCAAAAAAAAAAAAAACATGCACACCAGGTACCTGCATTTAATTATCTCAAACTTGGAGATTTCTATCAATAAGTTCCCCAGAATGTACTGTAAGTCTTACCTTGTTTTATCTAAGTGCTTGTTTTATCTTTGATCTTCTATTACTGTTCAAATCCATCTGGCTAGATTTGTCCCATTTCTCAGCTTGTCCTGATCTTTATGGCTCCTCATTCTGTCACCATTGCATTTGCGATCCTTTCCAGACTACTGTCATCACAAATCACAGCAATGTGCCCTCTCAACTTTCAGCAAAGACATGGATACAAATGGCAAACCAGCCAGGGCCACATCATTCAGGAGTTCATCAATCATTGCCAACAGCTCTTCTATCGGTTATGAATTTCTCTAACTCTCATGTGAGATGCTCCTGAAGATAGAATCATATAATAATAATAATAAGAATAATATAGTAATAATGTGATTAATATGGGGTAGGTGGTTTCTCTGCCCCTGAGGCAACTTATGAAGAGTGCAATTTTAATCCGAAACAAGTAAATAAATCCTTTGGATAAGGTGAGCAGTGGATTCCTTCTCTCAGCCTCAGTTTAAGAAAACTGGCTACAGAAAGAAAAAAAAGTAGAGAAGCAGTTCCATTTTAAAGAAGATCTAAAGCAAACATTGTCTCTAGGTACAATTATTCTTAAAACCCTTTAGGAAGGAACCTCATGGGAGACCATCCCAGTCTCTGATTAAGATGACTAATACAGTTTTTCTTTCAGCATTGGAGCAGATGGCTGTCTCTTTAGTTGAGCATCAATGAAGTAATTGATTCAATTTCAGTGGCCATCGTTTTTAAAAAATACACATCTTTTTGCCAAAACCGGTTTGGCTCAGTGGTAGAGCGTCGGTCTGCAGACTGAAAGGTCCCAGGTTCGATTCCTGTCAAGGGCATGTACATTGGTTGCGGGCACATCCCTGTTAGCGGGTGTGCAAGAGGCAGCTGGTCGATGTTTCTCTCTCATCAACGTTTCTAGCTCTCTTTCTCTCTCCCTTCCTCTCTGTAAAAAAATCAATAAAATATATTAAAAAATAATACACATCCTTTAAATACTAAGACCACACTCTATAGCAAGATGCCTTCACTGTTAGAGAAGGAAGTAAAAGCACTGAGAGAATAGCAGGCTTTTGTCTCATCCTGCTCCTGGTACACACACTCAATGAGTGGACTAGATGGAAAGATTACAGTTTCTGTCTCTTAGTATCTCTCTCTCTCCCTCCCTCCCTCTTTCTTTTGTTCTCTCCCTCGCTCTTGCTCTCACTCCAATTTTTCAGAGTAGAATTTGCTTCAGTTAAATATTAGTATTGATGGCTGTTTAATAACATCGCATTTATTTTTTTTTAGAGAGGAAGGGAGAGGGATAGAGAGTTAGAAACATCAATGAGAGAGAAACATCCATTAGCTGCCTCTTACACACCCCCTACTGGGGATGTGCCCGCAACCAAGATACATGCCCTTGACCGGAATCGAACCTGGGACCTTTCAGTCCGCAGGCCGATGCTCTACCCACTGAACCAAACCGGTTTTGGCAAGTAGCACATTTAGACCAAGAAATCAAGAGTGTACAGATTTCTGAAACCCGAGGTTAGAAAGATAAGGTATTTTGAGGGGAACAGTTCCTCAAAATAAGGTCAGTTGCTTTATAATCTGTTCTCTTAGGGGATTCAGGGCTTCCTATTCAGCAACAGGGTAAGTATCCAATGTAACCCAGGTTTGCTACAGTTTTATTGCATGTCTATCTTGGGGAATTATTGGAGCCTAGACATGCCCCTTGTAGTTACTATTCATCATTGCCCCTGTGCCTCATAAAATTCAAAAGAAGTGAGGTCAATAGGAAGCTGGCCTTTGGAGTCCCCTAATATAAAAAATGCAAAGGAGCCTGGCCAGTGTGGCTCACTGATTGAGCGTCAACCCATAAACCAGGAGGTCATGGTTTGATTCCCGCTGGGGGCACATACCTGGGTTTTGGGCTCAATTCCCAGTAGGGGGCATGTAGGAGGCAGCCAATCGATGGTTCTTTCTCATCATTGATGTTTAATATGCCTTTCTCCCTCTCTCTTTCTCTCTCTGAAATCAATAAAGAGAAAAGAAAAAACATTAAAAAAAATGCCAAGAATGCCGAAACCGGTGTAGCTCAGTGGATAGAGTGTCAGCCTGCGGATTCAAGGGTCCCGGGTTAGATTCCGGTCAGGGGCATGTACCTTGGTTGCAGCCACATCCGCAGTGGGGGATGTGCAGGAGGCAGCTGATCCATGATTCTCTCTCATCGATGTTTCTAACGCTCTATCCCTCTCTCTTCCTCTCTGTAAAAAATCAATAAAATATATATATTTTTAAAAAATGACAAGGAGCCCTGGCCAGGTAGCTCAGTTGGTTAAAGCATTGTCTCCATACTCCAAGATTGTGGGTTCCATCCTAGTCAAGGCAACCAATGCATAAATAAGTGAAACAACAAATAAATGTTTCTCTCTCTCTCTCTCTCTCTCTCTCTCTCTCTCTCTCTCTCTCACACACACACACACACACACACACACACACAAATAAAAATAAAAATGCCAAGGAGATTGGCCTCCATTTCCTCTCCTGGACAGCTATCTGTAGACAGAAAGAGCACTCACCTGCCAAAAGCAAACGAGGGGTGTGTTGCAGGGGGTGGCCCTTAGTGCTACATATGTGTCCCTGTCAGATGTACTTGGCAAACTGTGAAAGAGATGTGCACAACTGTAGCGTCCATGAGTATGTAAGGTTGAAAACTTAACTACGGAATTTCTAGAAGGTTTCCAGACCCCACCATTATCCTTATCTTGAGAGAGAGAGAGAGAGAGAGAGAGAGAGAGAGAGAGAGAGAGAGAAAGAGATTGTTGGTTGGTCTTTCAACATACTCATCGCCACAGGAAGAGGATAACCTTTGAAATCCAGGGCTCCCTTTGGGTCAGAGCCTGAGCCAAATATAAATGTGTGAAATAGTAATGCAGCCTTCAGATTCCTGCACGGGCAACATTCCCAGTGACAGGTGCATGCCATTGAGAAAACAATGCCTGTCTCTGAGTGAAAAACATGGACTCACGTGGTCTTTGGCTTCATGTCGAAAGCACATAGGCTCAGCAATTTACAGAATTAAATGAGTGCTCATACTCAAGAGCTTTTAGTAGAAATGGAACAATTAAATGACCAATATATCAGTGGAGCGTTTAAAAAATCTTACTTGTAATTCAATTTGACCTATTTAGAAAAATTTATTTAGCAGATAAATTGTGTCCTGAAACCGGACAGAAGAATAAAATAAAACCACACTTGTGATTTCTCACATTAACTTCTTTTAAATATTTAAACCATGGTAATAGACTTTGTACCGAAATCCAGAAATACACGTTAAATATAGCCAGGGCCACTGTTTAATTTAGTGGCTTCCAGGACTTATTGATCTCATAGTATCAAAATAAATTTTTTTTCTTTGCCTCAAGGCACTTAATTTTCCATTACAGGAGACCAGTTACCCAGATTGACTGTAGAGAGCTTTAAGGCTGAATTAAAATTGTGCCAAGTAAACAATTGTGTCATTTATATTTGTTAGAGGAGGTTACCACCCGGCTTATCCTGCTTGTGCTTTAGGGACCCAAAGTCATAGGGCAATTTTTCTAGCGGAAGTTTTTAATCAAACTGTCATCTGTTGTCCAAGCCCTCTTGTTGAAACATGGCATTTCTGACCCTGGGAGCTTATGGGAATTTGAAAGGGAATATAAATTTGTTTTTTTTTTGTTTTTTTGTTTTTCTGAGTGTCCTTATTGGTTGACCAAAAAGGAAAAAAAAATAACTTTGCAAGTATTCACAGATTAAAACAGGAAGCTTTGAAGGACCCTTGTCCCCATAAATAGCAGAGTACGACGTAAATCAATAAAAACCTCTTGAAAATCACTCATCTTATTCACCAATAGAGCTCCAGTCGAAGGACCACGGCCAAAAATGACTGACCACCCAGCCCATCCATGTGCCAGGCTCTGCTAATGCTGAATCGTACTGTCACTCAATCCACATTAACTCTACAAGCGTGTTTTATTGCTTCCATTTTATATTCAAGGAAATTGAGGAGGAGTGTACCCACGGATGTGGGTACAGAGCCTAACTGAGGTCAGTGGGATGACGGCAGCATTTGTGTCCACCCTATTTCTTCTGGAACATCCCACCGGCACATAGGAAGAGCCTCGCCTCACCCCGGACCCAGGGACTATGAAACCCAGACAATGGGCTGGATAAACAAAATTTCTATTTTCGAATCCCATAACTTGTTTTGCTCTCCAAGGATGTCCTTGTTCCTTCTATTGGTGTTGAAGAGACAGGCCTTGCCTGAGCAGACAGGCTGGGCTGCTTCTGTTCAGATGATGTGTTTTTTACATGTGTGCTACATGTAGGGAAACGGAAAGGAAGCATAAACTGCGAAAAGCATTTAAGCTACCTTCTCTGCTTTTAAAGTCTTTCCAGACCAGACCCAGACGCCTGTCTTTGCAATGACAGTGGGTGTGAGCCACCTTTTGGTGTCTTGGATTCAGCAGTCAGAGAGCTGTGAGGCTTTTCCATTTGGTTTTCCCCTCCCCTCTTTTTCCTTCCTGGATAGGACACGAGCCATTTCCTCTTTATTCTGTACAAATCTGCACTCTCTTCACAAGCCATGCTCCGGCTGTGCACTTATAACTGGCTTTAGGAACTCACCTGGTTGGTGGAGCAGCTGCTTACTTTATTTGGCAGAAGTGGGAAGCAGCGATGGGCGCTTTGCTCAGAGATTCATTTTACATGCTACTTAGAGAGCAGCTCAGGATTTAAGCTGGTTAAACTCTTGCGCAGGGCATGGTGTAGCACTTTTTAGCCAAGGCAGATTGAGGATAGTTTCGGCAGGAGGCAAAAATCATGTTCCAGCCTCAGGCCATTCCAAGTCAGTGGAAGAACTCGGTCCTATACTTTGTGCAAAACAGTTACATACTCGGCGTCTCTTCATCTGTTTAAACTTGCAGCTGAGAGCTGGGATACGGATACACTCCAGAGAGTTTATTTTTCTGCCTTCTGTCATCTTTCCATGTTTTTCCAGCTTAGAAGGAACTTCAGGGCTCATCGAGTCCAAACCCTGGACTTTGCTCAGAGAGAAGAGTGTCTCTGGTTATAGACTTCCATTGTCAGCCCTCATCTGGGAGAGGAGGTTTGAGCTCTGAGCACCAGCTTGACCATCAAGGATGCACCTGCTAGAATAAATAATTCTAAAATTTATATGGAACCACAAAAGACTCCAAATAGCTTAAACAATCTAGAGATAGAAGAATAAAGCTGGAGGTATCATGCTCCCTGATTTCAAATTATACTGCTAAGCTAT
This sequence comes from Vespertilio murinus, assembly GCA_963924515.1. NCBI lineage: Eukaryota > Metazoa > Chordata > Mammalia > Chiroptera > Vespertilionidae > Vespertilio > Vespertilio murinus. The sequence goes on along the minus strand of OZ004712.1, from coordinate 10,824,053 downwards.
AGAGCTATAGTAATCAAAAGGCATGGTATTGACATAAAAACAGGCACACATCAATAAACCAGAATTGACAGAAATAAACCCACACATATATGGACACTTATTTTATGAAGAAATAGCCAAGAACATAGAATGGAGGAAGAGCAGTCTTTTTAATGAGTTGTATTGTGAAAACTGTACTGCCATATGAAAAATAATAAAACTAGACCATTATCTTATACCACACATTAAAATGAACTCAAAATGGATTAAAGACTTGAATATAAGACCTGAAGCCACAATCTAGAAAAAACGTAGGTGGTAAACTCCTTGACATTGGTCTAAATGATAAATTTTTATATGATTCCAGAGGCAAGGGAAACAAAATGGGGAAAAACAACAACAAACTAAAACAGATGAGACTGCACCAAACTAAAAAGCTCTGCACAGCCAAGGAAATCATCAACAAAACAGAGATGCAGCCTAGTGAAGGGGAGAAGATATTTGTAAATCCTACATCTCATAAGGAGTTAATACCCAAACTATACTACTTTAAAAACTCACACAACTTAACAACATGAGAACAGACACAATTTAAAAATAGGCAGAAGCTCTAAATAGACACTTTCCCAAAGAAGATATATAGTTGGCCACCGGGCATATGAGAAGGAGTGCAGCATCACTAATCATCAGGGAAATACAAATCAAAACCACAACGAGATATCATCTTACATCTATTAGAAAGGCCATTATTCAAAAACACACAAGAAATAACAAATATTGGACAGATGCGGAGAAAAGGGAACACTCATACACTGTTGGTGGGATTAAAAACTGGTGCAGCCACTTTGGAAAACTGTGGAGATTCTTTAAAAAACTAAATATAGAATTACCATAGGACCCAGCTCTCCCACTTCTGAGTATTTTCCTGAAGAATATAAAGTATTAATTCAAGATATATATGCACCCCTATGTTCATTGCAGCATTATTTACAATAGTCAAGATATAGAAACAAATGTGCATCAATAGATGAATAGATAAAGATTACATGGTATATATACACAATGGAATGTAACACACACACATGCACACACACACACACACACACACACACACACACACAGAGTAAAATCTTGTCATTTGGGATAACATAGATTGACCTGGAGGTTCTTGTGCCAAGTTAAACAAGTCAGACAGAGAAAGACAAATGCTGTATCGCTTCCCTCAAATATAGAATCTAAAGAACAAAAATAAAAACAAAAGAGCAAATAAGACAAAACAAAAACCAACGTAGATGCAGAAAACAGACTGATAGTTAACCAGAGGGGAAGGGGATTGGAGGGTGGGCAGAATAGGTGGAGAGAGTCAACCTAATGGTGAAGGATGATAGTTAGATTTCTGGTGATGGACACTTTGTAGTGTAGGAAGATGACAAATTACAAGGTGAACACTTGAAACTTATATAATGTTGTATACCAATTTTACATCAATAAAAAAAGGTGAAAAAAGCATGCCTTCTACTGAAGTCCTTGGATCTACCAACATTTCCTGAAGCATTTGCCATTGCTTACTGTTAAGGATAGGAAGAGGAGTATGACCCACTTCCTTTATTTCTCTGAGAAAGGAGATGGTGGGGTATAATTTAGCCCAGGGGTTGCAGATTGTGGCCAATGGGCTAAATCCCTTTGGAACACAGCCATGCTCATTGGTTTATGTATGTCTATGGCTGCTTTCACGCTATATGGCAGGACTGACCATTGGTGACAAGAGGCTGTATGGCTTACAAAGTTGAAAATATTTAAGTTCTGATCCTTGATAGAAAAATTTTGCTGACACCTGATTTAATCTCTTTTCCCTTGGGTTTTCGTTAAGAGCAGTGTTTAGAAACTAGTGGCTGATAAACAAGTTCGAATAGGCAAGCACGATGTTTTAAACAGCAGGTCTGAATATTACTAGAGGAGCTTCTAGAGATCCAAATCTCCTGTTTTCCTAATCCAGCCTCCTTCACTTTTAGGCTATCTCTGTGGCTCCAGAAGGCATTTGAGATTGAGACTCTTGATTCAGAGCAAGACCACTTGAGATGGAGAGAATGAGAAATGGTTCATCTTCACTCAACTTTAATGGTGAGCCTTGACACAGGCCAAATCTTCAGGTACTGATGGGGTTCCAAAGGGGAGGATTGCGGAGTCTATTATAACTCTCTTCATTCTGGGTGCAGGTATTTTTTTTGACTCTCCCAACCTGGAACAGCGCCCAGCACATAGCGGATCCTCTATAAATACTGTTGAGAGAATCATTGGTGGAGAAGGGCAGGGCAGAACAAATAATTAACGATGCTTCTTAATTAGCCTGTGAAGAAGTTACCTCATTGCATTTCCCATAAATTTTTAAATACTTCTTCTAATGCCACAAAAGTACTTTTTTATTAGGATATTTGCCCAAGCAAGTGAAAAAGTCCCTATGGTTTGAAAAATTAATATAACCAGTTTTATTATCAGCACACAAGTCTCTTGATAGTCACAAAAGAGGAAGCCTAGATTGGGTAGAAGGCAATCCTGGCTGGGTCTTTCACAGGCTACTGGTTGACTTTTAGCTTATGACCTTTGGCTGGTCCAAAGGGTTTTACTTCTATAAAATCCTGATGGTTGAAGAATTGCCATTGCTATCCTGTAGGTAATGTCCTATAGGAATCAATTTGTGTACAATGTATAGAAAGTATAACTTCATATCACAAATGCTAAAACCCAAAGAAGCTATAAGAGATCCCATAGTTACCTCACTGTTGGCTGGCAGTATTCCCACTTGAGCTATGGTAGACAAAGGAGTTCACTCTGTTTAAAATATTACCTTTTATAAATGGTTTTAATACCATTAGCAGCTAACATTTACTAAATGCTAGCTATATAGCAGGAACTATGCTAATTACTCTACATGCAGTATTAATTTAGTCATTGCCACAAACATATGAGGGAGATTGGATTATTATTATTTGAGGCAAGCTCAACGAGACTAATTAAGTTACCTGAATTCATATATATATATATATATATATATATATATATATATATATATATATATTGCAAAGGCAATCTATTTCTAACTCCAAGCTATTTAGCCACTAAACTGCCAATCCAGTAACCTGCCTAAATAGTCCGTTTTCAATCGTGTTTATCACCTTTTCAGTATTGAAATTCTAGATGGAAATACTGGCTGGGCCATATATAAGCCAGTGGCACTATTCAGAGCAGTTCTTAACTTAGGAGTCATGGACAACTTGCATGTTTATAAGCACTTTAAGGACCTATAGATTTTATGCAAAGAGTGTGTGTGTGTGTGTGTGTGTGTGTGTGTGTGTGTGTTAAATGCATGGGTGAGCATTTTTTTTCTGAGGGAATGGCTTTCATTGAAGTCTGTGACCCAATAAAATGCTAAGAACAATTTACTTTCTCAATAATTCAGTTGTTCTTTGATTTACTCAGTTTCCTGAATATCAGCCATGTGGCCAGCACAAAGCAAGGGGATACTAAAATGAGTGATATATAAGGTAGAAGTCCTTTCTGCTGTTTATTCTGCAGTCAAACCAGCATCAGGAGGCCCCTCCTATCTTCCCTCATAATTTAGGGTTCCAGAATCTAACTTATATCATGCATTAATTTATTAATTTAAAGCTAAATTTAAAATTAATAATGCTAAATATGCTCATTAGTTAATTATTTTTTTAAAAAAAGTAGACACCATTTCCCACCAAACAATAAAAGAAGGCTGTGTATTAGCTTTTCATAAATTCTATAAGTATTCAGTCTTCATCTTATTACTTCAGTTTTCTCAAAGAAATCAATCTTTGAAAAAGTTTTAAAATGCCCTACCTAGTTTGGCTCAGTGGATAGACCGTTGCCCTGTGGGCTGAAGGTCCCCGAGTTTGATTTCAGTCAAGGGTACATGCCAGGGTTGCCTGCTTGGTCCCTAGTAGGGGGTGTGCAGGAGGCAGCCAATCAATGATTCTCTCTCATCATTGATGTTTTTCTCTCTTCTTCTCCCTTCTCTGAAATCAATAAAAACATATTTTTAAAAAATTTAGCAATAAGATTCTTTTCATACCAGTTTTATTTTTCAGTACTCTTTTAATGTTACGTGACAGAAATCCAGGCTTAAATAATAACAGGCATTTATTTAGTAACATAGCTGACACACCAGGGCAGATTTTGTTTTAGGAATATGTGAGTCTGGTATTCCAAGAATAATTTCAAGGTTCATTTCTCTCAGCATCTTTTGAATAGGCTCTTGCCCTATGGTCTGAGATAGCCCCAGACCCTTATTCTGCCAACATAGCAAACTCAATGGAAAAATAACCTGCCCCAAACTCACAGCAGTATCTGGATTGGCCTGAGTTAGACATGCTCAGTGCTAAGCCAGCAACTTTAGTAACGATAGCTAAGAACTGCCCAAGGCCAGAATCATGTGCCCACCCTTGGAGCTGGGGTGGGTGAAGAAATTACTCAAATGACATGATATCTTAGAGACTAGAAGGCATCTATTACCTTAAAAGAGGTGAATGGTGCCTCATGGACCAAAACCACAGGTGCCCATCACACCAACATAATGTGCTTTTAGGAAATTGCCTATCAGAACGGTAGTCCTTTACTCGGTGACAAATGTCCTTCACTGTGTGCGAGGCATTGTTCTAGGTGCTAGAGATACAGGTAAACAAAAAGGCAAATATCCTGCCTTCATGGAGATTGCATTCTAGTTAGAAGAGATAGTCAATACGCAAAGCAAATAAATTATATAGTAAGTCAGAGGTGGGAAGCATTGTGGAGAAGCACAAATTAAGAGAGAGGTATAGAGTGTATCAGTGGAGACGGGGAGGTTCAATGTATGCCTGGGTGTCTCTGAACAAAGACTTGGCGTCAGTGAGAGGTGACTATAGAGGTGTCAAAGGGATTAGAGCTCATGCAAAAAGAAACAGCATGTGCAAAGGCCCTGAGATGGAAACATGCCTCGTTTATTCAAGGTTTGGCAAGGAGGCCAGAGGAGCTGAAATTGGGTGAACAGTGGGGAGAGTATTAGAAGCTGAGATCAGAGAGATAATGGCATGCCTTTGGTTTTTCCTTTGGGTGAATGAAAAGCCACTGGAGCCCTGGCCAGTGCGGCTCAGTTGGTCGGAGCATTGTCTCATACACAGAAAGGCAGCAGGTTCAATTCCCGGTCAGGGCACACACCTAGGTTCAGGTTTGATCCCCAGACAGGGCAGGAGTGGGAGGCAACCAACTGATGTTTCTCTTTCACATCAATGTTGTTGTTTTTTTTTCTCTCTCTCCCATCCTTCCCTTCTCTCTAAAAAATTCAATGAATTTATTGTTGGTGAGTATTAAAAAATTAAGCCATTGGGACATTTTAAGCAGTTAAACTTCTCCAATAGGATCACTCTGAATGCTGTGTTGAGAAAAGGCAGAGCATGGAGCCAGGGCAGAATCAGGGAAACCAGTTTAGAGGATTTGGCAAAATTCCAACTGAGAGATGGTAACTTGGACCAGGACAGAAGCAGTGCAGGTGGTAAATGATGATCAGATTTTGTGCTTATACTAAAAGCACAGCTACCAGTTTATGCTTTCTGATTTCTATGTGGTAGAAGAGAAAGGAGAGAGGTCAAGCTCAGGTCCAAGATTTTGAAGGATGGATATTAATTACTAGGAAACTTGAAGAAGGAGAAGATTAGGAAATAACGGAGAAGATTTGAAAAAATCATTGAACCCTACCAAACAATATACAAATTCATTTTTAAATCCCCAACATTTTCATTCCTGACCAAGAAGGCTGAAACTAGTCATGTGCTAGATGTTGTGAGTAAAGCAAAGCAAAACAAGACAAAATGCACAAAAACAAAACACACACACACACACACACACACACACACACACACACACACACACACAAATGCCCTGGGTTACAGGCTGTTTGAGAAGACAAGGTGTACCCACAGAGAACTTTAAGTAATTGTAGAAAATTTCAACAACCATTGAAACAGTGATACAAAATATTTTGCATTTGAAATAATTCTGTAACACAGTCTTGTAGGAGTTCAGGTAAGGAAGGTTCAATTTTTCTGATGAAGACAAAGAAAACGTAATTGAGGGGGTTGGCGACTGAAGGAAGAATTGGACTTGGATGGGTGGAGAGGATGGCCTGTAAATTTTCTTTGGTGTGTGTGTGTGTGTGTGTGTGTGTGTGTGTGTGTGTGTGTGAGAGAGAGAGAGAGAGAGAGAGAGAGAGAGAGAGAGAGAGAGACTTGGCTGATTTTATTTGTGAACAGACTGTATAGATGGGCTTCTCCCTGGTGGCTGCTTGTGGGAATCACCTGGGAAGGTTGCTTTAAACATGATTCTCATTTAATCCAAACGGGATGAGTCCTGTGCATCATGCATTCTGAAGGCTTCCCAGCGATTCCCATGGCAGCCAGGGGTGAGGCCAGAGAGTAAAGCAGACGTCGGCACACTACAGCGCATGGCCACGTGCAGCGGCTGCCTACCCTGTGCATAAAGTTTACAGGAGCACAGCCATGCCTGTGTGCTTGCACATCGTCTGTGGCTGGTTTCGTGCTGTAACGGTGACACTCAGTTGTTGATATCGGACCCAGAAAGCACTGGCTGACCCCAGGCATGGTGAGAGGGCCATGGGTCCTGGTCTCACACACACTTGGATCTAAATCTGTTTCTACTAATGAGTAGCTGTGTGATTGGCAAGTCACTCAGCGCTCTGAAAGCTGGTTTCTCCACCTGCAAAATACAGATAACAGGAAGAGGATGAGGCTCAAAGAAGATAACCTGGTAAAGACGCTAGCACAGGGCCTGGCATGTGGAAATTTTCCAGTTTTTGTTGTATTCCTTTCTTTCATCTGCTAAACTGACCCAACCTTCCAGAACTTTCCCTCTGCAGAAAACAGAATCCTTTTCCCTCTCTTGCAGCTTTATGATAGCCTTTATGGGATCCATGCCTCCTCACTTGCCCTTCAGGTCAAGCTGGCCTTTACACCCTTCAGTATCTGGGTGCTTTTACTAGTAAGAAGGGATCAAGATGGACCCACTTTATATTATATTTTACTGGGTAACAGAGTTTTTGGTGTGTTCTGGTGTATTTAATGTGTAATATAATAAAAAGGACTTATGTCTCATGTCAAGGGGCAGAGCATAAATGATTATGACAAGGGAAATGGAAGATCAGATGGTGTAACCTCAGCTGACAGCAGAATCAGCATGATTAACGTGCTTGGCCGAAAGAGCCAGCTTTCAAAAGCATCTTCCAGCCTTTCCAAGGAGCTGGGGACATGAGCTGTTTTGTAATGAGGTCTGACCAACTTAGGTTCCTGAGTGTCTCAGGAAATAAGGGACAGTTCTTAATTTTTCAGAAAGATTCGAGAAGAAAGCTACTTGACCAAGGGCAGGGATATGGGAATTGGGTTTGTAGAAGACACACGCACACACCACACACACACACACACACACACACACGCACACGCACACGCACATGCACACACACATATACTATACACAGTTTAGAGAGACTAACAATTTTATACTCAGCTCTGACTGCTGGTTCTATAAACTACTGTCACACGCATGCTATGTTATAAGCATGTAAAGCCATCATCTCCATGTGTGATCTGCTATTTAGAGACGGCTTATACCTGGAAGTGACAGACTCAGGGCTGAGTTAATGACTTTCATGGGATCTAGCTACTTTTGCCTACAAAGGCCCCTTCTTAAAAAACAAAACAACAAACAAAACCCCCCTACCAAATGTAACATGTATGATTACATTGGTTTAAAGATTAATATAATCCAATCTGGATTCTATATTTTTCTGACTATAAAAGAAATTAAAATATTTTCGCAGCCTTTCCCCAGAATACTGTGCCTGTTGTGCCTGATCATTCAAGTCCCACAATGACTCATAATGTGTAGGAGGTGGCCAAGGGTGACACTGACCACAGATGATGTCTTCCTGTCTGTGACTTCGCAACTGTCCTATCCCTAAAACCGTCTCCTGGTCACTGTTGTGTAGCCACTCAGAAATAGTGTCGAGAGAAACAGTAGATTGAAGATGAGGATGATAAAGAGGGTGAGAGTATGGCGTGTCTGTGCTTTGCCACCTGGGAACTGGACTTACCACTCTCCGGGGACAGGTTGGAGCTAAAGACTGAAGAATGTGACCCTCAGACTGTGACGCTGAATACCAGCTGAAAGACAACTTCCTCCCACACCATGACTCAAGCAAGGGAGGCAGCGATCTGGATGTGAGACTGAGCAGTTTGCTGTGTTTTCCTAGCAGGGGTCCACTTCCCAGAATGCCCCACTTCAATGGGTCTGGGTCCCATGTGTTGCTGAGAGTGGGGGAGAGGAGTTGGTGGCGCAGTGCGTGGTTATGGATCCCTGCTGCAGAGTCCAGTAGGACTGTGGGGGGTCTTTGGCTTCAGCAGCAACACTTCAGAAAATAGCAAAAGGAAAGTGTGTGTGCAGGAATCTGGGAAGGCAAGAATCATCCTCAGATTCCAGACCAGCCCTCACCTTGGATGTTAAGAGTAAAATCACATGCCAGGGCCTTGGTGTGGCTGCTTAACTACAGCCCTAGGAAACAAATATTTGAAGTGGTTAAAGAAAGGAAATGAACTTCATGGTGTATATGTATGCACGTGTGTGTGTGTGTGTGTGTGTGTGTGTGTGTGTGTGTGTGTGTGTTGCATCTATTTTACTTGGGGGAAGGAGGAGGCTTATAGTGAAAAGATATGAACAAGTTAGGGAGGGAGATTAACTTTAAATAGAATGTCAAGAAGACTAGCATATCATAATTCTCTGTTCTTCATCAGAAGCAGACCTCTAAAAGGCGAGTTGATATAAGGAGGTAAATAAAAAACACTCCTTAGAAAGATTTATGGATGCAGGAGCAGGGTGGGGATGTGGGAGGCAACCTCACTAAAGAAGTGGCTGTGTGAATCAATTTACTTCACAGAGTGACTTATGGAGCTATTGTTGAGGGTGTTTGTATTTGAGTAAGAGCTTGTCTCTCTCATCGCCCTGCTTCTCTCTCCCAGGAGCATATAGTGAAGGCACAACTTTTACCTGGGCGATTATAGCTGGTTGTCATGGAAACTAGGAGGTGGCACCCAGTTCAGCATTAGGACTTCACAGCAGGATCACAAGAAGGAGGGCGAAGCGCAAGTGGGTTTAATAAGACACTGGTTAATTTAATGGAGCATCAGGGCACGGCTTAAAGAGAGAAGCGACACGGTAGATAAATCCAGGTTTTCAGGACTCTCAAAAGGAATGATGGAAGTCCCAGGCTGGTCTGTAGAAATGAATGTTTACTCTTCAGTGATCTATACCATTTGGGTTTCAGAGGCCAGTTAGCCCAACTTTCTAGAGCAAGGTGGGAACGTCCCAGCCAATTGAATTCAAGATGTGAAACGGCACAGATGAGACCTTAAAAGATGTTGATGGCTTGCCCAGTCCCTGTCTCATCCTGCCCCAGTGTCTCCGGCTGTTTGTGTTCAGGCTCTTGGAAGGAGTCATTCTTACTGCCCTCGCTCTTCCCCTCTCACAGAATACAAGCCCAGTGCCTGCCTTTGGTCTCCTCCTTTCCTTGCCTCTTGGCCCACTTTGAAGGCCTCTCTTAACAAGCTAACAAAAATTTAAGAGTTGCACTGGCTGGGTGGCTCAGTTAGTTGGAGCATTGCCCCATATACCAAAGGTTGCAGGTTTGATTCCTAGTCAGGGCACATACCTAGGTTGCAGGTTCAATTCCTAGCCAGGACATGTATGGGAGGCAACTGATTGATGTTTCTCTCTCACATTGGTCTCTCTCTCTCTCTCTCTCTCTCTCTCTCTCTCTCTCTCTCTCTCCCCTTTCCCTGCTTCTTCTTCTCTCTCTAAAATTAATAAACATATCCTCAGGTTAAGGTAAAAATAAATTCAAGAGCATCTAGTATCACAGAGTCTGAATAAAATTTGAAAACACCAATGTATGCTTGTCAGTCCCCAGCTACTTGGGGAATAGAAAAATCATTCTCTCACTGGTTGCCCATTTCAAAATGCTTCCTGACAAATGAAAGATTGATTTGGTCATTTCAAATGTATCAGATTTCATTCCACAAATGCTGAGTGCCATTTACTGAACTGGAGACTGTAGGGTTTACTCAAGTAAATAAGACAGATCCTCCTGTCAGTTAGCCTCCACTACGTGGAAGAAATAAGCTTTTGATGCCTGGTGAGGTGCGCTCTAAATTGTACACCAGCCTCCTCTTCTGTGTTGAGAGGTGAGGTCACCTTGAGACAGGGCTCAATGACCATAACTTTGTGTATTGGTGCTGAATGAGTATAGTTGAATTTGGCTCATAAAGATGCATGGCCTCCCTCTACTAGATGTGAGTTCTATTGAGTTAATGTCAGGAGGTTGGGGGGGGGGGCGGCAGGGGCCAGTCCAGGCAAGAGGCCACTACAAGCCCATCCCTTGGCAAGGAGATAGAGCCTTACTAACAATGGCTGAGCATGTGTTTCTGACATATGAGACCTGTGACCTTCTAGCTCAAGCTTAGGGCTTGGCCACACCCTGGAAAAGTATCCATCAGGCGTCTGGGATAAGTGTCCCATGAGGATCCCATGTAGGAAGAGCCAAAGCCGCAGTGGTAATGGGCTGACCAAAGTGACCTTTTTCTCTTGACACTTAGGAGCAGGACTAATGCCTTTGAACTAAATAAGTCCTCAGTTATTGGACAATTTGGAGCGGAAAAGAGGCCTCAAAGATGAGATAATAGACTTTCTACTAACATAAGCATGTGGGTATTCAAAAATTAATTGGATAAGTAAAAGACTAAAAGCCAAAATCCTTACACTGGTCTACAGAATTCCTCACTCTCTCTGACATCATTTTTTGTCAGTCCAGCCAACCCACTCAGCATCAGGCAAGCTGGCCCTGCTATTCCTCAAACAGGCTCTCACTCAGGGCCTTTGCACTTGCTGATTCCTATGCCTGAAATGCTCTTCCCTGAAAGGTTCTTCTCCCTCCTGACCTCATGGCACGTCCCACCCCACCAATACTCTCCCTCTTCCCACCTTCTTTGCTTTTATCCACAGAATGAGTCACTGGTTGACTTTACCTGGTTGCCCACTTGTCATCTCTTAACCCTAATGGAACGCACATTTTACAGAGACAAAGGCTTTGCCTTGTTTTCTGCTGCTTCACCAGAATTCCGTTTTACCCAAAATTGGTACTTAGCAAACATTTGTTGTTGAAAGACTTATGAATCTCTTGGTACTCCGTGGGGGAGTATACATATACATGCTATGAAGAAATACCAACATAAGGTAGGAAGGAGCCAAACACCATAAGAGTGAGCCCTCAGAATCTAAGAGAGATGACTCCAACTAAGGGAAATAGAGAACAATTCATGGAGAAGGGACCATTTGATCCTTCAAAGATGGATAGGATTTGGATATTTGGGGGGGGGGGGGGGAGGAACTTTAAGTGAAGGACATAACGTGAGCCAATGCAGAAAGGGATTAGTAACAGCCTTCAAGTTTGTCCTTGGACCTCATTATATTAGTCAGCACTTCTATGCTTCTTACCATTAAAAAAAAATCAAAATTACTGAATGACTTAAGTGACATCACTCAACTTTTGATTCAAATATAACCAGCCTTTCACTGGAATCTATGCTAGAGCAAAGTTAGGTTGCCTTTTATTTTGCTAATATACTTGGATTTAATTCAGATTAATGAAGATAATATTTTGCATAGTATTTATCAGTAGCAATGTATTGCTTACTGTAAGCTGGACACTGTGATAACCACTTCCTATATGGTGTTTGACTTCACCTTTTAAAAAAAGTCTATGACTAAAGATTAAAAGTCAAAATCCTGTCCTCCGGCGACTCAAGAGTCCACTGGGGAAAACCAGACGTCAGTGAACAAACACATGAAGAATTAGAACTGCATAGCTGTTTCTTGATTTCCCACACCTGATGAGGGGAGCATGACTATCACTTCCCATTTACAGGTCAGAAAACTAAGGCAGGGAGATATTAAGTAGTTTGTCCAGTTCTACATCTAGTACATGATAAATTCAAATGTTTCAGCATGTCTGTCAGAAACTGAAGCATATTCGTTTAACTCAAAGAAATTAATTTTCAATGCAACAAAATAAACTGATTTAAAAAACAAAAACAAAAAAAACCCCAAAACCCAGCTCCTTTTAGCTAGAACAAAGAATACAGAGAAGAGAGCAGTGGGTAAGATGGCCTGAGTGCTTAGATTTGTAAAGGCCTTGCTTTCTGGTTACTTTACTCTCTGGAAAATAATGAATTCCACTCCTATGAAGTCTGTAATGATGCAGCAGAGGCTAGTATGTAAGGCAGGTATGAAGGCAGAGTCAGTCAGGCAGGACAAGGGGAGCAGGCACCCAGGACCACACCCACACCCCCACCCACCTCTGTGAACCCCTAAGGCACCGCTGCTCAGAGCCTGAACACTGCTGCTCTAAAAATAGGGAGCTATTGGAGGCATCGGCTCATTGGCTGGGGATAGGCCAGATTAGAGCTATGCTTCAAAAAAGATAAATCTTGCATCTGACAGACACATTGGAGAGGGAAAGGACCAGAAACAGGAAAACCAAGTATGAGACTTGCCATGTCTAAATGAGAGGCCATGGAAGTCATAACTAGAAAGGCCTGACCATGAATCGTGAATTCATGATTGAGGAAAGGTGGCTGTGAGGGAGAAGAGCAGGATTGGGGGGTAGGGTTGGGGAAATCCACTCAGGCAGCTGGTGTCCAAATGGGCGCCACGAGTTCAGGCTTGACTCGCGCAGAGGCCAGCATCCCTGAGGCAACAACATCTGAGCTTCTAGCACCACTGAAGGACAGGCTGGTGTTCCCTGGTTCTTCCCGGTCAGTTTTCTGCACAATCCAAGCTCGCAGTATGGGTGTGGGAAATCAAGAAACAGCTATGCGGTTCTAATTCCTTATGTGGTTAATAACTGGAGTCTGGTTTTCCCCACTGGACTCTGAGTTGCCTGAGGACAGGAAGCATACTGTTTTGGCTCACCCGTATCTCCTGCTTAAAGTGTATTGCCCCGCAGAGAGTACACATTCCAGAAATACTTGTTGAATGAGTCCATGAACAACGAGCAGTCACCGTGAACTCTTATAAACACCCGGGAAAGCTGAGGATCCTGGGTCAGTGGCCACCTGCACACAGGTAGCCTGTGCTCCCCTCACAGCACCAACACACCCACCTTCCCTACACTGGGCAGCCATGGGTGCTGAGAGCCGGTTGTGAGCCTGCAGACTCTGGGTACCCTGTGGAGGAGGTCAGTGCAGGGCTTTCTCCTCTGTGGGCTGCTGAAGAGCCTGGGGGCTAGCATTGGGGAGCCCCCCAGAGCAGGGCTGGAAAGAGCTTGACACACAGATTTGTATGTATTTGCTGCTCCTTTTGAGTACTTCTGTGGTCCTTGCCCACCCACATGTCAAGGAGGAGCTGAGGGGTGGGCAGAATCCTCTCCATGCGAGGGGAGACCTTCAGTCAGACGCTTCTCCTCCATGCCTCATTGGGGCCCGGCAGCCTATTTGCTGGCTGCTCCGTCAACACCTAAGGAAGACAACATTCTCCCTTCAACCACTGCAGAATCGGCCACAACCTGGAGACTTCCAACACCTATCGACGAGCCCCTGTGAGCTGACAAGGAAAAAGGATTCATGCCGGGGGTTGCTTACTGCAAGCGGGGCTCTGTACTAACCACTTCCAGAAAGGGAACATTGACAAGAGCAAACAGCCATGCTCAGCAAAGAGAGCGGAGGAAGGAGGAGAAGCCAATGGGAAGAGAAGTAACGAGAGCGGCTGAAGAGGATTTGTGTGCAGGACACAAAAGACTTTCTGGCACTAAAAGATGATGATTTCTCAAGTAAACAGTTGAGTAGATTAATTGAATAAGAGAGGAATCCAAGGACACTTGGAAGTAATATTTCGAAGCAATGAACAAAAAAATACAAACACGTAGGGTAAAGGTAAGACAATTGGAAAACTGACCCAGAAAATCTAATGTGTAGGTAACAAAAGGAGAGACAGGAATAGGAAAAACAGCATCAACAGAGTTGAACTCTACTGCAGTGGGTAAACTCTATTGCAGTGGAGACAGTGGGATCCAAAAATATCAACTGTGTAAAAAGTGAGGAGAACGTTAGCATGAGGTCAAGCCCAACCAGGAGAGCCTGTGTGGACTGCCAGCTGGGAATCCCCTGGTGATCCGGAGTCACGCAGGGCCCAGGTATGATTTGGTGCCTCCTGCTGACAACTCTCTGCTCCAGTCAAATATCAGTGGAGACCATTCTGGGGGCTGTGGCTGGCTGGTTCCTGTAGGGTCAATAGAGGCGATTTTAGGAATCACCCAGTTCTTCGGTGTTCATTGCATCAACTTGATCTGGGGAGATTGGACCAGGAGCAAAGTAGACCACTTCCTAAGATGAGGCTGCCTGCAGTCTCTCCACCTGCTGTGCTGCCTGCCATTAACACTCCCACTGTCTCCTTTTTTCTGCCACAGGGAGCACCTCCATAGAGGCCGCTCCCGCGTGAGGTGGCAGCTGGGCAGAGGGGGATGGTCGTAGAGCGCAGCAATAGGATTTGCATTTTCATGGACTTGGACTGTAATAAAAGAAGGCTCCCTTCGCTGAAGAAAAACCTGTGGATTGGATCGACTTATCAAGTTCCAAGCAAGACAGGAGAGAAATGCCTATGATGTAAGTATAGATTTGTAAAATTCCAGAGCTACGTGATTAGAATAAAATTTGACAAGTTTCTAGGCAAAAGCAGTAGAGTATCATCATATCGGTATTTGCAACATAGAAAGTTAGAAGATGGGGAAATCACATCCATCAACCTTATACAGAGTGAAAAAGACTGAAATTTAGGAAATATGTTACTACCCAAGATGGCATCTCCTTTCCAGATAAAATAAAACTTTTTGAAAATGGGCACAATTTACATGTGTCACCCACATAGCTACTTAATGAAATTTTTTAAGAAAGGTCTTTAGCCCAAAACAAATGAAGAAGAAAACTTTAGAGGACAATGATAGGAGAGGAAATAATGGGTAGACCCAGATGCTGTCAACTCGACTAAATGTGTGTGTTTTTTTTAAAGTCTGACTTTCTCTTGACACAATATGGTGGACTAAATATTCTGAAACCCTCTTACTATAAAACACTTGAGAATCTTAGCTAAAGTATTAAAAACACCCTTTTAAATGTGGTCTAAGCCACAGTAGAGTACAGAAAGCTCTCAATGGCTGGAACAGAGTGAGTTCACAAATCAGAAGTAAGTAGCCACTGGCTGCTCTCTGACCCTGAAGGCCTAGAGCTTCCTGTTTACCCATCACGTGCAGTGGAGACAGGAGACCAGGGCTGTGCAGGGTGGGGAACACAAGCAAAGCCCCTCATGAAGCCCTGACCACAAAAGTCTCCCAGCCAAGGAAAGGGTGGACTAGAAAAATTCCAGTGGACAAAGTGGGGAGGAGGAAAGATTGAGAGAGAGAGGAGAGACTTCTGTCTTAGCCTTGCTCTGGGTGAAGGAGGAATAAAAAGCACCTTTGAGAATATGTGACTATAGGCAAAACAGTGTGCCGGTTCCAGATCTAAATGTATGCTATTGGCATGGCTGAGAACTGCAACATCGGAATTTCAAATGGATGTGTAGCCCCAGCTGTCTGACGGGAGAAAAAAGTGTTTTCAGGAGAAATCCACTCTCAGCTCCTCAAAGAGTTCCAGTAAAGATAAAGTCCCAGTGAAAACACAAGGACATAAGATCAAGGGGCTGAATCAGCAGGAGCAATTAAAAAATGAAGTTAGACCTCAGAGAACGAAAATATTGGAATTGCTGGAAAATTGCCATGGATAATCCCCACAGACATAGCAGAAATGAAAAGAGCATGTTGCACCGTGTTTGCCATTCGATGTTCTAGATAGAGCTTTAAAAAAGAGCAAAATTAAGCTACATAATAAATGTTTAAAAATATAAGGAATGTTTAAAGAAATAAAATAAAAAAATAAAGCACATATATATAGACGCTATATAAGGAAATGCCAGTTCTTTCACAGAATATATTTTAATAAAACACAGAATGTGTTTTATTAAAATATATCAAAATAATTTCTAGTCATACCCAAACCCTTCTCAATAAAAGAAGAGGGAGTCTCTCCCTTCAGTCTCGTTGCAAGAGGCTACTACAACCTTGATATTGACACTGGACAAGGACACAGCGAGAAAGGAAAATTGCAGGCTAAGCTCCCTCCCCAACGCAGATGCAATAATCCTTAGTAAAATATTAGCAAACCAAGCCCAGCGATGCATGAGAGAATCATCCATCATGCCCAGGTAGAATTTATTAGAAATGCAAGGGTAATTTTATATTACAAAACCTATGAATGCTCTTCACCATATTAACAGAATCAGTACAGTAGAATAGATTATGCCGATAGATGAATAAGTATCTGGTAAGCACAGTGCTTCCCTCATAGCACTCGTCGGTACAGTTGTTTGTTAAATAAAATTTTTGAAATATATTTTATTGATTTTTTTTTACAGAGAGGAAAGGAGAGGGGTAGAGAGTTAGGAACGTCGATGAGAGAGGAACATCAATCAGCTGCCTCTTGCACGCCCTTCTCTGGAGATGTGCCCGCAGCCAAGGTACCTGCCCTTGACCAGAATCAAACCTGGGACCCTTCAGTCTGCAGGCGGACACTCTATCCACTGAGCCAAACCGGTCAGGGCTAAAAAAAATTTTTTAAGTCAGAAAAAGCTGGGTATCCTGGGACAGTGGCCACCTGCACACAATGACCTGTGCTCCCCTCCAGCACCAGCTCACCTGCCTCCCCTACACCAGGCAGCTGTGGGTGCAGGGTGCTGGGCATGTGAGCCTGCAGACTCAGGGAATTTACACGCAAACATGAAATGGAAAATAGCCTAAAGTCAGTTCATTTTCCTTTACCTTATTTGAATCTATTTATAAATATGTACATTAAAAAAAAACGTACACAGTTGAAGATACCAGTTTTAAGTTATTTACCCACTGTACTGCTCTAATGCCATCTCTCAAAGGCAGTGTTCTCTCCTGAATTTTCATTGATTTAAACATATGTGCAAGGCTTAGAAACTAGATCAAAAGTTGCATTATACTCAAAATATGAAGTTGGCGGGTTTTCCCCCCAGTACATTCTGCACCAGCCTCTTCTGCATTCAACCTGTCAGAGCTGGTCTGTTCTGCCAGTCAGTCCTCCAAACAGGCAAACCATTGACTTCCTCAACTGTCAGTGTGCATCTCGCTCTCAGGATAGATCTGTTTGATAAAGGCTGACATCCCCCAGGCTTTGTCATCGTTAGATGATGATTAATGTTAGAATCTTCCATTTGTCTTAAACATTCCCTTTTCTAATCCAATAATTGACCAAAGATAGAGGATGTTGTGTTAAGTGGGCAGTGCAGTCTGTTTCCCAGGTGGCTCCTGGGATGCAGAGGCTGAAGCTGCCCCAACCACTCCTAGCCTACAGCGTCTACCTCGGCCCTCTGCGATGGCTCTCCGTGAATCTTAGAGCCCAGGATGAATGAATGCCTTCCAAACTTTGGTCTGCAACGGTAAAGCTTCTAGGAATCAGTCTTTGAGACTTTCTTACTCCATATGAATACATGTATTGAAGTATATGGGCATATCTCATTTTATCGCACTTTATTGTGCTTCACAGGTGTTTTTGTGTGTGTTTTTCCATTACAAACTGAAGCAAGACTGGCCACCAGCAAAAAAGAGTATGACTTCATTGTGATATCTGTTTCATTATGGTGGTCTGGAACTGAACCCGGAATGTCTCCTAGGTACATCTGTACTAAATAGTGTGTTAATAAAGTGTATTTAGGGCAATGCATTGATACAGTGAATTAAAGCTTAAAGCTTTATATTAGGTTCTCACTGTTGCATTGCTCAGGGGCGAAAAAATCCCTTCATTATCTGCCTTCTACTCAGTGCTGTAGCCCCCTCTCTTTCCTTTTGTTTGCCTGGAATTCTCACGGTAAAACTCCAGTCGTCTTAGCATCCCCACACTCAGGTCTCTGCCCCCACAGCTCAGTGGGGTTGCTGGGTCTGTCCATGCTCTAATGCCCTACCCTGTGTTCTAGGAAGTCCACCCACACAGAAAGCTATGGTGATCGGGGGGCCTCAATTCGTGCATTTCTCTTCTCAGGAATCAGTTTTGCCCTGCCCTCCACCCAATGTCTGAAAGTCATAGTTTCGTATATTTTTCCAGTTATTTAGTTGTCTACTATAAGAAGACTAATCCAGTGCCAAGTAGCCAGGTTGTCCCCTCTCAATTAGAATAAAATCCAAACTCCTTGCCCTGTTTCTAAAGCCCTGTATGACCTGGTCTCTGCCTACCTCTCTGACCTCATCAAGCACCACTCCCTTCTCTATCCACCTGTATACTCACTCCACACTGGCCTCCTTTTACTCTTTTTTAAAAAAAATATTTTTTTATTGATTTCAGAGAGGAAGTGAGAGGGAGAAAGAGATAGAAACATCAATGATGAGAGAGAATCATTGATCGGATACCTCCCACATGCCTCCTCCCTGCCCCCATTGGAGATTGAGCCCACAACCTGGGCATATGCCCTTAATCGGAATTAAACCTGGAACACTTCAGTCTGTAGGCTGACACTCTCTCCACTGAGCAACATCTGTGAGGGCTCCTTTCACTCTTTAGATGATCAGCTTTTCTTTTTTAAACCTTAAGGCCTTTGCACTGCTGTCTCTTCTGTCTGGGATGCTCTACCCTCTGAGTTTCACATGATAGTTTTTCCTTATCATTCAAGTCCATCCAATTTAAAGAATATATCAGCCTCTGTCAGAGAAGCCTGTTTGTTTGTGTTGTTGTTGTTTTTTGTAATATATTTTTTATTATAATAATAACAGATATCTCCCATCCCTCTTTAACCCCCTCTTCCCAGCCTATTTTAATAATTTGCAGAATGCATATCCCATTCTGATATTTTTATTTGTAGTTTTCATTTCTTTCTTTCTTGGGCTCATTTTCTGTCTTCCTTCATCACAGCAGAGCACCCAAGAGGACAGGCACCTTTTCTGTCTTGTATCTTCAGTGCTGCTGGGACTGAGCCTAGCACACGGAAGCACTTGATAAATACTTCTTAGGTGGATGGATGCATGAATAAAACCCATTTGTCTTCGTCATTGCTTTGTACTTTCCTCCCAAATTACCACAAATTTCCAATAAACATAATCAACCTATTATAGCATAGGGATAGTGATGAGGAAGATGATAATGATCATTATTAATACTCAATGAGCTATTATTACCATGTGCTAGACACTGGACTAGGAGCTTTATGTTCATTATCTCACATGATCCCTGAGCTAGCTGCTCTTGTCACCAGCGTTGTAGATGAGGAAACAGGCACGGAGAAGCTCAGTGCCTTTCTGGATGTCTCACACTTAATCTCCGTCCCCGGGCCCCGAGTTTATCATTCCACCAGGTTTGGCTGTCTTCCAGGGTCTGGTGTTTATTTCCCGTGACTGGAGCTGGGTTTGCTGCACTTGAGAGGTGCCCACCTCATGCTGGTCTCTAGCACCGAAACATCATGTACCACATCTGTCGTCCATTACTCTTCCATGCCCTCAAAGAGCCCATATTGTGCTATTGTATCTAGTCCTCGTGTTTCCGCTGTGGCATAAATATGCTTAACCAGCTGTTGGTAACGCTTTGTAATGCTTGTGACAACCCTACTGAGAACTAGGCCTTAATGGAGCAGATGGTGTGAAATCAAGCAGGCAGGAGGGAATGCAGTGAAAGGGCCTGGGGAGGGAGGTGCCGGTCAGTGCCACTTCCTTTGTTTTTTTCCTGAGGATTTGAATGTAAGACAGGTCAAACCAAGACCCCATACTCATGTCCCAATGGCCATGCAAGATCTGGAACTCAGGGTCAAATGAAAGAAGTTTGGGGAGTGGGAGAATAGTTAGAAATATTTAACCAAGTGACTGACAAAAGTCACCAGAACGAATCTGTTTCTCCAAAAAGCAAATGGAGAACAACAGAAGACATTGAAGAGATGTAAGGGATACATAGAAAGAATGATAATTTTTCCAGAGAGAGTAAATGACATATCCAACGTTAATAGTGACAACCTCAGGAACCGAGTGAGAGGGGCAGTTTTGAATAATGTAAAGAGAAAGGGTTCAAAGTCAAACCGACGAGAGCTCAAACACCAGACTCACAGCTCAGCAGGGTCCTTGCCGTCCAGGAGTTGGAATCATCCTTTGGATAACAGTCCTGCCGTAAGGTACGAAAGAGGGAGGCTTTGGGGTAGAGGATGGTGACCTGGGAGACAACAGTTACCGCAAAGCCAGTGAGAAGGTGCTCTCACACGCCCCAAATACAAGTAGGTGGAGGCAAACCTCCACCATTCACAGACCTCGCAGGGTACCAGGGGGTCGGTGGGAGGTTATAGGAGGAGAGAGAGAGACTTGAGAACAGGAGAAACCCCTGACGAAGTGATGTTATTGGCTAGAAAGCACAGCTAGCAGAGGGTGAGCCGCAGCTGCAATTGCTGGTTCCGGAGAGGAGGTGGTCCTGTAGGCAGAGATCTGCATGGCTTGGGGCCGCGAAGCCCTCTCCTCCTCCTTGTCTGACAGCATATGCCGAGCGTGAGGGACCCTCACCGCCAAAGGCTGTGTTGGGGTCCATGCTGTGAGCAGCATCCCACAATTCTCATGACCTACACTCATGCCAAAGATTGGGGTGTTCAGGAGATTCGGGGGTAAAGGCTCTAATTTCCTTTGAGACCAAGGCTCATGTCCTCCAGCCACCACACGACCCAGGCTGAAAATGGCCCGGGCCCCATGAATGTTGTATGAGGTGCAAGAGCCATCCACATTGCCTTTGAGCAAGATTTATGAGCTCCTGCAACATTGGCCAGCGCCAAGTCCCGGCTGTCCGGCAGTTTTGAGCTGGCTCACTCCCGACAGATTAGGACTTGAAAAAACTCACCCGATCTGAGCACCTGCTTGTGTCTGCTTGTTTGTGGACAAAACCTGGGAAGTCTTGAAGACAGATTAGTTCTAAAAATTTGCACACAGGATGTCAATTATACCAGAAAGCAGGATATGTTGGGCAAAACATCCCTGGCTTATTTGCCGAAAGCTCCATGAAAAAGGGCTTCATTTTTAATTAGAGTATTTGGGGAAAGCCTTCCAGAAGGAGAAGAAGGAGAAGTGATGAGAATTCCTGGTGTATTCAGTGCACAGCAAGGTGGGCAATGAACCGGGCCGAGGTAGAGGGCTGTAGAAGCCATGGGGTGGGAACCGCACAGGGCCTTGTAGGGACTTGTGAGGTCACAGGCTCTTACTTGGATGGGTGCAGCCCCATTTGAGAGATTTGAGCAGAGGATTGACATCATCTGAACAATGTTTGAAATGGATCTTCTTGCTCCCGTGGAAGTGGGAGTTGTTAACTAGACTGTGAGGCGTAAGGAACTAGGTGGAAAACTGCAGCTTCCTGAGGAGAGGTGAGAGCTGCCCGAACCAAGTGGGAGCATAGTGCTGGTGAGGATGGTCAGATTCGGGACATGTTCTAATAGGTACAACCAGTTTCTAATTTTGCACAGATTGCGTTGGAGAAGTACCGTGGAAATGAACAATCTTACTCCCAGCATTATTAATATTTAGCTCACATACAGCGCCTTCCATCTTCTAAGCACTTTGCCAACATTAACAAATGTATCCACTAGCACTCAAGGGAAGCATTTTTTGTAATGGGAATTACAAAGGCACAGGCTGGGGGACTTGCTGATATAATTATTGGATGTGGAGATTAGAAAGAGAGGGTTCAGGGATGACTCCAATGTGTTTGGCCTAAATAACTTGAAGGATGGAGTTGCCGTCGACTGAGATGGGAAAGACCGTGACTAGAGAGTTTTGTGGGTTGAATTGTATCCCACTCCCACCCCTTTTCAGATGTTGGGGTCCTCACTCCTAGGATCTTAGAATGTGACCTTATTTGGAAAGAGGATTGTTGCAGATGTGAGTTAAGATGAGGTCATCCTGGAATAAGGTGACCCCTAATCTGATATGACCAGTGTCCGTGGTTAAAGGGGGAAATGTGAGCACAGACATGCACAGGCAGAACATTAAGTGGAGATGAAGGCAGAGGTTGACAATCCCAGGAATGGCAAAGACTGCCAGTAACCACCGCCAGCTGCAAGAGGCCTAGGACACTCTCACAGCCTCAAAAGGAGCCAACTTGATGATGAGTTCAGACTGTGAGCCTCTGTTGATTGGGCCACCATGTTTGTGAGACATTGTCCCTGCAGTCAGGGGGAACTGGTACAGAGAGGCCTGCAGAGAAGGGAGGATCAGGGATTTAGTTGGAGCCTCGTTAACTACAAGATGTCTATGGGACATTGAGGAGAGGTTTAAGTGGGTGGCTCTCATCAAAATCTGCAGAGGTCCAGACTAGAGATTTATTTTGTGGATTATTAGATTTCTATTATTAAAGACCTTCTATTTAATTTTATAAATTAAGCTGAGGCCTCAGAAATGAAGGCTACACAATGGCTTAGTATCCAAACCTGGATTAGAACTCTCTTATTTTTACTGCCCTCTTCAACACTCTTTCCAGAGCCTCCTGCTCCATGGTCTCCCTAATGCGTCTGGGATGAGACCGTCTTCCTCCCAACTACCCAGTAGCCAGGGTCCCTTCCTGCAGAGTTTGCCATCAGTCATAACATGGGGGCGTCTGGAGTCCACTGAAGCACCGGTGACTCCATGTTGGGAAGCTCTGACACTAGGAAGTCTTTTCAGTAAAACGAGAAAGTCTCTCAAAGCAATGTGTTCCACGTGTCCGGAACCTCTGGGTGGGCATCAGGGCCTAGAGTAGCTTTTGCCATCCCGAAGTTGTTCTCTGTCTTCATATTCCAGAGACCTTGCCAGTGACAGCCTCTCAAACATGCTCATGTATTAAATTAAAAATATGGATTTCCTGTTGTGAGTTAAAGCCAAAATAGAGCTTCAAAATTTGCCTGGCCAAGTAGATTTAATAAAACCCAAATGCTCTCACATGTTAAATATTCATCCATTTTTCTCCATAACTGCTTACAAAAAAAATATTGATGATTATCTAACTTTGAAATGTACATAGGAGAATATTCACGTGTGTCTCATTGATTTTCCTGACAGGGCCAAATGGAGCAGGTAAGCCAATTTAACACAACCAATTTCTAATTTTGCACAGACTGAATAGGAGAAGTACCGTGGAAATGAATAATCTTACTCCCCGTATTATTAATATTTAGCTCACATACGGCTCCTTCCATCTTCTAAGCACTTTGCCAACATTAATAAACGCATTCACTAACACTCAAGGGAAGCATTTCTGTAATGGGAATGAGAGCACAGGAGAGATGCAAATGGATGCCTGGGGCTAGGGAACAAGTTCGTGCTGTGGTACAAAGCAGGATAACCCCCGGGGAGTCCAGGTCCCCCCTGGATTTCCATCTCCTTTAATACTGGAGAAATATTGCAAGCCCAGGAGGCAAGTCTGAGTTCCCAATCTTAGTTGTACAAGGTGTGCATTCCCCATAGCAAGAACTGTATAATCAAAGCGAAACACCTACTACGTGCCAAACATTGCTCAGTGTTGGGGATGATAAAAGACACTCTGCCTGAAAGGAGCTGAGAGATTAGTGACGGAGAGGGAGATGTGGATAAGCAGCAGTACCCAGTGAGATGACAGCCATATCTGAGATACACAGAGAGCGACGCGGCCACCCCGAGGAGGATCGCCCAGCCCATTCCCCGAGGAGGTGATGCTGGGGCTGAGCCCTTGGGCAGAGGAGAGTCAGGATGGGGGATCTGAGCAGGGGAGGCAGCCCTTGTAGAGAAAGGGGAACACTTGGGGGAAGGTGGCCTGGAAGAGCACCGTGTCCTCTGAAAATTGCAAATAGGTGCTTCAGCCTGACTGGAGTGCAGGCTGCCTGTCCAAGAGGAAGATAATGTGCTTCCAGAGCAATCATTGCAGGGCCTCCCAGGCCATTGCAGCACATTGCATTTTCCAAAGACCACTCCGCTGACATCCCCCATCTCACTTGTCCTACCTGGTGTTGTTGATGCCCTCTCCTATCTACAGGGGAGTTATGGCCCCCGCCTTTTGGATCTGAGCGGGCTCATCACTGCCGTGACCAGTGGCAAGATGCCATGTGACTTCCGAGGCAAGGTCAGGGAAGGTATTGCTATTTCTGCCTTGTCCATGGAGATATTTGTTTTTGGAGAGCTGAGCTAAAAAGTTCAACTGGGCCAAAACAGGTCTGGCTCAGTGGATAGAGCGTCAACCTGTGGACTGAAAGGTCCCAGGTTCAATTCTGGTCAAGGGCATGTACATTGGTTGTGGGCACATCCCCGAAAGTGGGTGTGCAGGAAGCAGCTTGTCGATGTTTCTAACTCTCTCTCTCCTTTCCTCTCTGTAAAAAATCAATAAAATACATTTTAAAAAATAGTCCAATTGGCCTGAGGCCGCCCTGTTGGTGCTGAGACAGCCAGACGACATGGAAGGTCCATATGTACTTGGTCAGGTCCACAATCCCAACTGAAGTCCCAGCCGACAGCCAGCTCAGCCTCCAGATGTGTAACTAAAAAACTTCCAGATGATTCCAGCTGCTAGCTCTTGAATCTTCCCAGTGAGATCCGGGCACTGTGGAGCACAGACACGCTACCCCTTTTGGGTGGGTCCTGTCTGAATTCTGACTCACAGAATCCAGGAGCAAAACAAAATGGTTGAACTTTGGGGGTGGTTGATGACGGTGCAGGAGCAACCAGAACAGCTGTGCTGCAGATTTCTTACTTTATTCTCAGGTGGTGGAGAACCATTGAAGGACTCTAAGGAGAAGTGTGAAGTCATCAGGTTTTGTGCTGAGAGGCAGGGCCTGCATGAAATGAGAAGACAAGCTGGTGAGTGATTTCTGTGCCTCAGTCCATGAGTCATTCTTCTCAGGTGAATCTGAGTTGTCACCTTTTTCTGTCACTGTTGGCTGATTTTGTCAGTCACACTCACCTCCCTCTCGTTCAGCGATTCTCATTCCTGGCTGCACATTAGCACCGACGGGGGAGCATTAAAAAGCATCCCATTTCCTGCCCCACCCCCAGATCCATTAGATCAGAAATCTGGAGAAGTGGGACTCCGATGTTGGCTCATGTCCCCAGGTGGCCCTAATGTGCAGCCAAGGCTGAGACCCACTCTTGGCTCTTCTCTGACTAACCGTACAGCCTGCGCGCAGGGAGAGTGGCTCGTGCTATAAATCTGAAATTCAGTAGAGGACTAAGTTACACATCGAAAAGTTTGTGATACTCTCTAACCTTGGTAGGAAGGGAAGTTTCTAGATACTAGATGCTGGTTACTGGAACAGAACCAAAGGAAAAGTTATAGGCCTGAGGCCATATTGTGAAAGAGACGTGAGGTGCTAAGAGGTGAGTTTATGAAAAGGACACACTCAGGCTCTCTAATCCTAAGGGTTTTGTTTTGTTTTAAAATATATTTTATTGATTTTTTTTTACAGAGAGGAAGAGAGAGGGATAGAGTTAGAAACATCAATGAGAGAGAACCATCGATCAGCTGCCTCCTACACACCCTCTGTGGGGATGTGCCCACAACCAAGGTACATGCCCTTGACTGGAATCGAACCTAGGACCTCTCAGTCTGCAGGCCAACACTTCATCCACTGGGCCAAACTGGCTTTGGCTAATCCTAAAGTTTGTTTATTTTGGGTCGAGAGCTCCCTCCTCTGAAACAGAGTTTGCCAGCATGATTTCATGAAGTGTCTCTTCCAACATGCTATTTTCTTCTGCTCTGACATTGGCCGAAACCAAAGTAGATCAGCGCCATAGGGCAGGGGTAGGAAACTGACTGAGAACCCTCCCCCTGTGTGCATGTGTAGAGGGCTGGGAGGACATGTGGTGCGGGTCAGGGTCATACTATTGAAAAGTAACGGACAGGGGCAGAGGGTATAGATTACGTGACCGGACAGAGGAGAATGGAGTAGTTCGTGCTCGATGAGCTTCTGCAGGCCACCTCCTCTCCCCCCCATTTCCTCATCCAGATAAGAAGGTAAGATGCTCCTGAGGTCTCTTACCCAGCTTGAAACTGTGGGTCTATAGTGGGATACCAGAGGCCTCTGTGCTTTGCTTTGTATTGTCCTTCTGCCCCAGACCAGCTGTATGTCCTGAAGCAGAGCAGCCCATCCCCCTGTGTGTTAACCATGTTTCTGGTGGTTTGACACCTGAGGCCTTCGTAACTCTGCAGAGACTGCCCCTCCCAGGGCTGCCCGCTCCCAGAGACAGTACAGGACTCACCTGCCAGGGTGCCTTCCACATGCAAACCAAGCAATCCGGAGCCCACACCGCAAACACCTCCTCTACCCAGCTCCCCCGGGGCCAGGTACCAGACAACTGGGGACAGCCCCCCTGCCCCAGAGCCTCCCAGTTATTCCAACCACCAGTCCTCAGCCTGCTTACCCTGCCTTCCCCCTCCTTCCTGTGGGAACCCTGCATGTCCCCTCGTTCCTCCGCTCCTGGCTGATCGGGTGCTTCCCCAGGTGTCCCCTCCCCCGGGACCTCTGAGTGTGACGAGCTAGCTTTTCAGCCGCAGTGGTATCCTGATCCGTTGTTGGCCTTGCCACACCATAATAATAATAAAATGCACATTTTAACACTCTGACCAGAGCATTCTCACTTGTGAGTCATGGCAAGCTCCCTTTCACGGCTTCTGAGAGCCTCTATGACACATACACACCAAAACACGTGTGCTTAGAACTTACAGTGACACTCCAGACCAACATATAAATGCAACTTCGAAGTCAGCATGTTGTGACCGGCAGGGCCAGGCCCCCTCCCCCCGGCCCTTAGCTCTGCGCAGATTGCTAAGGAGAAGGTCCACCGTGTGTCCCTGCGAGATGAGATGGAAATGAGGGGAGCGATTGCAAAGAAGCCCTCCAGCGTGGCCCAGCAGCCGGGCCAGTCTGGCATTAAAGACCTTGACGTGAACCTTCCAGACCAACTCTGGGCCCCACGGTACATACTCCCGTCACCCCAGCAGTCCACTTCGCCTGGAGTGTGGTAATGTTCCCCCGAGCGTGTGTCCTAATGACGCACTGATATTACATGGGAGGGACCTCCAGTCCCATCTCAGCTCCCTGTTTTCATAGCTCGCACAGCAGGCTTAATTTCACAGCTTTTAGTTTTATGATATTCAAATACCAACAATTGATTGGGTTTGGGGGGGGAGGACATTGAGGGTTGGAGAAAAGGCCCAGTTTATTGGAAATATCAGTCACTGCAAAAAAAAAAAAAAAATCCTGAAGGAAAACTCATACTTTGTAAAAGGTCACCAGATAAATAATAATTGTCTTCTAGATTGGGATGGTTCCCGCTGTCATGAAGCCACAGCGGGATCTAATACACTTCAACACTCTGCTCAATGCTGAATGCACTGGCCCGCTGCCGTCACGGAGACAGTGAAGGCTACACAATTGGTGCCCGAGTCAGAAGCTTCCCCCCCCACTCCCTTTTATGCATAAGATGAAATGATAGCCACTGCTCGGCTTTTAGCCTTCCTTCCCCAGTGATCATTATTTATCCCCGTGAACACTATTGTCTTAGAGCTTAGCTCCTAACACATGTCCCACGTTGCCTTTCCCTGTTGTGCTTTTCATTTCAGCTTGCTCCTATCCCCACTCTGCTCGTAGGGGAGGACAGTTGTGTTCACAGAACAGTGGGATCTTTCCAAAACATCTTTCTGGTATGTGGACGCTGTGGAAGAATTTGTGCACCACTCCCCCCTCCCCAAAGTTCATATGTTAAAGCCCTAGCACGCGCCCCCACTCCCCCCCACCCCCAGTGTGGCTATAGTATAAGGGACCACTGAGGTGGCTCTCTGCAAACCAGGAAGAGAGCCCTCACCAGAGACCGAACCCTGCCAGACCTTATCTTGGACTGCCCAGCCTCCAGAACTGTGAGAAAATTAATTTCTGTGGTTGGGTTAAGCCTCATAGGCTGGGGTATTTTGTTATGGCAGCTCAAGCTAACACAGCGGACTTGTGGAAGAGAGAGGGAAGAGATTCTCTTGTTTCTCCACTGAGCAGGCCCTCCCAGCCAGAACGGACTGTGGACACAGTGTGGCCACTACAGATGCAGGGATGCTTTCACTGAATGTCTTCTGTCTGCGGAGAGGGAGGCCTTCCTGTCGGCCTCCAGCCACTCGAGCGGAGGGGATGAGTGAGGTGACGCAGGGCACGGGGCCTCGTCCTAAGGGGTCGTATGCAGCAGTTCCTGCTATCGGGTGTTGCTGTGCCTGTGCCTGACTGACTTTTTGTTAAGAGTTCTCTGAGTCCGAAGGCGGGAGAGGGTGTGTCATCACAGCTGTGTGTCTAGGCAACAGGGGCTAACCGAAGTGCTGCCAGGATTCAATTTCCCCCTGAAAGCTGCTCATAGAATCATCTGCAAAAGGGGGGCCCGGCTGAGGGGCCCAGTTGGTTGGAGCGTCGTCCTGTGCACCAGAAGGTTGCAGGTTTGATCCCTAGTCCGGGTGTGTGGAGGCAACTGAACCATGTTTCTCAATCTCTCTCTTTCTCCCCCCTTCTTCAATGCCCCCTTTCCTCCCTCTCCGCCTCCCTCCCTTCCTTTCTCTCTCAAATTAATAAAACCATATCCTTGGGTGAGGATTTAAAAAAAAGGGGTCAGCCGAAACCGGTTTGGCTCAGTGGTAGAGCGTCAGTTTGTGGACTGAAGGGTGCCGGCTTCGATTCCGATCAAGGGCATGTACCTTGGTTGTGGGCACATCCCCGGTAGGGGGTGTGCAGGAGGCAGCTGGTCGATGTTTCTCTCTCACTGACGTTTCTAGCTCTCTATCCCTCTTCCTTCCTCTCTGTAAAATATCAATAAAATAGATTTTTTTTAAAAAGGGGGGTCAGTCAAGTTCACTGACCCATGACCCCTCTGGAAGCTGCAGGCTGTTTCTTTGCTCAGCTAGGTGGAACTGATCCAGCCCAGGGTCGCCCGGTGAGGTTTTCTTTAAGCTGACGCTCAAGCGGCTGCTGAGTTCATCTGAGCCTGTCACCCAGCAGGATGCGTTCATTTCCATGTCCCAGGACTAAACCTCAGGGTATGTCTGGACTTGGGAGTTGAATATCTATTGATCACATGTGAACTTGCCAAGAATGTTTAACTTTGCTTATGTGAATCCCCCGATTCCCTCGCACAAAGCAAGGTAACAGGTGTATATGTGTCCTCCTAATTACTTCTTTCCCGGGAACGATGCCCATGCCAGCTTTAGGAACCACCTTTCAGGGACCCACCATTTCCCGAGCACCCACTCCGAGCAAGGGGCTGTATACATTGGAAACTAATATGCATTAGGCATTGTGTTGAGATGACAATGTGCATCACTTAAGCCTCATAATGACTTCACAGAGTATATTTACCCAGCATTTACAGATAAAGAAGCTGAATCTTTGAAAGGTTTAGTAACTTTCTCAGGATTATAAAAGGTAACAAAATCAGCCTTCATCCTAGGTTCTCCCCCCCCCCCCCCCCCCCCGCTCTGATGTCCGTTTGTGTCCATCTATCTCATTAATCCTCAGAGGAACTCTCTGCAGTAGGGACTACAAGCCTCTTTCATGGACCAAATGAAGTTGTTTGCCCAACATCACAAAATTGCGAGGAACAGAAGCAAGCCTCACCCAGACCTGAACCCCGAAGCCCGTGCACACTTCATCACACAAGGAGCCATCGCAGAAAAAGCCCCAGAACAGAGCCTCTCAAACGTTAGTGCACATTACTGTTTACCCAGGGATTCCTCAGGATTTACCCCAGGGAAATTATATAGGCCGACACAAAGACTTGCACCCACATGTTCTCAGCACCATTATTCAAAATAGTCAGAAAACTGGAAAAAGAGACCACAAAATGCCCATCAATTGATGAACAGATACACAAAATGAGATAGATTCTTACAATGGGACATCTTCTGACAATAAAAAGAAATGAAGTGTTAATACTTGTACAAGACGATGGACCTTGAAAAGCATTATGCTAAGTAAAAGAAGCAAGAACGTATACTAGCAAGAACGTGTACTTCCATTTATATGACGTTTCTGGAAAAGGCAAATCCATAGAGATAGCATGCAGATCAGTGTTTGCCTGGGGCAGGGTGGGAAGAGGAGTGAACAGTCAATGGCATGAGGAATCTTATTGGGGCAACAGAGATGTTTTGAAACTGATTTATGGTGATGGCTGTACAATTTGCTCATTTCACCAATAATTATTGAACTGGGTGAATTATATAATAACATAAGCCTAGGTATGTTATATAAAGGTATAAAAAATAAGTAACATAAGCCTCAGTAAAGGTATAAAAATCTTGCTAATGTGCAGTTGAATCATCTTGGAATCTTGCTAAAATGCAGATTCTGAGTCCGTAGGTTAGGGGCGGGGCTCAAGATTTGCATTTCTAACAAACTCCCTCGTGATGTTCAGGCTGTTGGTTCAAGGTCCACATTCTGAGTAGCATGGAGACAGACGTCCACGTTCCTGCTCCTCCCGTTAACCAGCCCAGGACAGGTGACACCCTTGTTTGGTCTTTGTTTATGAAGGGGAGCATGCTGTGTTCTCTTTCTTGGTTCCTCATTTGCCCTAGACCTTGTCGTGATTGCTCCAACTCCTGAATGAGAAGAAGTTATCTTTCTCCATCCTTTGCTTGACTCACCTAAGCCGGCAGTGCCTTCGGCTCAGCCAAGACTCTGTTTAATGTGCAGATTCCCTGCCCCACCCCTGAAATTCTGGAAATCTCTTTTTTTTTTAACAGCACTCCAAGTAGTTCTCATACAGGTGGTTTAAGGATTATCCTCTGAAATGCTAATCCAAACCGGCCCACTTCCATAGAAATATAATGCGAGCCCATGTGTAATTCTTAATTTTCTAGCAGCCACATTTTTAAAAAGTAAAAATAAATAGGTGAAATAAACTTCAACAATATGTTTTATTTAGCCCACTAGATACAAGTTATTCTCATTTTAATTTGTAATCAGTATTTAATTTTTTGCACTAAGTCTTTGAAATCTGGTGTGCATTTTTTTTTTTTTTTTTTTTTTTTTTTTTTTTTTGATCAGTGAAGTGAGAATTCTAGTTGTTTTATTTGCAATTGTACATATTAAAACAATTATTGGCGCTGGCCAAATAGCTCAGTTGGTGAGAGCATCATCTTGATATACCAAGGTTGCTGGTTTGATTCCTGGTCAAGGCACATAAAAGAATCAACCAATGAATGTATAAACAAGTAAGTGGAACAGCAAATCGAGATGTGTTTTTTTCTTCTCTCAAATCAATAAATTAAAAACAAACAAACAAACAAACAAAAAGCAATTACTACTTTGGTTCCAATATTTGCTAAGTTTTCTAATATTTGCTGTTTTCTAATATGTGCCACCTGAGCAATAAACTATGAAACAAGATGTGAGTTGGTTATATTAATAGGCACTATTTATTTTACAATCAACACAAGAAACTATGTAACACGCGCTGTCTTCAGCCATCATACTCTATGTTTAAATACTGCACTCTAAAAACCGGAACATTCTATGAAGGACAATTATAAATCAGTTTCTGGACAGGAAGGGCCACGTGAAAAGCTTGCAGGAAGATAAAAGTCAACCTTTCAAGTGGACTAGAGAGTGCACATGAATTAGTTTTACAATTGTGGAAACTATGGTTAGCCATTGTTTAGTAAAATGTCCTTTTACTGCACAAGCTGAGCTAGCTCTGGCCATGCCTCAGTGCCTCCTGGAAGCCGGTATTTCTAAAGGTACAGACACTGGATGTAGATAAAACGTCACCGCAGGGAGTACATACAGTTCAGACTGCTCAGGATAATTCTATAGAAAACTATAATTAGCTAGACTCTGGCAGAGATCTTTAAACACACAGCCTTTCTTTATTTCCTTATATCCTACTACATAGAACTCGGCTATTGTAAATGCTATTTATATGCATTTTATTCGCACACAAGTTATTTTTTCTTTTAACTACCGATCTTTGTTGCTGTAACTTTCTCTTTCTTAAAACTCTCCTCTCTCCTACACCTGTCTGACCTCACCCTTTGTTTCCTGGAGCCTCTACTTCGTTTTGAGGGGGATTTTTCTCCCCTTTGAGAACAACTGCTGGAAAGCTGGGCTCTGAAAGGAAGTAGAAATGTTTCTCCTGTATTTTAAAAATTAATTTTTTCACATAAAATATCTCTCAAATTATAGAACAGAAATCGGGGAATTGGGGCACGGTAGACACAGCTTTGCTGGCAAGCATCTATTCTAGGCAATCCTGCCAGGGTGCCATGCGCTGTCACAGGCAGTGGGGACAACCACACGGGTTCGCCAGCCCTGCAGGGTGAGGACCGTCTGTGCGGCGCGTGCTCTGGCTGCTACTCCTCCGCTGCCAGCGGGCCTGCAGCGGCCTCCTGGGAGCACTCCAGGCCGGCATCGCACTGCAGAAAGGCCTTCTCCCCGTCCTCGGGACCCTTAGCATCGCTGTCCTCCTGCGGCACTGCCGGTCCCGCCTCTGGCTGCTCCTCATTAACACCATTTGAATCGACATCGAGTTTGCCATCGTTCTCCTCGGCACTCTTCTCTTTGGCAGCCTCCAACTGCTGTTTCTCATAAATGTCCTTGAGATTCTTACAGATTTTCTTATGTGCAAACCAGTGTGTTTTCTGGCAGGTTTGGTCACAGTATATTACCATTTTGCATTCTGAGCACCTTTTACTCGCTCCCTTTTCTCCACAGGTGGTGCAAAATTCAACATCCACAAAACCCACCTGACCAGTGATGGCTTGTGTAAGTACAGAGAATGCAGTGGGATCAGAACCAATTTCAACGGGAGCGATGCTTCGCACCAGCTGCTGGAGGAGTGTGGCTTCACAGTAAGGAAATTTTCTGATACTTTCTCTAATGATCTTTTCTTGATATATCGGAAAGCCATCCGAAGGTCGGCCTTTTAATAAGCTTTTGATCAGAGTGTCCAATTTATTCTCTCCATCTTTTAAGAAGTTAATACATTTCTGAAAGATGCAGCTGATGTAATGCATCTTCATAGCCAATACTTCATTCATGTCAGTCTGCTTCATGCATTTCTCACAAATCAAGTCCATCACCTTGTAGCACTTGTTCAGGGCTGCTTCTTCTGCCAGCAGAGGGTTCTCGTTTATAAGCATCACGATCTTGACAGGATGAAGGTTTGTGGTAGTGATAACTTTGTGAAGTGGGCCTGCCAACTTTGGGGGCAGTTTCGGCTCTTTATCCAGTCCCTGGGGCTTCGTGTAATAATCCAGTCTCTCGCGAGGAAAGAAATTGTTGATTACAGTTACACAATCATGTTGACCCACAAAAGCTGCCATCTGAGCTGCTGTCCTTCCTACCGAGTTGACAACATCTGTCTCAGCACCAGCTTCCAACATTGCCCACGTGATGTCTTTATTACCAGAAAGTGCAGCAAACATGAGGGCTGTGTATCCGTGTTCATGTTGATGGCAATTTACATCAGCTCCATGTCGCAAAAGTAATTTGCACATATCAAGTTTTCCTTTATAGGCAGCATGCATTAAAGGAGTCATTCCATTCTCATCCAAACAGTTGACACGAACATTCTTACTGGCTAATAATGTCCCAGCTTCTTGAACAGTACCTTTCCCGATGACGTCCAGCAGCGCCTTCTCCTCCGCGCTCAGCTCGCCTCTCGTTAGGTGAACCATGGCCCCCGCCAGCGTGGAGGCTGTCCGGCGGCTCCGCAGGTGACGGGCGGGAGGCAGCGGGAGGGGCGCCGGCCGCGGAGGGCAGCGCGAGACCGGCCCCGGGGGCGTTCGGATCGTCTCCGCTCTCCCGCGGGCGGGCGGGCGGGCGGCCGGCGAGCTCTGGCTAGTGTGCATTTTTTAAGGTTTTCTTTTCTAATTCCATTTTACATTAAAAAATTACTTTACATTAGTTTCAGGTACACATCATAGTGGTTAGACAATGATATAATTTACAATGTGATTCCCCCATTAATTCAAGTACCCACCTGACACCATACCTAGTTATTACAACGTTATGACTGTATTCCCCAGGAGTGTTTTCTAACTGCCAATATGTACTTCTTTTTTTTAAAAAAAAATATAATTGATATTTTAGAGAGAGAAAGGAAGAGAGATAGAAATGTCAATGAGAGAGAAACATCGACCAGCTGCCTCTTGCACACCCCATACTGGGGATGTGCCCGCAACCAATGTACATGCCCTTGACCGGAATCGAACCCGGGATCTTTCAGTCCGCAGTCCGACGCTCTACCACTGAGCCAAACCGGTTTTGGCCAATATGTACTTCTTAATCCCTTCACCTTTTTTACCCAGCCCCCTCAATCCTCCTCCCCTCTGGCAATCATCAGTCTGTTCTCTGTATCTATGAGTCTGTTCCTGTTTTATTTGTTCTTTAGATTTCACATAAGAGTAAAATTCTATGACATTTGTTTTTCTCTGTCTGACTTAGTTTTTTAATTTCTCTACTGATTAAGGTATTACATATTTGTCTTCACCCCCTCCCCACCTGTCTGACTTATTTTTGACTTCGCATAATACCCTCTAGGTCCATCCTTGCTATTGTAGATGAAACATTTTTATTCTTTTTTATGATCAAGTAATATTTCATTATATATATATATATATTATCTACTTGGGCACTTGGTTGCTTCCATATCTTGGCCATTATAAGTAATGATATAATGAACTTAAGGGTATATATGTCTTTTCAAATAACTATTTTGGGTTTCTTCAGATATGTACCCAGAAATGGGATTGCTGAATCATAAGTTTCCTCATCTTTAATTTTTTGAGCAAACTCCATACAGTTTTCCAGAATGGGAATTGCATTCCCACCAATAGTATACAAGGGTTCCCTTTTCTCTACGTATTTATAAACACTTACTGTTTGTAGATTTATTGATGATAACTATTCTGACAGATGTGAGATAATATCTTATTGTGGTTTTAATTTGCATTTCTCTGATGATTATTGACTGAGTATTTTTTTCATGTCTATTGGCCATCTGTATGTCTCTTTGAAGAAGTGTCTATTCAGGTCCTCTGCCCATTTTTTAATTGGGTTATTTGATTTCTTTGGTGTTGAGTTGTATGAGTTCTTTATAAATTTTAGATATTAATCCCTTATCGCATATACCATTGGTGAATATCTTCTATTCAGTAAATTGTCTGAATTTACTGTACCATCCTTGCATTCCTGGGATAAATCCTACTTGGTCATGGTATATGATCTTTCTGATGTACTGCTGGATCCGATTTACTAGAATTTTGTTATCTATGTTCATGAAGGATATTGGTCTGTAATACTCTTTCATTGTGTTGTCTTTATCTTGTTTTGGTATTAGGGTAATGCTGGCTTCATAGAATGGTCTTGGAAGTGTTGCTTCCTCTTCAATTTTTTTGGAATAGTCTAAGGAAGATAGGTTTTAGTTCTTCCTTGAATGTTTGGTAAAACTGCCCTGTGAAGCCCTCTGGCCTCAAAGCTACTGTTTCTTGAACTTGGATGCACATTGGAATCACTTGGGAAACTTTTTGAAAAATGCTTATGCATGAATCTCTGTCCCAGAGAGCAAGATTAAAAAAAAAAAAAAAGAAAGTCTTCCAGATGATGATTCTAATAATATGCACTGCTGCTCACTGTCTCTCATAAATGCCTGTTTTTAGCTTTGTCTTCAAAATCGGCTACGAGGCCTCTGTGATCATTTTTCTATAATACTCCAGGCTATTCTCATCAAAGCCACCATCTCCAGGCTTCTTATTTATTCTACCTACGTTTCCAGGCAAAGTGACCTTCTAAATCCACTTCTGCAATTCCCTTCCAAAAAGGGAACTCTCTTTTAAAAATGTGCATTTTTAGCGTCTTCCCCATGATTGCCAGTCAAGAAGCTTCTCACTTATTTGGTGACACTTATCCCTTCACCCTACCTCCCACATCCCGAAAGGACTCCTACTCACCTCAGAGGATCACTGACCCACATACAACTCCTTCCCTTCCCCCTGCCCCCAACTCACTGCAAAGTAACTGGAGCTTTGGATACTTACCTGTGACTTTAGTGGGCCCTAGCTCCCTAATTTCCTGTATTTTAGAGGAAGTTCTGTGAGCCCATATTTCCCCACAAAAACTGTTCCAGGGAAAGAGATTAAGGAGAGGAGCTCAGTTCATGGCCCTCCTTTCCTATCATTGCTAACTGCCTCAATTCTGGTAAATGCCCATTCCCCACACCTTTGGGTCCTGGCAGATTACTGGGAGGGTCATCGGACCATGTGTGAAAGGAATGGGAGAGAATTAAAAATCCAGCCATACTCCCTGCCAATGAAAAAGCAGATGCGTGGCATGCATGTGTGCGGACCACGCAAACAACATAGGTTGCATGTTTAAGCATATGTAAATGTGTATAGTTGAAGCACCCTCTAGTGGAACACCCAGGGAAGATCACGTTTTCTGGAGAAACTTACCCTCAAGAACAGGGTATTTTGAAATATTGTCTGGCCAGAGCAACGTGAGACATGAGAGCAGGAGGGTGCAGCATCTTCAGAGGCACGGCAGGATACCATGGGTGCCAGCCAACTCGTGCCTTGCCACATCCAGCTCAGGGAGGAGGGGGTGAGGGCCCAACTGGCCTTTCTTGAAAGCCTCACCTGGAGGTCTTCCTTCCCCTGCTGCCAGAAGTACACAAAAGCAGTCTGTGCGGGTAAGGAAGTCTGCAGATTGCCACGGGGTTCCTTCAGTTCAAGAAGCTGCCCATCCTCATTTCAAACCAGGGGACAGAGATGGAATAGCCACTCCTTGGAAAACTGGATTGCTGTCAGGAAGAGGATACACTTGGAGTCCTACCCGACACTTTTACATGAAATAAATTGCAAACGAAAGCAAAAGAAATGGAAGACAGCAGCAGTGATTAATTTTTAGAGTGGTGAGTGCCTTGCCCAATGGAACCTCAAATCCATAAAGCCATAAAAGAAATCACTGTGTAGATAAATTTTATGACATAATTTTTTTCTGCATGGCAAAAGAAATAGATGCCATGAACATATTCAAAAGATAAATAAGCCCGCAAGATAAAAATTGCAACAGATAGCACAAAGGCATGTTTTCCTTAATATATAAGGTGTTCCTACAGCCTTAAGCAAAAGACAGGCAAACCAATAGGGGGGAAAATGGACAAGGGATCTGAACAGACAGGTCACAGGAAGGGAAAGAAAAAAGTAAGGGCTGCAACATACAGGGCGATGCTCAATCTCGTGTAGAATACTTGTTTTTCAAGATCAGGCTGGAGGATGGCGCATTGAGTAGGCAGTTTTGGGGAAGCAGGCACAATCAGCTGTGGAGGTGGGGAGAATAAATCAGCCACTGTTCATGAAAAGCAATTTTGCAATCACTGTCAAAATAAACAGCTGCTGTACACATTGACCCGGCAAATCCACTTGTAGGAATTTACCTTAGAGAGATGCTTGAAGATGCATGCAGGAAGAAATTGTAACAGAAGCATGGTTTGAAAAAGAGAAACCCTAGAGACACTCCCAAGTGACCATAAATCAGGGACCAGAGCAGTAAATCATGGAGCATCCACACAAAAGAATACTATGTGGCCAGGGACTCCAAATGCCGCAGGACACGGGACAAATTGTTAAAAATCGGGACTGTCCCGCCAAAAGCGGGACGTCTGGTCACCTTACCCAAGATAGAATGAGTCAGCTCGGCGTGTAGACACAGGAATTGATCTTCTAAATACAACGAGTGAAAGAGCAAGATGAAGTGAGGATGTTGAAGAGTTTCTATTACACTCAGTACTTTTTTTTAGAAATGAGGATCCATAGGAGGAATTTTTTCTCAGTTCTTAGAACCAACTAGTGGTTTTTAAAAAATGTTTTTGGTGTTGATATTGTTTTATTTTTAATTCAACAGTTTAACATTATCACAAAGGGAGGACAAGGACATGACAAAAGAATAAACTGCTGGTTTGTATGTTATGGATACTGCAGCCGGGTAACTGCTTGTGTTTTGCTCTCTAATGGCTGCTAGGAAGGTCAGCCACGTCGGGAGCCCCTCAGCATCTGTAGGGACAAACATCTTGCCCTAAACTAAATCCCTGACTTTGCTCTATTTTTTTTTCTCTAATCTCACTTTCTAAACCATTATTTTGCATGTATTGTGCTGAAATGCTTCAAGTTCCCCTTATAATGAGGCAGGCTTCTTTTTAAAAATAGTAATAGTAAAAAGAAAGCAAGGTGAAGAAAGGAACATACAATATGCTTCCATTTGCGTTAAAAAGAATACATGCATAAGCATAGATTATCTCTGGGAGCATAGTAGTAACTTTGGTTACCTCAAGGGGCTAGGGACAGAGGTGAATAGAATATTGTTAGTAACTCTAGGTTATGTTGAATTTCAATGTTATGCTAAAAACATTTTTTTTAAAATCATATTTTCCAAGTCCTCCTCCCCTTTGCTCTAAAGAGTCATCAGCGGCTACGAGTAACCACCCTTGTGGTTGCTGCTATTTCGCCAACAGGAAGAGGTGTGTGCAGAGGAGACATTGACCTACCCTTGCCTACTGAGTTGCAATGTTGGGCTCACTGGTTCTGTTTACATCGGAGCTGCTGAGGTGTCTATAATTATTCCTGCTGTATTACAGAGATTGAAAATTTGGCCCATCTCCCATAATTTGCCCTTTAAAAAAACCCCAATTTGAAGTAAATATGATATTTCCCCCTGTGTTGAAAGTGCAATTCTTAATAGAGAGAGGATAGGGCATGGTGACTTTTCTACAGAGTGAGGCCTTCTTCCCTTTCATTCTCTTTGCAGCCTCACATCCACATGTGCCACCAACAGTGATGTGATGTACGTGTATTCTAAGTCAGGTTTATTCGGGTATACCTTACAAACAGTAAAATTCACCTTTTTAAGGACATAGGTTTTGGCAAACATATACAACATTTCCAGCATCTCAAAAAGTTCCCTCCTTCCCGCTATAATCAAAACTTGCCCACCCCTTTATTTGGGAACAATTTTACACTTCTAGAAAGTTTGCCAAAATAGCACAGTTTTCTCACAGAGCCTTCCCCTGCTCCTCCTGATGTTAACCTCTTACATAACCATGGTGTAGTTATCCATACCCAGTTACTATTAACTATGGACTTCATTTGATTTCACCAGGTTTTCCATTAATATCATTTTTCTGTTCTAGATTCTTTCTTTCTTGCATTTAGTCATCCGGTCTGATCTGAGACAGCGTCTCCACCTTTCCTTGCTGTTTGTTGGAAGCTACCCATTGCCTTCACCAGCAGAGAGGTGTGGACAAGGAACCCGGAAGGCTGGTCCACCTTGAAGCTCTGAAAGGTCAGAGCCAACCACCCACTGTCTAGTTGAGACAAAGGGAGCTAAGCGACTTCCACCTTTTAGTTTTATGTAAATCCTTGCTGATTGGCTATTATTGGAATTGCCTGCCTAAAGGCTATGGGTACATCCCATAGTCCTAATAAAAGGGGTAGATAGCAAGTCCAGAGCGGGGTGGAGTCCTTCCCCTGGAGTTGGGCCCCTGCCTGGCCCCAATATTTCCAAATTAGTATTTTCTAGTCTCTTTCCTTTGTATGCGGCCTCCTCCAGAGCCTGAACCCTGAACCACGCTGGACTTGGGAGAGACACTCGCAGCCCAACGTGGGGCACTCGCACCTAGCTTTTCATGACCTGATCAGGTATTTTGCCCCTTAATTTTCGTTTGTCTTCTGTTTCCTCATGGTTCGACTGGGGTTGTGGATTTGGGGGATAGAATACCATAGAGGGGAAGTGCCCTTATCATAACATCCCATCAGGGGACAGGATGTCCTCATGACTCACTGGTGACGGTGACCTTGGTCATGACCTGTTTCTCCACTGTAACGTTACTTTTCTATACTCTGTTGGTCAGAAGCAGCTCATGAAGTTCAATTCCCGGTCAGGGGATGAGGGACTCCATCTCCTAGAAGGGGGGAGGGAAATGTACTCCCATTGTCTGGCCACCCTCCTCCTCCAGGCCAGTCTCCTCCTGGTGCCCAGCTTTCTCGGTGACTAACTGGTATGGTCCATGGAGAGGAGTCAGTGAGGTACCTGTGAACTCCTGTGGTGACTGCCACCGCCCAGGATGCTATATCCCCCTAGTCCTTTGCCTTTGCAACTGTTTCGGGTTTCAGCGGAATATTT
This sequence comes from Vespertilio murinus, assembly GCA_963924515.1. Lineage (NCBI taxonomy): Eukaryota > Metazoa > Chordata > Mammalia > Chiroptera > Vespertilionidae > Vespertilio > Vespertilio murinus. The sequence continues at coordinate 10,783,703 of OZ004712.1, read as the reverse complement.
TTTATTCACCCGCGTGGCCCTCTCTCCCACCTGTGCTTTACACAGTTGAGCCAGTGCTGCCCTGACATCTCTCCTGGGAAGGCCCTGTATTTTCTTGAATTTCAAGCTATTTGGTGTCCCACAATCTCAGACCATTAATGGTCTCAGGAAGAATTATGACTTCGTTGTTTATCAAGCTTTTACCTCTTAAGAGGAGTGACACTCGCTGCAGCTTTTTATGTCCTAGCTGAAGCAGAACTTGATATATTGAATATGAAAAGAAATCCTCTTTCCTCCAAGTAAAAAATGAGATCTAAAGGCTTCACATCTGTGGGACATCAGAGAACATCCTTGGTTAGGTGCCTCCCAATTTAGCCACCCACTGACAGACATTCCATGGCCCATGAAGGCCCATGGCCGTCCTGGGAATGATGGAGCCATTCTGAGAAAGAGGGATCAGGGCCAACTCTAGGCAGACTTCTCATATCCCTCTCTCTTCACTTGCCTAAGGCTCCATGTCTTAGGTTAACCATGGCACCCACCAGCTGGGATCATCTGCTATATCAAAGCACCTGGAAACACCCAAAACTTTCCTGAACCGATGAGAGATGTGAGCACCTACTCGTATTTGGTGGTGGCTGCTGTAGGACATAGGAATTCTGACCCCACACACTTATGTCTCTGAAGATTTCCTTCCTTCCTTCCTTCCTTTCTTCCTTCCTTCCTTCCTTCCTTCATTCATTTATTCAGAAAGTAGCAAATCAATAGGAATGTGCGGCAAAATTACACTGGGCATTCGGTATACATCTAGCCAACCCCATAAGAACAACTTAACATTTATTTGTCTATAAGAAGGGGCTAAACAATAGTGTCTTTGAGTGTGTTTCAAGGATACACAACTACAGACACAATAACTATACCTCGTATCTGAATAAGCTGTTATGTTGTTTCACTGACTCTCATGACAGCTCTGTGAGGTAAATGAAAAGTGGGAACTCAGAGAAGTGAGATAGTTGTCCTATGACTGCACTTTCAATCTCAGAGCCAGGTCTTGAGCTCTCCTGACGCCTTGAATCTATCAGATATGTGGTAATAGGAATAAATGTTCACAACCAATAATCTGTTGAAATCGGGGACCATCCCCATCTATAATAATAAAAGCGCAATATGTTAATTAGACTGGACGTCCTTCCGGATGATCTTCTGGATGAAGCTGGGCTGTGAGGGAAGGCCGATTCCTGGGTGCCTGCCGGTGGGTGGAGGGAAGCCTGGGTCCCGGTGCCAGAGGGAAGCTGGTGCTGGCAGCTGGGGAAGGAAGGCCTGCACTTGCATGAATTTTGTGCATCGGGGCCTCTAGTCAGAGTTATAACAGGGACTCTCTGAGCTGATTGGGTTTAAGTAGCTTAAATTTAAGAGGTCTAAATTTGTAGTGCACCATACTCAGTCCCTCTACTAGCTCTTTTCTAATCATGAGGCTCCAACTGTCATTCAGAGAGGGACCCAGTGACCCAAATGGTCTGCCACAGCGATGACAGCTGGCACCAAAGCCTCATTATTACCAGCTAACAGGAATGTCCGCTGGCCGGCTTCGCAATGGAGAAAAACCCATTCATGAAAGAATGCTTGGAACCTCTCAGGGAGAGGTAGTTAAGGAACAGCAGTACATATCAAGTCCAGCCTTCCTCGTGGACACACATAAATTGATCGTGGCCTCCACAGGGCCACTCAGCACAGCCAGTTCTAGAGAGTGAGAATCCAGTCTGTACAGAAATCCCTGGAGCAAGTGCTGCTCCAGGCATGTCAGAACTTTGGAGGAAAACTGGGTGAGCCAATTGCATGATTCCCAAACAAATTTACCCAAAGTCTGGATGAGAAAAACCTATTATTATTATTATTATTATTATTATTCAATACATTGTACACTGGAGCAAGAAAGCCATTGTTTGTTCAGTTCATCTGGTGGTATACATTTTGGAATTTACTTTTTTTAAAAAAGAGGTACAATCACCTTCACAGGAGAAGATAAATGGAGGCAATATCAAGTTCTTGACTTTCTCATAAAGGAGTCACCATATGACTGTAAGCTTTCCTCTGTGATTTAAAACAAACACAAAAGAGCTCCTGTCCGCATCTTTGGGGATGAATAGTGTATAATCCAGGAGGTTGTTTTTTAGCAACTGGATTTGTTGTTGTTGTTGTTTTTTAGCAAAATGGATTTGCCAACTTTCAGTGTTTGTCCTGAAGGAAACATTTGCTGAGTCAAAACATTTACATTGTAAAGCCTACCCTGAGGTAATGTCACAACATCTTGACAAAACATATGCTACAATGAAATTATATCTGAGGGGGAAAAACATCAATGGTTATATTTGTCTGTGTTACACACCTCCGCCTAAACTTCAGTTTCACTCACTGGAATGAAAACTTTGCAAATAAAACAGGAGAAAGAAATTGCTCCCAATAAAAGAAGAATTCCTGAGGAGTTTATTTCAAATAACCTAAAATATCTTTATAACCCAATCCATTATTTCGTAGACTAATCTGGGCCATGGCTTAAATCCCTTTGCACCTTATCATAATTGTTCTACACAATAAAGAGCCATATAGTAAATTAATGGTTTTTGCAAGGACTATATTTGGAATCCTCTCTGTATTCTAAATCCATAAGCATGGAAAAGTTTGGAAGCATGGCCATGTATCCTGTGTACACCTTATGCCACAAATGAAAATGCCACGTGTAAACAATAAAACTAGAGCTTCTTAGGTTGGGTGGACAGAGTGGAGAACACGGATTCCCATCTCTTCATTCTCCTTTGCACCATATAATTCTTTTCACTTTTATTGAATTTATTGGGGTGACATTGGTTAATAAAATTATATAGGTTTCAGGTGTATGATTCTATAATACATCACCTTTATAGTGTATAGTGTGGGCACCCACCCAAAGTGAAGTCTCTTTCCATCACCATTCATTCCCTCTTTACCCTCTTCCTCCTTCCCCCATTCACTTTCCCCTCTAAGTAATCGCCATGTTTTTGTCTGGGCTGTGAGTTTGGTGTGTGTTAGTTAATCCCTCTACCTTTTTCACCCAGCCTTCCTCAAACCTATCAGAATGGCTATTATCAATAAATCAACAGTTGATTCTTTTCTACTCCCTCTCCTGATCCCACCCCTGCAACACACACACACACACACACACACACACACACACACACACACACATCTGATAGCCCCGTGAGCAACCCTAGGAAATTTTGGGGCAATATGGAACAGCTTCTTGAATGCAGCTGCACTCACTGTTACCTACAAAAGAGGTGCTGTACTTAGCTGCCAGCAGAGATCAATGGCCTCCCTCTCTTTAAGTTCCAGGAAGAAGTTATGTGGGCTGCAGTTCTGTGCCCAGATTCATGTTAGATCTGCTGTCACCTTTAAAGACTGTAATCAAACTGTCATAGTCATCTGATCATCTCCATTTGGCTTCTCCTGATCCCTGGAGGATTTTACACCTGGTTTACTCCCTCCCCCTCAATGCTATCCCCGAGAGAAGCCTTGGTGGTTTCAGTATTCACACAAATGATTCTTCTACAACTCTTATTTCTCCACCCACACAGTCAGCCGTCTACTCTCAAGGTGACAGTCTAGATGGAGTCACTGCCGATAATTGCTCTCAGTTTCAATGGCCCCACAGTCTGACCACCCTCTCCTATTTTTCTGTCTCCCTCCCATTGCACAAATTGCAATAGTTTTCCAACCTCTCAGACCCTCGTCTATTGACCCTACTACTTTTGACTGTCCCTCTGCCCCTTACACCCTGAGTTTCCTCCTTCCCCAGCTGAGACTTCCTGGTCCATCTCTATTTATCCTCTCGCTCCTGATAAAACACAATCCTGGTAATTTGAAGTGTTGATTTCATTATGATTCCATCCCCTATGGTGACACCAACAGAACAGGAGATGACTACCATTAAAAGGACGATTTGTTATATTCACAGACCCTACAAGAAGGGACACACTATGGGCTTCTTGCAGCTTGAATATTTCAGTGTCACCTCTTGATCACACACCTATCCTTTAAACTCCTCCTCTCATTTCTGGGAGGTCTGATCTAATTCTCCCACCTGATTCACTAGGGGTTCTAATGGGACCCTGCACCTGTCCTGTGTAGTGTTTTTCTCTTGGTTCCATAATCCTTGATTCACTTGTGTTCATTCCCTTATCTATATATATATAAAAGGCTAACAGCCATTTGACCATCTGACTGGCTGGTAAATATGACACATACTGGCCACCAGGGGGCAGATGCAGGAGTTGCTGAGTGATAGCAAATTTGCAGATATTGGAGAGCCTGTCCAATCCCCACAGGCCAGGCTGAGGGACCCTGCTAACTCCACAGAAGCCCTTCAAGCCACAGTGCCACCCCAGGTGTGGCTGGCCTGGGAGGAACCTCGGGAGGTTGGCTCCAGGTCATGTCCAGCCCTGTCTCACCTAGACCCACCCCGCTGGCCACTTAATTAATTTCCTTTCAATGTGCATGAATCCATGCACCAGGCCACTAGTGGGACTATAAACCCCTTTTAAGGCAAGGAGCCATGTTGCCTTTGTGTCCCTAGTACATAGCAATGTCCAGGAAATGTGCATTATGTGAATAGGTAGGAAGCAGGTCATCTTCCAGTTGGGGAGGGGATGGAGAGAAGATAACAGAGACAGGCCCCAAAGGGATGGAGGCAAGATGAGAATGCTGGGGCAAAAAGGTCAAGTCCAGAGTGATGGGTTTGAAGAAGAAAAGGGTTGGGGACACCCTAGGGAAACCTGAGATACAGTGGGGCCTGCAGAAGTGTCAGCATGCAGTTACATTCACTAAGGCCAGTCTGAGCTCAGCCCCATGGAGGAAGTTAACTCCCTGCCTTCGTGGATGGACTTGGAATCATTCAAAATCGAAGCAGACAGTGCTCGAGCAGTAATCAGACGCTAAATAGTGTGGTGCAGATGATTAGCACTAAATTAGATAGGGAGAGACTGGTGTGGGCTAAAGACAGATCTATGCCTCCTTCCGAGTTTGTTTTTCTTTTTTGTTTGTTTGTTTAATCTGCTTGTAATTTCTGTGTTGATGTTTTTGTATAGCATCCGGGGCTTTTATGCCAGAGTTTTGATGACAAGACCTCAGTGGACCTCGTTCTAAAGTTTCCTGGTTTTCCTTCTGCGAAATGTGTCGCATCTAGAAGTGAAAAGGTTTCAACCACATGTTCAAAGCCACAAGTCTTTACTTCAGCAGTAGGGTCTATAAATGGTGGCCCCCGTTCTTTGACACCCCATTCAGCTAACCTGCCATGAAGTGTCTGCCCGTGCTGGCTTCCCTGTGTGTGGCATTTTCCTGGGAGATAGAATATTTCTGGAAAGAATAACTGAGGAACCTCAGGAGCATGTGTCAGACGTGGGAGGACTTGTAAGAAGTGACATTTCTAAACTATTCAAAGTATCCAGTGAGACATGTAATTTTAACCTTAGGAAATGAGTTATTTATAGTTGAGAATTGTTTAGGGATAACCCCATTTTCTTAAAGTTTGATTTTCATCTTGTAACATTTTTTTTTCCTTTTTAAATGTGGTAGGAATTGGGTCTAAACTCTGTCCACTGCTGGGGCTCAAGCAATCGGACCCCAGACATGTCTGCTGAACCATGGAGACCACAGAGCATCCCAGGAGAGCCCTTTTCCTGAGAATGGGAAGAGGCAGAGTCTACGAAGGGAGAGAGGTCTGAGGAGAATGGGCTTTGAGTACAGTCAAACCTTATTTCTTGAACGTCTCCCATCTCAAACAATTTGGTTCTCAATCAAATGTTTTGGTTGTGGAACCAAACTTCAGTTTTCGCCCTGACAACCCTTTCATGCTCTTATTTCAGCATGACAAAAAGCATCTCTCAGGCAACAAATAAATAAAAAGAATACTTTTGCTGCTGGCAAAATCTCTGATGAGTACAATTTTAAGACATAGAGACCATCAAGAGTGCTAATGTTGCTAAGGGTGTGAAAGAAATGATCAAAGGCAGTTGAAGAGGTAGGAAAACTGTTGTTGACTTGGATAAATGAAAAGCCATTAGCCAGTGACAGCATTTTTGTTTTTGTTTAAAATATATTTTATTGATATTTTACAGAGAGGAAGGGAGAGAGATAGAGAGCTAGAAACGTTGATGAGAGAGAAACACCGACCAGCTGCCTCCTGCACACCCCCTACCGGGGATGTGCCCACACCAATGTACATGCCCTTGACCGGAATCGAACCCGGGACCCCTCAGTCCGCAGACCGATGCTTTACCACTGAGCCAAACCGGTTTTGGCAGTGACAGCATTTTGGAGACAGTGATCTATGAACAAGCAAAGATGCTGCATACTGACCTGAAAGACACCCTTGGAACAAGTGCTAGAAGTGATTCATTTAAGGCTGGCAGGGGGTAGTTCACTAAATTTAAGAAAAAGGTGTTTATACCTTAAACAGTACATTAGATGTGTGCCGTATATAAGAAAGGTTCAAACAGAATCATTTTGGGGGTCTGGAATGGATTAATTTACTTTTTTTTCTAATGGAAAAAATGATTCGATTTTTGAACAAGTCAGCCTTCTGGAAAGAATTAAGTTGGAGGACCAAGGTTCCACTGTACAAGGAAGGGAGGTGTGCACATGGGGATAAAGGTAGTACAGGAGACCGTCAAAGTGAAAACAGAAGGGGTTGTTTCATTAAAAACTCTCTGAGGTCCTTTCAGTGAGTAGCTCAGTGGGAAGCTCCTCTACCTAGTGATCATGGAGACGAAGATAGTGCTACCTAAAGACAACTGAAGAAGGGAAGCCAGGAGGGGGAGAGGAATGGCGTTTTTCTATAGATGACTATCCTCACGATGCTTTTAAAATTCTTTGGCATCCCTCCCTTCAAAAGGTGGAGCCTATTTCTCTCCCATTGAATGTGGAAGGATTCAGAGATTTGCTTCCAGTGATGGGAATGTGGTAGAAATGAGGCGATGTGACTTCTGAGGCTAGGTCATGAAAAGAATGGCTCTTACTTTCTTGGAAGCAGCACTCACTCTTGGGGACACTCAAACAGCCTGAGGAGCTGCTCACGTGGGAAGGAACCAACATCCAGCACCAACTTGCTGGCCGTGTCAGTGCATCACCTTGGAAGCATCATCCAGCCCCAGTTAAGCCTTCAGATGAGTGCAGCCCCAGCTGAGCTCTCGCTCACAGCTACCCAGCTAGGCTGCTCTCAACTCGTATCCCATGGAAACTCTGGCAGATAATAAATGTGTATATGGTAAGTCACTATGTTTTGGGCTGGTTGGTTATGCAATGCTGGATAATGGATATAGACTTCATTCACTGGCCATTATATTGTATTTTTCTGCTTGAATTGGCATGGAAGTAGATATAAAACAGGGTTTGTATGTAATTGGGTTTTCAATATAAGAAGTTTTTTTTAATTAAATATGACAAAAGTTGTAAGTTATTTTGGCTGCAAGTAATAAAAATCCCAATTAAACTGGCTTAAACCATTTTACACATATGAACTCCCATACTTAGGAACCAACTAATAGGGTGGGTTCCACAGCGGATTTGTCCAGGGGTGCCTGCTGCATCACCCCATGATTCTCTTGCCTCTACTGTGTCAACCTCCTTTTTGTGCTAAGTAGCAGGATAGCTAAGGCCTCACATCAGCTCATGCTAGCCAAACAAACAAACAAACAAACAAATAGACACCAAGTCACTTCTGGAACCTGGCTCAAAAGACTGAAGAAGAGTATCCTTGATACATCTCATTGAGCCATCTCTGGGAAGAGGACTGGGATTGCCTGTAAGTCACTCAGGGCTATTTCCTGCCATCAGAGGCAAGGTCAGTCTCCTTCAAGGCCTGGGCTGGGTGGGAAAGAGATGAGCATCAATGTGAGCCAGAAAAGAGGGGGATCCAGGCTGGACAGGCCACTGGCAGCAGAGTTTATGGGATGTGGTTGAAGCAAACAATAGCCAGTATAGCTTTCCATTCCTAAGAGAGAAATGGAAAGAAAATAACTAATAAACTGAAAATCTTGACAACACGTTTTAGGATGTTCCTGCACGCTGTACTTCCGAGCTGAAGTTTTCTTTCCTCTCTGGCTAGTTTATTTTTGTTCGTTTGTTTTTATGTGGGATTTTTCCTTTTAGTTACAGAGTTTAGAATGTAGTAAGTACTTTATATTATGAAAGGAATTTAGAGCTTTAATAAAGCTCTAAGCTTATGTATAGGCCACTTTGGGGGGGAAGGGAAGGCTTGGAAGAGGTCGCTTCATAACACAGGTACAAATATTCTTTCTTCTCTGAGCCACAGTGACCTACGGGCTGGGCTGTTCTTGGTGTGATTAGGTAGCCTTTAATATCTTTGAAATACGGCATAATTAGGAGCTCGAACCTTTGCTCTAATGTTTATAGCAGTACTTTGTCAAACTGGGTTTCGGATCATATACAAATTCTGACACTAGAGGGAGTGCATAACGTATTACAGAAAGGAAAAGCATACACCTAATAAATTCAGGCTAAAAATGCAGAGTAGCAAGACAAGGAAGACCTTTGTTACCCATCCTCTGTCCTCCAAGCCCTGTCCCCCGCCCCAGTAGAAATCACTGGAGGCCTCGTTCCTCCGTGCAGCTCTACTTTAGATTTGTAGGAGGTCAGGTAGGTTGTCTGTGCAACTGTGAAAAGAATGTTTTAGAGTTTTATAATGTTTTCTTTTCATTAAAAAAAAGAGAGACATTATTTACTACTTCTCACACACGGGATGGCAAAATTAAAATTGCTCCTTGCAGTTTCATTCTGTTTCTGACTTGATTCATAGGTGGAATCGCACTTTATTTTTTTAAAATATATTTTATTGATTTTTTTTTTTACAGAGAGGAAAGGAGAGGGAGAGAGAGCCAGAAACATCAATGAGAGAGAAACATCAATCAGCTGCCTCCTGCCACACTCCTCACCGGGGATGTGCCCGCAACTAAGGCACATGCCTTGACCAAAATGGAACCTACGACCCTTGAGTCCACAGGCCAACGCTCCATCCACTGAGCCAAACTAGCTAGGGCTAGAATCACACTTTCTAAATGGAAAGACCAGAGGTTTATTCTTTGCTTTGAAAATGTAGCCTAGTCTTCTGAAAGTCAGGGGAAGCCTGTTTCGTAGCCATCAACTTCCTTCATCCTCTTGCTAATGGTGCCTGCTCTGATTACTTACTAGCTGATGTCAACTGTTAGCCAATCATATTTAATGAATTTTTTATTTATTAATGTCAAGAGTTTCCTGTGTCTTAACAAAATAGAATACCGGATGCCCGAAAACATGGAAAAGACTGCAAATGTGACCGCGCTGTTAACATAGCAGCAGAGGGCTGGCTGAAGAAGCGAATGCTGCCTTTCAGCAGGACTCAACTCTTCTCGAAAAATCTGGTAACTGCCACTTGCTTTCCTATAACCTATCTGTGTATCCATGATGTATTCCACCATTCTCTTAAAATCAGCAAGTGCTCTGATAAATCTTTGAGCTACCGGTAAACTGTCTCTTTAATGGAAATTAAAATCAGAAAAATTACAAAGCAGGCTCATCATGAGAACTCTTGGATTTACCCAGATGGGTGAAATGACCCATACAAAAGAAAGATCCAGAAGCACATTACACACGCCTAAAGGGACAGAGCGCATCTCTGACTAGGGCGTATTTGTCCAGACTTACGTGACAGACTTTCAGTTAATGTCATTTCTCCATAGTGGCGTTTGAAACGCTAACCCACTTTTCAGGCAATGGTGCCTTAAAAAAATTTTTTTCTTTTGGCATAACAATTTTTCATTAAAAAAACACGCTACATAAACACATTGTGAGAAGTGGTATTTTGACAGTATGGTTTCAGTCAAACATACACTTATCCACTGATTGAGTAGCACAGTTTCTAGTTAGCGAGTATGTGGAGGAAATGTGAGTTGCTCCCTAGGTTTGGAGGAACCTGAAATGGTTTGCTTTGGTTCATACACCAAGTGACAGGTGGGGGAGGGTAGCAGCTTCCATAGCTCCTCGGTCTCTGGTGCACAGGTGCCATCACAATACATTCCCCATGCCTCTTGCCCCCATATTGCCATGAGGTGTTTTCTGTGCTTTAATATGCTGTTTGAGTGCAGTCCTGTGCCCCAGGAATGTTGCTAATTCAATCACTCTGCCAGCCCATCTTCCGGGCCCTGAATCTCAGAGATCCGGGATGTACTGAGATAATCTGACCCAATCACCAGCACTGTTCTCAGGCTTCCCCTGCCCTTCCTCACCTCTACCACTTCCTATCTACAAAAATTGTACTTACTTACTTTCACATTGTTGTATATTACTTACATAAATTTGTCTTGAGTATTCAACTGAAGTGTTTTCATGTCAGTTAGTAAAATATAATTCGGTATCTTGGGTTGGGGAGAAATTAATCGTACTTTTTCCCACTAAGACGAATGACAGTACTTGTGCATTAAACAGCTGTCCACTCAGTGGCAGGGTTTCAGGAAGGTATTAAAGATGGTAGGCAAGGAGAGATATATGCTGAAGCTCAGGGCAAGGCCTGGTGAGTCCAGGAAATCCATGGACTGTCCCACACTCGCCGGGGCAGCAATTAGTGACCGTGAGAGACCCGATGAAATCCCCTCTGTGTTCGGGTTTAGCATTAGTGGTAGTGTTACAACAGCATTAGTATTAATAGTAGTGTCAGCTTTCGTGGCTCTGTGCAGCAGCTGGTTTCCAGAGTTCCTGTGGCTTTTGTCTTGGGAGGTGGGGAATCTGATGGGGGAAGGAAACTGTCTCCAATTCAGAACCTCTCAGAGATTCAGGATGTACTCAGATGATCTGACAATCCCCAACTTTTATAACCCAGTCATTTTTAGAAAATTACTTCATGTTCTTCTTATTCTTTACAAAGATTAGATTACAGCCTTGTGGTCTAGTTCTAGACTACAATTTAGGTTAAACACCGAGTTTGGGTAATTTTTACATATGAAATTCCTACCATTTGATACCCGAGTACCATTGCTCTATATAGCCAATGTACAGGATTCAAACCATTTATGAAAAATCTCCCACGGAAGCTGTGTGTCTGGGTGCAGGCTGGGTGGTGTTAATACACCAAAGGAATCCAATTTGGCATAGCCACTTATCCTCAGACCTCTGCCTGTAGCCGAAGCTGTGCCTACAATCAAATAGAGAACCAGCAGTAGAAAACAGTCCTTACTAGATGCACTCCGTGGAAAATGCTTGTGTGAGATGTTAAGGAGAGCACTGTTTTCAGAATGAATCTAAATTCTAAATGTATCCAAGAATGTGTCTTATCTAGGTCTGCAAAGAAAAAGGTTGAAAGAAGTTCAACTTGGTTGTTCTGCCCATGGAAAATGAATCAGTGGTGGTAAGGAAATATTTCTATTGACATGGAAAGGTGATTACAGTGCACTGCTACGTTTAAAAAGCAAGTTACAGATCAAAAGCTGCATTTTCTTAGAAATATGTATGCTGGGAAGGAACTATAGCAAAATGTGAAAAAGTGATTAGCTCTGAAAATAACTGGGATTTTTATCTTCCTACTTCTATGTATTTTTCTAAGTTTTTAAAATATGATGAGCATATAATATTTATTTGATTATTCATATATGAAGTTTAAAAACTTCAGTAGATAGTAATAGCTTGGCGCTCCCTTTAAGTAAGGTTTGGACGAGTAGGTAAGATTTACTCAGCCCTGGCTGGGCACGGAGGTAACTGGGGAGAAGGGTCTGGGAGTGGTGAACCTCCCCTCCCCACCCCTTGAAAAAGGAAAAAGAAAGGAGGGAACTAAATCATAACCTGTCCGTTGGGAGTGGGATGGGGAGAGAGCATTGTTTTATTTATTTGTTGTTATTTCCCCCAGAGGATTCTAATCTGCAGTCAAGGATGAGGATCATTAGTTCAACTTTGTTGGTCACCATTTGTCATTAGATGCACCAGCAAGTATCACCTGAGTACCTTCCCAAGGTGACTTCTCTCTGAAATTCTTGAGCATTGCCCAATTTGGGATCATGGGCTTTCATAGCTTGTAGGGACCTCCCTTCAGTTCAGATCAGCAGATGCGCTGATTTCCTACCATGTGCCAGTCACTTGCTAGGTGCAAGGGGGTGGAGGAAGAATAGGACCCAGTGAGGGAAGCAGACTGTAAGTGAGTAACTTCAATAGAGTGCCGTTGGGTACATGAGAGAAGTGCACGTGCGGGAAACTGGGGAGGGGGTGATGAGAGACATTCACTTGGGCAGTTTGAGGAGGTCTCCCTGGAGGAGGACCGTGTGGTGTTCAATTAGCCCAGGCCCTTCAGAAGTTAAGTGACAGGTCCCAAATCACACAGCCAGGTAGGGGCCAAATCAGAAACAACCCAATCCTATACCATAATTTTGACAAACTGACAGTAGGGTACTACCCAGCCCCCAACTTCCAGAATACCCGCTTCCTACAATCCACATCAACACATTTGAAATAAACCGTAAGGCATCGGCCTTGATATTTTATTGGTGAAGGCAGCCACTCAGGCAGTTTGACCTGGCACAAAAATTGTCAAATTAATGGCATTTCTTCAACCCCCTTGCACCTAGAGAGTGACTGGCACATGGTAGGAAGTCAAAAATTGTCAAATTTGCAAGTCAGAAGGTTCGTCAGTTTGATACTGAACTTGCCACTAGGGTCATGTCAATTCTGTGCTACAAGTAGCATTTTAAAGAGAATCCCTGGAGGCAGACGGGGCTGAAACCTTACTCATCAGGTTTTTAAGTCAGGGTCACTGACCTGCTCGGCAGACGAAGCCCTGGGGGCAGAGAGAGCAGCCCCGAGAGCCAGGATCCGGCTCCTGGTTGAGAGCTATGACAGCTATTGACCAGGCTCACCCACTGTGAGCAGAGCAGTCACCGGGGCCCTCTCTGCTTGAACAGAGCCACTGCTGCCTGAGCCGGCCTGGACCGCACTGGGCACTGCCCAGGCCAGGACGCCTGCATTCCCCGGAGAATGAGGCCAGGGCGAGAGTGAGTTCAGGGGAGTATCTAAAGGGCTTGACAGCAAATGCCACTGCTGTCAGCTCCGCAGTGCATCCTTCTGCATAAGCCTTTCTCCTTGTGTAATCATTTGGCCTCCTGGGGCAGGAAACCCCGCTGGTCTTTAGGAGACTAGACACTGTCCCTCCCTTTCCCAAAGTGGAGATCATATAGTGAATGCTTGGCGCGGGGGCGGCTCCCCCCCCCCCCCCCCCCCAGCTAAGTTCACCGCAGTCCAAGCTGGCTGGATGTAAAAAGTTCCCCACTTGCTGCTTACGTTCACTTATTCCTTTCTACTTGAAGATGAGGCTGGGGAGATCTATTCCCTGTTAGTTAGATTATATTTTCTAAAAAAAATAATAATAATAATAATTAACTTTTTTTTTTATTCCCCTGTCCCTAAGCATTTATTTCTGGAACATCAATACAGTAAAGCCTAAGTAATTGGCAAGACTACATTAAAGTAGAATCTGAATTAGAATATTCTATTACTTTGAAGCACCAGAATTATATTTATATTTTTTCTTCTTTTTAAGCACAGAATTATTATAAGCACATTGCTAACAATGTTTTTCCGTCAACTATTTCGGGTAAAGTTGGCTTGAAGAAATAAGAAGGATCATTGGAGATTTGCATATTAAATGTGAAGAACTAGGCTGCTTGTTGTCTTAAGCAAGCTAAACATGGCGCCTGAAATTCTCTACATCCCATTAATGTGCTTTGAAATGTCTCTCCTCTCTTCCTGAGCGGTCAGAGGTGTAAATGTCGTCTTCTCTGTCATATCCTCATCAATTCGATGTCGGGATAGTCCTATTTCCCTGTCAGTCTTTTCCCCTCCATCTTATAAGTGTGCCTATCCATCCCCCCCCAGTCCACTTTAATGGGTATGGAAATGTAAGCTAATGCTAATGAAGATTTACATCATTTTACAGCTGTCATCCTCAACCGTCTCCATTTCCCCCAGAAACTCATTCCGGTAGAACAACATCCTTCCGCTAAAGGTAAAGGCGTTGTGTGTGTCTTGCTAAATTTGTGCTAGGCAGCTAGCTTTCCTAAGATTGCCCAACATTATATTCACATGTGGCTATCAGATGTACTTCCAACTTGTAGCTACTGTTTCTCAGGTCATCTGCATGTCAAACTGAGGACAAGATAATTACACCTTCTGTTGTCTCTTAGGAGTCTGTTCTCAAAAGTGTGGTTTATTTATCTTCGACTTAGGAAAGCTACTTTCTCCATTTACTCCGTGGACAGAAGACAGTAGCCAGCTACTCTCCCACACAGTTGAAAACAAGACGAAGAATGCAAATTGCCATGTGGAAATTGCAGGTAATTATACGGAAGAACATCCCGTGAGGAAAGCATCCCAGAATGGTCTAACCAAGGACAGTTTGGCATCTCCGTCATTAGAAAAAGTTTGAAAATATCTCAAAAACCCATTAATCAAGATGGTTGAGTTAGAAAACCAATCTGGCAACAGGGAGAACAAAAAGCTTTCAGTTTTCTCCCCTTCCTTTTGGAGAATGATAGTTACGGCCTGCTGTATAACTATAAACACGTCTGGAACTTGCATGGAATATCCTGTTTACAAAAAACAGGAATGAGCTATCTTTATTTGCAGAACACTGAACCAAACCCACATCTAATTTTTTCTTTGCTAAACCAAAAGTTTTTTTTAAAAAAAACACTTCAACTGAAACAGATGGATTCAGAATGATACTCATTTGAAACGTTTGAACTGGAATATCAACATCTTCTGAGTTAAACCTAAACTGAACTAATATTTAAATATATGTGACTCTCTCCCGTCGGTCACTTACAGATTATTTCTATTATCAATGGTGTGGTTTTTTTTAGTCTAAAGAAATGATACAGCTAGCATGGTGAGATATAAACTCTGCTTTATAAATACATAAGACAATTAAAAACACATCTGAATCCGTGTTAAAGTAACCGGTATGTTCTAGTGAGCCTAGAAGTCTAAGTGTGTATTTTAGGACAGCTGGTCTGGAGAAGTAAGGGTTACACCAGAGCTCGGTGCATATCCCTCTGTATTTTAAGGCGCTGGTAGTAGAGATGCTGATTTCCCCCAGCCACTTGCCCATTTGAGAAAACCTGTCTAACCCTCAACCCCAGCTTCCATTTTTGTACTTCGCAACCTCAACCTGAACTACAGCTGACTGGACCAGTCCAGAGCATCCCCCTGAGGCATGGGGAAGCACTCAGGGGGCCAGACTGAGCGTCTCTCTCTCTCTCTCTCTCTCTCTCTCTCTCTCTCTCTCTCTCTCAACAATAGATAACAGTGAGTGATAACATAACAGGGATATAGCAAATAAGTAAAATGAAATGATTAACCATAAATAACAAGAAGAGGATTCCCATCATCCCATGGTGATGAAAAATCACAGGATCTCAAGGTGATGGACTTTCTGGGCCCAAAGGCTTGCTAAGCTCTGTGCACAGCATGATGGTTTTGATACAGCTGGCCACCCCTTGGAGCTGAGGAAGGAAGACACTAGAAGCTGGTTGTGATGAGGCTACTGATGGGATCTGGAGCCCCGGTGTCCCATGAGATAGGCAGGCAGAGCTTACAGTGCAGTGCTGAGCACTGTGTGCAGACCACAAAGCCTAGCCCTTCTGAATATATGAACAATATACATGAACTTTAAATGCAATAGGAACAATATAAACAATATGAACAATAAACTTGGGTCATACCAAATCCACGGCATATGTTTAAAGAACAGGCTGCAAAGTGTCCATTACTCTCCCTTTTCTGCTAAGTAACTATATGCTATCTACATATCTACTTGTCACAGAAATCCTCTTTCTTTGATGACTCCCTCTGACTCCATTCTTGAAAGACAAGAGAGCCCATTGGTGCTGGTCAGTGGTGTTCTGCGATAGAAAGGACAGTTCAGACCTGGAGAGTTTGGTTCTAGCTACTGAGGAGGAAGGGGAGATAAGTTTTCTCCAACTCCATTTAATCCATGACTGTGGAATATAGTAGTGCAGATATTAAGTCTGGGAAACCTGCTTTTTATTGAAAACAGCATTGTGGGAGGTGACTGTGCCTTTAACCATGCAGAATTTAGTTATGGTTCACCTGGAGAAAACTGAAAAGCCAGGCATGGAGAGCTCTGTGCTTTCCTGGGAGAATGCCATGCGATAAATTTCCTTTTAAAACATGCAGTCTCTGTTGTCTTTATTTAGTGATTTCTCAGTTAATCATCAGCTTTAACCCCCTTTTCTACTACTCAGACAATTCCAGAAATTTCTGATTCAAGAGGGTGGGCTGAGTTGGTATTTGAATATCCTCTCCATCTGCCTCCAGAGGAAGGTAAATGAATGAATTCACTTATTCACTGATTCTATGTCAGAACCAGTTCTGGGTATAGGTATTATAGGAATGGGCAATGGAGAAAAATACTATTTTCATAACACTTGAACATTCCGGATGGGTATAAATAGATAATGAATAAAATATGCATAGGAAATCACTAACAGTATGGTAAGTAATGGGATAAAAATGAAGAAAGATGACTTGGTAGAGAGAAAATGGGATCTGGTTTAAACCATGTAGTCAGCGGCCTTTAAGCTAAGACTTCAAATAAGAAAGGACAAGCCCTACAAAGATAGGAGGAAACAGCAAAATATATTATTGTCTAACCACTTTGTTGAATACTTGAACCAATACAAAATAATATTGAATATAAATTGTAATTATAAATAAAATTTTAAAAAAAGGTAGAAGGGAACAGCTCAGGCAAGAGCATTAAGATAAAAACGCACTTGACATTTTTAAGGAACTGGAAGTAGACTACTGTGATGTGATAAGGGAAGAATGGAATGGGACGGTGTCAGAGAGAGAATGGGAGCAGACCCGAGCCTGGGAGGCAGCCCAGAGTAAGGCATAGGGTCAGACTGCATAGAGCCATGTTCCCACGAGATCACAGAAAGTGAGGACCCAATGACACAGGGTCATGGTCATGTGAGGAGTTGGTACTTTAGGCTCATGAAGCTGAGAAGTCATTAGAGCATTTAATCAAGGGCTTGATGTAATCTGACTTTGCTTTTAAAAGAGCATTCTGTGCAGAATCCCAAATAGTTTATGTAGAGTACTCATCCTCAAGGAGGTGAAGCCTAACTTTCTACTCCTTAAGTGTGGGCTGAGCATACTTCTTCCAAAGAATACAACATGGAAAGAGGAGAAAAGGAACTCCCACAGTGGAGACACCAGACAGGCACTCCCTCAGCCACTGGCCAACGTCAACATCAACAAGGAGAGGTCATGTCAACAGTAAGTCCACTCGGTAAATGTAATGAGAATGACACTATCTTTCAGGCCTTCTTCCCCCAAATGCCCAACTCTGTCTAATCATAAGAAAATCATCAGACAAATCCCTTGAGGGACATTCTACAAAATACCTGAGCAGCATTCCTCAGAGTCCTCAAGAACAAGGGGTGTCTGAGAGAGGAGCCCAAGGAGACATGATGACTAATGTCTCCTGGATAGGATCCTGGACCAGAAATGGAAATGAAGGCGTCAGTTTAAGACGCTGTATTGATATTCATTAATTGTAACAAATGTACCATACTTATCTAAGATGTAAGTATTAGGGGAAATGAAGTGTGGGATCTATGGGAACTCTATGTACTACGGTCACAATTTTTCTATAAATCTAAAAGCGTTCTAAAATAAAATGATTTTTTTTTAGGAGCACTTGGGCTGCTGAATGTCAGCTGGGCTCTAGGGCACAAAAGTGGAAGCAGATTCTAATATCTCCTATGTCCTTGAAAAACCAGAATTCTCTGCATTTCAGAAAGGAATTGTAGATGTAAAGATAGAGGAGTTCATGCTAATATTTCCAATTCAAATTCAGGATGACAGAGCTTTTACATAATCTCCTCTACCTCAGGCTAATTGGAGGATTGCTCTCTATAGAAATAAATGGTTACAGGGCAAAGCCTTCTGGATTCTGGCATTTATGAAGCTCCCGCAAAAGTGCCAGCTCCACGCCCACGAACCATAAAATAAAGCCTGCCAACCAATAACCTGATTCAGACCAAGTTCTTAATGTTAAAGCTTCATCCTTAAAAATGGATTGCCATGAATTTGAGATATCTAAGGAAAGCTTTCAACATGAAAGAAAAAGACCAAGGAAAATAGGGGAGGAGGTGGGGGGAAGAGAATTATAACCTCAAAGGAACATATACTTTAAGAAAAAAGAACTTGAAGGGGAAAAAAATAATTGTTATCCCCCAAGACATCTGCATAGACATTGCATCATTAAAATATAACAGAATCCTAAAGAATTCAGTCTTTAAAAAAGTAACAGAATTCTATAAAAAAGGAATGGAGAAAAATAAATAGGTCTTAGGTATAAGTTAATGGGTAGAGAGTTAAGTAAATGGGTTCAAGAACAAAATTTAAAAAGTAGTTACACTCACTACCTCTACTTCCTAGCCTTCCATACATTCTGATCAACCCTTTGCTTGTCCATATCAGGGCCCCTTTACCCCTAATTTGCTCCCATGAAAGTTGCCAGCTTTGCTAATTGCCAGACTCAGGAGACAGTTCTGAGTCCTTTTTGACCTCTCTGGAGCATTTGATAGCATGACTCTCAGTCTCTTTGATGGGACTGTCTTCTCCGGTTCATGGCCGCTTTGTAGCCATTGTGTTCTCCATATTCTCTCACTGAGTGTTGTTATCTCCTTTTATGGGCTTCATGATGCTACCTATCAGGGGTGGCAGCCAGTTCTATGTCCCCCTGATCTATTCCCATGACCAGGTCAACTTACTTTCTTTTCTTTTTTCTTTTTAATATATTTTATTGATTTTTTACAGAGAGGAAGAGAGAGGGATAGAGAATTAGAAACATCGATGAGAGAGAATCATCGATCAGCTACCTCTTGCACACCCGCTACTGGGGATGTGCCCGCAACCAAGGTACATGCCCTTGACCGGAGTCGAACCTAGGACCTTTCAGTCTGCAGGCCAATGCTCTATCCACTGAGCCAAACCGGTTTCGAGTCAACTTACTTTCTAATCTAAACACTAATCTAAGTTTCCTTAGCACATTTTAGCCCTAAAAGATAGGGTTTGGAGTGTCGGTGTGCTTAAGGCATTCTCTTCCCGATAGATTAGGTCGGGGAAAGTCAAGTTGCATCAAGTTATCCAGTCCTGTGGCCACTGCTACTAAGACCAAGGTCCACATCAGACACATGTGGCTTCCACTGCTGGATTGAAGTAGCTATTGCTTTCACCTTCACCATCTCTCAGCCAACAGGAATGAAGAAAAAAGTGGAGTTCGTAGCCAGTTTTGTTAAAGACATGACGCAGTGGTGGGTGTACGACAATTCTTCCCACAGGCTATTATGCCAAATAGACACATGGCCACACCTAGTAGCAAGGGAGGCTGGGAATTGTAGTTTTTTGTTGGGTGGATGGCATTGTGCCAAACTAAAGAGATTTAGAGAGACATTTAGAAATCTACCACAGTACAATTATAATGTACTTTATTTAATGGTCTTCTAATAACAGCAAGACTCATTTCTCTATTTCTTTTTATGATAACTAACACTAGTGGGAAAAATGTTAATTTTAAAGAAGTTTAGATAAATGAAAATGATAAAGCTAAGTATAAAGTTTAAGGTTTTATCTTTGGAAGACATTTAAGTGGAGGTAATCATTGGCTGCATCTCTGCACCCCAGTGATTTGGGGGCTTCCCTGGCTATTGTTCCTCACGGTTTCTATAATTCCTGGCTCTGCTCTCTCCAGGCTGTTCAGCCATCTGCATGCAGCTGGGGGGAGACAGCAGGTGGCTACCAGAGAGAACTTCAGGACCCTGCAAAGGGTTTGATTGAAGTATCCATTCCTCCTTTTCATTTTTTTCACAGCAGATGTCTCTTTCTTCATCCTACTCATTTATCACTGACTGTTCCTTCCAACTTATTTTATTTTATTTTCATCTTTAGGGCTGTCTGTTTTTCCTCTGTTGCCATTTTCATGGTCACAATCACTCAATCATGTTTTGTTTTGTCTTGTGTGGTTTTTATTTCTTTTCATTTTTACACTCCTTCATCCCTTCTTTCGGCCCACTTATTCATTATCCATTTTCTCACAGTTTTGGTTGCCATGATTAATTTTATTAATATTCCTTCCCATTTCCTCATTCCCTTGCCCATAAAATGAACATCTCTAATTTACTTTGTAATCTTTTCTCTCACTCACTCCCTTATTCCTCATCTCATTTGTTATATTTCCTCACTCCTTGACCATTCTTCATCTCATTTTACCCATTACCTCATTTAGTTTATGTCACTTTCTCCCATTTTGTAATCTTTGTAATCAATGCTCGTGTGCTTTTTGCTGTCTTCTCATTTTATACTTTCTTTCCCCATAATCTTGAGTCTAGATTCATCTATACTTGAGTTTTACATTCTATCGTCCATTCATTTAGATTTTCATTCACCCCCTATGGACTGAATGGAGTGTAACTATAAGTGATGTCATAAATTACCTTTTTAGAGAAATAGTTTAAAACTTGTTTTCCATTCTACCGTGGCATGTCCTTCTTCCTCACGCCCTCCTTGCTCTTTGCCTGGACACGTCCTGTTCCCCTGCCTCCTGACTCCATCACAGGCCCGCCCACCTTTCCCGTTCTCACTGCTGCTGCGTCTGTGCCATCTCAGCTTGGGTTCTATTCAAAGCAGACCCTGAAGCAGAGATTTGGGTACAAATAATTTGTTGGGGTTTTTTTTGTTGTTTGTTTGTTTCATTAGTGGGAAAGTGAAGAAAGGACACAATACAGGGGGCATTCGTGAGCAGATTCCCCATGGGAGCAAATCAGAGCTGAATCCCACTGGGCACCCTTTAATGATCTATGTGGAACACACTTCAGAATGGTCTCCCTGCGGGGGAGGAAACTGGATAGCTAGCCACAGTGTCCACTCCACACTGGTGAAGGTTGTGCCTGGGGCATTAGCTCTCTAGCTCTTCCATCTTGCCCAGTAAGCTGCCCACAGGCTCTCAAAACAAGAGATTTTCCCCCAGCCCTGTCCTTCCCTTAACAATTGCCCTTAACAGCCCTGTCCCTTTGTGGTCCATACACCAAGGACTTTCATTCACTTCCAGGCCTACAGGGCTGTCAGCTTGGCAGGTTGGCAGGCAGCCTGCAGAGGACCTGGAGAGTTCCTGGCTGCACCGACCACATCTACCCATCAAAATCACCTCCTAACGGTGCTCCCTCCACTCTCGCTTCCTTTGGTCTACCATCCACATAGTAATATTCACACTTACATGCAAAAGGAAACACCTGACAGAAGAGTCACCAAACTGTTAAGGGTGGTTATTTTAAAGGAAAGAATGTAGGTGGAAATTATTGAGGATATTAATGTTCTACATCATACATGTCCTTTTTATTATAATGAATATACACTGAATGGCCAGATTATTATGATCTCTGAATGCATAATAATCTGGCTACTCGGTGTATATCCTATATAATAAAGGGCAAATATGCAAATTGTCCCCTTGGCCAGGAGTTCAACCAGCAGGCAGGCTGGCCAACCGTCCATGTCCCCTCTCCCTGGCCAGGCTGGCTGGACCCCACCCATGCACAAATTCATGCACCGGGCCTCTAAAATACACACACACACACACACACACACACACACACTAAGTGGCCAGATTATTATGAATTCAGAGATCATAATAATCTTGCCACTCAGTGTATTTTACTTATTTTATATACAAATATTTACAAATATATATATATATATATATATATATATATATATATATATATATGTATATGTATATTTCTGTTTACAATATCTTTTCCATCTCAATTTCTGTTTACAATATCTTTTCTACGTCTCCTCTTTTGTCCAATTCTACATCTCCTCACCCATCCTAAACCACTTTGGGCATCCTTTTTGCCCTTTTTTTTTTTTTTTTGCATCCATCACTTTCTTTCTATTAGGTCACTCTTATTATTTGCCTTGTTGAGTTTCCTGTATATTGTGCAGCTGTGTCTCCCAGTTTCCTGATTTATTTGTTTCTCTTTGGGATCAGTTCCCCCTCCTGCTGTCTCAACTCTGTGACTGCCCCTCTGTTCTCATGTAGAATTCGGGACCAGAGAGGCAGCTTCTAAGCGGTCCGACCTGCCAGGGTTGCCAGTCAATCCTCATTGTCTCTCTCTTCCCAGATCTGCACCTGCAGCAGCCCCTGGAAAATACAAAGCCTGCACGAGCAGGAGGCCCATGGACAGCTGTTGATGCTGAAAACGGTTTTAATTTGTCTCTGTCTCATTAGCTTCATGCTGATGCTGGCGGCCCCCAGGCTGCTGACCAAGCTCAGTGGCTTTCTTTTTAACTTGGCGTGCGGCTTATGAGGTCCCAAGATGACACTCACAGTTCAGGCAACCTTCCCTTAACATCCCTGGCCCTCTGTGCCCTCACACCAAGGACTTTCAGTCACTTCCGGGCCTGCAGTAATTGAAAGCAGGAGGGGAGGCTGTCCTCATTGGCCAGCCTCTCTCTCTGAATCAGCGTGACGGACAGAATTGCACACAGGAACCACCTCGTAAGCGTAGGGTTTGCTTTGATGGCCAAGCTGGGGAAATTATCCACCTGGCATGTGCTGCGGGGAACAGGAGTCCAGAGGCTAAATCATCACTAGGAGTTTTTTAAATTGACCCCAGGAGGCGATCCATAAGAAAGACACAAAGCTTGAGGGGAAAAAAAAATTTTTTTCCCCAGTAAATGATTTAAGTTACCACATTGGAAAAACAGGGGCTTGGGTTTAAAATTGAACAAGGTGCCAAAACCGGTTTGGCTCAGTTGGTAAAGCATCTGCCTGTGGACTGAAAGGCCCCAGATTCGATTCCGGTCAGGGGCCTGCACCTTGGTTGCAGATACTTCCCCAGTGGGGGTGTTGTGCAGAAGGCAGGTGATCCATGTTTCTAACTCTCTATCCCTCTCTCTTCCTCTCTGTAAAAATTCTTATATATATATATATATATATATATATATATATATATATATATATTTTAATTGAACAAGGTAAGATTCTATGCAGAGCACAGGAGCTAAACCTCTAGCACCAGTGATGGCGCCGTCTCTGGGTCTGAATCTCAATTCCTTGGTATTTCATGCTGTGTAATGTGACCTGGACTCGTTTGTACTGGCTATGTTTAGTCATTTTAATGTCCCAGACAGTGAGCAGTGGTGGCCTGGAACCCTGCTGGGCTGGGAGACGCACAGGCAGTTCTGTCTGGACTCCATCAGCCCCGTATTCTAGATTCCAAGTCTGACCAGGTCTGGGCTGATGTGTTCATCGGGTCTGGAGGATCGTGGGCAGAAGTTGCCTTGGGTAAGCCACGTCGGTTTGCACCTAATTAATATGACGCAAGCCTTGAACTTTAATAAGCCAGTTAGTATCAGTGTATTCAGTTGATGGGAACCTGTCTTTATGTAAATTTGTGTGGGTTCTTTTTTAAAAAGACGTCTAGAGTAAATGGGGTATGGGGGCGGGGGTTAACTCTAAAAAGAAGTAAGCAGTGAGGTGTCCTGGTGCAGGGACTGCCTTCAGGTCATTCATATTCTTGGAAGGGCCTGGTCCATGAAGACATAGCGGGGCTCACAGTAATTGTTGTGGGTTCCGCAGGCTGCTGGCAAGGGTCTCTCTGAGGCAGGCCCCCTGCCCACCCTCTCAGCCACCACGCGTCACCCCCAGGTGCAGCCCCAGCTGGCGCGAGGTGGAAAAATGCATGCTTCCAGTTTATTCTACCGGAGTTGCTTCAGATTGTAATAAGAACCGTACCCATATTTCCTCCACCTTGTTTTCTCCCTTAACTAAAAACATCCTTAAAGATTAAACCAGCTGATTTTAAAGGTAATAGCATATTCGATTTTCCCTAAGTAAATCCCTTCCGGCCGAAGGGCTGGCGTGAGGCATGAAAGATATGAAACCTGAGGAGAGAATAGAGCTAACGTTTTCAGGTGGGTAATTACTGTTGACTTGTCTCTCGCTCTTAGCATTCTAGGCAGCTCCCCTGCTTTGTGTGACTGCTATTTTCAGCCGTCGTTTATCTGGGGCTTCTCCTCTCTCTCTGCACTCCCTTTTTGTTCCTTCCCGCCGGTAAGGAGCTCAGGAAGGTAATTCTTCCTGCGGAAGGGCGTGGGCTGTATTGTAAGTATGAAAAGACCAGATTGTGCTGGCCGCCCGCTTGTTCGGGTTGTCAGGATGCTGATTGTGGGTCACTCCCAGCCCCTGGCTCCAGAGGAGAAATGGCCAAAATGAACACATTGCTTGTGAGGGGCTGTTGCTCACCCAGCCCATCCGCAGGTGGCTGCAAAGTAGGTGGTGGCCAGGCAGAAGGACTCGTTTGAAGACTGCGAACTGTAATGAACACCCCCTCTCCCCCCACCTCTGAATCAGGGTGGGATTTGTGCCCGTTTATTCTCCCTGGAGAAGGAGGGAGGAAAAACAATCGTTATTTCAAATGCTGCTGATGAAAGCCCTCTTAAGGAGGGTCTTTTGTTATTGTTGATTGTCCGGTCAGATGTGAAAAATGAGGCTCCAGGGAAAAATACCTAAGAAAGCAGAGCAGAGAAAGGGCTACATTGGTCTACAAAGACAAGAGAAAGAGAAGAGAAGGTCACCCAGGGATATGATGGCAGGGCCCGGGGGGGGGGGGGGGGGAGGTGGGGTGTTCCTGGGAGCAGGAATGGCTGAGGAACATCTGACATTGGAGTACGGGTCTTTGTGCTGTAGCTCCCCTCTGCAGTCCCTCCCCCAAAACAGAAACACAAACACAGCCCATGTCCAGGCTACTGGGGGAGGGGTGGGAAATGAGCTGTCTGGGGTGTGAGGAGGTGTGTATGGACCTGAAGCTCCAAACACAGCAGGAAACACAGACCTGAGGCCAGAGCCAGGAGGGACTAGAGACACCTCCGCCCTCTGGGGATTCCCAGAGACGCCCAGAGTCACTCTAGACAACTCCCTTTAGGTGAGCTGGTGGCTCACGCCACTCTAATTCCATATTACAGAAAAGGGTAACCCCCCTAATTGTAGAAGAATGAGGAAACCCAAGCTGCTGATTTCTCAGTTACAAGTATAATTGAGGTTCATTTGTACAAAATTTCTAAGGAAAGAACAATGGGATGTTCTGGATCCAAAGTAATAAGAATTGGTCCTTAACGTAGGTCTACAAGAAAGCGTGGCAGGCTCAAAGTGTCGTTGGCAGCTGTAGGGGAGAAACAGAGTTGTCTCCCACTCTCTCTGAGTGCCTGGCTGGGTCTGAAAATTAAACCGACAAAGAAAGATCACTAGGAGAGAAGCATATGCAGCTTATTGAATTTCTACATGTACACGGGGGGGGGGGGGGGGGGGGCGCTTCATGAGAAAAAGAAAACCCAAGAGAGTGATCAGAGCAGGAAGCTTTCATCCCTTCAAACAAAGAAACAATACATGTATAAAGAATTGGCAAGACAAACGGAGTTAGGCCAGGAGTAGTAAATGGTGAAGAGGGAACTGGGAAGATCAGGGCTGCTTTGACAAGGTTGGTGCAGAACTTTGGACCCTAGATTCCCTGCCCATCTCTGGTCATCACAGTATTGTCCCTCTTCCTGGAACAAGGAGGCTGCCTTCACATGGAAGCTTATGATCCATTTCAAGGAAGAAGGATGAGAAGAGGTCAGAGTGACCTTCCGGCCAGCGTTTAAAATTCCTTCAGCTTATGATATCTCATATGCCAGGGTACCATATTTGGGGGTAGTGTGTCCTGAATCCCATCAAAAGTAAGAAATGAAGCATGTAAGTACTTAATTCTTGTTTCTGTTTGGCGTTCCCACTCAGCTCCATCACTCAGTAGATGTGGGGTTGCAGCTGAGCCGGGAGGTGGCAGGCGAGAAGAGAAAGGTGTCCATACTTCCGAGGTTCCCCCTCAGGTCATCCCACCTCCGCCCTTGGAGAGACGCCCGGCTCCCCTCTGACCTTTGGTTATTAGTCCATGTGGGGTGGGCAGAGTTGTCCTGCATTCCCAACCCAACAGCCCTTCTAGGTCATGCTTATCCACCCCCCACCATCACCACCACCACCATGTCCTAACAGGCTCTCAGAATCATTTGCTATTTCTGGAACCGGGGCAAGAAACTCTGTGGATCTGCCTAAGACCCTATACCACCTCTGGGCCTCTCTTGGGAGCATCCAAAATGACTCTCCCCCCCCCCCCCTACACACACTCCTGTGACACTGAGGCCCAGGGAGCCCAGCCTCACCTCTTAAAGGGGACACATCTGGGAGTGAGACCACAGGCCAGCCCTGTCATCAGCTCCCTCCACCCACCTGGAGGCTTTATCCTCCACCCCAGTGGGGAGAGAAGCAAGGCCCCAAATCCATCTCAGGGACCCCCAACTCCTTTCTTCCCTGTAATGGTGTAAGGCAGGGCCCTGGGCACTCTACCAGCTCCCTTACAGGACTCCGTGCTCTTACATGGTCAGATATCCTCTTGGATCCGCCCGGCCTAAACTTCTGAAACTCAACGAGGCTGCTGTGGCTCTCCTGGGCACCTCTTTCCTGAAGCCAAGTCCCATGGGACAGTGCCACTGTTTTGACCACCAGTACCCACCACTGGGAATTCGTAGAGTCATCTGGCGGTGTGCCTCTCAGAAAGCCTACCTCCAAATCACAAAGTGGGTGCTCCCAGGGTACCAGGAACCCACAACGGAATGTACAGAAAGCACTTACAATTCAGCCTCTTTTACTGAGAATTCCTTTGTAGCTAAACCAGGGAAAAAAAATCTGGCTCCTTCTAAAGAATTGCTTTTCTCGAGTCTTCTTTGAACATTCAAGTCTCTTCTATCTTAAGAACTTTTATTCAAATCGTGGATTCTGAACTGGATGTTCACGAACTCCTGAAAATTATATGCGAAATTGTGTGGGTGCCTTTTTCTAAGGTAAGCATCTATGTGGGGTTTTTAAAAAAAATCAGATTCTCCAAAGAATGAGTGACCCAGATTAGGTTAAGAACTGTTGCTATCTAGGCCAAGGTCACACGTCTGTTTCCCCTTGACCTTTGCGTATCCCTTTGACCACATTTTGAAGTTCAGAAAATAAGCATCTGTTCAAATGAAAAGGACCGTTCTGTGCACTGAATTAGAGCCTTAAGTACCCAAACTGCATGCCTGACATCTCTCCCCACAGGTTCCGAGTGTGACAGCACGTTACAGTGCTGCGGGAGAGCTAGATGTGGCATCTGTCACCTCGTGGTCACCTTCGGTCACAGTACGTGAGCAGGTTGCCTCCC
Organism: Vespertilio murinus; assembly: GCA_963924515.1. NCBI lineage: Eukaryota > Metazoa > Chordata > Mammalia > Chiroptera > Vespertilionidae > Vespertilio > Vespertilio murinus. Next base: position 10,756,341 of record OZ004712.1, on the reverse strand, counting down.
CTGCTTGAACCTCCATCAGCTTACCTTGACACAGACCGTGCGTGGTGTAAAGCCGTCAGAGGTGCACTGTATCATTCGGCCTCCCCTCCCACAGCCCCACGGGAAACGAAGGCAGGTATTCTTGGCCCCGGTTCACAGATGCGGAAGGGAAGCTTAGAGAAGATAACGGCGGGGCATGGTCCTGCTGGCGTTTATGCACCACAGGGTGCTGACCTCAATTCTGTCAAAAAGTGTCTTTCATTAAAAAAAAAAAAATTACAAGACACTCATTTGTGTTCTTATGCTCTGTTAAGGATTTAATTGTTTTCCCCCTCCTAAAAAAAACATTCCTATATTGAAGTCCCCCCCCCCCTGCCCTACCCACTTCAGAATGTCGCCTTCCTTGGAAATAGGGTCATTGCAGATGTGATGAGTAAGAGGGGTCATACCAGAGGAGGGTGGGTTCCTATCCAATAGAACTGGTTTGCTTATCAGAAGGGGAAACATCACATGAAGATGAAGGCAGGAATCACAGCGAGGCTCCCACAAGCCAAGGATTGCCCAAATTGCCAGCAACCACCAAGAGCCGGGCGAAGGCATGGAGCAGATCCTCCCTCACAGCCCTCAGCAACAACCAACACCTTGATCTTGGACTTCAAACCTCCAAAACTGTGAGATGTTAAGTTTTTGTTGTTTGTGCCACCCAATTTGTGCTACTTTGTTATAGCAGCCCTAGCTGCTAATATGTAGTCTATCCCACACTTTTTAAAAACCGAAGAAAAACAGGAAATCTTGCTTGGTATAAGATATTAAAATGATACAGAAAGATGTAGAATCAAATGTGAGATGCTCCCCCCCCAATACCATGCCAATACTGTTCCCTCCAAGCATAACCATGGTTATATTGGGTAGTTACCCTTCCAGAAGCTTTTCTATGCATTTACATAAATACATAGCGGTAGAGACCCTCATATGTACTTTTAAACTCAATTTTTCTGTCTTGCAGTTTTAACTACCTGTTATCTTTCTCTCAGATACCGGAGATAATGTTTACTCTTCTAATAGTTGTTAGTTAGAACTGTATTTTCTCTTCAGCAATCGTTCGTGTGTGTGTGTGTGTGTGTGTGTGTGTGTGTGTGTGTGTGTGTGAATAATCATTCCCAGGAAGAGAGAAAGTTTCAAACAAAAGGATATCCATGAGTCAAAGCACTGCAAAAGCTTTTAGAAGTTGCAAAAATGGGTAGACTTGCTTTGCATCCATCCCACAGCCAGGCACTGGGCCAGAGGTACGCAATGCAAGTTCTGTGAGATGTTTTCTACCCCGCTCAGAGGGTAACTCACACTCCCACATAAACACAGGTGGCCGCTGTTTACCCACAGAGATCTGACCGCCACTCTTCAAGTTCCACCTGCTAAAAATAGAGCTTTCCCACTGCCTACACAAGGTGCCACTCTCTCTTCCTACCATCTTAGACATTTCTGCTGTGTGAGAACAAAGCAAACCCAAAAAGGCCACACTGTCTCCAGAGAGCCATTGTTGCAGAGCCCATGTGGTGCCTGGGAGAGGAGAGGGAACCTTGGCTCGATCTGCGCGAGGAGGGGACACTCAGGGTCAGAGAGGAAGCGACCAGCCACATCCCACAGCGCCCGGAGCCTGTTCCCTCACCTGGGGTTCTTTCCAACTCACTCACCACAGTCCTTACGTGCCTCATTCCCTGAGCACCAAACAAATGAGGCATCCCTGCATAATGGCTGAGGTTGGAAATATATCATTGGGTTTTCTGCCTATGGACAATAAAACTTTAGAAGAGAGAGAGGGCCACAGACAGGAGGCTGGGGCCGAGAAGAGGACTGTGGGGTCCAAAAGGGATAAAAGAAAAGAAGTGAAGCTGTGCAAAAGGAGTGGGGTACAAGAATGCGGGGAGCAGTGAGCAGAAGGGCTATGGACACAGGAGCCTTGGCCTCTATGGTAGCCAGGCTCCCAGGCTGGCTCTGGGGTGGTTAATTTTATGTCACCCTGGTTAGGGCCTGGTATCCAGATAGTTGGTCAAACATCGTTCTAGATGTTGCTGTTGAGGGTGCATCTTGGGTGAGATTAACATTTCAATCAGTAGACGTTGAGTAAAGCAGATTACTTCTCATAATGTGGGTGAGCCTCATCTAATCGGCTGAAGATCTTAATAGAAAAAGACTGACCTTTCCCTTGGGGAACCCAAGCAAGGAGAAAGGCTACCAGCAGACTGCCTTTAGGGTCAAACTGCAATTCTTCCCTGGGTCTCCAGTACACTGGCCTACCACACAGATTTTAGACTTGTCAGCCTCCTTAATCATACGTGTCTTCCTTAAAATCAGAAAATCTCTTTCTCTCTCTCATATATATATATGATATATATATATATTTCATATATATATTTCATATATATGAAATAGATATAGAGATTGAGATATATAGATTAAATATAGATATAGATATAGATATCTCCCAATAACTCCCCTTTGTGTATAGCCATGCCACTTCTCATGTCCAAAGTTAAGGCTTATTTCTCCTCTCCTTGAATCTGGGCTGGCCCTTGTGATTGCTTTGATGAATAAAATATGGCAGACATAAAATTCTATGACTTCTAAGTCCAGGCCTTAAGAGACTTAGAACTTTCACTTCCTTCCTCTTGGGATGCTTGCACTTGGCATGCTCCCACTTGGAGCCCAGCCACCAGGATTTGGACTCCAGCCACACAGAGAGAGATTATGTGGAATAGTAGTAAATAGCTCCCATTGAGAATTCATCGCCATCTTGGGTTTTCCAAAACCAGACGAACCCTCAGATGACTGACTCCAGATGACATCACACGGAGCAAAAGAACTGCCCAACTGAGCGCAGTCAACCCACAGCCTCATGAGAGATGAAATTATTGTTGTGTGAAGCCACTGAGTTTTGGGCTGGTTTGTTACACAGAAGTGGGTGGCCTACCTTAAATTGTAACCTAAGGTATATACACTTGGTCTACTAACAGCTCAGTTTTTCAGGGTGGCTTTGTCTGTGCCCCATAAGAACCCAGTAGGGATCCCAGAGAAAGGTTGCCCTTGTTTTCAAACCCAGGATGCCCCTTCCTTAGGTCTTCAGGCAGTTACAGCCAACCCTGCCGGAGCCCCAGCTTAAGAAAAAATCACACTACCACACCTTCTGCACTTGACCTCACCAGGTAAAAACTACTTCTTCCGCTCTGTTTTCCAACGGCCAATGATTTGTTCGTTAAAAGACAAAACAGCACTGGACTAGTTTGATGCTGAACCCTTTGGCATGTGGAACAGTGTAATAGTGTTGTTAGGATGGAGGCAGGAACTTTACCCTGGAGTCATCTGAATTAACTCCACTGTTATTTTCTTGGGAGGAACCTGGCTATAATGGCTTCTTGCAACATTATATTACACTGCAATTGCCCAAGGTCAGTATCAAGCCAAACCACAGTGGAACTGGGCCAGATTGGTCATAAACCTCACTTCATGACCTGCCACAGGAATGCCCTCCATCTCTCAAGAAGGAGATTCATTCCAGTCCTATTAGAAGTTTGATGTTAAGGCCTGGCAATAATGATATGACCTTTACAATAGGGATTTAATTGAAAGAATATAAGAAACGTGTTATTCCCACTGTAACAGCGTCTAAAATTTATGCTCTACATTCAGGTGTGTAAAAAAAAATGCAGTCTTATCTACTCCTATAAGTCATCTGCCATTTCTCAGGGTTACCTTATTGATTAGTTGCAGGGATGAGGGCAAGGGAAGGTTCAAATACCAAGTCTGAATTTGCCATAAGTGATGGAAATACAGTCTCTTTCCGTTTGAGCCATCTCTCTTACTCTCTTAAAGGACTCAGCTTCTCCTCCCTCCTGCTGTTTTTGGGGACAGTGGGGGACCATGCAGCAACAAGACCTGGGGGTCTCTAATTGTTCTGCTAGGAGTAAGGCCACTAGTCCTATGTCTCTAGACTCATGGCCACAAGGGTGTGTCTGGTTCAGACATTTTTCCTGTTCCTAAATGCTCTAAGCTGCTCCCAAGACATGCCCTCCTCTGTGCTCCTGTTTCCTAAAGCGTACAGGACTTTCTGACCCCCAGAAAAGCTGCCCCAGCTCATCCAGGCAGCGCCTTGCTAGCAGTTCTGTGATATTGTGCCCTGCCTGCCAGCGGGGCCTGGACACAGGTCTTCTCCTAGGCTTGCTGCCCTGCTCTGCCTCCCCAGAGGAGAATGCCACCAGCCCTCCACCTTTGGTGACCCTAGATTCCCTTTCCTCTGGTTGTTTTCACTGTAGCTCCCTGGAGGACCCAGGACCCACTCCTAAGGGTCACAACGAGACACACCCATGTCTGAGCTCTTCCCTCCCGCTGCCTCCCAATTGACCACGGTTGGAAGAAGTATGCTTTCTGCCATCTCGGTCATAACTGGGTTCTCTTCATGCTACAGAACAGGAGTTGGCATACTTTTTTCTATAAAAGGGCCAGATAGTCATTATCTTGGGCTTCAGTGGGCCTGTCACAACTGCTCAATCCTGCTGTTGTAGAATGAAAACAGCCATAACGATATGTCAGTGAATGAGTCTGACTGTGCCCTAATAAAGCTTTGTTTGCAGAAAGGGAAGGTGGGCCGGATTTAGTCTGTAGTCATTGTGTGCCAGCCCCTGCTGTGGAAGAAACCAGTGGAGCTGAGTCCTCCAGGCACAGATCTTGATAAGGAAGTGTGGTGAGTTAGAGATGGCCACATTTTTTTTACACCTTTGCCATCAAATGGTGGCTCTCTGAAGACTCACTTAGAGATCGTGTAATTGCTTTGGCCAAAAGACTACAGTGGAAGTGGCAATAAACCCATTTCTGATTCAGTCCTTGAGAGATTGGCAGCTTCCTCTTTCAGAATCTTGGAACACTCTTGAAACTCTGAACTGTCACATAAAACTCCCACCTTGGCCATGTAGGTCAGTTGGTTAGAGCATCATCCTGATATGTCAAGGTTATGGGTTTGATCCCCGGACAGGGCATGTACAAGAATCAACTAATGCATGCATAAATAAGTGAACAACAAATCAATGTTCCTCTCAAACCAATACATTACTAGAGAAAAAAATTAAATCCCAATTACCCATATGGAAAGGCCCTGAGATTATACAGAGATGAGAAGGGTGCAGAGGAGCCCAGCCTTGCGGCTGTCCCTACCAACATGCCAAGCAAGTGAGAGGTACGGTCATGGATCCTTTAGGGAAGCCCTGCTGCCACCTATTTCCACCGACTGTGCCAGCCCAAGCCAGAGGAGGCAGAAGAATCACCCACTGAGCCCTGCCCACACTCATGACCCACAAGAAGGAATGTTCTTTGAATTCACTACATGTAGGAGGATTGCTGAAGCAGATTATGGATGAAAAGCCACCGGATTAACTAAAATACTAGTGTATTATTCTTGTTCCACTTAAAATCTAAGAGTCACCCTATCTCGTTGTTTCCTCCTCTTGGTTAATGCAAGGTAAAGCTTCAAGCAATTGGCCTCTCCATATGAGAGCATGAGAAAATTAATTTTTCCTACCACAAAACACCAGTCCAAAAATTCTGGATGGAAGTAAGAGCCAAAGCGATGAAACAGTAGGTGGTTTGGGAAGTGAGAAGATTTAGCACCGTGTTTGAGGAGGGTTGCATCTTTACTGCCGTGGAGGAGCTTGCACCTCACCTCCCTTGGCGTAGCTGTCCGATCCCAGCACACAGCACAGGGTGTGCCTGCTCAAGTATGGCAGGAATACAAATGCCTGTGTCCCCTCTCTCTGCTTTTCCAGAAGGAAGGGTTCTTACTGGGTGGCTCTGTCAGCACCTGGACGTGCCTTTTGGGTGTAGAATCTGGGCAATGGACAAATTGTCCCAAGAGAAAGAATTGTGGGGAGAGTAGACTAATCTTCCCAGAGAGTCTGTGCGGGAGCATAAATGGAGGCCTGGGTGGAGGGTGGGCTGGAGAGAGAATGGAAGAGCCTGGTGGAGGCAGGGGGAAAGCGTGGATGGGAGAGAAAGGAGCAGATTGTGAGCCATGGTGCCACCTCTGTGCGGGGGAGACACTGTGCCGGGGTGTGTGTGGGGGAGAATGTTATAGTGGGCAACCGGGAATGGGGAGGTTTGTGGAGTGGCAGCTGCTGCCCGTGTGGAACTAGTGCCAGCCGAGAGAGGGTTGTTAAGAGGTTTTGTTGGACGTTAGGAACACTATCCCCACCCCTAGTTCTTTGGTCTTTTGTAAAAGACAAAATAGCATTGGACTAGTCTGATTATCATCTGTGCCTGTTGTAAACTGAGATTCCCACCCCCCCTAAAGTATCCCTTAGAAGAGAAGAATCGTAGCCAAGTCCCCACAAAGTTCCTCCTATTTGGGGCTCTCTCTCATTTACTTTATTTTCAACAGCCACATGCTGTCCAGGGAAGGCAATTGACCTAAAAGATCTCAATTGATGCTATTTTTTTTTTGAGTGAGTCTACAGATCACCTGGTGGCATCTAAGAAAAAAAGCAAAAATACTGAATATAAATGTAGTTGTTTCTTTTGGGGGGATCAGCTCACAATGGCAATGGGTGATATCGTCTACAGAATATCTTTTATAGATCTTTATAAATCTTTAATTAGATCTTCATATGTCTTTAGAAAGCAAACAGTACTTAGGTTCTGGAGATCAAACATAAGTACCAGCAAGATCAATAAGAAGAAAGACATGAGAGCTAACATTATGGAAGCAGCAGGTACTTGTGCCTTGAGGTAACATTCCCGTGACAGCCTCATTCGTGGAATCAGAAAGCGCTGATCTGCCAGCTTAGAGGGAAATTGTGGAAATGATTCAAAAAGTGACTATAGCCATGTTTTCAGTGATTTTTCTTATGGGGGGGAACGGGGGATTTCTTTATATCTAGGGTTTTTTTTGACACGGAGACATATAGATAAAATGTCTATTTCATTTGTGCTTTTGTACTTCTCTTTGAACTGACATAGTACATGCACTAAGCCACATTGGGTCTCGGTTCCAGTCAGGTTTCACAATATATTCTCTAAGGGCTACCTAACAACACAGTAAAAATAACCCTTTTATCTGAATTTCATATATGTTTCAAGAGAAAATATATTGTTTAGAACCTTTTTTTATCACCCCCCACCCCAAGAAATACTTATTTTTGCACTTCTTGATATCTGTAGACAATTTAGAGAAGACACAAGGTGAAACCTGAGAGTTGTCACTCACATACAGATGTACTTCTTGAGACTGGGACATAATTATGTTGATAATTATTTTAAGTTTCAAAAGTCTTTAATCCTTGTTTTGTTTTGGTACAAGTCATCATGACTGGAGGGACCCGGCTTTCCATTGCTCTGGCATTGACCTCGAGAAGTCACAGCTGGCACCATGCAGGCCTCGCTGCCCACAGGTTTGGCTTGTGTGTTTCTTATTTGCTTTAAGTTTCAATCAGTTCTCTTTAGGTGGGGTTCACCGTCACCCCCATACTCCCTGCTTGCTCTGGTTACCACCTTACTGATCCCTGTGGACAATTTATTTTTTGCAATCCTTGGTGAGAGTTTATAGCAATCAGTCCCATAAATTGACCATAAAACCTGCAAGACAATTTGGTTATGCATCAGTTGCCTTATCATTTCCAGACTTACCACCAAGTGGCCTCATAAGAAAAGCAGAAGCATTTGGTTGGCTCTCCCGGAGGCTTTCTTAATGTTATGCCTTTAGTTCACTCATAACTTTGGACCTAAAAATACTATTGCAGCACCCTAGTCACTCCTGCTGGTATTGGACGATTCCCTCCCAACAAAGGCCTCAAGTGCTAGCGGATTATGAGATTTGGGTTCTCATGCCCATGAACATCCACACTGAGCCCCCCGGGAAGAGAGTCAATAGTGAATAAAGCCCGAATCAGGCATTTCAAACCTCTCCTGGGGGCCTAATGAGAACCTATGGCATTTTTCATCTTCCAGCGTTCATTGTGTATTTCCTTTTCCCCACTCTGTCAACAAAACAAACAGGTTACAAAGAAAAGAGTTTATTCTGAAAAGACCGTGTCAATTACATTAGCGTCCACTCCCATGATATTCCTGTGTATTAGAATTCCTTAGTAAGTCTCCTTCCATTTTTCTAGAAGAAAAAAACAACAACAACTGGGAAGCAATGTTATGTGTTTAAAAATAAAAGCCAGCTGCTCATCACACTTTCACTGCTCCCCTCCCTCCTCGGCAGGGCATGCAGGAAGTACAATTTTCAGTTTTATTTTCCTTTTTTAAAAAAAATCTCCTATTGCAAGACTATTTTCTGGGTAGATAGATCCGGTGCCTGGAGGTGGATATTTTTGTGTCCTGCCTCCCTAAATAAAAAAGATATTTAGCACATTGTCTCAGATTTTTGGATGAGAGAGGGATTAGACAACACATACACTTTGGGAGACTCATGCTTTTCTACCAGTTAATAAAAAACACGTTTTAAGCAAACACTACTTTTTTTAGGGGGAAATGTCTAAGGTACTAGCTATGGTAGGTTGGTTGCAGAAATGGCCCCAGTTCTCTCTCTACCCATCCCCACATCCAAGCTCTTAACAAAGTGACTGTTTTCCCAGGCACTTTATATATATATATATATATATATATATATATATATATAATCTCTAATTCTTCCACTAGTTTTTCAATATGCTAGTTTTTCCCATCAAGAAGGAGATTTTGTTCCCCCGCTCTGGAACCTGGGCTGGTCTCAGGTCTGTCTTTGGCCACGTGGAGAAGTGGCGTGCGCCCATTCTAAGCCTCATCCTCACGAGGCCCGGTGCTTGTATTCTCTCCTGGAGCCTGGGCAAGGGAGCTGGAGGAAGAGAGAAGACCTGGAGCTTGTATTCTCTCTTGGAGCCTGGGCGAGGAAGCTGGAGGGTGAGAGAAGACCCGGAACAGAACCAGTCACCTGGCTGAGGCCCTTCCAGATCGCGCAGCCCGAGCCAACCTGCCCAGGGGCCGAAGGTGCACAACAGAACCAGCCAAACCCAGCCCACGTCGGAAGGACTGCTCAGGCAACACATAGGCTCGTGGAAAATAACGAAGCATTCTTCTTAAGCCACTATTTATTTTTTATTTTTTTGTTACATGGTAATAGATTGAGACGCTATTACAGTGCAGTTTGCAATTTAGTATCAGATTCACATGTTCCCGTGCCAGCTTTATCACTCACACAATGTGTGACAAATATAGTCCCTCTAAAGTTCAGTTTCCGCCGAAACCAGTTTGGCTCAGTAGATAGAGCGTCGGCCTGCGGACTTAAAGGTCCCAGGTTCAATTCCGGTCAAGGGCATATACCTTGGTTGCAGGCACATCCCCAGTAGGGGGTGTGCAAGAAGCAGCTGATCGATGATTCTCTCTCATTGATGTTTCTAACTCTCTATCCCTCTCTCTTCCTCTCTGTAAAAAAATAAATAAAAAAAATATATATATATTTTAAAAAGTTTAGTTTCCTCATTAAACTAGGAAAAACTAGCATACTGAAAAGCGAGTGGAAGAATTAGAGATGATATATATAAAGTGCCTGGGAAACAGATGCTCCATAGATGGAAGTTACTCACATGTTTGTGTATACGCCCAATATCATGTGACTTGCACCTCGTAATTTCCACCTTCCTGGAGCCCATAGGTTACAAGTACTAAGTGGATGGCTCTGAGAACAGTCTATGTATCCTCACAGGAGGCCTGACTGAACCCCAGCTCTTCTTAGTAACTTTCTTCTCCTAGCAATATCTCAAGGCGGTTCTCCTTGGAGAAAGATATTACCTTTACCCTCCAACCCATGGCATTCACTTCCGGATGTCTGCTATAGTTCTGAACATCTGCCCTGACCTTGACCTGCCTCCCTAGTTGGCTGCTGTTGTTTTATTGCTCCTCCTCTGGTCTTCTGACTCACTGACATTATTACCCTGGCGTGGCTTCTCCAGCTGTTACCTATCTTGTTACCGTCTTAATCAGTGCTCTGACCAGGTTCTCCTGGGAAAGACTGGCTAGATACTCACCCTTTCTCTTCCTGGGTACATAGCTCAACTACATTTTCCAGCCCCTCCGATCTGTTGGGGCTGGGTTTCTAGCTCTCAGTAATGGAAACCTGTTGCAGAACTGGTGCATAGCTTCCAGGATGAAGCAATTAAAAGTGGGTGAACCTTCTCTCTGCTCTTGTTTCACCTGGAGGTTGGCTGGTTAACAGGGTAGATCAGAGGACAGTGCTGGCATGGGGGACGATTAAAGTACTAGAAGGAAAGAGTCTAGATCAGCCATCGGCAAACTATGGCCCTCGGGCCAGATCCAGCCCATTCAGCTGTTCTATCTGGCCCTCGGAGCCGAAAGAGCGGAGGGTTCTCTTGCTCTTCCCTCCGCTCCTTCACCAGCAACCCAAGATGAGAGTGCCAGCATGGTCAGGGAATGAGGAACATTTGTAATAATATGAACAATAAAGATTTATTTTAAAAAAATAAAAAAAGAACCCATGCTGGCCCTCAAGTAAAAAAGTTTGCCCACCCCTGGTCAAGATCCCTGTGATACCACCTGAAAGAGAGCCTCCTAGGAGAATGACCTGACCAGGAACATCTGCATTTGACTTTGCATAAGTTAGAAATAATTTTTTATTATGTTAAGTCTCTGAAATTTAAGGGGTTGTTTGTAAACACAGCAAAACTTAATATTTCTGACTAATACAACTCGCACATTTTGTGGTCCTATTTTCTTTGTTTCTGAAAGTGCTCCTAGCCTAACAGCTATGATTTATCTCATTGCTTCACACAGATTCTTTGCATCTTCAAACCTGAACAAGTCCCCTAGAATTTGGGTGGAAAGAAAATATAAACTAACTCAAGAAATATTTATTAAGTAAATGTTTGCCAGGTATTGGGATTGGGGTAGGTACTGAGGTTAGAGAGATGAAAGACAAAATGACATCATAGCGACTCACTCGATGTTATACCTCCCAGGACTGAGCTCTGACATCTCCATTCTGTTCCCAAGTGTAAGCCCCCTACCCGGACTGGTGAGGGATAGTCTTTCCCCCTCTGCTTCTCCTTCTCACGTCTCAAAGCCGAGTCTAGGGCAGCTCCACCCTATCTTGCTACTTTTCTCACCTAGAGCCCCCTGTAAGAAGACCCGTTTTTGCTTCCCCTAACACACCAGGACTTCAGAAGTGAATGGGAAAATTAGGCAACCCCATAAACATCTTCACTTTAGACATTGAATTTCAGTGTCACAGTATTTTTGTTGCTGTTCGTCCTCTTGCACAGATGCCAAGAGAAAAGGACCACGAGGTTGTGAATCTGTGGGTTTCACTAACATTGTGTACAAGCTGATATCTACCTGGTTATTTAAAATGGGGAAAATGATGATTAGCTTTATTTCCCATTGGAAAAAAAATCAGTCGAAACCGGTTTGGCTCAGTGGATAGAGCGTTGGCCTGCAGATTGAAAGGTCCCAGGTTCGATTCCGGTCAAGGGCATGTACTTTGGTTGCGGGCACATCCCCATTAGGGGATGTGCAAGAGCCAGCTGATCGATGATTCTCTCTCATTGATGTTTCTAACTCTCTATCCCTCTCTCTTCCTCTCTGTAAGAAATCAATAAAATATATTTTTTTAAAAAGAAAAGAAAAAAAGATCAGACACTTGGCTAAAGAGATTCTATTTGACAGAGAAAAGATGAGGCTCATTAAAATTTTTAAAAATGTAGTCCCAGCAGTGATTCCTATTTCAATCATGACACATTTGCATTCCCGGTTTAGCTTCGTAGTCCTGAAACATTTCTCCTTCCCGTGCTTTTTGGGTTTTTTTTTTTTCCATTTGCTCCTGAACAGCATGCTGCTGGGTGATTAGTCACATTTGGGGTGTTTTCAAGGATCTCTGTGATTAGTTGGAGGCATTTGGGGCCGGGCCGGAAAGTGGTCCCGCAGCACAGCACTTCAGTTACATTTGCTTGCTGTAAAATGTTAAAAACGGTTATTGTGGTTTAAACACACACACACACACACACACACACACACACACACACACAAAACAAAACGAAAAACAAAAAACCCAGAGGTGTCTCCTGAGCCCAGAAAGAATCAGAGGAGCCACAGCAGCTGGGCACTATAAATGCCTCAGGATTGGAACTCATCTTTTTCATCATCTCACGAACTATACATAGAACATGCAGCAAAAGGATGTTGGCCATGGAGCCGTCATCATCTGCTTCTCGGCTCCGCAGGGTCTGGCGGGGAGTGAGACCGGCTCGCTGTGATACTGCGTGTGCCGGATGGAGGTAATGAGTTCTCCGCCTGAGAGCATAGCGGTTTTGTTCCCCCTCTTCTCGGCTTTTGTCAGGCCCCCGGGGCCACCCACCGAGCCTGCGCCAGGACCACGCGCATGCTCCCCCACACGCTGGCCAGTCCCCCGTGCCAAAAGAAACCGACTTCACAGGTTGTAGGTGGCATGTCAGAAAACAACAAAATAGTGTTCCTCGCTGAACAGGAACAAGATTCTACTCCTTGGTTTACAGAGTAAATGTGACAGATGTGGCTAATCTGGCACTGATGATGCTACAGAATACAATAAAATTCTATTTTTAACATTGAGAACCTTTTTTCCATGAAAACACTTCAGAAATCACTTACTGGAAGAGAAACCCTGCTTCCTGATTACGCTGCAATTGGCACAGAATATTTCACTAATGCATTGAAAGCATTGCCTTTTTTCCTCAGTGTTAAAATAATAATTAAAAAGAAAACATTTTAGAAGCTTAGTAAAGATAGCAAGACTGACTTCATTTTTGTAATTCTCTGACTTAAGAACTTAATCACTAGGGAAGAGCTGGCCACTCCACAAACACTAGTTGAACTAAAATCTTTGGATGTCTGTTCTACTGAATTGTCTGTTTTATCGTTAGCCTGACTTTTATTTGTTTGGAAGGTTCCTTTGGCAATAGTACTATATCCTGACACATAGTTCTTTTTCTTAAATACTAAATTGAATTGCTGTTGGAGTTTTAGACTTTGAATATGCCCCAGGTGGGATGTATTTCAAATAGCAGATAGAAGTCCTATGCCGCTGACGATTTTCAACCACGAGAAAGAAACATCTTTCTCTTGCTCACTTCTGTTCGACCATGATATGTTTTGTCGGTGCTGAAATGATAAATTCAACTTCATCAACTGCTCAGGTGATTTACTGCCTTTGTTTTTCTAGGGCCATTCTGAAATTCTTCTATTGTTAATAGGAAAGAAAGCTCAAGAGGGTATACCCTTTGAATTAAATTTTCATAAAGATAAATGAAAAGAGAAGAGAAAGTGAAGAGGAGAGAGATTAAAATATGCTTTGATTTAGACATAGCAAAGACCTTGGCTTGGCGATTTCTATTTCTCTGGTGCCCAGACCTTTCGGCACATCTGTTCAACTATCAGGACAGGCAGGCCTCCCGGGCCGTGGGCGTTAGAGCCTCCTGGGAGACAACGCTAGGCCTGTCTGTCCATTGCTAGCACTCAGAGACTGGACTCGGCTGAAGGCCAGGTGAGGGGCGTAAGGAGCCTGGGGAAGAGGATGTTTGAAGAGCTTGTTTAGAGAGAGCTTATTGCTCGGCCTGCGTGCTTCAGTTGGTTGAGCATCAACCTATGAACCATGAGCCTCTGATGCCTCAAGATGGAAAAAAAAGGGGGGAGGGGAGGAGTAAAAAATTCTTTGTATAATTACCAAAATGAAATCTGGGTGAAATTTTGAAAATGATTTACTGATCATGTCAAGACATTTGAAAGCCATTTGAGCTGGGAATTAGTTGATCTAACAGGACAACGTAAGGCAGACCTGACAGAGGCACAGCCATGTGTGCTGGGAATTGATAGGCGGCTCTACCCTCAGCACCCTTCCCCCACTAGCGCGGACACAGGTGACCCTCCGTTTGTGTTCAGTCCAGCTCCTGGCTGCACATCAGACCCACCTGGGAGCTTTTAACAATCCGGACGCTGGGCCTGCACCCCAGGCCAATCACATCAGACCCCGTAAGTGTAGGACTCGGGCCGAGGTGGTTATCACAGCTCTCCAGGTGCTCCCACCCACCAGGCACCGCCGAAAGCACTGCTCCAGGGCCACGCAGACCTCCGGGAGGAGGGCTGAAAGGAAGCCCTGCCCAGCACCAGGTCCTGGGGCCCGTGACGGCAGAGAGGGTGTCACCGGGAGGGCCTGGCGTGCCCTCCCACCTCTGCTTCCAGGGGACCCGGCCCGGCGGCCACACGTGCATGTGGAGCCCAGGTAAGAGGAGCGCTTTTCCTGAGAGGACCCTGCTGACGCTGCCGGCCTGGGGGTGGTTATGACGCTACCTGTCCATCTAAAGGTGCTATTGCAGGTGCTTTTGGTCCCGTGGCACTTGGCGTGAAGCCTCCGGGAAGCCACCTTGCCTCCCTTCCCTTTAAGCCCAGACGTGACTGCAAAAGGGCCCGTGACGTTTCTGTTTCTCCTGCTGGCCGAGGCCACTTTTTGTTCTGTTCCGTTACATACCCTAGAATGCAGTAAAACTGCTGAAGCTCACACAGTCACAGTGCTGGCCGCCAGCCCGCGGACAGGGGACCCTGCAGGAAGCTGTCCCCACACCTAGGCCGGCCTGGCGCCTCGGTCCTGAGTCCCGGGACCCTCCCTGCTCCTGGGGTCCGCGTTCCTCCGGAGTAACCCGCCTCTCACTCCCGTTCCTGCTGCCTCTGTCGGCCGCCGTTTCTCCTCAACCAGAGTTCTTCCTCCCTGCGCCTTAGTGAATTGCCTGGAGCTTGCCACCCACAGTCACCTGTCCCTATGTCACCGTCCGTTCCTACGTCACCGGTGCGGGGCTCTGCACACTGATGGCACACCCCTGTTGGCGGTCACTACCTGCCAGACTGGGTCACTGTCCCCTTGTCCTGGATCACTGTCCCCTTGTCCTGACCCAGCAGGTCCATCAGAGAATGTCTGTATTCTATATGATCAGACACGTGTTTATTCATGGATAAATACTTTACCTGCCAGGCGCGATTCGGAGGGTGTAGGCTACAAGACCAGACTCCAGCTCCATGGGACTTGCGTTCCGCTGAGACAGACATTAAACAAGTGAAATATTGAGCGCAGGGTTGTAATACTAGTTATGAAGCCAGGAGAGAAGGAAGCGATAGAGCGACTTTGAATTGGGAAGTTAAGGAAGGTCGTTAGTGCAGAGGTGAATTTTCACTGAGGCTTGCATAACAGAGGTCTGGGGACGGGGGAAGGGTTCGAGGCAGAGAGATGAGCTGGGACAAGGCCCCACGGTGGGCACAAGCCGGGCATCCTTGGGGACCAGGAGGAAGACTATGGGAGTGGGTGCTGTGGGGGAAAGTATGGGGGGTAGGATGTGGAATCAGAGAGGTGGGCAGGGTCAAATCAGGTTGAACCTAAAGCCCATTTAAGGAGTCTGGAGTTTTTTTCTAAGAGTCATTCCGTCATAAGACATCACTGGCCTCTTCAGCAGAGATGATGGTCAGAGGCAGGACGGAAGCAGGGAGACCTGTCCAGGAAGAGAAACGGACCAGTCCAGATGCATTTGGTTCGGTTTGGACTAATGGGTTAGCATGTGGGTAGAGAGAAGCAGATGGATCCTGAATATACAGGATGCCCTCCCCCATGTGTACACAATGTGAGTAATTATCCATCCCAATGGGTTAAATCTAACAAGAAACATCAATTGAGCTATCAGCTGTTCAAGAGTATATACATTTTTTTTTGGGGGGGGCGGGGGGACACCCTGTATTTTGGATACCTGGAGGGATCAGAGCTATTAGGAAAGTGAAGGAACAAGACCATGTATAGGCTGGAAGTTAAACAAATGGTTAGTGGTAGCACCTTGTACTGGGATGATGAAATCTGGGAGAACAGGCCTGGGGAAGAGCCCCAGAGGCCTGTAGACAAAGCTGATTGTGATACGCCTGTTGGGCAGCAATCACTGAACAGCCTGCCGCACGCTCAGCGTCCTGGGCAGTCACACAGCAAATTAAAAGGCATAGCAGAGAACATCCAAGATGGCGGCCTAGGCAGTCTCCTAAGCTGCCGCCTCATCAACAATTTAATTAAAAAAACAACTAAAATCAAAAAGGACTTCACCAAAACGTCAGGAAAGCTGGCGGAGTGGAATAGCTACAACTAGAAAGAAAGAGAGAGGCTCACGGATCGGACTGGGAGCCGAAAAGCATTGAGGTAGGAGACGCTCGCGCACGCAGCCGCCGAATACCTGCCTGGCGGGAGGGGAGGAATCCCCGATTGCACGGAACCCTTTCCGACTGTACTGAACCCCAACCCCGGCTGAAATTCTGTGGTCCCAGGCTCATACGGGTGGAGTCTGGACTGCAGGAAAAGGCACCCAGAGACTCAGAGACTCAGAGACTCAGAGACCGGGGACCGGGAGCCGCAGTCACAGTCTGCAGGGTCTACAGACTCGCGTGTGAGCAAGTACGCGCTGAGGTCTGACCGCCGCCTCTCCGGAGCGGAAGGAGTCAGAAGCTCCAGGTCTGACCGCGGAGGCTGCCGCCGCCTCTCTGTACAAGGTGGCGGCCTCTCCGGAGCGGAAGGAGTCAGAAGCTCCAGGTCTGACCGCCGAGGCTGCCGCTGCCTCTCTGTACAAGGTGGCGGCCTCTCTGTAGCGGAAGGAGTCGGAAGCTCCAGACTACAGAGAACAGCCCAAGTCCGGGTGAGCCCCTGGGGCACCCACGCTCTTGCTTGGGGAAATTGGGCTGGTCAGGCGAGTGCACAAGGGCAGGGCGGAAGCCTTCAGCCCTGAGACTCCGCCCCATCCAAGCTGAGCAGAGGCTTCTGCAGTTTTTCAAGTCTGATCCTATAAGACTGTCTCCAATACAGAAGTTATCCCAGAGTAGACACAGCTGATACCCACATCCAATTGGCCTGAAGGTCAATTCACAACAATAGAGACTTAGCTACAACAAGGCTGTGCACGCAGTCCACAAAGGGGATCACCAAGAGTGTCTACCTCAGGTAACTGAGGAGGCTGACCCACTGTGCTATATAGGACACCAAACACACAAAGCCATCCTACCAACTCTGAAAAACAGCGAAAATGCCGAGACAAGGAAATAGATCTCAAACAAAAGAGATGGAGGATATAGAGTTCAGAACTACGGTTCTAAGGATATGCAACAATATCCTAGAAAAGCTCGATAAACTTCATGAGACCCAACTAAAAAGTATAGATAAACTGACTAAATTGGAAAATATTATGCAGAGATCCAACAGCAGAATGGAAGAACACAAGAATCAGGTCAAAGAGCCAAAAGACACTCCGCTGGAGAAGGAAGAAGAAAAGAGGATCCAGAAAGTTGAAGATAGTGTAAGGAGCCTCTGGGACAACTGCAAGCGCACCAACATCAGAATTATGGGGGTGCCAGAAGAAGAGGGAGTGCAAAATACTGAAAACATATTTGAAGAAATAATATCAGAAAACTTCCCTCACCTGGTGAAAGAAATAGACTTACAAGTACAGGAAGCCTACAGAACCCCAAACAAGAGGAATCCAAAGAAAAATTCTTCTCGACACATCATCATCAATATGCCAAGGGTAAAAGACAAAAAGAGGATCTTACAAGCAGCAAGAGAAAAGCAGTTGGTTACCTATAAGGGAGCACCCATACGACTATCAGCTGATTTCTCAACAGAAACCATGCAGGCCAGAAGGGAGTGGCAAGAAATATTCAAAGTGATGAATAGCAAGAACCTACAACCAAGATTACTGTATCCAGCAAAGTTATCATTCAGAATTGAAGGGCAGATAAAGAGCTTCACAGATAAGAAAAAGCTAAAGGAGTTCATCACCACCAAACCAGTATTATATGAAATGCTGAAAGGTATTACTTAAGAAGAGGAAGGTCAAGTGAATTAAAAATCTCAGGAATAGAATAAACTGGTGAATATAATAGAATTAGGGGCAAAGAAAGGGAGTGGATAGATAATTATCAGGGTGAAAGGGGTGTGGGGTGCAGAGACTGGATTAAAATTGTATAACCTATGGATGAGGACAATAGTGGGGGGAGGGGGTAAGGGCAGAGGGTGGGGTGGGAATCAGGTGGAAGGGAGCTATGGGGGAGAAAAAGGAGAAACAATTGTAATAATCTGAGCAATAAAGATTTATTAAAAAAAAAAAAAACACTTAGAAATAGCAAAAAAAAAAAAAAAAAAAAAAAAAAAGAAGTACAAGTTGTTGCAGACCAGTCCTGGGCTATAAAGTAGAACATAGGGAATAGAGTCAATAATAATGTAATAATTATGTATAGTGTCAGATGGAGGTGAGATTTATCAGGATGATCACTTAGTAAGTTATATAATGTCTAATCACTGAGTTGTACACCTTAAACTAATATAATATTGTACGTCAACTCTAATTAAAAATAAATAATTATTTAAAGAGTAATAAAAAATTAAAAAAAAAAATAATAAAAGGCATAGCAGCGCCACCCTTTAAAAGGTCTAAACAATATTCGGTGTGAGCAACAGTGTACTCAGGCTGTCAGATGCTAGTCTGTGTTGTTATCCCTTTCAACAAATTGGCAAAAAATAACTGTGGCCAGTCGCTTGGTATTCAGCACACAGCTCACCTGGCGGCCCTGTGAGGGCAGCCTGTCGGTGGTAACTGGTGAGCAGGAGGGGAGGGGAGCAGGAAGGGAAGGGAGCAGGAGGGGAGGGGAGCGTAGGTGGGGGAAGCCAAGTGCGAGTGCTCTCACATTTCACCCTGCTGCTGACTACTGTCTGATGCCAGAGAGAATTTCTGCTGACATCCTGCTCCCTTCCCCACCCTCATCTCTCCCCCAGCCCTGGAAGACAGCACCCTGACCCTTGAGCCCTTCCACCTGGGAGGTACCCACAAAACAGGGCGTAATGGTGTTCACATCAGTGTTGAATTTAACCCTCTAGGAGAAGCAGAGGATCACTGTTTTTCCTGACTCATTACTGTGGAAATTATAGTAAAGAATATAAGCATTCTTCATGAAAGCCTCAGCTCAGAGACACCTTTGATCTTTTGATGTATTTTCTTCAAATACACACACACACACACACACACACACATACACACAAATGTTTTGATTTTATAAAATTGGAGGTTTTCTGCTTTTTTTCATGTAAAAATATATGCATTTCTCTCATATCATTACTTTTTAAAAACAGCAATATTACTGCAATCATATGAATGTCCCATAATTTGTCTCTCCATGTGTTTTACCCATATTCTAGTTAGATTTTCCAAACGTCAGATCTTAGGTTATTTATATATTCTCGATCCTGCTTGTTTGTCAGATATGTTTTACAAATAAGTTCCCATTCTGTGCCCTATCTTTTCAGACTCTCCACAGAGCCTTCCACAGAACAAAAGTTTTCAATTTTGATAAAGTCAGATTCAGTTGTACTGTTTCTGTAGGTTTGAGATTCTGGATGAATCTTTTCTTTCGGCATTGGGAAAACAGCACGAGCACCTTTGTCATTTCTGTATCCTCACCACTTTTCCCTATAAACAAGGTGTCATTTTTTCTGATTTCAAGATTTCTTCCTTTGTCCCTAGTTGTTGGATGTGTCTTGTTCTCAGTCTGGCTAGCTCCCCCTCCTCCTTCCAGACTTACCAGCTGGGTGTGGGCCATGACCTTGAGGTGGACTTCTCTGGCCACCTCTTCCTCAACTCATTGACTCATCTCTGTGCTCCAGGAAGCTTGCCTTGTGCTTAGTGCTAATTGAGTTCTTGTCATAGTGTATTGAAATGTTCCATTTATAAGTCTTGTCTCCCCTCTGGACTGTGAGTTCCACCAAGAGAGAAAGCCCATTCTGATCTCACTCTGTAGCTGCGTTGCCTAGCACAGCGCACATAACACTGAATAAGCGACACGTCAGGTGCCGGTGGTACCCCATTCGTGTTTGGGCCTCACCACACTACTTTGGGTGCAGCTCCCGTCTGCTGTAGGCTCTTGGCAATCCTAGCCGTTCCTGAAATAATTCACCGGGCTGGTTTCTGCAGATAAATGAGAGGTGGGGCCAAATGCCTTCTACTTAAAGATGATCTAAAAAGAAAATAGGTGATTTTTATATGCCTCAGCCAAATACAAAGTGGATTTATAGTTGTTTATGAGGTGAGGTGTCTCAGTGATTAAGGACTCAGCTTTGGAGGCAGAGCAATCTCTGAGTGGACAAATCTCTTTCTATTACTTATTCAACCTTGGCAAAGAACCCAGCCTCTCAGTGACTTCCTCTGGAAAATGGACTAATATAACTGGGTTGTTGGGAGAATTTAATGATCTAATTCTTGCAGACTATATAACATAGAAAACTGTTTTTATTAGATATGGCTACAAATTTGCATATCTACATATAATCTGAAAAGAACTTTGAAGAGGTCGGACAGTGAAACATCAAGAATGTCTGTCGTAAACATGGAAAAGTGCTCTTGCAACTGAGGCATGGAAAGGTTAACTTCATTCATTCATTCACTCACTCGTTTAGCAAAGGTTAACTTCTCACACTGCAGAATGTCCTAGACACAGTGATCCTTGGCCCTTTTGCAAGTTAAGAGGATTAAGTGAAAGGGAGCCACTGATCTCTGGAGTGGAGTGTGGTGGCGTCCCTAAAGGAGTGAGTGCCCGAGCGTGCTCTGTGTAAAGACCTGGCCCTCGCTCTGTAAACAGGTTCTGCTGGATTTCCTGAACCTGCAAAAGCGTGGCGACTGACACCAGAACCACCAGAGCCTCTTACGTAAAACGGGTTTCATCAAAGCCGCCTGGTGGGGGTGGGGGAGCAAGCCCACTCCGCCTCCCCCTAAAGGGCCCCCGTCCTCTCCCCCACAGTGGGGCGGGGGAACTGGGAGGCCTGAGTTCCAGACCCAACCATCCCACCCCCTGACGGTGTGTGATTGTGAACAAGTGCCAACCTCTCTGTTCTCAGTCCCTCACCCATGAGATGCAGAGACACCGTGTTCCCTTCCGTCCTGTGATTCTCCCAGGCTTCCCACCAGCCCTTTCGGGAGCCGGGCTGAGCCTGGGAGCCCCACGTTTGGCAGAGACTGAGCTTTCCCCTTACCCGGCGGGGTCACTGGACGACACTGTATCTGGTGCTGCCGGTGAGATGATAGGCTGTGCCTGCCCAAATCCACACTGCGGTTTGGGAGAAACTTTAGGAGAAATAAACATTGGAAGCAACAGATAAGGAGCCAGCCCCAAGAATGCAGAGGGGGCAGGATTTCTGTGCGTAATTATCGTGTTGATGACATTAAACAAACAACTTGGGTATCTAGGTAACCGTTAGCCCTAATTACCCTTAAATCCATGTCTCGGGCGCTTTTTTGCCTTAGTGTGAGAATGGTGATGCTCACTTTGGGCTCGGGATTCAAAATTCCCGGAGTCCCCTCACCCCCCACCCCCAGTACACACAGAAACTTGAGATCCGATTGAAGTGGGCAGCGCCTAGCTCTCTGTATTGGGGGGGGGTTCTGAAGTCAGCCAAGGTTGAGAATCGTGGGTTCAGGGAGTTGAGCCCGTCTGCTGCTCCCTCGATCGAGGCAGACATTTCCACACGCCCATCAACAACAGCAAACGATAAAACGGAAATGCTGTGCCACTTACCTGGCGAAGTCCAGCTTTCAGTGGCTGTCATCCCTGCTTCATAATGCCCAGCGCTGGCTTGGCACGCAGCAGGCACAGCTAATATACTGTTCACAGAGCAGCGCGGGGCGTCCGGGAGCCAGGGCACATGGCAGAGAATGGGCTGCCTCCCCCTCGGGTTAATTTCTCCGAGGGCAGGTCCATGGTCTGTGACAGCGTCCAGGTACTTGCACTGTCAGAGCCTCAGGCCCGAACCACCTTCTTCCAGCGATTTGCCACGATGACTACCACCGAGGGAAAGAGGAGAGGCCTCCGGCTATATGTTCTTTTTTAGGATGCATGGAGTGGTTCCTTTGGCCACATGCATTCGAATCTACAAGAAAGGTGAAAGATTCATTCTCTTTGTCTCGATAATTGCATTCCTAGCGCTTTCTGATCTGCTTGTTTTTCCTCTCCCACGGAAGGGAAGGAGAGGGGTCAGGAGGGGAGCAGGGAGGGAGGGGGCGGGGGAGGAACAGGTTACACACACAGACGTGCTTCAAGCAGCATCGAGTTAAGTGGACATCAAGGGAATGGGCGCTGTTCAAAAGGGAACGCCCCACACATGTTACCATGGCAAAGCTGGGAGTCTACAGTGTCACCCAGCATGCCATGGGCATTGCTGGGACCGAGCAAGTGAAGGGCAAGGTTCTTGCCAAGAGAATGAATGTACGCCTTGAGCACAGTGAGCACTCTAAGAGCCGAGCTAGCTTCCTGAAGCGTGTGAAGGGAAATGACCAAGGAGGAAGCTGAAGAGAAAGGTACCGGGGTTCAGCTGAAGCGTCAGCCTGTTCCCCCCGGAGAACCAATGGGAAGGAGCCTGAGCTGTGGGGACCCTTCCCTGTGAGTTCATGGCATGATAAGGGGGAGGGGGGGGGATAAAAAGACTTCTGTGCTGATGAAAAAGAAGGTGACTGTTTTAAAAAAAAATGGGGGTGGGGTGGGGTGGCCTGGTTCCTGCGAGCTTGTCCTCTGCTCGTGACCTTGTTTACTGGTGTCCGGGCCAGCCCTGTGCCTCCGCAGCTGTCCCTGGAAGATGTGCAAGCGGGCAGCTAAAGCTCGGTGTCCCTGCCCCGGAGAACGGCCTGCAACCTAATACACGAGCTCAGCCCCGTTTGGCTGGGATCGGAGATTTCCTCAAACTGCTGCGGTCTGACTTCATAGCCAGGCGCTAAGGCGGTACTTGGTCTGAATCGCACCTCTGTCAGGGCTGATCCGATCACCTGTTTGCTAACTCAATCAAGGGGCCCGTGTTCCCACGTGTTACTCCCCAAAAGACTCTTCAGAGTGGATTCAGAGTGCGACTCCTGCTTTCTTCCCTGCCACCAGGACAGAGAGCCAAGCGGCAGAGACGGAGAAATCTACTGCCTGAATCCTGTCTGTGCAGGGTTTTCATCAGACTCCAGCGTTTGTCTTTTATATTTAGTTTTTAAAGAAAGAGCTCAATGAGTTATTTTAAAATAAAACTATTGATTCTCTTGGTCTCAATAATTCCATCCCTGGTGCTTTTTGATCTGCTTGTCTTTCCTCTCCCACAGAAGGGAAGGAGAGGGGTCGGGTGGGGGCAGGGAGGGAGGTGGGGAGGAACAGGTTACACATACAGAGGTGCTTCAAGCAACACAGAGCTAACGGAATTGTGGCGTATCAACTTGATGGACTATTATGAAGTTACAGTTCTGAACAGTACAGAATGACATGAACATGCTAACGTTCATGTGAGAAAAGCAAAATACAACAGTGCATCCAAACTGTGCCTTGTAAATGTATGACGGTATATGAATAAGAACGAGTAAGAAATATGAAAAAATAAACGGTTGCTATTTGGTAGCTGTGGAACACTGGGCTTTTATTCATTTTTAAAATTTCTATTAACGCCGTACAATATAGTTTGTGCAATAAAAGAAACATCATCTGTCTTTTTTTTTTTTACAACAGTTTAATGTTCTCTTGTAAGTATGATCTGACTCTACAGTGTACTCTAAAGAGTATAAACTCATCCTATTCAGTGAAGGCATGAAGCTTCTGAAAGATTTCATATATCCAACATTTAATATTTATAACATGAATAGAATATATATGTCACACTCCCTTGTTTGATAGATGAAGGCCCGGAGGTGCTGGGACATGGATGGTAGGACCGAGGCTATATCGTTTATCAGTGACGAGCCGGAGTAGAGGAAGAACACCATAAACCCCTCCGCTTGAAAACGACATCCAGTTCATGATCTGTCCCGTGTTTTCAAAGAGCCCAGCGGAGCACCGCACAGCCACTGGGACTCGGTGGGCGCTGCTATTTGAAGTCCTGGATGAGTGTAGAAGAGAGACTGTTAGCCCGTCTCTCCCTGACTCCAGCCTCGCCGTGGCCTAGTTCATCAGACACACCCAGCTGGGAGGTGGGTCTTACGTGGCGCTTTCATCACGCCTCTCCCTACCGCATCGAGACCACGAGGTCACAGTGCGGACTCCAGATGCTGGCTGGTGGGCCATTCCTAACCCAGCTCCACTCCAGCTGCACTTCTTACGTGGAACTACCTGGAGTGTCTCTCTCTCTCTCTCTCTCTCTCTCTCTCTCTCTCTCTCTCTCCCTTTTCAACCAAGTTGTCTAATACTTTCTATGGGGTGGATAATCCTCTAAGATGTTGTATGTTTATTTCCTTGTTCATCTAAAAACAAGTCAATGTTTTTAAAATTCGGAGCCTCACCATACCGGCAGACAGCAGCTGCGTGTTGCTGAAGGATGCCCAGGACCAAACCAGAGACGGTCGGACCTGCATCACCACCATGTGTCCACCAACCAGATCTGAAATACCATGGCTGACCTGTACACATAAGGAACTATTTGACATTGAAATTGGGACTCAAAAGAACTGCTGGCCCAGAAAGGAACTCACTACAGAGTGATTCATTTGCCTCTCAGGATAACCGTTAAGGCTTGTCGCAGTTTAGGTTCTTACAAGGGAATTTCTTGGATCACATGATCTCACACATCTAGAGGAAATAATGAACAACATAGACTGGAGAACAAAAACAGACCCAGAGAAAGAGAAGCAGCGATCAGACTCTCAAACCTCAGAGGGAAAGTAAGGAGGGTGGGGGTAAGGGGAAGAGATCAACCAAAGGACTTGTGTGTATGCACATGGGCCTAGCCAGTGGCCATGGACAACAGGGGGGTGGGGGCATATGTAGGGAGGGGTCTGGGATGGGAATGGGGGGAAAAGGACAATTATGTGATACCATAATCAATAAAAATAAAATAAAATTCGGAGCCTCAGTGTCAGGTCTGGGTCACGGTGGCATCAAGGAGAGCATCTGTCACTGCTGTAGGCTGATGTGTAAGAGACAGGACAGCACACAATGCTGGCACTGCCAGCGCTACGTGGAAGCCAGCGTGTGCCTGGTGGTGGGAAGGGAGCCCTGAGTCATCTCAGGACACACGTGTACCAGTCTGCTGCACGAACGCTTGCGCGGTAGCATTTGGCTTTTAATGACGTCAGCATCAATTTGGCTCCTGCAAAACATCATCCATCAAGATCATTTAACCTACTTGAGCTGAAAATGACTGGTTTCGTACTTTCGTTACTTCATTTGTAAATATGCTTTGGTTGGTAAGTGCCCTAATGCTTTTGGTTTGTTGTTTCAGTTACTAAGGGTAACAAATCACTCCCAAATTTAGTGGCTTAAAATAACATTTTATTATTTGGGGGGGTTCTGGTGGCTGACTGGGCTCCACAAGGCAGTTGTCGCTCAGGGTCTGAAGGCCCCCCGCACACCTCTGATGCCAGAGCTGAGCAGGGATACTGGGCTCCTGGGGCCTGTGTCCTCACTCTGGATGGTCTCCCCACGTGGCCAAGGGGGGCCTCAGGGAAGCTCAGGACTCTGAAGGTGATATATACCCTGTTTCCCCGAAAATAAGACAGTGTCTTATATTAATTTTTGCTCCCAAAGATGCGCTAGGTCTTATTTTCAGGAGATGTATTATGTTTCCATGAAGTAGGTCTTATTTTCGGAGGATGTCTTATTTTTGGGGAAACACGGTAAGTAAGTAGGTAGGTAGGTAGGTAGGAAGATAGATGATAGATAGATAGATAGATAGATAGATAGATAGATGATAGATGATAGATAGGTAGATAGGTAGGTAGGTAGGTAGATAGATAGATAGATAGATAGATACTGGAGGGACAGACACACTGGGTCACACACTGTCCCTCCAGTATCTATCTATCTATCTATCTATCTATCTATCTATCTATCATCTATCTATCTATAGCAGAAAGCATGCAGTCTCACCTCCCCCCACATTCTAGTCACTAGAAGCACGCAGCGAGGCCAGCCCACCGTCAAGGGGAGGGAATTAGACTTTTCTTCCATGGAAGATGTGTCCAAGACCCCGCCACCACGTTTAAAACCAGCCCCGTTACACCGTCCCTTCTCTTTCCCACCTGCTTACTAAAATCCCGTCATCCTTTGCAGCCAGGTTACGTGTTCCTGGGCCCCTGAGACACCCCCGGGGGCTCCCGACCTCAGAGTCACTTCCCCTTTAACAAAAGCCCCACAGCCAGGGGTCTGCGCCTTAGAGGTGACCCTTCCCATGTATCCCGCCACGTGTTGTTCTGCTCCTGCTGGTGGTAACAGACGTCCCGAGAGGCATTGCACATGTGTGATCCAGCTGATTGTAAACCCCCACACCAGTTCCGTAAGGAGTACTTTACCAGCCCCGTTTTACAGTTGAGTTTGTTGCCCAAGGTCATCTCAGCGGGGCTCGGTCAGTTTGACGCTGGACTCCTCCCCTTTAGCACTTCGCTATGTGCCGCTTCCTGTCATGTAGTCATATTTGCGCAGCGTTACCGAGAAGCATGAAAGAAAAAAACAAACAGGAAAAGAAAGCGGGGGAGGGAGCAAATGAAAGAGACATACAGGGACCGTCGTGTCAGAGGAACAAGTGACCACGGCGGCTGCTCAGAGGTGCCCCGGCGCCCTGTCAGCCACTGCACCCCCTCCAGCCCGGTCAGCCCCTCGCAGAACACCCAGGGGAGGACAGAGGCGCTCTGCAAATGCAAATGTCAAATCTGCGAGGAAACCACTCGGAGGTAAAGGTTCCTGGAGAGCCGAACCCTCCCTCGAAAGTGCCTACCGCTGATTGATCTTTAACTCCCAGCAGATCACAGACCCAGCACCCACCCCGGTGCACACGCAATGCGGCCTTTCACTCCGCACACTGAGTGAAGCGATTTAATGTCATTCATTTCGTGATTTCTCTGAAAGAGGACCTTTGGAGAGGTGTTCGGTGTCATCCGCGGCCAGCGAATTGCCGTCAGATGCAGGACATTTCTGGAGGTTTGCAGGCGCATCAGAGCTGATAAATACATTCCATGCAAATGTCGCGCTGCCACGGGAAGGCTTCGCATTAGCAGGGACCCTGCAAATTTGCTTTTCATTAACCTAATGAGCAGAACTCAGCAGTTGCGCAGGCCTTGGAAAGTGCCTGTCAATTAGGTGAGGCACCAGGACTTTTCCATTCGGACGGTGAGGCCAATCCATTAGCGAGATTGCGCAATAATGAAAATGTATCGCAGCGGCCAGTTATGTCTTCAGTTATATTTATGACATGCGAACTGGGTTGCTCTGCCAGAAACCCGAGAACTGTCCAGTGTGTGACTGCCAGGGAGCTAAAAATAAAAGCTATTAAAAAACCCAAATTATTAAGAAAGGCAGAGGGGGAAAGTGAAATGATGGGGAAGACCGAAGGAAACACAGCGTCGTGGTTAAGAGGGCAGCTCCAGCATTCCTCTCTGCCACGGGCGAGGCACAGGACGTGGGACTATAGGACTTCTCTGAAAGGTCCCGGGTCCTCATATTTAAAAATTAAAGATATTAATGAGAGTTGTTTTTGACAAGTAAATGAGAGTATCTTCAAAAGTGCCAAACCCAAAATAAATGTTCAATAAATGAGTGTTAATACGGTCATCTGGGAATAAATAAAAATGATGTCCCTTCTGTCTTCTCTTGGCAACAATGGGTTTATTTAAACTTTTGTGTTTACAAATCCCTTTAGGACTCTAACGCAAGACTGTAGTCTCTTCCTCTAGACAAGTGCGCATGTGTACACACTCCAAATTTTGCAATTTCAGAGGTTCGAGGATGATCTGGAGTCTAAAACACTGGGCTCTTATCTGTTTTTCCATTCTCTTTTTCTGTTGTTTTTAAGTTCAGTGACCAGATTTTACAAGTATGTAACTAGCTTTCCTTAATGGTTACTTCTAAAAGTAGGAAAACCAACTTTAAAACTATTGGTGTTTAAGTTTAAGATTTGAGAACATTTAAGGTCAAGGTTACCGGTCAATCAAAAAATTACAGGCAACTCAACAATAAGAAAATAACCCAGTTAAAAAGTAGACCAGCACCGAAACCGGTTTGGCTCAGTGGATAGAGCGTCGGCCTGCGGACTGAAAGGTCCCAGGTTCGATTCTGGTCAAGGGCATGTACCTTGGTTGCGAGGACATCCCCAATAGGGGGTGTGCAGGAGGCAGCTGATTGATGATTCTCTTTCATCGATGTTTCTAACTATCCCTCTCTCTTCCTCTCTGTAAAAAAGTCAAATATATATATATATATATATATATATATATATATATATATATAAAATTAAAAAAAATTTTTTTTAAAGTGGACCAGCGGCCTTAACAGACACTTCTACCAAAGAAGATATACAAATGACAAATAAGCATGTGGAAAGATTCTCCACGTCATATGTCATCAGGGAAATGCAGATTAAAACAGCCATGAGATACCATTACTTACCTGTAAGGACGGGTAGGGTCTGGACACTGGCAACACCAAATGCTGACAAGGATAGCTCGTTGCTGGTGGGAATGCAGAATGGTATGGCCACTTTGGAAGACAGTTTACAAAACTAAACACATTCTTACCATATGATCTAGCAATCACATCTATCGGAATTTACCCACAGGAGTTCAAAACTTATGTCCACACATAAACCTACACATGAATGTTTAAAGCAGCTTTATTCATAATTGCCCAAACCTGGAAGCAACCAAGATGCCCTTTAGTAAATGAATGGATGGATATACTTGGCACATCCAGACAATGAAATATTATCCAGCATGAAGAAGAAATGGATTATCAAGCCAAGAAAAGACATGAAAGAAACTTAAGTGCATTTTACTAAGTGGAAGAAGCCAATCTGAAAAGGCTATATACTATGTGACTCTAACTATGTCACATCTGAAAAAGGCAAAACTATGCAAACATTAAAAAGGTCAGTTGCTTGGAGTGTCATCCTGTACACCAAAAGGTATGGGTTCGATTCCTAGTCAGGGCACATACCCAGGTTGCAGGTTCAATCCCCAATTGGAGCAGGTTCCAGAGGCAGCTAATCAATGTATCTTTCTCACATTGATGCTTCCCTCCCTCCCTCCCTCCCTTCCTCTTCCCTTCCTCCCTCCCACCTTCCCCTTCCTCTTTCTCTAAAAATCAATATGTTCTTCCAAGAATATATTCTCAAGTGAGGATTGGAAAGAAAAGAAAAAAAGAGCAGTGAGTGCCCTGGGTTGGGGGTAGAGGTCAAAAGGAATGACTAGGTAGAGCCCAGAGCATGTTTAAGGTAGTGAAACTGTTTTTATGATTCTATAATGGTAGGTGTATGTTATTATACATTTATCCAAACCCAGAGAATGCAAAACACCAAGCGTAAACCCTTCATGTAAACTATGGACTTTGAGTGATTTTGATGTGTCAATGTAGGTTCATCGATTGTAACCAATGTTCCACTCTGGTGGGGAATGTTAATAATAGGGGAGGCCACACATGGGTGGGTGTAGGAAATCTCTCTACCTTCCACTCAATTTTGCTGTGAGCCTAAAACTTCTCTAAAAAAACAAAACTCTATTTTTAAAATTACAGACTGTTTCAAGATTTTCCACAAAAAAAAAAAGTGATTCTGCGTTGATAGTATAGAACTCAGAACACATTAGCTCCTAGTGACTGTATTAAAAATGACAGTTCCATTACCAGGACAATGCTCAGAACATATTTGGTCTATGAGGTTGGTACTGAACCCATTACCTTCAACAAACTCAATCTTCTCCCTGCATTTTCCCATCTTGAATTGTTGGGTCAGTCATTAATTTATTTACCCATTCAGCAACTGTACTAAGTCCTGGCAAGGTATAAAAAAATAAACCAGATCTTCCCTTACCCCTAGGAGCTTAAAGTCTCGAGCAGAAAGATAGCTAAACAAATAAAGGGTTCTTTGGGCTATACTGAAGATGCCAGGTGTTGGGTAGTGGGGTAAATTGTATGATTTTCCCCAGGTATTTACGTTGTCCTGGGTGGATGCTCAACCACTGAGCCACTGGTCCGATTCCCGGTCAGGGCACGTGCCCAGGTTGCTAGCTCCATCCCCTGTGGGGGACGTGCAGGAGGCAGCTGATCAATGATGTTTCTCTCTCTTTGATGTTTCCATCTCTCTATCCCTCTCCCTTCTCTCTCTCTCTCTCCTCTCTCTCTCTCTCTCTCTCTCTCTCTCTCTCTCTCTCTCTCAAAAAAAAAAAATCAATGATATATATATTTAATTGAGTTCTAGGACCCTGGTCCTCTTTGTTCTCTCACCACACTTAGTGATCTCACGTGACCTCTTAGTGACCTCACATGATCTCTTAGTGATCTCACGTGATCTCATGGCTTTAAATACCAACTATAGCCATGACTCACAAATTTCCATCTGCTGTGCAGACCTGCTCACTGAACTTTTTGAATTGCACATTTCCCTGCAATTCGACATCATCTCCTCTCCAATGTTTGATAGGTTCCTAAACTTCATCATGGTTACAACCGAGATGTCCATCTCATACCACATCAGCCTTCCTCGCCTCAGCTGATGGCAGCTCTGTCCTATCTCCATGATCACCCGGGTCCTTCCTATCTTTTCTCAAAAGTCACCTCCTAGAGGCCTATCCTGACCACACAGTTTAACACTGCACCTCTCACTTCTGATCGACACTGCTTTATTTCTCCCTTCCCCTTCCCCCATGTAGCACACATCACCCTCCAACATACTATGTTGTAATATAAGTGTTTATTGTGCTTATCGTTTCTCTTCCTTTCACAAAGGTGAGGGTCTTTGCTTTGTTCCCAGATGTATCCTAGCATTGTTTGTTTTGTTCACTGATGTGCCTTGTATCTGTGCGCACATAATATGTGCTCAGTAAATACTTGGTTACTAAACGAATCTTGCCAATGTTTACAAAAATAAAAGTTCTCTCCAGATACTGTATGACTATGGATAGATGGGGTGGGAGAAAATGTATATCAGGAATATTTTCATCTGCAAGTAATAGGAAAATAATATGACTACTTAGGATTAACAAAAAAGAGTTTTTACTGAGAATATGATGTCTTGAAGTGTGGCTTTTGTATCTGTTCTATCAGAGCTAATGTTTCTGTGATTCTGGTGCCTTTTCTCTCATACTCACAAAGGGCTGCAGCAGCTCCAGCCATCAAATCGGCATTCTAGGCAAGAGGAAGAAGGAAGGGAGATGAGGTATATTACCAGCAATCAGAGCAAAGGTGGAAATGGAAACAGATTCACAACATATGTTTGTTATGGATTGCGAAAATGGTAGCGAAAAAAAGAATGATTTGTTGAGCAGTTGTGTGAATAATGTAGCGATTCACTTACGTGGTTCAAAACCAGGAAGAAAGAGATCTGGAGAGAAAAGGAAAATCAAGGTCTCCAATTTAGACACACAGTTTTGGAGATGCTTACCCATCATGTACATGTAGATGTCAAATAGACAGTTGGGTGTACGAGTCTCGTGGTCACAGGAGACTTAGGACCTGGATAGCCACATTAGAGAGCCATGTGCACACGAATGGGATTCAATGCCATTGTACCAGATGCGATCACCAGGGAGATAGATGGAGAATGTCCAAAATTGAGCCATGGATGAGGAGGAGAAGGAGAAAGAACAAACAGGCTGAGAAGGGGAAGAAAAGGGAAAATCGGGAAAACGTGTCATTGAAACATTTTAAGAAGAAAATTTACTTAACCTTTCAGAGTTCCTGTTTATAAAGCGAGGTGCATATCAGTCCCCGTCTCGTAGGGCGTTATGAGGATGAAGCGCTAGAACGCATGTAAATGTCTGATGTGTTGACTCACGGTCGTCGGCACACAACCAATGTTTCTCCCCCTTTTGTATAGCCTCCGTGGTATCAGGCCCACAGGAGGAGAGAACATTCTAAGAAACCATATATTTCAGCAGTGTGTCTTGACACAGGCTAGTAAATAGCCACTTGTCTGGGAAAATATTTATGCAGGATGAAGAGAACAAATATTGATTTTGTTTTATCCTGGTGTCTGTGTACCTCAAGGACAAGGGAGACTCAGAGCACGAATTTTAGAAACAGTAGCTTGTGCTGCTCATATTTTCATTTCTTCATTAACAGTGCGTGACCTAACACTTGTTTGACAAATAACGGAATGCATCACATGACAGGAAATGACATAGTGTTTACTTCAGGGCAGATGTTGGTGAGTGTATGTGTGTGTGAATTACCTGGAGGTAGTTGATATAGTTTGGTTCTGTAATGATGTTATAAAGTCAATAATGTAGGACTACCTCTTGCTCCAATACACAGCCTGGATTATTGCCCGTCACCTCTAGATGCAGAGCAGATGTCCTGTGCCTTAGAGTGAATTTAGAAGATGCACCCTACCCTCCAGAGAGTGCTACAGAAGGCACGTCTTCTTTATGTGTAGGCCGGGGCTAGCTGCTGGGACCTTTTCATGTAGGGATGCCTGTGGCGTATGGGTGGACGTGTCTCCTACCTGTGCAGGCAAGGTCAACTCACGTCTTTGGATAAGGAAGTGCAAGCCTACCATGATACCCAGAAAGATCCGCCCACTTACAGTCAAGTGACTGGAAATTAGGATGGAAACACTGAGAGCTTGTAACTTGAAGTGAGAACAGTACTGGGATTTGTGTTAATTAAAGTGATTCTGAGTTCTTAGAATCAAACATTTTTTTCTCATCTCTTGGTGGAATGTGGGGCGTTTCTCTCCCCCCCCCCCCATTTTGCTCTGTTTGCTGCTTGCTTTGAAGCCACTGTGAGGAAGCCAGTGGTCGTAATAAGACGGGGGACTGAGATAAAACCCATGTAAAAACCAGTCTGACATTTGGGGCGCAGGTACCCAGGAGCTGTCAGCAACACTCACTGTACCACCTCCTTTCCCCTTTACTAGTGAGTGACTCGTGCACACCCCTCGGGGGACGTGGCTGAATGGCGAGAGAGCCTCATTTCAACTCGTGTTGAAGCAGCTAGAAATGTACCCTGGGCTGTGGCATCCATCTTGCCGCTGCCTCCCGCCATTTGCACGTAATCACTCTCTCAGGCGGCATCCCCAGAAAGACATCCATTCACCCAACAGAGGGAGCAAAGCTTCCTTGCTCACGGAGCACACATTGGAAGCTCTGTTTTGTGGCTGGAAAATCCCCAGTCTGCTGCACCCTTCAAACCCTGGCTGGTGAGGGCAGGGCGGCCTCACAGATCGCTTCCCCAGAGCTTTGCTGCCAGTTCTGGCAAAACTGAATGAAGAAGCCAGTAAAGTAAAAGGCACCTCGCTGGCGTGCGGAGGTTGAGAAGCCCTGGTCATAGATGTTATGTTTGTTAAACGGAAAGGGAAATCGGAGTCCATCCTCACAAGCGCAGTGATTTGCCGGGCAGGCTGCGAGGAGAGGACACATCACAGTTCCAGGCTCAATTGCATTCGGCCCCTGGAGGAAAACAGCAAAAGGCAGAAAAGAAGAACTCCCATCAGGACCAAGAGTTTGGCTCCTGGACCTCCCTCCCGACCCCCTGAGAGCCAGTGGGGCAAGAGCTCATCTGAACTGCCCCAGCGCCACCCCCTCGGCCTGTGGGGGCCTGAGCAGCCAGGTGAGGCCTTGAAAGGCAAGGTGCTGGACGTGAAAATCCAAGTGAAGCACAGACAGGCGCTGGGAGACAGGCCGGCGGGGGCTGGGGTGGACGGTGCTGCTGGGCAGCCTGAGCTGGAAATGGATTGGAACATGGCAGGTGGCTGGCGAGCCTGGGGAAGGGGCCGGGGGCTGACATCAGGCAGTAATGCTAACTCTTTGTCTGCAGCGGCTACCTAACAGGCCAAGGGTGGGCAAACTTTTTGACTCGAGGGCCACAATGGGTTCTTAAACTGGACCGGAGGGCCGGAACAAAAGCATGGATGGAGTGTTTGTGTGAACTAATATAAATTCAAAGTAAACATCATTACATAAAAGGGTACTGTCTTTTTGGTTTTTTTTTTTTAATTCAATAGTTTTACTCACCGGATCCGGCCCGCGGGCCGTAGTTTGCCCAGCCCTGCACCAGGCACTGTACCAAGCGCATTCTACAGGTTACATTCCTTTCACAGAGGTTAGTGATGGTTATTACTCTTAGTTCCCAGAGGAAGTGACCGAGGCTTTTGCCAGGTTGTCCCTGCAGGGAGCGGGGGAGCCAGGGTTCCAGCCCAATGGGTGAGTCTGGGATTTGTCATCTGCCGCTAGGCCCGGCCTCTGGGACACGGCAGTGGGCGCCTCAGCCGGGTGTGATGATGACATCTTCCTCTCCTCTCCTTCCCTCTCCTCTCCTCGTCTTCCTTCTGCCGCGTCCGCAGGCTGGCCTTCGCCCAGGCCCAGTGGCTGGCGATGAGCGAGGTGGAGAGACAGCGCGCGAGCGACAGGCAGTGAGGCTAGGGGACGGGCAGAGCCAGGCCGCCACCGGAACACTACCGCTGGCGGGAAGGAGGGAACCTCGGGTCCCGCACTGGCTCCGCAGAAATCTGTTCATTTTAGCTTCACGAGACACGTCACCTTTCTCTCTGCCGTTGGCAAACTGTTTTTTTTTTCTTTTCCTTTCTAGAAGCCAAAATAATGAAACTGGGATAGAGCAGTATCTAAAGAGTAGATCAAAATCCACATCACAAAGCAGTATTTGTAAGAGCTTAATGCAAGGATATTTGGGATCACAGGAAGGAAAACGTCGTGGATAACGGCATGTACTAGGCTGCAAACGGCTTTAAATGTCCCCAGGGCAAGCCAGTGGAGGAGGGAGCTGACTGCCTCTGTGTGGCTTTCTAAGAGGAATCACCTTCTGCTCATTCTAACAGAAAAGGCTCTCCATCAGCAAATGACCATCCCACCCCCAAACCCCCCCAAACCGGACAGGGACTCTCCATCGCAGGGCCCAGCTGAGCAGGCGCTAGGCCACCAGGCAGCTCTCGTTGTAGGTGACAACCCCTGGGAAAGTTTCGAAACGCCGGCGCCCGCCGTTCTGATTTAATTGATTTGGGGTGAGCCCGGCCTTGGGGGTCTTAAAAAACCCCACCGATGGTTCTCATGTGCAGCCAAGTCTGAAAACCACTGAGCGAGACATCTGTCAGGGATGCCGGGAAGCAGAGTCCTGCTTTGTGTAGGCGGTGGGTCCAGAGCAGGGGTGGGCAAACTTTTTGACTCGAGGGCCACTGTGGGTTCTTAAACTGGACCGGAGGGCCCGAACAAAAGCATAGATGGAGTGTTTGTGTGAACTAATGTAAATTCAAAGTAAACACCATTACATAAAAGGGTACGGTCTCCCCTCCCCCCCCCCCAATAGTTTAGAACAGCCGAATGGGCCGGATCTGGCCTGCAGGCCGTAGTTTGCTGGTCCAGAGGATGCCCCACGCCCCTTTCAATTCCAAGACCTTAATTGGCTAGGGGAAGGTCCTTCCCCCGTGTGCGTTGTTGTTGTTGCTCATGACGGCAATCGATAATTTTATGATCCATCGCTGGTGACAGAGGGCTGCGCTTCCTCACGTGGAGGGGAGGAACAGGCTGTAAGTCACCAAGGCCACGTCCATCCTATCGGATTCCTGCCTCCTCCAAGTCATGTCCAGGGACAAGAGGCTGAGAGCATGCATGATGCATTTAGAAGGCTATTAATCCGAGTCCACCCCTGTCCCTGGCCCCGATCCCGGTCCCCCCGGACTAGCGTGACGGGTCCCCGGAGACTAATAATCCCAGGGCACAAGATGGCCCTGCGTCCGGCCATCCATCTCGCTGTCTCATGACTTGAGGTTTAGGAGAATTTTCCAGAGGGGAAAAAAGGAGTGTCGGGTCCGACTTCAAAGCAGAGGAAGGGCCGTTCTGTTTCTGCCTCCCCTCCATTGCGCTGCCCTCTCGCATCAGCTTCCTCGCTCCGCCGAGGTTTCATTTCATGTTCTGGCAGGAACTGTCCGCATCCCTCCAAACCACGGCCTGAGCTTCACACGGGGCCTGCCCCGACCCCGAGAGGGGCCTCCCACCGTGAGGGTCCTGCCAGGGGCTATTTCCAGGCAGAGAAGGACAGGACCCGAGGCGCATGACCTGACCGTGCCCAGGAGGCGGGCAGGGGCGCCAGGACCGCCTGGCGGGAGCCAGTCCTTTGTCTGATGTTCGCCGCGGCGGTCCTCAGCGTGACTTCGGACACACGGTCTCCCTGGGCGCCTCGGTAACCTTAGAAGTCAAACAAACACAGGAGCGCTGACTCACCTCGGAGGGGGCTGCGGAGCCGGGGAGGACTCAGAGGGAAGCTAAACGGGGTGTTGCTGGTCCTAGACTTTTAACTGGACACAGCTTTGCGGCTCCTGCTGCCGGGAGGACTGGGCAGCAGAGTGCGGGTGGGGTTCCAGCTCAGCATTTGTCCACAGGAAAACCCTAAAGCTTCGTGTTTAGGATACTGTCTTTTAAAGAAAGAAATGAAGGGAGAGAGGAAGAGACGGAAGAAGGGAGGGAGGGAGGGAAACAGGGAGGGAAGGAAGGAAGGAAGGAAGGAAAGAAGGAAGGAAGGAAGGAAGGAAGGAAGGGAGGAAGGAAGGGAGGAAGAAAGGGGGGAGGGAGAAAGGGAAGGAGGGAGGGAGGGAGAAAGTCATGTCCCTTTGTGGGTTGAGAGTTTAATGTGTCATATTGATGAAACATCCATTTCCAACTGTTCACATTGAACTTGTGGAGCAGCCTTGGCAGGCGCGGGGAGCCGGAGGGATTGGCAGACTGACAGCTTCCTTGCGTGTGGGGACAGAATGATCTAGAATCCGTTGAGCTCAGATTGGGAAAGTATGCTGGGGGGAAAGAAGCAGGATCTGGGCTCTGGAAGGTCCACTCGTCTGTGAGTAAATCCCACGGCTCCTGAAACATTGCCCTCGGCGCCCGCTCGGGCAGGTGACCTGAGTGCTGACCCTCCTTCCTCACTACCTCCCACCACCTCTCATGCTCTTTGTTTTTTGCAAAGCTGTTTCTGCTGCCTCAGAGCTGTTCCCTTCCCACTTGGTGAATCCCCCAACCTTCAAAATCCAGCCTAAATTAATGTCTTGCCCTCTACAGCCACTCTGTGCTCGCCTGTTCCCCAGCCTGGTTCAGCGGAATCACAGGTGCTCGCACTAGCGCGCTCTCTCTGTCTCTCTCTGTTTCTCTGTCTCTGTCTCTGTCTCTCTCTCTCTCTCTCTCTCTCACACACACACACACACACACACAGGCTCACTCTGTTGTATTCATGGCCTCTTGTCACACTCCCCCTCGAGCCTTGTCCACCTGCAGTTTCACTCAAGGGTCCATTTCGCTCCCTGAGACTCTCTCTGAGGGCAGACATCGTGTCTCCATCACCTGTAATCCCTAGGATCAGCCTATGCCTGCCACGCAAGCAGAATCAACGAATGATACATTTTATTCGGTTGAACCAATGAGATTGCCACTGTATAGGTTATAAATGGCCAAATAGCAAGCAATTTCATACGGTTCAACCTGTTACCCTGGACGACAACATTCGGTGTCTTTCTCACAAGCGCTGGGCAATTAGCCCTGGGGACCCCGGACGGAGACACCGTGGTGACCGTCCACAGAGGGTTCGGTGGGTCGGGGCAGAGGAAGCGCTGGGCCAGCCTTCTCCCCGCCATGCCGCCGGCCCGGCCCCCGTGCTGGGTTCGCAGAGCTCCGGGGTGAGAGAGAAATGCGGGCGATCACCTGCCTGGCAGCTCCGGCGGCAAGGCACATACATCATCCTTAAGTGGTTTTCTTTTTTTATCAAGAGCCCGAAGTTGAGGATGATATGCTCTCTCACAGTAATAATTTAATATTTTCCCCTCACGCCTCACCCCGCCGGTCCATTTCTAACCCATCTCTCTCTCTCCGGCTGCAAAATGTCAATTTCCGACTTTATGGAGACAGAGCAGCCGCGGCGTACCCAGCTTATAATAGCCCTCCTACTACTCACCGCCGCGTGTCCTCCCCTCCGTTCTATTTTACTCCTTAAAAAAAAAATCCCTTCTCTTTTAAACTCTCTTCTCAGTTCCTTCCCATCATTTCATTTTTTAAATATCTTTTATTGATTTTTTTACAGAGAGGAAGAGAGAGGGATAGAGAGTTAGAAACATCGATGACGGAGAATCATCGACCAGCTGCCTCTTGCACACCCCCCACTGGGGATGTGCCTGCCCTTGACCAGAATCAAACCCGGGACCTTTCAGTCTGCAGGCTGATGCTCTATCCACTGAGCCACACCGGTTTCGGCCTTCACATCATTTTAATCAAAAGGCCCCAGGGTCTCCCGTAACAACATTTCCCAGTTTCATTCGGCCACGTTTAAAAATGGAACGCCCATTGATGTCCTTCTGGCCTGGTGTTCCGTGGGATGCCATTTGGGAAACAGGGCTCCGGGAGGCTTGCACATTTCCATTTGGAGTCTGAAGGCGGGAGCTTGGATGCGCTCTCCTTGTAGGGGTGTCGTTTGCTGCGTCACATACAGTAGCAGGATGACCTCCCTGCCGTGGCAAGGTCACACTGCTGTTTCCATATTCATCGCTGCCCTTCTCCCTGTGACCGCAGGCTCACAATGCTGCCTTTACTTAGAGGATTCGCGAGCTTTTATACTCTTGAATAATAATTGAGCTTTTATTTCCTGTCTTGCATAGTAATTGAGTTGAATTTATTTATTGTGTATGCTCTCTTGATTGGGTTCTGACTATCATCCAATTTTTCCTCTACTTTTTTCCTCATCGCTTTAAATTCCATCCTTCTAGAGCCTTAGCAACCACCCCCTCCTATGCTCACACCCTCTAGCCCCACCCCTTCACCCTTCCGACTTGACTTGACGTTATCTTCAGAGTGCATCGGGATGCTTCCACACACACTGCCTTTAACGTTACTGTGTTTTAAATATGAAAGAGTTTGGGCCGAAACCAGTTTGGCTCAGTGGATAGAGCGTCGGTCTGCGGACTGAAGGGTCCCTGGTTCAATTCCGGTCAAGGGCATGTACATTGGCTGCGGCACATCCCCGGTGGGGGGGGGGGGTGCAAGAGGCAGCTGATCGATGATTCTCTCTCATCGACGTTTCTAACTCTCTACCCCTCTCTCTTCCTCTCTGTAAAAAAAAAAAAAATCAATAAAATGTATATTTAAAATAAAATGATGTGAAGGAACTGAGAATAGAGTTTAAAAGAGAAGGAATTTTTAAAAAACGTCTCATTGACGTTTCTAGCTCTCTATTCCTCTCCCTTCCTCTCTGTGGAAAATCAATAAAATATATATTTTTAAAAACAAACAAGAGCTTGGGTGGGAAGTGTCCTGGGAAGCTTCAGCAGCACTGACGGCACACCTTGCTGCTCGCCTAGCCCTGTGCTCGCCGCTCAATGGCTGCTTGGTTCAGTCGCTGTGACCAGGTTGTTCATCCACACAAACAGTTAACTAAGAACGGGAGGTATCGGGTGATCAGAAAGATAAAGAAAACACCAGGCCCGTGTGGCTCAGTGGTTGAGCATCGACCTGTGACCCAGAAGGTCACGGTTCGATTCCTGATCAGGGCACATGCCTGAGTTGTGGGCTCAATCCCTTGAGTGGTGTGTGCAGGAGGCAGCCAATCAATGATTCTCTCTCATCATTCATGTTTCTGTCCCTCTCCCTTCCTCTCTCGGAAATCAATAGAAACATATTTTTAAAAAGAGAAAGAAAAATTAAAAAGTAAGTACTGTGCAAGTCATGAGAAGAAGCGATGTCAGGATTGGACTTGACCCAGGATGTGGCAGGTTAGGAGGATCTGGGTATTTAAAAGAATAACGAGGTGATGAGATGGATCCCAGAGGCCACAGCAGATGCAAATACGGGCATTAATGGACTCTCGCTATGGGAGCTACACAGCTGGCCCATCCATCAGCTGAGCCCACATTGCCCTGCGCTACGGTGAGCTCTGTGTGAGCCTGGCATCCTCACTGGTTTACGACTGCGGTGATGGCAGGGACCATGATGCATTTGTCCTTGTGTGCCCAGTGATTTTAGGAGCGCCTGGCCCGCAGTGCCTGCTCAAAAGGTATCAGTTAAGTTTTCTTCGCTAATTGGTCTGAGTGAAAGGGCAGGATAAAATGGAGGCTGGTGGCTGGATTCAGGTTTCTTAGGGTGTGAGCCACTGAGGTCTGGGATAGACATGACAAGACGATGAGGTATTTGGGGAATTTACCAGGCAGAGGTGTTCAAAATGGATTATGGGAGTGGAGAGAATGAGTCGGAAGGGAAAATGGAGTTACTGTCTCATTCCGCCTATCATATATATCTCTCCCTCCCATCACATTCCAGCTTCTAGAAAGATCTTTGACATCTCTTTCTCTTTAAGCCACATTTACTCCTCAGTTTATTCTAACTTACCTTCTGTTCCCACTCCCTGGCATTTAACTGCTCAATCCTGCCGTATTTAACATCATGAGCATTTTAGTTTTTGAAACCAGCTTTATTTTTTTTAAATTCTTATTAAGCTTCTTTTAAACCAGTTTCAGGTTCACAGCAAATTTGAACAGAAGGAACAGAGAGTCCCCGTGTTCTCCCTGTCCCCACACATGCAGCTTTATTTTTTAATTACGCAATTAGTTAATTACATAATGATTATAATTACATGATTATAATTACAAAAAAACCCAAGCAATACTTAAAATGCATAAAAGAAAATAAAACTTACCCCAAACCTCCTCTTCCAGAGATAATTACCATTAACATTTCGGTGAGCATTCTTGCAAACATCTCTCTGGTCTATGCCTCCGTGCACAGGCAGATGGCTGTGCGTATAGAGATTTACATAAATTGGAACATATAATACTTCTTTCTCGGTAACTTGCATTGCGTTTCCTAGGACAGTCAGTATAGGTGTCAGTAAGCATAGATCTGACGTTTTTGATAGGGGCCTGGCGCTCCAATGACTGCACATTCCCTTACTCATCTAACACATTTTCTAGACTCTCGGAGGTTCTCAACCTTCCTAATGCCAAGGCCCTGTAGTACAGTTCCTCATTTTGTGAGGATCGTAATGTGAATATCTGTGTTTTCCGATGGTCTTAGGCGACCCTGCTAGCCGTTGCGACCCACAGGTTGAGAACCGCTGCTGTAGAGCCTAAGACCATCGGAAAGCACGGATATTTACATTACGATTCATTAACAGGAGCAAAATGACAGTGATGAAGGAGAAACGAAAATAATTGTATGGTTGGGGGTCACCACTGCATGAGGAGCTGTATTAAAGGGCCGTGGCGTTAGGAAGGTTGAGAACCACTGCAGTCTAGAGCATGAATGTTAAAGTCTGTTGCCAGTTTTCACTGTGTAAACCATGTTGCAGTAAACAGTTTTATTTATTTTTTTGTCATTTGGCCGTTAGTTTAGTAGACCCTCCACCCCCCTTGTCCACTGGCTCCAGCTCCTCCTGCTTCCTCTCCCTCTCCGACGGCTTCTCCTCCACCTTCTTTATGGCTCCTCCCTGGTTTGCCCTTTAAACATTCATGGGCAACCGGCCTTTACCCATAGCTCCTCTCCCCTTCCTTCTCTGTCCTTTCCCCAACCAACCTCATTCGCTTTCACAGTTTAGCAACCATGTCCAGATGGACAACTGCAAACCCAGGACCTCTGTCCCTGGCTTCTTCCTGAAATCCGGGCCGGCGTCTGCTAGCTGCTGGACGCAGACACCTCAGGTAACCCAGTGCAGCCAGTAGCCCCGCTCAGTTCTGATACACTCAGCCATTTGGATGTTTCCTCCAAAACCTTGGGGGTCGTTTCTTATTTTTTTCCCTCTTTCTCTTCACCCTGCATCCAATTGATCTTTTAAGTCTGTGAATTCTACCTCCTAAAAATTTCATGAAGTGCCTTACCACATTTCTCAGGGAGCTACTGGAGGATGCACTGCACCAAAACAAGGGAGTAAACCAACTAAAGGGTGCTCTGGAAACTAGGAAACAGGCCCCCAAGATGGGAGTGAGGAGAAGGGAGCCCGGGGTGAGGGGGATAAGGAGTTCCAGGGCAATGGCTGCTCCACGAGACCAGGAAGAGCCCACCCAGGGGAACGGGGTGGCGCGGACCCTGCCCGATGCCTCCAACAGGAAATGACACTGCTGAGCGTGCGACGTGTTGAACACACAGTAGATGTTCTTAGAGTTTAGCAAAGGTTTGGGGATGAATTACTGGCTGTTTCATAGAAAATCTCCTGTGTGTGTGTGTGTGTGAAATCATTCAAACCTACATGGCTTAACTCTGAATAATAATCCCATAATCATAATGTCAACACTGAATATTGATTTGGTTGAAAATATGGATATAACTATACCAGAAAGATGGGATAAAGGAAAGTGTTTTGTGTATATGCCAGGTCAGGGGGAGACTGAGAGAGCCTGCTTTGTATGAAAATATTCATATTGTAGAATATGAATAAATTACATCTAAAATTGAAAAAAATCAAGAAACAACACTTAAACACACACACACACCCCAGAATTGATGGGAGTTGCCTGAGAGTGGAGGGAAAAGGAGAAAGGGACAGGAAACTCCTGTTTGTCAATAGCCCTGTGGTGCTATTTGCTTTCCTCAACTAGTTATATATGCGTTTCTCTGATTTAGAAAAATTTTAAAAAAGAAAAGTTTGGAAGCATCCAAATATTCATCAATAAATAGTTAAATAAAAATGTTTAACTCCTAGAGTAGAATATATGACACTTAAAAAATAAATAAAGTTGGCCTATAAGAAAATGCAAAAGTGTCCAAAATACATTTAAAAATGAAAAAAGCTAGTCACAAATAGGTATGGCATTACTCCATTTTCCCCCCACCCCAATATTAATAAGGCATTTACACAGGGAAACAAATGAAAGGAATAGCAACTCCATCATTAATGATTTGGGGAATAAACTTTCATTTTCCATCTTGTGTGTTAAAGCAATAGTTGAATTCGGTATAAGGAAAACATTTTTGTTTCGTTCTGGTTACAAAATTATAGCCGAACTGATATCTCTCATGTCCACCGTGTCCTCTTCATGCCGAATACCTCTGCCCCGAAAGCCCTTCGGTGGCCTGTGGGCAGCCCCAGAGTAAAGTCCATGCTCATTGGTGGCCTGGAAGGCTTTCCGGGGAGGCGCCTGCAGAGGTCCGGCCTCAGCCATGTCCCGCTTCACACTCTTGGGACAGCATGCACGCCGTTCCTGGTCTTCCCCTGTTCTTGCTTGGAGACCTGTTTCTGCACTGCTGACCCACGCCCCATCCCCTCCGCCCC
Organism: Vespertilio murinus; assembly: GCA_963924515.1. Taxonomy (NCBI): domain Eukaryota; kingdom Metazoa; phylum Chordata; class Mammalia; order Chiroptera; family Vespertilionidae; genus Vespertilio; species Vespertilio murinus. The sequence continues at coordinate 10,713,123 of OZ004712.1, read as the reverse complement.
CTGCACAGCCCAGGCGGCCCTGCTTCCGAAGGCCCCCCTAAACCTGAGCTGGTCCCACCTCCATACCCGCAAGCAGCTTATGCACGACTTACCATGGACGCCACCGCACTGTGCAGAAATGGCTTTCTGTGCCCGTCTCCCTTCACTAAACTACGAACTCCAAAAGGACAGAGAGGCCATGATGTATTCCTTTCTTCAGCCTCGGCATAGTATCTGGGCATCTAATAAACATTCCGTACATGCTGAAGTTAATTGAATAATTTAAGCACAAGTTGATGAGAATCTGTTATACGTCCACTTGGATTAAACATCCCCATCAATCTCTGCTCTGAGGGCCAGGACACTCTGGAAGGCATCTATGCACTGGCGTTCTTGGGTGTGGGGGAACGGAAGGGGAGTAGGTGCTCCTCCTGTCTGTATGCCAACGCCTGTGTGAACAGAGCGGCCGTCACATGCCAACTGGTAGACAGGGTGTGGTCAGGCCACCCGTCATTGCAAGCGGCAATAATCCCCGTTTGATACAAGTCCCTTTCCCGGGCCCGAGACCCCCTTCTCATGGCATCTCTGCCACACATGGCATGGCATGCTCCAGAAGGCTCCTCTACCCACTGAGCCGATGTCCTAACCCAGTGGTCGGCAAACTCATTAGTCCACAGAGAGCCAATTATCAACAGGACAACGATTGAAATTTCTTTGGAGAGCCACATTTTTTAAACTTAAACTTCTTCTAACACCACTTCTTCAAAATAGACTCGCCCAGGCCGTGGTATTTCGTGGAAGAGCCACACTCAAGGGGCCAAAGAGCCACATGTGGCTCTTGAGCCACAGTTTGCCAACCACAGTAGTAACCTGTTATGAATGTACTCAGTGGCAGTCAGACCCAGCACGGATAGGCCTGATGTCTCATTATGGCTGTGGGGGCAGAGCCCATCAATGTCCTTCCTTTGGTTCAGGCAGATTTGAACTACACCATAGTTCTCTGACCCTTCACAAATCTTGGGGGTCCCATTAATGGTAACGATCCAAATCTCACGCCTGCCTTGACAGACTACAACCTGTGTCCCCCCCTACAGGGCCATTTGGAGCCTTTTTGGGGTCTGATGTGCTCACTCGTCTTTCCTCTCGCTCTCCTCTGCAGTGCCCTCCGACACCACCTCCCCTGCCAGACTCTGCCCCCTCCAGGCAGACAGGCCCCAGAGACACGTCACGTGGACTCTTCAGAGTCACCTGGTGAGAGCGGCCCCAGGGTGGGGTTACCTGGGCTGCAATGTCTTTGAGAGGTCTTAGTAAAGTCAGTCATGTTTTCCCCGTCCCTCCTCCTCCTCCCCCCTCCTCCTACAAACGGCCCTGGGTCCTCCTTACCTTGAGGTGAAGTTGCTCCCCAATGGGATCTATATTCAAAGCATATCCAGAGGAGGAGAAAATGGCAGAGAATAGACAGACGTGTTCTGAGCCTTGTCCCGGAGCAGAAAGAAAGAACAGTGAGGGTCACCCTGGGAGTGTTTGTTAGCAAGCTAAGGGGACAGCCGGACTCCAGGAGAAGGCGGGGGACTGCTGGAGGATGAGGTCTCCCTGGCAGGGAGGCACCCACGGTGGCTGGGTCCCCTCCCGAAGCTACGGGCTCCGAAGGGGAAATCTCGCCGTCTTGAAAGGAATTGTGGATCTTGTCAGAGGCCTGAAAACACATCCAGAACCCGACCACTTCTCACCACCCCGAATGACTATCACCCCAGTGCCAAGCCATCCTCTTCTCTCACTGGGTCACTCACTGGCCTCCTGTCCCAGGCCCCCCTCCCTCCCCCTCCAGCACACCAGCCGGGTGTTGCTATTAAAACCTAAGCCAGAGCACGGTGCTCCTCTGTTCAGAACCTTCAGTGCCTCCCATCTCAGCGTAAAAGCCCGGTTCCTCTCCTAGGCTCTCACCAGCCTCCTCTCCTTCCCTCCTCTCCCTTTCTCGTTCTCCTGCAGCCATGCGGAGCCTCTCTCCTTTGCTGCACACCTACCGGTAGCATTATCTCCTAGAATTTAGTAATTCCAGAGCGACGATTATTTTGTATTTGGGAATATTTCTATTTCATGTCTTCTTGGTTAAAAGACTCCTGGAGGTGGTAGGCGAGGTAAGATAGAAAAGAAAGGGGATCAAAAATTGGCCAGTCCTAGCTGGTTTGGCTCAGTAGATAGAGTATCAGCCTGAGGACTGAAGGTTCCAGGGTTTGATTCCGACCGAGGGCACGTACCTCAGGTGTAGGCTAGATCCCCGCCCCTGTCGGGGCTCCTGCTCGGGGCTCCTGCTCGGGGCTTGTGTGGGGGGCAAACATCTCTGACATGATGTTTCTCTCTCCGTGTCTCTCCCCCTCCCTTCCACTCTCTCTAAAAATTAATGGAAAAGTATCCTCAGGTGAGAATTAACAAAAAGAATTTTTTTTAATTACCTAAAGTTGCTGGCTTCCCTTTAACATCTTACTGGGAGATGGTACAAGAGATTGAAATTTCCTCTGAAGGTTGATAAATGGGCTTTTATGTGTACTTACTTTTTAAAAACATCAAGCATTCTTTTTAAAGATAATAAAATATTAAGGCAAGAAAATGGTACTTTGTATAATTGGGGGGGAAAGCAGACTATTATACAACACTCATTAACATATTTTTTAAAACTGATGTGTAGTAAATGTTTATACAATGCAATTAAAAGGAAAACATAATGCAGTTTAAGCATTAGGACTAAAAGGTTTTAGCACTCCTTAGCAAAACATCATGGTGTACTCTATTTTCGGAACAAGTGTCTGAAACCAATGGACAAATGTGCACTCAAAGAGACTTGATAGCTGAGAAGATTGGAAATGGATCCTGAATTATTTCAGTTCTAGGTCATCTCTGCCAGGGTCTTAGTGACGTGAAATGGTAATTTTCATTGGATGACTAGAGGGTTGTTTTCTAAGTATACCTTTGCTGCCATAGTAGTTAGGTAGGCTGAAAAAGGAGTTGACTAAGGATTATTGAGAAATGAACAGAGCATCAAAAATAACAGATACTAAGAATTTCTGTCATATCTGTTTATCTTTAATATATTTGAATGGAGTATCTTTATTATCAGTCGTTCATGGTTAGTCCAGATCTCTACCGTTGTGGTATTTATTGTCAGTGCCAGGACTGTGGATCGTACAGGCCAGTCAAGATGTGTGTTGGTCCGAAACCCATTTGGCTCAGTGGATAGAGTGGATAGGCCTGCAGACTGAAGGGTCCTGGGTTCGATTCCAGTCAGGGGCATGTACCTTGGTTGCGAGCACATCCCCAGTGCGGGGTGTGCAGGAGGCAGCTGGTCGATGTTTTTCTCTCATCGATGTTTCTAACTCTCTATCCCTCTCCCTTCCTCTCTGTGAAAAGTCAATAATATATATATATATATATATATATATATATATATATATATATATATATATATATATATATGATGTTTCAGGGCGGGTCTAGCAAGGCAGGGGCACAGGAAGGGCCTGGGACAAATTCCAATGGTCGGAGCAGAGGCAGAAGTAGGAGCATATCCGATTAACGCATGTGACACCTGGGCAGTGGATCTGGAATCACTACAGGTGCCCTTTCTTTGCAGTCCACTGGCGCCCTGGAGTAAACCCCAAACCTGCCTGAATGGATGTTGTATCACAAGTATTGACTTACCTGTCTACTGCTTCTAAAGGCTATAAGTTTCTTAAGAATTGTTCCCTTAACTTTATTCCACTTTGTGATTCTTAGCCCCTGATACAGTGTCTGGTATGTAGTAGGTATTAAATAATTGCTTCTTTAATGTCGAATTAAAAGATTGAATGAATACTATGTAGCTACCTTCCAAAATTAAATCCTTAGGTCCTGATTTTTACTGTGGGCATAAGACCCATATTTCCAGCTGGGTGTTGGGATGGTGCAACCTGCCTGCCCCGGTGGTATTTCACACAACAAATTCAAAGTCATATCCACCACCTTTCCTACCCCAACATGTAAACCTGTTCTTTCGTCCCCTGATCCTACCCCCATCTTCCTCTCCTCTCCTTATGTGAGTCTTAGAGATTCAAGTAGGTAGCGTTTAGAAGAGATGATAGGCATCCATGAGAGAAATGTTTTTTTCTAGCCTTCCAGCTAAACCTATACTGACCATATGAGAATGAAGGAGACCTCAAAGATCATCTCAGTCATTGCGAAGAAAAGGTATGGGATTTTCTCCATGGCTTTCCTTCCTTTAGGGACCCGTTCTGTCCGAGCCCAGGAGGTTCTGTTGGAGCTGCCAATCAGGGCCTCTCGCCTCTTGACCAGGCTGGCCGATCTGTCTCACTCCCTGGACGTGGCCTTGCAGCAAAGACGCACAGGCCGGCAGTGGCAGCTGAGCCTCTCAATCGCCCGAGCATTTCTCTGAAACCCCGAGAGCGGGCTGAGTGCTGCTCTTTGCACCCAAGGGAACCTGCTTCCCTTAAGCCGGGGAGCCCCACTGCGTCCTTGCAGGAAAACCTGTTTTCTCCCATCAGTCTGTTTTTGTAACCTGGACTCAAAGAACCCTGATGCCAAGGAAAATCGAAGCTTACCCAAACATGTGCACTGATTATGTAAATTGTTTTCAAATCTTTGTGATAGGTATGGGACTTTTATAAAGAAACTCGACTAGAGATTATAAAAGGAAATAATAGTTTCACAAAAAGTAGAGAATTCAAGGAAAGAAAATTCTATCTCTCTCTCTCTCTCTCTCTCTCTCTCTCTCACACACACACACACACACACACACACACACACACACTCTAAAAGAGAAAACATATTGAAAACATTGTGAATATCAAAGAGTGTTGGGGAGTTCTGACTTTTGAAAGACATGTCAGTATGAAATGAAAGAAGGGCTCAGAACCAAGGGCAGATGCGAACGGTCCTGCATGAAGAGCATTTCAAAGCTCAGATCAAGGTGAAGCTTGTGGAAAATGCTGGTGCCTGCGGTTGTGCTTAGAAGGTGGAGGGGCGAAAAGAACATTACTGGGCACTTACTGGGTGTCGGCCTCTGTAGTGGGTATTTTACATAGACTGATTTGTTTGTTATTAAAAGAAAAAAGAGCGGGGTAGGGATTCAAATGGCCGGGTCCTGTGTGAGGAAATCAGTATAACTCTAACAGGGGCTCCTCTAAATTAGCACGGCGGTGTCTTATCTATATCTTGACACTTATGGGCTGAATAAACGAATAGAAATGGAAGCCACTTACCATGTGTAAATATTTAAAAACTGTAAGTTATAAATATTTAGAAGTGAAGGTTTGCTCATGCCCAGCCCGCGTCCACCCCGTGCCCCGCTGTCATGCGAGGGGATGGCCCTTGCAATCCAGGGGCTGGTAGTCATGCCTGGGCCAGGACCCAGGACCGGCACTGGGATGCGGGCGGGCTGGGCCACCCGGGCCCCACCACTGCAGTGAGCCAGCAATCTAGTTCCCTGACACCCCGGCCTTGCTTTTCCAGCGGAGGCAAGCCACGAGCTTCCCCAAAGTACTCCACAAAGCAGTGCCGCCAGCTGGGAAACCCAGTTGCCTAGACACCCTTTTGGGGGGAGTTGAGGGGATTGGGACCAGCCAACATTCAATGGAGCAGCCCAGTCTTTCTCTGGTTTCCGGGCAGAGGCCGTGTTTTCCTTCTAACTAACATCCCCTCTCATCCCCGTTGCCCCACCGTGACCTTAGCCTCGGGTAAGAATGGGGTGGTGTCCAGGTCTGCATGTGTGTCCTTTTCCCAAGATTCCCATTTGACCAATGAGTACGGAACTTTCCAAAAACAGTTCTCGGGAGACATGAAGGAAACACAAAAGTATTTCTGTATTGGGCAGAGAGGGAGGGGGGTTGTCCCTCAGCCCAGCCTGCACCCTCTCCAATCTGGGAACCCTCTCACAATCCAGGACTGCTGGCTCCCAACTACTCACCTGCTTGCCTTCCTGATTGCTCCTAACCACTTCTGCCTACCAGCCTGATCACCCCCTAACCACTCCCATGACAGCCTGATTGATGTCTAACTACTCCCCTGCCACCCCGTTTGCCCCTAACTTCCCTCCTTTGCCAGCCTGGTCACCCCTAATTGCCCTCCCTTGTAGACCTGGTCCCTCTCAACTGCCCTCCCTTGCAGGCCTGGTCCCTCCCAACTGTCTTCCCCTGCTGGTCATCTTGTGGTGGCCATCTTGTGTGCACATAGGGGCAGGATCTTTGACCACATGGGGGCAGCCATATTGTGTGTTGGAGTGATGGTCAATCTGCATATTACTCTTTTATTAGATAGGCTAGAGGCCTGGTGCAAGGGTGAAGGCCATCTGGTTTTCCCTGAAGAGTGTCCTAGATCAGGGTGGGGGTTCCCTTGGGGCATGGGGCAGCCTGAGGGAGGGGCCTGTGGTGGTTTGCAGGCCAGCCACACCTCCTGTTGACACAAGCAGAGGCCCTGATATCTGGAATTTATTTACCATCTACAATTGAAACTTTGTAGCCTGGAGCAGTGCCAGTCCTCCTGCTTGCTCCATGGCCGGCAGCCATTTATGTTTGGATTTGTTTAGATGCGCTAGGTCTTATTTTCAGGAGATGTCTTACGTTTCCATGAAGTAGGTCTTATTTTCGGAGGATGTCTTATTTTCGGGGAAACACAGTATAATTGAAACTCTGTAGCCTTGAGTGGAGGCTTAGGCCAGCGAGGGCAGGTGGAAAGGTTGGCTTCTTCCATTGCCAGAGAAACCCAAGCCTCCCTCCTGCTCTCTGTGGCCGCAGCCATCTTGGTTGGGGTTAATTTGCATACTCGCTCTGATTGGCTTGTGGGCATGGCTTGTTGGTGTAGTGGAGTGATGGTTAATTTGCATATTACTCTTTTATTATGTAGAATGTTTGTGACATGTGGGCCCCCTTGTCAGGTGTCATAGCGAGAGCGGTTGTACCCATAAGCCTCTTAGTCAGTATGCAAAACTGAACACACCATCCACGTGTACCCTGACCAGTGTTCTGTGATCTGGACAGTCTTCTAGCTGTGCGGTCCCAGATGATTAGCTTTTCTAGCAGTCCCATCACATCGCTGGAACGCATTAAGTTAAGAATTAATTTTAACTCTTAGGTCTCTTTCCCAGGAGCTCCTCCTAAGGCAGTTCTGTCCTGCTCTGGAATTGATGTTTTTGAATCTATGCAGAATTTTACATGGATTTCTATTGCACCTCACCTCACTGTTAGCTTTGAACTTTCTCCGAGTCACTTGCAGCGTTCACTTGTCACTCCCATATGTCTAATATGGGGGGGGAATGGTAAGCTCCTCTCCTTATCTTCTCCCCAGGTATTTTATCAAAGGGGTACGTAGGGTGAATAGCAAATATAGAATCGATGGGGGCAGCTTAAAAATAGAGGGTTTCTACTCCTTGAAATGTTGTTTCTAACATTAGGTTTCTGACAATGGAAAGAACTTCTTTGGAAGAGATGAGAATTCAAGCAAAACCTAAATGGTCCTGAGCGAGGGAGGCTACAGAAAGAATGTCTGGATATGTAGACTTCTGAGGGTGCTTCTGCTGCTAAGGTCTCATGACCAAGTGATCCTAAGTCCAGAGTTACGGGAGGTATCTCCGCACTCCCTAAGCCCAGCTCAAGTTCCTGTAGGAAACCCTCCTGCGCCCCCAAACTCATGTGATGACTGACCTCCCCCACTCCATCCCACTTACTGTTCTTAGCACATTCCACTTGGGATTATAGTTGTTGGCATAGGCTCTCATTTTGCCATTTAAGAACCACATTTTGTTTATCTTCATTTCTCCCGCACGCGTAGAATGCCATTTATACCTAGCGGTATGAATTGCAGGTAGGAAGGGGAAAAAGGGTGGCTGTAGTTCTGAATCCAGGAGGCAGATGTAGAGTCCCCGTGGCCTGGGGAAACTTGATCTTGGTCCGCCCTGACTGGGCACCCCAGGAAGGCGGGCTATGCCCATCTGTGCACTCCTCAGACGCCAGCTCGGTGTTTAGCACGTGGAGGGCATGCAATGAGCGTGGCTGGGATGATGGAGAGTCGAAGTTCCTCTCAGAAGGAATTCTCTTTCATCTGTGTTCTGTGAGGGCGACCCGGGGAGAGAAGGGTGGTTGGGGTGACCCTACACCGAAGGGTGGCCTCTGGCACCGCGTGAAAGCACAACACAGACCCCAAGGCCAGAATTGTCTGCATCCCCCATCCCGACTTACGACTCCCCAACTCAGAGTCACCCTCAGATTAGAGAGCCCCTTGTTTCTAATATCTTCCTCCCACTACCTGTGGGGACAGACCCCCTATTTCTAGATTAGGCTTGCCAGATTTGGCGAGTGAAGACACAGCCTTCTGTTAAGTTTGAATTCCAGATCAACTGTGATTAAATTCTTTCTTTCTAGGGATAAGTGTATGCCATGCAACATGTAGGACACACTTAGGCTAAGAAAATAGCCATCGCTTGAGAAATTCAAATTGAACTGCGTGTCCTTGCTCCATCTGGCAGTCCTGCTCGGGAGGGAGCTACGCTCTGGCTTTGCTTCTGTACACATTGCCTTTCCCCCACGTTGTCCTCCTGTATGCGTGCCATTCCACCCAGGCTCGTGACGATCATTGTGGGAAGAAGGTCAAAAGCCACAGCCTCATTCGTTAGCAGTCACGCACTGTTGGATGAAACTTCTCATCCAATTTAGTCCTCGCTCTCAGGTGAGAGAGGTAACGGAGAACTCGGGTTCCTTTCCTTAGTTTGCACAGCAAGTAATTGTCGGAGCCAGAATTTTTTTTTTAATATCTACTTATCACCATTTTTAAAAATATATATTTTATTTATTTTTTTACAGAGAGGAAGAGAGAGGGATAGAGAGTTAGAAACATCGATGAGAGATCAGCTGCCTCTTGCACACCTCCTACCGGAGATGTGCCCGCAACCAAGGTACATGCCCCTGACCGGAATCGAACCTGGGACCTTTCAATCTGCTCTATCCACTGAGCCAAACTGGTTTCAACTGGAGCCAGATTTTAATCTAAGATTTTTAATTTGGAGGCTTGCTGGATTATATTGCCTCCCCTCTCCCCCCATCTCTAGACATTTTTCTCTAATGCAGTCCTTTATCTCTTCTTAGTCTTAAAAATCCCTGGGGAACCCCCCTGGGGGGATGCAGTAATGAATGGGGGAAGGGAGGCGCCGTGGAGGTGAAAGGAGAGCATCTATTACACATGAACTTTGCACTTTATGTGACCTCAGACCTCTGCTTCTGGTAGGACCTACCCTGGCATCAAAATGTTCCTTCAGGCAGCACCTGAGGCCAGAGGGCAACAGAAGCGTCTTTCTCACTGTCTGTCTGTCTGTGTCTCTGTCTTAGAGTCCAGGGGGGAATAGAGAAACAGCAAGCCCCTTGGTTGATTCCCCCCACCCTCCCACCCCCGAGTCTCTCAAACACGCTGGGTAAAACTCACAAGTGGCTTCATTTTTTTAAGGTTGTTTTTCTGCTAAAAGACTGGGTGTTTGATGCCTCAGCCCTGCGGCTCCCTCTCTGCAGCCCCAGCCAGGATTCACATCCTCTCCCCGTCAAACCATCTGCTCTCTAAAACACTGGTGCGCCTTAAAATACACAAAGCTCGAGGCCGACCTTCTCCTCTCGGCTCCGAACACATCCTCTCTGGGCCGGGATCCTCGGAGAGGATGACTCATAAGACATCGCTTAGTGTTTGGAGGCGGGTCTGCGGCCGGCACGATGTTATCCTTTGCCTGGCTCGTCCCGAAACGCTCAGTTCCCGAAGCAGGTGATTGAGCTTCTAGCTGTAACACCATTTGGTGGCAAGGACTCCACGCTAAACTGGTTCTTCCTTTAGCTGCCAAGGCACAGACCACGGGCTGGGGGGTAAGCAGGTGCGGAGGTGGGAAGAGAAGGGCAGCCTTTGGAAGCCCGGGCTGGCGGCTTCCCGTTTCTGCCAGGAAGGCCGCGGAGGTCAGAGGTGCCTGACTCCGGGTGAGAGCCCCTTCCCGAGCAGGGACATCGGGGCTTAGGGCCCTGCCGGTGTTTGTGCCTCAGAGCTCAGTAACCACATCGGACCGGGCTCAGATCGTATTCTATTTTGGAAATGCCGGCAGACTAACAATGTTTGACGTTAATGAGGAAAAAATGAAGACAACCTTCATATAGAAGTACCTGGAGCCTTTGATGCACACCATGTAGGTTTCTAAACGTTCTGATGAGCCCAGTAGGTGTGGCTTGGCGGTGGAGCTTCGACCCAGGAACCAAGAGGACACGGGTTCGATTCCCGGTCAGGGCACAGGCCCTGGTTGCGGGCTAGATCCCAGGTGGGCGGCGTGCAAGAGGCAGCCGATGCATGATGTTCCTCTCTCAGCCATGTTTCTATCTATCCCTCTCCTTTCCTCTCTCTAAAAATCAGTAAAAAGATAAAAAATAGAAGTTCTGGTGGAGAAGAGCGTGCGTGGAAGAAAGAGGCTGGCTGGATGAGGGGTTTCTGGGCAGCGGCCGGGGAGCAGGGCCCGGTGGGTGCGGAGGGAGCCCCAGCTCTCTCCCGGGTCTGCAGAGGCAGAGGCGGAGGGAGCGGCGCGGGAGGGCCGCGGAGCCGGCAGGGGCTCTCCGTGAATGAATGAGCTCCATGTGCTCATTGCCAGGCCTTCTGGTGACAGGCCTGGCAGGGAAACGACCAGAGACACCTGAACACGCACACATCTGCCCACATCGGGGCGGCGATGCCAGCCTGTCCCGTTTCTGCCCACAGAGCAGCAAACCCGAGGGAGGGCCCCCGGGCTGGGACAGACACAGCCCCGTTTCTGAGAGGCGGTGACGGTGGGTTGGCATGTGCCTGTGCGCGCCATGGCGCTTGCAGAGCTGGCCGGGGGCTGTGCTGCACGAGCACCAGACAGCGGGGTACTTGGAAGGCACTGGCAGCCGGCATTCTGCGGGGCTTTCTGTTTACACAGCTCGGGGCATACCGATTTTTATTTTTATTTTTTATTTTTTTTGGTGGATATACCAAGCAGTCAGGGGATTAAAAAACCAGGCAGTGCCGAAACTGGTTTGGCTCAGTGGTGGAGCTTCGGTCTGCGGACTAAAAGGTCCCAGGTTCGATTCCGGTCAAAGGCATGTGCATTGGTTGCGGGCACAGGTAGGGGGTGTGCAGGAGGCAGCTGGTCGATGTTTCTCTCTCATCAACGTTTCTTGCTCTCTATCTCTCTCCCTTCCTCTCTATAAAATATCAATAAAATATATTTTTTTAAAAACCGGGCAGCACAAAAGCCCCCTTCTAGGTAAGATGCTTTAGTTTGTAAATTGCTGTGAGACAGGCTCAAGCAGGACAGAGTCTTAGGATGCTGTAGGAGTTTGCGCCCCCCTCTGCCTTTTGATCTCCTGAAAGGTCAGCTCCCAGCGAAGCTGGTCAGTGCCTGCCTGCCGGGGCTCAGCGGCGGGAGGGCACAGGCTGAGGCGGGGTGCAGCCTGTGGCCTGCCGTGTGTGTGTGTGTGTGTGTGTGTGTGTGTGTGTGTGTGTGTGTGGCACTGATCGTGCATGCAGCCCGGGCTCGGACTTAAGCGGAAGATTTCCCTCCCTTAGCTATTCTGTCCTCACCGAGACAAACGCTGAAGTGTTTGTTCTCTCCGAATGGCACCCCGAGTGCTAAAAACACACACAAAAAAACCCAGGACGAAAACAGATCCCCCCGATTCTGCATTCCGCTCACACGCAGCAAATTGTGCAATCTCTTAGGGCTACGGCTCTCGCCAGCAGAAAATTAAAACCAATTTGGCTACATAATAAGGAGCCAGGAACATAACTCTTTTTCTTTCTTTTTCTTTTTCTTAATTTGCCAGGAATCTGATGCCCCCGCAGGGATGAAAGTGAGCGGTCAGAGCCTTTGTGAGGGAGAGGGGGCTGGGAAGGGAAGGCGCCGGCCTCCGTTCTCTCTCTCTCTGCTGAACCACTGGCAGCACTTAATTGAGAGCGACAGCGGAGAGATCCGGGGAGGGACGAGGTACAAGTTGTACTTGCTACCAAAACACTCACCCGTAGCCCCGCATTAGCAGGAAAGAATGAGTACTATGTTGGTGGAGCTGAGGAGGCACAGAAGTCCCGCCTAGCAGTCTAAGTCAGAAATATTTTTAGTTGTGGAATGATTTTTGCTGCTGCGAGGTGGTTGTTTTTTTTTAAAAAAAAAAAAACGTCTACCGTGAAGACCCAGGGACTGTCACATGGTAGGCATGGGAGTTCGGGAGAAGGAACTGTTTACATGTATTGAATGCCGCTGCCTGCCGTGCGTGCGCTGAGGGCTTTGTGTGCGTTGGGTATAGTGATTCCCTTTGACAGAGACACAGACTGAGCGGCAGAGAGGCGTGGACCTCCCCAGGGTCACACGGTCAGCAAGGGGCAGAGCCAGACTGGGAGCCCACGCAGTCCGGCATCAAAGCCCATGCTCTTCGCTGCGAGACTTGACTGCCTCTCAGAAGCTCTCAGTCTTGTTTTGGGTTTTTTTGTTTTTGTCCTTCCGACCCCGGCAGATATTAAGAGATACGCATATAAAACCGCATTTTGAGATGTTCCTGATTTTTTTTTACACCTCTCCCGGTTTTACAGTGAGATAAAGCAGATGGTGCCACGCTCTCTTGCTTGCAACGTGGCCTGTGTTAAAATACGTGCGTGTGGGTAATGAAGTCAGCCATTTGAAGTCTTCCAATAAAAGCCCAGCTGTTGTGGCTCAGTGGTTGGGTGTCAACCTATGAACCAGGAGGTCATGGTTGATTCCCGGTCAGGGCACATGCCTGGGTTGTGGGCTCCATCCCCAGTGTGGGGTGTGCTGGAAGCAGCTGATCAATGGTTCTCTCTCAACATTGATGTTTCTATCTCTCTCTCCCTCTCCCTTCCTCTCTGAAATCAATAAAAATACATATATAACTGAAACTGGTTTGGCTCAGTGGATAGAGCGTTGGCCTGCGAACTGAAGGGTCCTGGGTTTGATTCCGATCAAGGGCGTGTACCCTGGTTGCGGGCACATCACCAGTAGGGGGTGTGCAGGAGGCAGCTGGTCAATGTTTCTCTCTCATCGATGTTTCTAACTCTCTATCTCTCTCCCTTCCTCTCTGTAAAAAAAAAGAATAAAATTTTTTTAAAAAACATTTAAAAAATACATATATAAAGTCTTCCAATACTAAATATGCTTAATATAATTACTTAATTGAACATTTTTCTCTAGACCTCCATTCCCAAGTTAATATGAATAAAGTCAGTCAATACCTCTAAAAAATAAATAGCAAGACACTATTTTTATTGTTAAAAATAAAAAATGAAAACAATTTTAATGTGATTAATGTGAACAACATTCTTGCCCATTTTCCTGGCATCATTGCTCAGCCTGTGATTCAGCTTGTCACTGTTGACAGGTCCGTGCACAGCGCCATCCTTGCTCTCCAACGGGCCAGACCTAGACGTGCTCTACGTCTGCCCTTCCTCTACCCTTGCCTGCTGTCCTGTTACAAATCTATTCATGGGTGAAATTTAAAAACAAACAGAAGTAGCTGTGAGCACAAGTTGCAGAGTCATTTGTTAAGCTGTCACTGCCACAGCACATCAGTAACTATCAACAGAAGTCATATTGGAATAGAGTGAAGTGACATCCCCTTAAATCAGCTCCAATTTCTTTCTTTTTTAAAAAAAGGGAAATTGTTCCAGTACCCCAATGCTGTATGCTTATTGGCCAGTTAGTGGCTCTGTGGTTTATAACTTGTCTCAACACAAGTGTTGTGACGCGGCAGTTTAAGAGTGGGACAAATGTTGACACAGTCCAGTCCAGCTGCTCATTCATTTATTCACTCATTTATTGGCTCATCCATTCAACAAATACTGACTGAATACCTCCAGGGTGTCAGGATCTGTTGGTCTCCTGGAAGCATACTCACCAGAAGTTGAGTTCTCTACACCTTGTGCCCAATACAAATGCCCCGTAGCTTGAAGGATATCGCTTTTATTTAATACTTTGGGCTTTTCTGCCTTCCAGCTTTCAATTCTCTTGCCTGGCAGCCCCCCGCCCAAAGGAGTGGCTTTCTCTGGGATAGTGGTGTCAGCCTTTTCCATCTCCTGGCACACAAACTCCTAAAATTCTGCAGCACACCAAAAAGTACATTTTTTGCCGATCAGAAAAAAAAATCAGGTATAATTTTGATTCATTCACAGTGGACAGCCATTGTATTGGCTGCTGTCATTTTTTTACTTGGCGTTGTAAGGGGAAAGAGGTCGGTGCTGCCGGCTAAGTGTGTTTTAAGCACTGTTGCGGCACTCCGGTTGAAAATCTCTGCTCGGGAGATCACAATGGAAGGTAAAGACGTCCGCCTTAGTACAAAGCACCCTCTATGGACTTTGCTTCCCTCCTGAGGAAATCGGAGCTTAATAATTTCAGTTTCTCAGTGACGAAGCATCATGAGGCTGGTGCTCCCTGTCACCTGTCTTGGCCGTTTGCCGTCAGTCCACCTGCCATGGTTGGGAGGCAGATGGAGCAGAAAGGAGTGGGCATGGTCGTCTTTCATGGATGGATTCAACAACACTCCTAGTGAGAGACAGACGATTTGACAAGTAGTTCAAGGGCTTTTCATGAAAGAAAGAAAGAAAGAAAGAAAGAAAGAAAGAAAGAAAGAAAGAAAGAAAGAAAGAAGAAAGAAAGAAAGAAAGAGAGAGAGAGAGAAAGAAAGAGAGAGAGAAAGAAAGAGAGAGAGAAAGAGAAAGAAAAAGGCCATTGACTTCTGACTCTGAGATTGATTCGACAACAGGAAAGCCAAAGTCATTCCTGGGGGAAAAGTCAAGGTGGTGAACCCGAAGGGCGGGGTGGAGGGGGGTTTACATAGTAGTTCTATCTGACTGTATTCCAAGTGTCAAAATTAGATCTCTCTCTCTCTTTCTCTCTATCTCTCTCTCTCTCTCACTCTCTCACTCTTGCTCAATCGCTCTCTCTCCAACTATGAATATCTAAAAGATGATAGATTTATTCTGCTAGGAAATAATAATCTTAAGAATTAAAGATCCTTGGGAGATCCTAGAACAGGAAATTATCCAATCTCTACAAGGCAATAGCAGTCAATCAAACTGTATTTACTTGCTTTTCTTTAAAAAAAAAAAAAAAAAAAAAAAAAAGGACCTCATTGTTTACATGACTGCATTGAATTTTTCTGAAACCATAATAGAAACGCACTGACTCATCCACAGAGCTTGAATGGATTCAGAAAATTCTGTAATAAAAATCTCCGCCGGGTGTCGGCCTTCTCGTTGAAGAGAGGACTTCCGCAGCTTCTTAAAACAAATCCTGGAAGCACAGGCTATCTCAGAGCATTTGTTTGGAGTGATCCTACATCTGGGTCCTCTCCTGCAGTTCATCATTTGGTGGCCTTCTTTGTTCTACCTTGAAATAACAGACAACAATGAAAATCACAGCTCCAACATGGGACTGTTGGGAGGTGGATGTTTCACTTGCTCCCAAAGCACAAAACCAGACTCATGTCTAAGCCAGCAGCTCGCTTTCTTTCGGAGCAGATGTGAGATGGGTTCTCTCCCACTGGTGACGAGCCACAAGAGGGTGAGGGAACTGGTTTGGTTTCATTGAAAGTCGCCTGAAGTCCTGTTTGAGGTTTATTAGGACAATTAGGTTTAATTCTATAAACACAGAGCTACCTCATGCGAGGAGGTCTGTGTGCAAGAGGCCGTGGCACCCACAGGGACGCTGAGACAATGACATCTCATCTCTGTATTTGGGAACCTGCCTCCCAGCAGCCTTCTTCATGATTGGTTCCTGTGGTCCTATGAAATTAACTACGTACTGAAGTACATTGAACACCAAAGCAAATCTACCTGTTCTAGATCAAACGTGGGAAAGGAGAAATCAATCCTTTGATGCACATTTCACTTTGGAAGCCCCTTTCTCGCATATCAATTTTTATAGCTGCATGATGTGTATGCTCGTGTATTTTTTTCTGTGATGATAATTGACTTTGTTTTATGGAACTTATTTAGATGTATTTAGATTGAGTTAAGTGCATTTTAACCTAATAGTTCCCATGTTATTCTTAGAACTTCAGAGTTTTCATTTAATCTAATATCTCTTATAATTTCTTCAAAGCCTAGTAGCTAATATTCACTGCACTTGCTCTGAAACTAGAACAAAGCATATTAATTCATTGCATTCTCTAACCCTATGAGGAGGATATGATTACTACCCCACTTTTACAGGTGATAAAATTGAGGTTTAGTGAAAACTAAGTAACTTTCCTGAAATCACATAGCCACTGAGCAGCCACGCTGGATGTTACCTTATTTCCTTTCTCCCCAACCACTCCTTCCACATTATCCATCTAGTCCATTCTCTGGCCTCTCGGGATCCAGATTTATGTGCTGTCTCCATATGAACCAACCAGCAGAGCCCTTCCCTGGACTCTGTGGATTCTCAAGCTTCTGCTCGGTTCTGAAGTCCCCACCGTCATTCCAGACCATAGTTCATTATTGTCTGCATCATTGGTTCCTGGCCAGGAGTAATGTTGCCACCCTGGGGACATTTGGCAGTGTCTGGAGACATTTCTGGTTGTCTCAACTGAGAGCAAAAAAAGTGCTACTGCCATTCTAGGGGTTGGAAGCCAAGGATGATGCTGAACATCCCAATGATGCACAGGACAAGTCCCCACAACAAAGAATTCCCTAGTCCAAAATATCAACAGTGTAAGTCTGAGAAATCCTGACCTACATGATACACCGAGATTTAAAATAGGTCCTCTCCTATTGTGAATTCTATGTTTGTGACAACCTGTTTCACTAACTATGTTATCCATAGGAGCTAATCCAATACTTCCATATCCCCAGTGGCCAAGCACAATGCCTTGTCGAGAATAGGCACTCAATACATATATCAATAATGGTGAGCCTCTCTTCACTCACTCACTTCCTTCACTGTTCCACAGATAGTTACCAAATATCATTCTCTAGCAGGTACCAATCTGGAACTAGGAGAAAAATGTGAGCAATATAGACATACCCTTGCCTTCCAGAAGCTTATAGTCTAGAGGGAAACTCAAACCACAGAGCAAGTGCTGAGTGCTGGGGTGAGAGACGTATGGCGGTCAGGAGCTGGGGAAGGCATAGCAGGGGCAAATACCAGAGGGGCCGGCTGGTGAGAGAGGTTTCCTGGAGGATGTTACAATTAAACAGGCACCTGAAGGATCATGGGCGGGTATTTAAACGCACAAAGAAGAGAAAGTGTTATAGACTGGAGAAACAGTATGTACGAAGGCCAAGAGATGAGAAAGGGCCACAGAAGGGGGCATGGCCTGGCACTCAGGCCGCAAAGGGCCAGTAGAAGGAAAGGAAGGGTCTAACGCCACGTACAGGTGTTCCCGTTTTGTTTCAGGGATAACGGGAAACCATCCGCAGGCTTTACGGAAGAGAGTGACGATATCTCATTTTGTTTTCAAAGGATCACTCTGCCTATACGTCATGTGTCATCTGAGAAATGCAAATTAAAATAATGAGATGCCACTATACTACATCTTTTACAATGGCCAAAATCTGGAACTCTGACAACACCGAATGCAGGAAGGATGTGGAGCAACAGGAACCCTCATGCCTTGCTGACGGGAATATAAAATGGTACGGCCACCTTAGAAAACGGTTCCAGGGTTTGTCACAAAACTAAAAATACTCAGACCACATGACCCGCCAATCAGACTCCTTGGTATTTCCCCAAAGGAGCTGAAAATGTATGTCCACAAAAACAAACCTGCATGTGGATGTGTATAGCAACTTAATTCATAATTGCCAGTACCTGGAAGTAACTAAGATGTCCTCCGGTTGGTGAGTGGATAAATAAACTGTGATACAACTAGACAGCAGAATATTATTCCACCCAGAAAAGAAATGCACCATGAAGCCATGAAAAGATGTGGAGGAACCTTAAATGCATATTGCTAAGAGCCAGAAGCCAATCTGAAAAGGCTACCTACTGTATGATTCCAACTATATGACACTCCATAAATGGAAAAACTATGGAAGGTAGTAAAAAGATTAAGTGGTTGCCCGGGGGGCAGAGCACAGAGGATTTCTGGGCAGTGAAACTACTCTGTGTGATCTCATAATTATTGATACATGGGCTATACGTTGGTTCAAAGCCATAGAAGGTACAACCCCAAGGGTGAACCCTAATGTAAACTATGGACTTTGCATGATAATGATGTGTTAATGCAGGATCGTCAATTATAACAAACATATCACTCTGATGGGGGTGAGGGCTGGAAGTGTTGGTAATGGGGGAGGCATATGGGGGGGGGAGAGAAAGTACTTGGAAAATTTCTGCCTTCCACTAACTTTGCTATAAAGCTAAAACTGCTCTAAAAATAGAATCCACTAAAAAGAAAGAAAGAATCACTCTGGATACCGTGCAGAGAACAGGCTGGAAGGTTAACAGTTATGACAATCACAGGGAGGAATTTCTTTGGGGCACCAAAATGTCCCTACAAACTGATGTTAGGGCTTTGAAATGTGTGATGACCGAGGAATCCTCTAAATCCTAATCAAGGAAGGTGATTGCAGTGCACACATGTTGAAATCTTTTCCATGGTATTACACCCCATCTGAAGAAGGACTGTATTTCCACAAGAGCGTGTCAGCCTGGTGCTAGGGCAGGAGGGCAGAGAGAGGGAGCCGTTCGCTGTGTGTCTCCCGCAGCAGAGCGGTAGCACCGAGGATATTAGTCAATCATAACTCGATGGCACCGGCTGTTAATTTCATCCTGCCCGGTAGACATTCAATAAATATTTGTTTGCACCGAATTGGATCAAATTGGATTCGGTGCTCACCAAGCAACTTTCTGATCACAATGTGGCTTCCTGTGAAATTTTTTCCGGGAGCAGAAAATGTACTGATTAGCTGACACACACACTTCCTAGCCTGGTTTACATTTCTATTTTTGCCAGAAATGATGAAGTAAACTGGCATTATGATCTCTGTATCTGTCTCCTTTGGTTGGTCGGTATGATGGATAGCTATGGTTGTTTTCCAGCCTCCGCTTCCCCTTCTCCCCTCCAATCAGTAAACCTTTTTCTATTTATTTATTTTTAAAATATATTTTATTGATTTTCACAGAGAGGAAGGGAGAGGGATAGAGAGTTAGAAACATCGATGAGAGAGAATCATCTATCAGCTGCCTCTTGCACACCCCCTACTGGGGATGTGCCCGCAACCAAGGTACATGCCCTTGACCGGAATCGAACCTGGGACCCTTCAGTCCACAGGTTGATGCTCTATCCACTGAGCCAAACCGGTTTCAGCAACCTTTTTCTATTTAGTTGCCTGTCCCTCCACCATGCAGTGCCTGTGCTTCTGGGCCAGCTGCCCCCACCTCCAGCTCCAGGTGGGCCATGGCTGTCTCATGCCAATCATCCTATTTGACCACGACCATAGTGACTGAGTCAGATGTTGGCATGTGATCTACACCAGTCCAATCTAAACAAAGCTCAAGAGTCTTTCTTAGGAAACTGGGGCACAGACAAAGATGACCTCCTTCTTGATGATGAAGAAGAAAGCATGCAACTCCTGCACGCTGCTGGGAGCCAGGTGGCCACTGACGAGGGTTAGTTTTTTGTGTCGGCGTGGCAGGCTGTTGCGTCCGACTGCTCGGTCAATCGCCAGCAAAGATGTTGCCATGAAGGTATTTTTTAGATATGAGAAACATTTAAATGTGTAGGCTTGGATTAAAGAAGGTTACCTTCCAAAGGTGGGTAAGCCTCGTCCAATCAGTGGGAGGCCTTCGGAGAAAAGACTGAGGAACCTCAAAGAGGAAGGAGTTCTGTCTGCCTTTGGCCTCAAGAAGGCAACATCCATGTTCCCCCGGATCTCCAGCCTGCCAGCGTGCACTGCAGAGTTTGGACTTGTCAGACTAGAGATAAATCCTCAGAGGACCCCCAGCGAGCTACCGTCAGGGCACAAAGCAGACTTGCAGAGGCGAGCAGAACTAATACTGCTGTGGAGGACACCAGCCAGCGCCTGGGTCAAATCCAGCCTGAAGCCCTCGTGGGTCGGCCAGGGCGATGTCAGCAGCAGAGAGCCCAACTGCCCTAAACCACGTGGAGATGCCTGCCTGCCACAGCACAAGGCCCAGTGGGGGAGCAGGCTTCGGGGCCAGCGGACCCAGCAGGGCGGTGATGTCAAGAAGGAGGCTCGGTCTTCCTTTTCTCTGCTCCCTGCCCCCGGTGCTTCATCCCAAATCTGATAGCTCTCCAATCCACTGGGTAACCTTGGTAACAGTCAGAGCGACCCACTTCCTCCCGCACATCCAGGGGGAGAGGTTGGATTGCCATGTTTCTGTCTCTCGAAAGGGAGGGTGCTGCTTCTTTCATTGTCGCATTAGTACACATTGGGATAGGTTTGCCTCTCCCTGAACCACTCATTGCCATTGTCCGGGGAGCAGGAGAAGGGGGGTTATCATGATTGGCTCAAATGAACGAAGACCAACCCTCAGAGCCTCGTCAGTCTCTCAACGCGCCCTGCTGCTGCCCGGTGAGGAGGGGCGGGGTGGGCATCAGACAGGCAGCGGGCATGGCCCCTGCAGAGCCTAGCGGCTGCGTTTTCAGACAGAGAAGCTAACCAATGGCCCCTTTAAGCCACTCTGAACTGGATTTTTTTTTTATGATTTACTACGAACGTTAGTTACCCTAACTGTTCTAGCGGCCAATGAAACCATCCTCCAGACCTACTGGCCTCTGCGTACCTCGACAAAATCAGCTTCCTGAGTTAAAGACCAGCCCCTGCATTGCGGGGAGCTCTCTGGGCTGGTCCACACGTCTGTGCTACCTGCACCCTCTCGTGGCCCGTCCCGCCCCTAAATCTCCCTGCACCTGTCACTCACCCGGCTCATGAGCACCCTCTGAGCGCTACACTCTGTACTTGACCACCGCAGGACATCCTTTTCTCCCTGACCCCTGACCTCTGGCCTTCTGTCATGCTTTGTGCACAAGTCATCCACTCAGGATTATACCCACTACCTGCTTCCCTTGCTGCTAATTTGGGCTCCCAAGGGAAAAATACTAACTCATCTGTTACCTTCCTTAGCACTGGAGGAGGCGCTTTCCAACTTATGCCTCCTAATACCCTTAAAAAAGGTCCCTGTTCACAAATGAGGACACTGTGTCCGGGAATGTTAACTAACGTGACCGGAGTCGTGCTGCTCAGAAGGAATTCACACCCAAGTTTGCGCCACGGAAAATCCCATGGGTCTCACCTGCCATTGCATCTTGTTGCCCAGCGTGATTTAAAACCAGTGTTCTACAGTCCTCCCAATGCCTCTCAGATGGTCTCCCCGGCACCCACCATTCAGAGCTGTTATTCCAGACCTCCATTCACTCCTTGGGGCCCTACCTGCTGTGTCTCTAGCTGTGCCCGTACCCATGACGTATAGGCGACCCCCTCTACCTCACCATGGCATTTAAACTCATCTGACCTGCGCTCTCTTATGTATCCATGTGTTCACCTCATCCCATCACCTCTTTCCCCCCTAACCTCCTCTGTGATCTCAGAGGGGGAGCTCCCTCTCCCCTATATTGCTGTCTTGGTTCTTTGGACCCACCTCTTCCTACCTGCAGTTATCCACCCTCTACCCACCATCTTTAATTCTCATTATTCTTTTACCCCTTTAAATATTCTCAGCTCTCATGCCGAAACCGGTTTGGCTCAGTGGATAGAGTGTCGGCCTCTGGATCAAAAGGTCCTGGGTTTGATTCCGGTCAAGGGCATGTACCTTGATTGCGGGCACATCCCCAGTAGGGGGTGTGCAAGAGGCAGCTGATCAATGATTCTCTCTCATCAATGTTTCTAACTATCCCTCTCCCTTCCTCTCTGTAAAAAATCAATAAAATATATTTAATAAAATAAAATAAAACAAATATTCTCAGCTCTCCCCCATCTTAAAAAAGCTAACAACGCATTGACTGACCCTCCTGTGCCCTTCTGGTTATTAGCATTCTCTTCTGGCTTCTGCTACCCATTCCTATGGTTATCCCTCGCCATCTGATTTATTGTAAATCTTCTACCCCACTCCACCGCTAACATCCCCACCCACAAGGAAACAACTCTCAAGGAAGTTAGAAACGACCTGCGAGGGAGGCGGGCGAAAATAAAGGTTGGAGGTGCACTTTAGGAGCCAGCGTAGGTGTGAGATTGGAAGCTGACATTAGATGCACTTTCCTGTGGAGACTGTGACAGGGTGTGGAGCAGGCAATCAGCTCCCGGAGGAGAGGGAGATGGTAAGAAGGCTGACTTAGAGCTGACAGGAGAGGAAGCCCAAGAGCAGCAAGAGAGATGAAAGAAACACCAGGAAGCAGCACTGTTACAAAAAAACAACTGGAGGCCAAAGAGCGGGTGGGCCCTCCTGTCCATGCTGCAGGTGAGCTGAAGAAGACGAAGTTCTAGAAACAAAACCATATGGTTCGGGTCGAAGGAGGTCGTCTTTAGCTTTTTATTCAAGAACACACTACAGCTGAAACCGATTTGGCTCAGTGGATAGAGCGTCAGCCTGTGGACTGGAAGGTCCTGGGTGCAATTCCAGTCAAGGGCATGTCCCTTGGTTGCGGGCACATCCCCAGTAGGGGGTGTGCAGGAGGCAGCTGATCGATGATTCTCTCTCATCGATGTTTCTAACTTTCTATTCCACTCTCTTCCTCTCTGTGAAAAATCATTAAAATATATATATTTTTTAAATCTTTTAAAAAAATTTAAAAAATAAAAGAGCACACTACAGTTCCCCTTTGCCCGCCAGAGCAAGCACAAGGCCTTGAGGCTGTTGTCAGAAGTCTCTCTGACGAGGTCCTCCCGTTCTCTGTTCTCCGGTTGGATTTGTCTTTCCAGTTCTTCCATCCCAAGCTGGCACCGCACTGTGTGAAGACTGCTTGTCCTGCAGACGAGCTGGGCTGGGAAAACCAAACAACTTCATTGCAAATATTAAAGGTTTTTTAAATGTTTTGCACTTAGCACCTTGCTTTTGCTGTGTTCCTTCTGTGTTCCCTTCCTGTGGGAGGCAGGAAGTCATAGGAAACAGACTCCTGTGCTTGGGCAATGCACCGTTTGGTCGGAGAGCCACAGGTAAGCATGTAGAGATAATCACGCCATCAGAAAGAGTGGTTTTCAAACATTAATCGTACAAAAGCAGAAATTACTCATCACAAATTATCCATCACCATCACATATGTGTATGGTGCGCGTAGTGTTTGACAATCCAAATATTATAGAAGTATCTTAAATGAATAGGGAAAGACCTCCGCTGTTTTGACTCATTAATTCTCATTTAGTAAGAGTAACATGCTAGCCAAAACCGGTTTGGCTCAATGGATAGAGCATTGGCCTGTGGACTGGAAGATTCCGGTCAAGGGCATGCACCTTGGTTGCAGGCACATCCCCGGTAGGGGGTGTGCAAGAGGCAGCTGATTGATGATTCTCTCTCATCGATGTTTCTAACTCTCTATCCCTCTCTCTTCCTTTCTGTGAAAAATCAATAATATATATATTTTTTTAAAAGAGTAACATGCTAATAGATAACATATTAGGTATATGTGCATAGATATATATATATACACTCATACACATACATGTTTGCGTCATACTATACATATTAGCCTGCAAATTTTTCTCTCTCAACGATTTTCTCTTTCAAGGACATACCTGATTTTTTTTAATGTCTGCATAGTATTCTTTTGAATTCAACAGTCCCCTAGAGATAATCACTTAGCCCTTCAATTTTCCTCTATCATAAACAATGTTTCAATAAACATTCATTCAGAACCTTTTCAGTGGTATGCTAATAAAGGTTTAACAGTGGCTCTCTCAATTTAAAAAAAAAAAAAAAAGGACTGCTCTACAAGCTCTGCCTATTTTCATGGTGTAAATACTCCCACTATTGGTGATTTCAAGCAACTTTTGCCAACAGAAGGTAGACAAAGGAAGAGATGTGTTCAGGCAGCTCTCTGCAGCAGATCCCGTCAGCTCTGAAGCACCACTCTATTGTATTGTGCATACACTTTGGGGTGTTTTACAACACAGGAAAGCAAGATATTAAAAGGCAATTGTCACTTTGCCAGACAGGGAACACATAATTACGTTATTAGCTATAATAAAGCTGAACGATGAATTCCACACACTCCTTTTAGATTCTAAAGAAGGGCCCTGCATCCGTTCCCTTAAATAGATTCTGTTTCAAAGCCAAGGAAATTTCAAAGTGTTCCTTTTTATTTTGCCACCTGAGAAAATCACTTGCAGAAAGTAGATAGGATGTACGGCTAAATTTATTTTAACGATTCAATGGGAGTGCTATTACACTCACCCATCAGTATATCCGGGCACAAACGCATGCGTGAGGAGACAACGCTGACCCCTCTTCTCCGGGACACTCCTGTTAACAGGGCTGAGTCACGCACACAAGTGCATAAAAATAACCACCTCGGAGTTGCATCAGAGTCACCTGGAGGGCTCTCTCGCCCACAGAATTTCTGATTCCACATCCAAGGGCCTAGGACGGGGCCAGGAATGTGTATCAAGTTCCCCGGTGCTGCTCTGAGGGCCTCACTGGGAGAAGCACCCTGTGTGTGAACGCTGGGCCAGAGCCCGGGGATTTTCTCCCAGGCACTGCTGTTTGTGTCCATTTCTATCATCAGATCAGATCCCTCTAGAGCTAGCGGCCGCCTCCTGTGGAACCAGATAAATGTAGAAATATAGTAAGTCAAGTTCTTATCAGCAATCGAAGCATTTGCGGACAGGTTTTATGGGGGGCGGCGGGGGGTGGTACAAGTTCCTTGCAGCCGAGAAAAGCGTGCTGAGCTTGGTTTCCTGACAATGAAGGGCCTGGTTAATGATTGCTCTTACAGCTAATAAAAAGGGCAAACTTTCCAAGCAGTGTCATTAGGGAAGGAGCTCAAAGGTCTCCCTCACAGCGGTGGCCACACCGGCACCTGGGTGTGAATGCTGTTCCTGCCACTTCACCGGTTGTCAACTGGGCCAGGTCACCGCTCCGTGCCTCAGTTTACTCGCCTGTGAAATGGGGACGATCGCAGACCTGGGCCCCTCACAGGGTTATGGAGGGGATGCGATGGGTGCAGGCGCTGGCATGGGAGGAGCGCTCCACGACCACTGGCTGTTATAAATGAGAACTCTGGTTTTGTACTTAAGAAAAAAAGCATTTTTTTTTAAGGCAAGTACGTTTGGGCAATACCGAATTAAACCAAGTAAATGTTTCTTTGTTTGCAGGATTCCTGAATGCCTTTTGTATGCCAGGGCACACCGACGCCGCCTCCTCTGGGGGGAATATGATATGGAGTGTTTCTAAGGGGTATTTTAGCCACGGAACATTTTTTTGCAAGTAGCATTTTGAGGATAACGATTTAAAAAAGAAATACTGTTATAATTATAGTAATGCCAGTATTTCTTGACTGAAATAACAACTGGAAGAAACTGGCATGTGTCCCCAGGATACCGAAGTCTCAGGGCGGAATTGAGATAAAGCAATAATAATAATAATAATAATAATAATAATAAAATACCCCTTGTAGCATAATAATTTTCTACAGCCCTTCTGAAGTGATAGCATCTCCCCTGCGTCTTGCTTTGCTCTGGCCGCGTTCACTATTTCCAACGCACACGGGCAGAGCCTCTCCTCGGTGACAGGCGCCAGGGACTGTGAGCGGAATGAAACAGGCAGCGCTCCCGTCCTCATGGAGTGTACCTTCCAGAAGACAGATAACTCGCAAATGAACAGGCGCATGAACAGCCTGGCCGGTGGTGAGGAGTGCGAGGAGGAAAGACGAGGTGGGCCGAAACCGGTTTGGCTCAGTGGATAGAGCATCGGCCTGCAGACTGAAAGGTCCCGGGTTCGATTCCGGTCAAGGGCATGTACCATATACCATGGTGGCGGCAGGTACATCCCCAGTGGGGGGTGTGCAAGAGGCAGCTGATCAATGATTCTCTCTCATCGATGTTTCTAACTCTCTAGCCCTCTCTCACTTCCACTCTGTAAAAAAATCAATAAAATATATATATATTTTTAAAAACACCTTACTCTAATAAATAAATAAAATTGTCTAATATTTTAAAAAGAGAGAGAGTCTACTTTTCTAAGCTCTTAGGTAAGAAAGAAAGAAAGAAAAAAGAACAGAAAAGAAAAAGAAAAAGAAAAGAAAAAAGAAAAGAAAAGAAAAGAAAAAAGAAAAGAAAAGAAAAGTAAAGAAAAGAAAAGTAAATAAAGAAGAGGTGGGCGCAGGGGAGAGGAGAAACCTGCAGGTGGTGGGGTTTCTCCACCTGTAAGGGGAGTGTGGAGGGAAGGGAGCAGGTCCCGGGGCCCAGGAGGGAGGGGTGCACAGAAGTTTGCTGAAGTGCCCGCCTGGGTGGCCAGGCCTTTACATGTGGTGGCGGGGGAGAGGGGGAAGGGAAAGAGGAAGGGAGGGAGGGAGAAGCTGGAAGTGAGGCTGGCGGGTACCGAGGCCACACAGGGGAAGACTGCGGTAGCTCCCTTTTACTGCATAGCAAGTCCCCCCAAACTGGGTGGCTATGTCAGCCACGATGGCTCATTTCCCCCCACGCCTCTGTGTGGGGGGCGTTTGGGAGTGGCCGCGGGCCTCTGGCTCAGAGTTCCTCCTGGGGTTCAGGCGGAGGTCAGCTGGGGCTGCGTCACCCAAAGGCTCCGCGGCTGGAGGGGCCCGCGTGAGATGCTTCGCACACAGCTGGCACGTTGGCGTGGGCCGCTGCCTGGGACACGGGGGTCCTCTCGTGGAGCTGCTGGGGGGTCTGCGTGGTGGCTGGCTTCCCCGGAGAGAGCCATGGCAGAGGCTGAGGCATGAGAGTGGGATGCCTTCTTGCTCTAAATGGTCAGTCCCACTGTGTACGGCAGGGCATTATGAAGCCAGGGCAATCCGGATGGTGAGGGTCCATGGCCGCATGCTGGGGGGCTGGCTGCCAGACTGTCAGAAAGTCTTTGGCTTTGGTTCTGAGACGGAGAGGAGTGGAGGTTAGGGCAGAAGAGGAATCTGGCCTTTTAAAAGGATTGTCAAGCCCTAGTTGGTTTGGCTCAGTAGATAGAGTGTTGGCCTGAGGACTGAAGGGTCTCCAGGTTCGATTCAAGCCAAGGGTACATGCCTGGGTTGCAGGCTCCATCCTTAGTAGGAGGCAGCCAATCAAATGATTCTCATTGTTGGATGTTTCTGTCTCTCTTCCTCCCTGAAATCAATTTAAAAGTATATATTTAAACTATAAATGCATAAAAGGATTGTTGAGCGCTATGTTGAGAATAGACTATAGGGTCTGGGTAGCAAGGGCGAAAGCAGGGAGAACGGTGGGAAGGAAAGCTCGAGGACCCAAGTGAGAGGATATGGGGGCCGGGACCCAGATGGAAATGGGAAAGGTAGGGCGGTGTGGTCAGAGGCTTCTAGTGTACTGTGAGGTGGGCGCCAACAGAATCTGCTGGGCTGAATTGTGAAAGAAGAAGAGCCAAAGAGGACTTGACCTGATGGTGCATTTGTTTGCCCTCTGCCCCATTCTGGCTCCAGGCACAGCCCTCGCCATGGAAACCCATCGAATGCAGAGGGGGAGCTGCCAGGGCATTGACAGAGTATTACCCACGTCCGTCTCTGTGGCACTACCTCAATGTCCCAGCATTTTGCATAAAAAGATCTGGGTGTCATTTCAAGTGAAATATAAAAACCAAAATGGTTGTAAATTGTGAAGAAACGTTCAGGCACTTGTGGTTGTTCCCCAGACTACGGCTAGGCTAATTATAATCTCCCTGCCCCAACACCCCTACCCAGGTGCTTTTAGATGACAAACGATGACTCGCCATTGTTTGATAATATGACTCGCCATTTTTTGTTTTCATTCTACATTAACAGAAAGATTTCTGGACTCTGTCAACAGTAGAACACATTCAACCACTACACAATTTTAAATAACCTTTCTTTGCCCTGGCTGCTTTGGCTTAGTGGATAGAGCGTCAGCCTGTGGACTGAGGGGTCCCAGGTTTGATTCTGGTCAAGGGCACATGCCTGGTTTGTGGGGCATGTGCAGGGGCAGCCAATCAGTGATTCTCTCTCATCATTGATGTTTCTATCTCTCTCTCTCCTTCTCCCTTTCTTTCTAAAATCAATAAAATATATATATATATTTAAAAATAATCTTTCTTTGATTTATAATAAAAAGTGTTTATTTAAAACTTTTAACTTTACCAAGCATTAAAAGATTGCTTATTTGATCTGATGTCGGAATCTTTATGCTGAATATTCCAAATCACTGTAGAGATAAGCACCCTGTGGAACAATGTCGGCATGATGGATCATATTTGCAGCTCAATTGCCTGAGAATGGATATTCTAAGCTAAGCGTGTCTTCTCTTAGGTCCTGGGTTTTGGGGTCCTTGAAAATTCATAAAGCAATCTTTCTCAAATCTGCCGAGACTCCATGTTTGATTATTAAACCAGGTATTTGAAAGCGCTGTCATTCATTCATTGATTTACTTATTCATTCCATATTGACCTCATATTATATTCAAGTCTTATCTCTATGCTGGTGATTCAATTATGGACAGATGACTGCACAAAGCTTAGTCTTACTGGGAAAGATAGAAGAGAAAAGAGAGGAAGTGTTACTCTGGAGCAGTGCTTCCCAAACTTTTGACATATGTGTACCCCTTCTATAATTTTCATAATGCTGAGTACCCCTCATCAAAAAAATGGATGTATTTTAATAACAATCAAAATATATTTATTTTTATTTTTTGATACATACACAAAATAATACATGAAAAATAAAAGTATTCATAATAAAATATAAATAAAGGTTTATTTATAAAATATAAATAAACATTTATTTGCACACCAGACCATCTCACGCCTCATAAGACTGTCTTGACTTGACTCATGAGAACATAGAATTAGGCGCAGCTAAACACGGTGCAGTGCATATCTCCACCAAACTCGGGTGCAACGTGTACCTCCACCAAACTCTTCCCATACCCCTGGGGGTACGCGTATCACACTTTGGGAAACACTGCTCTAGAGTAAGGACAGGGTACTCTGGGAGCACATAAGAAAGGCCCTTGCCCAGTCTTAGGAAGAGAGGTTTGAATACGCTGAGACCTTAAGCAGGAAGATAGGTGCAAGGGCGCTCCAAGAAAGAGAGAGCCTGGTACAAGACAGTCTAAGGCACAGCAGTCACCAACTGGTGGTCCACGGGCCACTGGTGGCCCATGAAGTCCAAAAGGTTGGCGACCGCTGGTCAAAAGGACAGTCAATGAACTTAAAGTGCAATACAGTGGGAACCACACAAGCCAACTCACTAAGGTTGAAGCTTAAGGTAGATGTTGAGAAGTGAAAGGATAATGAGAGAAGTAAGCTGGTACCAGCCCAGCAAGAGCCTAAAATTTCAAGAGCCTATAGTTTATCCAGCAGCAATAGAAATTACTTAGCAGTTTCAAGTGGGCACTACTGGGACATGGGAGTTTTGGAAAGATCACTTCAGCCACAGTTCAGAACATGGGTTTTGAAGGATAGAGCAGAACCCAACCTTCCCTTTATCTCATCATCCTACACCCACATTCAATCACCGTCATCTCTGGTATCAACTGCATCAGTCCCCCAAAGAGTTCCTCAACCCATTCTCATCAGCCAATTAAAAATGCAAAACAGATCTGGCCACTCCCCCACTGAAATAATGCTTTACATCCCATTGTCCTTACAAAAAAGCCAAAACCCTTGACAGCACTCTTGATCCTTGCTCAATCAGGTCCAAGGTTCCCATCCAGTTGCAATATGGCCTCTACTTCTTTGGGTCTCAATTCCAATCGTGGTGGGTTTTCTTTCAGTTCTCTCAAAGGGGCAAGTTCTTGTTCCCACCTGTTCTAGAACTCCAAACGGTGTGTTTTCTCTTCCTGCAACAGTGGACTTGTTAATGTACGCCTTTTGGGTTATATTTTAGCCTCACTTTCACTTCCTCCAGGATGAGCTGCTTTTCCTTCTTGACGAAACGAAGCTCCCCACTACTCGTTGGATACTCCCATTGCCCCTTGGGCCTCTCCTCTCATTACACTGTATCGCCATGCTTTCTGAAAGCCACTCTTGCCCACGAGACTGAACTTCTGCTCCCACCTCTCTTGTTAGTAGTCATGATGTTCCCAGCCCCTATCACTCAGCCGTGATGTACTAAGTAAGTGAATGATGGCAGGAGACAGTGAAGAGGTGTGTCTGAACAGAGGAAGTAAAAAGAACAGCTTTTACATCTTGAGCGTTCAGAGTAAACTGTTCATGAAGAGAAAGAATTTGGGGAACAGGCAGGCCCTGTGGGCCTGGTTCCTCACTGCATTCCATGGGCACTGAACGGTGCCTGGTCCAGGGGAGAGCACTCCATAGACGTGTGTCAGATGAACGCGGCGGGGTGAGTGGAAGCCGTCGCTCAGGTTTCTGACTTGGTCTAGTGTTTTCCCCGCCCCTGGGTGGGAGAAGGAAAATGGGAGCAGAATTGCTTGTATGGACAGGGTTTCAAATGGCACCCCTCAGCCGCTTGCTTTCAGAGAGACTATCCAAGTATTCAGAATAGCGTTCTCTCAATAGGAGAATATACAGAGCATGAGAGTGTGTGAAGGATGGCCACTGAGTTGTACTCAGTTGAGTGTTTGTGTTAGTATTTTAATACTTTAAATTGAACCTGTTAGTTTCATTGGAATTATTTCATCTGATTGATTTCAATTTCTAGATCGAATCTTGGATGTGACGTTTCTGAATGTTGTGGTTGAAAATTGCAATCATCATCATCATCATCTCCCTCTCCTTAGAGGGAAAGAATTACAGAGAATTTCTAAAAACCTCTCTGCCATGACCAGTTATATATCTTTCTTTTTCTTTTTCTTTTTAGTATATTTTATTGATTTTTTTATAGAGATGAAAGGAATGGGATAGAGAATTAGAAACATTGATGAGAATGAGAGAGAAACATCAATCAGTTGCCTCCTACACACCCCCTCACTGGAGATGTGCCCACAACCAAGGCACATGCCCTTCACCAGAATCGAACCTGGGGCCCTTCCATCTGCAGGCCGACGCTCTATCCACTGAGCCAAACCGACCAGGGCCAGTTATATGTCTTTCAACTCAAAACTATAACAGAGGGTTTCCATGTGGGATGATGAAAAAGTACTGGGATTAGACTGTGGTGATGGTTGCACAATATTGTAAAGGTCCTTAATGCCACTGAATTGTACACTCTAGAATTATTACAATGCTAAAATGTATGTTTTGTCTTTTACCATACAAAAAAATTTAACGTGAGATTTGTTCCCCAGAATTAAAAGAGTTTGACCACCATATGCAACTCGGGTATTTTAAAACGTGAGAAGCTTCACTCCGCGTGGGCGATGCTTTTGAAAAGCACAACAGTGCAGGGCTGTGATTTCTCTCTGGCGAGGAGATCTGGCTCCCAGCCTCTGAGAAAGGAGTGAAATGTGGGTTGTGTGTGACATGACTTTGAAAGTAAGACAGAGTCTAAGTAACCGCAGAAAACAGTCACTTCCCAGGTCCACGTGAGAAAGGGGCTGTCCTTGGTTCTCTCCCTGTCTGATTCGATTTGCTTCCGAAGAGCTGTCTTCTGAGAGAATGTGAATTCCCAATGCAATGCTGGGCTTAAGGAACCCAAGGGTGTGGTTTCTCATAGAGTTTTCAGCTCTCTGTCCGAAAAGAACGCTTTTATATATATTATTTTCTTGCAAGGATTGCAAGCTAAGGCAATGTCTACTAAATAATACCTAACAAATTTCTCTGATTAAATAATTAATTTCCTGTTTTCTGATTATTGGTTCTATAATACATAATGCCTACCTATCGGGTCTCTGATTAGCATGAGGTAGACAGTGTTACTAACCTCATTTGATAGAACTCCAGATAAAAGCAAAACCTTGACTTTCCGGCTTAGCGTTCAGCTTTTAACCTATCCGTGCCTTTAGACGTTTTAAAACACTAGAAATTCATCAAGGTTTTGGACATTCTGAAAAAGAACTTGGATAACTTCATTCCTACCTTCCAGGGCCTCTCATAAGGAATCCCCACTCTCATAATCAGTGTTTATATCCGTGTGTCTCAGCAGAGAGTAGGCAATCGCCTTAATCAGGTTTAACAAAATCGCCTCAGGTACTTTTTCAAGCTACACGTTTCCCTGAGCCCCCGCAGGGAAACCAGCCCACCTTTGGGAAGGAGCAGAGACACAGGGATTTTTTTTTTCCCCTCCAGAATTATAGAGAGCCACTCTTATGGATGAGAGTGCATTGTACCTTTCAAATGTATCAGGTCAAGAAAAGGGCGAGAACCAAACACTGGTTTATATAACCCTTTGTGGGAGGCTTTTACAGCAAAACAAACTTCCAGTGGCAAGTCATGGTCCCATTGCCTAGCATAACACAGACCGAAAAATTATACGCAAAGCGCTCTAATGAACTGATGCGCACTGCTCAGTGCTCTGAATATAAAGTTGCGATAAAAATGAGCACTGCTAATAAACAGCCCACAGGAGGAGAACTGAATGTTGCTAACAAATTGGCAGCAAGATGTGTCAGCCTGACTAGGAGATGAGGGTCAAGACGTCACTGTGAGCTTCACTTCCGCTTCCGTCCAGGAAGGAGTGAGGATTCCTCCCTGTTTCTGAAACACCCGAGAAACGGACAAACTGCAGCCAATGGTGGTTTGCTGGACTTAAGTCATTGGAGACAGTGATCCTGAGAGAGGGAGGATGAGGTGGACATTGATACAAGGCATACGAGTTCTTTTTCAGAATGTCTAAAACATGAATGAATCTCTAGTGCTTTCAAGCATCTAAAGGCATTGATGGGTTAAAAAAGCTGAAAACCATGCCTGACCATCTACTTCTTACTAGGGATGTGGTGCTTAAAATAATGAAACAGACCTCTACTGATTTGTATTTCATGCAAGGTGTATTGAGAAGAGGCAGGTCACAGCCTATGTGTAGTGTAGAACAGGATACCACATGAGGAGAAAGATGGATGGATACCTTGCATGAACACTGCAAATGCCTGGAAGAATTGGGTGGAATGCTGTGACCTATTATCTTGGACGACTTATACTGGGACCTCATTTGCACTCACCCCATGAACGCTTAGCTCAGGCCAATATTCCCCAAGACGCCAGGCCCTTTAAGGGACGCTGGCACTGTTGTTCCTCTATGTGAGAAGCCTCCCCTCCCTTCCTACCTCTCGCAAACTCCCTTCTACCGGGTTCCAGCTCAGCGTGGCCTCCTCAAGGTGTCGTCTTCAGAGCTCCAACTCCGCTTTCGTTACCTGTTAGCATCTCCATGTTTTAGGATCTCCTTTTTGTCTTGTTCTTTTCAACAGACCTACTTTTTTTTTCAAAACAGGAAAACAGGATGTTTCTTTGTGTTTCAGAATCAAAAGCTAGATCCAGCACACAATAAACACCTGCTAGATGTTTGCTATTATTAAAAAAAACAAAAACAAAAAAAGGAATGACCTTTCCAAATATGAAAGTCTAACTTCCCAGGAAAAAAGGAATTGGCACCAGCACCCTAATCTGTTTACAAATCTGGAATTTCTTTTCAGACAAATGCCTGTTTATGAGGGGAAAGACGATAAGTAGGAAGGTCTCGAGGCCCAATATTATTGAAATAAGGTTTAATCAAAGTGGACGCTTTGAGTTACGTGAATATATTGAGTAAATGCTCCGACTCAGTCGTTGCTTTAAGGGAAATCATTCCGCATTAAATGGTGAGAATCATTTCCCACATCGGCTCATTTATCAACTTTTGTTTATACAAGGAAATGATACAAATGACCGACTCTTATTGGCATTAGCCATTTCTAATTATAGATCTTATTTTCTTTTTAAGCATATGATCAAAGTGTTGGTTAAAGCTCATATATCCTATGATCATTTTCTTTTCTTTTTTATGTTGAAACTTCTATTCTTGTCTTGTTCTCCACTACAGCTCAGACTTGAGGGAAGGGTGAGGAAAGGGCGAGGAAAAGATGCGAAATTTGATTGGCGGCATACAGGAATGTTAACCAACCCCCTCCAAAGAGAGTGGGGTGGAATGTGAATAATGACATCAACCATAATAGAAAGAGAAAAATCAGTCCTGGTGTGAGCCCCTTGGTTTCCGGAATGCAGGAAGCAGCAGGATGATTGACAGTGTGTGTTATGCAGACCGGAGTGGAGTGTCTCAATCACCTCTGTCGTGAGCCAGTCGCCATGAGTCCTTTTGTGATGCTAGCAGTGCCCTGGTGGAGAAAAATGACAGTTCGTCCCAAAATGACACAGGTGGGGTGACTTCAAATATTTTGTCCCATTGTCTCATAAGTATGCCTTTCATCCCAGACACCCCAACTTTTATTCATGAGAGCATGGCTTATTGGAGTTACAGGCTAATTTGTTAGATAATTAACTCATGAAAAACATTGTGTGTATGTGTGTGTGTGAGTGTGTGTGTGTGTGTGTGTGTGTGTGTGTGTGTGTGTTTTGGGGAGGGGGGTTTAAGGTCAGATCTGTTCTCTGAACTCCTTCCGATAAACTCTGGGACTCCTCAGAATAAAAAGTGACTCACGTAGGGCAGATGGACTGTCTACTGAAAACTGTGGTTCCACATCTTTGCCCATAAATCTCTTGGTATTTAGTACCATTCCTTACCCAACCTAGACTTTCAATAAGTATTTGTTGAATTCATCAAAAGACTGGAATTAAAGGAGAAATGTCTCTGAGTCACAAAGAGAAATGAATCTTCCCTTCTTCTCATACTCCGCTAATTTTGCGTTTGCGTGGAGCTGTGGTTTTTCCGGGGGTGTTGCCACACATCCACAGGGACTCGGGCGCTGGGTCCTGCTCAACTTAGCTCAAAGCCAAGAGGGGAGTGCCGGATTTTCAGCATACCGCCACCCACAGACTCTGCCATCCACTGCCCACCCTCGTCGCTGGGCCTCGAATCATTTCTTTTACCCTCCATTTGTTTGCTTTGTGGCGTTTGTTCTAAAATTTAAAAAGGGTCTTTGTTCGTGTTTTTATTGGACTTCAAAATCCAAATGTCTGGAATGAGGCAAAATATTGCTCAAAACAAATGCTCTGTGCTTTGTCCCTGAATAACCCAGTGATTAGATCCGCTGAGTGTGGAATTTTATAGATCATTTCTTATAGAGAAATTTCAAGCTTCCTGTGATTTGGGGAAATTAAGAAAGCGTTGGGTTAAAGATGCGTCACTGAGTTTTCAAAGTTTTCCTGTCGTGAGATGCAAATGTGAAAAGTTGTCCGCACAGTAGCCACAGGGATCTCTTTAAAAATCTGATCACAGCTCTCCCCTGCTAAAAACTCTGCAGTGGTTTCCCACTGACGCCACAAGAGTCTGAACTTCTCGCCACAGTCTTGAAAGCCTTGTCTGACCCAGCCTTGTCCAATTCATCAGCCCCATCTCACAGCCTGTCTCCCCGACCTGCACCCAGCGACACATACTTGTTGTTGGGCTTCCCTCCACCAGAACCTGTGCGGATGCTCCAGCCTGCAACCCTCTTCCCTCTGCCACGCCACCTCTGCCACCCACCTTCCCCTGTGGCTACTCCACCCTCAGGTTTCTGCAGAAAAGTCACCACCTCACACAAAACGCTTTTGTTCCCAGAGGTTAGCGGTTCCCATAGCATCTAGCAGTTTCCCTTCACGATGATCTCGGGAATGTCTGTCTTTCTCATTGAATTGGATGTCTCTGAGAGTGGGGAATGTGCCTAACCTTGGCACTGATGTACCTTTAACTCAAGCGCAGTGCTCAGCAGAGTACTGTAGCAATGAATGAGACAATATTACCTATATGGATAAAAGGCTAATATGCTACGTGTCCCTCAGACTGTCCAACCAGTCGCTATGATGCACGCTGACCACTGGGGGCAGACGCTCAACACAGGAGCTGCCGTGATGCGCACTTGCCATTTACAGAGAAACAGCAGCACGGACCTGGTGCCCACAAGGCAACACTCGGCTTCCCCCCAAGTGAGACACGGGCCCCGCCGCCACCCTGGAGTGACAGCCCACCAAATTGCAGCCAACACTGCTGAGACCCCATGGCGCAAAATGTGGCCCACAGTCCAGCCCAGCCCCAGAAACGGTGGCTGTTGGCGCCGGGTAGTGACATCACATAGCAATGCCTGGCTTCCTCTCCCTAGTAACAGGTCATCTATATATATTATATATAAAAGGCTAATATGCTAAGTGTCTGTCCGGATAATGACGTCATGTAGCAACTCCCAGCTTCCTCTCCCTAGTGACGACTAGCCTCCTTGCAGTTTCTTCAGCCCAGGAACACTACTTGCTTTATAGCCAGGTGGAAACATTTTACACTTTAACCAAATGTCAGTGAAGTGTTTTCCTTATTTGATCCTCACAGAAGTCCTAGAGTAGGTAGATAGGATACTGTGGATTCCTATTTTCTTTTCATTAGCTAGAAAATAGAGATTTAAAAAGCTTAGAAACTTGACACGACTGAAAAGAAGTAAGACATGGTGAACCTTGAAAATGACTTCAGGCTTTCTCACTGCATAGAATATAGTCAAACACTGCTGCAGTTGAATATTTTACCCTTTGTTCTCCCTGCGTGATCTATAGTAATGATCTGCTTCGTGTTGATATTTACTGCTGTGTTGCTAACAAGTACCTGAAAGAGAAGTTGGGGTGCTTCATGGGGCTGGAAAAAGTTTAGCCACATCAGAAAGCAGGACTAATTAAGTAAGTTTATTTTATATATATAAAAGGTTAAGTTGACTCACGCATGTGTGATACATATAAAGCTTTTTTTGCGCCAATCGGATGTGTGTATTTTGATCTGTCATTGTGGATCGTGAATTTGGTTGACACTTCTATTATAGTGAAAGGGCGAATAGCGATATTAAAATATTTCTTCTAATTAATTTCCTTTCAATGTACATGAACCTGTGCAGCAGGCCACTAGTTGTAGATAAAACACTAGAAATGATCAGGGTTTGAATGTAATATCTACTTTGTAATCCAGATCTAAAGGATGGACAAACACTGAATAATTCTTTTCTCTGCCCTTGTGCTTAAAGTTACAATTAAAGGTCTTCAGCTGTCAACAAAGCAAGCAAGAATAAGAGAATAAACCCTCCCTTTAAAAAAAAAAGTGTACCCATTGTCTACTTGCTGAGATCCCGTGGACTTAAGCATTGCTCATTAATTTTTATTTAAGTTTACGAGGAGCTGAAGCACTTTACGATATGTCAAGACTTCAGGGGTGAAGGAGAGAAGGAGGGAAGTAAGACTCCTCAAAGTGACTGTTGAGTCTGACTCACTTTTAATCGAAGTTTGGGGACACAGGAGCCAGAGGTCTCTGTTGGATAGGGTTTACCCCTGGCTCCCACAGAGAGCCATAAATCCGCCCTCTCAGCTGCATTCTGTGAACAGGAAGGGTTAGGACCTTTGGTCTTTCTATCCATATGACCTTCCAGGAAGCATATGGCCAATGTTTGGAGAACATATCAGTTTTTTTAATATAAAAAGAATTTATACTTTGTGTAATTAAGTATATTTAGAGTGTGTGTGTATATATATATATATATATATATATGTGTGTGTGTGTGTGTGTGTGTGTGTATACCTTATACAGATAAAATAACAACTTAACAAGATGTAATTCACACTGTCCCATTCACCCATTTAAAGTATATACAATCCTGCCCCACTTAATAACAGAATACATTCTGAGAAATGCAGTGTTAGGCTATTTCGTCATCGTGCGAACCCACTACATCTTTGTACGATGCCCTCCACCTGAAAGCGGGGGGGGGGGGGGGGGGGGGGGAGAACGACACCTGCGACTTGCTTCTGATCAATACAGTCCAGCAAAGGTAATCGAGTGCAGGTACATGGACCTAGGTGGCACCTCCCGGCTACTACGCTGTAAGCCTGTACGTCACCTTACCGTACAGAACAACTTGAGATTAGATCAAGCACACGAGATGCAATAAATACAAGATTATGAGGCTGTTGCCAGCATAACACAGCATACTGTTTTACAGCAAACAATTCTTTTAATAACTGGGAAGAGGACGCTCTAAGATAATAATACAAAGCACAGTAAATACATAAACCAGAAACCTAGTCATTTGTAATCACTACCAGGTATTATGTGCAGAACATAATTGTATCTGCTATACTTTTCTCCAGCTGGCAGAACAATAGGGTTGTTTACGCCAGCATCATCTCAAACAGCTGAGTAATGCCTGGCACTACTACATCAGGATGTTTCTGCGGCGGCGAGTGGCTAGGCCAGCCGTGGGCAAACTCTGGCCCACGGGCTGAATCCGGCCCGTTTGCTGTTCTATCCGGCCCGCAGAGCCGAAAGAGCAGAGGGCTCTCTTGCTCTCCCCTCCGCTCCTTCACCAGCAGCCCAAGATGAGAGTGCCAGCATGGTCAGGTCGCTTTTGTTCCAGCCCTCCGGTCCAGTTTAAGAACCCATTGTGGCCCTCCAGTCAAAAAGTTTGCCTACCCCTGGGCTAGGCAATAGGACTTTTTCAGCTCCATTATATCCTTACGAGAACACCGTCAAGTATGCAGTATGTTGTTGGCCAACACGTTGTTGTTCGGTTCAGGAGTAACCCAAAGGTTTTTAGTATCGTCATAGAGTTGTACCGCCCTCACCACAATCTGTTCTAGAACACTTTCATCGCCCTGCATAGCAACCCCACAGATTAGCAGTCACCCCCCATTAACCTCCCATCCTCCAGCCCTACTCAACCATTAACTGACTTTCTGTCTCTTCAGATTTGCCCACACTGGACATTTTATATAAATGGATTCATACGATACATAATCTTTTGTGACTGACTTCTTTCATTTAGCACACTCTTTCAAGATCAGTCCATGTGGTAGCATGATCAGTACTTCGTTCTTTTTTTCAGCTGAATAATACTGCTTTGCACGTACTCATATGTGTCACATTATATGTATCCATTCTTTTTTTTTCAGATAGCCAAACTAGTTTTTTATTTTCCTCCAGAAATATGTTCTGATTTTCAACTTTCAATGACTTGAAGAAACATGTTTAGAGTCAAACAACTTAACTTAATAAATATATATTAAAGACCCATATACTTTAAAAATGTTCAGAACCTTTTGGAGTTACAGATACTCCATTAGAAAATTGAATAATTAAGCTGCATAATTATGTTTACATATTTTTTATTAAGGTATTATATGTGTACATTGCTTACCATTGCCCGCCCCCCCCACCACCCATATACATGCCCTCCCTCCCCAGAGTTTTGTGTCCATTGGTTGTACTTATTGCATGCATACCAGTCCTTTGGTTGATCTCTTATCTCCCCCAGATCACCCTACCCTCCCCGCTGTCATTTGACAGTCTGCTTGTTGCTTTACTGTCACTATATCTATCTTTCTGTTCATTAGTTAATACTGTTCTTTATTATCCATAAATGAGTGAGGACATGTGGTCTTTCTCTTTCATTGACTGGCTTATTTCACTCAGCATGATGTTCTCCAATTCCATCCAGGTTGCTGCTAATGATGAGAATTCCTTCTTTTTTATGGCAGCATAGTATTCCATTGTGTAGATGTACCATAGTTTTCTGATCCAATCATCTGCTGACAGGCATCTAGCTTGTTTCCAAATCCTAGCTATTGTAAATTGTGCTGCTATGAACATAGGGGCTTCCTCAGGTCCCACCACCCCCCCAGGTCACTCAGCTCCCCCATATGTATCCATTCTTCAGTTGACAGGCATTTGTGCCATTCTACATTTTGACTGTTATGAAGAATACTGCCTTGAACATTCATAGACTGTACCTGTTTTTGTGTGGGCATATGTTTCTATTATCTCTTGGATACATCCTGAGGAGTGGAATTGCTGGGTATTATGGTAACTCAGGGCTAAACTTTTTGAGTTACTGCCATACTTTTCCAAAGTGGCTGCTCCATTTTATAGTCCTACCAGCAGAGTACGAGGGCTCAATCTTTCCACATCCTCACCAGCACTTGTTGCTGGCTGCCTATTTTATTACAGCCAGCCCGGTAAGAGAGCTTACATTCAAGTGGGAGTCCTATGTGATATACAAGCTTATGGACCACAGCACTGAGCACAGCGAGAAGCAACAGCGGAGGCTTACAGCTTCTGAATGTAATGTGGAACGTTCCCTGTATGGGGCCGGGTTTGGAGCGGGGAGGCCAGGTCCCTGAGTATTATTGACGAAGGGACTTCTAGAATCAACCTCACGCAGCTGTGAGGAGCTGGAGAATGAAGGTCCCCCCTGTGGAGTTGGAGTAATTAACTGGTCGATCTCAGAAATCCAGCCAAGAAAGGGAGCTGAGAGGAGGGTGACAAGGAACCATTGCCCCAGTGCAGCTATTGCCACTGTAGATTTCTGTCCGTCTCCGGTGGTGACCTGGGCAGCTGTTGGTCAGAAGTTGGAAAGAGGAGCTGGGCACGGACCAGCTGGGACTGGCCAGGCCCCTCTGCATCTGTTCACCACTGACCTGGCAGATGTTACCAGCAGAGAGCAACAGCCGCTCCATCCCTCTGCCTTCCAATAGCATGCAGCTTCACCAGGTCGACACAGCACAAAACCTCTTATCTGCCACCGAGACAATACGTTGTGCAGACAAAGCATAGGGTGGTCCTCATGGTTCCTGCCCTCGGTGTCCACATCTTTGTAGGATACCCTTCACCTGAGTGCAAGTGCGGCTTGCTTCTAATCAATGCAATACGGCAAAGGTGATGCATCGCTCCTGTGATTACCTTATCCTATATAATAAAAGGGTGGTGTGCAAATCAGCTGAACGGAGAAAAGACTGGTCACTATGATGTGCGCTAACGACCAGGGGGCAGACGCTCAACACAGCAGCTGCCCCCTGGTGGTCAGTGCACTCCCACAGGGGGAGCTCTGCTCAGCCACATGCCAGGCTGAGGGCTGGTGAGCACAATGGCCCGCCTCCGGGGCAGTGCTAAGGATGTCCAACTGACGGCATAAGCCCTCTTCCCTAAGCCTAAGCCATCAGTTGGACATTCCCCCGAAGGCTCCCAGACTGCAAAAGGGTGCAGGCGGGGCTGAGGGACCCCCTCCTCGTGCCACCCCCTCCTCCCCACCAGGTGCACAAATGCCGTGCACCGGGCCTCTAATGTTACATAACACACATTCTTAGCAGATTGGAGTGGGAGAGGCCCGCCTGCTAGCCTTGAAGAAGCAATCAGCCATGCCGAAGACTGCTCATAGAGAACAGGCCTTGGGAGGGCAACATATCACAGAAGAAAAATCAATCACAGGCATCCAGCATTCTCACTTCCAGCATCTGATTGTTTCACTCTCGTACAGGGTTTCTCAACCTCAGCACCATAGACATTTCGGGCTGGATACTCGCATGTGTAGGAAGCTGTCTGGGCCCTGAAGGAGGTTCAGCAGCATCTCTGGCCTCTGCCCACTAAACATCCTCCCCACTCTTCCCAGGGGGCAAGAACCAAAAATGTCTCCAGACGCTGCCACATGTAGGGTCAACACGTGAAGGGTCAACTTGCTTTGCTTGAGAACCACTATTCTAGTATAAGAACTACTGTAGGTCTGAGTTCTGTGTAGCCAAAGGGAAGTCTTGAAAAGAAGAAAGACAAGTCTCGGGCACAGTTAATTCGCACACTAAAAAATCTATTTTCTAGCCACCCCGCATCCCCGAATTCAAAGCTGGTGTTTGCAGCCTGAAATACACTGGGGTTTTTTTTTCTTCATTTTGCTCACCAGCAGATAATGAAGAAAGTGTTTATGGGAACACATTCCAGGTGCAACTGGTATGGGGTGGGGGGACCATTTTTAACAACGCGTGTAGAAGCATTCGACTCAACCACTAAATAGCAGAGCATAGACGTAGGTCCCGTTCTGTGGGAGAATCTATAAAAAGACAGACCTTGGGAAACGTTCTGTCGATGACTCAGTGAGCATGCAGTAGATCTTTCTGAAATTCTGCTTGGGGTTCCAGAATCTGTCCTCATCATCATCTTTTGGCGTGGGCTGCCATGCTACATAAAATATTGCAGCCCAGGTGATGTTATGGGATATTAATGCTAATGTGAAATCCCATAAACGCGACAATTAAACACAGAATTATCTTGAAACAGATGTCCTGGATGGAATGCTGCTAGCATAACAAGTCCTCGGGTTAGCAGAACTTTTAAAAATAAAGTTGACCAAAATGTGAATGAATGAGTGCATGAATTCACTGTTACAGCCTGCCTTTATTGAGAAACTACTGCTGTCCTTGCTAAAGATACAGTAGCTGGGGGAGGAATGCAGTGGTTAGGCTTCCAGAAATGGGGGGCTTCCTGTTCAATGAAAGAGACAGAGGACGGGTGAATAAGTAGGTGTCCTGAGTATGGTGATAATGTCATACACAGAGCGCTGTGGGAGCAGAGAGAGAAGGCAGCTGACTCAGCATGGAGACTGGCGAGCACCCCACCCGAAGGGGAGGATGCATCTCCATCTGTTGAACAAAGAAGCCGGGAAAGTGTGCTCCGAGCAGAAAGAACTGCATGCGAGAACCCGGGGACTGTGTTAAGACCGAAGGAGAGAGCAAGTGTGCCCAAGTGACAGGAAGTGGAGCTGCGTGGGTGGGAGCTGCCAGGTGAGGACAGGCCTCCTAGGATGGCCATGGCGTTTTAACTGCATCCTCAAGGCGATGACAGCCATCAGAGGTTGTGCCTTTTCAGATGAGCGGGATTCCGCGTAGACACTGACAGGACCCGGACGACACCTGCGGCAGGAAGGCCATTAGGTGGCCGTGACACAGCAGCCTCGAGTTGTTTGTCAAAGGCTGTCGGAGGCAGCAGGGGTGGGGGATAGACGATGGTGGGGCCTCCTCCTCCTCCTCCTCCTCCTCCTCCTCCTCGGGCTGACCTCTTGGAAAGGGTGGAAAGACAGGAAGAATTCACTTGCTCGGGTTCTGCAGGGGGCAGTACACATCCAGGACACTTTCCCAAATGTCTTAAAGAAGTACTTCTATGGTACAGAGTACAGCTTCACTACCCCCATCGGGAAAGATGCGGGCTAGAGCACATACTCATTAAAAAGGAATGATCACACTTCACAAATCCGCCTGTGATCGTCAGATCTTGCCCTTCGCCTCCGTGAGGAAAACCACCGATGTAGATGGGCATGTGAATCACACTTCATTCTTCTCCGCCACGGAGTCTGGTTAGTAGATTCATTGTAGCAGACAATAAGTAACCTATTTTATTCATTTCTGCCAAATAAAAAAAAACACTGGATGCAATTATATTTCAAGAGGCAGAGCAATAACGCATACGTATAGGAAGTTGCAAGATGTTCAAGTCAAGTCGGTAAAGACACCCTATCGGGAATGTGTGTGTCAAGTTCTGCTGCTCTAACGAATGTGCTGTGCAGGGACGTCATGCCACTGACTTAGCGCCCTTCTGAAACTTCAAGCAAAGATGTTTTCCTCACCCATTTCAGGCCCAAGGAATGGGGTAATTCTTATTTGTTCCCTGTTTACCTCATATTTATTATTATTATTCTACAAATCAATACTCATATGTATTAGTCTCTCTATTATATTTTCTGCATACATATATATGCATGTACACGTATCCAAATACACACAATTGTATCGAAACAGGATTATATAAATGCACTTTAAATTTTTAGTATTTTATACCTGCAGTCTTGATGTGGCTTCATTTTTGTGCTTATTTTAGAGAAAGAGGAAGGGTGAGGGGAGGGGAGGGGAGAGGAGAGAAAGAGAGAGAGAGA
Organism: Vespertilio murinus; assembly: GCA_963924515.1. Lineage (NCBI taxonomy): Eukaryota > Metazoa > Chordata > Mammalia > Chiroptera > Vespertilionidae > Vespertilio > Vespertilio murinus. Next base: position 10,669,305 of record OZ004712.1, on the reverse strand, counting down.
GAGAGAGAGAGAGAGAGAGAGAGAAACATTGGTCAATTGCTTTCTGTATTCACCTCAAGGGATCAAACCTACAATCTGGGCATGTGCCCTGACTAGGAATTGAACCAATGAACTTTTGATGCACAAGAAGACACCCAACCAACTTAGCCTTGGACTGAGCTATATGAGCCAGGGTGATGTGGCTTCTTTTTCATATTCTTGGTTCTAGGATTTCTGTTCAGTTAGTCTTCAGGTGGTTCTCCAGGTTGGTTGTTCTATATTTCAGTTGTAGTTTTGATGTGGTCATAGGAGTTGGTGAGCGCAGCACTACGCACTCCTCCATCTTGACCAGAACTTGCTCTAACGGGATAATTTTTAAATGATGGGAGGCAGAGATAGAATGTGGTAGTTCTTGCCTAAATGCAGCCCTGAAAGGCTCGAGAATTTAGAGTGCATTTGCTAAAAAACCTTTAAAACGATACTTAGTCAAGTCTCCATCATTCCAAATGGAATGCACACTAGATCACGCCTGAATGGTAGAGTTGCTCCAATTGTTTCTATTTTCAAGTTATCTAGGCTGATCTAAAGTTTAAATACATTTTCAAGCTTAATTAAATGACATGCTTAATTTATAACAAGCATTTAATACTTCATTGGAAATTGAAAAACAGATACCGTGAAATCCCCAGGTCAAAAGAAAAAATGAGCAACATCTGCTAGTCCCATTTCTCTGTCACCTGGGATTGAGTGTGTTTATAGAGACCCAAGTGTTTTACATAGCCGAATGCCTCTAAAATGATTTTTTAAAGCTTTTTTAAAATTTGATTTTAGCCGAAACTGGTGTGGCTCAGTGGATAGAGCATCGGCCTGCGGATGGAAGGGTCCCTGGTTCGATTCCTGGTCAAGGGCATGGACCTTGTTGGCGGGCACATCCCCAGTGGGGGGCGTGCAGGAGGCAGCTGATGGATGTTTCTCTCTCATCATCAATGTTTCTGACTCTCTGTCCCTCTCCCTTCCTCTCTGCAAAAAATCAATAAAATATATTTTTAAATTTTTTTTTTATTTTATTGTTGAGAGTATTACAATCGTCCCCCCTTTGCTCCCCTTAGGGCCCCTCCATTGGTGGAAAATCCTGGAAAGATGTTGCAGAACAGTGTTTGGCGAAGGCATCAGGAAGAGGCAGCTCCCACCACAGGGGTTGCGATAAGCACTGCTTGGAACGTGAAAATGCTGAGCAGGTAGGAGAGATGCTAACTCCTGGCTGGGGCTGTGCCAGGATCCAAAGGGGGCTTACTATTTCGGTCTGAGTTTTATAGGGATCCATTTATGACAATTTTTCTCCCTGACCTTTAGTGGTGCTGTTTTATAGTGATGAAAAGGAAGGCAATTTTAATAAGTCATGGGAAATTATAGTGCAGTGTCTTACACACGCTCAATACACGTTGCTGAAGAAATTAATAAATGAGAGCACTCCCACCCCGGAGTAAAGCATCAGAAGCAGAATTCAAGACTATAAAACGCCATAAAGATCATCCGTCTTGGTATCGCATGCCCCCACCCACACCCAATATTAGAGACGGATCAACTAAGACCCGGGGACATTAAGTAATTTGCCCAAGGTCATACAGTTAATTTAGTAGTGACAATTAGAGATGCAACACGAATGAGAGGGCGGTATTCACTCACTAGAGAGTCTGCTAACTTACGCATCTTTATAAACCAATAGACCCTCCCTTTAGCCTGCACGTTGTAAGCACTCCGTGAATATCTGTCACATGCATTCACTCATTGTTTTATTCATTCATTCACTCATTCATTCATAGACCCTGTATCTACATCCCTGCTCTGTGCCCGGTATCAGGGATGTCATCATTTGGGTCATGTTCTCCTTCGAATAAGATGTATCAGAACCAAATGCATGTGCTCATTTCTTGAGTAAGCATTAACCTTCCTGTATCAAATCACATCATCAGCCTGTCGAGTACTACATTCTCCCTCCAGCAGGACTCTCTAGCTGGGATTCTTGTGGGATGGTTGAGTACCCCCATCCCAAAGCTTATGCGGGCCAATAGGCAATGTTGCACGTGCCCATGAGGTGCTCAACTGACTGACCAGTTCACAGTTAATGCCCTGTTTCGTGAGATTTGACTACCCTCATTACAGTAGTTGACATAATCATAGATGTTCCCAGTAACGGCAGAGGAATTCAGTTCATTCAAAATTGCTCTGACATTACTTCCATCAACAGCTCACTAAACCCCATGTTGAGCATAATGCTTCTGCTTACCTCCATGTTATTTATGGCATGTGCCCTTTATCATCATTACTTTTTTTTCCCTCTTATACACCCTGCCTTTTCCATTTGGTAAGTGTTTGTCTCTGTCCAGTTCCCACTTTTCAAAGATCAGATTAGCCTAATTTAACACCTCATCATCATACATATTCTTGCTTAAAAGATGACATTTTTAATTTCAAGCACTACTACACGTCTTTCATTTGGCACCATAGCATTCCACACTGGATCCTTGTAAGATTAATGGAAGCAAAGAGGTATTCTACTTCTTCGTCCTGAGTCATAGGCTTCCTACAGATTAACTTGCTGTCTCAGATGCAACAGGTCCTTGAGTAATGTCATTTTGTTCAATGTTTCATTATAACATTGATGAGAAGAAGGAAACAAGATTCCTTCCCGGGGCCTCTGTCTGTGCGGGGTCTGCACACTGTCTGTCTGTATGTCTGTGCTAGTTTTCTCCGAGTTCTCCAGATTCCTCCCACATCCCAAGATGTGCATGTGAGGTGAGTTGGCACATGTAAACCCCCCAGTCTGAGTGAGTGTAAGTGGGGTGTGAGTGGCCCTGCAGTGGAATCTTGTCATGTCCCAGTTACATGAATCAACAAATGCCTCACAACTAAAAGATTATTGATTAATCTGATATTCTTAAGAACTATATTTTACGTAAACATTATGTTAGTAACTCAATTTAAATGCATACACATTTAAGGAACATTAAAATACTTATGAGGCCTTAGCTTTATGGATCATTAAAATTTTACTTTCAAAGATTCTTCATTAAAAAAAACAATTTATAAGTGTCTTAATTCCCTAGCAATTGAATATTCTAAGAGAAAATGTCTATAAAATATAGGTATGTGTTTCATAGACCACTTGAATATAAAATCACATAATCCGAATAGAGAAAAATTTGGCACTATCTAACAAAAGTGCATATTAATAGTAATTTATCTTTGAGACCATAGTGCCACTTTTAATAGTCTACCAGTATCTCAAAAATACAATAGAGCCTGGCCAATGTGGGTCAGTGGTTGAGGGTCAACCTATGAGCCAGGAGGTCACAGTTCAATTCCTGCTCAGGACACATGCCCAGGTTGTGGGCTCAATCCCCAGAGAAGGGTGTGTAGGAGGCAGCCAGCCAGTGATTCTCTCGTCGTTGATGTTTCTATCTCTTTCTCCCTCTCCCTTCCTTTCTGAAATCAATAAAAATACATTTAAAAAAAGATAAATAGCAAAAATATTAAAATGTCTGGACACGCCCATTTATTGCAGCATGTTTATAAGAGGAAATGTGTGGGAACAACCTAACTGCCCATCAATAGGAGACTGATTGAATAACCAAGGTACATCCACACAACTGAATACTATGCAGATGTAAAAAGAAATGAGGGGCATCTTGACCTACAATATTATATAAAGATCTCTAGGAAATGTAATTTAAGTGAAAAAAGTAATGTGCAAAACAGAAAACAGTATATAAAGAGATTGCTAACCTTTGTATGATAAAAGGATGTGTGTGTCTATATCTATCTATATATCTATATCTATATCTATATCTATATCTATATCTATATATGTTATATATAATTTTTTGTAAAAATAAGTATTGGAAGAATAAACCAAAAACTAATGAAGCCAAAACCGGTTTGGCTCAGTGGATAGAGCGTCGGTCTGTGGACTCAAGGGTCCCAGGTTCAATTCCAGTCAAGGGCATGTACCTTGGTTGCAGACACATCCCCAGTAGGGGGTGTGCAAGAGGCGGCTGGTCGATGTTTCTCTCTCATCGATGTTTCTGGCTTTCTATCCCTCTCCCTTCTTCTCTGTGAAAAATCAATAAAATATATATATTTTTAAAAATCTATCCTTAAAAACAAACAAACAAAATAAACTAGTGAAAATATTTAGTCATCAGAGAAAAGCAAAATAAAAGCATACACAGTGAGATACCTACTGGAAGAGCTAATATTATTTAAACACAAATTATTAAGTGTTGGAAGAGATGAGGAACAAATGGAACTCTTGCACACTGCTGCAAGAAGTGTAAATTGGAACATCCACTTTTAGAAACTCCTTGGCAATAGCTACTAAAACCTGAAAGCACACATGCCATATGACCCAGCAATCCTAGTCTTGGGAATATACTCAGCAGAAATATATATGTGCATTAAAAATGCGCATAAGAATGTTCTAAGAAACACTATTGGTGAATGCCAAAAACTAAAAAAGGCTTCTCTTCGTCAACAGCAAAACGGAGAAATAAATATGGGATACCATGTATGCAATGCAATCGAATATGTTAACAGCAATGAAAGAATGAGCACTTCTGCCATACGCAACAACATGGGTGAATCTCATAAACATATTGTTGGGTGGAAAAAGCACAACACAAAACAATAAGACCTGGCAAAATGAAAGTGTCTGAAGTCAAAGAGCAGTTGTCTCTGGAGAAAAGTGGCATAGGAGTGGGAAGGACAATTTCTGGGTGCTAGAAATATTCTGTTTCTGGATCTGGTGGTGGGTACACAGGTATGTTTAGTTTACAAGAATTCAGCAAACTGCCCAGCTGGCATGGCTCAGTGGTTGAGCATTGACCTATGAACCAGGAAGTCACAGTTCAGTCCCAGTCAGGACACATGCCTGAGTGTGAGGCATGCAGGAGGCGGCTGATCAATGACTCTCTCTCGTCATTGATATTTCTATCTCTCTCCTCCCTCTCACTTCCTCTCTGGAATCAAAATGTGGATAGATAGATAGATAGATAGATATACACATATATGTATATATATATTTAATCAAGCTGTAAATTCATTATGTGAATACATCTGTGTGTGTGTTTGTATAATACTTTAAAATCATTTAAAAGCATATAAATAATTATATCTGAAAGGAAGAAGGGAACAGGGTGGAGAAGATGGATGGAAAACAAGACTTTATTGAACATACCTTGTTATATAGCTTTGGCTTCATGTACAGGATTTTACATATTCCAAAAATAAATTCAATGAGAAGAATAAAAATGTATAGATGCACATATCAAATGGAGGTAACTAAAACTAGTTTTGCCAGGTGTTAAATAATCTCTGGTATGATTACATTTGGAGTATAATAGCAGGCTATTCTTTCAGTCAGGATTTCATGCAAATCTGAGCATGGTCAAAGGCAAGTCCTCTGAAACGCTAGAGGGATCATTCTAGTTTTGGCCTAAGAGCTTGAAAAACATCATGAGTGCTCAAAGCTCAAAAGTTCAAGCCTTGGGGAAACAAAGAAGGTAGAAAACGGAGCAGCTGGACAAGCACTCGCTCTCCAAAACAAACAGATGGGCTGCACACCAGGCACTGACTAACCCCATGGCCTCTGGAATGCACACAGATGTGAAAGGCTGAACTGTCAAGGCAGGGGTCCATGAGCTAAGCCGTAAACTAAATGCCAGGCAGAGCCCCCGCCCACTCAGCCTTGGACTGAGTCCGCTATTCAGAACTTCTGATACTGACCACCGCAGAACTGTGCAAAATGGTGAGTTTGTGTGTGCTTTTTAATCAGGACCTGTACCTGCTTCTTCCAACTGTTTCAGCCCAAAGAGTTTTCCAAATGGCCCTACCTAATGGAGGGTGAAGAACAATAGGAAGAAACTTAGCATCCTCACCATGGGGAGGGGCAAGAAATGTAGTTAGACGGGTGTGTACTAGCATAATGAGCAATCTGAATCCAACCTGTAGAGAATTCTGACCCCAGTGGATATTATATCATAAATGGGGTCAAAAGTTTGGGGATTCAAGTCCAGTTTTTGTGACCTCGGCCTTGGACTTCAACTTTTCTCATCTACAAAACGATAAGGAGCCCTGTTGAGCTGTTCTAAGATCAAGTCATAGTTGATCCAATAAGGCACACGAAGCCTTTAGCATCATGTGAGTGTTTAAGACACACTAACATTACCATGCTACCAGAATATACTAGTACAGTCGGCCCTCCATATCCATCCTCAGATGCTGCCAATCATTAGTCAAAAATGCTTGAGCCGAAACCGGTTTTGCTCAGTGGATAGAGCGTCAGTCTGCAGACTGGAGGGTCCCAGGTTCGATTCTGGTCAAGGACATGTACATTGGTGGCAGGCACATCCCCAGTAGGGGGTGTGCAGGAAGCAGCTAGTCGATGTTTCTTTCTCATCGACGTTTCTAGCTCTCTATCCCTATCCTTTCCTCTCGGAAAAAAAAAATCAATAAAATAATTTTAAAAATGCTTGAGGGGAAAAATGTTCTGTTGTTGCTGATGTGTACCATGTGGGTAGGTCTACAGCATGGCATCTATCCTGAACATGTACAGACTTTTTTCTTGTCATTATTCCCTAAATAATACAGTATAACAACTCTTCACATAGCATTTATATTGTATTAGGTATTATAGTAATTTAGAATTGATTTAAAGTATAAAGGACGATGTGCAGAGGCTACATGCAAACACTACTCCATTTTAGATAAGGAACTTGAACATACAAGTCGATTTTGGTATCTTCAGGTCCTGGAACCACTCCTCCTGCGGGATACTGAGGAGTGACTATGACCTATCTTCATGCATTACTCACTAGAATAAAATGTAACAGATCAACACTTATTCATCACCTATTTGTGCTAGCTGCCTCACTAAGCATTTACATAGTACAAGATTTTATTTAATTTTTTAAAAAGCAGTTATGAGGTTACAAATCATGAAACGATGTTGAATGTTACACAGGTAATAAGTGGCAGAACAAGGATCGGAACCCACAGTTCTCTGATTCCAGAAATTGTTTACCTTTTGTTTCTACATACATACATACATACATACATACATACATACATACATAAAGCTATTATTGGGACCAAAAAAAAAAAGGAACCTTCTTGGGGAGTGGCCTGTGTCTGCACTCATCAGTCATTCATAAAGTTGCTCCCCCCCCACACACACACACAGTAAGCACTAAACAGAAGGCCTTACTCCCTCTTAGAACGGACAGAGACTGTTCTATTTGGAAGATGGAGGCGGGTTGGAATGGACAATTGGAGCTGGTGGGCTGGAGAACAGTGCCCAGCACCACAAGAGAGTGAATGGGGACCTTTAATGGGGGAGAACAGGGTTTTCAGTCACCATGATCCTCTGGGTGAAGCTGAGGTCGGAATTTAGGGGACCAGGGCAAACCAGGGGACTTAGGCCAAAGACAATATGTTCTAAACCAACATTAGGATCATGGAATTAAATACTTAAAGTGTCCTGAAAACTCCAGGCAAGGCTAATGGTTGCTGTAGGGACAAGCCGTAGGTGGGCTCGTACGGATGTGGAGAGCTCAGGGCTGGCCGGGGTCATGGGTGGAGGATCGTCCGTGTCGGGTGTGGGCCCAGCCAGTTCAGATTGGACAACAGAATAAACAGAGACAAGAACATACAGACTAAACAGGATCCCAGGACAGCAGCTATTTGCCTATAATTCTGGTTTTAGGTCATTAACATAATTAGAGTATGTTTTTTGTTGTTGTTGTTGTTTTATGAAACTTTCAATGCTAAGTTCTGAATCACCTTATAAAATGTTGTTGTTGTTATTTTACTATGGCCCATGGCCAAAATATTTTGAACTCTTCTGCTTTAGAGAAGATGGAACTTACTAGAAAACTTTACTCTTATCAATGAAGTGAGGGAAATAAGCTGTGATAGTTAAAAAGAAGAGGTGTATGGTCTTGATTTGCCTCAAAGAGTAGTAGCCTTACCTTAATAGCATCACCATGTTCCAAGATCTAGTTCAGCGTTCCGCAGGTAGGAGATTTGATTGCAGTTCCTGTGAAGAGAAGATCAGAGGACTAATGGATTCATTCCTTCCCAAAGGTAAATATGGCTGCACGAACCTATTTTCATCATTTTCTCCCTGTGGGTAGCTGAATGAGAATGTGGTGTGGCACACACTGAATCAGAGTAAAGCAAATTAGTTTGATAATGTAAGTGGTAGTAACATCTGGGTGTGAAAGTTCTCTGTGGTAATAATAATTAATAACAACTCGCTAGCATTATTGAGAGCTTACCGCATGTCAGGTGTTGCATTTAACTCTTGATATCTCATTTAATTTTCACCCTATGAGATTTTTCCGCAGAGACATACTTGCCAAGCAGATGGCACATTGATGTCAATTAGTCAACCTACTTCTGAACGCATGCTAACGAGTTCTCTTCGACTCCCCTTTCTCAGCTCTGCTAACACACCGTGTTTTTCAGCCTTGCCTACGCAGTACTCCTAAAGAGACCCAACGAATGCCATTGGGCACACAACCACAGAATAACATGGAGAATTTTCCAGAGAACCAGTCTTACTTGATGCTACATAACTTTAAATATTTTTATATGCAACAAACTGGATATTGTATGAAGCCCAATGCAAAACTCAAATGAATGTTAGGGGTATACCTTGAAGAAACTTCACCCTTAAATTTTAAAGTCTTGAGATTTTTTTAAATTTTTTTTTAGGATACTTGGTGGGAAGGTTTTTAAGTCATGCTCCAAGGGCAATACAAAAGAGCTGAATAGACGTAAGTTTCCTGGATTATAATCACATCTCTGTCAACCTTCCTACAACATTGCTCAGTTCATCTTGATTGAATTGGGTGTTTTCAATTTTCTGAGCCCCATACTGACAATTAGCTCTTAGGATCGTGCCTATAGATAGCTAATTTTATCCATTAACATTTTGTTTCAAAAGTGAATGTACTCTCTGACTCAAAAAAAAAAAGAATACAAATTTATTGTAGACAATTTTGGAGATCTAGATAAACATAAAGAAAAAAACTTTATGTGCCTTAAACTGACCAATCAGAAATAACACTCAATATTTTTTATTAATTTTTTACAATTAATAATAATAGAGAGGAAAGGAGAGGGATAGAGAGCCAGAAACATCAGTGACTTCAATGAGAGAAAAACGATCAGCGGCCTCTTGCACACCACTTACTGGGGATGTGCCCACAACCAAGGCACATGCCCTTGACCGGAATCGAACCTGGGACCTTTCAGTCCTCAGGCCCATGCTCTGTCCACTGAGCCAAACCAGTTAGGGCAAGGCTTAATATTTTGACAATCAGATATGTGGTGAATACCTGCTATGTGCCCAGCAACTATTCTAGGCTTTGAAGTTGCACTGTGAATTAGTCAAATCCTTGCCCTTAAAAACATTCTACTTCTTTATTCTTATAGATATAGATGATAGAGACAGATGTATAGAGGTGCAGACAGAAATAGAGACATACAAATACACATTTATATTTATAAGACTGGGATACTACTATGCATATTCTTTTATTAGGCAACTTTTGATATAATACTATGTTATAAACATGATTCTATTTTATTACATTTTCATCTACCCCATAGTGGTTTAAAACTGCACAGTAATTTTTTAGAGATATGATGTATATTATCTAATAAACCTTCAACAAATTGTTAGAGTTCAGGTTGTTTTCAATATTTTATTCCTACAGGCATACTAAAATGAATATTTATATAGACAAATATGCGTGCATAGCTATGATTATTTCCTTCAGATGAATTCTTTTCAGATCAACATGATTCTCTTGCTGGATCAAATATTTGCATATTTTCAAAACTTTTGATGCACTATCAAATTGTTTCCCAGAAATATTTATAGCTGTTTATATTTTCAAGTAGTTTATGTTAATGCCTCTTCTCCCATGCCCTCAACAACATTAGGCATTTATTATTACATTGTTAAACCAATTTGTAGTTGAAAATTGGTTTCTTGTTTTAATATGCTTTTTTTATTTCTCGTGAGGTCAAACATCCATTGGTCTCTGTAGTTCATCTTTTGCAAATTGCCTTTTCATGTCTCTTCTTTGACCACTTTTCTATTGGGGTGATTATCTTTTTCTCTCCTATTTGTAAGAGTGGGTTTGTGGGGTTTTTTTTAGGTAAATAATGACTTTTTTGTCATCATATGGTACAGCTATTTTTTCACAGTTTATAACTTGCATTTTAATTTATTTACTGAATTTTGACCTTGAGGAGTTTTTAAAAATGTTGTGATCATATTTACCAATAATTTTATTTTACGATTTCTACTTGGGTTTGTAATTGAGAAAGGCCTCTCCTACCTCAACAGCTGCCGCCTTTTGGCTCTTTCTGACTCTAAAGAATTACATCACAAACTGTTTTGGACACACTCTGAATGTCCCTCAGATTTGAGAGAAATACTATGATCCCTGCATTTTTAGAAGGAATGGGGGAAAGGAGAGTTGAAGAGAGAGGGACGAGGGGGAGGCAGTGCTTTGAGGCATGTATATCACTGCCTCAGCTCTAGTCCAGTAGGCTTGGGAGGGCCCCGGAATTAGCATTTATTTTCTTTTTTTTCCAGTTGCCTCTTATTTATTTATTTATTTATTTATTTATTTATTTTTATATATTTTATTGATATTTTACAGAGAGGAAGGGAGAGAGATAGAGAGCTAGAAACGTTGATGAGAGAGAAACATCAACCAGCTGCCTCTTGCACACCCCCTACTGGGGATGTGCCCGTAACCAAAGTACATGCCCTTGACCAGAATCGAACCCCGGACCTTTCAGTCCGCAGACCAATGCTCTACCACTGAGCCAAACCGGTTTCGGCCAGAATTAGCATTTCTAGCAGGTCCCAACGTGAGGCTTGAGGATGCTCTAGTCTTTGACAACAGATAGGGACACCAGAATTCCTTCATGAAACAACCAATTTGAATGTATTTATTTCATCCTTTCCCACTCTAATAATTTTTACTGACCTGGCACATGAAGATAAACTTAAATGTCTGGGCAAACTTTCTCGGGTATATGTATCCCCACTCAGCAGTGACCACTCAGGTCCTAGACAAGTGAGGAAGACGGTGTCCAGGTGCCGAGTTTCCAGGTCTCCGGAGCCCCCTGCTCACCTGAACTGCTCCTTATGTCAGTGGCCCAGGTCTAGTTCTGACTGAATGCTGGGAGAGCATCCATCTTCAGTCTACCTCGCTCTGTGCTTCCTCCCCAAGGACCGCTTTGCTGGGGCTGCTCACCCTCCCAGTCATCCCCACTATGCTTTCAGAAACCCCCTGTTGTACCCCAAATAAGCCCCTCCACATCCTTCCATGTTTTCCCCACCTCTGGGAGTTATCCCAAACCCTTTCTTCATCCCCCATGTCCAGAAACCACGTCTGGGAGACCTTGCCATCTGGACCTCTCTGCAACCTGCCCGCTCTTTCGGTCATTATTGCTCTTGCTTTGATCCAAGCCCTCATGGTTTATCCCCTGGAGAGGCACCGTGATGCAGAATCAAACACACAGATGATTCGGTGTCACAGAGACCATGCCTGACTCACTGCTTATTAACATCCTGACATGGGAACTGTAATAACATTTCTGAGGCTCCTATCTCTTTAAAATGGAAGTGAAATCCATCCCTCCTGTGTGAGAGACTTAGCGTGCTGTTCCACTGAGTAGGTCTTCAACAAATATCGGTTTCCTTCCTTGGCCCATCTTTTGGTTCCTTGGTTTTGATCAATGCTTCCTCATAGATTCCCTGGTCTCTAGAAGAACCTCCACACTATCACCAGATCAGCCTTTGTCAACCAGAAATCTGATGGTTTAAGAAGAGATTAGTGCCCTAACCAATTTGGCTCAGTGGATAGAGCATCAGCTTCTAGTCAAGAGCATGTAGCTTGGTTGTGGACACATCTCCGGTAGCAGGTGTGCAGGAGGCAGTCGATCGATGTTTCTCTCTCATCAATGTTTCTAACTCTCTATTCCTCTCCCTTTCTCTCTGTTAAAAAAAAAAAAAGATAAAGAAGAAAAAAGTGATTAGTGTCTTACCATTACTCACAGAAAAAAAGCCTTCTTTCAGAAGGGCTCCGTTCACTGTCTCCATCTGCCCTTGCAGAACTGTTTCCTATCCCCCCTCTCGATGTTTGCTGAGGTTGCACACTCCTCGGAACACGCTCTCACTGCCCAGTTCTGGTCCCTGTGGCAAATATCTTTTCCCAACCTTGTTCACGGGACCTCTGCTGTTCATTTCTGAGGTCCCACCCATAGCTTCTCCAACTAATGAATTTCCTCCGAATGGCTTATGTAGTTGATCTTAGGCTCTCTTTTGGTCACCACCATACTTTATATAAAACATGGTTACATCCTTTAGAACACCGTAGTGTGATAGGATTTGCATGTCTGTTTCTGAGTTCCCCGAGGACTGAGGTCACACACTGGGTCGCCTAACATAGCCAACCCCTAACAGATAGGACCGTTTTAACTAACTTCTCTAGACCTTATTACACTTTATATTGAATCTATTACCATCATCTCACATCCCATAACTAATATAACTTTTTTGCTATGAAATGATTTTATAATTTTGCCATTCAAATTATTTAGCTACCAACAACTAGTTTGATTCTTAAAGAACTCTGAATTCTATGGAATCATTAATCAGACTCACAGTTCTCACAAAAAATAAGAAACCTGACCTAGAAATTTTAAAAAATATAATGAAATACTAAATTAATAATGATATTTTGCAACTAGCTAATGAAATACTCATATTTTATATGTCATCTTTTTTTCTTTATCATGTTGTGCATTTTTTTTGAACCAATGAAGCTTTAGGGGTCCCAGATATTTTCATACTCCTGAAAAGCTTAGGGGCTAAAAGGACCCTTTTTATGGTACATAATCGATATAATTCTTTCCCTGATACATACGGTGTTAAGTAAATAACATGTTTTGGTAGACTAGTAAGTGACTATGTGTTTTTCAGAGCAGCTGGGCTTGCCCTAGTGGAGCGCCTGTGGTGAATATAATTCACTTGCATGTCTCCCTGACTAGATGGTGGGAGCCATGAGGACCAAAACCATGCCTTCCTAGTCACCTTTGTCCTCATACTATCTGACTCATATCAGATGCTTGAAATAAGTATTAGTTAAATTGGTTAATTTAGTTAACACCAGGTAAAACAAGTGTACTAGGAAAGGAATAGACATCAAGTGGGGGGTTTTTTTTGGTGTGTTTTTTGCTTATACTATACTTGGGATTTTTAAAAAAAAAAAAATCATAGGCCGAAACCAGTTTGGCTCAGTGGATAGAGCGTCGGCCTGCAGACTGAAAGGTCCCGGGTTCAATTCCGGTCAAGGGCATGTACCTTGGTTGAGGGCACATCCCCAGTGAGGGGTGTGCAAGAGGCACCTGATCGATGATTCTCTCTCATCGATGTTTCTAACTCTCTATCCCTCTCTCTTCCTCTCTGTAAAAAAAAAAATCAATAGAATATATATATTTTTTTAAAAATCATAGGGCAATATTTCCAAGGCAATCTGTATTCCAATTGTATAGTAACATCTCCTAAGGCCTTACCATGTTTTTATCACAGAATTCCATAAACAATATATTATGAAACATTGCCACAATTCTGCTAATATTCCTTGAGCATACTAAGATATCATGAAAATGTAAAGAGAATTTTAAAAACCAAGCCCATAATGATATGCAAGTGATATAAATCTAATCAGTCATGTTTGCTGTTATAAAGAAGTTCACATGATTACAAAATATTTCACATATTATGTGAACATTATTAGAGACTGCATCATTATCGCTAAATACCATCTGTGTGGGCCACCCAGCCAGTACTACACAGAAGGCTTCAGCTAAAGCAAGTACCATCCCTACACTTTGGGAATCAAGTTCACTCAAGTAATCTTCCTGATACTTGGTTTTCATTTTAAAGAATAATTTGGGAAGCTTCATCCTATTCCACTGACAAGTTCATAAATTACCCAGTGTAAAGGTCAATCTGGAAGAACATTGATTCAATCAAGCTTACATTTGTCATTTATTAATTTAAACCAGATCTGGTTATTTATGTTGATATTGATATTGATTTTTAGATAGTCTTTACATATGATGACTCAAGACTCTGTCATGAATTTCAATTTTATTTCTGAGTTTACCAGTTGATTTTCAACTTTGCTTATGGCATCTTTTTCTCCAATTAATTTTATGTAGTCAGTTTTTAGTCTTTTGATTAACATTTATGTCTTGGTGTAATGGTGTGTTTTCTTTTAGCTCTTTATATAGTTTAATCTTTTGCACTTAATTCTTCAGTTCATCTGGAATTTATTTTTGGATGATATTTTTGAAATGTTTTGCCAGTTATTATCACACCACTTTTTTTTGGAAGTATTCAAACTTTCTCTACAAATTCTAAATAATAAATTTTGCATTTCCAAATTTCTACATATGCATGGATGTATTTCTTGACTCTTCTGTCATTAATCTATCCATCCCTTCTTTCTCAGTATTGTATGTTTAAATTATGTTGGCTTTATTTTCTGTTTCTGGTATGATCCATTTTTGTTGTTATGAATGGAGTATTTCCTTTTTCAGTTTAATTTTCTATCTTGTTATCATGTCTATGGAAAAATAATTGCATTCTGTGAGTTTTAAACAGATGTATCTTTCCAATCCTTTTAGTTCTATTAGTTCTTTTATTTTATTATCTTTGGTTATCTAGAGAGACAATTTCATTATCTGTAAATAATAACTTTGTCTCTCCCTCCTATTAATACCATATCTCTTCTCTTTCTTGATTGTTGCACTGGTTAGAACTCTCTGACCAATGTTTAACAATAGTAGATATAATGAAAACCTTGTCTTCTTTTAGAGGAAAGAAAATCTAAGAACATTTTTTTAATAACGGTGAAAGTTTATTAAAAGTTTATTTAATAACGGTGAAAGTGTATATATATATATAATTTATTTTTTACAGAGAGGAAGAGAGAGGGATAGAGAGTTAGAAACATCGATGAGAGAGAATCATTGATCAGCTGCCTCTTGCACACCCCTCACTGGGGATGTGCCCACAACCAACGTACATGCCCTTGACCAGAATTGAACCGGGACCTTCCAGTTCGCAGGCCGACGCTCTATCCACTGAGCCAAACTGGTTTCGGCTAAGAACATTCTTATAGCTCAGAATTGTGCAATAAAGATAATTAGTAAATGGCCATTTGCTGTTCTATAACTGTTGTGAAAAATAATAGTCAATAATTACTCTCTTATCTGAGCAGGTAACTGTATCAGGCATTTTATAGATTTAATTTATAACCCTTAATGATATCCTGCAGGTAGGCCTATTATATCCATTTTTCAGACAAGGAAAGTTTTCATATAATGAATAACTTACCCAAGGTTACTGAGCTCATAATTGGTGAACCCAGAAAGAGAACCTAGAGCTTTCTGATTCTAAACTCTTCCTATATATAATATTATTTGCATTAGATAAATGCCATAAAGACTTAATTATGACATATGTAAATGTATATCTCTGATTCAGCAAGTAGGTATTGGTTAAAGCAGTGGTCGGCAAAATGTGGCTCAAGAGCCACATGCAGCTCGTTGGCCCCTTGAGTTTTTACAAAGGCCAGCATAGGAGTACCCTAATTAAGTTAATGACAATGTACCTACCTATATAGTTTAAGTTTAAAAAATTTGGCTCTCAAAAGAAATTTCAATCGTTGTACTGTTGATATTTGGCTCTGTTGATTAATGATACTTTAACTGGGTTAAAGTATAAGTAAAACATTTTAAGGAAGGTTTTAACTTGTGAGAATTATATATTGACTTAGCATAAGATGAATTCTAATCATCACTTCTTAATTTTAAAACCATTAATCAAATGTTAAATTCCCCAATATGTCAATATCTTCATAATTATTACCTCACTGTACCATATAATCATATATTGATTGAATTGTGACTTAGCATTTAGTAAGTGCATAACTTCTTCCCCAACTAGATTGTCTATATGTCAGAACTCTGTTGGTGACAAGTGATAGAAACCCAACTCAGTTTAGCTTTAATGGAAAGGGTTCTTGCGTGCTTACTAGAGGCCCAGTGCACAAAATTTCATGCATGGGGTGGGGGTAGAGGGGAGCGGGAGGAGAGTCCCCTCAACCAGGCCTGCACCCTCTTGCAGTCCAGGACCTTCTGCTCCTTTCTGCCTGCCTGCAGCTGGGGTGGTGGAGAGGCTCCTGCCAGACATGAGCATCTGCCCCCTGGTGGTCAGTGCACATCATAGCAACCAGTCATTCGGCTATTCGGTTGACTTGCACATTAGGGTTTTATTATATAGGATGTGACCAGAGAAGTCCAGAAGTAGGGCTGGCCTCGGGCATGGTGAAATTTTCCTTTTCTGAGTTTCTCCCAAGTGTTGACTTGAGGGAAGAAAACAATTATCTTTCTTCCTGCTATACTATATATATTTTTTTAAATCCAGAACTTTCTTGATTTAGGTATTATGCCTACTTCCTGGACTATGGCTGAGGGGATGGGGTCCTCTGATTGGCCAGGCCTCAGTCACATGGCCACTCCTATGAGAGTGTGGGAAGGACACGGTGACTAGCAGCACCACCAGGATCTAATGCGATGAGTAGGGAGAGAAAGATTTCCTCAAAGAAAGAGAGGGGCTGTGATTATCAGAAGATCAGGGAAGAACTATTAGATCAAAATAACAGGCATCTATCATAAACTGCACGCTCTGCTAAGTCAACAAAGTTCCTTCCTCCTACTTGTATCCCTCATAGCAACTAGCAAAGTTGCTATGTAGTAGACAGAAGACATTCAAACAATGCATACCTACAGGCAAACAATATATACATACGTATAAATAATTAAATAGATGCATAGTCAGCTTCGGACGTCCATTGAAATGGCAGAATTGGCATGCATGAGTTATATTTCCCACCTAAAGGAAAGAAATGTGTGATATATGCATCGAAACGGGTCCCTTTCCTGGGCCCCCTGGTGGGTTCTCTGAGACGGTTCAGAGTCCAGGCCAGTAGGTACACTTGGATGAACCCCTGTGGCAGGAATGGGAGGGCAGCAGGATTGGGTCCAGAGAGAAATCCGTGTGGGAGGCAGCAGACCTGAGCTCCTGCTCCCCCCCCCCCCAGGGGCCTCTGGCGCTCCCGTGGCCTCTCAGAGTTGCCACGTCGGCTGCAGCATCGGAGCCTTTGTGTCCCTCCCTTCCTCCGCCATTTGACGTGACCACCTGGGAAGGGTGGGGCATGAGTGTGAGCACGTGGGCTTTCTGCAGCTGGGCGTCCCCAGGGCTGACAGCTGGAGGCCTTCCTCTGGCAGCTCTCCTGCAGCTGGGCGCCCCATCTTTCCCGGGAAGCAGGTGTGAGGAGGATGCCTGCATCCGCCACGTTCTCTGGGGAAGCGAAGTTGACAGGCAAGGAGGGGCAAAATCAAACAAACAAAAATAACCCCATAGTTCTTGCAATGCTCTGCTATAGCTAAGCTATACGTTGTATTGAAAAGGCGTTTCACTTTATCCTGATGGTTCTCTCCTGGGAGAGTGGATTTGCACAGAGTGAAGCTGACGTGGAGTCTCCATTCTGGTCTTACTTAACCGCTCTTCCCCCGTGTGTGTCCTCGTTTCTAAAGTGAGGATGATAATGACTCAAATGGGACATAAAAAGACATAAAACACCGTCTGCCGCCTAGGAGTGAACGCAATAGATAGTTGTTGTCATTCACTGCCATTACCAAAGAGGGATTTTTTTTTTTTCTTTTTAAAACCTGGTCTTTCATGTGTATAAACAGCTGATGCTTTAAGGAGGAATGGAATGCCTTGGGCTTCTAGCGTGAAGATGGCATCACTTTGGAGCAGGCTGTTAAGTTCTTAGAGGTGGTTAACAGCCAGAACAGCTTGCTCTGACCACCCTCTACAGTGTACACACACCCACACACACCTCCATCTTTGTCCCCAGCGCCAGATCCCTGACCATCTCTCATTCCTTCACGGAACAAAAATGACCTAGATGCCTGCCCGTGTCCTCGTGGCGTGGTTTTACCCTGGGACTGCTCTCTTGTGTTCTGGAAGAGCCTCGGACTCAGAGTTTGACCCTTTGATTTTGTGCATAATCGCGAGTCAGACACTCTGAAGCCATAAACCCTCACAAAGACCCCCCCTTGCCCTACAGGCCTGCCAGCTTTTCTGCCTCTCCGTGAGCCCAGCACCCCATGCTGGCACCGTGCACACTCCTGGTTTTGTTTGTTTGTTTCGGTTTTGATATTACATAAATTTTTTTTAACTAGTAATAGTTCCAAATACATATACTCAACAACGAAGCATATACTTAGGGGAGCAAAAAAAAAAAAAAAAATCAGAAACAAAATTATGACACAAATGACCACCTGGAGAATTCCAGTCAATCTTTAATCAAGTACTGACAAATCCCGTTTAAAAACAAAACAAAACCTGCAGTTCAAAGGGCAAAGGGAACAGATTAAAAAAAAAGAGGAAACTTTATATTCGCCTCTCCCCCACAGGTTTGCCAAACCTGTTGTCCTGTGACTCAACTGTTCAGAATGAGCGGATTAAAGGCAGGTCTCTTTTTACAAAGAAACTGCTGGCATTCCGGATGAGTGAGCAGTGGTGGCCAAAGAGCCTATTCTTCTGAATCCCAAACACAGTCTGAGAAAGCATGTTCTGATTACAGCAACTGACCAATCAATCCAGACTCATTCACAGCTTAAATTTTTAAAAAATATATTTTATTGATATTTTATAGAGATGAAGGGAGAGAGATAGAGAGCTAGAAACGTCGATGAGAGAGAAACATCAATCAGCTGCCTCTTGCACACCCCCTACCGGGGATGTGCCCGAAACCAAGGTACATGCCCTTGACCGGAATCGAACCCGGGACCTTTCAGTCCGCAGACCGACGCTCTATCACTGAGCCAAACCGGTTTCAGCTTAAATTTTTTTTTTAATTATACATATATGAAGGGTAATACTCAGAGTTTTACCAAACACACACACACACACACACACACACACTCTCTCTCTCTCTCTCTCTCTCTCTCACACACACACACACACACACACACACACACACGCTAGAGGCCCGGTGCTTGAAATTCTGTATGGGTTGGGTCTCTAGGCCTGTCAGGCAATCAGGGCCTTCCTTCGTTCTGCCCCACCCTCTGGTGGTCAGCACACATCACAGTGAGCCATGGAATTCCCGGTCTCCTGGCCAAACTCCTGAGGGAACACTTTGTGTATTAGCCTTTTATATATAGAGATATACATAAAAACGTAAATTTCATAGAGGAAGGGAGAGGGAGAGATAGAAACATCCTATATGATAAAAGGCTAATATGCAAATTGACCAAACTGGAGAAGGACCGGTGGCTATGATGCACACCGACCACCAGGAGGAAGATGCTCAGCATAGGAGCTGCCCCCTGGTGGTCAGTGCACTCCCACGGGGGGAGCTCCGCTCAGCCAGAAGCCCTGAGCCCGGCTCATGGTTGGCAAGCTCAATGGCAGTGGCAAGGACTTCTCCTGCCTCTGCAGCAGCATTAAGGATGTCTGACTGCCAGCTTAGGGAAGTAGGCCTAAGCCAGGGGTGGGCAAACTCTTTGACTCGAGGGCCACAATGGGTTCTTAAACTGGACCGGAGGGCCGGAACAAAAGCAACCTGACCATGCTGGCACTCTCATCTTGGGCTGCTGGTGAAGGAGCAGAGGGGAGAGCAAGAGAACCCTCCACTCTTTCGGCTCCACGGGCAGGATAGAACAGCTGAACTGGCTGGATCTGGCCGGCGGGCCGTAGTTTGCCCACGGCTGGCCTAAGTCATCAGTTTGGACATCCCCTGAGGGCTCCTGGACTTCGAGAAGGTTCAGGCTGGGCTGAGGTGATCCTCCCTCCCCCTGCCCCACCCTAAGTGCATGGATTTCAAGCACCAGGCCTCTAGTCAGTGATAAGAATCATTGATCAGTTGCTTCCCACACACCCCATAACCCCAGGCATATGTCCTGACCGTGACCTCCTGGTTCATGGGTCTGTGCTTACATACTGAGCCGTGCCAACTGGATCATATCTGTTTCACTTTTCCTTCAGTACCTGAATACGTAGAAGGTCTAATTTTATTTTTTTGAGCTCATATAGAAATGGAGGAGATGTAATTTTGAAGCTAACTTTAACTGAGAATCCCAAAGGATTAATTAGGCATAGAAACTGGCTGTTGACAGATAAACTCAACTAGAGCAATTAGGGTCTCTGCCGGAAACATGATTGTCCTTGTAAGAGCTTCTCAGCTGTAACTTGCATATTCAAGAACACGAGTTCAGTCCTAATTAGCAACACTTTCCCCCCACTTAGTTTTCTCTAATTTTAGAAGCCCGCCAACTAACAGCTTTATCTGTTCCAACAAATAAACCTGTTCTGAGAGCGGTACTGTGCCAAGTTCTGTAGGCACTCCTGTACCTGGCACCTGGACTCATATCTGTGAGCAAGAGGGAACAGGGCCGGGAGTGGTGGTGGAGGAGGTGGTGGTGAAAAGAGTGTTAAGATAAATATTTAAAAATGTAAACAATACTATTGTGAAGCAGACTAGGAAAAGGGCTTATAGAACTTCAAAGAAAGCGACTGCCTCTGTCTGGGGCAGGGCAGGAAAGGTTTAATGGAGGAGGAGAAGGTAGGATGGACATAACAACTTGGATGCTAGTCCGTGTTCCTGCAACAACAGAGGGTGGAAATAGCAGGTGGGCAAAAGTAGGTTCACAGTTGTAATACAGTACTTAGCAAGTAAGTAATAATGCAAGAATAAGTAAATGCTGGTTTCCTGTACTCACAACTACAAGCCTACTTTTGCCCGCCCCTGAATGAAGATGCAAGATATGACAGGCATGTAATATCCACGCCTTGGGGAGCCCTGACCTTCACTTTGAAAGGCCCTCTGAATGGAGGCCATGAGGAGGCCGGGCCCATGTGACTGACATTTGGCATTAAGGTGCACAAGGGTTGGGGTGAGTAAATTTTGAAGAAGCGGCATTAGAAGAAGTTTAAGCTTAAAAAATTTCGCTCTCAAAAGAAATTTCAATCATTGAAATTATATTAATTTCTAGAATAACTTATTTGCCGACTACTGCTATGCATTGGTCCACTAAATAATGCATATATCACACATTTGGAGGGTTCTCTTGCTCTC
Source organism: Vespertilio murinus (assembly GCA_963924515.1). NCBI lineage: Eukaryota > Metazoa > Chordata > Mammalia > Chiroptera > Vespertilionidae > Vespertilio > Vespertilio murinus. The sequence goes on along the minus strand of OZ004712.1, from coordinate 10,648,012 downwards.
CCCTCTGCTCCTTCACCAGAGGGCAGCTCCTACGTTGCTATTTGGCTCTGTTGACTAATGAGTTTGCCGACCACTGGGTTAAGGAAAGGGTAGAGCAGGAAAGAGCGGAGAAAAAGAGTGAGGGAAACCAGCAGCAGGGGATAGTGGAAGCCAGGACTTTGTTTCAGAGATGTTAATTCGAGCTGCGAATGGCGTACCCAGATGGACATATCCCGCGGGAAGTTGAAATCCTGCTCCAGGGGAGAGTAGGACTATGGATACAGACGCGGAAGGATTGAAGATAGAGCCCTACGGGTCCAGGAGATTCTTGAGGGAAACAGTAGTCTCTCCTCTGTTGATACGTTCTCCCTCAAAAATCTCTCCCATTCTTGGTGGAACGTTTTTATTTTGGAAGTGGGAGGAGATGATGCAGCAAGTTAAGAGGTCAATGAAGGACTCTTCGGAGAAGTAGCAGTTCCTGGGTTGTAGAGTGTCATGGAAGTGGAAGGAAAAGAGAGGTTTATAAGGTGGGGGTGTGTGGATCAACCTCAAACACTTGCAGAGATGTTAGATTGCTTGAACGCTAAGTAAAGACTCTCCCCACTGTTCCATTGTGTCTGGTTAAGACTATTAACATAGCACTTATCCCGGGATATTTGAATTGCTTATTGTTCTTCACCATTAGGGAGTGGTAAGTTGATATTGTTGATTATTTTATTCCCAGCATTTACCTCTAATAAATGAGTGAATGAATGAAAGAATGAATGAATAAACATGTGAATGAAATTATCAGTTGTGATGTGAAGAGTAGCTTAAGTGTGGAGGTGGGTGTAGAAGCCAATTCCAAGGCCCACAGTAACTGAATGGTGACAGAGAGAGTCAGGGAGATATAGTGAAATAGCTTTTCCTTTGTAAGAAACAACAAAAAACACCCAAACACGTAAATTCTTGAAACTGTTGGCTTTAATTGTGGCAATAAAAAAAGAGAAAAAGAATGAACAGCCATTGTGTCAGGGAATGTAGACAGGAGAAAGTCTTGCTAAGAATGACATTTCTGCCCTAGCCAATTTGGCTCAGTGGATAGAGCGTCAGCCTGTGGACTAAAGGGACCCAGGTTTGATTCTGGTAACAGGCATGTACCAATACATTGGCTGTAGGCTCAATCCCTGGCTATGAGAGGAGGCAAGCAATTGATCTCTCTTCCTCTCTCTCTCTCTCTCTCTCTCTCTCTCTCTGTCTCTTCCCCTCATTTCTACTCTAAAAATCAATGGAAAATACCCTCTAGTGAGGAGTAACACACACACACACACACACATAAACCAACATCACAAATGGAGGTCTCTTTCTCTCAAACCAATACATTTTTCTTAAAAAATGACATTTCTGTTCATTCTGAGACCGTCTGTTGAGCTGGTGGGGCTGCGGAGAGATGGCGATGCCACAGAAGGCTCTGGCAGATATTCCTGAGAGCCAGATGAAAACAGCGATAGGCCGTCCGCTCTGGTCCCAGGGCTTGCACCCGGGGCCAGCGGAACGCCGGGAGAAGGGGGGACGGCCACCTTCCGGCAGCCAGGTGAGACTAATCTGGAGAAGCTTTGGGAAGGAGATAGATGTAAGCTGTTTCGAAAGGGGACTATTCTAGTCAATTGGCAAAGAGCCTTAGAGCGCAGGATTAGGCGTTTTAATTTGATTACTGGGGGTAATTTGGAGCCACCTCCGCGTGCTGGGAAGGCTGGGTGGTGTGGACGCTGTTTGGAAGAGGGCTCCTTCCAGAGGTCTGTGACTCTGGCTGCGGTCCGCATTACCTGGGAGAGCTCTGAACCCCCGGGGGCCCGGGCTGCAGCCCGGAGCCATGACCCAGCCTGCGGCGGGCTTTCTGCGCCTGTTTCTTAACGTTCTCTGGGGGAGCCCACGGCCAGGAGCCCTGGTCTGCCTCCAGGGAGAACTGCAAACACGCAATAGAGAGGGACGTGGGTCGGGAAGGTCAGCAAGGAGGCTGGAGGGAGCGGGGCCTGACCTCGCCGTCTGAGCAGAGATTAAAGGGCTGAGGCTAAATAAAGTGCCCTGCAGAGGCGCCCGCTTGGACTTTGTGAGGCATGTCAGCTGCAATTTTTCAGAGAGCCATATTCCGGGGCCATCGCCGCTCTTAGGATGATGGATTAGTCGGAAGACGAGCAGGTAGGACTCGGCTTTGCTGAAGAAAAAAATGTGCGGCTGGATTAGCAAAATGCTCCCCATTTCTGAAGCGGCAAGGCTGGTCAGGGGAGGCGGCACAACCTTGTGGAAAGCGTGTGAGCTTTTTTTTTCATGGTCGCAGGAGGGGATTGAAACCGGCGGCGGCGGATGCTCCGGAATGAAGACTCAAAATGTAGACTCTACATGGAGTTGGGATGAGAGACGCGGGGCTGCGGCAGAACGATGACCCTTGTAGAGTCACCTTGAGGGAAGTGAGAAGTCAGACCATTAAGGATACGGAAGAGAAGGAAGGGTTCCCCCATCATTTTCCATCATCGCCTTCTCCTCCTCTGGAGTGAGGGACGGTAACGGGCACGGGGATGGATGGCTGGTGTCTCGGAAATGACGGCTCCTCGGGAAGGTGGGCCGGCGAGCCACACGGAGCGCTGAATCGTTTTAAGTTTATCTTGGCGTGTCCCATCTTGAACAGCGAGGGGAAGGGCGGGAAGTAGTCAAGCGTCACGATTATTCATAAGAAGAAGTAGCGTTCCATAAGGCAAGCTGCGTGTGAGTGTTTGATAAAATGGAGGCACTGGAAGAGAAACTTCCCTGGGCAAGAATATCCTGAAGAGGAGCGATGGACGATGGGTGTGGAGCAAAATCTTTTTTAAAATATATTTTATTGATTTTTTACAGAGAGGAAGGGAGAGGGATAGAGTTAGAAACATAGATGAGAGAGAAACATCGATCAGCTGCCTCCTGCACATCCCCCACTGGGGATGTGCCCACAACCAAGGTACATGCCCTTGACCAGAATCGAACCCGGGACCTTCCAGTCCGCAGACCGACGACGCTCTATCCACTGAGCCAAACCTGTTTCGGCTCTTTTTTTTTCTTCTCTTTTTTTTCTGGCTCTGAGGAGGAGGCTGAGCCCTGCAGCGACGATAAGCCTACATCTAAAAACTGCTGTCATTTTTTTTTTAGAGAACAGACTTGGAACTGCACATGAAAGAGAATCGTGCCTCTATTCCTGCTCCCAAATGCTGCGTCCCTGGCACACGCGGGGGTAAGGGAGCTGGCAGGGCTGGTCCCGGCTGTAAGTCAAGGTCTGCGTGTTGTTTGGAGGGGCAGAGACACGCGCTCTCGCCCTCCTGCAAACTTCTTCATCCTATTTGCAGGGGATGGGGATGGAGATGGAGATGGAGAAGGGGGCTGGGACGTTGTTTCCACAAGACCCTTGAGAAAATGAAAGGATCACACCCAGCAGTGACAGTCCCTTCCTCTCCCCCAAGGCTCAGGCCACTAGCTGGGTAGGAGGAGGTTGATGAGGGAGAGAGAAATGAGTTCTCAGGCCTGGCGGAGGTGCGGCAGGAATGGGGCTCTGCAGAGCCAGTGGCCAGCAGATGGGCCTGGAGAGCAAGGAGGTGGGAGAGGGTTTGCTGAAAGGTTTGCTGGCTCCCTGAGAAGAGAAGCCTTCTCCCTCTCGGCCTCGGCCTCTGCCTTGCCTCACTCTGCCCCATTTCATCCAGCGGGGCTGACCACCGTGACGCTGTACCTGTGAGGACACCCTGGTCCCCTCCGATGCTTCCAATTTCCCTTCCTCGGGTTTGCTCTTCCAGGACAGAAGGTTCTAAATTAACACTCTACAAACTCCCTCTGAATGTTGGCTTGCAAAATTAATGATCCCAAGGAAAAGTAGATTAATCTTTGCTGCTTGGTGGAGGCTGCGGAGAAAAATACGTTTTGGGGGACTGGGCCTTCTGAATACACCCCGTCTGTCCACAGTGTCTGCCCCCGGGCTCCCACGCCAACCACGCACGCTCACAGAGAAGGGGGAGAAGAGGGGGCGTGGACCAAACAGCCTGACACTCCATCCCGGAGCCCACCAGGCCGCGGGGCACTCCTGGTTCTGCGGACATTCATCAAACGCCGGCTTTGTGCAGGACGGTGCGGCGTGCCTGCTGGAGGTCACCTGATGTGGCATGCCTCTCCCGCCAAGTTTTACTCGCTCTTTCTACATTCACGATTTGAAAAGAATGCAGGAAACACATTTCGTAAAATTTAAACAACAGCCTCCTCAAAAGCCCCCTCCCCCGGCCCCCCAGGTCTGAGTGAGGATTCACAGGGAGACCTCTGGGGGCTGAGGTAGATGGTAAGGGAAATCCAAGTTCTCTGCTTGCCTCGCTGCTGCCCTGCATGGCTCAGCCCCTTCCAAAGGAAAAAAAAAATTAAATCTGCGCTCTGGTGGGAAGGTGCCATCAGCACACCGGACCCTCACCCCGGTCAGCACCCTCCTAGTGGGCGGAGGCGAGGCAAGGGGGTGCGGAGCCCCCCGCTGAGGTCTGGGGAGCAGATGTTTGGCAGGAGCTGAGCGGGGGGGTGTCGGGGAGTGTCCCCCCCGCACAGCCCGGAGTCCCTCGGGGCCTCGGGGCTATGAAAGGAGCTAGTGTCCGTCCATGTCCTCGGGTGTGAACACACACCCCCTCCCCGGGGCTGGGCCTTTGGGAGGGGGAAATTCGCGGACACCGTGGGCTGCGCAGAGGCTGCCACACACACACACACACACTCACACACACACACACACACACACACACACACACCCCAGGCCCGGGGCCGCTGCAGGGGGAGGGGCCCCGGAGGCCGTTCCGCCGGGTCCGCGTGCGCCCTGGGCCCGGGGCCGGCTCTTTGGGTGCAAACTCCGGGGAAGGGCGGGGAGGAGCCTGGCGGGGGCCGTGGAGTCCCCGCTGCCCGCCGGGAACAGCCGGGCGGCAGCGCAACCGGGCCGGGGAGACCCGGCGGCCGGGAGGCGTGGCCGAGCCCCCGCGGGGACCGGGGCGCGGCGGCGGCTGCGGGGCGCGGGCGGCGCTGCGGGGCCGGGGCTCGGAGGGGCCCCTCCACCTGGGCGCCGCGCGGCGGGGCGGGGCCGGGCCGGAGGCGGCGGCGCCCCCTCGCGCCCGAGCGCGCTCCCGGCCTCCGGCGCACGCGCGGGGCGGGCGGGGAGGGAGGGGAGAAGGGAGGGAGGGAAAGAGGGAGGAAGGAGGGAGGAGAGAGGAGGGCGCGCGCCCCGGCGGCGGCGGGAGGAGCGGGCGGAGGGGGAGGCGGGCGGCCGCGCGCGTGGTGGCGGCGGCGGCGGCGGCGGCGCGGGCGGCCGAGCCGAGGCGGAGCGGAGCGGGCGGCGGGAGGGGCGGCGCCGGGGAGCGAGAGCCGCATTTCCCGTCCCCAACTCCGCGCCCGGAGTTTGTCGATGGGGCTGCGCGGCGGCGCCTGCGGCTGAAGGGGAGCGGCGGCGGCGGCGGCGGCGGAGGGCGAGAGGACCGGCGGCGGCGGCGGCGGCGGCGGCTCGGAGGCGGCCGGGGTGCGAGCCGGTGAGTTGCCGGGGGTCCCGCGTCGCTCGGGTAACGGTCTCGCCGCGCGCCGGGGTCGGGCGGGGGCGCCCTGTTGCTGGCCGCCGCGCGCCACGCGGGACCCGGGCCCGCCCCGCCCCCTCCGCACCTGGGCTCGGGCCGCCGGGATCCGGGGAGCCGGGGGCCGGGGCCGGGGAGCCGGGGAGCCGGGGCCGGCGGTGCGGGAAGGGCTGCCCGGCGCTCCGGTCCGCCCGCGCGGAGAGGACGCCTTCGCCGCGCCCCGGCCCCCCGGCTCCCCGGCTCCCGGGCTCCCGGGCGGGCGGCCGGGGCGCGACAACGTGCCCGGCGCATGCTGCCGCCGCCGCCGGCTCTCCGCTCCGCTCCCCGCGGGTCGGGCCGGGCGGGGGCCGGGGCCGGGGCGGCCCCTCTGCGGCGGCGGCAGCATGGATGGGGAGCCGCGCCGCCGGCGGAGGCAGTGGCCGTGGCCGACACCTTGGGGCCAGCCCGGAGGGGGCCGGCTCCGGGCTGCGCTCGGCCCCCCGTCCCCGGGAGAATGGGGGGGGGGGGCTCCCTGCAACTCCTGCCGCCACTTCCCGGGCGCGAGACCGCCCCGGGGCGCCGGCCGGGGGGGAGGGCGCTGGGCCGCGCGCTCGGCGCTCCGGGGGCGGCGGGCGCTGCCCACGCGGTGCTGCCCCATCCCGGGCTCCGCGCTCCGGGGCCAGAGAGGCGCCCGGGCTCCCGCCGGGTTTGGGGGGGTTGCCTTGGGCTGGGCCGAGGGATCGGCGGGGTGACGGGATGTGGATCGGCGGGTGGAGGTATTCTGCAGAAGGACTTTTTTTTTTTTTTTTTAACACTTTGTTGGGAGTTGCGCCTCCACCTCGCCGGCTCCTGGGGTGTCATCCCTGAAACTTGCGTCAGCTGGGGGCGCCGCGGGTGCGAGGGAGGCTAGGGGCTCGCAGGTGATGGGGAGGCTCCGGAAATCCTCCGCGTTAGCTCACCAGCAGCCTGTTAAGGTCAAGCCGGCCACGTTTTACCCCTGCCTGCGTCTTCGGGGATTGTTGGAGCAGTACTTTCTGCCTCCCGAATTGGGGTTCCTGCCCGTGGCTTGGAGCACTCGGGGACCGTTAGCATGCTCTTCGCCTGGAGCATGACTTAGCAGCCATTTCTGCCCATGATAAGTCTTTGAAACGGTCGTTTGGAAACTTGTGTGTCCGGGTATGTTAGGCGAGGTAACAGACTTGTGACGGGTGCGGAGATCCTCGCGGGGCGTGGGTCTAGCAATCACCAGACCTCACAGAATTCCTGCTCATTCAATTCCTGCGTCTCCTGAGCAGTGATAAGGCATCAGGCCTGGTGACGGTCATGCCTTCGGAGGCCTTAATGCAGTCAGCAAAGAACTTTGATGAGTTGTGTCATTTTGAGGTCATTTGTATCTGAAATGTGTCATGTATTTAGATACGTGGGTAAATATATGTTTGCAGAATGTGTGACTCTTCAAGGTCCATGTTTAGTGTAGACCAGGGTTACATAATGTACAAATGGTAATACTTGTAGTTGCTCTGTTTTGGCCTATAGACACTGAATATATGGGGGGGGGGGAAGTCTCCTTCTGATTGATGCCACCTTAGTTCTTTTCCCACTTAGACTTTCAAAATGTTTTTTTTTTTAACATTCTAGATTAAATAAACACTAGAAAAATTAAGGTGCTTAAGCAAGTCTGGCAGCTCCATGCAAGACATAATCTTTTTTTTTTCTCTTCTCTAGGCCAACTGTTGGATTTTTTTAAATGAATCATATTTTTCTTAAACATTGAGGGAGCAGTTTGCTTTTTTTTTCCTTTCTTTTTCTTTCTGAGTCTCATTTCAGGCTAAAATTGTTCCAGAAGACTACACAGCAGGCTGCTGTCCCTTCCTTTCTTCCCTCTTCTTAGCTGGGGATAACCAAGAAAATCATAGTTGTTAGACCCTGTCTGTTTATGTTACCTTATTTAAAAGCCTTTTTAAAAATTGAAGTTGTTTATTTGCTGAAGGTTATTTATATACTTCACCATTTAATAACGGATGGCTAGCAGAAGACAACCTACATTTTAATTAAAGGCCCTTTCACATTTTTTACACCCAAGCTTTGTTAAAAGTAATAGCAGATTATTGCTGGGGGTTGCAAATAATACAGGGATAGTGCTATTCAAAGGATATCTAATTACAAAAACGTCACGAAAATAAATATTAAAAGAGGACCCGTTTGTATTTTTGACATCAGTTACTTTATTATAAATTGACCTAGTTATAGGTGGTTTTTGAAAAGCATTGTTTTGCAAATTAGACATTAGGTATATACTGCTGAAGCTAATTTTCTTTTCCAAGGTGATTTATTTGGTAAGTGATGGCATTTGTAGGAGAACCCTACCTCAGGTGGGTGTGGTTAACTTGCAAGAGACGTGCTGGTATTTCTCTCAGGAAGGACGAACACCTGCCCATGAGGGTAAAACAAACATTGTGCTGTTTGAGAATACTCTTGAGTTGTTCCTTTAAAAAATTACGCCGATAAAAATTATGCTAGTTTTGTTTCACCCATAGCTTTTTGTCTTCCAAAAATAGTCTTTACATTTATGAATGTCCCAAGAGCAGATCAGTATAACAGACCTCCTTACTGATGGGGTGCCAGCGCCGAATTAAAGGCTTTATTTCTGCGTTGTGGGGACCAGGTTCTGCTCGGGTGTGTTTGGTCGGCCGGGCAGAAGCTGCAGTGATCCCTGCTCTGTCCGTTATCTGTGTGTGGCCGCTGGGGGGAGACTGCGCAGTTCAGGTGGAGCACATCTCCCTCCCTCACAGGCACCAGCTGCTCCTCCCCCGGCGGGCGGGCGCCTTGCCGAACCGCTGGAAATGCTTGCGTAGAGGAGGTGGCACTCGGAATCAAGTCTTGATCAAGGTGTGTGATGACTTTTATTTTGTTAGCTCTCATCGCTCACAGAGCACCTCCCTCTATAGATTGTGCTACTAATAACAGCCTACTTTTTCGTCTGCCGTTACGTGGGCTACCTGAATATCTAACGTAGTGGAAGAGGAGATTCATGAATACGTTAGAGCCTTCAAAGGTCTGGCTTGACCGGCATTTATCTTAGAAGCAGTGTAGGGTAATTACTGGCTTAGCGTGCACACTTGGTTCTCTGGAAAGGTCTGGAGAGAAATCCCTCTTTGGTGGGGTGCACTCTGTCTAAAACTCTTTAAACCGCTTTGTCTCCGGTCTCAGAAGCTTTCCGAGGGGAGATTTTGAAGCATCTGGAGTACTTAATTTCACCACGTAGAGGAGTTCTTCCTTATCATAGTAATAGAGATATGATTAAAACTTGAAACCTTGTTGACCAGTAATCAGTGGCTATTCTCAAGTCAGAATCTGGTTTCCACGTTTTCTCATGTGACAGTTTTTAACCACGGTAATACCCAATTCAGTAATAGTGAACTCAGTTAACAAAGGATGCTGTGTTTACTGGAGCCTAGAACGTTTCATGTTCTTCCTTTACCTTAGTACAGTCTTGTTCATAGTAGATTCATTCGTAATATAATAAACCAGATAGAATTTAAAGTAGTTTCTGTCATCCTGTTATCCTGGATTCTTCTTGTTTCCTTTCAGATGGCTTTGATTTTGTTCTAAAGTTAAAAAAAAAAAAAAATCGCCGAAACCGGTGTGGCTCAGTGGATAGAGCGTTGGTCTGCGGACTGAAAGGTCCCAGGTTCGATTCCTGTCAAGGGCATGTACATTGGTTGCAGGCACATCCCCAGTGGAGGATGTGCAGGAGGCAGCGGGTCAATGTTTCTCTCTCATTGATGTTTCTACTTCTCTCTCCTTTCCTCTCTGTAAAAAATCAATAAAATATATTTTAAAAATAATTCAATATGTATGAGAAGAGCAATTTTCTGCATAGCTCATTCCTGGCTAATCTCAGGATGTGTCAAACACTTGGGAATGATAATTTCTAAAGACCTGGGTGTTAAAGTTATCACTGATGTGAGGCAAAATGAAGATTAAAGATAATATAGTGAGTTTTTTAATACAGCTCAAGTTACTTTCAAGTCCTTTCCACTGCCTGCTCGTTTCTATACCCGATCAGATCCCTACTTCCCCACCTTACACCTTTTCCTCTGAGGTCGATTCCTCCTCTGCCAGGTCTTTGGCTCTCCTGTGTAACGGTGTTCCATCCACACTGCCCTTCTGTCCGGTCCCTCAGGAATGTCATGGCTTGTTTCTCACTTCGCACTGTTCCTCCTGCCTGCAGTTCTCTGCCTAAAGCATTACACGACTGGCTTCTTTTCATCATTTCAGGTTTCCACGCAAATATTACCTTTTCGGACAAGCAGTGTTATCCAACCCCTACCCTTTCAAAATGCCTCTGCCCTCGTTCCCCACCACCCTTTTTAAATGGTTTTCTGGAGCACAACTAGAGTTTATTTTATTATCCGTATGTTTTCTCCAGAACGTAAGCCCCATGAGAAAAGAGTGGTCTTATCCCTTCTGTTTAACGCCATAATTCAGGGACTTAGATCTGTTCCTGGTACTCAGCTACCATTCAGCAAACTTTTCCCTTTAAACAACAACAGCAACAAAAAAAAGTTTGAGGTTCTGTTCTTCCTGAGGTTTTGGTGTCAAATGTCACTTTATGGAATGAGGAGGTGGTAGAGGTGGTAAGTAGGCTAATTTTGGCCGTAGGTAATAGAAATCCACCTGACTGGGATAAGCGGGAGGACACATTGTTGGTGGAGATGTAGGGTGTGTCTAATGGAAGCCAGCGGTTGTGACGGGGCTCCGGTGACAGCACCACACAAGATCCCTCTGTTCCTCCACGGTGCTTTTCCTTCCTATCCTCCTAATGGGAAATCTGCCGCCAACAGCTACTGAGCGTCCCTGTACCCACCCAGACAACTGGGGACATTCCTCCACGCCTCTCCCGCCCTCCTCAGAGACCACGCTGTACTGTTAGAACTTGGTTGTACGTGTTATAACCATGTGAACTGGGGTTGGAGCGGCAGCCCAAGTAGGTGCCCCAGTGATAATTAATAGTCACACTTGGCCACACCCCAAAAAGCAAGTGTCCCTTCTCTTACATTTTGCTGGTATATGAGGTTGGAAGATAGAAAACCATGCTCGTGGTGATACTCAAAAGGAATGTTATTTCTTTTATGGAAGTTTGGCTGAGGACAGTAAAACATATATAAAGGAAAGAATCAGTCAATGAAAATAGCATGGCGGTAATGCAGGAACTGAGAAAAAGATTTGCAACTTGTAATACAGACAAAAGGCTGAGAGTACCTATACATTGATTAAAAAAAATAAAAAAGATCAACCATAAAGTGGGAAAAGATCATGAACAAATAATTCACAGAGAAGGAAATCCAAATGGTTCTTAAGCATATGTAAAGCTATTCAGCCGAAACCGGTTTGGCTCAGTGGATAGAGCGTCGGCCTGCGGACCAAAAGGTCCCGGGTTCGATTCCAGCCAAGGGCATGTACCTTGGTTGCGGGCACATCCCCATTAGGGGGTGTGCAAGAGGCAGCTGATCAATGATTCTCTCTCGTCCATGTTTCTAACTCTCTATCCCTCTCTCTTCCTCTCTGTAAAAAATCAGTAAAATAAAATAAAGCTATTCAACCTCACAGATATATAAATACCATAAATTAAAACTACAAGATACTGCTTTCATCTATTAGATGGACAGATCAAGAAGTTTGATAATGAAGAAAATTTTTTGATAGTGCATTTGAAGAGGAGATAGACTAACAGGTGCTCTCTCACATTACTGGTGGAGATATACATCAGTAGAATTTGATGTGATGGAACTTTCTGAATAATACTAACGTAAATAGAAATACCTGGGATTATGCATAACTGATGTAGGTATTTGTGGGAGAGGAAAGAACTCAAGTACCATCTATGTTTTTGAACGCTAACTGGTGTTGCTTTCATCATGGCTTCAGTCATGAACCCAGGTGAGGGTAAAGGCAGCAAATCATTGTGTCCATGCATCATCATCATCATCCTCTTATTGTCCCTGTCCAGTTAGGATTGTATTTAGTTCCCCTTTCTTTTTTTAAAAAAAATATATATTTTATTGATTTTTTACAGAGAGGAAGGGAGAGAGATAGTTAGAAACATGTTTGAGAAAGTCATAGATCAGCTGCCTCTTGTACGCCCCCTACTGGGGATGTGCCCACAACCAAGGTACATGCCCTTGACCGGAATCGAACCCGGAACCCTTCAGTCCGCAGGCCGGTGCTCTATCCACTGAGCCACACCGGTTTCGGCTTTAGTTCCCCATTCCAGATCACCTGTTTTCCACCCTAGCACTGGTGGAATTTGTGTCATATACTTTGTATCTTTTCAGGACTTCCACTTTGTTAGCTACTTAGTAGCCCTTAAGTAAAGATTGAAGTGAAGGAGCTTAGATTATTAGCCTTTTTATAGAGCCACTTCATAATTTTATGCTTTGGGAAATCTGTAAAAAAAAAAAAAAAAAAAAAAGATTTAGAATTTAACTTGTAAATGTACTTAGGATTTTATTACAATAAATGGTCAATAGAGCAGTTTTATAAGTTATTACATAGTATGTTAATGGAACTTTTATATGGTTCCTTTGTTTATAAAATATTGTTAGCTCTTAGTTGGGTTGGATAAATGTCGTAAAAAAAGGTGGGGAGGACAGCTGAAGATGAATGGAACTTTTCTAGGGGGAAAAAAAAACTTGGACAGTGTGAGGAAAAGGACGCTGAGCAGGTCAAGGGCCATAAGCTTAGGAAAGGAAAAGCGAGGGGTTTATTTAGGGACAGTCTGTAGTGGGGCACAAAGCGGCTACATCTCGGGAGGAGTTTTAACCTAGGAACGTGCTGAGCTGATGTAGTTGAAGATACAGCATATACTTGGTGATATTTTTGTCCTGTGGGTCATTTTCACCAGGAGCTGACTCTGGTGCGGGGATTCTCCATGTAAGGGGGCACCAGGATCTTTCAGAGCCGCCCTGTGCCTCAGCGTTCTGACTGAGTGGGGCTGGTATGGGGCCAGAGCACGTTTATACTTTTAAAGTCCCCAAGAGCCAACATTTTGTAAAATAACGAGTCCCGTAAATATTGTTTTATAGCCAAATCAATCGGCATAGCTTTTAGGGTCCTGCGCCGTTTAGATGACTTGAACCCCAGAACTTGGTGTGTCTCACCGCGGCCTCTCCTCCGGCCAGGCTGGCACCTGCACAAGCAGCTGGTCCATTTCCATTGCTCTTCCCAGTTGCATACTCTCCTTTGCCCCCCCGTTTCTTCTCTGCTAATACGTGCTCAGGCTTGCCTCTGCCCAGAAGCTGTCATGCTGGTCTCACCCACAGTTTACCTCTTCGGTACAGGACAAATTAGAACAGAACACATAACTGCACGTACGGTGCACATCATCTGAATGACTAGTTTGCGTGTTTTCACTCACGAGGACATTGCACATAAATGCCTGGTTCTCCTGCTGCAAGTCCTCATTTCTTCCTCGGGATGCCAGGGCTCGGAGCTTAGTCACAGTTGTTGCTACCAAACTCAGTGTACCTCATCTCTGACACAGGGGTGCAGTGTCTGCTCTGGGGGGTTGGCTTACAGATGTAAGTGCACGGTGTAAGTGAGTGTCCAGTGGGGAGCTTGGCGCGCCTGGCGCTTTCATAGGAGTCAGTACCCTTTCCTCCCCTGCCTGTCTGGTGCAGTGCGTGTGCAGCGGACACTGTTTGTTGAGTAAACATGTTTTCGTTTGCTCAGTTCATAACCTTTACTTTTTTCTGTTCAATATAAGAGCTGTTTTATTTAGTAAATACTTTTTTAAAAACCTTTGCTTTTAAAGAAGTCCAGTAAATTATGTGCTGTTGAGTCAGGGTATTCCTTATTTTTACATGCCATTTCAGTGTGTTTAAAAAGCAAATTAAATATTGGATGGAAAGATGACTAGGTGACCTCAAAAATTTCTCCCAACATAATTTAATTTTTTTAAAATATATTTTTATTGATATTTTTACAGAGAGGAAGGGAGAGGGATAGAGAGCTAGAAACGTTAATGAGAAGAGAACCATCCACCAGCTGCCTCCTGCACACCCCCTATCAGGGATGTGCCCACAACCAATGTACAGGACCTTGACCGGAATCGAACCTGGGACCTTTCAGTCCGCAGGCCGACACTTTATCCACTGAGCCAAACTGGTTTGGGCAACATAATCTAATTTTTAAAAAATTCATACAGTCCCAATTTTTCCTCCTGCTCCCACAGGACCACAAAAGTAAGTGGTGTTTGATAATGTAGATTTTATTTTGAGGGAAGAAAACTACCGTACTTACTGCCCTGCCTCCGTGGCTCGATGGGAGTGTCGTCCTGTACACCAAAAGGAGGCCGGTTTGATTCCTGGTCAGGGTACATACCTGGGTTGAGGGTTCGATGCTAGGTTGGGGCACCTGTGGGAGGTAGTTGATCAATGCTTCCCTCACACATAGGTGTTTCTCTAAAAAAAAAAAAAATTTAAAGAATATAAAATGACTTTCAATATGTTTATAATGGTCTATTATCACATGTTGTGATAGGAATTCTTTACTGTTTTTGAATGAATGTGGCTATCTTTAAGTGGATTTGTCCTGTTATTTTACCTATAATATATATGTATGTTGGTGTATCTACAGGGTGGGGCAAAAAGTAGGCTTACAGTTATGAATATGCAAAACATAGCTTATTCTTGTCTTATAATTTATTGTTGTAATATTTTCTACAGGAACAACTATAAACCCACATTTGCCTCACACTGTATAATAAAACGTTTTATAAAAAATTTAGCATTACAGAAATAAAATCATTTGCCTTTACTGTTTTAATCCTCACCTGAGGATATTTTTTTTTTTCTTTTTAGGGAGAGTGGAAGAGAGAGGGAGAGACAGAGAGAAACATACAATCGGTGTGAGAGAAACACACCTGTTGGTTGCCTCCTGCACAAGCCCCAGCCAGGGCCCTGGTGGGGAGGATACACCAAGGCGTGTGCCCTTCACCGGAAATGAACCTGGGACTCTTTGGTCCGAAGGCCGACACTCTGTCCACTGAGCCAAACCAAACCGGCCAGGGATCGTTTGCCTTTCTGTTCATCTATTAAATAACCTTCTATCTGGGACTTTGATATAAGAAACTTGGGTAACTGAGTTAAATTTAACTAACTGAAGTTGCTTATTTTAGAAATTAAACAATGGTCATGCACATTTTTATATAAGTTGATTCAGATGTTTTCCATTTTCTTTTTAAAAAACTGGTAATCTTCTAGAATGGGGGCTACTAAAAACAATTTAAAGCACGTTTTTTAAAGACGGTTGGAACACCATGCGAGGCAAATAGGCAGAGTTGTCCATGCCATCCTCAGCAATAGGTTCTCGGAAACCCCAAGGTAGAGAAATTTTCCCTGAAGGGATGTAGGACGTTATGGGGAAAAGTAGCCTGAGATTGTGAATGAACCTTTAAAAATCCTGATACACTTTTAATGTTCACCCAGTTAATACATGAAAATATGTCAGACACATAATGGCATGTAATCCGTTTAATTCGGAAATGCCAGGTGCTTGACGGTCTGTCTTCTTTTACCACCGCTCTTCCGGGCTCCCAGCGGGGGCGCTCATGCACTCTAGAAGCACCTGTCAGCCAGGGTGTCTCCTCGGAGCCTGCCTTTTTCTCACTGAGAAGTTACTGACTTCACCTGTGGTTCCCGCGGTGGCTCTAGAGATAGCATGACTTGGCTGTTGGAGAGTTAAAAAAAAATAATAATGCTTTTAGTAACCTTTATTTAACTCGGCTTGCTACCGCCAAGTGGGTATTTATAGTTCTTTCCACTCATGATAATTTCAGCAGTGCTCCTCAGAACATAACATAATGTCACACCGACTTGGCTCTGTCTGTCTTTCTCATTCTCATCTCCTTCCTCTTCTTCCCAACAGACTATTTCAGGTGGAAGGATGGAGATTTGTCTGTCTCTGCTTCTAAGAGTGCACTGCAAACGTCTTCACCTCCTCCTCTGCTGTCTCTTTTTTCTTTTACCTTCGGTTCCCTCTTTCCCAAGATATCTCCGTAAAGAGCAATTTAGAATTTGTAGAGATTTTCACCAAAAGTAAATCTGTGTATATAGCAGAAATTCACATATTAAAATGGTTACTTTGTATAATGTATTTGAGGAAAGAAATTGTCTTTGTATCCCTAAGCCAAGTATTGCCCCATGATCATAGGCAACGCTTAATACTTATCCTATATAATAAAAGGCCAATAGGTAAATGGACTGAACAGCGGGACACTGGAACAGCCAAACAACCAGTCGCCATGACGTGTGCTGACCACCAGGGGGCGTGTGTGGGATATGGAAGGTGTTGGCCATGGTGGGATGGTGGAGCAGGCTAGTGGGGACACCAGACTAAGGCGGAGGGGCGCCCTCTGGTTGTTACTGAAAATGCTTTGCTCCTGTGCGTCCTCGTTCGGCCTGGTACTCACACCTGCTGGTGGCGCCAGCCCCACCGCCTGGGGGTATGCGTACCACACTTTGGGAAACACTGTATTAGAGAATAGAGGAATTAGGTTGGCTAGATAGCTAGATTTTTAAGAGAAATTTAAACATTACCAACTGAAAGAAAACCATACGTTTTTCTAATGCACTGTTGTGGTTAAAACTATATTTTAGCATGATCTTTATACTCGTGTGATAGTCTTATGTTGAGTGGACCACAGTGAAGGAGACAATAAGTGAGCAGAACTTTGCAGTGATAATTTAAAGGTGAGGTAATGAGACTTGAAAGTCTGTGGGGGCAGAGGGAGGGGAGGGAAAGACGAGCATGGGGAAAGAGTGAATTCGCCATGGCCGGCCAATGGCATGGAGAGCTATTTTGAAGTTTCTAAGGGATTCGTAGGTGAAGGACAGTCCACAGATTTTCAGGGTTTGGGAACAAAATAAGCCCTGATCGTGCTGTAAAGGTTCATTTAGATTCTTTTTTTTAAAAAAAAAATAAGTTTGTTATATTACCTAGATTTAAGCAAATGTTCCCAACTACATTATTATTAAAAAATAAAAATGTTCTTTTAAGACCATTTACCTGGGTATTAATGAACTCATTTCATTTATCTTGCATGATAATACTGTCAACTTTCAATTTACAGTAATGACGGTAGACGATCTGTGTGGGTGTTGTAGTGGAGAGAGGCAGAGGAGCTGTATAAAGTAGGAAAAGGGGAAACTTGGAAAATCAAGATACTTATAGTGGTAAGGAAGATCAGAATATTAAACAAAGAATAACAATTTTTATAAGAATTAACAATTTTTATAATGTCCAAATGCATGACATATACTTAAAACAATATTAGATGTTATAGGGAAATATGAGCGATGTGTGATTTCATTTTTATTATCAGAAAACACAAAGTTTTTTTTTAATTTGACCAAAGAACTGCATAGTATATATACCTCTTGCAACATGACCACACTTTTCTCTAGAAAGCTAAATTATTGAGACATGTACTACATGAGCAAGAACAGCAGAATGATTTTGATGCTAGAAATATCAAACTATATTAGCTTGGTGCATCTAATTGCATTGTTTAGACTGTACCACTGATTTTTAATGGGGCAGTTTTGCCTCCCATGGGACATTTGGTAACCTCTAAAGACATTTTTCGATTGTCACAATTGGGGTGGGGACGAGGGTGCTTACTAGCATCTAGGAGGTAGAGGTCAGGGATACTGTTAAAACAGTTCATTGGATGGCTCTCCATAACGAGGAATTGTCTGGCCCAGTATGTCAGGAGTGCCAAGACTGAGAACCCTGGGATACCGAGCAGACAGGTTCCCCTGGGAAACTGAGAGACCTGGGTCAATTTATTACTCCCTTTCTTCTGGGCTTGATTAGATACCGTCCGTCTGTTAGCACACCGTTCCAACAGCTCACAACGAACTCGATTGTCACTGTTTTGTTTGTTTTCATTATTGTGTTCTTATCCTAGGATATATCTTAACAGGTTGATTAGACAAATATTTCCAAATACGGTTAACTATTTCCTCTTAGGCTGGCCTTTTCTCTGCCAGGTTTGTCTTGTGTTTCCTTTGACGGTCTATTTCTTAAGGAATCACCCTATTTCCAAATTCTGAAGGCCTCTTGACATGACTTTTTAAGTACTGTCTTTTGCTTGCGGGCTTTTCATGTGCTCAAGGTGCTTCCTGGGTTGATCTAGTTCTTGAGTCCAGGTTTTTTTTTTCTGGGAGTGTTGGTTCTAGATATTTTATGCAAGAATTTTTTTCTGACGGTATTTGAACCTGTCCTAATTTTTCTATATGCAAGAAGCTTAACTAAAATGCTAGAATTGGATATATTCCTGCTTATTGATAAAATTGTCCTGTATATAACAACTCATACAAAAAGGTTTATCATGGTTTCATGTAATAAGTGAAAAACATTGAAATTCTAGAATGAAACAAAGAATGCAAGGATTTCTGTTTGGTTTTGTTGTTGTATCAAACAGAACAAAATAAGTCATTGGAGTATAAAGATAAAAATTGAGTGAATATATCCCTAATGGAGAAAGGGGAATATTTTCAAAGAACCACTTCATTTTTCCTTAACCTAACTCAGTTTGACGTTGCTCTAAACACACTGGCCATTTAGTAAAACATAAGTGCGATAAGACTGTGTATGTCAGCAATCCTGCGTGCCATCAAGGAGCAGTGATGGACACAAAGTGTGAGGGAACTGCCCCATAGCAGTCAGGGTGGTGGGTCCAAATTGCATACGTGCCTGGGTGCGTGTGAGTGTGTGGATGTGTTCCGAATTTTCTTTATTGTAAATAGTTCCTGTCTCCTAGTATGCATCAATTGTGTCTTAATCTTTGGTTGTCAACAGTGGAAATGTTTCATTGATTGGCCTTCCATCGACCTAAAATTGATCTACCTCATTGATAGATCAATTGTGTGTTTTTTTCTACTTACATATTAGTTTTAGGTGTGCCACTCCCTAAGCCCTGTCCCCTCTGGCCACCATCAGTCTGTTTTGTGTAGCTAGATCAGTTGTTGACAATAGGATTCATTAGTTTACCAAGTGATATATTTTTGAACTGCACCCCAGAACTGTCCTGCCCCACCACATCAAATGTGTATGCTTATTGTTTTTTTTGCAATTTGTCTTAATGGTTGAAAGTATTACAGATGTCCTCGCCCCCACCTTTAACTCCTCCTCCCCCCACCCCCCGCCACACACACCAGGCCTTCACCACACTATCGTCTCTGTCCATCCGTTATACATACAAGCACATACGTTCTTTGGTGAATCTTGAGTCCTTCCTTGAGCTCTGCCAGCCATGGAGAGCGTGGCGTTGCAGCTGCTGCCTCCACCAAGAGGTGCCGGGTCCTCATTGGCTGAGCACACCACCAGCATAGGTAAGCCTGCTTTAATTCTGGAGGCACACTACCTAGAAATATCTGAGTGCTTGAGAGCTGCTCTTCTGAGTCCAGGAATTGCGCAGTAGTCAATGCACGGTTTCTGTCCGTGGTGCTCTGAAGGAGGATCTGTGTTGATTAATGAGCAGGATGGCTCTCTCTCCCTTTACTTTTTATTTTATTGGTTTTAGAGAGAGAGGAAGGAGGGGAGAGAAACATCGATTTGTTGTTCTACTTACTTATGCATTCATTGGTTGACTCTTGTATGTGCCCTGACTGAGGGTCAAACCCACAACCTTGGCACATAGGGACAACACTCTAACCAACTGAGCTAGATGGATGGTGTTGTTATGAATTCTAGGTATTTGGAAGTGCATATATAAGCTGTTGTATAGAAAAAAAAATAAACTTAAAATCTAGTTTTGAGTTACTAAAAAAGATTCCAGTTTGAATATTTAATAGCATCTGGATTATAATTCTGTAGTCATGATTTGTGTTTATTAGTTGTGTAAAAGCACTTTCAGATAATTCTCCTGATTGAGTTACACTTCTGCATACTTCTTGTAATAAAATGATGAGGCTTTGACCAGCTTTGTTAGTGGTTAGGTTAATAGAAATTTATTCAAAGCAGGGCTGCTACCGTGTGAGCAGATTAGGAACAACACGGCTCCTTTGAGCTGTTTAAAAAAGAACGTATGTCTACCTTTTCTCTGGCTGAGTTCTGCACTTTAACCAGAATACTCACGGATATAATCTGGAGCAGGGACTAGGGTAGAGAAAGATTGGAGCTGAGTAAACCAATTAAGAGGCTTTTAAAATAGTTCAGACAGAGCAAGGTAAAACCTAAACCAGAACTTGGAGAGTGGAAATTGTGTTGAGGATGAATTTGAGACTAATGAAACATTCAGGATGAAGGAAAGATTTGGGGCAGAAGTAGATGTCTGGAGGGTACGGAGAAGAGAAAAATCGATGATTCTGAGATTTTAAGCTTTGGAGAATGGATAGGAGGTGATGTCATAATGATGAGAGCTAGAACCTACAGTAGGTGGAGGAGTTAGGGTGAGGAGTTTTGAAAACGATAAAGGCTTTGGGACTCCCAGGGCACGTGTGTTGAGAAGGTATCCGAGAAAGGTGAGACCTGTGACTCAGAGTTGGAAATCATACTCATGGAAACTAGCAGAGGCCCTAGAAGTGAGAGATCTCTCAAGTAAAGAGTGAGAACCGGAGGGGCACTGCCGGTAGTGAAGATCTGTCCTCAGCAGGATGTGTGATTAGGCCGATCCTAAACATCCTGTAGAAAGTCAGGGTGTGGTGGTAAGGAAGACAGTAGAGGCTGAGGTGAGGAAGGTGGAGAACCAAAGAAATGATGCCAGGTGTGCTGGAGAAAAGGAGAGAGAGGCTGTGGCTTAAGAAGGAAGTGGGGTTCAAAATAGGGCTTTTAAGAAATTGTTACTGAAGGATGAAGATGTTAGCACATTTATACATGTGGGAGTATTAAAGAAAAATACCGAAGTTAGAGTAGAAGGATAACCTTGGGTCATGGCCCCACAGTGGGTTGGTGGGATGTGATTCTTGCAGCCCATGGGGGTAAAGGGGGGGATATATTTTCTTCTGAGATCTGAGGAGACGGTAAGGAGGTGCTGATACGTTTGATTCTGCAAGTGGCTGGGAATCGCTAACCAATAAATGATAGCCTCTTTTTCCTTTCCCTTCTGTCAAAATCATCTGCTGACAATTTAGTTAGTGTAATAAATGTTTTAAATAGGGGACGTGAGAGAAACCCTAGAAATGGTAAGTCATAGAATTGTGCGGCAATATTGGGGGCCTTGAACTTTGGAGATCCGGGGAAATGTGAGCACATCGAAGAATCTGGGGCTAAGCATGGGGAGAAGGGCGCCGAGTTGGAGGAAAGAGCTGTGGGAATGAGCGGGAGAGGGTATGAAGGCCGACTGGGTTCCCCGGCCATTCTGTCCGGAGCGGCCTCTACTGAAACCAGTGCCAGCACCTGGCAGCCAGGCCACTGGGGACACCTCCCCGAGTCTAAATGTAACCCGCACCACTAATGCCCTGTTATCAGACCTAACAAAGCAAATAAAGGAAGTTCTGTCAAAGCAGGGAACTATCATTATAGAAAATGACTAATACAACATTCTGCACTATCTGAAACAATATCTTTATGTAACCTTTTGAAGATTTATGAACAAACTACACTGATTACCGTATTGTTAGTTCATTCTGTGACCAGTGTTCTCAAAAATACCTGTCCACTCAATCCTTAATTGCTAGACGTGAGGGGCTGGCAAAAATATCCAGTTGGTCTGGTGTTCGTGCTTGCCATCGGGAGATTTGCAATGAGAAGGATTAAAATAGTACTGGTGTTCAATTGTCATTTCATCTACTTAGAGTGCTTTTTCACCACTTTGAACATATTGCATATTCCTTAAGTTTCTTTCTTACAACCGGGAAGTCTTCCAGATAAGAAATGTGAGTTTAAAGCTTAAAATAATCTCTCCTTTTGGATATAGTGCCTCTTTGTACTTTTTTTTTTTTAATAAAAAAATTTGTTCAGATTATTACAAATGTGTTCCTCTTCCCCCACCCCCTCAAATGCTCCCCTCCACCAGGTTCCTACCCCCCATTGTCCTCATCCATAGGTGCACAGTTTATATTCAGTCTCTTCCCGCCCCACCCCACTCCCCTTTTCCCTGAGAATCGTCAGTCCACTCCCCTTCCATGCCTCTGATTCTATTATATTCACCAGTTAATATTGTTCATCAGATTTTTTAATTCCCTTGGTTTTTAGTTTCACTTGTTGATAGTTACGTATTTGTTGTTCATAATTTTTATCTTTATATTCTTCCTCTTCCTAAAGAACCCCCTTCAGCAATTCATATAATTTTGGCTTAGCGGTGATGAACTCCTTTAGCTTTTTTTTTAATTTGTGAAGCTCTTTATCTGGCCTTCGATTCTGAGTGATAGCTTTGCTGGGTAGAGTATTTTTGGCTGTAGGTTCTTGCTAGTCATCACCTTGAATATTTCTTGCCATTCCCGCCTGGCCCGCATGGTTTCTGTTGAGAAATCAGCTGACAGTCGTATGGGTGCTCCTTTATAGGTAACTACCTGCTTTTGTCTTGCTGCTTTTAATATTCTCTCTTTGTCTTTTGCTCTTGGAATTTTAATTATGATGTGTCTTGGTGTGGTCCTGTTTGGATTCCTTTTGTTTGGGGTTCTGTGTGCTTCCTGGACTTGTAAATCTATTTCTTTTACCAGGTGGGGGAAGTTTTCTGTCACTATTTTTTTCAGTATCCTTTCAGTATCTTGTTCTCTCTCTTCTTCTGGGGCCCCCATAATTCTGATGTTGGTTTGCTTGAAATTGTCCCAGAGGTTTCTTACACTATCTTCAACTTTCTGGATTCTCTTATCTTCTTGTTTCTGCGGTGGAGTGTCCTCTGGCTCTTTATGTTCCAAATCTTTGTCTTGATTCTTGCGATCTTCCATTCTGTTTTTAGGACTCTGTATAATATTTTTTATTTCAGACATTGTTTTCTTTATTTCTAGTTGATCCTTTCTTATTTCTAGTTGATCTCTTTTCATATCATCATAGGTCTCGTTCATTTTATCAGCCTTTTCTAGGAAATTCTTGAAAAACCTTATAACTGTAGTTTTGAACTCAATGTCTATTCTTTTACTTTCATCCATCTCCTTCCTTTGTGTCCTGCCTTTTCTCTGCATTTTAGCTGTTTCCCTGATTTGATGGAATAGTTTTGTGTGCTAGGTGTTCTTGTAGAGCCCAGTAGTACAGCCTTCCCAGTTACCTGAGGTGGACAGTTTTGTTGTAGCCCTTTGTGGGCTGTGTGTGCAGTCTTGTTTTTAAGCCTTGCTTGTTGGTATCACTGAGAAGCATTGATCTCCAAGCCAATTGGCTGTGAGGATCAGCAGTGTCTCAGCTAGGAGGACTTCTGTACTCGCTTGGATGGGGTGGAGTCTCGGGGTGGTGCAAACAATCTTTGGTTCCCTGTCATTCTTGCCTTAGGAAAGTCCTATTCACGGTGAGTCCCGCAAGATTGGTTGCAGATGCACGCCCCTCTTTGGTATAGGCGCAGACAAGCTTTGGATTTCTGTCCATCCCTCCTCAGGAAAATCCTATTCGCAGCGAACGAGAAAGCCAGCCTCCGGGAGGGCTTTGTGTTCTGCTTGGATAGGGCAGAGTCTCGAGGTGGTGCAGACAAGCTCTGGTCTCTCGTCAGCCCTTCCTGAGTCCCGCAGTAATGGCCACTGGCTTCACACAGCTCCAAGAGATCTCTGCCCGCTGCCTGACAATCTGGCCTCTCCCTGACCGGGGCCGTCTATCAGAGCAATAAGGTGGTTCTGGCCGAAACCGGTGTGGCTCAGTGGATAGAGCGTCGGTCTGCCGACTGAAGGGTCCCGGGTTCGATTCCGGTCAAGGGCATGTACCTTGGTTTCGGGCACATCCCCAGTGGGGGGTGTGCAAGAGGCAGCTGGGATGTTTCTAGCTCTCTATCCCTCTCTTTCTCTCTGTAAAAAAATCAATAAAATATATTTAAAAAAAAAAAAAAATAAGGTGGTTCTGTTTTCCTCCCCAACAAGAAAGCCCGTCGCGCTTCTGCTGTCTGCCCTCGCTGCTTGCCGCGAGCAAGCCAGCAACAAACTCTGTGGCCGCCTTTTCGCGCTCACAGTTCTCCACACCTTCACAGTACCTGAGGCTTAGTGTGCCTTCTCTCTCCTTCCCAGATGGTAGAGCCTCCTCTCAATCAGCTGTTCGGGGCTTCAGGGCAATGTTTCCCCTGTTTTCCAGTTCTAAATTCAAAATTGTTGTGGTAGGCTGCATTCGGGTGTCTACCCTATGTCGCCATCTTGGTTTCTCCCCTCTTTGGACTTTCTAAATTTCCAAAACTTCGTTAAATAATTAGTAAGGCTATTCTATGTAGTGTTTTCATGTGGACACATGGAATCAAAGTTTTCTAACATTTAACTCTATTTATGTACTAGAGGTCCGGTGCACGAAAATCATGCACTCGGGGCAGAGGGTCCCTCAGCCCAGCCTGTGCCCTCTTGCAGTCCGGGAGCCCCTGGGGAATGTCCAACTGACGGCTTAGTCCCGTGGGGAACAGGACTAAGCCGTCAGTCAGACATCCCTAGGGCTGCTGCAGAGATGGGAGAGGCTCCTGCCACCTCCGCTGCCCTGGCCAGTGTGAGCCCAGCTACTGGCTGAGTGGCACTCCCCCTGAGGGAGCACACTGACCACCAGGGGGCAGCTTCTGCATTGAGCGTCTGCCCCCTGCTGGTCAGTGTGCGTCATAGCAACTGGTTGTTCTGCCGTTTGGTCAATTTGCATATTAGCCCTTTATTATATAGGATATTTTTTATTTTTTGTAAACTATATTTTGACATTTCGTACAAGGACCCCTTACATGAGGAGCCTGTGTTCCCCTGTCTTCTAACAGAGCATTCCTATCCAGAGGGCTGGATTCAGCGGCGTTCTATCTTTGAGAAGAGAATGTTTCCATCAACAAAAATGTGTGCTTATTTTTAATGGGAAAATATCCTCAAGTGAAAATTAACAAAATAAAACCAAAAAACGCAGGGACTTTCTTTCTATTATTTCTGCAGCTATTTCTTTCCGTCTCGTCTCTGACTTCTCTGGGGAGGCTCCTGAGAGGTGCTGCTGGACTTGGCCTGTGTTTTCAGTTTTTTCTTAGTTTCCATCTTTTCCTCATTGTTCTGCATTGGGGAGTTCACTCTGACTTAATTTTTCCTATTAGCAGTTTCGGTTTTCTTCTGTCACTTAGTGTGATGTTTGATTTTCAAACAATGTGACAGGATTTTTAATTGCCGGAACTTCTTCTTCTGGGTTTGCTCCACTTTCTCCCTCTTCCTGGCCTGTTCCTTTGAGTGTAACGGTCTCTCGCGGACCTCTGAGCATGCTCATAAAAAGAAGTTGTAAGGTTCTGTTCTCAGCACCATCTGCTTCCCCCTCGTTTAGCCTTTTCGGCTCTGCATACCGTCACTGATACTTTCTCCAAATGTCTGGTGGTCTGGGGTAGTTGGCTTGTATTTGTAAGCGAGGGGCTCATGGAGAATGTCTGTGACGAGGATTTCCTCTGCCGCTGGCAGGCGGCCCTCTGAAGTGGGGGCGAGAGTGGGACTGGGCGGTGAGCGGTCCTCGGGCAGGCTTCCCCTTTACGTTTGTAGGCAAGAGCAGGTGAGCAGGCTGGAGCCCCCAGAATAGCTAAATTAAGAACTTACCGACATAGCCGAAACTGGTTTGGCTCAGTAGATAGAGCGTCGGTCTGTGGACTCAGGGGTCCCGGGTTCGATTCCGGTCAAGGGCATGTACCTTGGTTGCGGGCACATCCCTGGTAGGGAATGTGCAGGCTGGTCGATGTTTCTCTCTCAGCGATGTTTCTGGCATTCTATCCCTCTCCCTTCCTCTCTGTGAAAAATCAATAAAATATTTTTTTTTAAGAAGAAGAACTTACCGACATAGAACACATTAATATTAATATGAATGCAGTGCTTTAAGTGGGCAGGACAGAAGGGGAGTCAGTGGTACTTCTGGAGTGTTAGGAAGGGCTAGTTTGGTTGCCATAAATTATGGAACACTGCAGGCATCCAGTGCAGAGCAGGCCTATGCAAAAAGAATATTTGCTCCCCAAATGCCAAGAGTTTCCTGTTTGAGAAACACTGCTTCAGTGTGTTCACTCCTGCACCCGCCTCCTTTGGTTCTGCTGTGAAGAACCAGATTTGCCTCGGCCTCTCCCCCTGCAGGGCAAACAGCCAGTATCTCTCCGGAAAGAACTTGGTGGTGGTCCGGCCAGAAAGGGGGAGCCCTTGCGAATGGGGTTCCCTAGTGGCCCTGCCCCTCCTCTGGCCTGTCCTTCCCCTTCGTGGATGCCACGCTTGGAGCCTCCCTGGGAACGCTTTGGAAAACACAGCCCGCGGTTTGACTCAGGGTGTGAAATGGTGGCCGCGCTTTCAAGAACCTCGGTAGGAGGGGCTGAGTTTGGTTATTTCTTTTGGGGCGCCTCCCACCCGTGTCTCCCTTCTTTCCCTCTCCTCACCCTGCCTGCCACCTCCATCAAAGGAAGAGTTAGCACTTGACTCCTTCCCTGTCCTCCTCCGTGTGAATAATGCAGTAGGAAGCGTTGTTCTGGGAATTCCCCGTGTGTTATTTAACAGCAACAGCCCTGTGAGACAGACAGACACCACTGTCGTCCTCTGAGCAGGTGGAGGACACTGCCTGGGGGGGAAGCCATCCGCCCGGGTTTTCAGGACTGAAGTGGCCAGTCCGGGTCCTTGACCGCCTGCTGTGCCGCGTCTTCTAACTGTGACTCCTTCCCCGGGTCCCTGTCATTGTGCTTCACGCATGTTCACACGCTGTGCTCTGTTCTGCCAGGTTGAATTTGGGGGGAAAGAGAGGATCCCTGTATTCAATAATGTGGACTAAGTTAACAGAGCACTCAAAATGTTCCTTTTCTCCTTTGATTCAGTAGAACCAAATTAGAATTTCAAGATATGAGAGCTAAGGTTTTGACAGCAATAATCATATGACAGGAAAATGGTGTCTGGTTGACATAACTAACGGTTTACGGGAAGAACTCAGCTGTCACAGTCCAGTCAGTTGTGGGAAATAGTTGTGTCAAAATGTAACCTCACAGAAACCTGAGTTGATCCACATTTCAGTCAGTTCTTTTTTTCTATATCACTCCTTGGAAATGTATTTTTTAGAAGAATTTTGCTGCTCTACTGCAAGTACATTAGAAGTAATCTAACTTTTAGGGACCTCCTTTGAAGTTAGACTTAAATCTTTCCAAATGCATACAGAATGAGATTTTGTTTATCACATCCTAGATTCTGTAAATTGTGCAGCATGGTCCTAGGGAAAATAATTATTTTATCTGTAAAATTCTTGAAGAAATGATTTTTAACATCTTATGAAAACTTAATTTACCTGCCATTTTCAATAGGGAATTGAAATTCAATTTGTTGAATTGACGTGAATATGCCGCCAAATGTGCTTACAAAAGGATTTTTAATATTAAAATAAGCTATAGTTCTAAGTTATTAAGACTAGTTTATTTAATTCTAAAACTTGGTAGAAATGCTTATGTAAAACAATTCTAGAAAGCTTTTAGAACAGAATATAGGTGGGTAAATACCGTGCGTTTTATTAAATTTGCTTTACATTCTGAACTATATTGTAGAAAGTTAGAGATAGATTTATATTTAAGAAGTATTTTGCCATTTTAGTAGGCTAACCATTGAAAGAGATGCCACTTCTTTATGGCTTGTACAATTTGTGAGAAATTGATAGCTTTAAGATTACTGCTTTCTAATTACCACATTTTGCTGATTCCAAGTGTTATAGAGACATTTTATTTCATAAATAACATTTAACTTAAAAATGAGTCTTAATTTTGGTAACAGGACAATGTTGTGCTTTTGTAACTGAAACTGTGATTTCGAGAACTCAGGATGTACCAGACTGTGGTCTAGTTGCCGGGAATATAGGTTTAAACAAGACAGACATGATTTCTGTGCTCAGAGTTAGTTTAGAAAGGAAATTATACATTAAACAAATACCAAAAATATTACACGTTTGTCAGAGTTATGAAGTGTAGAATGCTATGAAAATATGTATTAGGAGACTTGATCTCCTACTTGGGGAAGGCAGGGACATGGGTATTCTGCTCCTGAAGGGTGCCAATGAATTGGATACATAAAGGTGGCTTCCTTCTGTTCTTAATGGGGTAAATGTTCCGTTAGAACGCAGTGTGAGTTCTGTTTGACATGTTAGAAGCATTGAGATGATTGTGGGTGTTTGTTTTTCCTATAGTGTGAACATATATTAAAATATATTATGTACTTTTAAAATGTTGAATCATCTCTATATTACTAGGATAAACTATAGGTGACCCTTTTTAAAATATATTTTATTGATTTTTTACAGAGAAGAAGAGAGAGGGATAGAGAGTTAGAAACATCGATGAGAGAGAATCATCAATTAGCTGCCTCTTGCACACCCCCTACTGGGGACGTGCCCGCAACCAAGGTACATACCCTTGACCTGATTCGAACCCGGGACCTTTCAGTCCGCAGGCAGATGCTCTATCCACTGAGCCAAACCGGTTTCGGCCTAGTTGACTCTTAATTGTTATTTTTTAAAGATACTGTTATGTTTAATTTGCCAATATGTTTAAGATATTTGCACATATGCTCATCAGTGAGTTTAGCTTATAATTTTCTTTGAGTTTTGAAATCCATATAGAAGTTGGAAAGATTTCGATCTTTTCTGTTTTATTTTAAAAACAAGAATTACCTCTTTCTTCAAGGTTTTATAGACTATATTCTTAAATCTATCTAGGGCTAATGTCTTTATAAAAGGTTATCTTTGAAAACGTTTGCAATTTCTTCTATTTTGAACTATTTTCATTTTTATCTCTTTCTCCTAATCTTCAATAATTAACATTTTCCGAGAAAATCTCTACCTGACTAAATTTTAAATAAAGTTCTTTGTGTTCTCTTTTTAATCTTTATGCCTGCAATTATTTTCTCATTGCATTTCTAATGTTATGTCTGTCTTCTCTTATCGTAATCAGACTAGCCAAGTATTTGTCTACTTTTGCTGGTCTTTTGAAAAAGCCAGCTTATTGACCAAATCTATGGTTCTTTACTTTTGATTTGATTTCTTCTTTCCCTATTATTCTTTTTTTTTCTATTTCTGATTTTCCCATTACCTTATAAATTTTAGTCTTTCATGATCCACAGTGGTTTTCTTATACTTTCTCATTGCCCTTTTTTAATGGGAGAATTCTTCAGTTGATCTTCCCACACATTATAACTTAATCTTTTTCTTTATCCATTTTGCTTTCTTTTCTCTCCCCAACACATTCCCAAGTAATTCTATCTCTTTGGCAGATGATGCTTCTATCCATCGAATTAGTTGAGTTGCATTCATGATGCTCATTTTCGTAAATGTTTTGTGATTCTTGATTTGTTCATATTTGTAATTAAAGGGAGTAGATTAAACATTAATTTTTCTACAGCTCAAATAGGAATCCCACTTATATGTCACTGAATCTAGCTTCTGATTAAAGGGCCTGCCCTCGTGATTATGCAGGAGGAGTGGAACTTGCAAAAATCTGACCTTCTGAGCTTTGGGACTTTTCCTTTCTTCCTGGAATCTCCGAGTACATTGGGACGCTTCCCTGTTCCTCTGGCTCCCGCCCAGTGTTGCAAGGTCCCCACTACAGAGAGCTTCTAACTCATACATTAAGCTTTTACACACTCTAGAGTTGCCTTGTGGTTATCCATGTCTGAGTAATTATACATTAGGTTAAAGTTTCAATGTTTTATAAGGTTAATTATCACTCATATATATTTTCTCATTATTTTGTCATGTGTTCAGGATACTTTAAAGTAAGAACAATTGTATTTTTTTAATTGTTTGTTTAATTAGACAACTAATTTATGACGTCAGGCCAGTCGGTTGACTTGTTAGGGGAAACCATTCCTCCGTGCTGTCACATCTCACCTCAGAAAAGAGGGGCAGGGAGTCTGCCAGGTGTCAGACACTGTCCATTTTATTCACAGCCGAGTGTATAACAAAGTGTTAGGACAGGTCCTTGCATGGCAGAGAAGTTGTGTTAATGTTGTGACACCCTGGTTTAACCGGAGCCCAGGGCAACTTGTTCTACACCTACCCATCACCTCACCTAGCCCCCCGCCCCCAATTTCCATCTGCCTTTCCCACCACTCACCCTGAGATGCCCCCAATAGGTCCCATTTAGCCACGTACAAAGGGGACGATCCGGAAGACACGGAGTCCCCTCACCCCAACTTTCACCTTTGGGATTAAGTAGCCTGGAGCAGGGAAAGTGAACCGTGATAAAAACCAAATGAGGACTTCTATTTTATTTTTAAAATATATTTTTATTGATTTCAGAGAGAGGAAGGGAGATGGAGAGATTGAAACATCAATGATGAGAGAGAATCGTTGATTGGCCACCTCCTGCATGACCCCATTGGGGATTGAACCTGCAACCCAGGCATATGTCCATGACCGAAATCGAACCCGGGACCCTCCAGTCCACAGGCCGACGCTCTATCCACTGAGCCAAACCGGTTTCGGCTGGCTGCTGGTATTGCTGCTGAGAGCTGTCACGTGGTGCTTTGGCCAGGGTGGTGCCTGCCGATAGTGCAGGTCCTCTCTGTTTGCAGACCCGCAGGTTGTCAGAGAGGCCCTCCCTCGCGCGGGGTGCTGGTGCTTCAGAGGCCTAGCGGGGAGGAGCACGTTCTTAGGAACGGGAGCCCGGCTGGGTGGCACCCGAGCTTTCCCCTGGACCGGCCGTGAGCTGGTTTCCATCGGCCTCTGCACCGAACCCTAAATCGTTGACTATGTCTCCACTTGCCAGTCTTTGGGGGCCTGAGTCCCACAGGGACATGAGGTCTTCCAGTTTTCATCAAAAGGTACAGGGTTTGCTTCTTCCCAAAAACGCACAGCCGTACAAACACCTGGCTGCGCCGACCTTCCCCAGCAGCCCGTCCCCCGAACAGCCGCTGCTGCCGGTTGCCAGGGCCTCCCCACCCCGGGCAGAACGTCCTGGGTTTACGGCAGCGGTTTCCAACCTCGCTCATCTGACGGCACTCATAAACTAACGACTAATGTTCTGCAGCTCATCAAAAGACACATTTTTGGCCTATCTGACCAAAAAAAAAAAAAAAAGTATGGTTTTAACTCATTCACACCGATGGCTGTTGTTTTGTTGGCTGTTGTTTTTTTATTTGGCAATCTGCGTGAGAGGAGGTCACTGCCCCTGACTCAGCAGTCAGGTGTCGCGTGTTGTAAAAATCCCGTGGCACACTGTTGCCCCGTAGTGTGCGCTCAGCTTTCCCGGAGCCCCTTAGCCACTTCCCTATGGGGGAAACCAAGCCAGACAGCATGGCTGTGTGGGCAGGGCTAGTGTTCTAACAGAAAACTAATGGATAACGTCTAAGTGGGTAAATTAAAAAGTAGCAATGTGAGCATTTACCCAGAAACATGGGTGTGATTAAAAGAAACTTAAAATCAAAGTCATTACTTTTGGAGAGGGGCAGACAGTATGGAACAGAGCACTGAAATACTTCATTATAAGCCACTTAGTGACACAACGTGACTTTTAATGCTTATGTTTTATTTTAATAAAAGTAGCGTATATTACAGCCAGACAACTACAATATTAGGTTTATTCTAATTCTTCAAAATTATGAAGAGAAGATAAAATTAGTGAAATTAAACTGGAGAAAATGAAGAGTGATACTGAATGAAGTGTGTGTGTGTGTGTGTGTGTGTGTGTGTGTGTGTCTAGCTTCACTCTCCTACATGTGCGTGTTCAGTTATCCCAGTACCGTTTGTTGCAAAGATGATTCTTTCCTTCATCAGATTGTCTTGTCTCCCTTGTTGAAAATCAATTGACTATGAATGTATGGATTCCTAGTTATATCTTTATGCCTTTCTTTCTTGAGTACTGTTGCTCTTAGAGAGATGTGAAATTAAGTATGGCTCTCCCGGCTTTGTTCTTTTTGAAGCTTGTTTGGCAGTTCTGTGCCCCCTGCATTTCTCATATGGATTTTAGAATCAACATCAATTTCTGCAAAAACAAACACACAGGCATCTGAGATTTTGATAGGGATTACATTAAATCTGTAGATCAGTTTGTGTATATTGCCATTGTCATCCTAACAGTTTGTGAGTTTTGGGATATCTTTCTATTATTTGTCTTCTTTAAATGATATTTTACAGTTCCAGTATACAAATCTTGCACTTTTTTTGTTACATTATTAATTGCTTTATTTTTGATACTGTTGTAAAAGGAATGATTTTCTTACTTTCATTTTCAGGTTGTTCAATGCTAGTGTATAGAAACACAATTGACTTTTTTATTTTGATCTTGTATCCTATAACCTTGTTGAACTCATTTATACTAATGTATTTGTATATTCCTTAATATCTTAAATATATTAAGATCATGTAAAAAAAAAAAAAGGTAGTTTTACTTCTTCCCATAGCCCTAGCTGGTTTTGCTCAGAGGATCTCAGGTTCAAATCTGGTCAAGGACACTGCAGGAGGCAACCAATCAATGTGACTCTCTCACATTGATGTTTCTCTCTCTGTGCCTCCCTCCCTCCCTTCTACTCTAAGACAATGGAAAAAATTTCCCCGGGTAAGAGTTAACATTTAAAAAAAAAAAAAAAAACTTTTCATAAGCCCAGAATCAGATGGCTTCACTGGTGAATTTTATCAAATATTAAAGAATTAAAACCAATTCTTCACAAACTCTCCCCAAAAAAGGAGAGGAGGAAACACTTCCCAACTGTTCTGAGAGATACCAAATCCAGACAAAGACATCACAGAAAATGACAGTCTATATCCTTTATAAATGAAGATGTAAAAATCTTTAATAAAAAAACTAGCAAACTGGATCTAGCAACACTGAAAAGGATTTTATACAATGACTAGTACAATTTATCCCAGGAATGCCAGGGTGGTTCATCAACATATGAGAAAGTCGTTCAGTACAGTAATACACTGTACTATTGATAGGAAAAAAAACAAAAAGCCACCTGAGATCCCCTGACCACTGAGCAAAACCAGCGAGGGCTGTGGGAAGGAGTAAGTAAAACCATCATTTTTTGACATGACCTTACATGTTTAAAATCTTAAGGGATATACAGATACATTTATTGAGGTGACACTGGTTAATGGCATGTGTTTAAGTGTACAGTCCTATAGTACGTCATCTCTGCTCTGCGCTGTGTGCTCACCAAGGCTTTTTTTTAACGCATCGTTTCTATCTCAGCAGAAATGCAGCAAGTGTTGGATAACCTTACGGAGCTGCCCTCATCCACGGGCGCGGAAGAGATAGACCTGATTTTCCTCAAGGGGATCATGGAGAATCCAATCGTAAAATCACTTGCTAAGGTATATTGGTTTATTCATAAGATTACTAAATTGTGGGGTTTTTTTAAAAAAGTATTTTTACAGAAGTCTTTTCAGATATTCCTGTGTTAGAACTTAGGCTTAGTTAGCAAATAATACCACATAATGAAATCTCAGTATACATCAAAATTTGTGACAACACATTTAAAATTTTAGGGAAATCGTAACTGAACCGTCATGTTATGGTGTCGTGGGCCCCATGAAAAAGATCCTGGCTCTGTCTTCATCTTAACAATAGCAAAATGCTGACTTCCTATTTTATTTTCTTTTTTAAATCGAATTTATTGGGATAATATTGGGTAATAAAATTATACAGATTTCAGGGGCTGGTTTTCTTTCTTTTTTTTTTTTTTTTTCATTAGACCATGCACCTATTTTTGACTTCTTATATCTAGTGCTTTTTGAAATCTTATTTTCTCTTGGATAACTCTGGAATTTTAAGTCTATTTCCATATCAGCTCTGTAATAATCTCTTTAACTCATCCATCTCTTATAGCTACTTTTGGCCCAGTTTTTTTCTCTTATACTCTTTCCCTGGAATAATTTTTACGTACGTCATTAAAGCTCAGCGCATTACTGCCTCACAGCCCCGCCCTCCGTTCTGCCCGTTCACCGGTAGTTCTTGCTCTCCGATCTCTCTCTCACAGAGCCGTTTGTCATTCCCAGAATATTGATTTCACCCTCCCCTTTGATCATTTTTTAGCCACTTGTTTTTTCCTGACACTTCTGAAAAACCATACCTTTTACAAAGCTTTCCATTGGTCAGAGCTCATTAATGATGCAGATTCTTTATTTTATTCATAAACGTAATCTTTCTGAGATCACATGTTATAAAGGTTTTGGCCCCTAGGTAGCCACCTGCAGATTGCCCAACTGGAAGTTTTATATATATTCTAGAGGCCCGGCGCCTACATTAATCTTATCGTACATTAATGTCATCTTTTTTCTATTATCATTAATAGAGAATAGTATTTGTCACTTTAGATATAGCCCACAATTCTTGTTTAAAGGGGTTTTTTGTTTGTTGGTTTGTTTGCGAGCATGGTTGGACTGTGCTTGGGTGAAATATTTGGAAGTTCTGGAAGAGCATTTTCTTCTCTGCAGTTTATTTTTCTAAGGTGCAGTGGTGAGTAAGGTTCTCAGAACTGGCCATGCAAGAAGGCTGGGCCAGTCATTGTGTGTTCTTCCAAGCACTTGCCGCAGGTGACATACATTCTTATTGAATTACGCTAGCTTTCTAGTAGTGCTTTTTCTTAAAGGAAACAAGACCCATTTATTCAAATGCATGGGATTCATCTGTCAGAGTTTCCTTTGTCCTTGGTTTGATTAGGAAAATTCCAGTTGGTACTCTTGTCTCTTGAAATCTACTAAATAAATTCTGACTTTAAATTTCTTTCACAAAATCTTAGAGCTAAAAAGCTATATACTATTTTTGAAATCCAGTTGCCATTGTAACAACAAGGTGATGTTAGCTTGGCTGGCTGTGTGGTGAAAAAGTCAAGTACGTTGTGTAGGTAAGAGCTCGAGCCTAGGTGTTATGCCACCAGACTCTGCCACTTACCAGCCTTGTAAACTTAAACCAATCACCTTCCCTCTTTGCATCAGTGTCTGTGTCTGTAAGGAGGGAGATAATAACATACCTAGTTTTGCTGGACACACATCCGCTCTCTCACACTATACTCAGAATGTAGTTCCTCACACACACACAGGCACAAGCCCTCCATAAATGTTAACTTTTTTCTTTTTATCTTAAGCTTTCTTATACTATCATAAGAGAGAGCATTGCAAGGTTAATGATGCTAAATCAGATATTTATTAAAGTAAGTATCTGTATTAAAACAGTAATTCTTGCTTTTTTTTTAAGTTAAATAATAACGTTACTTTAGTTTTTTTCCAATGTTGATATTTATTCCATGATATGTATTGAATGTCATCATTATCCTATTCCTACCAGACTTTTAAAATATTACACACTTGTCTATTCTCATTCTCTGTGGCATTTCTAGTCTTACTAATTTTTTCTTATCTAAAACTAATAGAAACTTTTCCTTCTATTTAAATTACATTTGATCTTTTGACATTTTTTCTGTGTTTAAAAGCAGTTATAATTTCTTCTTTTTCCGTTTATTTCATGTGATTTAAAGTTTCTTGAGGTGTTTCTTTAAAATGTTGCTTAAGATATAGCCCCCATTCCACTTAAAAACTTGCTTTACTTTGTGAATCACCTAGGAAAAAATACATTTAAGTGAAAAATTGCATTTTAAAAATTAAAATGTGAAAAAAAATTACAATGTGTATTTGGACTCTGAAGGATTCTTTCTATGATAGAAATAACATTTAAGTTTTATAGGTATCAAATAAAGTGTAATTGATAGTTGCCACCTAAAAATTGGATTTTCCTTCAGCATTTACAGAAATGAATCTTAAAATATTATGGGTAAGACTTGACATCTTACGTGGTTTCATTTATAAACTAAATCTTAATAATTATGTTTTGCTATCTATTTAGTTTTGCTGCTGCTGTTATTATTGATTTCAGAGAGAGGAAGGGAGAAGGGGAGAAAGATAGAAACATCAATGATAGGAGAGAATCTTTAATCAACTGCCTCCTGCACATCCCGTTCTGGCGATTGAGCCTGCGACCGGGGCATGTTCCCCAACTGGAAATGGAACCATGACCTCCTGGTTCATAGGCCGACGCTCAGCCACACACATCGTTGTGTGTGTGTTTTTTCCCCCATAGTTTAATTATAAAAATGAGTTTTTCATGGCCTAGGATAGGAATAGAGGCCAACATTTATTATACTGCATGAAAACATTTACTTAAAAAACTTATATATTGCCTCTGATTGAAATACTAAATTTGGCTTCCGTGAATCACACTTCTAAGTCACATCTTTTAAAACTTTATGAAAAGAAACAAATCAAGAGGAAAACCACAGGAGTCAAACAATATGTGTTATTACTTTTCCTATCCTGTCTTTTCAAAGGCTCATGAGAGGCTGGAAGATTCAAAACTGGAAGCTGTCAGTGACAATAACTTGGAATTAGTCAATGAAATCCTTGAAGATATCACCCCTCTAGTCAGTGTGGATGAGAATGCGGCAGAGCTGGCTGGGATACTCAAAGAGCCTCACTTCCAGGTAAGCTCCCCCGCTCTTCCCTCCAAGGCCCCTGTGTTCCCACAGCCTCCTTTCTTGTTGAGTTCCGGTTTGCGATGAGGTTTTAAATATTATTTAGGTCCGTATGTAAATTCCAACATAGATGTTTTAATCTGATATTCCGAGGATACACACATGTAACTAAAACACATTACATAAACATAAGAAGTCTGTCACAAAAAGACATCAGAAAGGATTTTTCTTTGTGTCATTAAAAAAAAAAAAAAAAGCCAAATCTGATTCACCATCAGACCATGTGCTAGAAACGTCTTTCTCCGTGATAGTGGCTTTTTCTTCCTCACTACCACTGTTTCCCAGACCTCCTTGTGACCAGTCATACATGTTTCAGTGTTGCTTCTAGGGTTGGGGTGTAGTTGATAGCCTTGGGACATCAGAGAGCAATGTAAGGATAAGGAAGTATCACATAACATACTTTTGATAGATACAAAAAATAAGTGCCATGTAAGCATTGGTCTATATCAATGAAGAGTTAACCATTTTAACAAAGAAAAACTAGTTTCAGGAGAGAGGGGGAGTGGAGGGGATTTCTTATAAATCTGTAATGAAGGCAGTGTGGTGTTGGGTTAGCATTAGGAGAATAGATTAATCGACAAGAATAGCAACCCCCAAAATATATCCGCACACACACGGCGACCTGTCTTATGATAGAGCGATTACATTTTAGAGGGAAAAGAATGGACTGTGTAATAAATGGGTGTGGGATAGAGAAATAAAGTGTCACTTGCTTTCCACTGAAGATCTTGGGGGCAGCACCCCTTGCTTTTTCCTCAAAGACTTTGTCTGATTCCAACAGTGTTAATTAAACATATGAAGACTTAGAGTGAGATGGTTCCTACATAAATCAGAATCTTGGGTACAAAATCATGGACACATCAGAGACACCCTCTATGCAGGGGCCAGTTGGTTAATGCCTTATAAACATATTAAGGTATTGGGACTTGATCCTTAGGACAGTGGAAAACCATGGGTGGGAATGAGAGGAGGCATTTAACAGGGAAAGATCTGATTATTAAGTACTAGATTATTAAGGAGCTAGATTGTTAAGTCCTGAGGCAAGAAATTGTGGTGGCAGTATAAAATGAGGATTTTCCAGTGTTAAGACACAAAATCAACAGGACTTGGTTACTGATTACATGTGACAGTTGCAGAAGAGAGATGTGGGGAGGTGATTAAGTGTAGAATTTATGACAGTTGGCATCACTTAGATTAGGAATCCTCTAGAAGAAACTGGACATGTGAATGTTGAGGCCATGTTAGGTCTGTGATACCTCTGGAGCATCTGGCTAGTGCTTTTTGGCAAGCTATCTATATTTTAAGTAAATACATAAAACTTAATAAGTATACATTTATATATAAAGTTTAATAAATACATAAAACTAGAAAGTAGCAAGCAAAAATATAGAAATTAAAGCATTCTTATGACCCAAATTACTATATTATCCTATAGTGCGCATTCCTCCATTTTTTTTTCTGTGCATAAATGTACTTTCTTTTCTTTACAAATTGAGATCATTTTTCACAAGGTTTTGTGTAATTCACCCTTTTTTCTTTTTTTTTCTTTTTTTAAAAATATACTTTATTGATTTTACACAGAGAGGAAATGAGAAGGATAGAGAGCTAGAAACATCGATGAGAGAGAAACATCGACCAGCTGCCTCTTGCACACCCCCTACCGGGGATGTGCCCGCAACCAATGTACATGCCCTTGACCGGAATCGAACCTGGGACCTTTCAGTCCGCAGACTGACACTCTACCACTGAGCCAAACCGGTTTCGGCTCACCCTTTTTTTCAATCATTGATTTACACTTTTCCATTTAAGTGGACCTCTGTCTCAGGTGCACATGCTATATTCAAATGTCTTTATTTGATGCCAAAATATTCTCTACAGCTGGTCTGCACATACAGGCTTCCAACCTCAGCCCCTGCGCAGCATCGGGTTGGACCATCTCTCCCTTGATTATGGTATTGACCTTTCGAAGAGGCCAGGTTATTATCCTGTAGCATGTCCAGCTTTCTGGATGTGTCTGGTCGCTTCCCTTCCGTGTTGTTTAGTTATCCCTCCTGTTTCCTGTAAACAGAAGTTCTGTCTAAAAGGTCGGTATTCAGGTTAATTATTTGGAATTCGAGTTCATTGTAAATGATATGATGCAACATGAATTAAATTGTATCAGGAATGTGTGGCGGTGGCTGGCCCACCACGATTGACGCTGAGTGTGGTCCCTGATTAAGGGCAACGACGGCCTAACCCGTCCTTTGGAAGCTTTTCCACGAGAGGTAATCTAGCATGTTGTTATTCTAGCATTATCCAAATGCCGCTTCCTTTCAACCATTTACCTACATTAATAATCCTTGCCTGAATCAATATTTTCATTAGAGGTTATACATGACATTTTTCAGATTCTCTCACTCTGCATTTATTAGCTAGTGTTCTTACATAAAAAAGGCTTTTCCTCATCAAGTAGGCTATTGAGCTACTCTGTAATGCATTTCCCGCCGAAATGTCAGTGAAACGCTTGATCCTTCCCTTTTCCCATTTTCAAAGTAAAGAATTATTTAAAATAGCATTGGTCTATATTAATGAAGAGGGTTTTCGGTCTTTTGTTTTTTAAATAGCACTGTGGAGTTATGGATTTTTCATTAATTCAATATGTTTCAGTTCTCTACAATGCTTAACTCTTTGATTTTCAAATTACCATAA
Source organism: Vespertilio murinus (assembly GCA_963924515.1). Taxonomy (NCBI): domain Eukaryota; kingdom Metazoa; phylum Chordata; class Mammalia; order Chiroptera; family Vespertilionidae; genus Vespertilio; species Vespertilio murinus. The sequence continues at coordinate 10,609,194 of OZ004712.1, read as the reverse complement.
TTGTGTTATGTTGTAGGCAGATTTTTAGTCTATTAATCTGAAGTAATGAAAGATCTGGAACAAAGGCATAACATTGGGAATTAACAATGTATAAATAGTGGTTGAAGTCACAGGAATGAATATTTCCTAGGAGGAGAGCACAGGAAAAACAAAGATCAGGTTAGAGATTTGAATGACTTCAGCATTTATAGGAATAATCCTCTTACACGGATCTGTGTCCTTTTCCTTTTTTATTTAACGTTTTATTTTTAGGTATGCTTGCATCTTGACTAAAGAAGGAAGAAGCACCTTGCCGGTGTGGCTTGAGCATCCACCGAAACACCAACAGGTCCCCGTCCCATTCTCGGTCGGGGCACATGCCTCGGTTGTGTGCTTGATTCTCCACGATGTGAAAGGGGCACCCTTTTCCTTTTTGAAAATTGTCTTTAGTCTCTTACACATATTTTTATGAAATAGCCAGAAATTACCAATAAAGCCTATATGTTAATTATCTATATTCTGAAACAGTTGACATTTGTTCCCTTCTTCATATTTTTTAAAAAAATAAGTTTTTATTGATTTCAGAGAGAGAAGGGGAAAGAGATAGAAGCATCAATGATGAGAGAATCATTGGTCAGCCGCTTCCTGCATAACTCCCTACTGGGGATTGAACTCACAACCTGGGCGTGTGCTCTGATGGGGCATTGAACAGTGGCCTCCTGGTCCCCGGGTCTGTGCTCAGAGCACCGAGGCATGCCGGCGGGCTCTGCTTTGTATTTTGATTTATTGTTTTTGAACTTGCATTTTAATATCTCAGAAAAATTTTTTTACCTTTGCTTTATGTTTTGAATCCTTACAGTCTCTCTTGGAAGCCCATGATATTGTGGCATCAAAGTGTTATGATTCACCTCCTTCAAGCCCGGAAATGAATAATTCTGTTAATCAGTTATTGCCAGTAGATGCCATTCGTATTCTTGGTATTCACAAAAGAGCTGGGGAGCCACTGGTGAGTAGATAAATTGTAGCTCAGTCCTGCTCTCATTTTCTTTGCTTTCCTAATTCGTATCATCGTGAAAACTTCAGTTGTATTTGTTTTATGTGGTTTTTGGCTTCTGTCTAAAATATACTCCTGATGCTGTTTCAACTTGACTTAGCATGCAAAATTAAACCAAGATAAAAATTAAACTGAAATAGAGGCCAGAAGTTTGCCAGTGGGTAGCAAATATTTCAGGAAATAAGTACTTTATTTTTTTTCCTGTGCCATTTGAAGAAATCAGCTCAGGTTGCTTGCTAATGAAGTAGCAAAACATGGAAGAAAGTTGTTATTTAAAAAGTGAAGAGATGGTAGGGAGGGTTCGATATCTAGTAACGTTTACAATTTACTACTTAAAATTATTATTTTGTGATCCTGACTTATAAAAACAGTGAAATGGGGGGAAAGAAAAGCCAGGAACAAGGCATATCTGTCTTTTCTTGTTCCTTTGAGGTAACCTTCATCCTGTGGAATGAAGGTCTCATGGAAGTCCTTGTTTGAGGGTGGTATATATTGTCACCATTGCACGTGGTTTAAGGAGATTAGACTCTCGACACAGGAATATATATATATATTCATGAGTATATTTAAGATTTATTTTTAAGTCTAAAATCAATGACAATTCCGTTCCTTATTTCCTTTAGGGTGTAACCTTTAGGGTTGAAAATAATGACCTGGTAATCGCCCGAATTCTTCATGGAGGCATGATAGATCGCCAAGGTCTGCTCCATGTGGGAGATATCATTAAGGAAGTCAATGGCCACGAGGTTGGAAATAACCCAAAGGAATTACAAGAATTACTGAAAAATATCAGTGGAAGTGTCACCCTAAAAATTTTACCAAGCTATAGAGATACCATTATTCCTCAACAGGTTAGTAATAAGATTCTTGGTGAACTCTAGATTACTTTTATCTTTAATCACACTGTTGGATATAACTAGCCACCAGTTGCTACTCTTTTGCTAAAGAGGGGGAAAACTGTCTTATTTAATTATTCTGAAATGCCTTATTTTGAGAATTTTTAAATTTTTAAACAACCTTATCTTACTATAAAGGAATTAGTAAAGAAATCTTTTTGTGAATACCACAAACTGCCGTTTCAGTAACATACAGCTAGGTTAGAAAAACCATAAAGCCTTTTAGTCATTAATCTAGCAAATATATTTTTAATATATTTTATTGATTTTTTTTATAGAGAGGAAGGGAGAGAAATAGTTAGAAACACCAAATGAGAGAGAAACATCGATCAACTGCCTCCTGCACACCTCCTACTGGGGATGTGCCTGCAACCAAGTTACATGCTTGACCAGAATTGAACCTGGGACCTATCAGTCCACAGGCTGACTATCCACTGAACCAAACCGGTTAGGGATAACAAATATTTTTTTATCTTGTTATGTTCCAGCCCCTGTGAGAGAACAATGTGGTCCCAACCGCCTATACCTTAATGTGCATGGGATGGGCTAGAAGAGCAATTTTCAACCCCTGTGCTGCAAGAATGTTTAAAACATGCAATCCCTGGCCCAGCTTTTAGGTAGTGCTTTCAGCGAGTACCAAAGGACATAGAGGAACACAGACTCAGGACCTCATAGGGCAGGGCTAACAGGAAGCCAAGGCTGTAGGCTCCACCCTGAAACTCCGCCCCATCCAAGCTGAACACAGAGGCTTTTGCAGTTTTCCATTTCTAGTCAAATAAGGCTGTCTCCAGGCATAGACACAGCTGAGCCTCGCAACCAATTGGCCTGGAGGTCAGTTCCTCCGAGCGATACCAACAACAATCAAGACTTAACTACAATAAGGCTGTACACACAGTCCACAAAGGGGTGCACCAAGAGTGTCCACCTCAGGTAACTGGGAGGCTGACCCACTGAACCATATAGGACACCTTAGCACAAAAAGCCACCCTACCAACTCAGGGAAGCAGTGAAAATGATGAGACAAGGAAACAGATCACAAACGAAAGAAATGGAGGACAAAAAGAGATTGGATATGGAGTTCAAAACCATGGTTATAAAGTTTTTCAAGAATTTCCTAGAAAAGGCTGATAAAATAAACGAGACCTATGAGGATATGAAAAGGGATCAACTAGAAATAAAAACGGATCAACTAGAAATAAAGAATACATTGTCTGAAATAAAAAAATATACAGAGTCCTAAAAACAGACTGGAAGATTGCAAGAATCAAGTCAAAGATTTGGAACATAAAGAGCCAGAGGACACTCCTCCACAGAAGCAAGAAGACAAGAGAATCCAGAAAATTGAAGATAATGTAAGAAACCCCTGGAACAGCTTCAAGTGGACCAACATCAGAATTATGAGGGTCCCAGAAAAGAGAGAGCAAGATACCGAAAACATACTGGAAGAAATAGTGACAGAAAACTCCCCCCACCTGGTGGAAGAATTAGACTTACATGTCCAGGAAGTTCACAAAACCCCAGCAAAAGGAATCCAAAGAAGACCACACCCAGACACATCATAATTAAAATTCCAAGAGCAAAAGACAGAATATTAAAAGCAGCAAGAGAAAAGCAGGTAGTTACCTATAAAGGGGCACCCATACAAATGTCAGCTGATATCTCAACAGAAACCATGCAGGCCAGACGGAAATGGCAAGAAATATTCAAGGTGATGAATAGCAAGAACCTACAGCCAAAAATACTCTACCCAGCAAAGCTATCACTCAGAATCGAAGGCCAGATAAAGAGCTTCACAAATAAAAAAAAGTTAAATGAGTTCATCACCATTAAACCCGAATTATTTGAGTTGCTGAAGGGGGTTCTTTAAGAAGAGGGAGAAGATAAAGATAAAAATTATGAACAACAAATACATAACTATCAACAAATCTAAAAACCAAGGGAATTAAAATAACCAGTGAACAATATTAACTGGTTAATATAATAGATTCAGAGGTATGGAAAGGGAGTGAACTGATGATCCTCGGGGGAAAGGGGAGTGAGGGGTGCAGAAAGAGACTAAACATAAACTGTTCACCTATGGGTGAGGACAATGGGGGGTAGGGAAAGGGCAGAGGGTGGGGTGGGAACTCGGTGAAGGGGAGCAATGGAGGGGGGAAAAATGAACATTTGTAATAATATGAACAATAAAGATTTATTTTTAAAAAATAAAAATGTTTTGGCCTGGCTGATGTAGCTCAGCGATTGAGCATCGACCCAGGAAGCAAGAGGCTCCTGATTTGATTCCTAGCCGGCCATGGTCCAATCTACAGGTGGGGGAGGGGGCGTCGAGTGCAGGAGGCAAGCTGATAGATGATGTTTCTCTTTTATTGATGTTTCTCTTCATCCTTCTCCCTCTAAAAAAATTAATTTAAAAATTTAAAATAAATAAAAGTGTATTTGAAAAAAAAAAGATTGGGTTCATTAATTTTTTTTCAGACAAATTTTAAAAGTTCAAAGTAAAACCATTTTAATATATTCCAAAATTGATAAATTAATAAATAAAAATTATTCTAAGAATTATTTACATTTGAAAGGAATAATTTTTGTTCCACAAATAATGACATTTTCTGAACAATTTGATGGGAGTAGGGGAATGAATGTTTGAAATTTGGACTTCCTCAGAAAGTGTAAGCTTTATGGTTACAGAACATATTCTGTCTACAGAGAAGAATAACAGGCAGGCGCGGTGAGGTGACAGGGTGCCCTCTTATTCATTCCGTGCAGCTTGCTTGAGAAGTCAGGCACATCCCAGCATTTTTACAACGTTGCATACTCATCTTTTTCTGAGTCTCATCTCAAACCCCTCTATCTTTTTGCTGCCTTGATTTATAATGTTCACATATGGACAGTTCTTTCGGTCAGGAGTTGCTTGACTAAAGGAGTGGAGTAATAAACTGGGCCAGTGTTTGTTCATATTTTGTTGATCATTGTCCCTGTAAAGCCTGGCTTTATTTATGCGATGAAAAATGTGTTTTTAGAGTGGCATCCACACGGAGAGGCGCCCAGCCCGCGTCCGGCAGGTATGCTGTTGTTCCAGGGCATTCTCTGCTGCTCCCTTTTTCTGTCCCCTCAGACAGCTAAGTCTGCCTTGATTAAACGTAATTGTATTGGATTTTCCCCGTTGCCAAATCACTGAGCTGCATGCTATTGTCAAGTTAGCCAGTTGTCACGTTTTAGGCAAGCTTAATATTACTTGTATGCTTGCATTGTAGATATTTCTAAAAATTGTATATCATAGAAACATTATTGGCTTACTGATTTTTTTTAAGCATTAATATTTAGCCTTTCCAAAGTCATTGAAAATTTTCAGAATGCTTTCTTTGAAAATCATCTAATCGTAAATAACTAAAATTTTATCAAATTGTCCAATGTGCATCCATGATACTGCATTTTACTATACTAATGATATACTGTATCTGCTTGTGTTATTTGAATATCTGGTGTGGTTATATTTATAGAAATATGATAAGTAGAAAAGTAACATTATTTTGACTAATTATGTGTTTTCCTGCTTGCTAAAGTTTACCTGATTAATGCTAAGTAAGTTCTTTAGAAGATAAAATTTGAATCTCTATAAATATGCATGAAAAAAATTGTTTTAAGAAAGTAATCTGTCTGAACTTGCCATCAAATACTGAAAATGCTTAGCTTAATTAGAATTCAAATTAAAGTGACCAAGCAAAATACTCTAGATACTAGAGATCATAACTAACTGGTAACTGATATACTTATATTGATAAAAACAGATTCAAAAGAAATTTGTATAATTAAATGAATTTAAAATAGTTTCCAGGCTTTTTCAGTACTTACTTTATTTAATTTAATACGGATAATTTAAATCAGAGCAAGATGATTCCAGAAAAATATTTTCCATCTAATTTTGGCCAGTGTACTGGTAAGTCTATGTGGTTACTTTTTAAGATTATTAAATATATTTTGGGTCTGATTTCAACATGAACTTTCATTACTTAATTCTGGTTTCAGAGCCCTTTCAAAAAGTCAGTCCTAATATATCTGAAATATATGCCTTAAATCAACTGCATATATTGTTTAGGATGTTAATGTGGTGCTAATGTTTATTTCATATTTTCTTTTCTGATACCAAATTATTAATGTTCTAATAATTTTTTATTTGAGACAAGTTCCATTGTTGAAGTATTAAATACATTATCAATTACAATAAAATCAATGTGGTTTGAAAAAGATTTCAAAAATCCCACGATAAATGGTGCATCTATAGCACTTTTAATTGTTCTCATTTCATTTCATTGTTTTAGTAGTACTTTTAATTGTGTGTTTTAGGTGTTTGTGAAATGTCATTTTGATTATAATCCGTACAACGATAACCTGATACCCTGCAAAGAAGCAGGATTGAAGTTTTCAAAGGGAGAAATTCTTCAGATTGTAAACAGAGAAGACCCAAATTGGTGGCAGGTGAGTGTGCCGCTCAGCATGTCCTCACCTGCTTTTCTATTTTCAGCCTTAATGTGGCCAATATCTGCGTATTCAGGAAAGAGGTTTTAGCATTTGTTCCAATGGATTTACCTGCAAGAACAGCTCTGGCTGCAGGGCTGCTAACTTTGTGGACAGAAGACCAAGTTGAGAGGGAATTTGTGAAGGGCTACTAATAAATGCAGGGATTAGACCTGTCAGTGCTTCCCCATGGGTCCGTGGTCGCTGCTCGCTAGCCGCATGCGGCTCTTTTGCCCCTTGGGTGTGGCAATTCCACAAAATACCACAGCCCAGGCAAGTCTATTTTGAAGAAGTGGCATCAGAAGAAGTTTAAGTTTAAAAAATTGGGCTCTCAAAAGAAATTTCAATCGTCATACTGTTGATATTTGGCTCTGTTGACTAATGAGTTTGCCGGCCACTGCCATGGGTGACTGCAGTAAGATACAGAATTAGGCAGGAACAACTCATTTGGGGTCCTCCCTTTTCAGTGTTTTTGTTTTCACGAAGGAGTCTTTTATTGTGGTTGTAGTAGTCTTTCTCTTGTCTCCCTTCCCTCTGAATACTTTCATGGCAAATAAAGCATAATTTTTAAGCTCTTAAATCTATTTTGCCCACCTCTTCTCATTTATTGAGAAATGAAGGCGTGCTTTAGTGTCAGTGTTGTTTTTGATCGAGATTTGAATTCTGTGTGTATGGAAAGGATGCGTGTTAGCGTTGTGTTTTGCCCCTTCCATTTTTCCAAAGCTGTGTGATGATGTTCTTCCTTCCCTTCATACAGCTTTCAGAAATCTCTAGCAGCCATAAGTCTGTTTTTGTCATTGTTTATGTTGGCCAACACCACAGTGTTCAGAACTGGAGAAAACTAACAAATCGGAAAGTCTAAAACTCCCTTAAACTGTCAGAGTCTCATTGAAGAACAAGCTATGAGAGAGAAATGGACCGGGACCTAGCGCCAAACTCTAAGTCAAACTGAGATACCAGAAGCTCACGTTAGCTCTAAAAAGTTATAGTGGCTCCTGGGAGAATGAATTATAAGAATGAGAGCAATCTCACTGGTGTGTTCTTACATTTAAATTAAGACATCAATCTGTACAACTGCCCTGTGCAACAGGTTAGAAAACTAAGAAACGAGTAAATTAAATAGAATTCATGATTTCAAGAAATTTCTACTGAATTTCTTAGACTGCTCAGCTGGAAAATCTGCCTTCTGCGGCTGTTTCTTTTATTGAACTTTTCCAATATTGTCTTTCCCCCCGCCACTTTTTGAATGCCATCTCTCATCTAATCCTTTTCACGACTATCTCAGTTTCTTCCTGCATTTTGTGGTCTATTCCCTTAATTCTATCCCCCCCCCCCCCCCGGATTTTAATTGCTAAACACGTACCAGATTTTTGTAATGCTAATTTGTTAGAATAAAGTCACTTTGTGGGCTAAGCTGCTAGTGGCCAGTTCTCCAGTCACTATATTAAACTAGCACTTCTCTGGATTTTACTTTGAAACTTGGTTCTTGACAGAAGGTGAAGTTTTACTCTTTTAAACTTACTGGTTCTCAGGGTACTCAGATTGCTGATAGCGAGTTAAATGCTCCCCTCTGTTTTCCCAATGCTGTCTTTCTCTTTGATTGGGCCTCAGGAAATACCAACATGGTAGGATTAAGGCTGACAGTAATATCTTACTAAAGGATGCTAGATAAAATGTCCTGTAAGCACATAGACTGGCATTTATTCCTCTCTATTCTTTGACGAGCTTACTGTTATAAATAAAAAAAAGTTTTAGTAATTTAAAGAGCCTGTGTACTTTTTTTATATTGGTCCCAAAATTTTCTTACAGATGGTGGGTGGGTTGACTAGGTGCCACTTGATTCCTCAGTGCTGAAGTGTTTAAATGACTTGACAATGCCATGGGTTTAAATCTCAAGGTCAGTTTTAAGAGCAAATGTGGTATTTTTATTTTATTTTACTGACTACTGCTTGTTCTACTTTTTAGAATATCGTCTCAAGTTTTGGTCACTGAGATATGCAATTCATTAATTTGATTCTAGGCTAGCCATGTAAAAGAGGGAGGAAGCGCTGGTCTCATTCCAAGCCAGTTCCTGGAAGAGAAGAGAAAGGCATTTGTTAGAAGAGACTGGGACAATTCAGGTGATGAGCTCCACATAATAAAGTAACAAGTTGTCCTCTGTGGACACCTTCCTTTGCCTCTTTCATCTGAATTAGCAAGTGAATTTGTTTACTGTATGTCTAGAATTAACCCCTCCCATCTGCTTGATTGTGTCTCTCTCAAAAGTAAACTTTTTGGCTCCTTCCTGCCACCTGCTGGTCTGGTACCAGAATTCAGTGGCTCGCCTGCCCCTCTCTGCTTTGTAGGATGCAACACTGGGAAGATCATGCTCCCTCCCCTGTCAAATCCACAGGGCAGCTGTATCGTATTTTGACACCCTGTTCAAGTTGTATTTGTCTTTTCATCCTTCAGGACCTTTCTGTGGAACCCTAAGTACCAAGAAAAAGAAAAAGATGATGTATCTCACCACCAGAAATGCAGGTGTGTTTGCAGTGCTTTTTGAGACGCCCAAGTGAAATAGCTTCATATTGTTAATCGGTGTGGCATAAAGTCTGCGTGTGTAATTTTCAATGAATATAATTCGGATTTAGTACCCAGTTCAAGCGGGTGGCATGTGAACGCCTGGTACAATTTAATATGAAGACATTATTTAAATCCTGATGTTGTATATGCTTATACTATGACCAATGTTCTTATTTTGTGAGTATAGTTTATAACAGTGAATTGCTTAGAATGCTTATATTAATAAAGGAGCAGTGTTATAATTGGAACTATTTGTTCAGAGAATTTTGCTAATTTATGTGTCATTTCTGAAGAGCAAAATGCCTTTATGAAGGTATGAGAGAGTTATGATTAAACGCAACTATATTCAGGCATAGCATTGTCCGTGGCTCTTTTGGGAAAGTATCACTGACCAGATGGATCTTAGTTGGATCCAGGGGGACTCTTAGACTGCAGGAAAGAGAAATGTGACAGTTACCGGAGTCGCTCCTTTCAGTCCAGAGGCTGACGGGAGCGGCGTGCAGCTCCGGGGGCTCACGCGAAGGGTTGTCAGTTTGGAAGCACTTTCTTGACTTTGGAGCTGCCTCTCCACCGGTAATGAGGTACATAGCACGCTCTTGAGGGAAATAATGGGATAGTAAATTAGAATATAATACTTCAGGAGAAAATGGGCTCTCCCTCAGCGTTGGTGAAGCTGCTGTGGGGAAACTGTGCAAAGAGCTGCTGTTAAAATAACCTAAGAAGTAGTATTCTTACTATGGATTGAGAGGGATGGCCATAATGATGGCAGCAGAATATTTCATCCTCAGTTCAGCCTTACTGTTCATGAAATGTGTGTTCTTAAGCCTTTCTTATAAAATAGAAAATTTGTCATGTTTACCATTGACTACGAATATAATTTGGGGATGTGTTTCCACTGGAAATAATTTGGGTCCTATATTTTATTTTATGCATATTTCCAGAATCTTAATATTTAAATATCAGTATGTTGTCTGTATGCATTTATTCATCAAACTTATTTGCAGTCACCAAGATAGTACTTACTCATTGATATTCCTGGAAGGGCACACTCATTCTGTAAGGACTTACTCATTGATATCCCTGGAAGGGCACACTCATTCTGTACGGACTTACTCATTGATATCACTGAAGGGCACACTCATTCTATAAGGACTTACTCATTGATATTCCTGGAAGGGCACACTCATTCTGTAAGGACTTACTCATTGATATCCCTGGAAGGGCACACTCATTCTATATGGACTTACTCATTGATATCACTGAAGGGCACACTCATTCTATAAGGACTTACTCACTGATATCACAGGGAGGGCACACTCATTCTGTAAGGACTTACTCATTGATATCCCTGGAAGGGCACACTCATTCTATACGGACTTACTCATTGATATCACTGAAGGGCACACTCATTCTATAAGGACTTACTCACTGATATCACAGGGAGGGCACACTCATTCTGTAAGGACTTACTCATTGATATCTCTGGAAGGGCACACTCATTCTGTAAGGACTTACTCATTGATATCACTGGAAGGGCACACTCATTCTATGGAAGGGCACACTCATACGTATGGAAGCCACCACACAAGGTATACTGCTGTCCTCCATATTTCATACATGGTTTTTAGCTGAATAAATTATATAAACTATTTGTCACCAGATTATTTATATTAAAGGTATTATTTCTGCTCATGAATTGATAAGAAGGTGTTATGGGTAGAATATCTGATGAGGATAAGGCACAGGCATTTTTCTAGCTTAGCTGGACAAATTTTTAAGAAACAAATGGATGGCAGCAGATGTTTAAATCAAAATGTAAAATAGTTTCTTGTACTTTATCAGATAAATAAAAACAAATCTGCACTGAGTACAATTCAAGTGATAGTTCACACTCCTAATAAGTCATTGCTGAGCAGAACAGCAGAAGTTTCTCGTCCACACGAAAGACAATTGAATGCGGTGTTTTCCATGTCCCTTACTTGCAGAATTTGACCGTCATGAAATCCAGATCTACGAGGAGGTGGCCAGAATGCCTCCCTTCCAGAGAAGGACGTTAGTGTTGATAGGAGCTCAAGGTGTGGGGCGGAGAAGCTTGAAAAACAGGTTCATAGTACTGAATCCCACTAGATTTGGAACCACAGTGCCATGTAAGTTGTGTGTTTTCTTCTCTGTTTAATTGGCAATAAAATGCAGGGAGGGCACATAATTGTGACCTTTAGTCCCAAATAGGCGTTTATGATGTCAGTGAACACAAGCGAAGAGAAGATACGGGCGGCGGCGGCCATTCCCGTCAGCCCCGCCCCGTGGCAGTCGCTGCTCCAAACTCTGTGGCTCAGAACTGCTCAGCACACGTAGTGAGCGTTGTGGCAAAAGCAGCACCAACCTCGTAGTTTCTTATACTCCGATGTCTGTGTGAAAAGTTGTATTTTTCACCCATTTTGGTGTAAAAAAAAAAAAAAGAGAGAAACCTGGTGGGTCCTCAGTCACCTCTCTGGCAATCCCTTTGTTAAGTTGTGTGAGCCTGCAAGGTCCTATCCTGGTTTGGGATAGCACAGCAAGGAGGATTCATCTGTTTTTGTTCATCAGTTTATGTTGTTCATTATGTTCCATAAATGAGTGAGAGCATGTGATATTTATCTTTCTCTGACTGGCAAAACAGATCCAGAGACAGAGAAGCATTGATCAGATTGTCAAACCTCAGAGGGGAGGTAGGGGAGGCTGGGGCTAAGGGGGAGAGATCAACCAAAGGACTTGTATGCATGCATATAAGCCCAACCAATGGACACAGACACCAGGGGGGTGAAGGCATGATTGGGGGGGGGGGACAGTGGGGGATAAGGACACATATGTATACCTTAATCAGTCCTATATAATAAAGAATAATATGCAAATTGACTGTCACAAGATGGCTGCCTATGACCAAGCTGGCAGGGGGGTTAGTGAGGGACGACAAGTTGACTGAACAAGCAGGCTGTGTGGGGTGACCAGGCCGGCAGGGAGGACAGTGGGGGTGACCAGGCCAGCAGGGAGGACAGTGGGGGTGACCAGGCCAGCAGGGAGGACAGTGGGGGTGACCAGGCCAGCAGGGAGGACAGTGGGGGTGACCAGGCCAGCAGGGAGGACAGTGGGGGTGACCAGGCCGGCAGGGAGGACAGTGGGGGTGACCAGGCCGGCAGGGAGGACAGTGGGGGTGACCAGGCCAGCAGGGAGTGGGGCAGTTAGGGGTGACCAGATCAGCAGAGGGGCCAGTTAGGGGCAACCAGGCCAGAAGGCAAGGAGCAGTTGGGGGCAATTAGGCTGGCAGAGGGGGTAGTGAGGGGTGTCTAGGCCAGCGGGGGAAGGGGCAGTTGGGGGACACCAGGCAGGTGAGCAATTAGGAGCCAGCAGTCCAAGATTGTAAGAGGAATGTCCAGGTCTAAAAGGCAGTCGGACATCCCCCAAGGGGTCCCGGATTGGAGAGGGTGCAGGCTGGACTCCCTGCCCTGAATTTCGTGCACTGGAGCTCTAGTAAAGAGATTTTTTTTAAAAGGTGGGGGGGAGATTCATCTTCCAGGACTGGCAGCATTAAGGCCACAGAGACTGAGAGAGAAGATAAAATGATGCTGATGGAAGTGTAACCATTAAGTGAACCAAATACTCATTTTATGATTTTTGCATTCTTTTCTTATTTGCATATTTGCATGGGAAGTTCAGTAGTATTGCCAGAAGTATGCTTGATGAGAATGGGATTGGATCAAGGAGTTAGATATCACCGGCTTATTTTAAGGACTAATATATGTTTGCTCTACTTCGAAGATGCACTAGCCTTCTCGGAACTTCATGTTCTGTCCCCGAACAAGGCGGGAGACAAGCCAGCGTTGCCTCTGGAGCTCCCCTCTGTGCAGCCATTGCTGGACACGCCCCCTTCTCGACTAGCACAGTTTCTTAACGTACATCAGTGCCCTTCAGCTGTCCCGAGTCAGTTCATAGCCTGACACCACTCCTTCTCTTCACGATGAGTTTCGGGGTTTCTCTGTTAGCCAGTTTGTTTTGAGGGTTCATTCTCAGTGAGTGGTCTCAGTGCTGCAGCTCCTAGGGGCGGGTTGGAGGAGTAAGTAACCTTACCGTCGCCCTCCTGTGCTGTTTGTAATCCCTTCCGGGGAGGGCTTTCCACTGTAAGCACATGAATGACCAGCTCAGACAAATCCTCGTTCACAAGTTATTAAAGCCTCATGGTGGCCAAAGAATTGTAAAGTGTTTTATTTTTAGCAAGTTAATACATGTACAGTATTTTAATCAAGGAGTACTTAAATAATGGAAAATGTAACCCTTTGTTTTCCTCTACCCCCGCCGTGGGCCTACTTACTAGAAACAGTTGCTTTTCTTTCTTTTTGCTGTTTCTTCTGATAGCCTTCCCTGTTTCCTCATTGTCCTCATTCTTTCATTCTGCTATTTCTTGCCTTGGCCAGTGGGGGCCTCGTCTGTTGACTTCCTGACTGTCCCCCCAGGTTAGAGGTAACTCTGGTCGCAGTGAACCCACTTTTATTTTCCTCTTCCTCTTCCCCCACCAAGCAATCACTAGACGTCTGTTTTCTTATTTTCACCTTGGTTTATGTGTATAGTTTTGTTTTAAAGCAAAGACTCACGTATCTATGAAGTCATGACTTTTGCTTGGAGACCTCTGTCTCAGACCTCTGTCCCTTTACTTTCGTGACCACCAGGGGCTGTGTCTTGACTGCCCCGTTGTTGCCACGGTGATGTCCTGGCTCGCAGCTGTTGCTCCCGGGCCCCATTCTTCTTTCTTGGTTTATTGCCTTGTTTTGCTGGGCACATCACAAGAAATGGTGTATGGGATGTCATTTGTGTGTCTTTGTATTTGAAGGTGTATATTATCTGCCCTGTATTTGATTGATTACTTAGCAGAGAGTAGAAATTCTAGATTGTAAAACTCAAAAGATGTAGTTCTTGAATCCAGTTCTGTTAAGAAGTTCATTGTCAGACCTAGCCAGTGTAGCTCAGTGAGTAGAGCATCAGCCTGCAGACCAAAGGGTTCCTGGTCCAGGCCCTGGTCGGGACATGTGCAGGAGGCAACCAATGGATGTGTTTCTCTCACATCAATGTTTCTCTCTGTCTTTTCCTCTCTTCTACTCTCCCTAAAATAAATAAATAAATAAATAAATAAATAAATAAATAAATGGTGAGGATTAACAAAGAAAAGGAAGTTCACTATCATTCAGATTCTTATTTTGGCCCTAGCTGTTTTGGCTCTGTGGATAGAGTATCATCTTGAGGACTGAAGGATCCTGGGTTCAACTCCAGTCAAGGGCACATTCCCGGTTGTGGGCTCAATCCCCAGTAGGGGGCATATAGGAGGCAGCTGATCATTGATTCTCTGTCCTCATTGATATTTCTATCACTCCCTCTCCCTTCCTCTCTGAAGTCAATTAAAAAAAAAAAATATATATATATATATATATATATATACACACACACACACAACACACACACACACATATATATATGATATATATAATATATATATGAATATATATATATATTCTTATTTTGTGCATGACCTGTTTTCTTTCACGGATGTTCAGGGTCTTTTGTCATATTTTGTTGTTTTCCAGTATTTTGAATCTAATAATGATGTGCCTTTGTGTGCGTATATTGTAACTCATGTTGCTGATTAGTGGGCTTTCTGCCACGATAAAATTTGCCTATCTGGACGTTTCACAGAAATGTAATTATGCAGTGTGTGATGTTTTACGATAGCTTCTTTATTTACCGAAGTTTTCAAGGTTCATCCCTGTTTCAGCTGGTGTCAGCACTTAGCTTCTTGTTATTGCCAAATGCTATTCCATTTTATGGCTCCACCACATTTTGTTTATCTGTTCATCACTTGGCGGACATTTGGATTGCTCTATTTCTTAGCTGTAATGAATAATGCTGCTATTGACATTTGTGTACAGGTATTTCTGTGGACGTGTGTGTTTTCTTTTTCTCAGAAATGGAACTGGTAGGTCCAATAGTAATTCTGTGACTACGTTTTGAGGCTGACACATTGTTGTCCACAGTGGCCATATTATTGTACACTCGCAGCAATCTGTGAAGGTCCCCATTTAAAAGTATATATATATATTGATTTATTGGTTAACAAGGTAGCTTTCAGGTGTACAATTCTATAACACAGCACCTGTATATTGTATTGTGTGTTCACCACCCCAAGTCAGGTCTCCTTCCATCACCATCCATCCCTCTCTACCCTCTTCTCCCTCCCCCCACTCTCTCTCCTCTCTGGCAATCACTGTACTGTTGTTGTCTGTGTCTATGAGGGGCTTTTATTGGTGGGGTTTGCTTAATTCCTTCACCTTTTTCACTCAGCTCCTTAGCACCCCTCTTCTCTGATAGCTGTCCGTCTGCTCTCTGTTTCTATGAGTCCTTGTCTGTTTTGTTTATTAGTTTATTTTGTTCGTTGGATTCCACATGTAAATGAAATCACATGGCATTTGTTTTTCCCTGACCGGCTTGTCTCACTCAGCCTCTCCAGGTCCGCCATACAGTATTCCTTTGTGTAAATGTTCAACCTTTTTTTATCCACTTGTGCACTGATGACATGTGGGCTGATGCCAAAAATCTTGACTATTGTAATGACGCTGCAGTGAGCACAGGGGTGCATATATCTTTTGAATCAGTAGTTTGGGTTTCTTCTAAGATGTTCCTGGAAATGGAATCGCTGGGTCTTGAGGCAGTTCCGTTTTTAATTCTTTGAGGTAACGCCGTATGGGTTTCCACACTGGCTGCACCAGCCTACGTTCCCACCAACGTGCCCAAGGGCTTGCTCCTTTTTCTTCACGTCCTCGGCAACGCTTGTTGATTTATTGAGTTTGAAGTTCATTGTGTTCTTATAAAAGTTTTCTCGGCGTGTTATGTTTATTACAAATAGTCTAAACACCATCAACTTTTGATCGGGATTACTTCCTGATTTTAAGTGTTTGTGTTTAATGGTTTCTTCAGATATTCTGCATGTGTATTTGATTAGAAGTTGAAAACTGTTTTATATCTGATCCAGCAAAGCTCAGATTAAGGCTAAATTTGAAAGAATCTCTCTTTTGTGCGCGCTCCCTCCCTCCCCCCTCCTTCCCTCCTTCCAAGCTAGTCTTCACAGGTTGGCAGGAGGTACCTAACTGCATCTTTGCAGCAGTGTGAAAGGTGACAATAGTCCGTTCTTGGCGTGGTCCAAGTTGTGTATGTAAGCAGGGGAGTTGCATGTCTCTGAAAGTATTTAGAGCTCTGAAATGTCAGACAAAGGGATCCTCTAAATTTTCACTTGGTTTCTTTGTTCTCATTCTTTGAGCAAGAATACACACATCAGATCAGGATGGAGAAAGTTAATAGACCTTAGTAACTTTGAGGTGTGGCTAGTTCCACCACTAAATCACAAAGTATAATAATTAGGAGAATAAGTAAACAGGAAGCTGAAATAAAGGAATTGAGGCAAAATAGAGGATCATTTGTGGGTAAAAGTACACTTCAGAAAATTGATAATGCCAACTAAGAATAGGAGAACTGCTCGGTGGCCTGCACTCAGTCAGGAAGTGTTAAGTGAAGGGAGAGGACATACTGATATTCCTGAGGAAGTAGGGGGCGGGCGGGGGGGGGGGGGGGAGTAAGTGCAGGTCAGCTGGAAAAGATATTCACTTGCAGCATTCCTCACACTTACCAGGATTCACCATAATTAAGAATTTAAATGCAGGACTCTAATTCCAGGTAACTGTATTTTGAGTTTCAAACTGACCTTATCAAGCACATTTTTAAAATACAAACGGTATATTGGGAACTACCTTTTAAAACATTCCTATAAATCAGGGATCAGCAAACTATTTTGCTCAAGGGGCCACATGGTAAATATTTTAGGTTTTGCAGGTCACCTAGTCTCTCGCACAACTCCTCCACCAGTGAAACATAGGTAGGAAGAATGAGCGTAGCTGTGTTCCAATAAAACTTTATCTGCAAAAAATAGGACGCAGGCCAGATTTGGCCATAGACACTAAATGGAGGCATCTTAAGCTACCTTGTTCATTTTAGTCTGTTTTCTAAAATCCTGAATTCTCTCTGTGTAAATTCTCTACATAATTTTATTCAGTTACCTCAAGGAAACCAAGGGAAGATGAAAAAGATGGCCAGGCATATAAGTTCGTGTCACGGTCTGAGATGGAAGCAGATATTAAAGCTGGAAAATATTTGGAGCATGGGGAATATGAAGGAAATCTCTATGGAACCAAGATTGACTCTATTCTTGAAGTTGTCCAGACTGGACGAACTTGCATTTTGGATGTCAACCCACAAGTAAGCTGCATGGATTCCAAAGCTGATTTTAAATTGTATTTCTGTGGAGTTTTTGTTCTGTTTTGATTTGAGATTGTGGAGGTAGCTCTTTCCCCCCATTAGCTGTTGGTGATAGAGAACCTTGTTATGCATCCACTAGTTAAATAAATCCCTGACCAAGTAGCCAAGCACTAGACACATGACAGAGTTCAGTATTTGTTTACTTGTTCAAGTAATACATAAATGCATACATTGGAACATATGAAACATTTAAACCAGGCTGCAAAACAGTCTTGGGGATCTAAAGGACAGCCTGGGAAATACAGTAATATTGTAATAACTGTGCATGGTGCCATTCTGGTTCTGGAAATATGAGGGGGACGCTTTATAAAGTATATGACTGTCTGACCACTGTGCTGTCCACCTGATACTAATGTAGAATAATCCTGAATTTAAACTGTAGTTGAAAGACTGTTTTAAATTAAAGATAAATAAAAAGAAAAAAGTTTGCAGTCATGCTCCTTCCCACTCTACACACACACACACACACACACACACACACACACACATTAATTCTCATTACATTCCATGTCTCTTACCGACCCCTTCACACCCTTCTGTTTTCAACCCAATCTCACTTCCCTACTCAGAGGTAGATATTATTGAGTTTGGTGTGTATCTTCCAGTCTTTTTAGTACACCTTAAGTAAAAAATTACGTGTGTGTGTGTGTGTGTGTGTGTGTGTATACAAAGTGTTCCCAAAAATGTATACACACACTTTGAATAATTATAAAAGCAGTGTTCATTAAAATACATTTCATTTTAATAGCTATCAGCTGTTAAAGCATGTATACATTTTTTGGGACACTATATATTATATATGTACACACACATATATATATACACGTGTGTGTGTATATGTATATAATGTTTTCTATTTTTGTTGAGACTTTTATATAAATGAAAAATTCTATACAAATTCTTCAGTTCTTTTTATTAAATAATGTTTCTTGAAGACCTTTTCATGTTGATTACTGTAGAGCTTTTTTTTAATCTTTGTAATTGCTGCAGAGTATTTCATAATATAGATATACATTAACTTGTGTAACCACTCTCCAGCTAGTAGACACTTAAATGACTTCTAGCTTTTTCGGTATTGGCAGAATTCTACCATTAACATAAAAACATTTACAGCAGTCTTGCTGACTTGTGGGTCCTTCATTAATGTAACGCTTTCCTTTGTCAGGAAGCTCAGAGGGCAGAGAGGTCAGAACACAGTTAATAGATCGCTGTTTTAGGGAAGTACTACTGTATGGAATCAAAGGATAGAAGGGGGGCGAATGTTAAATTGTATTCCTAATCCTTAGGAAGAGGCAGTAGACTGATTACGCAGAGAAAAGAGAAGGGAAACGGTGCAGAGTGTAACCCTGGGTATTGTGTGTGGCTGCTTCCTGCACAGGCCCTGAAGGTGCTGAGGACGTCGGAGTTCATGCCCTACGTGGTCTTCATCGCCGCCCCGGAGCTGGAGACGCTGCGCGCCATGCACAAAGCCGTGGTGGACGCCGGCATCGCTACCAAGCTGCTGACGGTGGGCACTTCCTTTTAGGTTAACAGTGTGACTTCCTCCTACGGTTTGTCCTCTTCCTGTTGTCACGCTGGTGGTTCCTAATGTATACAGAGATGGCTCAGGCCTCGGAGCTCTGACCAGTGTACTTGGCTGTCTCACAGGCATCTTCAACTTAACATGTACAGAGTAGAACATTTGCTTTCCCTCCCCGATCCCTCACCCCCAAAAAGATCATGTTCTCTCCAGCCCTACTCCCCAACTCTGCATCTTCTAAACCCACCCACTTAACTCCTGCTGGAAACCCAAGCGCATCTCCTGCCTTTTTCCTCACTTTTCACACCCAGCCCGTCAGCTGATCCTAATGATTTTATCACCAGCATCGGTAAGTAGTGTGCGTCATTCCCATACTTTTGCCACCGTCATAATCCAGGGATGTCTCCATTGCGTCTGGGTTCTTCATGCTCATCTCAACTTACTGCTCCCCTCACCCCTCGACTGTCCGGGCCTCCTGGTCTTCCGGTGTCTTCACACCTCCAGTCATTTCCCACTTGGATTTGGCATTGCTGTTTCCTCTGCCTGGAATGCCCTTTCTCCCATCTGTGGTTCTCAGCTTAAAAGTAATGTAAATGTGTTGTTTTTGCCCTTGTGTTTATTTGCCCTTTATCTATCTTCCCTTTATGGAACTCCCTCTGTCCTATTTATTCATTGTTATATCCATAAATAATGAAACACAGTAGACACTTTAATAGAGACTCAATAAGTATTTGAAGAACATGTAGAATTGTGAAATTTCAAAGCACTCGTAAAAGCTTTTCTTAGTCGTGTAGAACTCATTACTTATTCCCCCACATTACTCTAAAATGACTAGAAATATTCTAGGATACGTAAAATAATGCTAGCAAAGAAATAATAATGTGAAGTTAGTCTTCAAAATACACTTGTAAGATTCTCTTTCTTGGAAATAGGCAGAAAATTTAGCTTTGAGCTTAACAGTCACTAGAAATAGGGTTCCATAATCTAGAGTCCATTAGATTTCATCCTAAAATTATTGTCAGCAGTTTTTTAAATTAGGAATCTTATCCTCATGTCAATGAAACAGAAGATACAGGGTACTCAGACATGAACGCGGTTGGGAAGGTGGGTACAGGAACAGGTAGTAATGTCTTTTTAACACTGTATGGATTAGATTTTGAGAATTAAATCAGGATCACAATGAAAAAATTACACAAGCTACTAATTTCTTATGTTCACTCTGAGTTGCTGTTTGAACAAGGAAATAAATATACATTATAATAAAAAAACATTTCCTTTTGAAACTCTTCAACAGGACTCCGACTTGAAGAAAACGGTGGATGAAAGTGCACGGATTCAGAGAGCTTACAACCACTACTTTGATTTGATCATCGTCAACGACAATCTGGACAAAGCCTTTGAGAAACTGCAGACTGCCATAGAGAACCTGAGGATGGAGCCCCAGTGGGTCCCCATCAGCTGGGTTTACTGACGAGCCAATAAGGCTCACAATTAAAACGCAGCTTTTAGAAAGTGACTTCAGCAAATAACCGAGAAAACGCGTGCACCGAGGAGACGCCTGCCGCGGCCAGGCGCCTGGCCGCAGACTGGCGTGCCAGTACACTCTTCCGGACTTTTATAGACACGGTGGCTGGGAAGGTGTACTAGTATATAACTTATCTTAATTTTTCTAACTTTTTATGGACGATCTATTCATACCACATAAAGAAATGCGTTGAAGCATTTTGTATATGTTTTGATTTAGTGCCCTTGCCTTTTTCATCACAAGAAGTTCCGACTCCTTCATTCGAACCTTGGTCTCACATTTTCACTGTGATAACGAATACTTGAAATAGTTTTTGTAAAGTTGCCATGTAGCTCGGTATTTAACAAGTGAAGGGGGAAGTTACTCTAGAAAAGTAGTCGTTATTGGCCTTCCCTCCTAATATAATTTCTTAAGGAAGCAGACCCTGAACGTCAGTGCCGCAGCAAGTCTACCGCCGTCCACATCTGACATCAGAAGTTTGCTCGATGCTACATAGCCTTGTTCTTTCAGAGATCTGTGGCTGTCTGTTCTGATTTATACAGATATATTGTGTTTTTCCACCCTTCATCTCTATCGTTAGTGAAAAAATGAAGAGCAATACCTTGCACTCTCGTTTGTCACAAAGACTGGCTGATGTTAAGCTACCACGCACACGGCAAGCTGGGTGGGCCCCGAGAGTGCCTCTTAGAGAACAGCAAAATGACACTTGCCGTTTATTTTTTCCTCACAGGTTAAAAATGTAATGGACAAAACGAACTTCTCAGACAGGTTTTTATTAGGATATGGTCAGCAACTGTATCATGCCTCTGCACGTTTCTGTGACGCGTGAAGCCGCCCGAGGTGGCAGTGCGTGGGGCTGTGACCAACCATGTGCTTTCCGAGGGACGCCGTGATCACGAAGGTCATGTGTTCGCCTTGTTGTGTAGAAGGCCCCGGCCACTGAATGGGTTTCAAAATTTGGAAATCATGGTCAGCTGTTTTACCTATCTATAACATATACATTATATAATATATACATTGTATGTAATATAATACATTGTATATATGGTATAATATAATTTTTTTTTTTTTACATTTCTGTAAGGAAATGCACTTTTGTTTAATGATTGGGAGGGTGGGAAGACCAGTTCTCCTCTAGATGCCCTAATATATACAAATTTCTAAATCAACCTCAGTTAATAATACCTTCCTTTGGGATTCCTAGATGGTATAAATTCTTCCTGAAAAGTATTCAGAGACGCGGCTCATCACCAAACCCAAGTCGTCCGCATTTTGTATTGCTGCTAGCTTTTCACAGAGAAGTGCTCACACCTGAAGGTTAGGTACTGAATTGGTGGTGGTGGTGGTGGTGGTGGTGGTGGTGGTGGTGGTGGTGGTCCTTGTGGTCCTTGTCTGGTGGCAGGCACCAGGCACCAGGCACCTGGCCGCGCAGGCTTTCCGTCACCAGGGCTGTCCCATGGGATGCCCACCGCAGGGCTGGAGGAGGGGGGGGATGAAGGCAGTGAGTGGTACACACACACACACACACACACACACACACACACACGTGTGCTTTGGGAAAACACGCCCTGCCTGTCTGGATATTAACGACCCGAGGATTCCCCGTGGGCAGGCGAGTGTCTGCAGTCAGGGCATGACTATTTCTTTTCTTTTCTTTCTTTCTTTTTTTTTTTTTAATATATTTTACAGAGAAGAGGGAAGAGGGATAGAGAGCTAGAAACATCGATGAGAGAGAGAAACATCGACCAGCTGCCTCTTGCACACCCCCTACTGGGGATGTGCCCACAACCAAGGTACGTGCCCTTGACTGGAACTGAACCCGGGACCTTTCAGTCCGCAGACCGACGCTCTACCACTGAGCCAAACCGGTTTCAGCAGGGCATGACTATTTCTGTACCGGTAGTTACACGTACACCTTTCACTTCCAAATGTAAAAGTATCCGGAGTTGATGTCTCCGGTTGAGTAAAGTTGAACCCTGACTACTGGGATATGTACGGGATGTGCCGGAAGTGGGATTTCACCTTGATCGCAGCCATGCCTTGGTTGTGCATTCTCAATTTCTTTTTGACGCTTGGGTCATATCAAGTATCCAGTACATCAGGGCTTGATTTACTCTTGCCAAGTCTAACTATACAGTTGCTGAGCATAGCTTACTAAAATCATTTTTTCCTAAATCCAATATGACTACAGCAAAAGTAGCTTGAATCTAAATCCTATAATTTAGCAAAATTTACTTACAATTGCTGATAAGAGCAAATTGATAATTAATACAAATTTAGGAAATACAAACTAGCAATAAAATACAATAATGTGGCATTATAGATCATGGCCAGATACTAGTTGTTTTGACCATAATATCCTAATAACAATAGCGATGAACTTTACTTTAAAGTTTTATTTTTATGTGTAACAAGTGTCATAATCATGATTGGGGTTGATTTTCAAGGTGGATAGCCATGGAGTTAGGTACGATTATTTTGAATTGGTAAACATTGAGCATAAAAGTTTGAAAATTGATCAAAATAATGACCTGCTTCATATTGCACTTTTACAACTTCTGGAAAAATATTCAATTTTTCCAGAAATCACAGGCTAGAGAGCCAGTAATTTTTTAATAATGAACCTTTATACTAAATACAAAAAAGGCAATCCTGAAATTTTGTGTATATAGATAGCAGGTCATTTTTTTAAACGTTTGAGTCACCATATATGTGTGTGTGTGTATATATATATAGCATATATATACAACTATGTGTAGATAATGTAAAATTCTCCCAAGATACATGAATAATAAAACTAAATGTATTCACCCATGTAATTATAACTAATATTCTTAAATTTTTGCTTACTTCCAAATCCTTATGCATTCAGGAACTTTTTTCACTTTGTTTGAAAAGGGCTTACCTTAAGTCAGGTACTAATCTCCTTTTTGAAAAATAAATGAAGTATTAAGCCCATAAAGTTAGCATTTAACTTAATTTCCTTAAGGGAAATAGGAGAGTGCTAGACAGAAGCCTCTTGGGAAATTCTTATTTAGACCTTCTAGTGAATTTGTTACAAGGTTCAGGCTTAGAGATTATGGTACCTGCCCTCCTCTTGTTCCAAAGGATGTGCTGTGAGAATTCATGTAATAACATTTATGATGTATTTTGAGTTCTTGGGACAGATTCACTATTTTAATGATAAGATTATTGTATATAGTACAAGTGAAAATTATTCACGAACTTAAGAATGAATTCCATTGACTAATAATTCAGCATCATATTCATTTTTATGTAAATAGACATTGTATAGCTGAGGAAGATAAGTTATGTAATTTTTTAAGGTAAGATTATTTTTTAAATAATTTTTTGTTAGCTTCAAGTTTTATCCATTTTTAAAATATTTCCCATAATCTGTCATGTTACTTTCTGTGTTCCTGGAAGGATTTTAGTGCACAGAATAAAAAGTGAGTCTTTAATCGCCAAAAAACTGAAGGAAGTGATGATATCAAATGTTCTGAGGTAAGAATTTAAAAGCATTAATTTTCACTTCTGCGGTCTACTGCACTACCTTCTTTAAAAGTGGCTCTTTAGATAAAAATGACTGAGATCCTAATTCTGACTCCTGTAGCATTTTATGTAATGTCCCTTTACTTTTAATATTCCATTCGTTACGGCTAACGTAATGTTTGTCTTCAGCTTAAATTACAAAACCTAATCTGTGGTTCTGATGTGGTAACTGCTAAACTAGGACGTCTCCTAGGTCTGTCTGTTATGTGTCCGCGCTAGCATTGAGGCTTCTGATCTTTTCCTCCTGTTACGTGGCCCTCTTCCCGAGCTAACAGGACCCGGTGCCCACCGTCCTGGACTCTGGTCTCCAGCTCTGAGCCGGAGGAGGGTCTGCTCGGCTCTCAGGGGCCCAGGGCAGGAGGTCCGTGTTAAGTTCAGGATCCCTTCCTAAGTTGAAACGCTTGGCAAGTCCCAGCTGCCGACCAGACCGCTCACCGGTCAATTCAGTAAGCAGCCGTGCTCTCACGTCCCAAGGCACACTGATCTTTGCCCCTCAGAGCTGCTCTGCCCTGTTCTTACGCAGCTTAACTGATGGCACGAAGTCTGAAGGGGGCCTGCCTCTCAGGTCACCGGGACCGAATGCATTTCGTGCCCCTCTCAGGCCTCACAGCCACTGGCGGCTGGCAGCGCGGCGTTCGATGGTAACTGACCCCCACACTCCAAAGTCCGTCTGTCCGAAGCGAAGATCCTCTCGCTCGCTCTCTTTTTTTTTTTCTACCCGCTTTTACTATTTTCTAATTGTCAGCACAAACTAAATGACACATCTACAGCGAACGTAAATGGTGCTTACAACCTGGGAGAGGAAAGACCCTGTTTGGGGTCCCATGGAACAGGCTGCCCTAGAGCAGAAGCCCAGGGGTCTGCTTTTAGAAGCCGGACATTGAGGTTCGTATTGTACTTGGGAAACAGCAAGCCAGGGGAGAGACCTGCATCTGACAGGCCGTGCCCGAAACTTGCTTTTCCTCACACCAGTCAGGGTGCTGGGAGCATGGAGGAGGAGGGAAGAGCGTGGCATTGCAGACTCTCAGCTGTGAGGATGTGGTTCTCCCCTTTTCCTTAAACGGGAGAGGTGGGCAGCGGTGTGGGTCACACTGCTCGGAGCGCACACAGCTGGTTCTGGAAACACGGTCCAAATGGGAGATGCCTTCGTGTTTCCAGACAGGACCAGGCTGGAGGGGACGCTCACCTCCATCTGCCCTCGAAACGCCGGACGGGCCGTGCTCTCGGCCGCGTGCCGTCTGTAAGAGACCTGGCCCCGTCTCTGCGTGGCACTGGGTGGTGAGCGGGTGGCGCCGCGGGTTTTGCTGCAGATGAGTGAGCACCGGGGTTGGCACCAAGCGTCATTTCCTGCCGGTCCGTGTGAGCCCGTGACGAGTGTTTGTTGTGGAAACCTTGCTTTGGGGATCCCCCCTTCCATTTTGGTATGCGTTATTTTGGACACAGATGCATGTGTGCTCTCTTTTAACCTCTAGTCTGTGAAGTGATTGTAGGACCTTTTTTTTTTTTAAACGGAGGACAAAAATCTTGTTGGCAACCTAAACATCCAAGCTGAACAAGCTGCTAAAGTAACTTTCTGATGAAAAAGTTTAAAAACTAATTGCTACTGCTTTCCAAGTAATTGTATTGCCAAGTCCCGTGTAAAAGAAATATTACTGTCCTTGTGAAAATAAAGTGTTTCTGTAATACGATTATTGATTTTGCAGAAGCTGCCCCCCTATACAGTTTTCCTTTTCACATATTTTTTCCAGATACTGCCCCACACAAAACGTATCGAAAATGTCCAATCTGTGAAATTCCATATGCCTGGTAACATATTTTTGTATGTAAAAAGAAATAAATATTTAATATCGGAAAAAACGTGGTGTTTCATTTACAAGTAGAACTGAGGCTTACAGACAGTAAAACACAGAGAAACCTCTCTTACATGCTAATGGTTTCTATAAAAAGCCTCTCATGGAACGTAGTTTTATAGATTTTCACCTGCCTCTCCTCTTTAGCAAGGAAACCCTAACCATCGTTTCTTCTCTGCCAGCCCACGTTTCAAATGCAGCATTCTCCGGGAAAGAAGTTCCAAGACAGAGAAGGTTAAACTGCAGGATCCAGAAAAGGCCGCTCTGCTCAGAGGGCAGGGGGCTACGAGGACCACGGGGACCCGGGGTGGAGGCGGCTGTGGAGGCAGCGCGGCCCGGCCCAGCCTGACGAGGCCCAGCGATGGCGGGTCACCAGGTTCGTGCAGGAAGCCTGTGTCCAGAAAAGGTACGTGGCTCCTCCTTCCCCTGGAGCTGGTTCCTGGGGTCCCGCACCTCATCCTTGAGAAGCTGCTCGTTCCGTGCATTTCTGACGTCTCCCAAAGGGTCGGCGTGGCACATGGCCGTTCCCCGGTTAATGTGGTTCTGTTCACTGTCCTTCCATCCTAACGCTGACGAGGGGGAAACCGGTTACCGGCCACAGCCGCCGTCTGTGGGGTTTGCGCGTGGGTTTTCTCTGGGGGGAGGGGGGGTTCCTCCCGCACCCCGGTGATGGCGTGTCTGCACGCCCCAGGCTGTGCGGGCGTGAGCGGCCGGCGATGGCCGGGCGGGCGCCTGTCCGGGTGCCCGGAGCCGCGGAGAAGGCCTCGGCCCCCCGGGGCCAGGAACGGGCATCGTCATCGGTTTGGAACATCATTCTCCTTTTTATCCCTCTTTCTTCCGTGTGTGAATGGCGCACATCTGCTCCCCTGTTTAATATTTGAAGTGTCTGCGATCTTTATTTAGAAGTGTGGTGATGCTTCTGTGACCAGGAATAGGCCTCAGAAACTTGTCTCGTGTTCATGTCAGCCAGGTTTTGGTTTACAATGCCTTCATTACACGGCATTTTGCATGAAGTCGCAGTTTCCAGGAACCTGTGGACGCCGCTGCGTGAGGACTTCTGTCCTTGACTACCTGCGAGCGTTCCGTCAGCACAGTCACCACCCGCCGCAGAGCCAGCAGCTCACACGGACGTCTCAGCTCACTCTGGGGCCAGGGGACCGTGCAGCCTCAGCCCACATCCTTCCCAGTCGCCAGGTTTTAAGACACCATCCGGCAGGGTGGCTAACCCGTGTTGGGGCAGCTGAGGAACGGCTAGAAACACAACGCTGCCTTAGGCTCGTCGCCCGTTGGACGTAGCGCAGGCTTTTATACTTTCCTGTCTGTCTGACGTCTGTCTGTCTGTGTGCGCATGCTTTGGTTCAGGCTTTTTTATTATTGTTGCCTAGAGGACCATACCTACAAAACTCCACAGGAACAGAAGGGTGGGCCACCCCTTCTCCCGCCTGGTGCCCGCCTCTCCCTCCCGCCCCAGAGGAGCCCCCGGGGTTCCTAGCGAACCCGTCAGTGAGGTTCCTGTCTTGTGTCTGTTTCTCACACAGGTAGACTCTCACTACACATCCCGTTTGCAGTTAGTTCTGCGTATTTATTTTATTTCTGAAAACCAAACAGAGGACACGGGCCATGCCACCATTGTGGCCCCGTTTTCCCACTGGCACGGTCCTTTCCGGCGTGTGCATGAGGCGCTGTGTTTATGGTGTTGCCACCACAGCGGGCGCCGCTGTGTCCTCTCCTTCTCACGGATCCCACAGGTTTATCTCTGCAAGCGCGTGCACGAGGATGATCCATCCTCCTTTTTCCAAGGTGATGAAAGGGTTATTTGCTCCATCGGCGTTAAAACCTTCCAAGTGGAAGGCCGCAGAGGACAGCGGGGTGGGACACGCGTGCCATGTGGCACGTCTCTAACCGCGCGGCTCCCGCCCGGTGGCAGGCTCGCCGGGCGGTGCGGGGGGAGAGCGAGTGGCTGCAGGCCCCGGGACGGCGGCAGTGGGGCCGGGAGGCAGCCCAGGCTGGTTACAAAAGGCAAAACCCACACCGCTCAGCATCTCCTTTGACAGGACGTATATTTTATAAAGCACCCATCGTGCGTGGGGAGGCAGCGCGTTGTTTCTGACACAGAATTAGCACGTTCTCTGAGGCACAGCGAAGTCAGGCAGACCGCGTATTGCTGGCGAGATCCCTTCGGGAAGGCAGCTGCTCTCGGCCTTTTCGGTGTAACGGTCTTTGGCGGAATGCATGTACTCCAGGAGCGTTCACACCCCACTGTCAGTCACTGAAGAGCTTACAGAACGTCCAAAACGTAGCCTTCCACGGGGAGAGAGCGCTTCCCCGGCGTTCAGTTTAAAATGGATTTTGGATCAGAGTGTCAGCCCCACCTGGTTTTGTGTAACGGAAAGAAAGGGGGGAGGGTGCCCATTTTTCTGTAGAATGAAGGTCTGACTGTATGCCGGCTTAGGAGTCACAGCCCTTGTCTCCCTCCTCGGGGATGGGCTTGCACTTGCTCTCGGGGTCCCCAGCGCAGGAGGGGGGCCCCTTCCAAAAAGAAGCCGCTTACAGGGTCCCTGGTGGCTAACCCCGGGGTGACTGCGAATGCAGAAACACATTTCTTTTTTTAATACATTTTATTGATATTTTACAGAGAAGAAGGGAGAGAGATAGAGAGCCAGAAACGTCGATGAGAGAGAAACATCGACCAGCTGCCTCTTGCACAGCCCCTACTGGGGATGTGCCCGCAACCAATGTACATGCCCTTGGCCAGAATCGAACCCGGGACCTTTCAGTCCGCAGACCAACGCTCTACCACTGAGCCAAACCGACCTCGGCAGAAACACATTTCTTAAGTTCTTTTTTTTTTTTAATATATTTTTTATTGATTTTTTAGAGAGAGGGATAGAGAATTAGAAACATCGATGAGAGAGAAACATCGACCAGCTGCCTCTTGCACACCCCCCCTACTAGGGATGTGCCCGCAACCAAGGTACACGCCCTTGACCGGAATCGAACCTGGGACCCGTCAGTCCACAGGCCGACGCTCTATCCACTGATCCAAACTGGTTTCGGCTATTTCCTTGACTTCTAGCTTGGCGCTGACCCACGCCCCACAGAGGTGTCCGAGCGGAGTGGAAAGTGCCCGGCCCGGCCGGCCGAGACGCGAGCTCGGGGTCCACCTGCGGCGGCGTCGTCAGGGCTGCGCGGGGCCCAGCGCGCGGAGGCCGCTCAGGCACACGCACAGCAGGAGCGGGTCCGAGACGTCGCCGTGGGTGGCCGCGCTGACGGCCGACTGCTGCCGCGCCAGGTCGATGGCCACTGCGGCCAGCAGGCGCTGCGCGATCCCGAACCTCTCTGCGTCCCTCAGGGGGGCCAGGGCTCCGTCGTCGTCCAGGTCCGCCAGCCCACCGCCCGCAGACAGCGCCCGGAGCTGAAACGGGTCACAGAAAACCTCAGCGCCGGACAGCAGTGCGCGTCTAGCGAACTGCGAAAACGGGGGTTGGTTTAAATCTCCCAGGAAGGCCCTTGGTGAAGAGGTAACGAGATGGATGTGACCCAGGCCTGACGGTTCCAGTCTGGAGCGCTGTCTGAATCCCTCCTCCCGCACTCTGCCTGCTACTCGATCTTACGCCAGTAGAACACACGTATGTGAGGTTGTTTGGTTTTAGAATATGGACGCAAACTCCTCCAAGGGCTAGGAACCATGGCTTACTCTGCTTCCTGCCTTAAGAGCCTTTCTCCTTGTCCTTCCCTCCACCTGGAGACTCTCAAGTTCCACCCAGACCTTTCTCCTCGTCCCTTCTCTCCGTGTTTGAAATGCAGCCCCAGGAGGGCCTGACCCGCTCCCTCCCCGTAGCCCAGCCGCCCGCACGGCATCGTCCTGTCTCCCTCCACCTGCCCCTCTGCCTGCAGCTCTCTCGACGGCCACTGCTTCGTCCTTAACCGGAACCCGGCCTGTCGTGTCCGCCCACCACCTGCCGAGGACCGGACCTTTGGAGAGGTCGCTGCGCTAACCGCAGCCGCTGAAAACGTTTGAAACTCGGCTTTCTGGGGTCTTGACGCTGCCTGTGACACTTCAGAAACTGCAAATTTGCCAGTGGGTCTGATTTTTAAACAGCTATCCGGGACCAGGTCAGTCTAGGAAGGTAGAGAGTTTAAAATCTAAACTAAAAAAGGCGAAGCCACTGAAGTATGCCCGAGTCAAGAATCCCCAGAGCGCCCTCCGCAGCGGCGACCTCACCGGGAGACGCTTGCAGCGGCCGCTGGGCGCTCGCCGGGACACAGCAGCACTCGGGCGTCCGTGACCCAGGCCAGCCTTACGAGCGACGCCCTGTAGATGCGCCAAACACAGCCCGCTGTGAAACCGCAGGCTTAGCGTTGCCATTGGGGCCCGCAGGGGACTGTCAGTTGTGCTTCAGAGGGAGGATTAAGCTGCTCCTTCAGCACAAGCATCACGGGCCACCGCTTAAGAGCGAGCTTCCTCCCTGACCCTCTGCCAACCCCGCGCCCAGGGGCACTTCTGGGCATAAAAGCGATGGCAGTCACGGGGGTGAAGAGAGGAATGTGTGTGTGTGTATAATTAACTCTGTGGATGGTTTTAACTCGCCTTCTTACCAGCTTGGCAGATGCATTTCTCCCAGAAGGCCTCCCGAAAGCCTCCGTGGTCACTGGCCACCAGACAGGGTAGGCGTTTAGGCCCCTTTCTGAGTAAGTGCCAGTAGGACACACAATGCACAGGTTCCTCAGACAGGAGGCAGGAACCTCGCCATCTTTAAGAGCTGTCGCTGTATCTAGGGGCGACTGTGTGAAGAATCTCAGGCAGGTCTTTTTTTTTTAAAGGGTTTATCATGTTCTCCCCGAAGGCGAACAAAGGACTCTATGGGTGGGGCGTTCTGTGCTGAGCAGCGTGCAGCCCTTCTGGGACTCGCCCCCAGCAGAGCACACGGGGAAGCGCGCACAGGCCAGAGGACGGAGCAGGGCTGCCAAAGCAGAGCTGCTGCGGGCTCACCGCTGCAGACCGGCAGCTGGGAAACGTATCGTTTCCCTAACCTCCCTGCACCGCCAGCTTTTACCCTCAGCCGCCGCAGGACTCCACGCCGGCACGCTTTCAGGTCGTTCCGTTTTTGTGGTCAAGGAGCAGGAATGCCGCGTTCCCCCCGAGGCAGGGCTGCTCGTGGTGGCGGATGACACCGAACCACCGGTCCTTGGCGTGGCGCCCGGCCACACTCCTCAGGTGCCCCCTGTGCAGCCGTGCCAGCGGCACCAGCCGCCGTGCTCAGCTCCCCGGACGGGCAGTCTGCCCAGGTCTGGGAGCCGAGCTCTGAGAGCGTGGTGCTGGCCTAGGCTAGGCCCTGGGCCGCCGGGCAGGTGTGCTCCATTCCTCTGACCCAGGCTGAGCACCTCCTGCAGCAGCGCCGCGAGAGGACCCAGTTTGTGGCTTAAAGAGGAGAAGCTTACTCTTGAATCTCAGAGGTTACGCTGAGCTCCTCATCACCTATGAGGAGCCGTGGTCTAGCCATGACACCTCCTGAGGGCACAAAGCTAACAATGATAGTCCTCAGAGAGAACGAAGGTCTCTCTGAGCCCGTCCGTCCCTGCGTCCTCCCTGCCAGGGGAGGGTGGTGCAGAGCTCAGTCCTGGGCCTGGCTCCTTCCCTGCATACGGCTCGGAGTCCGCTGGCAAGTGCTCCGAGCAAATCCTCTCTCTGGGCCTCAGTCTTCCTGTGAGGTAGGGTGTGTGGCGTCAGCGGGTGTAAAAACGTGGACACGTGACACCTGTGTAACCTGTCCTGAGGGCTGTTGAGGAGGAGGAGGACTGGCAGGGTTTGATCAGCTGTGAGGTGTCCGTCTCATCGCCCCCCCCCCCCCCCAGGGCCCTCCCTTACCAGGTGGCACAGCGCGGGGATGATGTGGAGGTCACAGCAGGCGCCCAGCAGAGCGGCTCCGTCGTCTGGCATTTCTGCGGGAGACAAGAGTCAGTCGGTCAGTCACTCTAACAGACAAAAGCGTCCGGAGGCACAGCCGGCCCCGGCTCTGCCCAGGGGACTCTTTCCTGCCCTCCAGGCCGAGTCCTGCTCATAACTGTCCGGGAGTGAGCGGCGCTGAGCAGGAAGAGGGGGTTTCCAGGAAAGAGAGAGAAAACGGGTGTGAGTTCACCAGAGGACGCGCCCCTCAGGGAGAACTGCACAGACTCGGGGGGGTTGGAGGAATGTGGGGGGTGCAAGGAAAAGGTGGGAAGGACCTGGAATTTGGTGACAGAAGAGGTACATCACTGCATATTTGGGGTGTGCCTTCATACACCTCTCTGTGCACGTTTCCTCAATGGGTCAACCGTAGATTGTGCGTGTGAGAGAGAGAAAGAAAGAGGAGTAACCTATAGTGACCTGGGTTTGGAACCCTTTAGTCCTTTGTAGGAAGCAAACGTAGTGTGGCCTGAAGAAAGGGATGGCATACAGACCTCCGGAACCAGGACTGTGCGGGCCCCACGCTGACCAGCCCCGGGGAAAGGAAATCCAGGTCAGTGCAACCAAAACTGACTTCCTCCCTCCCCGGGCAAGACAGCTGCTCGGGCACAGCCTTTGAGCCGGAAACGGCTGACTCATCGGCCCAGAGACCACGAATGAGCTCCTCCACCCCCTGCATTCAGTAGCGGCTGTAATTATAGCCCCGGTACATTCAGAATTTTTAAAAAATAAGTCATGAGCACATAATGTATGACTCGTCAGCCTATGGGCCTGGGAGAGGCATTCTCTCTCGTAATTCTTCGAAACCTGGAACCTCCTGGGCTCGGGTGCTGTGCAGGGAGGAACCCTGGAGGCATCGGGAGCTCAGCGCCCCGACTACCGCCCCCTGCAGGGGAGCTGTGGGGACCAGGAGCGGGGTCTTGCCTTTCTGAGCAGGGATTCCGGGCAGAGGAGCGGCAGGCGGGTTTGTAAAGGGTCGGAGGACCAAAACCCCGGAGGGAGACCTTTCCTGGGTGGTGAGGGGCGAGCCCACAGCCCTCCCTCCCCGAGGAAGGAGGGGCTCTGCCCAGAGCAGAGGGGCTGGCCGGGGACGGGCCCCATGCTCGGCTCTGTGACTCCATGGCCACCGTGCAGACCTCCACCCCGCCCCCTGCTGGAAGGGGGAGCCGCGTGTGCCAGCCTCGCCGCAGGAAGCCCGGCCACTCCCCGGGGGGGGGGGGGGCGTACCTGCGAGCGCGCTGACCAGCCCGTAGGCCGTGGAGAAGAGCGGCTGGTCGCTGGGCGGGCCTGGCCGCCCGGCCTGCGCGCTGCACCCCGCCAGCCGCAGGAAGGCCGTGAGGCTCTCGCTCTGCGGGGCCTTCAGCGGCCCCGGGGCCTCCGGTGAGGGCGGCAGGCCGCTGACCACGTCGTCGCACTGCGGGGAGGAGGAGAGGGCCAGGTGATGCCGCGGCCCTGGCCTTCGCTGTCCGCCGGGCACAGCCAGCCTAGCAGGCCTCCCCTCGAGGAGGCAGGAGCCCTGCCAGGGGCCGTTCTTGCACAGAGAGGGGAGGGGGCGTGCAGGGCAGGGCTGTGGGCTGGACCAGACAGGTGACTGCTCGCAGAGCTGAGGGGAACAGGAAGGCATCGTCCTGTCATGCTTCTCAAGCTTTAAACTCGGCACTCCGGGCCCAGGAGCCTCAGCCGGGGTGGGCAATCTTGCCAGCAAGGGCTACACCGGCCACTGGCACCGCCCAGCCTCTGCAGATGCATCCGTGTGAGAGCCCGTCACCCAGGCAGCTGCTGCTGGCCTGACATTTCCCTCTTGAGAGAGACATCTCAGGAAGTAAAAGTCAGTGGAGGCTCTGAGACCTCTGCGCTCCCTGGGGCAGTTCGCCCTCCCGGCTCTGCTGACCCAGTCCGGCTGTGAGAGGGGAAAGATAAGAAAGATAATAGGGATGCTCTCCTGGATGCCATGAAGCATTAAATCAGAAAACCAGGGTTCAGGCTCTGCATAAAAGAAAAGGAAGACCAAACACGACGACGGTAGGGATCAGGCTCACAGCTGCCCAGCCTCCTGCAGGGAAGCCGAGCAGAAAGCCCGGTGGACGGGCCTGGCAGCTGGAGCGTCCCTGGCCGTGTCTGCAGCTCACAGCGACGGACCTCGGCCTCCCCAGGAAACCGCACAGGCCGCTCTCCGGTCCGCTCCACACAAAACGGGCCGACTTGTTGTGGGTTGAACAGTTGTTACCCCCTCCTCCCCTGTCCCCCAAATATATGTCTTTCTGGGACTTCCGACTGTGACCTTATTTGGAGTAGAGAGTTTGCCAAGGTGATTCAGGCAGGGATCTTGGCGGGACATCCTCCCAGGATGTCCATTAAGAAACAGAAAAGGAGGGGCAGAGGAGAAGGCCGTGGGAAGGCGGTGTGCCCTGGAGCGGTGCAGCCACAGCCAAGGAATGCCAGGGGCTGTGAGTGAAGGGAGGGTCTCCCCGCCAGCCTTTGGGGGAGCATGGCCCTGCTGACCCCTTTGGGCCTTCAGAGAGTCCATTTCTATGGTTTTAAGCCACGAAGTGTGTGGTCACTGCTTACCGCAGCCACGGGACCAGGACACACCTGGATTCCTGGCGCCGGCTACCTTTCTCCCACCCAAGTACTAACCAGGCCCGGCCCTGCTTAGCTTCCAAGATCAGACAAGATCGAGCCCGTTCAGGGGGGTATGGCCTTAGAACTAAGGCCCTGGGGTAAGAAGCGGAAAAGCTTTCGTGTTCGAGAGAGGTGGGAACACAAACGCAATTTTTGTCCCCGGCTCAGGTCGAAGCCTTTCCCCCATTTCCAGAACACCGAGGGGGAGACCCTGCGCCCCGGGATGCAGCTGGCCTTACCACTTGTTCCAGGGCCTGGAGTAACTCCGCATCCAACAGCGCCGCCCGCAGGACGCCCCTCA
Organism: Vespertilio murinus; assembly: GCA_963924515.1. Lineage (NCBI taxonomy): Eukaryota > Metazoa > Chordata > Mammalia > Chiroptera > Vespertilionidae > Vespertilio > Vespertilio murinus. The sequence continues at coordinate 10,574,487 of OZ004712.1, read as the reverse complement.
GCGCCGTGCGCCGCGGCTCGGGCAGCTGCTCCAAGGGCCGGAAGCTCCTCCCCAGGGCGGCCGCGGCTGTGGGCGGCAAGCGGGCGGCTCAGGCGCACAGCCACGGCAGCTCACCTCTATGGCAGCTGTTCTCGGCTCGGCCATGGGCCCGCCGGCTGCCGACATGGCGTGCACCACCGCCCTGCACATTTGGGGAAGGGGGCGGCCACACTTCGTGTAGACGCCCTAAGTAGTAAGTGTGATTGATTATTTGCACTAAGTAGTAAGTCTAATGAACTCTCTTTCTGGGAAAGTCATCCAGGCTCCTTCCTGTGGAAGTAAATGGTCACGCTGTTACTGAACGTGAGTTCGCACTTCCACGATGCCTCAGAGCCCTTCCTCTTCCTCCTTGCTGCTAACACGCCGTCCATTCTGTGCCCTTCGCTGACCGATGCACCTCAGAGGCCGGCCCCTCCCATCCCGGCGTCCCGGCTGCTGCCCGGGCCGGTCCCCCCGTCACCATCTGTCCCGGAGAAGGCTCACCCTCCGCCGGATGCGGAGCCTCTCCTAGAATCCTCCTCTTTAACCAGGAGGCTGCCCCACGTCCAAAACGGAAACCAGCCCCTCACGCCATGATACTCTGAGTTCACTGTGTCTACAGATGGACGCCTACGGCGTACGGAGGGTGGAAGACGGGCCGGAGCTCCCAGTAAGGGACGGCCAGGGGTGGGCAGGCTTGTGGGCAGGCGCACGCCGTGCATGGGGTTGGGCCCTCACTGCTGTTTCTCCCAACACCGGTTCTGCTACAGAAACGACAGCGTCTTCGGTCCGGGCCTCTGTGAGCTCCCTCCTCGCCTGCAGCCGGCACATCTGAGCCGCTCCGGCTCCTGACTGAGCCGAGCTCCCATCCCCGTTCGTTCCTCCTCTTCCTCGCTCATCTCCTACCCCAGCCCCCAAACAGAATCCCTCCAGCGTTTTACAATTGCTGGGGGGTAGGGGGGCAGAAGGGGTTGCTGCAGGTCGTCCTCCCCTAACCCCACCACATGCCAATGCCCACGGCCACTGGCCACGTGATAAAGAGCCTCCAGGAGATGCCAGGCCGTGCTGGCCAGGCCGGGCTCGCCTTGGCAGAGGCGCCTGGGCTGGGACGAAACAGACGCAGACCTCGGGCTCTCTCCTCGCTGCCAACCAGCTGGTCTTACTCCCCGGCTTCTATGTCAGAGCGGAGGCAAACGCCAGGTCCCCGCCTCTTACACGTACCCTGTCTCAAACATGGCCCTCCACCCCCAGGCTGAGGTTCCCTACGATCCCACCCAGCTGAGTCCCGAGTGGACCATGCCCTCCAGTGCTCCCGGCGAAGCCGCTTCACCCCCTGGGTTCAGGGCTCCTCAGCCGTCGCCCGCCCGGCTGGCAGTACCTGGGTTTAACGCGCACAGCGCTCGACTGCGGACCGGCACCTGCCCGGCGTCTGTCAGGTCTCCAAACGCGAACTCCCGGAAGGGCAGGGGGTCCAGGAAGACGGAGTCGACTCTCCTCTCGTTCTCGAAGCCACCGCACTTCCCTTCTAGGAGGCAGAATTCTGCAACACAGGAGGGGACAGGTCCGCACGGGGAGGCTCACCCTCCACCCCGACAGGAGCCCGGGGTGCGCAGGAGACAGACAGCACATGGGGCTCACTTCCTAGCTCAGCATTTCCACCGTGAAGACAGGAAACATGAACAGAGGAATGCAATGAACCTCCCACACACCCCCAGCTCTACCCACCCCTCCTTCCTCTCCATCCAAATTTCTTCCACAAACACAGACATCTCCGTGTCACCGTGAAGACTAGGATAAAGCTCTAAGGAACAGGTGGCTTTTTATGAACGTAGCACCACACCTAAGGTCAGCGACCACTGATGTTACACGTATTCACGCACGTCCCCAAGAAGCAGAGCCTTCTTGGGCTCGGTACCCCATCTTCTCAGGGAGGGGGGAGCTGGGGGTATAGCCCTGCTAACCCCATGCCTATTTCCCTGAAGGACCCAATGACCAGAGGGCAGGGCCAAGAGCAGCGTTTTGGCTTCGTGTTGGGAGGGGTGTGAAATGACGAAGTGAAGCCCTGAGGTGGAGAATACAGTAAACGACCACGCCACGCCACGGTGCCAGCTCTCCCTGTGCCTCCCCTGTGTGCCCCCGTGCTGGAGGGAGGGGCAGGGCAGCGTGGCCCCGGGGCGGGTCCCCAGTCTGACGGCGGAGGCCGAGTTCTGACCCTGCGCCGGGCTGGTGGAACCGCACCCCACACCCCCAGCTCTGCCACCTCTCTGTCACGGACAGCCCCGCACCCCCAGGACCTCCCAGCCATCCCCAGGCGGTCGGGGACCCACCCCCAGGAGCCCAGCGGGAAGGAGGCAGCACTCACCGAACTGGCCGTCCCGCCTCACGAACAGCTCGACGACGCCGTAGACGATGGTGGTGAGAGCCGGGATCTCCAGCACCACGTTGGAGTCCTTGACGACAGACCCGTCCTCCTTGGCTGACACCTGTGGGCGGGAGCACACCCCGACCTGTGAGCCCAGCCTGTCCCCCCCCTTACCCCCCGCCTCTGCCTCCCCGACCCCCACGCACATGCCCTCCAGTGGGACGGGGAGCCAGGGCCTCATGGCCCACACACATTCCCCTGTAAGTGGCCAACCCAGTCGCACAAAAGGGAGGGTCCAGCCGGAACCGGTTTGGCTCAGTGGATAGAGCGTCGGTCTGTGGACTGAAAGGTCCCGGGTTCGATTCGGGTCAAGGGCATGTACCTGGGTTGCGGGCACATCCCGAGTAGGAGGTATGCAAAGAAGCAGCTGATCGATGATTCTCTCTCATCGATGTTTCTAACTCTCTATCCCTCTCTCTTCCTCTCTGTAAAAAATCAATTAAAAAAAAAAATATATATATATATATATTTTTTTTTTTTTAAGTGAGTGTCCAGGCATCGGGGTACAGTGAACTGAGGTCCCCGGTGATGAATCAAGGTAGTCAGACAAATAAGCTAACTCCCCATCCCCTCACAGGAAGCCCTGCCCACCAGAAAAGCCTGAGGGAGAACCAGCTGAGATTCCCCTCGTGCCACCCCCGGCCCCGTGGGTGCAGCTGGCTGTTAGCCAGGGAGGGGAGGCTGGAGGGGAAGCGGTGAGGGTGCAGAGCCCCTGCCCCCCCAGCGTCAGCCCTGGCTGGGGCCAGCGTGGTAAGGCACTACGTGATCCAAAAGCACTGCTTAGACAGAGACAGGCGTACAGGCCTTTGCCTTCCCTAGCTCAATCCGCAAAGGGTTCGGGCCATCCAATCCCAGAGCCATCCTGAGACCCCTGGCCCCCGGGGGCTCGGGGTGATCTGGCCTGGCTGGTGCTCGTTTGACTCATTTCCTAGGGACAGCGCCTGCCCCAGCTGGCATGGCCGGCCCTGAGCGTCCCACCACCCTGGCCTCAGGTCCACCTCAGGTATGGGCGCCCCAGGACAGTGCCCTGCGACCCAGCCCGAGCTCTCCCTCAGGCCCCAGCAGGTGGGGAGAGGCCGAGGAGAGAACCCGTAGGAGGAACCCACCCCGGGGAGGCAGCTCACGCGTCCTCCCGAGTCCCGGACCCTCAGTGACCGCAGCCAGTCATCCCGAAGGCTTCCGTCCCGGGAGCCAATGAATTCTGTCTCGTGTAAGCCAATTGCTGTTCTGTTTCCGTTAACTTGCTACACAAAGAGCGCTGGTGAATGAAGACACCACCGCCGAGGCCCTGACCAAGGTGCCCCCGGTGGAGCCGGTGAGGCCGCTGTGGCCTTGCCCGGGGCCAGCGTCTGGGTCTGGACCCGCCGCGCCGCCCCCGCGCGCACCTGCACCGTCCTGGTCTGGATCCCCACCATGCCGCCGCACTTCTCCTCCACCTGCACGTGCTCCGATATCACGCACTTCTCCGTGGTCACGACCCGCTGCGTCAGCACGCACAGGACCTCGCTCCGCCTCTCCAGCACCTGCTGCAGCAGCGGGCTTTTCAGGTCCATCCTCCTGAAGGGAGAGATGCCGTGAGCGGCCTCGTGCCTGTCCGTCCCGGGAGGGTGTCCGATCGCTTACAAGGGGGTTTACACGATTTTACAGGTGGGGAAACTGAGGCCCGGGAGGCACGGCCTGCTCGAGGTCACCCGCCAGCCTCGGGGGCTCCCACACAGCGACTCAGGGGCATTTCAAGAATGGGCGGAATTTCCATCTACAGGAGATGATTTCACACGTGGGAGCAAGCAATGAAATAAACAACCTCTCTGGAGATATCATTGGCTCGGAGTCTATGAAGTGGACGGGAAGAGGACAAATGAGACGTGGTTCTGGCAGGGGAACAGTTATGGAGCTCGTCCTGGCCGTGTTAGTAAAGCTCAGCAACCACAAGCTCACTCCCGCCCCCCACTCAGGCAGGCAGCTCTCGGGGTTCTGAACGTGCGCCCAGAACTGCGCTGAGCAGGTGGAAGGTCCTGCCCCACGTAGCAAGCCGCCTGGAGAGGAGACAGCAGGTGTCCATCAGCAGAGGGGTGGACGGACAGCTGTGGCGCGTGCACAGAATGGGGTGTGATCTATATACCAGAGGCCTGTGGCACGACATTCGTGCAAGAATAGGCCTTCTTTCCCCTGGCTTCCCTCCCAGCAGCCCGGGAGCCGGCAAGTCCTCGCTTCTGTCGGGAGCACCACTCCAGTAGCTCCCTAGACCACCCCCCTTCCCCTCATAGCAGGCTTCACTCCTCTGGGTGCCTGCATATGCAAATTAATATCCAGCTTTGTTGGGTTAATTTGCATATTCACTGATTGGCTGTAGGAGTAGCAGAGTGATGGTTAATTTGCATATTTCTCTAATTAGGTAAGAGATAAAAGGCTGCTGAAACCGGTTTGACTCAGTGGATAGAGCATCGGCCTGCAGACTGAAAGGTCCCAGGTTCGATTCCGGTCAGGGGCATGTGCCTTGGTTGCAGGCACATCCCCAGTGGGGGGTGTGCAAGAGGCAGCTGATTGATGATTCTCTCTCATTGATGTTTCTAACTCTCTATCCCTCTCTCTTCCTCTCTGTAAAAAATCAATAAAATATTTTTTAAAAAGAGATAAAAAGCTAATATGCTAAGTGTCCATCCAACTGGTAGCTATGATGCTCACTGACCACCAGAGGGAAGATGCTAAATGCAGGAGCTGCAGGGGCTTGGCAGTGGCAGTTCTTAGGTGATGCACCCCGAAACCAGAGAGGAGGGAGCCCGATTCCTCCCGGGACAGTGCGATTCCACCTTCGGCCGTGGGTTGTGTTGTTGCTGGGGCACTGTCGGCCCTGATTCTAGTTTATTACACACCCCAGACCTGTGCACACACACCTACCAACCTACACCCCAGACCTGTGCACACACACCTACCAACCTACACCCCAGACCTGTGCACACACACACCTACCAACCTACACCCCAGACCTGTGCACACACACCTCCCAGCCTACACCCCAGACCTGTGCACACACCTACCAACCTACACCCCAGACCTGTGCACGCACCTCCCGGCCCAGACCCCAAACCTTTGAATACCTCCTGGCTACAGCCCAGGATAACGGCAGGAAGGGCTAAGGCCCCTGGAGAGGTCTAGAGTGGCTCTGGCATGTTGGAAATCACAAAGCCTCGTGCCTTAAATAGATCCACTGAAGGGCTTGCTGTTGTCTTAGCTAAACATGACGTATTTAGGGGGAAAAACAAAAAACAAGCCTAGACCAGTGGTCTGCAAACTCATTAGTCCACAGAGCCAACTATCAACAGTACAACGATTGAAATTTCTTTTGAGAGCTAAATCTTTTAAACTTAAACTTCTTCTAATGCCACTTCTTCAAAATAGACTCGCCCAGGCCGTGGTATTTTGTGGAAGAGCCACACTCAAGGGGCCAAAGAGCCGCATGTGGCTCACGAGCCGCGGTTTGCTGACCACTGGCCTAGACCACCCAAGATTCCATTGCTTAAAGGCCCACTTCCCTCCAGAACTGCCCAGGCCCCGAAGGAAGAAGGGAAAGCCAATTGCAGGAGTGTGATTTCCTCCTGCACCTGATGGCAGGCCAGGCCTGACTGCTCGCCGGGCCGGCCATACACCCACCATGGGGCAGGGAACAGCGTGGCCGGGGCCAGAGCCCACCTCCGGGGCTGACTAGGGTGACCGGGACACGGACACACACACACACACACACACACACACACACACACACATTGTGGCTATCGCTACTGGGCTGCCAGCCAGCAGGGGGCACTGCTGGGCGCTCGCTGGGTTGCTGGGTCCTGTTTCCTGCCACCTTTTGGAACTGAACGCCGGACAACCTTAGTTAGAAGGGGAGACCTAAGACAGACAGATCACTAACTGGCAGGGGAAATGGACTGTCCTGATTCAGAGTGGATTCTTCCCCAAATCCTGCCCAGTTAGCATCCATGACGATCTGACCTGAGATCTGAGAAGTCTGATGGGGGGACCCATGAGGAACTCGGAAGAGACCCCTTTTCTGCCTTGCCACCTTCAATGTGGCCATGAGGGGATGCAGATAACTAAGCTGCTGAGACCAGCAATGCGCGGAAGCTGCCACAGGGGGGCTCCACTGAACTACCAAACTAACCAGGGTCAGGGTGACTCACCCACCCTCAGATGTTTTCACGTGTGAGGCAATTACAGGTGTTCTTTGCAACTGAGGACACCCTAACTGGGTCATAAAGTTACTGTCACCTTATTTCACAGAGGGACACCCAGCAGAGAGCTCATGACCCAAAGGCACGTGCTGACAAGGGCCAGGAGAAGCATGAAGAGGTTCCAGCTGCTCCCACCCCAGACCTGGGACACCCCCACCTGGTTTTAGGTGAAGGCTGCCCCTGAAGGGGAGAAAGGGGGAGAGAGAGAAAGGGAGGGAGGGATGGAGGGAGGGAGGGAATGAATGAAAGAACCAGATTCAGAAAACTCTTGTTCTCCAATTACATGTGGCCAGAGGTCTTTAAATTGTTAGACACAAACTCTATTTATTAAAAACTAGAGGCCCGGTGCACAGATTCATGCACATTGAAAGGAAATCAATTAAAAGGTGGCTGGTGGGTCAAGACTGGGTGAGACAGGCCAGACGTGCCCTGGAGCCAACCTCCATGGTCCCTCCCCAGCCGGCTGCACCTGAGGTGGCTCCAGGGCTCACAGGGCATCTGCCGAGTGACTGAGTGAGTGGGGTCCCTCTAACATGTAGGTCCCTTGGCCTGGCCTGCGGGGACTGCCCGAAATTGGCAGTCCGACACCCCCGAGGAGTCCTGGAGTGCAAGAGGGCACTCTGCAAAGTTGCTGTCGCTCAGCAGCTCTGCATTGAGCATCTGCCCCCTGGTGGTCAGTGCACATCATACCTACCAGCTGGTCGGCCGGTCGGCCAGTCGCTTAGCCTTTTATATATATAGATAGCGATACAGCACTGAGTTGAACACGAAGACAACTGGGATGATTTTCAAACCCTCTGCTGGCCACAGGGCAGTTTACCAGGTAGAAGCTCCAGTCCCTACTTCACTGAATGTTTTCCTCACGAAAGACATAGGCCCTCAAATCCCTCCCCTGAAAAACCTCCGCAGGTGAAACAAGACTCACAAGAGCTCCTGTAATAACACGACAGGGGCCACATGAGGGCCATAACAAACTGTAGCACTTAATATTGTGTGTGTGTGTCCGTGTGTGTGTGTGTGTGTGTGTGTGTGTATTAAAATTTAGTTAGCTATAAGACTTTGAGTGCGATGTTTAAATACTTTAAATAGCCCCAGCCAGTGTGGCTCAGTGGATGGAGCGTCGGCCTGCAGACTTAAGGGTTCAATTCTGGCCGGGCACATGCCCAGGTGGAGGGCTCCAGATGGCCGATTGGTGATTTTCCCTCATCACTGATGTTTTCTATCTCCCTCTCCCTTCCTCTCTGGGATCAATGAAAAAAATACATTTTATAAAAAATACTTTAAATAATTAGTAAGGTTTATCACTGCACACCATGGCTTGCCTGATATCACTTCATAAAGAACCAAACTCCTAGTTATCGGGTGTTCACAGAGAAGTGTGGTCGGTTTTGCCAGAATTTGCTTTGCAATATGACAAAGAACGAGAGTGCCATCGGCCTGTATGCTAACACCCACCTCAACCCCACCACAGCCAGCAAAGCATGGAGAACTGGATGGAGCCAAAACTGGTTTGGCTCAGTGGATGGAGTGTCGGTCTGCGGACTGAAAGGTCCCGGGTTCAATTCTGGTCAAGGGCATGTACCTTGGTTGCGGACATCCCCAGTAGGAGGTGTGCAGGAGGCAGCTGGTCAATGTTCCTCTCTCATCGATGTTTCTAGCTCTCTATCCCTCTCTCTTCCTCTCTGTAAAAAAATAATAATAATAATAAAAAATAAATAAAAGAAAAAAATAAATAAAATATATTTTAAAAAATAAATAAATAACCAGCTGGAACCAAGGCCTGACCACAGGGAAGGAGCTGGCGTGACCCTCACATTAGCCAGGAGGAAACCCTCCAAGGCCACCTGGTCCAACCTGCACCTCCAGCGGAGCGCTGGGGCAGGGGTGGAAGGAATGGTTTCCCAGGAATGAAGCTCCCCAGACAACTGATTAGAAGCAGAGCATCTGCGGCAGCGATGGGGCGGGTGTGGCGCTTATTCTAGGGCAGTGACCTGTGGACAAGGCAGCGACCTTGTACAGGATGAGACCTGATCCTAAGAACAACACACGAGCGTGAGTCATCACAGAATGGCCTCCATAAATGTGTTATTCTTCACTCAAAAGAGAGGAGATTGACGTGATCTGTCTTGGCGGGGTTTCCTCCACGACTGCTTTAAGATACACGTAGAGCTCTCATTCAAAGGGTCCCCTCCGTGCATCTGGAAGGTTCCTTCCGGTGGCATGCCTTCACGCCCAGCAATGCTAGATAAGGCTTACACACACACACACACACACACACACACACACACACACACTCGCTCCTTGTGGGTAGCTGAAGTTTGTGGACAATAAACAGAGCACTCTGGATCCTGAGGGCTAAATAGCCTATATACAGATGACAACTTATCTAAACGACCTGAAATAAAAATAGCTGATGCAAATAAAGCCTTCGAGAACATACAGTCCTTAAGCCATTACTAACTACCACGCCCCAAAGCTCGTGTATCAAATAGCGTCTTATCAATCCAGTGATACTGAGGGCATCTGAAGATGGGCAGGTGAAGTAGGTAAGGAGTTATGGCTCCAGCAAAGCAGCAAGAACATCAGCCTTCCACATATCCGGCCCACGGTGTGCCTCGCTTTTGCCTCTTAGCTACAGGCAGGACGAGGTGGCTCTGTGATGAGACACTTCTTCCATTTCCAGACTTCAAATGTGTCCTTTACCACCTTCCTGCTGTCACCTGTCCCCGCCCCCGGCATCCCTTGAACTGGGGCAGGGGCAGAGGGACATACCAAACTGCCGAAATGGTTTCCCGGGAATAAAATTCCCAGACCCCAGCGGACTAGAAGCAGTGGACCTGGGGCAGAGACGGGGTGGGTGCGGCACGTATGCTTAGGGCTGGGGCCTGTGGCAGCGGCCGTGGAGGACAAGGCAGAGGAGCACAGAACTTACTACAGGCTGATCCGTGAGCCTAAGAACAAAGCACGAATGTGGGTCATCACAGCATGGTGTCAATAAACGTGTTGCTCTTTGTTCAGAAGAGGAGACGCACAATGAACAGGGTCTCTGAGGGCCGCCCCGAGGCAATCTCACCCCGGGGTGGGCAGCCCTAGCTCGGCACGGGCTTGCTCAGGGCGACGCAGCCCTCGGTCACCTCCCGGCACCCTCCCTGGGACCCGGACTCATGCCTCTGCCTTTACATTCTCTGCTATAATTTTTTAAATATATATTCATATTAATTTCAGAGAGAAAGAGAGAGAGAAACATCAATGATGAGAGTATTATTGATCGGCTGCCTCCCACATGCTCCACACTGGGGATCGAGCCCACAACCCGTGCACGTGCCCTGATCGGGAATTGAACCTCGACCTCTTGGTTCATAGGTCCATACTCAACCACTGAGCCACCCAGGCTGGGCTCTCTGCCAAAATTTTATCTAGGTTTTCCTCAGCCAAACAAAAACACTACAAAACAAACAAACAACAACAAAAAAAAACTTATAGGCCATATCCTGGTGAACATAGATGCAAAAATCCTCAACAAAATACCGGTAGTAGCAAGCTGAATTCAGCAATACATTAAAATGATCATTCAGCCAAAACCGGTTTGGCTCAGTGGCTCGAGTGTCGGTCTGCAGACTGAAAGGTCCCAGGTTCGATTCCGGTCAAGGGCATGTACCTTGGTTGCGGGCACATCCCCGGTAGGGGGTGTGCAGGAGGCAGCTGGTCGATGATTCTCTCTCATCAATGTTTCTAACTCTCTATCCCTCTTCCTTCCTCTCTGTAAAAAATCAATAAGATATATTTTAAAAAATGATCATTCACTATAATCACGTGGGATTTTCCCAGGATGCAAGGCTTGTCCAATATCTGCACGTGACAGGATGCACCACATAAACTCAATGCAGGATACAAATCACATGACCATACCAACAGAAGCAGAAAAAGCATCTAACCAAGCCCAGCAGCCACCTGTGATAAACTTCAGCACGGTGGGAAAACAGAGGGAACACACCTCCACAAAATGAAGGCACCGAGCGTCCCCAAAGCGCGCTGACCCGACAAGGTGCCACTCGTCACCCTCTTAACAAATATCCGGCGTCGAACACAAGATGTGTCAAAAGCACAGGTGCCGGGCGCGGCCCTCCTCACCTGCCCGCGGCCTGTGCGAGGAGCTGCTGCAGGTCCACCTCCTGCTTCTTCACGCTCCCGAACGAGGACTCGCTCTCCACCAGGCCTTTGCCCCCGACGTTCAGCTTCAGCCTCCCCAGCGCCGTCTCGATGGCCCCACTCACGTGGTTTGCAAACTTGCCCTCGTATTTCACGAAGTCCGACTCCACGACCACTGCAGCAAACGAGACGCGGGTCTGATGAGGACACGGCTCTGGGCCTTGGGTCACCTCGCTCCCCAGCCCCGCGCAGATCCGTGGGGACCACGAGGCCTGCACCCCGAGGGGAAAGGTGGCCGCCACGCCGTGTGTGGGCACAAGAAGGTGGCCCAGCACACCTGGGTGCTGGGAGCTGGCGTGAGGGCACGGATGGCCAGGGGCTCTCCTGGGGACTTTCCTGTTTGTTCATCTCTCAATTCCAATGCACACATGTATAAACAAGGACACATACAGTGTCTGTGGAAGTGGACGACTATTTGTCAAGTAAACATCCATTTAGCCTTTCTCCTGGTGAAGAAATGGGTTTTGAAGGGGTGCTCTCCCAGGGCGAAAGGGCTGGTGACGAAGACTCGGAAACAGAAAGAAGAGCCGGCCCGGCCAGGACACACACAGAGTCCTGCTGACGCTGTAGCTGGCAGGCGGGCCACCTGCCTCACCCGTGGGAGCTGCCCTTCCCACCCACCAGTCTTGGAGAGCACCCTCCTGGCCTTCACCCCCACCTCCCCTTTGCAGCCTTATCTGATGATACCTGACCTCTATCTACCCAGGCAGGCAGTTCCTGGTCATGCAATTCCTTATCTCCCCATGCCCTCCCCCTCCCTCAGACTCCACCCTGGAACTCACAGCTCCAGACTCTCCATTCCTCCTCCCGGCGCCCAGGCACTCGGGAAGATGCTACCACCCACCTGGTGCCCGGGCTTCCGCCAGGTCTCCTGGGAACTGCCATGGGCCTCCCCTGGTCATACCCAGGTGGGCTGCCTTAGAGATCTGCCCTTCTTATGGGAACACTAAAGATAAATAGCTAATGATCACACACCTGAGCTGCCATTCTCCTGATTTCTATTGTTGGGGTTTTTTTCATCCAACCCGAATACCAACACAAAAACAGCCTCACACACCCTGAGAGTCTCCTAGGAAGTTCACACTTGGCTTTTTCCATTTCCCTGACCCAAGGGTCGCAGGTTCGATTCTGGGCAAGGGCACGTAACTCAGTTGTATGCTCCATCCCTGACCCTAGTCGGGACATGCACAGAAGGCAACCAATCGAAATGTCCCTCTAACATCTGCTGTGTCTCTGTCTCTCCTCCTCCCTTCCAATCTCTAAAAATCAATGGGGGAAAAATATGTACTTGGGTGAGGATTACCAAAAAGTAAAAAAATTAAGCTATTACTTTTCATGTCAGGTCTGCATGTCATTTGAAGAAAAGAGATGTTTTCAAGGCACTAGGCAAGAAACAGGGAAAAACCACAAGGTGCCACCTGACAGTCACTCAAGACAATATGCATCTAGAAGAATCACGTCTTCTGTTCTGGGGCTAATTGCAAACAAGAAGAAAAAGAAACATACCTGGACTCAGACGCTGGTCTTCTGTAAGCACATCTCCAAGGGCGACAGATAAAGACTGGTATTTGGGTCTCTGCCAGCACCAGAATCTGCTTTTTTTGGTCACCAGACTTAGAAGCTGTAACTTGTCAGAGTCATTCAGGTTCGTTACTGCAATCAGGTTACCCTCATCATCAACTTCTCTAAGAAAATTCTTTGTTGCTTTAGCAAACATTTTGAGAACTCCAGATTACCTGGAAAAATAAGGTTATCCCAAATTAAATAAGTTATTATTTTATGACTCTTTTTTTCCTTAAAATTACCTCGTATCCTAAATATAGATGAAAAAAATACCTTCTCTCTAGAAAATTCTCTAGCTTGAGTTCAGAAGATGGCAAAGAAATCAAAGTGAAAAACTGAAAGAAATATGTGTAGACGTCAGGATGAGTGAGGCTATGCTTCAGAAACAAATAACTTCCAAATCTTAGTGGCTTGTGACCAAGAAAAAGGTCTATCTCTTCCTCCCACTACATGGCCAGTATAGGAGCGCGGGTGAGCTGTGGCACCACAGTCATTTGGGGATGCAGCCATCACTCGAGTATGGTCAGTCATCATCTGGAAAAGTCTCACCCAGGCAATGAAATGCTCTGGCCCCAAACTGACATCCATCATGTCTGCTCACAATTTGTTAGAACTCGTCACATGGGTTCAGGCGAAACAAGATGGCGGCCTAGGTAGTCTCCTAAGCTGCCGCCTCATCAACAATTTGGAATAAAACAACAGCTAAAATCGAAAGGGGTCACATCAGATCCACAGGAGAGTTGGCGGAATGGGATGGCTACAACTAGAGGGCAGGAAAAGCACCGCTGCCGCCATGTGGAGTTTAAAACTACGGTGGAACTGGAGCCACCAGAGCCGCCACCGCGAGTGAGGGAAGCCCACTGAGAGCAGAACTCGCCCTGCCCTGGGCCCAGGAAGTGGGCTGCCTCGGAGCCTGGCCTCCGCGCACTCAGCTTTCCCGGCCTGCTTGCCATGGGAGCGAGGGAACCGGCGCCGAGCCGCGGCTGCACCTTCCGCTCCCGCCCAGAGCTAGCCGCCTTGGAGCCCGGCCTCTGCGCCCGCAGCCTTCTTAGCCTGCCCATCGTGCTAGCGAGGGAGCCCAGCACAGGGCCACGGCCGCGCCTTCTGCTCTCGGCCCCAGCGAGCCCTCCGCCGGGCCGGCCCACTTGCTTGTGGAGCGTAACAGAGGACCGAGAGGTTGTGCCCAGAGCACTCTTTGAGGCCTGGGACTCTGGACACCTAAACCCAGGGGACTCTGAAAGCCAGAACGTGTGAAGTGTGGGCGGTGAGGATACTGTGGCGGAGGCGGCCGGAACCTCCCCGTTCTTTCCCCTTGTCGTCCTCCTGCTTGCCCGGCAGCAGCGGGAGAGAATCGAAAAGGATCCTATCTGAATTGCAGGAGATCTGGCAGAGGGGGAAATCTACAACTGAAAAAAGGAGAGGTGCCGCTGCCGCCATGTGGAGTTTAAAGCTGCAGCCGCCGCCGCCATCTGTGAGGAAGGCCCACCGAGAGCGGAGCCTGCCCCACCCCGGGCCCAGGGAGCAGACCGCCTCGGAGCCCGGCCTCCGTGCCCGCAGACTTCCCAGCCTGCCCGCCTTGCTGCCGAGGGAGCCAGTGCAGGGCCCAAGGGAGGCCTTCCCCCATCTGTCTCCCCGCCACCGGGCCTGGCCGGAGCCTCTACGGAGCCCCCAAGAGCCAGCGCCAAGGCGGAGCATACTCATGGAGCATGACGGAGGACCGAGAGGTAGTACCCAAAACACTCTGTGGCCTGGGACTCTAAACACCTAAACCCGGGGGACTGAAAGCCTGAACGTGTGAAATCAGAGCTGCTGAGGTTCCTAGGGTGGAGTCGGCCAGAGCCTCCCCGTTCTTCCCCCTCGTCGTCCTCCTGCTCACCTGCAGCTCAGCCCCCGGGGGATCCAGGTTAGGAGGGCATCAATCGACAGTCCCAGAGGGGCCGTGTAGCCCGGGGGAGCGGTGGGACCGGGGGAGCCATGTGCCCCGGGAGAGCCTTGTGCCCAGGGGGAGTGGTGGGACCAGGGGGAGCCATGTGCCCCAGGAGAGCTGTGTGCCCCTTGGGAGCGGTGGGACCCGTGTGCACCAGGAGAGCCATGTACCCCGGGGGAGCTGTGGGACCCGGGGGAGCCATGTGACCTGGAGGAGCCCCTATGTTCATAGCAGCATAATTTACAATAGCTAGGATTAGGAAACAGGCTAGGTGCCCATCAGCAGATGACTGGAGCAGAAAACTATGGTACATCGACACCATGGAATACTATGCTGCCATAAAAAACAAGGAATTCTCATCATTTGCAGCAACCTGGATGGAATTGGAGAACATCATGCCTCTCAGGTGCAGGAGGCGGTGAGGTGGGGAGCGTAATGTGAGGCGAGACTGGTGACCAGCAAAAACGCGTGATGCCCAGGAGACACCCTTCTGTAGGGAGGCGACCAGCGGCAGCAATTGGGGGTGCAACCAGTGAGCAGGCAGCACCAGGCTGCCAGCCAAGGTGGGTGCCAGCGGGGGGGAGGGGGGAGCGGGGAGAGGGCATCGTCCCGCCCGCCAGTTGCCCCACAGGTGGCCCTGATTGCCAGCCAGGCCCAGGGACCCTACCCTATGTATTGGGAACAGTCTCTCAGATTTAAAAATTAAAACCGGGCAAGGCTCCTGTAACACTGGAACAACAGGATGATGCAATGATGACCTGCATGGGCTCCGGCTTGCACATTTTGTGGTCAGCCCTGATTCTGACACAACTGTGTGACAAAGCCAATTGCTTCACTTCTCTCTGCTTCAGTCTTTCCACCCAGAAGGTGGGGAAAGGGCACTGCTGCCTCAGAAGGGTCACGTTAGGTACTACTTTTTATAGTCAGGGCAACGGCCCCTACAGCAGCAAGATGCCTCTCGCCTGCATGAAAAGCATGGCCACGGGTGCTTGCGGTGTCCCAGATTTCTAGAGGATTGAGGGATGCTCCCCCCCCCATGCACGAATTTCATGCACCAGCCTCTAGTTATTCTAATATAAATGAAATAAGCCTCTTTTACGGGGAAAGCCTTGTATATTTCTGTGTCTTAACAGTGACACTGGCTCATGTTCTGTGGCCTCTTTTTTTTTTTTTTTCTTTTTCTTTATTCCTAGAAACTTTTCAAATAATAAATCAGGCAGGCTCTAGGCTAGAAAAGCAAAACAACAGACCGAGCCGCTGGCAGATAAGCGGCCATACCATTCTGAAACACCTGAAGTAGCTGTCTGGCCAAGAAAATTTCAATAATTTTTCATTTTTAAGAATTAGAGCTAGCAGAAACCAGTTTGGCTCAGTGGATTGAGCATTAGCCTGCGGACTGAAAGGTCCCAGGTTTGATTCCGGTCAAGGGCATGTACCTTGGTTGCGGGCACATCCCCAGTAGGGGGTGTGCAAGAGGCAGCTGGTCGATGTTTCTCTCTCATCGATGTTTCTAACTCTCTGTCCCTCTCCCTTCCTGTCTGTAAAAAAAAACAAAAAAAAAAAACAATAAAATATATTAAAGAAAAAATATATATTTTAAAAAAAAGAATTAGAGCTAATTGAAGGATCTAAAGCCCATATTGCCTGGCAGACAAGCACAAAACTCTCTCAGCTGAGCAGAAGCCAGACTTCAGATTCAGATGTCACCTGGAAGGAGGTGAAAATGGCGTTGGGAGAGATTCTGCTCTACATGCTCCTGGCCCTCTCAGCTGTCCCCCAGCCCTGGGCTCTCAGTGAGAGTTCTACAGCAGGTGGCCCCGATCTCCTGCGTGTGGCTTCCCAGCTCCACGCAGGACTCGGAGAGCCACGGTGAGGGTGGACAGGGCATGCAAGCTCGACCCAGACTCCTGGACAAGAGGCTCCAAGAAAGAGACCAAGAAAGCAAGATGACACCAAGTCGGAAGGACACAGGCCACCTGGGCCCTGGCTCCTGGGAGCAGAGTCCCAAAGGTCGTTGCCAAAGGAATGGTTTGCATGAGCAGATTCTGTGACCACCCCTGTCCGGTCTTCAGCCTAATCCAGAGCAACGGGAGTCAAATCTTTCCATTCAAGACGCAAATCCGGAGCAGCTGTGGTTGACCACAGGCCTCCGCTCGCCTAGGCCCAGGGGGAAGCCTCCATGTCAGAATAAACTGCACCAAGCGGGGGGAGGGGCAACGGGTGCTGAGTGCCCACGTGCCAGGCACTGGGCTAAATCCTCTCCCCGCATTTCCTCACTTCATCTGCACGGCAGCCCCGAGAGGCATGGAGCCCATGTCACAGGTGTGGAAACTGGAGTTCCAAGTAACCTGCCCAACATCACAGGAAACAAAGCAGCGGCCCTGACATCGGGAAGCTGCCGGGTCCTATGGCCTCACCCCCTCGCCCCGGTGGTGCGAGGCGCGGGCCACGCTGGTCACAACAAATCAAGACGAAAACCAAGGCCTCTCATAATCTTGCCTGAACACAGACAAAATCTGAACACTGTCCAAACCAGAAAAATGACCAAACTCCCCCACTACTGTAAGGTGACCAGATTTTAACATTGGTAAAGCGGTGTGAGTGGGGGGTGTGTCTTGATTAAAAGTTTGGTCCATATGGAGCAACAAAAATTTTCATAGAACGCAAAAATAGTATTGTAATATACTTTTTAAAATTTCAACATAAGCACAATTTACAAATATAATAATTTTTTTTAAAATTACATATAGTCGTGTCACTTTCAAGGCCAGCGCTAGACTTTTTGCCGCCACTATAAAATATAAATAATATGAGTACTGTTTGCTAAATTCAAGAAAATTTACCTAAACTATCCGAACAGCTGATTTGTAAAGACATCACTTGTTTAACTAGCTTACTAGCACGCAGTACGATGTGTATCGCCTGAAAGACAGTTACAAAATGTTTTCGTCGTTGCCAATCCCAAAAAATGCCAGTTCATTAAGTACAAACATTAAGTTGTAGTGGAAGTCTACAAAGTCTAACAATTCGAACTTTGATAATCAGTTCTCGATAATCAGTTCTCAACAATTATTTGTAATTATTAAAGTTTAACATTATAAAATTAACAAAAATATAAAACTCATATCCTGGCTAAATAGCCACATGGCTGCCGAAAACCGTATATTCCCTTCCTGTCCTCCTGCCGTTCCCTAGTTTGTGCATTCTTTCCAAAAATCGGGACTTTTTAAAAATGCCTCGGGACGCGGGACAAATTGTTAAAAAGCGGGACGTCTGGTCACCTTACACTACTGCCACCCGTCCTGGCTGAGGGACGGCTGTTTCTTGCCAACCACAGCCTCAGTCTTCCCTCCTGAGACAAGATGTAGAAGATGCTCAGTACAATGTCCCCACTTCCTGGCCACGGCCACCAGAGCCAAGCCCTGTTTCCTCTCCCCAAACCGCTGCAGCCCAAATCCTTTCACTTCTTTCTAACACCCACTACTGAGACCCACACCCCCAGGGTTCCTCCTGGTGTGAGGTCTCCCTGGGTGCAACAAGCAACAAACCCAACTTGGAGCTAAATGTCAGATTAGAGCCGTGGTCGGCAAACTGCGGCTCACGAGCCACATGCGTGAGCCACATGAGTCTCTGGCCCCTTGAGTGTGGCTCTTCCACAAAATACCACGGCCTGGGCGAGTCTATTTTGAAGAAGTGGTGTTATAAGAAGTTTAAGTTAAAAAAAAAAAAAGAAGTTTAAGTTTAAAAAATCTGACTCTCAAGAGAAATTTCAATCGTACTGTTGCTATTTGGCTCTGTTGACTGACGAGTTTGCCGACCATTGATTAGAGCTGAGCCTAGCTCCCAACGAGGCCCACCTGCCCCCCAACCTGAGCCCCCAGCACCCTACTCAGGCTACTGACTCCTCAGGCAGGGTGGGTTTTTTTGTTTTGTTTTGTTTTGTTTTGTTTTGTTTGTTTTTGTTTTTTTAATTTGAGCTACAAATGACTCATTTTGTTAAGTAAGTAAGCGTGCTCGAAAGGGTAAACTTCCGTTAGGGTGGAAGCAAAGATCAGCACGCCGTTTCCCCACTCCCCACTCCCGGGAGGACACCCCGCTGTACTTGCCTCGCAGTTAACTGCTTCACGCTTTGAATTATTTCCAGTTTCCTCAATAACAAGTGAAACAGAATCTCCTAAAACAGTGTCCCTCTTCTATGTCATCTTTGGTGCTCGGCCCGGCAGCTGAGCTTGCTTTTATCAGACAAACTCAAGACCCAGCACCCTACCCTGTCTTCCTGAACTAAAGATCACTGTATGAAATCACACACACACACACACACACACACACACACACACACACACACACCAATGACGGCCACAAGGCGGGCGGCAGCTGGGGAGGCGGCAGCAAAGGCTGGGGGGAATCCAGGCCGAGGAGACGGGCGCCCTTGGGGCTCCAGAAAGAACAAAAAGAAGCGCCCAGCCGGGCACTGCCCGCCCCTCCCAAAGCGGGGCCGGGGGCGGCCGCGGGGGCGGGGCCTGGTTTCTGGGCTCCGATGGCCTGCGCTCCTCTCCCCGCGGGGCGCCCTCATCAAGGAGCATCCTGACTCCCACTCGCTCACTGACTCACAGCGTCTCCCCGCCGCTCCGCCCGGCCCACTCCGCGGCCCATCCGCCTCCCCAGACGGCGACAGCCAGACCTTTATCCTCCATCCTCATCCTCCATCCCCGCTCCCCGCTCCCCTCTCCCCGCTCCCCACCACCCCGCGCCCAGGAGGCTCTCCGCCAAGGACGCCACCCAGCGCCCCGCACCATCCCCATCCCCACCCCACCCCACCCCACCCCGGCCGGGCCGGCTCCAGGTGCGGGCGGTGAGCGGCTCCGCACGTGGGCGCCCGGAGGCAGTGGCGACGCCCGCCCTCCCTCCTCCCTCCGGGGCCGCGAACCGAACCGCGGGGAGCCCTGGCTCCCCATCCGGACCCGGGGCGGGCTCGCTCCGGCGCAGGGGCTGGACCCGTCCGCGGGGCTCTGCCTGCCCCGGCCCCGGGAGGGGCACCTCCGCCCCCCGCCTCCCCGCAGAAACCGGACAAAGGCCGGGCGGAGGGAGGGGAGGCGGCGCGGGAGTCGGTGCCAGGCGCCCCGGCCCCAGCGGGGAAGGCGGGGATGGGGAAGGGGGATGGGGAAGGGGCTGGGGGGCTTAGGGGAGGCCACTGGGAAGGGGACCTCGCGGGCAGCGGTCCAGCCGCGGACCCGCCTCCCTGGGGAGGGGCGGAGGAGGGGGTCCCGAGAGGGAAGGGCGTCCGCTCTTACCTCCCGCGAACGCGGCCCAGCCCGCAGCGCGCGGACCCCTCCAGGGAGGCGGGGCGGAGACCGGGCGGGGACCGGGCGGGGACCCCTCCAGGGAGGCCGGGCAGGGGCAGGGGCGGGGACCGGGGGGGCGGGGCCCAGGCGGGACCTTTGCCCGCCCCTCCCCGCCCCCTGCAGCCCGGGGCGCACGGGGCTGCCGGCCGGGGGCGCGCCCGGCGGAGGCGGCGGCGGAGGCGGCGGAGGCGGCGGCGGAGGCGGCGGCGGAGGCGGCGGCGGAGGCGGCGGAGGCGGCGGAGGCGGCGGAGGCGGCGGGAGGGGGCGCCGCGGGCCTGGAGCCGGGGGGCTGCAGCGGGGTGGGCCGGGGTGGCCGGCGGCGCGCCCAGACCTGCCCCGAGGCCCGGGGAGCTGGTTCAGGGGCTTCAGGGGCCGCGGCCGCGGGTCCTCGGCGCCCTGGGGATCGCCCCGAGGCCTCACCTGCCCGTGCGGGGAGAGTCCGGGCTGCGGTGCGGCTGCGCCCACACTCGGCCCGGACGCTGATTAACGATCCGGGTGACTGTTTAGTCCCCCGAGGGCGGGATCCACCCCTCCCACGTACCGGTGCTCGGCGAGGGCCGGGCGAGGCTGAGGGCGGTTGGTGCCCCGGTTGCTGGCCGATGGGCGATGGGCTGATGGGCGATGGACCGGGGGACACCGCCTGCTCTCCGGCAGGTCCCGGGTGTCGGCTCAGAGGAATGCAATGCTGCCCGGGAGTCTGGTTTCCCGCCGCCAGCTGCGGGGCCAGGGCAGAGGCGGGGCTTTCCCGGACCGCTAGGCTCCGGATCGGGATTCCAGTTACCCCAGTTATCCCAGTTACCCCACCTCCCGGCAGTTACCTCAGCAAAGCCCTTCCAGACTGCACGTGCTCCTCCGCTTAAGATGGGGTGACAGCTAGATAAACCCGTCGTGGGGTGAAAATGCATTTAATGCACCCAAACTACCAAAAGCCATAGCTTAGCCTCGCCCCGCTTAAACGCGCTCAGAACGCCTCCACGGGCCTGCGGTTGGGCAAAACCCTCTAATTATTCTCTAATGCATTAGATTCCAATACACTGCGTAGCACTAAGGGCTCAGACTGCTGCAGCCACGGCTCACCGGGGGCTGAGGGTGGCCGCCACCGCCAAGCGGCAGGAGGAAGTACCCTAGCGTGTTCCTGGATAGGAATCCATCCACTGGCTGCATGTTGCTTTCACACCATCGTGGAGTAGAAAATGTTAAGTCCAACCATGGTGAGCTGGAGACCGCCTGTATTCCAATGAAAGGTACAGACAGTCCACCACCCCGCGGGGACACTCCTAGTGCCTCCTGACCCAGGCCATGCATCTTAACAGAATGTTTATGAGGCCGCCACCCCACAAGCCCGGTTCTCTGTCTGCGAGGGTTAGGGCTTATAACTGAGAGTGCACGAGCTTTTTGGCTTAATGGTTGCTCAATGGCTTCAAATACTTTTCGCTCCTTTTGTCCCGACCATTGCCCTCAGTGAAATGTCAGAGGAAGCAGCTGATCTTGACATCGCACTTCCAACTGACTGTTGCCAAGCGCGGCTCTGAGGACATCACCTGCCTTGATTGGCTCATTTAATCCTCACAGCAGCCAGGTGCTAAGTTGTAAACGAGTAAACTGAGGAACGAGCTGGGAAGCCTCCACCCCCCCTCCCCCCAGCCAGGAAGAGGCAAAGCCAAGATTAAACACAGATCACCTGACACCCATCTGAGCCTCTACACCACCAGGCGGTGCGGTCTCCCAGAACAGAAAGTAGGAAGCACCATAAGCGTTTCATCACTGAGCAGTGTTTGAACACATCTGTGTGTGCCGAGAGGGAGGGATGAATTGTGTATAGGCAGGTCCCTCTCCTCCCTCCCCCTGCCCAGGACTACTCGCCCTGTGAAAAGAAAATATCAAACCCCAATAATCGCACTCCATTGTAGATATATCCCTTCAAGAAAATGGGACTGAAAAAAAAAAAAAAAGAAAATGGGACTGCGTGGAAACAGAATTTCACAGCCAATATACCTGGCTGGTCATAGGGATGATAAACCTTTGCTTTTAAAAAGATTCATTATATAAACTAATCTTATATTAGTTTTAGGTATGTGGCATAGTGGTTGGACATGCATATAATTTAAGAAGTGATTGCTCCAATAAGTATAGAACCCATCTGAAAGAAACATTCCAATTAAAAATGGCCAAAGCCGGTTTTGCTCAGTAGATAGAGCATCGGTCTGCAGACTGAAGGGTCCCAGGTTCGATTCCGGTCAAGGGCATGTGTGTTGGTGGCAGGCACATCCCCAGTAGGGGATGTGCAGGAGGCAGCTTGTCGATGTTTCTAGCTCTCTATCCCTCTCCCTTCCTCTCTGTAAAAAATCAACTATATATATATATTAATGGGCAGAGGGCCCTAATAGATATTTCTCCAAAGAGCACATACAGATGGCCAACAGAGATATGAAAAGATGCTCAGAGTCACTATTCACCTGAGAGCTGCAAATTAAAACCACACCGAGACACTACCTGCACTCCTAGCCCAACCCCCTCTCTGGAGGAGAAAGCACACACACAGGCTTTGCTTGATCAGAACACACCGGCTTTACCACTTGCCAGCTGAGCCACCTGGCAAGATGGCTTCCACCACGTCCAATGCCTTGGCAGGAACAGCTGAGAGGCAACACTCAGCTGGGGTTGTGGAGCCGGCCCCCTCCCTGTGTCCTCTTTATCATGGTCATCCCAGGCAGGTCAGACTTCCTGTGTGGAGGTTCAGGGCTCCAAAAGGGAGTGTCCAAGCAAGTGGGAGCTACGTCTAGGTCTCAGCCCCTGTTGTCACTTCTGCAGCGTTCTAGTGTTGAAGCAGGGCCCTGTTCTGAGAGAGGACATTTACCCCTCTCGATGCAAACACAGCCAAGCGTTCCCAGGACTTCTCACTCTACCACACTTGTTTCTATGAAATTCTTACCGAGTAAACAAAGTTAGTCAAGGCTCCTGTGTTTGTGTCCCCTTTCCACGTAGAAGCATTTCGTGGCATTAAGAAGATCTGCAACGAAGACCGCTAGTCATGGCCAGACGCCCGGTGGGTGGAGACATTCAAGAGGAACGCAAGTCAGAGCTGCACCTGCTCTTGTCATCTCGTTGCCAGTGTTCGTAAAGATGGCTCAGCGTCTGATTTTGCTGTCCCCAGCACGGAGAAGGGCAAAGCCATGGACCCGCCATTTTGTTAATCTAGCAAACATTAAACCTACTGTGTGCCAAGCACATTAGATACGGGTGATATAACGGTGAGGGAGGGAAACTCAGTCCATGCCTCACCGAGCTCAGGGTCTGTCTGGAAAGGCAGACAGAGAAAGAATGAGGTTAAAGGGTGAGGAGTCCCAGGGACCCGGGCCATGGGAAGGCTTGACTGGAGCATCGAACATGGTGGAGGAGGAAAAGTATGTGAGACCAGGGACGTCAGTGAGCAATGGTGGGGCGATCCGGAGTGGGGTGGCGGGGTGGAGGGGAGTGGTCTCTGCCTCCTTAGGACCCAGGCTGAGGGAGGCGCTGCCATTCCCGCTCCAGGCTGCCCAGGCGCCGGGTCACGGATGCCTCCAGCAGGCAGAAAAGACAGGAGCCCGGAGGCTCCCTCGTGGGAGACTCACGGGCCAGACACTTCATGGGCCTTCCGTGGCCCAGAAACCAGTCACGTGGTCCCCTAGCCACAAGAGAAGCAGGAAAGCACAGACTTTGAGCCCAGGAATAAAAGATAAAAAATGGGTTTCCGAGAGCAGTGGCAGACTCAGCACCCAAGTGCTTTTAGAGGACAACAAGGTGTGGCCAACCTCGGGGCTTTTATAAGAATCCCAACGAAGGAAACTCTGACTGCTACCTTGTTTTGAGCTTAAATAATTCATTTTCGGATTAGAGAGCACATACTATTAAAAAAAATTAAATCTCTCTTAATCCTATACCTGGTTTAGAGGATCTCTAAGAATACATGGGAAAACAGGTGATATTGTGAAGATAGTGTTTTCACCTAAAAGAATTTTAACAGATAAAACTTCTCAGCTGAGTTTTAATTGTCGGGGGAGAGTGGGAACTGTGTACCCATTGGTCGTTGGGTAAGGTTCCTAAAAAAAGGCTAATTGCAATGGGAAAAAAGCAATTTGGCAAGAAAAAATGATCTTGGCATTAAACTCAATCTTGACTGATGGTGGAAAGCACCAGTGTAACTA
This sequence comes from Vespertilio murinus, assembly GCA_963924515.1. NCBI lineage: Eukaryota > Metazoa > Chordata > Mammalia > Chiroptera > Vespertilionidae > Vespertilio > Vespertilio murinus. The sequence goes on along the minus strand of OZ004712.1, from coordinate 10,550,593 downwards.
AGGAGAAAGTAAACAAATGGCACTACATCAAAATGAAAAGCTTTTTCTCAGCAAAAGAAACCACCAGCGAAACAAGAAGGCCCACCGCAGGGGGGAGCACATTTACCAACGTTATCGCGTTATCTCAGATAAGCGGTTAATCTCCACCACTTACAGGAAGCTCATACACCTTAACCAAAGGAAGATAATCCAATTTTAAAAAGGGCCACTTAAATAGACACTTTTCGAAAGAGGACTTACAGGGGCCGAAAGACGTAAAAATACACCCTCAAAGTCACTAATCATCCGAGAGAGACAAATTAAAACCACAATGAGTTACCATCTCGCACCTGCCAGAATGGCTATGTGCTGGCGAGGATGCGGAGAAAAAGGAACCCTCGTGCACTGCTGGTGGGAATGCAGACTGGTGCAGCCACTCTGGAGAACAGTGTGGAGTTTCCTCAAAAAACTGAAAATAGAACTCCCATTTGACCCAGTAATACCACACCTAGGAATATATCCCAAGAAACTAGAAACACCAATCAGAAAGGATATAAGCCTACCCCTATGTTCATAGCAGCACAATTTACAATAGCTATGATTTGGAAACAGCCTAGGTGCCCATCAGCAGATGATTGGAGCAGAAAACTATGGTACATCTACACAATGGAATACTACGCTGCCATAAAAAAGAAGGAATTCTTATCATTTGCAGCGACCTGGATGGATTGGAGAACATTATGCTGAGTGAAATAAGCCAGTCAATGAAAGAGAAACACCACATGACCTCACTCCTTTATGGATAATAAGGAACATTGTAAACTGATGAACAAAAGGATAGATACAGAGACAGTAAAAGAAACAGACTGTCATAAGTTAAAAATGGAACTCCCATTTGACCCATTAATCCCACTTCTAGCGCTGGCCAATTGTATGTATCAACCTCACTGGACTAACGGATGACCAGGTGGCTGGGGAGACATCCTTTCTGGGTGTTTCTGGAAGTAGGTTAGCATGTGAGTCTGTGGACCCAGTGAAGAAGACACCCTCACCCGGGCAGGAGGCCCCTCCAATCCCTTCAGGGCCTGAGCAAAACCAGCAGGTGGAGGAGGGGATATGCTCTCTGCCGGGGCCTCTTCTCCTGCCCTCAGATCTTGGCGTCCCGGGTCCTCTGGCTTCCGCCCAAAACCCTGCCCCCACAGGGCAAGCCAGACATTCCCTCCAGCAACGATTAGCCTCGTCTTCCAGAACTAGAAATAGGCTGGGAATGTAAATATTCCCACAGGAAGTCACGCTGCAACCGACCGTCGCACGAAGGCATAACTGTTGGCACAGGCCGGTGCTGGAAGCAGGGTTTGGTGGGGAAGCGGAGGAACGGAGGAACGGAGGAAGGATTACAAAGAGGAGACGGCTGGTTACTCCGAAACTGCTCCTTTCTGCTTAGAACATGGGCGCCAGGCTGGAGTATGACTCCATCGTTGATGCCTCCTTTGTGTCCAGCATGGTCCTTGGCATACATTATTTCGTTGGATCTTTGTACAGCCCCTAAGAGTCTGATGATCTGTTTTACAGACGAAAAGCACTAAGTCTTAGAGGCACCCTTCTCATCTAGCACTGCTGGGACCAGGATTTATACTCAGATCTGAGTCTAGGCCTTAACCTTTGACTCCTCTCTGACAGTCAATTTACATTTTGTGAGGAAGTAAAACATTTACATGCAATTCAGCCGAAACCGTTTTGGCTCAGTGGATAGAGTGTCGGTCTGCAGACTGAAAGGTCCCAGGTTCGATTCCGGTCAAGGGCATGTACCTTGATTGCGGGCACATCCCCAGTAGGGGGTGTGCAGGAGGCAGCTGATCAATGATTCTCTCTCATCGATGTTTCTAACTCTCTATCCCTCTCTGTAAAAAATCAATTTATATATATATATATATATATATATATATATATATATATATATATTTAAAATAAATAAAAAATAAATGCAATTCAGAAAGTCCAACCTTTCACTTCCAGGTCAATGAATATCTACTCCCTCAAAGTGGGTTGTTACTTCTTTTGTTTTTAAAAGTTCCCTGGAACAGCTTCCCCGGAAGCCCAGCTTACTGATTTCCGTGGCGCTGAAATTAAAATGTATCTTTTTGTGTACCGCCCGGAAGTCTCCTTTCCGAGGACAGTGGAGAAACGGGACAGCTGGTTCGGGGCTGGATTGTCAAGGAGGCAGTTGTCAAACCTCCCTCCTGTGGCGACTAAAAGCTTTGTCATTGGGATCAAATCACATTTAAAATCCTTCTTTATCCAAAATACCTACAAGAACCAAAACATTTTCTCAGCTCACAGTTTAGAGGCTGATTTTCATTTTACATCTTGTCTGAGAAGGTCTCCGTTATTAGCAGGTCCAGGAAGCAATGCTGCCGCTGGCCCTCGGGCCTGTTTGCGTGAGATTTTAGTAATACCATCTGCGTTTGCTTTATTAATGTTTTATTAAGGACCATCTGGCTGTTGCTACAGATCATTATAGACTCTCCCACGTGCCGGTTCTCACCCATCAATAAATGATCAAGTGTCACCAGGAGCAAAAGAGATTAAAGTGGGCCGTGGAGGGAGCAGGGGACCGGGCCACCCACGGTCCGAGGTGTCCCCCAGCTGGCCTCGCCACCTCCCTGGTCCCATGTGTTTTATCTGAAGACCCATCACTGAACTCTGTGCATGGAAAAGGGGCCGCAGACTAAACCTGACAAGCCCAGGGGGGGTTCCCGTGGCAGGACTCACATACCCAGACCGAAAGTAACCACGTAGGAAGGCCTGAACCTAACAATTCCCAAAGAAAAGCCGGTCGTGGTGGGGAGCACATCCTAGGCCTGTACCTGTGGCTCCCTTGACAAAGCTCAGTTTTTACCGTAAGTGAGCCTGCTGTCTTTTTGCCTCTAAGACAACACACCTGTCAGGATCATCTTCTTAGTCCCTCAGGCCACAGGACACCTGTGCTGGCCGGGTAGCTCGATTGGTTAGAGCAGTGGTCGGCAAACTCATTCGTCCACAGAGCCAAATGTCAACAGTACAATGATTGAAATTTCTTTGGAGAGCCACATTTTTTAAACTTAAACTTCTCCTAACGCCACTTCTTCAAAATAGACTCGCCCAGGCCGTGGTATTTTGTGGAAGAGCCACACTCAAGGGGCCAAAGAGCCGCATGTGGCTCTCGAGCCGCAGTTTGCCGACCATGGGGTTAGAGTGTCGTCCAGCTATGCCAGGGTTGCAGGTTCAGTCTCCAGTAAGGGCACACACAAGAACCAACCAATGAATTCATAAACAAGTGGAACAACAAAGCGCTCTCTCTCTCTCTCTCTCTCTCTCTCTCTCTCTCTCTCTCTCATCAGCAAATAAATAAAATTTAAAAAAAAAAAAAAGGCCACAGAACACCTCATTGGCATTTCTTTCCGATACCATCTCTATGTGCTGTAAATATTATGAACTATCCTGTACCCACCAATGTAAGAGAAATATGTGTTTCTCCACTTTGTCTTTTTAAAAAACATTTTGTTGATTTTTTTTTTTTTTACAGGGAGGAAGAGAGAGGGATAGAGAGCCAGAAACGTTGATAAGAGAGATTCATCAATCAGCTGCCTCCTGCACATCCCCACTGGGGATGTGCCCGCAACCAAGGTACATGCCCTTGACTGGAATCGAACCTGGGACCTTTCAGTCTGCAGGCATATGCTCTGTCCACTGAGCCAAACCAGTTTAGGCTCTACTTTGTCTTTTTATCCAGTCCCAGAGATTCCCCTGCTTTGCTTCCTCCTGAATCCACCACCAGTGGAGTTTATGAAAGCCTCCCGAGGTGTCCTCCTCCGATTCTAATGTATAAAGCCAGCTGAAATTAGGCCCTTCTCCGGAGCATTTTCTCAGTCTACTGAGATTTTGCTTCCAGGCAATTGTTTGTTTGGCTCAGACACTCATAAAAATCCTCCACAGGCTTGGACACTCCTTACTTCCAAAACCCAACCTCTCGGATCACTTCAAACTTGGATTCTGGGCCAGGGGCTCAAATGCAGGGCTGGGGACCCCAAACCTAGGAGCGCTGGAGAGGGTGCTGTGCCGGCACCCAGTGGACAGAGCGCTGGCGAGGGCGGGGCTGGGGAGAGGACACTCCTGGCTGGCGGGGCACTGCCGAGGAGCGAGCGTGGGGGAGGAGGAGGGACGGGGACTGGAGGCTGGGAGAGGACTTTACACGACAGGGCGGAGCCACCGCGTGCATCTTTTCTCTCCGCCAGCTGCAGGGTAGCGGTGGCACAGTGCCTCATCTGTCTGGTGCCGAATAAATAAGAGCTGTTGATTTTCTGGACGTCTTTCTCGTCCAAGCCTAGTGGTTTCCATGACTAACTTGTTTTGTGGATTTGCAAAGGGTGTTGGGACTTTAGAAATGGATGGCCATATGGTTCAGTCATTTTTCAGAAATCTAGGCCACGACAGGTTAAAAAAAAAAAAAGGTGTTTTTGTCCTAACCGGTTTGGCTCAGTGGATAGAGCATCGGCCTGCGGACTGAAAGGTCTCAGGTTCGATTCCAGTCAAGGGCATGTACCTTGGTTGCAGCCACATCCCCAGTAGGGGGTGTGCAAGAGGCAGCTGATCAATGAATCTCTCTCATCGATGTTTCTAACTCTGTCCCTCTCTCTTCCTCTCTGTAAAAAATCAATAAAATATATTATATATATATATATTTTTTAAGGTGTTTTTATTTATAAAGAAGCAACTTAAGAGATAAAGAACCTAATTGCCAGGCACTTGGGTTATTTTTTTTTAAATTAAGTTTAATTTTTTTAATGGGATTTGGGTTATTTCAAGCAATGAAACATCCAGTAACATTCGAGGACCTGCAGTGGTGGCATGGGTAGTGGGTCCTGGGTAAGTGGCGGGATGGCACTGTCGTGGGACTCTAAGCTCGTGAGCCCTGGGCTGGGGTACGCAAGCCAGCACTCAGCTACAGCCCAGGCCTCCCTTTCCCCCGCCTCCATCCCTGAGGAGTCCGTCTGGAACCTCCCGGAAACTCATCCATGTCAGTAAGAAGGTTATGTCATCTTATTTTCTTCATGCACTCCGTTCTGCTCAGGCACTTACAAAACTCTTGTGTGTAAACAGACTCCGTGTTTAGTTTTATGCCACTGTTTAAATCATCGAGGCTATAATTCTGTTTTATGATGTAGACATCTCAAGTTATAGAGCCAGTACCTGCAACACCCTGGAAAAAATGAACGGGACAGCTTAAGATAAAGGGCTGTGATTGCTGTTTCACACGTTACTGCAAATCATAAACCTGCATATCCGTGGCCTTCCTTTTAATACAGTTTATGACTAATTCATTTTAATTGCGTTCATATTAGATGGCAATTCATGTTGTTCTTCCATTTGCTGACTTGTGATCCACTCTTAGTTCCATGTTTTATGGAGACTCTTGGCTTCGGATACATTAGGCGCATTTAAGGACGCTTTGAGACTAATTATCTGTCATGGTCACGCTGTGATTTGTCCACGTGGCTCCCTCTCTGGCCCCCCTTTCTGAGTCTTCCTGAATATTGATGGCAGAGCCAGGCGCTTACATACACAGAGATGCAAACGCGCCCTGGGAGAAATGCTTCCTCAGATCTAACACTCTCCTTCTGCGCTGGGGTAACGCCCGCCCTCTGTCTGCTGCGGGCAACTGACTCCTGACAACGGGGTTTACCAGAAGGCTCCAATGCCTTAATCACGTTCTCCCTCGTTCCTTGTACTATCTCTTTGCTTCTTCTTCATGGTCCTGGTCTCTTTTGGTCTTGAATTGTCCTGTGTTTACACAGATATGTATCTCTTAGATGCACAAATCTCTTTGGAAAGCATGTAGGGGCTAGATTATTATATATATAGACTAGAAGCCTGGTGCATGAAGTTTTTTTTCCCATTCAAATGTACAGGGTTTGAGCAACCCAAGCCCACTGCCTTACCCTTTACTGCAAGTGTATATCCAACTGCCTACTTAAGAGTACCTCTTGGAAAAAAATCACCAGCTAGCTTTTCACCTGAGCATCGAAATCTGTCCTGTTCATAGTCTTCCTTCTCTCAGTCGTGGCTGCCCCAGCCTCCTAGTAGCTCAGGCCACAGACCTTGGGATCGCCCTTGACTTCTCTCCTCCCACCTCCCAAATCCAACCCATCAACCAACCTTGTTGATGCTACCTTCAAAGTGTTTCCAGTCTCTTTTTGCTTCCTGCTACCCCCACCACTACCCTGGCCCACTCTCTCTCTCTGGATGAGTCTGATGACCTTCAACCTGGGCTGCCCAGTTTCGCCTGTGCCCCCCAGTCTGCGCCAGGCAGCCAGATGGCCCTTTAAAACCATAAAGGGAGCCCCGTCATTCCTCTTCTACTCCAATCCTCTTATTGACTTAATCTCACCCGGAGTAAAAACCAAATCCTCTGGCCCCAGGCCCCTTCCTGACTAATTTGGATTTACTCCCGAGCACACTGCCACACCCACGTGCCCTCCCAAGCTGCACCAGACGCACCCTTGCTGCAGGCTAATTTGTTCTTCCCTCTCTTCCTTCTTGTTTTCTTCAAGTCCCTTCAAGTCTCAGATGGCCAAACCCTCCCTCACCACTCCATAGGCCATAGAGCAGCAGCCTCCAGTCTTCTCTGCCGAGTGCTTGAGCATTTATCTCCACCGCACCTCCACCAGACTTGTCTCTGAATCCACGGTCTGTGCCCCCCACTCCCTGCCCCCCTACGCGCCACGCTCCAGGAGAACAGAAACTTGACAGCTCCTCACTCATTCCTGCACTCACTACGCTGTTGGTGGATGAATGTGTGCAGGCAAAGGACCATGCCACAGGCCTGCAGCAACTGCTCACTCTTGAATAACTTGGATTCCACAGAAACACAGTGACTCAGAGCTGACGGCATTTTCTTAGCGTGCAATGTGATTCTGCCATACAGCCAGAGAGTACCCATTGTCAGGAGGGAGTAGAAACGAATCCCGTAGGGCAGGTAAGTTCCACAGGGACACAAGTTTGGGGTTCATGAATATTGGTGGACTGACTGAAGAACATTGCCACCCAACTTTGAGATCCTGGAGTGGCAGCAGAGAGAACTTTGGGGCATGGGACAACGCTCCAGCCACCCGAGCCACCGGCCCACCACTTCTCCCCCAAAACCTGAATGTGAGGGCGCCTTCTCACCACACGGTGCTTGGTGACTGACCCACCTGGTTCCCAGGGTCTGGACCATTTGTGACTCAGTAATATTTTTCAAAGAACCCATCATAGCTGCTGTTCTCTGCCTTGAAGCACCCCCCCTTTTTTTAAAAAAAAAATCTATATATTTTATTGATTTTTTACAGAGAGAAAGGGAGAGGGATAGTTAGAAACATCGACCAGCTGCCTCCTGCACATCCCCCACGGGGATGCACCCGCCACCAAGATACATGCTCTTGACTGGGATCGAACCTGGTACCCTTCTGTCAGCAGGCTGATGCTCTATCCACTGAGCCAAACCGGTCAGGGCTTGAAGCCCCCTTTAAAGTACTCATGAGGGTTGAGGCTGGTTTGGCCCAGTGGATAGAGCGTCTGCCTGAGGACAGAAGGGTCCAGGGTTCTATTCCGGTCAAGGGCATGTAGCTTGGTTGCGGGCACATCCCCAGTAGGGGGTGTGCTAGAGGCAGCTGATGATTGTCTCTCTCATCGATGTTTCTGACTCTCTATCCCTATCTCTTCCTCTCTGTAAAAAACTCAATAAAATATATATTTTTAAAAATAATAAAGTACTCATGAGGTGTCACAGGGGAGGGAGGTGACAAGGCCCTTGTCTTTACATCTCAAAGAGAGTGCAATGGCAAATACAAGTTTTTATAAAAAACAAAACCAAACCAAACCAAAACCCTGCACAATTGCAACCAACAGGTCATTTTTTTAAGTTCTAGAAAAGTCATGAAATTAGCAGGGGGTGTCCCAGCTCGGCAGTGAGCACATGCTGGTCCACAGGCTGCGTGGGGCTGTCTGAGCTGCACCCCGGGGTGAACTGTGTGTACCTCTGAGCGCGCGCTACCCCAGGCTGCTGGCCGAATGTGAAGCTGACCTATCTTTCCTGGTCTCATGTCCAGCTTACGGCGTTCAATAAAGAAGAGAGGCTGCCCTTAGCTCATTAAAGATGTTACAAGCACGTGGAGAATCAAAAAATTTTTTGAAAGCAGTTCCTCATAATTCATCCTTGGTAAAATAACTAAAATAACTGGAAGTAAAAATAACAACAAATTTTATCCTTTCAAAAAAAACAACAACTCATAACACAACAAACCTAAAAAATAAAATAAAAAAAGCCTCTTACGCCCATTTACTTACTGAAACTTCTCCGAAAGCTCAGACAGGAACGACTCCAGTGAGTTTTGAGCTCCAAGAACTAGAGGTAAGTAGGGGACCCCTGGACTCTCGGGGTTTGGGCACCGGGGAGAAAGGAGGCTGAGGAGCCGCGCTTGGGGTAGTGGTTACTGACCGGTCCAGAAGCTCAGCAGAGGTCACGTGTCCTCTGGCTCCCGGGGTGGCCCACCCCTCCTCGGAGCCCCAGGCACTGCTGGGCGGCAACCACCTCCAGCTGACGCTCATGCGCCTCAAGCCTGCTCTTCTCGGCCAGCTGGTGTCCCTTCACGTAAGTCTCCTGGACTCCCACAGGTGTGGGGATCTCCTGCAGGGACCCCCACTAACACATCTATAATAAGACACCCTCACTGTGTCCACAAGCACAGCGTGGTCCTGACGTGCTGGTCCACATTTGATGGGCATCAATTATGTGAATGCTGTATTTCATTGGTGTGACTGATGGCCTGGGACTTGTACCTCCAAATGTATTCCCTTCACGTGACACCTTACGGTACTTTAATTCCTATTTCCTACGATGGCCAACACGTTAAAATAGGCTGAGGTTGCCTTTTAAGGTTTCCTTTAGGGTTCTCAACACATTATTTTGAATCATGCTGGGAAATGGTCCTCCTTTGGTGGCAGATTTAATTTAGATCAAGTGTGTGAAAGTTAGCAATAATTTCATCATATTTATATGCAAATTCACTACTGTCCTCAAAATTTCTTTGATAGCTTGTGTTTTTCCCCCTTTTCTTTTTTTTTTTAATATATATTTTATTGATTTCTTTCAGAGAGGAAGGGAGAGAGATAGAAACGTGGATCAACTGCCTCCTGCACACCTACTCCTGGGGATGTGCCCACAACCAAGTACATGCCCTTGACCGGAATCGAACCTGGGACCTTTCAGTCCACAGGCCGACGCTCTATCCACTGAGCCAAACCGGTTTCAGCTTTCCCCCTTTTCTTTTAAGCCAATCCAATTTCACAAATGGCTTTTGGCTGCCTCCTAGGTATTAGGGATGCAGAGGTGGGCTGCGTGTGTTACCGCTCTCCTGTGGGCTGTGTTACCACCACAGTCGGATCCCCTGGATCCAACGGCATTTGAGTGATGTGAGGACTGTGCTCCTGGCATTGCAAGAGACAAGCTCAGGCAGGGGAGGGGTGACTCGGCCATGGTAAGGGCCATTACACTGGTATGAAGAGTCAGCGTTTTCCCTTTTCATGTCAGGACGGACAGAGAATGCTGCCATTCCCATAACACCCCGGGGCAAAGGGAAGGGGCTCCTTGGGGGGCTGCCTGGGCTCCAGCCGCCTCAGGTTCCCAGTGCTGGGGGCGGGCAGGGACCCGCAGGTGCAGTGCACCTCGGACGTGTTGGGACCCAAAGTTTCCAAGTGTCTTTACGCCCAGGACGTCCAGGTTTCCCACCCCCACCCCTGCAGGAACCGGGTGTGCTTCTTCTGCAAGAGCCGAGCTCGGAGCCTGGCCTGTCCCCTTTCGGCAGCCCCACGGGCACACGACCTGGAAAGACGAGGGCGGGGTGGCCTTTCCCACGGCGTTTACTCAGCTGGCTGGCCGCAGGAGGCGGGTAGACAGGGAGTCCACGTGTTGGGGGAGGTCGGACTGGGATGAGTCAAAGGGTGGGATTTAAACACAACATCATCTTATAAACGGTCCGATGCAAGGTTTACAAATATCCATTTAAAAAAAAAAGACTCCTCAGAGGGTCACAGAGGTGGATCACGGATCACCCGGAACACAATCAGTGAGCAGCTTCCATTCTTGGCGTTCCCTCCTAAGTCTCCGGAAGTGGACTGCATTGCAGACTGTCACCCTTTGCAGACACGCGTGATACATGTGTTCAGTGCAGAACGATAAAGACTAGCACCGAGTAACGTGAACACAGCACGGAGGAAAACAGAGCGTACCAAAAACAGCGATCACCTGGCAGCAAAAATAGATGTATACCATGTTCGTATAAAAATTAAGGACATTCCCATAAACTGGTCCAACACACTGGAACGATTACCCCCTAAGATCATGAGGACCACTTCTTACTGCTCCTGCAGAACGAAGGTCTGAGGAGGTTCTAGGACAGCCGAAAGACACGTGCAATTCACAGGACGTGGGGCGGACCTACGGCAAGGCGCGACAGCCAAGTGAGAACTTGGTCACTGACCAGTTTCCTTCCACAGGTGACGCTGGTAATAGTAGAACAAGACCACTCATCAGCCGAAACCGGTTTGGCTCAGTGGATAGAGCGTCGACCTGCGGACTGAAAGGTCCCAGGTTCGATTCCTGTCAAGGGCATGTACCTTGGTTGCGGCATATCCCCAATAGGGGGGTGCAAGAGGCAGCTGATTGATGTTTCTCTCTCATTGATGTTTCTAACTCTCTCTTCCTCTCTGTAAAAAATCAATAAAATATATATATATTTTTAAAAGGCCACTTATCATAAACCTGGAAAACACAGCCGAAGGACAGTGCTCAAAGCCCAAGCAAATGACTCACGGGAAGTAATTAGAAACAGGATCTGAGAAAAGGAGCAGCCTCAATGAAGAAAATGTTTAAAAAACATCGCTTTGTATATTTTTCTCTCCCACAGAATCCCCAAGAGGGCATTCTGGCCCTGGATGACTGGGCTGCTGTCCTCAGTGACCTGTTTAATCAGCACCAGACCCGCCTGGCTCCTGGGAGGGGCGGTGCAGGTGCCCCGGGGAAATACTGACCTACGACAACGGGCTGCCTGCTCCCTACCCCCCCCCCCAACACCCTGAGCCTGTGGGCTCCTTCCCGTGGGTCTGGATGGGTCTCCTGCGGCTTGGGGGGGGGGGGCGGGGTGAAGGGAGGCCACAGGACAAGTGCAGGGCGTGGGGTGGTGGGCTGAACAAAGTCCCTTTCCAAGAACATCTGTGTGATTCTCTGTGAACCTGGGATGGGAAAACCAGCAATAAAACGCAAGGGTCTCAAACGGTGCAGTGTGTGGCAGGATTTCATCAGGAGATTCAAAGTCCGGAAAACTCGATGTTTTCCTCAGTTCTGCCCAAACAATGCCATGTTTCTGTTTTCTCCATCTTAAAAATAAAAAATGCCCCAGAACTACTACAAACTAGGTGGGAAAGCGCTTCTGAGAACGGGGACTAACGCGGGGGAAAGAAGCCGTTTCCCCTCCCAGGCGGATTTAGGGTGACAACGTTGGGAGGCTTCGGAAAGCCCCCGAGCGATGCTGGCACGGGCGAGGTTTGGAAATCTGTACGCAGTTCTGCCTCGTATTGTACTTCCTCTCCCTCCCCATGCCAGGTAAGATGACTGCAAGGGTGACATTTGGTCTATGCAGCCTTGTGATTCCGAAGTAAAGCATCCCATCGGTTACAATAACAGCATCCAGACAAGAATGTCCAAACACTGCAACACAAAGCCACATCCGTTCAGACAGCAGGCCTCGTTTATTCCCTTTCTGAGTAGCTTGTGGAACAGGCCACTGTCGGAGTCCATGTGACTGCAGGCCCACACCTACCTTCCCGCCGCTGTGACAGCTGGATCTGCTCTCCGAGGACCGCAAACCACACCCCGCCTCCTGCCCGGGGGCGAACGTGGACCCGTGCTCCCTCGGAAAGAGGAGAACCAAGCGCTCACCGCAGAGCGGGACTGGTCCCTGAACCGCTCACTCCCGCTGACTTCTTGATGACACGGGATGGGTGGGTGGGTGCAGCATTTAATGAGTCGTTTATTGTTTTGAAAATGCTAGTCACTGGCAGATGCCTCTCCACTTGGAAAATGTAACACGGTCCAGCGGCTTACTGGGTGCGACACCGGAAATTCACACGTCCTTTATGCTGCCATTTATTCTACTTTCTATTCATAGCATTCTACACGCCCGAAGCTATTATGGAAATATCTTTAAAAAAAATGTTTTCGGGAGAAACCTTTTTTTTGACAGCATCGTTTTATTTCATACTCCACAGGATTATTACGAACATTAGAATAAAAGGCTTAAAAATTAGGCTTAAAAATTAGGCTTTGGTCTTCACGTCATCTGGGCCCAAGTCGGAACAGCTTTGGCGCCACAATGGGACTGACCGCACAAGTTCTGTTCTTGTCGTCCGAAAGGGCACATTTACAAAGTTCCCCCTTCGGTAGTGACGGTCCGCGTTTTTCAGGTCGGCTGCAAAGGGGGGTGGGGGGTTGGGAGAAAGGGGGTTCGGGCAGGACACGGAGGCGGCACCAGGCACACCTCGGGGAAGAGCGTCGGTCCTCTGCGTGTGTCCCTAAGGCAGACGGTCCAACTTCTCATACGAGATCTGAAATCCGGTGCTTGTTAAGAGGTAGAAAATACCAAGACAGTGTTCGAAAACAACCAGCTGTTGGCTAACCTGCGGCCGAGCCGCACTGCGGTGGGGAAGGGGCTGGAGGTCTCACCCTGAACGGGGGCGCCCCGCGCTCGGTGGAGATGCGGTCACACGGGCAGGCGGGGGGGGGGGGGGGGGCCAGGAACCAGGGTCTTCACTCGTCCAGGACCCGCTCTCACGGAGGAGGGAGCTCCCGCTGCCTCCCGGGATCTGGTAGCTCCTCCGGGTGGCGATCCCATCTGCACGGGAGGCCATCGCAGCACAGGGAGGGATGGCCCGGCTGCTTCCTCCTCACGAAGGCCACGCGCGTCTTCTATAAAAACACGTGTCCCTGAACCGATGACCTCCTCTCGGCCACCACGATGCAGACGCACATCTCCAGGCTCCAGCGCCGGCAGGAGGGCTCTGTGTGAGCAAGTGGGGAGCCGTCCGGGGCAGGGAGACTGAGCCTCCAAACGGAACTTGGGTGGTAGCGAATGGGTGAGCACAACCCTGGCATCCTTCCTTCCTTCCTTCCTTCCTTCCTTCCTTCCTTCCTTCCTTCCTTCCTTCTTTCCTTCCCTCCTTCCTTCTTTCTCCTTCCTTCCTTCAGTCCCTTCTCCTCTCTTAATGCAGCTGGGAGACACGGCTTGTTTTCTCCCCAACGTTAATTTTATAAGGCATCCATTTAATCTGAAATTTCCTAACCTTTGGGAAATTAGTGTTAAAGCTTTGTTTGCAACCCCACACATTAACATTCAATCTTTCATTTTTATTAAATACTTCATATATATATAAAAAAAGCAATATCGAGGTGTTCTACATTCGTATAAACAATCATGATAAACATTGGAAATCGTAAAGAACCCTAACCGAAGAAAATATATACTCGAATCCTTACAACGCTAAGCTAAGCACAGTGATCGTTGGGGAAGGCTGTATCAGAACACAGACACGGGGTTGAGGCTCGGGGAGGCCGACATGGAGGAGGACAGGAACGCATCTTGCTTCTTCTGGCCCTTCTCACCACAGGACAGGGTGGTCCAGCTTGGAAAAGCCGAGATCTTTCCTCAGCTCCAGGTAGGTGCCGTTGCTCACCCAGGAGTCGTCAGCGGATTTCCTGCGGGAGGGAAGGAGGTCTTGAGGCTCTGGACAGTCCTGTCCTCCCCCGCCCTCCCCGCTCCCACCCTCCTGTGAGGACTGAGAACCCCTTTCCTCTTGTTTCTGACCTTGTTCTCAGACTCGGTGCGTCTGGGAGGAGACAGCACATGACTGCGTAAAACTGAGTCAACCAGGGGCTCATATCCAGTGAGAAAGTAACATGAAACACAAGCGGAGTGGGAAGCCACGGCAGGCCGGAGAGACCTGCCTGGTTCGCCATTCTTGGACAACATACGGTAATATATTATGTAAATTCAAGTTCAAAAGGCGAGTAGCTAGAAGAGTTGGCCTATTCCTGTCTCCCACTTCCCCCAGAAGCAAGGGTCTCATCAGCTGAAACCGGTTTGGCTCAGTGGATACAGCATTAGCCTGCGGACTGAAAGGTCCCGGGTTCGATTCCGGTCAAGGGCATGTACCTTGGTTTCAGGCACATCCCTGGTGAGAGGTGTGCAGGAGGCAGCTGATCGATGATTCTATCTCATCGATGTTTCTAGCTCTCTATCCCTCTCCCTTCCTCTCTGTAAAAAATCAATAAATTATATTAAAAAAATTAAAAGAATGAATAGTACAGGTCCCAACCCCAAGCCCAAGTGCGCTGGAACTTCCGCAGTGTGGACATGTGGTTCCATGTTGGCAGCCAGCGGGGTGATCCCTAACGATCTCTCGCTGTGTAGAACGCACCCGGTGGGGGACCACGCTCGGCATGGATTTAACAAGCTGGCCGGCCTCGGGGACCAGGGGAGGGCGGTCTCATTGCTTCTCCCACGAGCACTCTCTGAGCACTTCCTTGCAAACCCACTGGGTAGACGTCCCGAGACACAGCAAAGGAGGCAAGAAGACAGGACGCTGGGCAGGAGGAGGTTGGGCCAGCCAGCGCCCAGTGTCTCAGAAGGTCGGGCCCTCCCAGAGGAGGTGTCACCCCTCTGAAACTGGAAGCACATCAGGAGACACCCCTGTTCACTCTCTTCACACCAGAAGCGTCAGGTGTCGCCAGCACCACCCGCGGGAGCGGGCGCTCACCTGAAGAACCGCGGCTGGTGCTCCACGTTGTTCTCCTCCAGCACCCGCCGCCGGTCCCTCTGCAGCTGCTCGATCCGCTGCTTCTGCGTCTCGGCTTCCTCCACGTTCCCTTCTTCCAGAAACCTGGGGCGGGGAGGGAAACAGAGGGACTGAACGCCGCGGAAACGTGGCAACGCCACTGCTGAGATGGCAGGCGTCCACGCTGGATGTTCCCAACCCTCTCCTCTGCATACGGCCCTTCCCCAGCCCTGCAAACAAGGCCGTGAGGTCGTCAGGAAGATCGGATTTTTTAAATTGGTGATAAATACATGTCCAACAGTCACGTCTGTACAAAGTAATTCGGAGTAAAGTCTCCCATTCACCCGCGTCTCCAATTCTTGCTACCTGCTTCCTGCCCGCCCCATGTCACTCCGCAGCTAACCCACTGCTATTAGTTTCTAGTGCATGCTCCTAGAGTCTACACCTTTAGAAAATGTAAATGGTAGCACGCTACAATACTGTCTATGCCTTCTTTTGTTTTACTTTTTAAAAATTCTCACCAGAGGATTTTTCGTTGTTTTTTTTTTGTTTGTTTGTTTGTTTTGTTTTGTTTTTTTAAGACAGAGTGGATGGGAATGAGGAAGAGGAGAGGAGAGAGTGAAACACTGATGTGAGAGAGACACACTGATTGGTTGCCTCCGATATGCACCCCACCTGGGCCGGGATTGAGTCTGCAAACGCGGTGTATGCCCTTGCCCTGGAATGGAGCCCTCAGCGCTTCCGTCCACAGGCGGATCCCCAACCAATGCACAAACCGGCCAGCGCTTGTTTTACCTTTACTTATCAATACAGGGCGGGGAGAAAGTAGCTTTACAGTTATGAGTACCTGAAACAGAGCTTATTCTTGCATTCTTGTTAATTATCTTACTGTTTTCTATATGGACAACTATAAACTACGTTTGCTCCAGCCTAAATGTCTTGGAGGTCTTCCCTGGTAGCACACAGACAGATGTAAATGGTAGATATAAATGGTATAAAATTTTTTTATACAGTTGCGTTACCTTTAATTGTGTGGACGCACCGGAATTTATTTAAATAATTTCCTACTGACAGCCGGGACCAGCTTGGCTCAGTGGATAGAGCATTGGCCTGCGGACTAAAAGGTCCTGGGTTCGATTGTGGTCAAGGGCATGTACCTTGGTTGCGGGCACATCCCCAGTGGGGGGGGGGGGGGTGCAAGAGGCAGCTGATCGATGATTCTCTCTCATCAATGTTTCTAACTCTCTATTCCTCTCTCCTCCTCTCTGTGAAAAATCAATAAAATATATTTAAAAATAAAATAAAATAATAATTTCCTACTGACAGACACTGGGGATGCTCCCAATTTTAAAATATAATTTATCATTAATGCTGCAATGAATGACCACGAATATCTGTCATTTTGTGCATGGGTTAGTGTACCCGAAAGGAGAAATTTCTAGAAGTGAGATTGCTGGGTTAAAGGGTGGGTTTGTAATATACAGATAACCAACCGCCCTTCGTGGGGCTTATACAGCTCCCATTGCCACCAGCAGTGTTACTGTGTGCCTCTGCCTCCAGCCCCAGCCTGTACCACACTGTGAGTCTTGCCATCCGACAGGTTAAGAGATGGGACGTCAATGGGACTCTAAGGTTTCATCTCTCTCTCTTTAAAAAAAAAAAAAAAAAAAAAAAAATATATATATATATATATATATATATATTATTGATTTTTTTACAGAGAGGTAGGGAGAGAGGGATAGAGAGCTAGAAACATCAATGAGAGAGAAACATCGACCAGCTGCCTCCTGCACAACCCCACCGGGGAGGTGCTGAAAGAATAAAAAGCTCTACTGATGACTAAAAGCCACGCCCACACAGCGCTAAGCTTGGCCCAGTTCCTGCCCCACGGCTGCTTCCAGCCCCCTGGCCCGCTCTTCCCGATGACGCCATCTCTCTCAGGCCCCTCTGGGGTTAGTAACAGTCTTTACAAAACCTTTTACATCTCTGGAGACAAAGATTGGAGGGCGGGGAAAATATCCTTACCTTTGGTCTGGCCTAAATCGAGTGTCAGTAGGTGGTAATAAAGTCTTCAAGGATGAATCAATTTCATTTAATTCCAGTGCAAACTGTGTGAAGCCATAATACTGCTCATAGCCTTTGGGCATGGGATCTACGAGAGAAAGAGATCATTCATCCCTAACTTGCGTTTCACAATACTTCACTTTTTTAATTTCATTGATGTTACTATTTATTATATATATATATAATAAAGTTATATCATATATATAATATATAATAAATAATATATATAATTGACTTTTTACAGAGAGGAAGAGTGAGGGATAGAGAGTTAGAAACATCGATGAGAGAGAATCATCGATCAGCTGCCTCTTGCACACCCCCTACTGGGGACGTGCCCGCAACCAAGGTACCTATCCTTGGCCGGAATCGAACCTGGGACCTTTCAGTCCGCAGGCCGACGCTCTATCCACTGAGCCAAACCGGTTTCGGCTGATGTTACTTTTTAGTTCCTTCACCGTTTTCACCTCAGACCAGCCGTCATTTCTCTCAGCTCTGAACTCTTCCATTTCTATTAAAATATCCTGGTTAACCAGCAGAGGCTGAATGCTGCCCCATACGTTTTCTTCTCTACAAGTTTTCTCCTACCGACAAGGATAAGGCCTCCTCTCTATGGTCGCACAGCAAATTTATAAAACACTGTGAAGTTTCTTAGACTGTTTAAACTATAAAAAAATTGTTCATTTACTAAAATAAACTACCTGTATAAAAAGCTCTCCGTCCATTTTTCCTGACAAACAAGACTGCCACTCTAGAATCCAGGTGTGTCTTTAAAATGCTCACCCGAGGAGAAAGAGAAAGAGAGAGAGAGCCGAAACCGGTTTGGCTCAGTGGTAGAGCGTCGGTCTGTGGACTGAAGGGTCCCGGGTTGGATTCCGGTCAAGGGCATGTACCTTGGTTGTGGGCACATCCCCAGTGGGGGGTGTGCAAGAGGCAGCTGGTCGATGTTTCTCTCTCATTGACGTTTCTAGCTCTCTATCTCTCTCCCTTTCTCTTTGTAAAATATCAATAAAATATATTTTAAAAGAGAGAGAGAGAGAGAGAGAGAGAGAGAGAGAGAGAGAGAGAGAGATGAGGGACAAACATCGATTAGTTGCCTTCTGTTGGTGCCCCCACTGGGGATGGAACCTGCAACCCAGGTATGTGCCCCGATGGGGAATCAAACCGGCAGCCCTCCAGTGCACAGGATGACACTCAACCACCCGAGCTGCTCCCGCCGGGCTAGAGAATCCATTTTTCATTTGAAAGATGTCAAATTCTCCTAAAACCATGCCTACTCCCTAAAATGGTGTTGAGCTCCTAGCCAGTGATGGACAAATGTTATTCTTTCTCCCATACCTGCCCTGCTTCTCAGATATTCTGATGTAAAACCATCCCAGCAGAAGCCAGGAACAGAGGGGTCACGCTGGCAGAAACACAGCCGCTGGGGCTAAGGGGACAGGGGACAGAGGGGACGGGACAGAAGGAAGGAAGCTCCTGGGCTCCTGGCACTCCACAGGCTGGGACCACAGAGGCTCCAGCTGCACACGCGCTGAGGGGCAAGTGGCTGGGGTGACTCGGAGGCCCCCAGGCTGCCGCTGCCACGGCACAGGCCCAGGGGGTGAGGCAGCCCCCACCTGGCAAAGGGTGGGCTCAGTGCCAGGTGGCCACCACCCGGGGCCCAGTGGGTTATTCTGGACCCTCACTATTTGTCTGGACCCTGACATTTTTTCTTTGCTAGTTTAGGCTGGCTTGGGGGCCTGTCATCCCTCCCGTGCCTCCCTTCGGAATGCCGATCCCATGCCTGGCCCATCGCTGTACTTTGGAAGCAGGTTTTGGTGCCCTAGGCCCACCGCTGGAGAGGATGAACCACACCTCCAGCCTCGCCACGCCTGACTGACACTCCGATGACGACTCTGGACGTTAGAGCTGGTGCTGGAAGGAGGTAAGGCTTTGGGCGCTGTTGGGGTGGAGTAAACGTATTTTTGCCCGTAAAGGAGGACGGGAACCTGGGGCCCGGAGGCAGAGCGTCACAGCCTGAATGTGTCCTCCCAGAATTCACCGGGGGAGGCCTCCCCTCCGGGGGCCGTGTTTGGAGCCGGGCCTCTGAGGAAGTAACGATGGTTGAAGGGTGGGGCCCTGAGCGTGTGGCTGCCTGCCAGCCAGGAGGAGGCCCCTCACCAGCACCCAAATGTGCCGCCGGCACCTTGATCTCTGATTTCCCAGCTCCAGACCGATGAGAAAACAAATCTCCGTTGTGTAAGCCACCCAGCGTGGGCCACGTCGCTACAGCAGTCCACGCGGATTCACGGAGAGGTCCTGGCCTGGCTTGAATTCCAGCTAAAACTTACAAATTGGATAAATCAGGCATAAGCCAATGAAACCACTCAAGGCCTGAGCTCTTGCTGCTCACGCAGACGAATGCAAATATTTCCCATGAACTTTCTTCAGGCCTTCTTCTTCTTTTTTTTTCTTTTTTCTTTCCAGACCATTTTTGAAGTTTCAGAAGTCCCTTTTGTCAAATTCTAGGTCTAATTCTCCCAGTATCCTACACATGAAAACCCTACCAAAGCTTCCTAATGTGGCTTCAAAAATCTACCCCGGTCCCCCTCCTTCCCCCGGAGCGAAGACAGAGGTTTTCCTCGGAGACCCGGGGCCTGGGTGCTCGAGGCCCAGGCAGAAACCACAGCCAGAATGACACCGACAAGAACAGCAGCTCACACAGCGCTCTTTCCTCCGGGCCCGCTCTCCCTCCCAGAGGGGAGTAGCTCTGCTGTGGGGTGCACCCTGTGATACTCCCAGCGAATGCTTCATTGGCAGGATCTCACGTGGGCCCCTGGGCCTCTGCAGCCAGGATGGCGGCCGCCGATCCCTTCTCATTTCTCAGCGACCCCTGTGGTGGGGGCGGGGGAGGCCGCCGCCCTCTGAAAGAGCCGCTGTTGGCTGCCTCTTCTACGGCATCTCCCTTCCTTCCTCCCTATGGAGGCTGCTCTGGTCAGGCGGCCCTGGGTTCTCCCTCGAGGACACATCCGACTCGCTCCTGCCCACCCTGCTGCCCAGGATCGCTGTGAGATGGGGGTTTGGACCCGCTTCAGGCTGACAAAATGTAAAGGCATTTCCCGGGGCCCTTGGAAACCCTTCCTTCCTGCGGAAGGAGAGGCTCGGCGGAGAAAGCGTGTTTGTCCTCCCTTCTCCCTGCTCGGCGAGCTGCCCGTGGGGAGAAGATACATCTACATCCACGAGGGACACATCATGGCCATTTGGGAGTCACAGAAGGTGCCCTCAATGATCTGTGCTCCCTACGCAGGCTGCCTGTCAGCAACCCCAGCTCGCCACCCCCTCGCCCCTCACTATTATTATTGGCACACAGCCTAATGCTTTAAGCCACCATTAGAATGGTTTTCTTGTTTTGTTGTGATTGGTCCAAAGTATCCTAATAGTGGTCTCTCTAGCCCTAACCGGTTTGGCTCAGTGGATAGAGTGTCAGCCTGCAGGCTGAAGGGTCCCAGGTTTGATTCCGGTCAAGGCATGTACCTTGGTTGCGGGCACATCCCCAGTAGGGGGTGTGCAGGAGGCAGCTGATCGATGTTTCTATCCCTCTCCCTTCCTCTCTGTAAGAAATCAATAAAATATATTTTTTCAAAAGAGAAGAAAGAAAGAAAAAGAGGGGCAGACAACTCAGACACAGTTAGAGCAGCTGGAGACTCCATGGGCCCTAACACCCAAGGCAGACACCCGCCTCCGCCCCCCCACCCCGGGGCCCATTCCCCGATACTGACTGGCTCTCCAGACACAGGCGGAGGAGGACGGGCCGCCGTAGTAGATGCTCTCATGCCACTTCCCAAAGAGCCGGTGCACCGCCTTCCCACTCCTGTCAAACACCGTCCCTTCGATCTCGCGGGAGTTCGTGCTCCAGTATTTTGCCTGGGATTCAAAGGGGAGTCGACTGATCAGTATTTTGGGGTCAACTTAGTACAGATATGAAGAGGGGGAGGGGAGAGGGAAAAAGAAAGCACCGTAAGGGAAGTTCCATATTGCATACAGTTTGCCAGTTTTGGATTCTATCTCGTTTTTAGAATCACACTTTTAATTATTTAATAAAAATAGCCCTTTAGAATTTGCAATCTCAACCAGCCAACATTCGGTAGTTCCATGTGTGTGTGTAAGGTACTTTTCCCCCCTACTTTTTCCACATGCAAAGGAATAGGAAAGCTCAGTTCTTCTCCATCAGCCAAACAGTGTGGCTGGGCTGTAAGCCCCCACAATGCCCCGCTCTGGGCCGCAGATCGAGCCTGCAGCGGAGGTACCCGCCCTTGGCCCGAATCACTCTCAGGACCCTTCTGTCCACAGGCCCACACTCTACTGACTGAACCAAACTGGCTTGGGCCTGACAACTGCAATTTAAAAGAAATGTAATTCTGTGTAATTTTTTTCTCTAAAGGCACAAGACAGTCTTTCGTAAACCAATGAAGGTGGCTGCTTTGTAAACCAATAAATTTTCTAGCATTTTCACCCCCAAAATCTAGATCTGTTCATCTAACTACAGGAACCTTAGGCAACGCATATTCACAGCGTGGTTGGTCCTGGCCTGAAACTAGCTGGGCTCAGCTCAGCCTGCAGGGTTTCATGCAGTACTACACCGCGCCCAGCAGAGGGAGCGCTAACTCCTTAGAGTTGATTTTCTCCAAACCTTTCAATTACCTGACTGCCCTACAAAATCTGTGTGTGTGTGTGTGTGTGTGTGTGTGTGTGTGTGTGTGTGTGTGTGTGTGTGTGTGTGTGTGTGTGTGTGTGGCATTACTCCATAAATCGAAAATCCAATTGCTGTTTTCAGCCAAAACGGGGTCTATATTTGGAAACCCATGAAGCGGAGTGGCATTTTCGGGCCACATTCCCAGTCTGGTGAACAAGGGAGGCGGGCGGAGTGCAGTGGCACCTCCACGTGAATCAGAGATTCACAGGCCAGTCCCCGTGTCCGGCAAAAACGCGGAGAACGCTACAAACACTGTCCGGCCTCCGCAGCTTATTCCCAAGCAGGGCCCGGACTTCTTTCTTGCAGGTGTCTGCCCACAGTCCACTGCTGGGAAGGGGGCAGGCCCTGCTCACGTCCTCAGCGGGGGCGGCAGGGTTCCTTGGGGCAAATGCTGGACCAGGGGGCCGCGGGAGCGCAGATCCCCGGGCCAGAGGGCCTTTTGCTGCTTCTTTGCAGGGAGCTTAATGAAGCTGTCAAGCAGGGCCGTGTTTATGTTATGTGCGTCTCTCCCGGGCTTATGTCTGCCCACCACCCAGTTTGACCTGGGGTGTAAGAAAGATCCCAGTCCAGCCCTAGCTGGTTTGGCTCAGTGGATAGAGCGTCAGTCTGGGGACTGAAGGGTCCCAGGTTCGATTCTAGCCAAGGCGGATTGTGCAGGAGGCAGCCGATCAATGATTCTCTCTCATCATTGACGTTTTTATCTCCCTCTTCCTGTAGTTCTGGGTAATATCCATTTTGTATTTTAGTTGTATTTTTTTTTTTGGAAATTGTTGTGTGAGGCTGCAGTTAGGTGGTTACCTATGCCGCCATCTTGGTTTCTCCCTATCTCTCTCTTCCTCTCTCTTCCTCTCTGAAATCAATAAAAATATTTATTTAAAAAAAAAATCCAAGTCCATCACTTAATCATGTCCCCCACCAGCTATCGGTGGTACAGAGAGGTACCCCAGGAAGTCCCACAATTAGAACCTAATAACTCTGCTTAGAACTTTGATCTGAATGCAGTACAAACATTTTTTTTTGAGGGGGTAACACTCTAAGGTCATGTTAAGTACTTGAGATCTGCAACAGCAAAATGGGCTCTGAGGAGGAAGAAGGTGGGAGAAGGCTCCAGTTAAGGCCACGCTGACTGGCAGGTGTTCTGCCTCAGGCCGGCCTGCTCCTCATCCTGTGATGAGTCTGCTGGGGACCGGGCCCCATTTCCAGAGCAGCTGGACCCCAAGTGAGAGTGAGGAGTGAGAGCTGAGAGCGAGCAGGCGTTTGCTTTTCTGGAGCCAGGAATGGCAAAGGGAGGTGTGGGGAGCAGAAAATAAACACGTAAATCAATGGGGCAGCTAACTACGGACAGTAGTAAGAAAACGGGACGTGATGGAGAGTCACTAACAGGACAGGGCAGGTGACGGAAGGGTCTGGGGAGAGAGGGAATGGAGAGAGAAAGGCCAGGGCGGTCAGAGGAAGTGAGGAAGGATGGGGGCGAGGGGCCGGGAGGAGCTGAGGCTGGAGAGGAGAGAGGTGAGTGTGTGTGTGTGAGTGTGTGTGTGTGTGTGTGTGTGTGTGAGTGTGTGTGTGTGTGTGTGTGTGAGTGTGTGTGTGTGAGTGTGTGTGTGTGTGAGTGTGTGTGTGAGTGTATGTGTGTGTGTGTGTGTGAGTGTATGTGTGTGTGTGTGTGTGAGTGTGTGTGTGTGTGAGTGTGTGTGTGTGAGTGTGTGTGTGTGTGTGAGTGTGTGTGTGTGTGTGTGTGTGTGTGAGTGAGTGTGTGTGTTTGAGTGTGTGTGTGTGAGTGTGTGTGTGAGTGTGTGTGTGTGTGTGAGAGTGTGTGAGTGTGTGTGAGTGTGAGTGTGTGTGAGTGTGTGTGTGTGAGTGTGTGTGTGTGTGTGAGTGTGTGTGTGTGTGTGTGTGTGTGTGAGTGTGTGTACACGTGTTTGTGAACTGGGGGGGCGGGGCGGGCAGTGCAGACTGAGCGGGTCCTGTGGCCTCTGTACGGATGCCAGCTTTTCCGTGAGAAAGACGAAGTTGTCAGAGGATTTGGTCAAATACCACACAACTTCCATTTTCATAAAACGTGGTGAAACGTACGTAACAACGTTTACCTTTCTGACCATTTATAAGTATAGAATTCAGTGGCGTTAAGTACATTCATGAGGTTGTGCAACCACTGCCTTCCATCTTGGCAGAAATCCTCCATCTTCCCAAGCTGAAACCCTGTGCCCATCACACACATCCCCGCTCTCTCCCCGGCCCCTCCGGGGCCACCCCATCCTGCTCTGCCTCTGTGGCTTTGACTGCTCGAGGGGCCACACAGGAATGGAATCAGACAGTGACTGTCCTTCTGTGGCTGGCACATTCCGCTCAGCGTGTCTTTAGGGCCCATCCATACTGAAGCATGTGACTTAGGTTTTATTTTACTTTTTACATTTATATATATATATATATATATATATATATATATATATTTGATATTTTACAGAGAGGAAGGGAGAGAGAGAGAGCTAGAAACGTCAATGAGAGAGAAATATCGACCAGCCGCCTCCTGCACACCCCCCACTGGGGATGTGCCCGCAACCAATGTACATGCCCTTGACCGGAATCGAACCGGGGACCTTTCAGTCCGCAGGCTGACGCTCTACCACTGAGCCAAACCGGTTTTGGCTTAAATATATTTTTTTTATTGATATCAGAGAGGAAGGAAGAGGGAGACAGAGACAGAAACATCAATAATGGAGAGAATCGCCGAAACCGGTTTGGCTCAGTGACAGAGCGTCGGTCTGCGGACTGAAAGGTCCCGGATTCGATTCCGGTCAAGGGCATGTACCTTGGTTGCGGGCACATCCCCAGTAGGGGGTGTGCAGGAGGCGGCTGGTCGATGTTTCTCTCTCATCGACATTTCTAGCTCTCTACCCCTCTCCCTTCCTCTCTGTAAAACATCAATAAAATATATCTTTTTAAAAATTAAAAAATAAGAGATAATGGAGAGAATCCTTGATCTGCGGCTTCCTGCATGCTCCACACTGGGGCTCAGACTGTGGCCTCTCGGTTCACAGGTCGACGCTCTCCCACGGAGCCGAGCAGACGTACATCAGAAGAGCCCCTCTGGCCGCCGCCCCGAGGACAGACCGGGGGGAGGAGGGGGGGCCGGGAGGAGCTCTGGCCCTGCCCCGGTGAGAGCGGGCGACTGGGACCCGGCCAGCACCGCCTGCCCGCTGGCCCAGAGTGGAGGGAAAGGTGTGTGTGTGTGTGTGTGTGTGTGTGTGTGTGTGTCCGGCCCCGAGGCCCCGGGCCCGGCTCCGGAGGCCTCCCGGGGGGTGGCAGAGCCCCGGAGCCAGCCGCTCACCTTGATGAAGGTCACTCGGCAGTGGCAGGAGTCGTCGTTCAGGTTCCTGATGACGATCTCCCCGTAGTGCTCAATCCACCGCTGCCCGCTCAGGATGTTGTGGATGCACGAGGTGACTTTGTTCCACTCAAAGTGGTCCCCGAAGCTAACGGCGGAGAAGGCGGAGGGCGAAGCAAACACGCGTGGCTTTTTAGATAAGTCAGTCACGCCGAGGGTCAATCCCCCCCGCACCGGCGGAGCGGCACCCACCCCCCCAGGAGGCGGCACCCCGCCGAGGGCCACGGCACTGACCCGGCACTCTGCCCGCGGCCGGGCCTGGCTCCCTCCGCGGATCTCCTGGACACCCCACCCCCGGCCCCCCAGGACAGGGGGGACTGAGAGCCGGAGGTGACTCCCCTAAAGTCCCCGAACCGGGGAAGGGACGTGGCCATGGGGAAGAACGGGGGTTTTCACTGTCTGCTCTCTCTCCACACATACATGTGCACACACATGTATATATGCATATAGGGACACACATTACGCACCTACGTGTACACCCACCTACAGCATATGTGTAAATCTTAAGATACATATATCTTAAGTCTTTTATGAAGAGGAAGAATTCAGATTCCAGTTCAACAGATACATAATAATGATAAAAGGCCAAACACTTGCATGGCACCCGCCATGTGCCAAGTGCCAGTTTAGGTGTTTAACCTTCACAACAGTCCTGTGGAGTGGGCGGAGGGCTGCCCCCGGCTCACAGGCGGCACCCTGGAGAGCGGACGGTTAGGTGACCTCCAGGACCTGCCGTCGGAGCAGCGGAGCGGGCTCGGGGGCCTGGCCGCCTGGCCCCGGGGCCACGTTCTGTTTTATGAATAACACCAGCGCCCCCCCCCCCCCCCCCCCTAAGATCACGGCCACACCTTTCCGGAGGAATTCGGACCGCCAGGCAGGACAGACAACAAGCTCATGAAAACCATCATTCCCAGTTTTGTTAGAAAGCACAATGAGTTTTTTAAAAGTGCCTTTTCTGGTCATTCTGGTCTCCCGGAAGCATTTTCATTCGAGGGGAAATAAAACGTGAGGTCGTCACAATAAGGAACGCTCGCATTTGCTGTCAAGCAGACTGGAAAATCAAACCAGACACCAGCGCCGCGGGCACCGCGGGCGCCGCTCCTCGGCTGCCATCCTGGCCCTAAATGCTCTAGGCTCCAGCCGCAGGGGCACTTACGCCGGCAGCGTCACGTGGGTGGTGCCGATGGGAACGATCTCCATGGATTTGCCCCAGAACTTGTTTTTCCATCTCACATCTGAAATGAAATAACACCGGGCATTGCACAGTTACCTGGAGAGCTGGGTCCACAGAGAGTTCTTCGGCTGCATATATGACCAGTCGCGACATTGAACAACCTCTTCATAATAAAACCCCTTATCATATAGGATAACTTTAAAAAATACACACTTTTTGCCAGAACCGGTTTGGCTCAGTGGATAAAGCGTCGGCCTGTGGACTGAAAGGTCCCGGGTTCCATTCCGGTCAAGGGCACATATGGATCAGCTGCCTCCTGCACACACCCAGTAGGGGGTGTGCAGGAGGCAGCTGATCGATGTTTCTCTCTCATCATTGATGTTTTTAGCTCTCTATCCCTCTCCCTTCCTCTCTGTAAAAAATCAATAAAATATATTTTTAAAAAATACATTTTTTATTGATTTCAGGAAAGAAGGGAGAGGAAGAAGGAAAGAGAGAGATTAGAAATATCAACGATGAGAGAGCATCGATCACCTGCCTCCTGCACCCCCCCTACTCCCTCACTGGGGATATCAAGCCTGAAACTCAGACGTATATCTCAACTGGGAATCAATCTGTGACCTCCTGGTTCATTGATCAATGCTCAACCACTGAGCCATACTGGCTGGGCACAGATTTGTGCACATTGAAAGGAAATTGATTAGAAGGTGGCCGGCAGGGCAGGACTGGGGGAATTGGGCTGGACGTGCCCTGGAGCCAACCTCCCACGGTCCCTGCCTGGCCGGCCACAATGGGGGTGGTGCTGTGGCTTGAAGGGTGTCTGTGGAGTGAGCGGGATCCCTCGGGCAGGTGGGGTCAGAACCCGGCAGTCCGACATCCCCACAGGGGTCCTGGAGTGTGAGGGGGCACTCTGAAAAGTTGCTCTTGTACAGGGTATGGAGCGCAAACCCAAGTGTGCAGTGAACTAGATTCGGGGCCAACAGTGCCCCAGCTCGGCCCCATGAGGAATTGGGCTCCTCCTCTCTAGTTTCGGGGTACACCACCCGAGAACCGCCACTGCCAAGTCACTGCAGCTCGGCAGCTCCTGCATTGGGCGAGTGCCCCCGGTGGTCAGTGCGTGTCACAGCAACTGGTCGGGAAGGTCGGACACTCAGCATAGTAGCCTTTTATACATATAGAATTAGTAAAAACTGAGCACTAGGGAAGCTAATGAGAAGATGGAGTCCCTCCCTTGGGAGAGCCCCCGGCTCCACCTGAGCATGCTGTGCGGTGAAATGCAACACGGACATGCCTGGGTAGAGAGAAGAGGGGGAGACAGAGGGGTACAAAAGCCCCTGGGCTCTACGGCCTGGCTAAGAAGTCTGGTTTGTGCGCCTCCAGGGAAAACAAGTGTGTGTTTGGACAGAGAACGGATGTGATTAGACACAGACTCTGCAAAGGCAACCGGCAGCAAAGAGGAGAAAGAAACAGGAGCAGGAGAGCCGAGAGGCAGGTGACAGGCAAGGTGCAAGGCTTGTCCAGCGAGTCCACTTTTCATCTTATCGAGCATTCAACAGCCGCTCCTTAATGAAACAAAAATCTACAGCATCACAGAAAACGATGGGGGGGTTGGAGAGATTAGCAGGCACGTTACCTTGCCAGAACACGAAATTTTCAGACTCGGCGTGACACGCAGAGATAGGCGGGTGGTGGCTGACCTGTTGGGAACAAAGGCCAAAGACAAAAACATCATTAACTCCTGTGTCTCGTCAAGTCTGAGAGGTCACAACGCTCAGGGGTCAAAGTGAATGAACGCTTCCTTGGTTTTCTTTTAACAAGCCTGTCCTTTAAGAGGGAGCTTCTAGTGCGGTCAATTCCAGTTCGCTCCGGTTTGTCAGGGGTGAATGGAAGCCGCGGAGAAAGGCGGCCGAGCGAGTGATGAGGGCAGAGACACCTTTCTTTCAAAAGACGTGAAAATGAAAACAGGGGCGTGCCACGGCTGCTCGCTCACAGACCCTCTAATCCGACATCGGCTGCCCATGGCACAATCCCTATCAGCTGCTCTGAAAGCACCCGCATTTAATTAGATTGCCAAGTCACACATACTTTTAAACGCTACTTCTGAGCAGCACAGAAACCCTCAGCGCCTCAGCAGATCTCACTCTTTTGAAAATTGTATCACATGTCCAGTTTCTTTGCAAATTACCAACAGAAAGACGAACTCAAGATCATTTTTTTTTAAAAAAAGAATCATGTGTCTACAAAGAGCTAAACGGACCATGATTGAAGCAGTATTAGCCAACTGCCATGAAAAAAAGTTTTGTTCATTTTCCATCATAACAGAAACTCGCAATTTGGGTAAGTAGGCAATCGCACTCTAGAAAAGAGAGCCCCTGGGGCAGACAGAGCCGGCTCCCTGCCTCCGACACCGGAGCCATTGCTTCTGTTGATTCACCGATGAAGGCGCTAACGAGGAACCGAGGCCTCAGCCACTGGAGGCTCATGGGCGGTAAGCGTACTGTTATTGTAACTCAGGATCAGTAAAACCAGGGTAATCTTGCCAGTGGGTTTCCAGAAACTTCTGTCAGCTGGTTCTCAGCCATGCATCTTACATGTAGAGCATCCAGCTAGAGGCCTCCCATGACAAAGCAAGGAGAGGAGCGAGAAAGATTAAGTAAGGTTTCCCAAACACACTGACAGGGAAGGAGCAAAGCTAAAACCCAGCATGCTTTGCTTGCCGCGTGGCTTTCGGGGTGGGGATGGAGGTGGGGGCTGACAAACGCTCAGATCCACGGCTCAGGACCCTCAGGAACGTGGTCTGAAAACCACTTCCGGGTGCCCCCCTGCGGGCAGAGAACAGCAGGGGCAGCTTCACCTCGAGCCCTGCCACACACATTTCACGGGCGGATTTCAGCTGCCGGCTCGGCCCCAAGAGAAGCAGAGGCAAACGTCTGAACAGCGGTGGCACCTCTCAGTTCTCAAGAGCGAGATCTCAGATCCAAGACGCACCTTTGCTGGCTGGCCTGGGATGGTTTTAGTTCCCATGGGCCTCCTAAGAGCACAGCCCCTCCCTGTGCCTAAGGGATTCTCAAGGACAATTCCCGCTCCCACCCCTTTTAGAGACCCACCTCCTAAAATGCATATCCTATATAATAAAGAGGTAATATGCAAATTGACCCTCAAGCCCTCATGTAACACAAGATGGCCGCCCCCACATTGTCACAAGATGGCTGCCCCCATATCATCACAAGATGGCCACCCTCATGTCATCACAAGATGGCCAGTATATAAGCAAGGCCAATGGACATAGGCACTAGGGGGGTGAGGGCATATGCCTGGGGGTGAGGGAGTAGAGGAGGCCAGGGGAGGTAAATGGGAGAAAAAAGGAGACATATGTACTACTATTTATAATACTTTAAACAATAAAAAATAATTACTGTAATTTATTTATATATCAGAGGTCTTTCTTCACCCTGACCTAATCATTTTTATTTATGCTTTGAATGTGCCAAGAGGAAGGAAGCAGATGGGAAAAGAATGCATTTCAATGTTTGTGTATTTTGTTAAGTTTTTCTTTTTTTGGATTTATAAAAATATCCCTTAAATATATCAATTCTGCAGCTGTTCCAGGACCTAACTAGAGAGTCCTCCTAGTTCCTGCCTGCCTCCGACCTCGTAGGGCAACTTGTGGGGATCAGACCTACAACCCAGGTACGTGCCCTTGACCGGGAATTGAACCTGAGACCCTCCACAAAGTCCACACTCCAATCACTGAGCCCCACGGGCCACAGTGACGCTTCCATCGTAGTAACATTCAATAACTCCGCTTGGCTTTTCTGTGGAGTGTGTGGAGGGGTGGGTAAAAGGTTAAAATGGCTGGAACAGCCAATCGGGAAAAGCCACTTTCAGGAAATAGCTTAACTGCCCGTCCTAAATTTAGACACCAAACCTTTCCCAAAGGTGCAAGGAGAAGCCAGGCCAGCCGAAGGGAGTTTCCTGAGCTCCGCACAGCAGAGCTCTGGGCCGGCAGCAGGGGGAGCCAGTGAGGAGGGGCTCACGCTCACCCGCAGGAGGCAGTGGGAGGAGGAAGGAAGTCCTTTCCTCAGAGTTCCCGCCCTTCTCTCTCTCTCTCTCTCTCTCTCTCTCTCTCTCTCACACACACACACACACACACACACACACACACACACACACACACACACACCAGTTCTGGGATTATTTAGAAAGCTGGAAAGCCAAGGCTGAATCAGATTTCTTGGCACAAAGCAAGCTCCTTCCCCGAGACGGGGGACCACGTGACAGGAATGTCTATAAGGTACTCCAGACGCACCTCCTCCTCCGAGGCCACCGCCAGCCACCGCGGGCGCCCAGACAGCGTCCTGTGGGAGTCTGGAGGACGGCAGGCCAGTGACAGTGACAGGCCGAGGCCCGCAGTCTGAACAGAATAGAAGGCCATTTCCCACCGGCAGCCCACGTCCAGCGGCTCCGAGCACAGCACCCAGACTGCACGAGAGCCCCCCAGAGTGTGGGGGAGAAGGGACGGACGGGGTGGGAACAGAGGGCGGGGGCCGAGGGGCACTGGGAGGTGCCGATGCCCGCTGCCCGGTCTCCGCGCCCGTACCTGACCCCCGCCTCGCCTCGCCTGCGCACGGGGATTTGGAAGATCAATGAGAACCTGTTGACAAAGCACCCGCACACCTTCGCTGTCAGGAGGAAAATTTGAACAGCACATGTTTCCTCCGGTGTCTGACAGCTGAGTCACCCTGACATGGCGTTTTTGGGTCTTTTAAGGAGAAAAACAGCTCGAGGTACTGGACTCTGGGAAGAAGCCCTCACCTCAACCTCCCGGACCGCTGACCACTGCAAACATCCACGTTCCCACCGAACCACAGAGCAACACGCCCACTGACCACTGCAAACATCCACGTTCCCACCAAACCACAGGGCAACACGCCCACTGACCGCTCCGAACATCCACGTTCCCACCAAACCACAGAGCAACACGCCCACTGACCGCTGCGAACATCCACGTTCCCACCGAACCACAGAGCAACACACCCGCTGACCACTGCAAACATCCACGTTCCCACCGAACCACAGGGCAACACGCCCACTGACCACTTCGAACATCCACGTTCCCACCGAACCACAGGGCAACACGCCCACTGACCACTTCGAACATCCACGTTCCCACCGAACCACAGGGCAACATGCCCACTGACCACTGCGAACATCCACGTTCCCACCGAACCACAGGGCAACACGCCCACTGACCACTGCAAACATCCACGTTCCCACCGAACCACAGGGCAACACGCCAGGGCGCGGCGGGAAGGGAGAGACGCCACTTCTCCAATGTCTAGAAAACCCTCCTTCCTCTCACTTGGAGATCTGATGTCCACCAATGTCTTCGTTAGAATAAAAACCCACCCCAAAACGTTACCTTGGGGGTCCTCCCAGTTTATGCTCTTCGTCCTCCGGTGAGCTCTACTCAATGTAGGGGACAAGAAAGCAAAGAGCCCCGCTCTGAAAGCTCGTGTTTGTGTCGCCTCCGCGTAACGGACGAGGGTGGCGTGTGGCTGGCTCCGTGGAGGGGGAACACCTCCTGGGCAGGAGGCAGGAGAGCCATGCCAGCGGGGGCAGAACAGGCCACTTTAGATGTTTCTGCATCGTGTCGGTGTAACCAAGGGCAGGTGGGGGAGAGGGGGAGACTGAGCTGAGGAGTCTCCCGCTGGCAGGAAAGGGTGGGGCCTGGCCCACACTCTCCCCACCCTGGGGCCTGTGGGCGCCCGGCCCATCGGGTTAAACAGCCACCTCTCCTCGCGGCCTCACCTCATGACTGCAATGTGGCTTCCCGAGGGCTCTGTCGGGGGACCGTGGGCCTGGGCACGCGCACCAAGCCTGCTGGTCCCCGGGCAGGCCTGCCTGCCAGCCAGCGCAGAGCAGCGGCCTCGGTCATGTGTCATCTCCTGTCACCTCAGCCCGGGGCCTGTCCCCGGGGGCTCAGGCACTCCTGGGTGTATTAACCGGACCAACCACCGAGGCCACGGGGCTCAGTTCCGGGCACGGGCAGCGGCGCCGTGGCCAGGACGGGTGGCACTGCCTGGGGAAGCCGGCCGTGGGGACTCCTGCCGCCTCCCGCCTGGCTTCCTGCCAGAGACTCGCCAGTGACACCTCGCCCCCTTCAGACCCCCTTCAGACCACCCGGATCAGCCGCGAGGATACAGGACATCCTATTTCAACGTTCCTCTCACTGTTCCTAACACCGTATGTTAAAGACGATTTTTAAAGTTGCCTCTAAATGTAAGAGCCGGAAGCACATGCTGAACATTTACTCTGTACATCAGTCTATGATTTCACCTAAGCCAGGGTTTCCCAGACTTCTCTCGTGATGAGCGTCACCTGGTGGAGGTGTTAAAATGCAGATTCCTGAATCCCAGCTAAGAAGTGCTAAACTAGAATTTTTGGGAACATATAGGTAAAATTGTATACTTAACTAGTGCTCTAGCTTAGTTAAGTACTAGTTAAGTATACTTAACTAAGCTAGAGCACTAGTTAGGTATACTAAACTAGGCTTAGAGCACTAGTTAAGTATACTTAACTAGTTAACTATACTTAACTAAGCTAGAGCACTAGTTAAATATACTTAGCTATGTTTAGAGTACTAGTTAAGTATACTCAACTAGGTTTAGAGTACTAGTTAAGTATACTCAACTAGGTTTTGAGTACTAGTTAAGTATACTTAACTAGGCTTCGAGTACTAGTTAAGTATACTTAACTAAGCTAGAGCACTAGTTAAGTATACTTAAATAATAGGCTTAGAGCACTAGTTAAGTATACAATTTTACCTATATGTTCCCAAAAATTCTAGTTTAGCACTTCTTAGCTGGGATTCAGGAATCTGCATTTTAACACCTCCACCAGGTGACGCTCATCATGAGAGAAGTGTGGGAAACACTGACCTGAGCTTTGCACACCCGTGAGCTAAGCACCACCACCCCCTATTTTATCACGAGGCAACCGAGGCTCAGAGGATGCACGTGGCTTCTACAAGGCCAGGCGCTAAGGAAGGGGTGGCGTCGGGATCTGGAAGCAGGTCTACCTTCGACCCCGCACACCCTCCGCTGCTAACAATGAGCAGATCCCTCTCTCGCTGGCTTCCCGGGGATCCGTTTCGCAGAACCCAAGACCTCGTTATGCAACGCTCTTCCCACCTCTGCGCGCCCTCCCCGCCCGCCGCCGCCGCAGAAACCCAAGCAGGCGCGGCCCTCGGCCTGCCAGCCAGGCCTCCCGGGGTGAGGCTCAGCTTCGGACCGGCTCACGTTACCATCGTCTCCTACACCTATCGTCCCGTCCTGGTTGTTGGCTGGAGTTTGGGGCTGTGTGGGGCCTTCATGTCTTCACGCGAGTGCGTGTAATGCCATGGCAACCAAATCACATTTTCATTTATTCGCATTCCATTTTAGGTTCGGTGCTTAAATAACCCACTTGAGTTTGAATCAGATGATCATATCCCTTTAACTACTGACTCAACCGCCTACCTCCCCGAGGCCGGGGCTTAACTTCTCATTTTAGCCTCTAAGCGGGAAGCTACTGAAAACGTGCTTTGGGATTATCGTGTACCCGTTTTCCCTTGAGTTTCAGAGGACGCTGCTTGCAAGGTGCAGTGAGGACAAGCACCGTGTGCATCGGGCTGACGACAGCCACACCACCCTTCCCCCCCCCCCCCCCCCCATAACGCACCTCCTTTGGTAGAACGGGCAGCAGGACGTCGGGAAGGGAAATGATATTTTAGCAACCCCCTCCCCCCTTTTCCCTCAGCTTTCTAAGAACTGGGAGGAGAGAAATGCATCAAAGCAACTGTTGATGTTCCCAGGTGACATTTAGGGACACACGGAGAGTGGGGCGGGCATGTTTGGCTGCTGCTTTAACCGGGGTGGGGTGTGTGTGGGGGAGAGTTGTCTTTATCTTTAGTTTCATTACCTTTGCGCCCTGTTTTAGCTGAGCAGTCCTTACTGATGTGTCTGGAGGCTGCCGATATTACACAATGCAAACCGTGCCGTCTAGCACGAGCGGAGAGCACACACCCAGACCCCTTCTCACTCCAGGCCTCAGAGCTTTGGGGAGGGAGACTCTCTCGGCAACCTTGCCACGCCATCGGAGGTCGGTAATGACCTTCACCCCCGAGCCACACCGCAGCCCCGGGGGGGGGGCAGCCGGCCTGGTCACAGGCGGAGCTGGACGGGGAGCAGAGTGACCTCCATCTTGTACAAAACTGCCGTGTGAACTCTTAGACAGTCCCTAGTCATGCTCATCTGTCACTTTAAGACGGTCTCTTATTCTGCAAAATGACTGTTTTTAGTCCAAGTAATAGAAAAAGATAGACTGTCTGATCTTGCACGCTAGCCGTCCAATGTAATAGACTAATATGGATGATAATTTCTATATTCTATGCCAAGTACCAGCTCATTAAATATTCAAGGTTACAACCGTTGGTGGCAATAACTCACACAGAGCTCTCCACAATATCTGCCAACAGAGAGAGGCTCGACAAGTATAAATCCGGGAGACTCCCTGTATGTGGTGCGGTTTGGAAGAGACACCTCCCTCTGGGCCTGGGGCAATAAACGACTCCTAAGTAATGGGCTCATTAAGGCGTCTGGCATCTCACTCGTTGATTTACGACGCAACGAAGAGGAACCTGCGCCATCTGGTTCCAGAGGAGCTGTGCTTGCATAGCGGTCTCTGCTCATCCTGAGAGGGGAGGGCCGGCCGTGTGGAAGCTCGGGGACCGGTGTGCCGTGTGCCCGTCCCAGCCGAGGACAGGCACCCGCAGTCCCCGCCCTGCGCTCTCCCAGCACCTGGGCGATGCCAGGCACGTGGTGTAGGCTCGATACGTATTCATGGGCCGAGTGAATGCATACGTGAAGGACTGTCCTTAAAATCAAGGATAATGCGTTTGCTTTGGGCCAGAAGGATGGTGTCAATGCGCTGAGGGCGCACCCTTTAAACCTAAATGGCAGCTTGGGCAAATGCTCCTTCCTTAGCAAAGTCCTCTCCCCGTGACTGGGACAGAGAGGGCCCCGCTGGTTCACGGGGCCACGGAGAGGGCTCAGCGGTGCTGGGGCCGGCGTGCCAGGGGTGGAGGCTCGGTGTCCGCAGAAGGGAACGCGATCCCTCCCTCCTGTGTGGAAGCCCTGTCATCACCTGAGCTGCTGTGAAGTCAGGGAAAGGCTAAGGCGACCAGGCGTCCTCCCGCTTTTGAACCATTTGTCCCGAGTCCTGAGGCATTTTTAAAAAGTCCTGATTTTTTGGAAAGAATCGAGACTTTTTAAAACGCTGCGGGTCATGGGACAAATGGTTAAAAAGCGGGACGTCCAGCTGCCCTATGGGTGAAACACAAACATTTCAAAAGCGCACATCCCGGAGGCAGAGCGGCTGCTCCCTCCAGCACCAGCGGTGGGCACGACGCGGCAGGGCGAGCACACACACACACACACACACACTCACACACACGCACACACACATGAGAGCGTGTAAGCACCTGCTCGGAGAAGTACCGGAAGCCCTTGTCCTCGCGGATGCACTCGTACGTCTCGCCCAGCACCGGGTTGAAGGGCTTGCTGCCGGCGCGGTAGTAGCTGGAGGCGTAGGCCGACACGGCGAAGGCGGCCACGTACACCTGCGGGAGGAGAGGCGTTACCATCCGGGGACCAGGACGCTCATTTCACACCCTCTGCAAGGCTTATTTCAGAATGCCGCACATTTACCTCTGGTTTAAAGACAGGTTTAAAGACCTGTGGCTTAATTTTCTATTTACTTTAATTTTAGTTTTATTTGTTTATTTTTATTTTATTTTATTATTTAAAAAAAAAATATATATATATATATTATTGATATTTTACATAGAGGAAGGGATAGAGATAGAGAGCTAGAAACGTCGATGAGAGAGAAACATCGACCAGCTGCCTTTTGCACACCCCCTACCGGGGATGTGCCCACAACCAGTGTACATGCCCTTGACCGGAATCGAACCCAGGGCCTTTCAGTCCGCAGACCGACGCTCTACCACTGAGCCAAACCGGTTTCAGCTATTTGTTTATTTTTAATTGATTCATCCCACTTTTTTATTTTATTATTATTATTTTTTTTTTTTTAAAAAGAAACACCTATCCACACTTAAAGCGTATGCACATGGACAAGTTCTTCCCAATTGGTCACAGTAACTCACATTATCCTGCTGTCATCTTTTTGTTTTAACCAATCTTTTTAAAAAATATATATTTTATTGATTTTTTTAATAGAGAGGAAGAGAGAGAGGGATAGAGAGTTAAAAACATCAATGAGAGAGAATCATCGATCAGCTGCCTCCTGCACACCCCTTACTGGGGATGTGCCCGCCACCAAGGTACGGTACATGACCGGAATCGGACCCAGGTCCTTTCAGTGCACAGGCCGACGCTCTATCCACTGAGCCAAACCAGTTGCAGCCGTCCCTCTTTTTTAGAGAGGGAGGCTCATAGGGAGAGGGAGAGAGACACACAGACAGACAGACAGACATTAATGTGAGAGAGAAGCATCCACTGGCTGCCTTCCTCCTGCACCCCGACCGCGGATGTGCCCTGCCCGGGAACCAAACCCATGGCCTGTGTGCCCGGGACATGCTCCCGCCGGCCAGGGCCCAGCCGTGGTTCACAGCTGCAGGTTCAGTGACGCTCGCCCTGGCCTCGGAGACAAACGAAGCAAACATGCTCAAACCGCCACGTGCTCGGATGCCTCCCGGAGGCAGAGGCGTCCACAAGCCGCAGTGGACCACCACGGACCGCCCTGTGAGAGCTGCTCCGCCTGGCCCGGCACCTCCGGACCCGACCGCACCGAGAATCCCCCTGTCCTGTTGGGTTCTTGGGAGGAGGAGGAGGAGGAGGAGGAGGAGAAGCATAAAAAGCCAAACTTCCCTCAAACTTCAGGAATTCGCACCCCAGGTTTAACCAGTCCCAATCAGATGCTGTAGAAACAGCAAAGCTCGGTTTTGACAAAAGCAAGTCCGTGCGAGTCATTTCCTGAGCCCGAGCAGCAAGCCCGGGCGGGCCCAGCGCCTGCCTCCTCAGGGGGAGGACGGACGGGAAACGCACAGGGAAAAGGAAGGAAAACCACGGTGACCACGAGGAAACCGGGTCCCCTCAAGGCCCCCACTCACTGTGAGGCCCTCCGCGTGTCCCCTTCCAGGATCCCATTCTTCTTGTCTTTTTGGGAGGAGGGCGGGGGGACGGGAGGCAGCAAAAAAATTAAACCTCAGTAGCATTAGAGAAGCCTCTACTTCCCAATCTCTACACTCCCTCTGCCCAGCACCTGTCACAAAGCTTAGCGCCCTTCCCTCATCAGGGTTCGCTGGACACACACCTTCTCTCAACCAATCACAGGCCGGGGCCACCTTCTCTCAGCCAATCACAGGCCAGGGCCACCTTCTCTCAGCCACTCACAGGCAGGGCCACCTTCTCTCAGCCAATCATAGGGAGGGGCCACCTTCTCTCAGCCAATCACAGGCCGGGACCACCTTCTCTCAGCCAATCACAGGCCGGGACCACCTTCTCTCAGCCACTCACAGGCAGGGGCCACCTTCTCTCGGCCACTCACAGGCAGGGCCACCTTCTCTCAGCCAATCACAGGCCGGGCCACCTTCTCTCAGCCAATCACAGGCCAGGGCCACCTTCTCTCAGCCACTCACAGGCAGGGGCCACCTTCTCTCAGCCAATCACAGGCCGGGCCACCTTCTCTCAGCCACTCACAGGCCAGGGCCACCTTCTCTCAACCAATCACAGGCCGGGGCCACCTTCTCTCAGCCAATCACAGGCAGGGCCACCTTCTCTCGGCCACTCACAGGCAGGGCCACCTTCTCTCAGCCACGCACAGGGAGGGGCCACCTTCTCTCAGCCAATCACAGGCCGGGACCACCTTCTCTCAGCCACTCACAGGCAGGGGCCACCTTCTCTCGGCCACTCACAGGCAGGGCCACCTTCTCTCAGCCAATCACAGGCCGGGCCACCTTCTCTCAGCCAATCACAGGCCAGGGCCACCTTCTCTCAGCCACTCACAGGCCGGGGCCACCTTCTCTCAGCCAATCACAGGCCGGGACCACGTTCTCTCAGCCACTCACAGGCCAGGGCCACTTTCTCTCAGCCACTCACAGGGAGGGCCACCTTCTCTCAGCCAATCACAGGCCAGGGCCACCTTCTCTCAGCCAATCACAGGCAGGGCCACCTTCTCTCAGCCAATCACAGGCCGGGGCCACCTTCTCTCAGCCACTCACAGGGAGGGCCACCTTCTCTCAGCCACTCACAGGGAGGGGCCACCTTCTCTCAGCCAATCACAGGCCGGGGCCACCTTCTCTCAGCCACTCACAGGGAGGGCCACCTTCTCTCAGCCACTCACAGGGAGGGGCCACCTTGCCCGCTCACGCAGAGGGCACCCTAGAGCGGCTGGTGGTTTTATAAGCACAGATCACTATGCTCGACTTAGCCTTTGTTCCTTAAACCTGGGTAACTGTTCCTCTCTCTGCTTCTTCAATGCCCGTTACCTGTTACACAGCCAGGTCATGGTTCATACCGCACGCTGAACCAGCCCCGAGTCGCCTTCCCAATTCAAGCTAGACCTAATGCACGCATGAACCTGGAATCTCTCCATCACCGAGGGAGCTGGGGGTAGGGGACAGGCTCAGGCAAGCACCCTCCTTTTTGGCTGGAACAGCAGAGCTCTATGGGGAGCCAGGCTGACCCCACAGAGCAGAGAGCACAACCCTGGGGGAGGTCCAGGCTCCCCAGCTTTCCTGGGTTTCCCCTCCGGCACTTGGTGCCCTAATGCAAATCCTTTGCTTCCCCTTCTTCTGGGGTCAGTTACAGCCACCAGTGAGCCGAACATCCCAAGGGCTTCTTAATTGTGGCAAGAACGAAGCACCTTGAGGAACACTGTCCTCTTCAAAGGCACGCTTTTCCATCAAAGCAAAGAGCTGACTTTTGACACTTGCCTTAGAAGCTATTTGCTTCCCTTTGTTCAGCAGAAATCCTCTGGGGGAGAGGAACAAAGACTGAAAAGACAGGGCGCAGGTTTTCCTCTCCTACTCTTATCAACAAGGTAGCCTCCTGGATGGGAGAAGTCCCTGGGGGCGGTGTGGAATGCCTCTTTCACCTACTAGTTAGAGTTCCCTTTAATCTCCAAATCACTGAGGTAATGACCTTTTAATTAGGATGGAAATGAGGAAAGCTTAGAATTTAGGGGAGAAGTCAGCTCCTGGGGCTGGAAGGTGGTTCTATGACCTGAAGCCAAGGGGGGGGGGGGGTGCCAACTCCAAGTCAGCCAATCAGCGAATGCCCAGGGCAGAGACTCGGCATTGGGGAGCAAGCACCCTGGAGTCCCGGCCCCCACACAGCCACCTCCCAGCTGAGCAGGTAACGTGTGAGGAAGCGAAAAGAAGAGACGCTCTTTGGAGAACGAAGTCAGCCGCAGTCACAGGGAGGCCTGAGCTGTCCAGGGGAGCAAGCACACTGGAGTCCCAGTCTTACCACCATGGAGTTAGCCAAAGGGGGGCCGAGGAGAAACGCTGGGGAGCCCCTTCGGTGGAAGCTGAGTAGAGAACAAAGGTGGCTTTCTCTAGGATGAACTTCAGAAAGCACCCAGCTGAAACCGGTTTGGCTCAGTGGACAGAGCACTCTGTCGGCCTGCAGACTGAAAGGTCCCAGGTTCGATCCCGGTCAAAGGCATGTACCTTGGTTGCGGGCACATCCCCTGTAGGGGGTGTGCAAGAAGCAGCTGGTCGATGTTTCTAACTCTCTCTCTTCCACTCTGTAAAAAAATCAATATATATTAAACCAAACAGAAAGCTCCCAGTAGCTGTTCTACAGACTACAACGAAGATGAAGGAAACACCAAAAAAAAGCCTTTTTTAGGTGAGAACCTCTCCTGAGTGTTATTTTCTGAAAAACCCAGGAAATAGCCGTGGAAATATTATTCCAAAAATAAACAACATCATTCTCAAGGGAAATTTACCCCTACACGAGAGAAACAGCTTGAGCGATTAAGTTCTGTCCGCCTGGGGTCGTAAACATAACTGCCAGACAGCCCTCGGGGAGGGCTTTCCAGCCGGGCTCAGCGGGACAGTCGGGTGGAAAGTTCTGGAGAGAGAGGAAGCGGCAGCGCCACCGAGCAGAGCTACCCCGGGCGCCAGCTGTCACCAGGAAGCCCTCCCCACCTTCCCACCTCCCCTCCATATGGCGCGTCCTGACAGTGTGACTGAGACCAGCCGGGCTCGGGGAGTGTGCCCTGAGGAAAGAGCCCGTCACAGGAACGACGCCAGGGACCCGGGGACCCCGGGGGGCTGGCCAGGGCGGCGGGGGCCGCGCCTCACCATCCTCTCCAGGGCGCTGGGGATGCGCGCGGCCTTGTCCAGCAGCTCGCTGTACTCCAGCTCCTCGCAGAGCCGCTGCAGCGTGTTGAGCGGCTCGTTGAGCTCCACGGGCATGGCCACCTTGGACAGGTCCTTCCCGATGTTGTTCCGCAGGATGTTCCACAGGCTCACGCTGCTGCTGCTGGGGCAGGGCGCCGGCAGGCACGTCCTCCGCCGGCTCGCGGCTTCCCCGCCGCTCTCGAGAGATGACCCTGGAAGGGAAGCAAGCCAGGTTGCCTCAACAGGTCTTTTCACTTTATTATTATTAATTTTTTAAAAAAACCCACGAATAGCCGAAACCGATTTGGCTCAGTGGTAGAGCGTCGGCCTGCAGACTGAAAGGTCCCGGGTTCGATTCTGGTCAAGGGCATGCACCTTGGTTGCGGGCACATCCCCGGTAGGGGGTGTGCAAGAGGCAGCTGGCCGATGTTTCTCTCTCATTGACGTTTCTAGCTCTCTATCTCTCTCCCTTCCTCTGTAAAATATCAATTAAAAAACAAAACAAAAAACTAGAGACCCGAGGCACACAAGTTCCAGGAGTGTTGGATAGTACAGGACCCAGGCAGAAAACTGCCCTGTGGGCAGAGGACCCAGGCGGAGGACTGTCCCCTGGGCAGATTCCTCCCACGGCACCTCACTTAACAGACCCCCGTCTGCTCCCAGAATGGCTAGGCCAGAGCTGTTTGGGAAGAGCCAAAACACTCCGGGTGTCCCAGGGTTCAAACATTTCCTGGGCATCAATTCCACTCCTGGGGCCAACCGGTAACAAATGAGCATCTCAGAAAACCTTCAGAGCCCCCACTTCTAGGAGGCATCGGTGTATTACTCCCAAAGGTGTTATTTTAAAGAACCTGAAGCTAAATTACCATTCAGACCAGATCATTTGTTATATGAGCCCCGTGGAATTCCTAAATTATGAAAACCACTAGATACCTAAAGGCAAAGAGTTATGTTCTAATATGTTTGCAGAGAGAATGTTTGACCAATAACCAATAATGTCTGCACTAATCTTTGACATTTATATAACTGGCATACCCTCACTTTAGGAAACAGAAATGTACACAAGTAGGCAAAGTTATGTGAATGAAAGGGTTTTTCTCCTGTGAGTGGGTGAGCCGTGCCCTCCCACCCGGCTGTGAGACCTGGGGAGAGGCCCGTGTCTGACTTTTCTCAGTTCTGGTTTCAGCTCTCTGCCCACAGCGGGCTCCCTTTGGATGTCTACTAGTATTCCACGGCGAGCCAGACTTTCAGAGGTCGCATCACGTGAGCCTTACCCAAGGTCTGTCTCTCATTGTCCAGGTCGTTACTGAGATTGTCCACGGACACGTTGTCACTGATGTCACTGACATACGAGTCGTCCTCGGAACCCTGCGGGAGGGAAGAAACACGGCGCTTAGAGGGAGAGCAAACAGCCGGGTGTCCCCAGAGCCGGTGCTCACAATCGGCAAACACGCCCCGTCCCTCTCTGCGAACCAGAGGAGTGATCCGGGCGTGGTTTTCACTGGGGCCACTCACCCGCCCCCGCCGGCCCAGGGGCGTTTGCAGCAAACAGCTGTTACTAAAATCCTTATGCGTAAGTTCTCACAAGGAAAACACAGGTAAACTCAAGACTTTAGTTGTTATTAAAATTCTTATCAGCTCAGGCTGCATTTTCAGAATGTGTTAGTGTTTTGGGTAGAATGAGTTACAATTTGTCTTCGAACTATTTGGTGAAAAAAATAATCTCCTATAGAAATTAGTAAGCAAGATGAGTACTTTCTAAAGGGATAAAATTATCAATACACACTACACACAGCAAGGCCAACTATGACACTTGCCTCCTCAGGAAAGTATGAATTTTATGCACCAATTTAAAATAATATTGTAAAAACTTAAAAAAATAGTTATATATTCATCAAGTAGTATAATGGCCATATTACAACATTATGATGATATAATAATTGTATGCTGTAAATTAGTATGGGCTGAATTCAATGATTAAAAAATATCCACGATGCTAATTTCTGCCCCTGGAGGTAGAAATATTACATATCAAATCGCTAGTAGTCAAAATCATTAACCTGTAGTTGAAAAGAGGGGATAGCAAATCCAGTAACAGAAATAAGGATGCCCAACACCCACTTCCCCAACGTTTTATCCTAAGGGCTTGTAGCCCTTTGTGCAATGTGGGGTAGGAGTTGTAACAAGAGCCCAGGATATAGCGGCAGAAAGGGGCAACTGAGCTAGGTGTTTCTAATAAGAGCAGGCACTGGGTGGGCACTGGGTGGGCACTGAGCAGGCACTGGGTGGGCACTGAGTGGGCATTGGGCGGGCACGGCAGCAGAAGGACTCGTGGCCCGTCACTGAGCACCATGCCCCACCTCGTTCTCCGAAGAGCTGGGCGACAGCAGGACCTCCTGGGCGTCGAAGAACTCCGACAGGGAGTCGGTGATGGAGAGCCGGCTCTCGTTGGAGAGCTGGTGGACCAGGGGCCGGTTTTCATCGGTGGAGTGTTCCTGTTTGAAACACGAGCACAAGGATACAGACGTCCTTAGAAACGGTCTCAAGGGAAGCAGAGCACACAGCTACACAGCTGGTTTGGTGGCATGGCACGCAAGGTCACAGGCCCATGCACACGAGCAGCTCAAAGCAGAGGCCAGCTCCGGTGAAGGGGGAAGGAGCCTCACACGGAATACAATGAGAAACGCAGGTCTCTTCACCTCACCCACACGCACCTCACTGCTCCAGCACGTGAGCCAGAGAGAGAGAGAGAGAGAGAGAGAGAGAGAGAGAGAGAGAGAGAGAGAGACTGCCCAGGCCAGTCTTTGTGGCGTTTGAGAGGGAAATGTTCCAACGTTCTCTGAATCCTATCCCGTTATTTTCTACTGGATGCCGCTTTCCACCCCGCACGTTCCTCCGAGTCGCACTGCATGAGTGTCCTTGCGTGGCTGGGTGCGGCAGCCTCGCTTTCTTCTGCCCCACGGGCTCATGGAGGCGCGCCGTCCCTTGACAAATAAACTGTGTGTGCTGGTCCAGAAGTGCCTCCGATGGCAGGTCATCCATTATTCATGGGCAGATGAATGAAATAAATTCTCTTTGTCTCTTTCCGACACAATGACTCCGAGAGCGAAGGAAGTCCCCACGCCCCTGTGGAGGCTGCCACGGAGATAACACAACAGCATCCGAGATGCTCGCATCCTGCCCGGCTCTCCGCCCTTCTTCCCTGGGTCTAGATCAGTGCTCCCACTCACCGAGGCCAGGAGCCTGGCTTGATCCGTCACTGGGCACCCGCCCCACGGGGGGGGGGGGGGCAGTTTGATTTTTAAGGGGGGGGGGCAATTAGAGAATGAGTTATCAACAGTGAATTCGTTGGCATTTCTTATGGTTCTAGGGGCCTCATATACAGGATATAGATATATATTGTGACATATTTATGCATTTCAGTCCTCTATTGGATGTCCTAAAACTTTGCTATTTTTCCATATAACTTCATTTTTTACAAACAAATGCTTAGTGGTTTCTTCCTCAGTGCTTCAACTGTCCTTTCGTTCCTTTATTTTTCTCTCTCATGGGTGCCATGCTCTTTGGAAGCTTGTTGAGACCAAGGTCACGGCCTTTTAGGCTTCCTCCACGTGAATAGGAGTTCACTGTCTGAATAATACGGATTATATGTCGTGGGGGGGGGGGGGGATGTTGGGATTTTAGAGAAGCTTAGGTGGGGCGTGGCCGGAAAAGGTTGGGAGCCGCCGGTCTATACTTTCCCATCGGGAAGGACCAGAGTCTATGGGAGTTGTAAGTGGAAAATTCAATGTATCTCAACAGACTGAGCCGCTGCTTTGTGCTGTTCCTGGAGGGACACGGTGATGGGTAAGAGCAGGCGTCTGGCCTGACTGTGGGGTGCAGAGAACACCCCCAGCCCTCTGAGACCCAGACCGTGGAACCCAGAGAGCACGAGAAGCGGAGGGGACGGTGAGGCGGTCCCAAAGCGGCTCCGGGCTGGGGAGGGCCCCACAGAAGCGGTGACGG
The DNA here is from genome assembly GCA_963924515.1 of Vespertilio murinus. Taxonomy (NCBI): domain Eukaryota; kingdom Metazoa; phylum Chordata; class Mammalia; order Chiroptera; family Vespertilionidae; genus Vespertilio; species Vespertilio murinus. Next base: position 10,505,937 of record OZ004712.1, on the reverse strand, counting down.
TGACAGGCCTGGTGGAAGGAAGGTCATTCGGGACCAGAGGCTTCATTCCTGACCTTCCCGGAGTCCCGGTCTCTCACCGGCCGACACGGCAGCTGCTTCTGAGCCGGGTGTATCTGGGGAGAGCGTCCCGGGATAACGGGGGACAGAGGCTGGCGCAGATGATGTCTCTCCCGGGAGCTCTGTGAGTTCGGGCCGCACTGCTGCGTCTCACACACAAACGGTGCCAGGCCGGGTCCTCGGCAGGAAGGCCACGGGGACTCTCATCACTGACCCGGGGCAAGGCCCCTGGATGAGGTGCTTGCTCCGGGGACACGTGTACACGGGACCCCTCGGTCTTGGATCCTCCCTCACTAAGACAGCTGGCCCGAGGCATTCACCCCGAGACCCTCCCCACTTTACTGTCCGCACAGCCTTCTGCAAAGCGGGCTTCTCTCTACCCTGACAGAGGCCACCGTGGGACCTGCAGACAAGCACCTCCGCTGTCCCCTCCGCCCCGCCCTCCGGGACAGGGAGTCAGCGTGGGGGGCCAGGGAGCTCCTGCGATGCCCGCGGCGCCGCCCTGTCCTCGGTGTGCCGCTGCCACGTCAGACCCTGATGACTTATTTAGCGGCTCCCCTCATTAATTATTAATTAATGATTAATTATTACCAGTCACGCGCTCTCCTCCCTCCCCCCAGGCTGAAGCGTCAGAGGACGTCTGGGCTGGTCCACGCTGAAAGGGACACCCCAGCCCCAGCCCTTCTGCTGCTGCTGCACCCCAGCTACCTGCAATCAACACCCTGGAAGCTCACAGGACCGCGCCCTGCACAGCGTCTGCATGTGAATCCGGTCAGGTCAACGAGATGACGTCCCCTCACGTTTGTCTATTTTTTTTTCCAGTTACAAAAGATAAACGGAGAAGAGGGAGGGAGCCCATAATCCCATCACACTGAAGCGACCACAGCAACTGTTTTGATACATTTCTCTACGACGGGTATAGCTTCGCTGTGAAACAATTGTAATCTCTCTCTATCCATTTAATTTTATAAACTTCCCCCAAACAGCACTGTGCTATAATTATTTTCAAAATGAACATCTGCCCTGAAGTTAAAACTAACCTGTTCAAAACAGAACAATACAAAAAGTAAACAAACATCATTTAAAGTCTCATTTCCCGAGCCCTGACCGGTGTGGCTCAGTGGATGGAGCATCAGCCTGCGGACTGAAGGGTCCCGGGTTCGATTCCAGTCAAGGGTATGCACCTTGGTTGCGGGCACATCCCTAGTTAGGGGGTGTGCAGGAGGCAGCTGGTCGATGTTTCTAACTCTCTATCCCTCTCCCTTCCTCTCTGTAAAAAAAAAAAAAAAATCAACAAAATATAAAAATAAATAAAGTCTCATTCCCCAGATGCGGCTCCTATTAACCTGGAGATGTATTTTTTGTGTTAAAATATCTGGGTGTAATTTTTTTGTGCGTGAAACACTGGGACCCCACACTGTTCCTTGTCTTCTCTGATCTGCTAGAAGCCACCTAACAGCACACTGTGAACTCTTCCCCGGGCTGCTACAAGTTCTTTGACGCAATGACCTTTAGCCGACACATATTTTATTTTAATTGTGTGTCACGGGGGACCATTTCCTTTGTTAGAAATTAAACATGTTTCCAAATTTGTAAAGCTGGTGAACATGCTAGCAACTGTGTCTTTGGCTGTATCTCATTATTCCTTAGGCTCAGTTCTCAGAAGCAGAATTATTAAAAACGTTAAAGGTAAAATCTGTGTCACCTAATGGCATCAACAAGCAAGAGCACCTCTGCTTTCTCTACAGGCGTGAGGGCACCAAACACTTTAATTTAGAGATACTGGCCGAAACCGGTTTGGCTCAGCGGATAGAGCGTCACCCTGCGGACTGAGGGGCCCCGGGTTCGATTCCGGTCAAGGGCATGTACCTTGGTTGTGAGCACATCCCCAGGAGGGGGTGTGCAGGAGGCAGCTGGTCGATGATTCTTTCTCATCGATGTTTCTAACTCTCTATCTCTCTCCCTTCTTCTCTGTAAAAAAAAAATCAATAAAATAAATTTTAAAAAATACTTTGTGCTAATGTCTTCTTTTAATTAGCATTTCTTCGTTAAGAACTGGGCTGAACATTCTGTCCTTTTTCAGAAGAAACTGGGTATAGAGACGCTAACGCTGGAGGAGGCCCACTCTCTGCATTTCTTCGTACTACTTTCCTGTGAATGTGTAAGTATTGCTAAATGGAAGGTTTTTCAAAAATTATCTGTACTTGGGGTAAACTGTGTCTCCCCTCTCCCTCAATTTAATTGTTGAGGTTTTATGTTGCTTGCTATTATTTATTAGTTATTTAAGTATTAAATACATTATCATCTATTTAGCATTATTTAAGTCTGTCATTTGCTCTGAAAACATTTTTCCTAGTGTATTATATGCATTCTTTCTTTTTTAAAAAAATGTACTTTATTGATTTTAGAGAGCTAAGAAATATCAATGATGAGAGAGTATCATTGATTGGCTGCCTCCTGCACACCCCCTACTGGGCATGTGCCCTTGGCTGGAATTGAACCTGGAACCCTTCAGCCCACAGGCCGACACTCTATCCATTGAGCCAAGCCAGCTAGGACTATGCATTCTTTTTTTCACACACACCATTTTCCCCCTAAGAAAAAAGCCAAATCCAGTCAACATTTCTTTTGTAGCTTTTCCTCCAACTTCCACATTTAGGAAGTCCCCCCTACCCCCTACTCTAGGTACTTACTAAATATATTTTTAAAGGTTTTAAAAATTGGTATTTAGAGAGAGAGCAATGGAGAGGGAAAGAGAGAAACATTGATGTGAGAATGACACATCAACTGGCTACTTCCTGAATTATACCCCCTTCTTTCCCCCCCCTCCCCCCGGGATCAAGCCCACAACCCGGGCATCTGCCTTGACCAGGAATCGAACCAGCAACCCTTGTGCCCGAGACTAAGCCCAACCAAGTGAGCCACACCAGCCAGGGCTTGATAAATATTGAAACCCATGTTTTCCAGGCTGAACTTTTCTATTTACCTCTAATTCTCCAGGGATTCGTTTTAGTGTGCAATGGGAGATTTAAACTGCTTTCCAAATTGCTTTTGAGCTGTGCCAACCTAACTGATTGAATAATCCATCTCTTTCCCATTGGTGTTTGAGCCTCTTCTGTCACGGCTATTTATTTTACACATAAAACCGTGTTTATGCCTGAGGCACTCATTCTGCCCATCCTGACACGTCACCGCCGGTGTCTCTGGGCCTGGCCCCTGTGCGCGACTCATTCCAGCCTCCAGACCCCTTTCAAATTCACACACACACACACACACACACACTCACACACACACAAATACACACACACAGACACACACACAGACACACACACAGACACACACACAAATACACACACACAAATACACACACACACTCACACACACAGACACTCACACACACACACTCTCTCTCTCACACACACTCACACACACACTCACACACACACTCACACTCTCTCTCACACACACACACACTCACTCATACACACACTCACACACACACACCTTTCATGTCCCCTTTCAAATTCACACACTCACACACACACTCACACACACTCATACACACAGACACTCACACACACAGGCATATACACACACACTCACTCACACACACAGACACACACACACCCCTTTCATATCACCTTCTGATTTTTTATTTTAAATGCTCTCAGCCTAATAAATTTGTCAATAAAAACTTCAGCACATCCGAGGAAGGCACAGTACCACGAGAGATGACTAAAAGCAGTTGTGACCCTCATCACCCTTTTCTGCTTCTCAGAGCAATTCACTTGTATGTTTCTGAAACGTCTCATTGCGAACACCTCCGGAGAGTATTTTAGATAAACATCCCAAGTCTGGAGAAAAGACATTTTTAATGTAGTATCCACTGGCCAAGACCCTTCGCTGTAAGAGTATTTTTCCCCCTCGGAGGGTAAGACTGTGCTTTTAAAAGGAGGGAAAAAGCATCTGGGGGGGGGGGGGGAAGGAGGAGGGAACAGCCGAGGAGGAGGAGTGGGTCTCACGGAGGAGGAGTGGGTCTCACAGAGGAGGCCGGGGAACGGGAGGCTGAGGTTTCTCCAGGAGGAGCAGGGGAGGGCTTGTCTCTGGGCAGCACCGCCCCGTGAGACGGGGAAGCTTAGGACAAGAACGGGGGAAGCACAGAGGGAGGGAGAGTTGGGGTCAGGGGTGCAGTGAGCAGCAGACTCAGAACGCCTTGGGACCGGGGCCTGGCCGGGCGGTGGGCGGTGGACAGTGGGTAGTGGGAGGTGGACGCATGGGGGCGAGCAGCCCTCTGCAGGGGAGGAGGGAGCCGGGCGCCCCGTGAGGTCACGGAGGCGCCCCCGACCTTACCAGACGGACCGTACCCACCTCTGCCAGGCTGTCAGCAGCAGGGGGCTCGAGGAGCAGGGACTCGGCATGGATTCTGCGCAAGCGTTGTTTAAGGTCTGTGTTTTGTGCTAGCGCCTGGAACACGTCAAAAACAGTGTTTCAGAAAAGCTCGGGGCGGCCCAGGGCGCGCCTCCTGGCCTTTTCCTCATTATCATCCACAGGAATCGGCTCTGAGACGCCTGGGGAATGAAAGGTATTACACTCCGGACACGACGGCCCTTCTCAAGTCTCGTCTCCAGAGGTGGAAGGAGAGGTTAGTAAGGCTTTTTAAATTTTTTTTGTTTATTTGATTTTTTGGTGGAAAAGGAAATCACGAGCACCCAGCTCCTATTCCCACCAGCGGTTTCACGGCCCCTCCTCCTCCCCAGCTGTGTCCGCAGTGTCCCTCGGGCAGACACCCAAATCCACGGGTGCTCAGGTCCCTTAGACAAGTGGCGGAGTGTTTGCGTGGGACCTACGCACACCCTCTCGCATACGTATGGTGCCGCGGACAGTGTAAATGGTTGTAATGTTGTACTGCTTAGGGAATGAAGACAAGGAGAAAGTCTGTACATGTCCGTGCAGACCCCACCATCGCAGCCATCATGGGCCTAACTGCTGGGTCCATGGCAGCAACAACATGACTTTTTTTTTTTTTAAGAATATTTTCTGCCCCAGCCGGTTTGGCTCAGTGGATAGAGCTTTGGCCTGTGGACTAAAGGGTCCCGGGTTAGATTCCCATCAAGGGCACATGCCCCAGCAGGGGGCGTGCAGGAAGCAGCCGGTTGGTGATTCTCTCTCATAATGGATGTTTCTGTCTCTCTCTCCCACGTCCCTTCCTCTCTGGAATCAATAAAAACATATTAAAAAAAAAAAAGGCCTTGTTCTGCTGAGCCTGTGGGTGTGGAGCCTGCGGACACGGAGGCCTACTGCAATCTGCGGGCCACGCGCCTCCCTAATGATTCCAAGCTTCTCTCGTCTTCAGAAAAGATGCCGCGCTCACCCCGTGTGATTGGCCATATTTTAATGTTACCCAAGGATCACACCAGCTGAATTAGATCTTGGAAAGCAGGATTTCGTGGAGGGTTAATTTTATTGTTTCCCAGTACAGCCAGCTGGCGATTGTTTGACTCGCTCTTCATGATTAAGGCATTTGATTTTCAAAGAAAAGGAAGACAAAACTCACTCACCTGGAGGAGGGCTCAGAGCCAGGCCTGGGATGAGGGTGTAAGAGGGGAGCGGGGAGGAGGGGCCCCCCACCCTGCCGCTTGGCTCTCTCCCAGGCGGCTCCGATCCCCTCCCCCCACCTCCCAGCTGGGAAGGAACTGGCTTCCCGCTAAAGGAAGGGTGTCCTCCACGGCCCTGCCCTGTGAGCTTCGTGACTAACCGCTCTCCAAGGTCTGTCCCCCCAGACACCCCCAGGTCCATCCTGCCTGCCTGCCTGCCTTCCTGATCTCTTCCAAGAACCTACAGCCTTCCCCCAGGGCCGACCTGCCGAGAATGCAGAGGATGTGGCATGGCCCGGATCTCTAGCAAAGACTGTCAGATCTCTAGCTTTACTGTTAGTACCCATGAATGGAATGGCTTATTTGGAAATTCTGAAAATCATTCAGGAAACACTGAGTAAGTATTTCTTAAACACACAAAGCAGAGATTGTTACATGTAGCAGCAGTACTCTCTACATTTGCTTTATTCTGGCCAATGAGTCGCTGGTTATCTTAACGTAAGCGGCTAGAATCCATACCAGGGACTGGATCTGACTGTGGCCTGGGAAAGGTTATTTTGCTAGCTTCTTTTTCCTCTGCAAGCCACACGCAGAAGAAAGGAAAACATCAAGCTTGCACACACACAGCACAGCATATACATTCTGATGGCCCAGAGATGGCCTTATAATTTCACTTTTTGAAAAACCAATTTAATCAAGGACACTAAGACAGAAAGGAAAGCGTTGTTCTGTTTTATCTTAAGTTTCCAAAATCCTGAATAGGGTTGAGGGGAACTTTCTTATCAAAGGTGAGGACAACTGTGGCCTGGGCCACCAGGGCCAAATGCATCTCAACAGTCTCTACCAGAGATTTACCTCATGGGACGAGGGCAGGGGACAGGTGCCTCTGAAAGCCAACCTCTTGAAAGAATGAGAAATGCTTTTGCCACTAAGTAAACTAAATGAGAGAGAAAGAGAGAAAGAGAGAGAGAGAGAGAGAGAGAGAGAGAGAGAGTGAGTCACCTCGCTTCTCTGGAACCAAAATAGCACCCAGTGTGAGGCTGGCCACCACAGTCCCAAGGGGTGCTGCTCTCTATGACCTTGACGATCCCAGAGCTCCTCAGTCTCTGGACATGCAGCCAGTCCACATTATTTCTTATTTCTTTCAAAGGCAACATACTTGAAATGTTCAACCGAGGGCATATTCCTTGGGTATTTACAACAACAGTACGTTCTCCAGGTAATGGCATTTACCATGAACATAACCGTTAACATTACACCAAGACCTTGACTCCTCTCAGTAACATGGTGATAGGAAACACGAATGGCTACTTTCCGGTTCTCTCGGTTGGCTTCTGAGAATAAGACGCCAAAATGGGAAGTCCAGTATTCCTTCGGACGGCAATTTCACGGTGTGTACTCTCTTTTGTTACCATGGGGATTCCAAGGGACGAGCAAAAGGAAAAGCAAATGTCATCTTAAAACTTCCCCAGCTTTTTGATAGACACAAAGTGAGCAGCCAGACCACAGCAGCCGTTCAAGACAGAGAGTTCTAGGACACAGCCCTTCCGTGGGGCCTGGCTCTTGTGGGGAATAAACTGGAGTCGGTGAAACAAAGGAGAGAGGACAAATAACAGAAAGGCTTCCCGGTGGACAGCCGAGGCCTGACTGCCGTGGTGCAGAGGCAGACTGTTCCCTACGCTGCGTGTGACTCACCTCCCTCTGCCCAAGGGCAGGGGGAGGCTAAATGTTTCCTACTATCAAATCAAATCAAATCAAATCAAATCAAATCAAATCAAATCATGTTCACATCTTTGGAAGACGGGTAAGCAGAATCTGTGCTGTGCGGCAGAGAGGACAGGGTGAGCTTAGAACTTAGGTCTGCTGCCTGTGATTGGGGAAGTCAGTCTAAGCGTGTGAAGTCTCAGGTACAGCAATGTCCAGCTGTCAGATGCTGTAAGCACAAACAAACCAATGTCCGTCAGGCACACACACACACACACACACACACACACACACCATGACACAAAAGCTCTACAGAATTAAGGAGGAGGAAACCAGACATGAAGTATAGCTTATGCTCAGTGAAATACTAGCTACTAAGATTTGGGGTAGGTTTAGTTTGGGTCTTTAGAAATAAATAGATCTGATGAAGGGCTAGAATATAATTTGGACACTTTGTCTGGTTTTCTCGTGAATGTCCCACACAACCGCGGAGATGGAAAGCACAGGAAATCCAGGAGCCCGGCCGCCCTGTGGGGCACGGTGGACGCAGACATGCGTGGCACTTACGGACGACAGCGCACGCTTCAGGCCCAGGGCCTGGGCGGAGGGGGACGCGACGTCCTGCTCCATCAGCTGCTTCAGCTTCTCCCTCTCCGAGGATATGGTATTGAAAGCCGACCTTAAAGTGAAGTAAACTATAAAGATATCATTATTATACAAGGGAATGCAGGAAGAGGCATAATTAAAAATGAAATACAGAGAGATGTACTTCTTAGAACTTAGAAACGTAACAGCCCTGAATATTCAGAGTGCAGGAAAGTCAACTCTAAATTGACTTTTTAAAAACACATCTAGCCGAAACCGGTTTGGCTCAGTGGTAGAGTGTCAGCCTGTGGACTGAAGGGTCCCGGGTTCAATTCCGGTCAAGGGCATGTACCTTGGTTGTGGGCACATCCCCAGTAGGGGGTGTGGAAGAGGCAGCTGATCGATGATTCTCTCTCATCGATGTTTCTAACTCTCTGTCCCTCTCTCTTCCTCTCTGTGAAAAAATCAATAAGATATACTTAGATTTTTTTTTAAAAAAAAAAATCATAAATGTTACTGCAATAGTAATGGTGATAGAGAGGAAAGAACAGGACAATGCAAGTGGTGACTGGTTTCCTGAAACGCAGCAGCGGTTTCAGGAGGATCCCGCGGTCTTTTGCCAGGACAATGCCGACAAACAACCGCCTGCAGGTGCCGGTTCTATGAATGAGGGATCGACCGGAATCCACTGGGCAGCAGAAGAGCAGCCCAGCAGGGAAGCAACAGCCCCAGGTGAGATGGGCATCTCGTGTCTATTACAGGCACTGCCGCCCTCGCAGCTCCGCAGGACCCATCGCCCAGCCGAGTGGGTCCCGGGGGGCACCGCTTCACCGTCATTTCTTAAACTGAGGTATAATTGGTAATGAGACATTAGTTTCAGGTGCACAACAAAATGGCTCGATAGCTGTACACATTGCAAAAGGATCACCACAATAAGTCTAGTTAACATTCGTTATAGCATTTTTCACTGTCTTATTTATTATTGCTCTAAATTAAATAAATGTGGCTCTCAGCCGGCTGCCACTTTGCTGATCAATCCCTCTGGCGTTCAGAGGCCTGCACTAAAGCTAGGCAAGTTGCCCAAGCTAGAAGATTACTATTAAAATGTTCAAGTTGGCAGAACCCACACCTTTTGGTTTGAAATGTACAGTGGACAAAACTGTGGCAGGCACTGAGCAAGAGACTCATATAGTCACTATATGTAATTTTAAGGGCAAAGCCACCTGACAAAGGGACTCAGAAGACCAGATCCTCATGCACTAAATTTCTTAAATGACTGCTTAGGCCAGTGGTCGGCAAACTCATTAGTCAACAGGGCCAAATATCAACAGTACAACGATTGAAAAATCTTTTGAGAGCCAAAATTTTTAAACTTCTTCTAATGCCATTTCTTCAAAATAGACTCACACAGGATGTGGCATTTTGTGGAAGAGCCACACTCAAGGGTCCAAAGAGCCGCATGTGGCTTGCGAGCTGCAGTTTGCCGACCACTGGCTTAGGCCCACTCAGAGGACAAAAATACAGTGTTTTACAGCAGTCTCCTGACCCAGCCCACAGAGAGATCATATTTATATTAGTCGTCAAGAATCGCAGAGGTCAGGAGTGTTCCCTATGACAGGAGTGTTCTCTCCCTAATTTCCAGCATGATGCTAGAGAAAAAGGAAAAGAGAGATCACTGGTGTAGCTTGATAATAAGCAAGACCACATGGAAAGTCTTCGATGCTCAACCACCAAGAACCTCCCAGACCAGGAAGGCCACCGCCACATCGAAGGACCAGCAGCTCCTGGTCACAGGGCCTTTGGGCCCATGTTTCTAGGAGCATTCGCTGTCCCCTACAGCAGTCCACTGCTCGGCGGTAAGAAAGTCCTTTGTGCTCCTACACTGACATTTACCACAATCTCTCCTCATCGGCCTCTTTGCTGGGGCTTTCAAATATCGGAAGGCTATCACGGCCTCTCTGTTCACTCATCTCTTTCCCAGACTGTCTGTAGCCATTTCTCAGGCCCCCTCACTGTACTGCGAGAGTGGACACAAGCTGACCTTCTGACAAAACGGAATGCCATAAGCATCATGCAATGGACTCTTAGTGATCTCTACCTTTCCTGTTTCTGGTGGCTTCCATGCCGTCTCTTTGCCTCTCACCCCCCCCCAAAAAAAATTTTTTTTTTATTGATTTCAGAGAGGAAGGGGAGGGATAGATAGATAGAAACATCACTGATGAGAGAGAACCACTGATTGGCTCCCTCCTGCACACCCCACACTGGGGATGGAGCCCGAAATCCAGCATGTGCCTTGACCAGGAATTGAACCATGACCTCCTGGTTCATAGGTCGACACTCAACCACTGAGCCACGCCAGCTGGGTCCGTGCTGTCTTTCATCGACGTAAGTGGAGAGAGGACGGACAGCATGTCTGGACAGCCAAGGCTGGTACGGAAGGCCACCCCTACTCTTAATTTACCTGAGCTCTATTTTTTAATATGCCCCTTCTCTGGGAGTTTCTGAGAAAAGAGTAAGATCTTGAGGAGGACATGCAAACCACAGACATCGCCTCCCTGGTGGCAGTACGGGACGAGGTGAAGAAGTTTGTAATAAGGCAAATGTGAGCCAACACCCTACTCTACCACTTAGCTACTGCTTAGATGGTGGACAAGTCCTCAGGCTCCACATCTGCATGTATGGGAAGTGCCCACATTTCAAGAACGCTGGAAGGAAACAGTGAGAAAGCATGCCACCATACAGCATCCAACCCACAGTGGGACACGTTGTTTATCTTTCCCTGTTTAATGAAAACCGCATTCTGGTGAATTTTCTTCAAAATGTTCATACCAGTATACCTGAAATATCTGGGATGGTTTCATCTTTTGTAATCTGCGTCCCCTAATTTCCAAACCTCACAGAATGTCCCTGGTTTTAAAATACTTCCTAACCCATATTTTATCTAAAAGATTCTTTGAATGTGAACACACTGAGTAATTTCATTAAACGATCCTACTTATTTACTCATCATTGACATAAATACAATTGCCCAGCAGATTTTTGTGCCACATTCTGTATTATGTTTGGTAAATAGTCTGGTTTTGCTCTAAGCCATGTATTTTTTTTTTAACTATTAATGATGAAAATGACATCCTTGTGACATACTTGGCTTTTTATGCAATGCTTCCATAAGCTCAAAACCATTAAAAAAATGACCACTCAACCACTGGGCAACACTGGCTGGCCCCTATGTTGAGCGTTGGTTGAGTGGCCACAGGAAGGGAACACACACAGCTCCCTGGGCTCCCTGTGGAATTCACTGTCTCTAACCCCGTGGGCCCAGCTGTGGTGGAATAAGTGCGCCTGCGATTTCCTCGAGCGCGGACCCTGACCTCGCCTGGGCATGTGGTAGCTCGGCAGCCAGCTGGCTCTCACAAAGCCCCAAATGGAGCAGCTGGCCCCGCGGCCAAGTCCTCAGCGGGAGGACAGGATCAACGGCCCCTCTTCCTGCTGAGGAGCAGTGGCCTCGTGTAGGTAAGAGCAGGCATGTCCCTCTGCCGGAGGCAGCACTTTCCCATTTTTAAAAAGACAGTTCATACTATTAAAAAGTAAAGGTGTTTTACAGGCATCCCTCCCACAAAACCTAACAGGCAATGCCTAATTGTAACGGACACTTTAATAGTAGAGGACACGTGGGGGGACTAGCGGGGAGGAGAGCTTTAAAGGGCCAGGGCAGGTAATTCTGCCCATTTCACAGACGGACCAGAGAGCAGCACTGCAAAACTCTGACAAAGTTCCAGCAAGAGTCTGAGGCAGGAATCTGCAAAGAGCGTGAAATGGCTTCCCCATACCCGACATGTTTTAGGTTTTTAGACTAAGGGGGGGATTAAAAAAAAAAAAAAAGAGCTAAAGTAATTGATAACAGGAAAAAAGAGAAATACTGGTCTAGGAGAGCAAGGCAACAGAGAGAATGTCTGCCTGGCTGGTGTGGCTCAGTGGTTGAGCAACAACCCAGGAACCAAGAGGTCACGGTTTGATTCTGGTCAGGACACATGCCCGATTTGCAGGCTCAATCCCAGTCAGGGGTGTGCAGGAGGCAGCTGATGAATGAGTCTCTCTCATCACTGATGCTTCTCTCTCTCTTTCTCTCTCTCTCTCTCTCTCTCTCTCTCTCTCTCTCTCTCTCCCTCTCCCCTCCTTCCTCTCTTTAATCAATAAAAATATTTTTTAAAACATAGAGGGACTGTCTTATTTCCTACTGCAAGCACAGCCCTCCCATTTAAAATATTTAACCTATTTTCTTCTTTAAAAATGATTAATATATGAAATTTAAAAAAGACAAACACAAATAAGAGATAATAAGTGTTACATCTCAACGTCCATCATGAAAATGCTGGTGTATATCCATTACTTAGACTTTTGAGTATGCCTATGCACACCAGGTTTATTTTTTCTGGAAAATGGGATCATATCTATGGATTGTTTTGTGACCCTGTATTTTTACTCACTGATATGCTATGAACTTCTCCCTTCCCGTCTCTGTTAAAATGGCCCTGGCCACCCCATGAAAGGGCAGTGAGCCACCCCAGGTGAGAGTAGAGACTCTGGGGTCAGGCCGGTGAGGATGCAACTCTCAAGTTGGCTATTTCCTACCATGTGACCCGCAGGAAGCTCTTTGGCTCCTCTGAGCCTCAGGTTTCTTACCCGTGTAATGGGGGTTACACTAACACTACTCCCTAGGGTGTTGCTAGAATTATTTTTTTCTTATATTTTATTGATTTTTCACAGAGAGGGGGGGAGAGGGATAGAGAGTTAGAAACATCGATGAGAGAGAAACATCGACCAGCTGCCTCCTGCACACCCCCCACTGGGGATGTGCCCGCAACCAAGGTACATGCCCTTGACCGGAATCGAACCTGGGACCCTTCAGTCCGCAGGCCGACGCTCTATCCACTGAGCCAAACCGGTATCGGCTGTTGCTAGAATTAAATGAAATACAGTGTGAGACAAGTGCTTTACAACTACCTGACAGATAGTTCTGAGCTCAAAAAATAAGCTATTATTATTACTATTATTGTTACTATTATTATTATGTGGCTATTGACTATTCTATCATATGATTATATTACATTAAAAAATACAGTCCCTCTGTTTGGGGCATTTAGGTGACCTCTAATTTATTTTTACGTTTCAATTTTGAAGTCATTATAGACTCACAGGAAGCTGCAAAAACAGTACAGAGACGTCCTGGGTACCCTACATCCAATTTCCCACAGTATAATATCCTACATAATTGTGGTACAATATCAAAACCGGGAAACTGACATTGGGATTGACTGCTCTTATTCAGATTTCATCAGTTTTACATGCTCTTAGTTATGTTTATGTGTGCAAATATAAGTCAATGTAATTACGTCATTTGTGTAGGGTGGTGGAGCTACCGTCAGAATCAGGACACAGAACTATTCAGCACCACCAAGGTCCCTCTTGCTACCTCTTTATGCTTTTCCATCCTTTCCTCCGCATCTGTAATCTTGGACGACCCCTAATCTATTCTCCAACTCTATAATTTTATCACTTCAAAAGTGTTAGTAAGTGGAATCATATTTTCAGCCAGCCTAAAGCCCCTGAGGTTCCTTCAACTTCCAATGTATAACCACAGTCTACTCCCTCTCATTGCTGAGCAGTATTCTGTTGTACAGATATACCATGGTCTGTCTAACCATTCATCTGTTGAAGAGCATTTGGGTTGTTCCAGTTTTTGGCTAATACAAAGGAACTTGCTTTGAACACGTGTGTAAAGGTATCTGTGTGGAGTTACGTGTACATTGTCTCTGGGATAAACGCCAGGAATGTGAATGCTGGGTTGCATGGTGCATTTATTTTTATATAAAACTGACAAACTTCTGTCCTGGGTAGCTATATCATATTGCATTGCCTCCAGCATTGGGTACTATCAGTATGTATTTTTTTAATGTTAGCTATTCTTATAGATTCGAGGTAATGTCATGGTTTTAATTTGCATTTCCTACTGGCTAATGATGTTGAACATTTATTCCTAATTTTTGATGTGATAAACAGTGCTAAAACGAATATCTTTATTTGAATAAATTTTAAGTTAATTCCTACAAATGAATTCTTTAAAGTGGGGTTGCTGAATAGGCAGATTTTTTTTAAAGTACCAATTTACATCCCTATCAGCAGCATATAAATTACTCAGCTTTTAAATCATACCTAATGCTCTCACTATCTCCCCTAATGAGTTTAGAAGACACTTCTTAGGGAAATTTTTAAAAAAATATGCGTTGCCTAAAATCTCAAAAGATCAGGAAATTAACCAACCGAGGTCCTTCTCCAAGGACAGCCCACATTCAGACATGCACTTAATATTTCCATTAAAACGTACCTTTATGGGCAATATGACACAGATCTTCTTGCATTTTAGAAAACTCAGACGAGGTTTCAGAGCCGTCAGAATTATTTTTCTCTTCTCCAAAATCTAGTGTTGACAAATTGGGATTGGAAGAATGCAGTCTTTGGGGGCCATCAAAAGGTTTAGGCACCTAAAGTAATACCAAAAGGAGATGTTTCTTTTCAGATGCATATTGCTCAGAATGCTTACTCCTTTCTAAGGTTGGGAAGTAGTAAGAAAAGGCCCATGTGTAGGGAAGTCTTACTATTGAGTGATTACTTACAAGAAGAAGAAAGGAAAACTCAGGAAAGCACTTTCTACCTCAAGTTGTCCTGGCTTCTTGCAAAAATAAAAATGAGGGAAAGCCCTAGCTGGCGTGGCTCGGTGGTTGGGCCTGGGCTTGCGGACTGAAGGGTCCCAGTTCGATTCCGGGCACAGCACATGACTGGGTTGTGGGCTCGATCCCCAGTAGGGGGCATACAGGAGGCAGCCCATCAATGATTCTCTCTCATCATTGATGTTTCTATCTCCCTCGCCTTCTCCCTTCCTCTCTGAAATCGATAAAAGTATATATATATATATTTAAAAATGGGTAAGAAAGCACATATAATATAGTCTGCCCTTTATCTGTGGGGATATGTTAAAAGACCCCATGCACACCTGAAACTGTGGATAATACTGAACCATAGAGGCATGAAACTTAACCCTTACGAATTATTGACTTTTGGAATTTACCTTTTAATGTTTTGGGACTGTGGTTGACTGTGGAAAACCAAAACCACAGGAAGCAAAACTGCATTTAAGGGGAGGCTGACATATTCTTTGGAAATGACAGAAGTGTTAAAGCCACAGGTTGACAATGACGGCTACAGCTGCTGGGCTCTTTCCCGTGTATGTTCAGTTCCTTCCTCCCAGCAATAATCCTCCGTGTGTCTAGGTTGCTCACAGTGGGTAGGTTTAGAAATGTCTCCTTCATTTGCTCCTGACGCTTCTAGGAAATGAACTCACTTCTCACATATCTGCACACGGATCACTCTTTACTTTGAAGGTGCCTGGGTTCAACCCGTAAAGTGCTCTGAACCAGAGAGTCGACAAGGATACAGCAGATGACTTATCTATAACTTTCCGATTGATCGGGACCCTGATATGGTTGCGATTTAACGTGCAGTGGCCAAGCTGCAAATCTCGGGCTGCGGCTCAGCTATGCGTCGGGAAAGTCAGTCGCTGGTGTGACACAGGAAACCAGCATCTGCACCATGTTCTGTTCCCAGAATCTCCAGCCAGTGGGCTCAGGGGGCGAGGACCCCACTGGCCAGCTGCAGGAGAGGCGGGTCAGAGCACCCCCCAAGCAGGGAAGTGAGCAGGCAGGCCGTGCACGAAAGAATGAGAAGCCAAAGCCCTCGAAATGGCCGTGGTCCCGCCAACCTCACGCGGTCCCCTTACCCAGTTTTACACGCCTGTTCTGGGGTCCAGAAAAATCTCAGTGACCGACTGCATCTGCCTGCACAGGGCCCTGGACAGAATCATTAGAATCTCCACCCGTCTATTCTATTCTCTTACTTGAGCTCAAGGAGCCCCCAGCACGCGGCATGCAGAGAGGGGCCGACGGAGGAACCAGTCCGCTGGGGAAGCCGGTGGTTACCTGTAGTGTTCCTTTAGCATCTTTCCCAATAGCTCGGGACCGCCACCTCCTGTGCGATCTTTTCTCCTTTTTGGGACTTTCAAAAGCTCCGCCCTTTGTTTCAAAACGGGGAAAGAGAGCACAGACAGTAAGATCCGCCAAACCAACAGGGGAAAACGCACAGCAAAGCGACCACCTCCATCCCCTTGCACTTGGCCCAAGCATCGGACCGACCGACCGGACAGCGTCCCACGGTTAGTGAAAGGCGGGAGAAGAAAGGGAAGCGGGCGAGCGTCGGGATGCAGCCAGAGGGGGGCCTGGCTCACCTGGATGGCGTTGATGGCAGGCGCCGAGTACGTCCGGTGCAGGACGTCCATGCTCTGGAGGAGCTGGCTCATCTCCAGCAGGTAGGAGTGGCAGTGTGCCAGGTCTGCGGGGGGAAAGCAAAGAGCCGACTCAGGGGCACTTGCCTGGGCATTCAGGCAGCTCTGTGTCAGCACAGCTACCTCTCTTGGTTATCAATATCCGATGTGCGCCTGTCAGGACGGGAAATGTGACTTCCTTTTGCACAGGACAGGCAGGCGGCTGTCGGTGCTTAGCGGCATGGATCGGGAGGACCAGGCTGCCTCCGCTGGAATGCACTTAACGAACTGCGAATCTTTGGCAAAGTATGTAACCGCTGCGTGCCTCAGTTTTCTCATGTGGAAGGTGGGGACAATTGCACACCTAGCTCACCGTGGCGAGTTAAATGAGCTAACATATGCAGTGTGCTTTGAGAGCGCTGGCACCATCATCATCACTTATAATACTGCGATAACAGGTGTCACTGCCCGCTTACAAGGACCCGGGACAAGTTAAATGGTGCACTTCTGCTGCAGACTGACCCAAGAGGACCCAGGGTGTTCTCGGACCGGTCCCTGGGTCACTGACTCAGAAGCAGTCCTCAGTTTGCTGTTTACTGGGCGAGCCAGCGGTGTCTGCCGAGGAATCCACGCCCCAGTGCACGAAGGCAGTGGCTCTCAAACTCTGGTGCCAGCGGAACCACCCGGAGAACCTGCACAACCCGCAGGTCGCCGGGTCCACCTCGGGTTCTGACTCAGACCATGTGGGCTGGGCCTGAGACTCCGCATGTCAAAGTCCACAGGCCAGGCCGGTGCTGCGGGCCCATCCCCTCGGCCGATGCTTCAAGGACTACTGTCCCAAAATGCTACTCAGCGACACTCGTGAGTGACGTTTACCGAGAGGGCAAAACCTACACGGCCCTGGACGGCAATCTCCTTCCCCAGAAGCGAATGCCGTCTCCACAGCTCCCGCCTGGTGTCTTTCTCCAACGCTGGTTCTCGGTCGTGGCTACGCCTCAGTCAACTGGCGAAATTTTTTAAATGCCCAAGTCCCATCCCCAAACAATTAAAGCAGAACACCCACAATCCCATGGGTGACTTTTTGTTACTTAGTTCCCTGGGTGACTCTTAGCTAATTACATTGAGAACACTGAGCAGCCTATGGCTCCTTATTAGAATCACTTAAGGGAACTTAAAAAAACTAGTGATGCCAGGGCCCTAAAGAGATTCTTTTTGGGGGGAAATGGGGGGGGCATGGGTATTCTTGCACTCTGAAAGCCTCTTGGTGATTCTAATGTGCAGCCAGGGCAGAGAACACCTGTTTTGTGAGGGTCTCCGCGCGACTCCAGAGCAGTGATTCTCAATCTGAGATGTGTGTCTGAATCCTTTTTGGCATTTAGACAGACAGACCGACAGCTGTGCAGACCCCACCCCAGAGGCTGTGGCCCAATACGCCCACGTGGAAACCAGGCATCGGGACTTGGAAGAACAGAACAGAAAAGGCGACGACCTAGCACGCTGCCAGGAGAGTGTGCTTTGCTGATCACGAGCGCACTTCATCAGCAAAACGGGGGAGGGAGTGTGGCGGTGATGGGGGACGCAAGTGCGCCCACAGCGTCTGTGCTGGCCCGGCTGATCGGAGGGTGGGGAGGGACGGAGGCCGAGGAGTCCAGCCGCCCTACCTTTCGAGCACTGCTCCATGTCCTCCGAAGACTGCAGCCACAGGGGGACGCGAACCTCTCCGCAGGAAAAGGATAAATTGCTTCCGGTTTGAAACGAGTTCTGCTTCGATATGCTGCCTCGCTATGCCAGAGAGGACAGACCCCGGTGTGAGAGAGGACAGACCCCGGTGTGAGTGAGGACGGAGCCCGCGGGGCGCTCTTAGGATAGCCACGTGGGCTGGTCCCTAAGGGGAGCCATCTATCTGCCTGGCCGGGACGGAAGCTTCTAGCAGAGCCCTCCAGCGGAGAGCTTGGCTCAGGCTGTCACCGGGCCAGGCCGGGAGGCCTTGGACTGCAGCCCTCCGTCTGTCCATTGATAATCCTATCAGCATCACGATAAATGTCGGGGGACTTTGCCATCCCACGTGGCTGTACATGCACCGACTGCCTTTCACAACCAGATAAGAAAACCAAAGCCAAGCTGGCCAGGAGGGAGGGGAGCATTGGGGTGTAAAGTTCCTCCAGGTGACACGGCTATCGTCCAGGTGACACGGCTATCCTCCAGGTGCCGTTCTGGAGGGAACACAGCACGCTCGCTGGCCCTGGGGGGTGACTCACGGGACAATCCACCTCCTTAAGCACCAGCCCAGGCCTCCCTGCTCCTCATCCTCCCACCGTTCCTTCCTCAGACCCAGCCCTCGCCCCAAGGGGGACTCCCCCGCCCTGGGCCACCCCTCCGTTAGGCTCATTACTGGCAGATGGTTGGTTACCTTCCGACTTGAGAGGGGGTCCGAGGCCCCGGGCCCAGCGTCGGGGCCGGCCGGCCCCGGGAAGAAGTGGTTGGCCTCGTGGGGGAACATGGCGATCTCGTTCTGACGGAACATGCGGTGGTGGCGGAGCTTGGACACCCACTCGTCAAAGACGTCATCCGACTTGACCTGCGTGGTGTCGGGTGGGGAGAGGGAAACAAGAGCGTCACACCCAGGAGCGTCGATGCCAGCTCGCAATACTGGCGCCCGCAGCAATGGCAGCGACCTGACTTAGCTTACACCGTGTGACCTAGGGGACACGTCCAGGAGGAAAGAGAGTAAAAATGGTTTTGTAAACGATAACGTTGAGGTCTTCTACGGGAGGGTCCAGTTGCTACCCTGATAGTAGGAAAGCAAAACAGTATTGGTGATATTAAACAACCAATAAAACTGAAATTTATATTTCTCTGCCTCAAAGCATTTCCAAGTCCTGTGCCCCAGCTTGTCCTATCCCTGCTGAAAGTACTAGCATCTTGCTTTCTTTTTAAACTCTTTCATAATTTGGACTTTTCACATCAATCTTCTCTGACCTGGAATGGCTCAGTAAATTCTTCCTAAAATACTTAACCTTGCAAACCTCCGTCAGAGGCAACATGGCTGAGGAATATGTTAATGTAAAGGTTATTTAAAAGAACATTACTCCTGCTCTCAGAAATAGAAAAAAATCTGATAAAGTATTATTGGTGATCTCCAGAGTTTTTCAATCTCTCACACACAAACATTTAGCTATTCTTTCCCTGGCCAGTGTGGCTCAGTTGGTTGGGCATCGTCCTGGTTCATTTCCACATCAGGACACAACATTGATCGGCTGCCTCCTGCACACCCCCTACTGGGCTGTGGGCTTGGTCCCCAGCAGGGAGTGTGCAGGAGGCAGCCAATCAATTTTGCCCGCATACAGATTCTCTCTCTCCCTCTCCCTCTCCCTTCCTTTCTCTCTAAAAGTCAATATTCTTTTTAAAAAAATGCATTTTTATTGGTTTTAGAGAGAGGAAGGGAGAAGAATAGAAATAGAAACATCGATGAGAGAGAAATATTGATCTGCTGCCTCCTGCACGCCCCTGCCATCCCCTTTACCCCCCCACCCCCACCCACCCTCCTGAATTGGGAATTGAGCCCCAAATCCGGGCTTGTATCCTGATGGGGAATTGAACCATGACCTCCTGGTTCATAGGTCAATATTCACCAGCTGGGTAAAAATCAATATACTTTTTTTTTAAAATAGCTATTCTCTCCATAAATATCTAATTCCCATGAAAAATACTGTTTGTAGCCGAAACCGGTTTGGCTCAGTGGATGGAGCGTTGGCCTGCGGACTGAGGGGTCCCAGGTTTGATTCTGGTTGGGGGCAGCTGATCAATGATTTTCTCTCATCGATGTTTCTGGCTCTCTATCCCTCTCTCTTCCTCTCTGTAAAAAATCAATAAAATTAAAAAAAACACTGTTTGTAAATAGTAATTTTTATTATAAAACATTTCAAATGTTAATAAAGGTACTACAAAAATATTACAAACACCTATGCAGCATAGACATTTCTTAATAGTCAATATTTCTGTGGGTGTGTAGGAGTATATTAAATATTTCCAAAATGAAAAATGACAGATTCTTGTATATTAGAACACAGAGTCATAAAGTAAGAATTTATAATACCCCCAAAGGATGCGTGGTAGGCTCACTTCTAAGAAGAAAAATTTAGGTCAACGCTGTTAAAATCTTTGCCAATGCCACTGCTGAGAGCGAGGATGTGGAAATAAATGTCAGCTGCATCATCCACTTGGGAAACGGTAGGTTGGCTCTTCTGTTTGTTGTGTTATTAGAAGTATGTACAAGACTTAAAACCTCTCCAGGAGCTCTCGAATGTGTCATGCACAGGAAGAAGCAATACAAACAGGCTCATCTCCGCATCTCCCCGAAATTATGTCCTTGAAATAGATTTCATTTCCCAGGTGTGATTAACAGGAATCTATGTCATCCCCTGCACTGATCTGCTCTCAGAGGCCCTTGAAAATCATGCCCAAAGTGCCCATCTTGACTCATTTTTATATTGGTTAAACAGAAGAATAAAAAGCACTTGGTTAAATAATGGACCAGGGTTCCGTTTCAGCCCTTCCAATAGTTCTAGGACTGTGGGTGGACAGCCAAGTATCTCTGCTGCCAGATCCCTCATCCATAAAATAAGAGAACGGCACTGAATGACCCACATTTAAAACCGGCCCGCCTCTGAGGCTACTAAGTAGGACCTTCTGGTAACTACACGGCCTACACTGACAGTCAAAGCTCACGTTCAAGTGAATGAGGAGGAAGCACAAACAGAACCTGAACGGAATCAACTCAGAGAAGTATTAAACTGTGTTGTCATGATATTAGCATTTAATGTGTCTTAAGGCATTCTAGTTCTTTTAAAAATTGAGAATTAAAAATCACTTTGATTTGGTAAACTGGAATAGTGGATGAACAAGAACCTATAATTTCATGGCCGTGTCAAAACACAGAACCAAGAGTCACTGAGGTACAAGGAGAAATAACCTAAATTATTGTAAAGATTGATCATTTAAGTGAGGGCGGGGAAAATATTCTTTCTTAAAAGTTTTTTTTAAAAAAGATTATAGGTCTCTGTTTCCTTTTGTTGTCGTAACTGCAGGGGGTTGTTACCAACATCTAGAGGCCAGGAATGCCACTTGATATCCTGCAATGCACAGGACCGGCCCCCACAGCAAAGAATGCTCCAGCCCACCATGTCACTAGCGTTGAGGGCAAGAAACCCTGCTTTACACAATCACCATCCCCACAGGTGGAGGGCCCTGGGCTAGGAAGCAGAGTGCGCTTGACTATCTTGTGTGGTCAATGGATCCCATGTACATGTTACATGTCTATTTGCCCAAGCACCACCCACATGCGTGCTATGGGAGGACAGGGAGCTCATAATCTCATGCTTTTACACTCCCAACCCTCAGCGCCCACTGCCAAGTCCAAATAAAGTGACCAAGTAAGAAAAAGTGTCTTAACGTTTTCTCCATTAATTTCTAATATTTGGGAACCACCTAATAATTATATA
This sequence comes from Vespertilio murinus, assembly GCA_963924515.1. Taxonomy (NCBI): domain Eukaryota; kingdom Metazoa; phylum Chordata; class Mammalia; order Chiroptera; family Vespertilionidae; genus Vespertilio; species Vespertilio murinus. The sequence goes on along the minus strand of OZ004712.1, from coordinate 10,484,122 downwards.
TAATAACTGAACTTATTGAGATTATCACGGGCCAGGCAGTAGGTCAAGTTTTCTGCATGAGGCACCACAAGACGAGCACTATAATAATGCCCATTTTGGGGCGTGAGAAAACTGAGGCCTTCAGACAGCAAGTAATTTGCCAAAGGCCAAGAGCTAGTAAGTAGCCAGGTCAAGCATGGAAACAGCTCTGAACCTCCGAAGCTCTTGTCTCATGCTTCCAGCCATCTCTGCCACTCGCCAGAGAAGGGGGCGGCAGGCGGTTAAGCCGCTTTCAGAAGTGCCGTTTGGACCAAGGCCCACACTTTAGGGCAGGGGTGGGCAAACTTTTTGACTCGAGGGCCACAATGGGTTCTTACACTGGACCGGAGGGCCGGAACAAAAGCAACCTGACCACGCTGGCACTCTCATCTTGGGCTGCTGGTGAAGGAGCGGAGGGGAGAGCAAGAGAACCCTCCGCTCTTCCGGCTCCACGGGCAGGATAGAACAGCCCAACGGGCCGGATCCGGCCCGAGGGCCGTAGTTTGCCCACGGCTGCTTTATGGGGTAACTTCCTGACATGCAATGCAATATGAGAGATGTAATGGCCAAAGTTGTAAGTCGGGCTAAATATTTATTTCAAGGAACATATTCTAGCCCATTGTAAATGGTTCTTCACTAAATATGATACTGTATCTGGAAACAGGAAGATGTTTTTATCATTGGTCACTGCCATAATTACGAAGGGGTCCGGGGGGGGGGGGTGGCGGGGACAAGGATGCTAACCCTCCATCAGAAATGCTCTCATAGGGAAGATCTACACGCTGTCCGGGCATTGGGAAGTCTTCAAACGGTACCGGCAGCAGTGCCGCTCTGCACGGGAGCGCTCACCTTCAGGTGGTAGATGTGCTCCTCGGTGTCCAGGTCTATGCACTTGGTTGACTTCTTCACAGACATCACCGAGAGCCCCACGTCGATGCAGCCGTGCAGCTTCTCCCTCTCGATCTGCGGGGGCAGGAGGAGGGCTCTGAGACCCGGACGCTGCGGTGCTGGTAACATCCTGGACCCCCCTTCGCCTGCCTCAGCCACTAACCGTCGCCCTAAGGACTACGACATATCAAGCACCCAGCGTGGGCCATACTGCGTTCCAAGTGCTGCACATGCATTCTGTTTAACCTGTGAGGGGCTTTGTAACCAACGGTCTACCCAGCCAGTAGGGGAGGAAGAAGGTGAGCCCCGTGGGCCGACTCCACAGCAGCGGATTCACCTCTAACTGCACTTCCTCCCACAATTCTTGCTCCTGTTAAATCCACGGGGAAGTGACTTAAAAAGAGGGGCAGGACCGGAAGCTAAGACAGGCTGCTGTGGGTCCAACATTACACCAAATGTCCGTATGCAACCGTATAAGAGGAGCACCATAGAGGCGAGGAGAGGAAGGGGGACGGGAGGAGTGCTGGGGGCAGAACAGAGGGGACCATCATGTCACATTCACTAAGGGTTCTCCACCAACCCCCCCAGTCACCGCTACATGTGCCCTAGGTCTTGCTCCTGTCATCTTGCTGCAAAACTGTCTTCTCCCGCCCAGAGTACCCCTCAGCATGACCTGAGGCCAGCACAGACCCTGGGTACACAGCGGGGTGCTGAGAGGATCCCCCATGCCACTCAGCGGGGGGACTGAGCCTATCTAGAACCCAGGGCTGGGGCTCAGACCCCCTGCTCCATATTACCCTCGTGGTTTCAGCTCAGAGAAATGGGATCCCGTCCCCCGCCATGGACACAATCTCGTCCATGAGTTGACAACAACTAGCCCTTCCGAATTCTTCACCAGCACACTGAGGAACGAGGAGACTTACATCAGTTTGGCTCTTGGCATACTTCAAGATTCCTTTGTCCAGATAGAAGAATCTCTGTGGGGAAGAAAGTATAATTCACGGACACATTCCATTTAAATGCCCCGTCTTCCCTCAGTCCCCATTTTCAACGTCAAATGAAAACGCAGGCGAGGCTCAGGCCAGCGTCTTACCTTGTGCCAGCCTTTCAGGGGCCACTTCCGCTTTTTCAGCAAAAATCCTTTCTGAACTGGGGGCTCCTGGGTGTAGTTCACCTCTCCCCTCAGTCCTTCCACCACCTCCCAGCTGTCCTGTTCCAACAAGAGGGGATCGTGTTAAATCGCTGTCTTTCAACAGCAGTAATGACGTTAAGAAGCACTTCGTGTTATCATAAAACCCAATCAAGATGGTGAGCCTGGCTGGATTGGTTGGGGAGAAGAAACTCACTCAAATATAATTTTTATACCATTCCTGGATTTTACAGTTAATGCTATAATTTAATGGCATCAAGTTTATTTAATTTTTTATTTCCCAACAAAGCTCTCTTAGCAGGGAATGTTTCTCTCCCTTTTGGTGCTTGAACCTTGGCAACCACAGTTTGGGGGAGACTTCCCTGTTAAGTTCTATTTTTGTTCCCTTTGACATCATCACACAGTTACTGTTTACTCCCCAGTGGACCTCAGCCTGAATTTTAACCAAAAGCTACAGACATGAGGATGGAAGTGGGGGTGGGCCGAGGTGGGGATGTGGGAAGACTGGCTTAAAAACTGGCTGAAAAGTTTCAGACCAGATGCAAGTTGGTAAACATGACAATGTGGTCAAAATAATGATGTAGTTGTAGGTTAATATCTTCGGATCCTAGGTATTTTAGTGAAAACCCTGAAGCATCAAAAAAGTGCTTTTACAACAAGCATTTTCATCTTTCCCCCCCAGAAATGTTGTTCTTTTTCTCCTTTCTTTTGTTTGCAGTTTTAAATTTGTACAAACAATTGTTACAATTAATCTTCCACTGTTCCCTATTTAGGTTATTTCAAGTAATTGATTGAGAGGAAAAAAAAAACAATTAAAGAAATGCAGCCCAGTCGGTGTGGCTCAGTGGTTGAACATCAACCCATGAACCAGGAGGTCACAGTTTGATTCCCAGTCAGGGCACATGCCCGGGTTTCAAGCTCGATCCCCAGTGTGGGGCATGCAGGAGGTAAACAATGGACGATTCTCATCATTGTTGTTTCTATTCCTCCGCACCCCCCTCCTCTCTCTGAAATCAACAAAAAACATTTTTTAAAGAAATGCAAAAGAAAAACACTAAAAATTCTGCAGAGCTATTTTTACATGCTCGACAATGCATAAATCATTGCAAAATTACCCCAAGCTAGACCAAAAGTGGCAATAAACTTCAGTGGCTACAATAATGGGAGTTTTCGGTTATTATTATTTTTACATTTTTATTGGAATGCACAAATCTTAGCTTAACTGAATAAATGTATACGCCTATATCCTCTGTAACGACCAACCAGATCAGAGAGAAAACATTTCGAACACAGGAAATGAAGTTTCAACAAGCATTCCCCGTTACTGAGGTATTACAGGCATATAACATATACCTAAGCTCAAGGCATAAAATGTGATGGTTTAATCACCTCCATCCCCCCACGAAATTACTTTTTCTGTTGGTGCAGATAACATTTAAGGTCTACTCTTCTTAACAACTTTCAATATATAACACAGCGTTACTGATTAAAGTCACCGGGCTGTACATTAAAACTTTTCATGTTATAGCTGGGAGTGTGTGCCATTGGACCAACATCTCCCCACCGCCCTCCCCACCCCCCAACCCACCCTGACAACCACTATTCTATTCTCTCTCTCTCTCTCTTAGTTTGGTTTCTTTTAAATTCTGTATCTCAGTGAGAATGTAAACTATTTGTCCTTTTCTATCTGATTTATTTCACTTAGCATAATGTCCTCAACATCCATCCATGGTGTCACAAAAGGCAGGATCCCCTTCTTTTTATGGCTGAGGGGTGTGTGTGTGTGTGTGTGTGTGTGTGTGTGTGTGTGTAAGAGAGAGAGAGAGAGAGAGAGAGAGAGAGAGAGAGAGAGAGAGAGAGAGAATGTTGTACAGTCTTTATCCACTCATCCATGAATGGACATTTGGATTGTTTTTCAGGTCCTGGCTAATGTGAATAATGCTGCAATGAATATGGATGGGGGTGCAGGTATCTCTTCAAGAGACAAATATGTCCTTTAGCCAAGATCTCATGTTGATTAACTTGCTCTGAGTTGAATCCCCAGCCTATGGGCAGGTGGTGTGGGTGGAAGCCAGAGGGGCGGGGAGATGGACAGTAAGTCTGAACCAGGACCAAGAGGCAGAAGCAATCAGACTCAGGTCCCAGGAGAAGGTGATCTAACGGGGAACACAGCGAGTCCTGGGTGCTCTGGCTTGGCTTCCACGTTGTCCTTAAAGTCAATACACGGAAGTGTCTGGTAACAAGAACACTGTCCTACTTTAGCAACCCAACTCTTCATATAACAATCCTGACAGATCTGCCGTCTACCTGACCGCACTTCACTGCGAATGCAGTCAGAGGTCCGTTCGAGAGTTTTAACGTGGCCGTGGTCTCCCAGGATCTGGAGTTGGAAAAGGGAGTTACTCAGTGGAAAGAGCAAAACTTCAATTCAGCCCTTAAATTAGAAACATTTTCAGAAGAACAGCAATGCCAAATGAGATTTCTTTAGAGTAATTATTACAAGTCACTTAATTACAGCCGGAAAATAAATGGAAAATGCGTTATTATTAAGTGACGGGAAGCCACATATACACAGAATTTTCCTGCTCGTATTTGTTTCAGCTCAGAAAGCCATTCCTCAAAGTTTAGAATGTCTTTCTTGCCTGTTAAAGCTTTAATTAATGTTAGAGGTCATGAAGTTAGAAACTCCACTTCCTTCCTCCAGGGAACCTTCTTCAAATAAAGTCCTATTTCATCCCTAGAAATATCAGCATTCCAATGGCTAACCACTTCCGTGCAGTTTTCTCATCCCTACTGGACACTAGACTTCCTGAGGGTTCACGTGTGTGTGGCTCACTTCTGAGCTCCACACAGCGCTGAGCCTGCACCGTGCACAGGATGCATCCCCTGGGCAAGCGAACAGGCTTGGTCCTGGCATACGACTGCAAACAGATGCATGTTCTTGGAATATCACGAATTGGCACGCACTGGAAGTGTGCCAAATATATTTGGACCCAACGACTATTTACAAATTGAACACAGCACATTCGGATTTGTGCAAGTGGGTGTGTGTACGTTATCATTGTTCAATGAAAAGTTAGGGCCGGAAGTCTTCTGGAACGTATTCTAAGGGAATCGAGTCCTTTCTATTTGTGCTAAGACTCCCGAGCAGAAGGTAACATGAAGAGTACTAACACTGGGCCAGCATGCACATCTGCTCAACACACTCAATTATGCAAAAGGCAATGCCAGCAGGGATGAGATGGCATTGCATATTTTACAAAATTGGAAGAAGAAAAAAAAGAGTGGATTGAGACTATGCCTGTAGCTGAAAGGAAGAGAAGAGTTACATTTCTGTAATGTTTCAAGGATTCACATTAGGCCTCCATTCTCCTGACCTCTTGAGATGCAGGACATTCCTACCAAGGAGCCAGTGCGGGGAGCAGGGAATGAGATGGGGTTTGTTGGCTCTCAAGGTAGATAAGCCAAGCAGGGTCACATTTATTTGTACAAAATATTCTCTTGTTTCCTTATGGCATCCTCTACCTGGGCCGGGAAACCCTTACCCAAAACCAGGCTTGGAGCATCTAAGACAGCGAAGGCTCTCCAGGGCTGAGGATGAAGGCACCCTGCCAACTCCTCTCTGGGCTTGGCATCCAAACCCTGCCTCCCCACTTCCCTGTCTGACACCATCCTGGGAAGAAACCTGGGCGGCATCCAGCCAGCGTTCTCAGTGGGGGGCGCACTGCTCCCTCTGAGGTGGGGAGCCAGAGACACTAGATACCTCATAATGCCTGCCATTTAACAAACACAAAGCATGGTGCCTCAGGAAATGCCACGCGGTGAGGTCTGGCTGAAACAGTGCCAATGCATAAATACAAGTGTAAACAGTGGTCGCCTAGAAGGACCGGAGCATGCATTCCGGCTTCCGGAAAGCAGGAACCTCCCCTGTCTTACTCACTACTCAACAGCACAGAGTAGGTATCAATATGCTGAAGGGAATGAATGAGGCAATTACAACAGCTAAGATTTATTAAGCACAGGCAGTGTGCGAATCACCATACTTACAATATTGCTCTTAATCCTTGCACAATCCTGCGATATTGGATTTATTAGTACCTTTATTTTTTGAATGTGGAAACGGAGGAAGGGTGGATTAGGAAACTTCCCCAGGGCTACAAACCTGCCCAGGGGGAAAGCCACCAAACTGGAAAATCCACATTTTTAATCAATCCGCTCCGTATGCACATGGTACGTTCTACCGTACGCTACACGTGTGAATTCTGACGATGACCCAGAAATAAATGCACGGGGCAGGGAAACAGGTGGGCAAATCGAGGAGGGGGCCAAGACCCTGAAGCAATGGCTAAGAAACAGCCCCCTACGGACAAAGACAAGCAAGGTCTGAGACCCTGCTGAGATCTTCCTATAAGGTAGTCCCATAGTGAGGGGTGCGGGGTGGGGGGAGAGGGGGCGCGGAAGTCAGCCGTGCCCTTTAATGCTGCCAAGTCTTTGCTCCTTGCCTTTTGTATGTCCAAGTGTCTGCCCCATCCACTGCTCAGCAGGGAATTCTCATGTAGCCCCAAAGTTCTTCCTCGGACAGAATTCCCTCCCTCCTTGGCGCCTACACACACCTCATTGGCATTGTCCTTCTCCCTATCTGGGATTCGGGATGCGTGGGGCCAGGGGCTCGGCATTGTTTGTTATAATCTCCCTGCTTTAGACACTCGGGCACTAAATAAATAGTTACTGAATGCGTCTTAGGAGCAAGGGGGTGGGGCATAAAAGGGCCCCCACGAGACCCCCGGGTGAAGGACTTGTCCCATGTGCTGGCCTGGGCTGGACTGGTCCCCAGGACAGACAAGGCAGAGAGGCCAACTGCTCTTGGCTGAAGGACCTGGGTGGCAGGGAGTGGCTGCACCTGCTCCTCACATACCCGGTGCTCGGGCGCAGGGCACGCGCCTTGAGCTGAGCTGCACAGCGCAGGGTGGACTTGGCCCCTGGGGCGAGCAAGGCCCGCTGACTTAGCCCAGCGTCCCGGGCTGCTATCCCGCCCGGGGCTTCGGGCGTGAAGCTCACCTCGCACAGCAGGTGGAGAGAGAGCTGTGACTGTGGGGTGTGGGGAAGCGGCTTCTTAAGGCTTCTGCGTGAGTTCACTGAAGCCAGCCTGGCACTGTCACCTGGCACCAAATTCCGTCCGTTTTTGCTGAATGTCTCAGCGGTGCCACATGCAGAAAGCTTCTTGGCGGTTGGGAAGGCAGCTAAGCACTGGCTCGAGCACGCGGGCTGGTTCATTTCCGTTTGCTGAGTGCCCGGATCCAGAGCGATTCCCTCCAGCCCAGCGAAGGAATTCTATGAGGGGATTACCCTCAGAGGCTGGTTCTAGGCTCCGCCCTGGCGGCGGCGACGTCAGAAAGAGAAAAGGCTTCCCTTTCGCTCTTCTGCCGCTGCAGAGTGTGACGGGAATAAGTTTGGATCTCTTATTTAGTCCGTTTTTCAGAGTCTTAAACATCACAAAGCAAGGCTCGGTGTTAAATCACATAGAGCATATCATAATTTAACATGTCTTTAAAAATCAAAGGCATTTGTGATCTTGTAAACCCTCAGGATCATCAATATAATCTTTTATGATTGTACTGCGGACACGCGGAAATACTTAATAGGTTTCCAGTTAATGTAAGTGACTGTAACATGTCAGACCAACTCCATGTTTATGTTTCATGGACCAAGTGACCACAAAGAAAGTCCCCAGAACAGACCCCTAGGCGGATGCGCCTGGGCCAGAGGTGTGAATGGGGGAGACTTTTGCTCTTCGTTTTTTACTCCCAGCCTGTTCCCATATTTTCTCTTTATTACCTTTTATTTTATTTTTTAATCGTATTTCTTTGGCATTTCAGAGAGCTCCGCCCTTCGGTGTCTGAGCACCGGAGAGAAGCACCGAGCTCGGTGACTCCCACTCCCCATCCAGACAGAACCTCCCGCACTCCGATCACGGCCCCCCCTCCTCCAGCAGCCCCCCCGCGCTGGATGGCCCGGGCTGACAGCAGCGTTCTCTCTCGGAGCGCGCTCAAGCTACCTTTCCAGACTAATGGAAATTTGCAATCTGAGTAGAGACACGTTCCGAATAATTAAAGCAAACATGATTTCAAAGTAATAGCAGCGGGAGGCCGAAGTTCAGCATAATCAGTGTCCTCATCCTTGATCCCAATCATCGGTGAACTTTTCCACAGCGCTGCACAAGAAACACTGCTTCCCATGAGGACCTAGCAGAAGTTTCGTTCGGATCCTGAGTGCCTTGTGGATCAAGAAGGAATGGCTTGCCCCGGCCACGTTTCCTCCGTGGTTAGAGCGTCGGCCCGTGCAACGAAGGGTCACAGGTTCAATTCCTGCTCAAGGACACGTACCTGGGTTACAGGTTTGATCCCCTGCCCTAGTTGGGATGTGTGTGTGGGAGGCAACCAATTGATGTGTCTCTCTCACATCGATATTTCCCACTCTCCTTCCCTCTCCCTCTCTCTAAAACAATCAATGGAAAAAAGTATCCCTGGGTGAGGATTAACAAAAAAATAATAAACAAACAAATAAATAAGAAGGGTTGGCTTTTGTGGTAAGTGGGTTATATTCTGGTCCATAACTGAGCTTCTATTTAATAGGTAGTGTCTACTCAAAAGCGTAAGGCTTAGCACCAGGCAGGCTCTGGAGATGCAGAGATGCAGAACCCAATGCTGGCCACCAAGAGGTGACCATACGTTGACAATAAAGAGAGCCCAAGGATGAAAGCTGTAAGTACAGAATGGGAGGTTCAAACCACCTCCTGCAGCTGTCAGGTAAGCACAATGGCTGCAGGCAGACCCACCTGAGGGGGAGAACGTGGGCTGGGACTCGAGGAAGACTGGCACACAGGGGGCAGCGGGGTTTCTAAGGCTGCCCTGACCACGTACCACAGGCTGGTGGGTGGCTTAAAACCGCAGAAATGCAACCCCTCGTTCCGGAGGCCATGCTGGCTCCAGAGGCAGGGGAGAAGGCGTTTGTCTCAACGCGGGCTGCTGTAACAAAACACCGAGGCAGGAAGCCCAAGATCACGGTGTTCGTAGATTCGGTTCCTGGCGAGAACCCCCTTCTGAGGGCGTGTAATTGGAGTGGCCTGCAGCTGCCTTCTCTCTGGGTATTCACAGGGCCTTTCCTTCAAGCGAGAGAGAGAACGAGCCCCGGTGTCTTTCCTCTTCTAAGGGCACTATGCCCATCTGGAGGGCATCATCCTTAAGACCTCATCTAAAATGAACCTCCAGAAGATCCTTAGACACATACTCTCTCTCTTAAATATACTTTTTATTGATTTAAGAGGAAGGGAGAGCTAGAAACATCAATGATGAGAGAGAATCATTGATTGGCTGCCTCCTGCATGCCCCTCACTGGGGATCAACCCAGGCATGTGCCCTGATGGGAAACGAACCGTGACCTCCTGGTTCATAGGCCGGGCTCAGTCACTGGGCCACACTGAGCAGGCCTGAAAGCCCTGCCTCTACATACCATCACTCCGAGAGCTAACGCTCCGAAGTATGGATCCAGGGGAGACACAAGCATTCTGGTTTCTAGTGGCTGTTGTTATTCCTTGGCCTGTAGCCACATCACTCTGATCCCTGCCTCCATCTTCTTACCTCCTCCATGTCTACGGTCCCCTCGGCGTGTTCTTATAAGGACACCGGCTGTTGAATTTAAGGCTGACCAGGATAATCTCAAGATGATCTCCTTATCTCAAGAGCCTTAAATTACATCTGCAAAGGCCCTTTTTACCCAATGAGGTAACACTCACAGGTTCCAAGGAGTAGGATATGGACATACCTTTGGGGTGAGAGGGAGACACCATTCAGCCAGTGAGTGCCAGGAATGTGAGTGGGGACAGAGGAGGTGGTTTTAGTTGATGTGGTGTGCTCATAGGTGCGAGGGAGACACCGCTAGGGTCGATGATAGGGCCAGGGCTCAGAGGACCTTAGAGATGTCAGATTACTCCTTCTTACACCGTCACTTCCTGGCCTTTAATATTTTAATATCATCATATCACTGAAGTAGACTTAGACTTTCCCCTCCCTGGGAAAAAAACTATTGCATCTGCATTATGGCTTCTAGAGAAAATTCCAGTAACTGCACAGCTAGTAAGCTGTGCTCTCCAATAAAAGCACGTGGTCAGGGTTCTGCCTTCCTGTACCCTGCACTATGGCCAGCCATGAATAAATAAATTTATTTTTTTAAAGCATCCCATATAGTTTCTATCAAGGTATTATTTCTAAGACCCACTCAACTATATTTACCGTGCTTGTTATTCTAGAATTGCAGAGCAATATCAGCAGCTCAGCAATTCTCATAAGTGTTTTAAAAGTTCAATGTCTTGCCCTAGCTGGTTTGGCTCAGTAGATAGAGCACCGGACTGTGGACTGAAAGGTCCCAGGTTCAATTTTGGTCAAGGGCACGTGCCCGGGTTATGGGCTTGATCCCCCATTGGGGAGAGCAGAAGGCAGCTGATCAATGATTCTCTTTCATTACTGATGTTTCTCTCTCTCTCTCTCTCTCTCTCTCTCTCTCTCTCTCTCTCTCTCCCTTCCTCTCTGAGATCAATAAAAATATAAAAGTTCGGTTTCTTCCTGCTCTTTGGTGTGGAATGTAGCTGACACCCTATCACTTGTGGACATGGAAAGTAACAAAGACACCTGACAACTCAAATATGTCATTTTAGCCAACGTTTTAGACTCTTCCCATATCAACAGTTTGTCCCGTGTCCCCTCCTTCTGGCCAGTTCCGCCCTCAATCAGCCCCCACACCCTGATCAGGGGCAGGGCTGGCCAGCCAACCACCTTTGGCCCCTTCCTCCCCCTCCAGCTTGGTCCCCACGGGCCCCCATTGTGCACGAATGTGTGCACGGGCCTCCTGTAATGTCATAATCATTGGTGTAACCAACAGGTGGGCAGTAAAATGTCCAGAAAGGTGGGATCTGGAAAACTGAGACAGAAATATATAGCTAATTTTTCTCTTCAGTTCCCACCAGAAAAAAACAAAACAAAACAAAAAACAGCTGCAGACAATCAGACTCAGGGATCCTTGAGGCTGCTTTACTCATCAATGTTAATCTTGTCCCCGTATCCTCAGAGGCGTCGGCTTCTGGAGGGTTGTTTAAACAACAAGCATTTGCACTTACGGCACATGGAACTTGAATGAACTTCTACGGAAGCTTTCTAACATCTAAAAAAAAACCACGAGTGTTCTCCAAATAGATGGCTGCCCGGTCCCCTCCCACTTTATCAGCTGTGAACTTCTAAACAAGGCAGTTAGCGTCCCTGGGCCGTCCTCTCTTCCTAAAGCACAGAAAACAGCACAGCCCTCCCCGGGCTGCTCTGAGACTCCAGAGGACAGCACCAATGCCACGGTGATTAGCTGGTTATTAATAGCAGGACAGGAGCAGGAGGGAGGCCAGACGTCATATACATGGCCATCTGGGCAGCTTCACCAGGAAGCTGCAATCACAGTCACCGGCGAGTCCCCACCCACCTCCTGATCACGGGGGGAGAGGACACGGAGGAGGCTGGATGCGCGTGCAGAGAAGTCGGGGGGCCTAGGAGATACACTTACCGATCAAACCCAGGAACAGAAAGAAATCATTGGTTGGACGAGGTGGAGCCAATGCAAGCCCATGAAAATTTGGGGATACATAATCTCCCTAAAGCAGTCGTCGGCAAACTCACTAGTCAACAGAGCCAAATATCAACAGCACGACGACTGAAATTTCTTTTGAGAGCCGAGAACCGACTTCTGCGCACAGATTTCAATCGCGCTGTACACGCGTGCGCCCGCATGTGGTCTTTTGTGGAAGAGCCACACTCAAAGGGCCAAAGAGCAGCACGTGGCTCTTGAGCCGCAGTTTGCCGACCACCGCCATAAACAAAGGAGCTGGTGCTCTTGGCTCATGGCTTGCTCGGGATCCTTGCATTCACCCCTCATTTCCTCCATGCCACGTGGCCATGCCGGCCTGGCCCGCAATGGACTAAGGCGTTATGGCAGGAAACACAAACTAAGCCAGCCCGACGCTAAACCGGACCATGCCCTCACGTGGACTGGAAACTCCGGACACCGGCTTTTATTATGAAGACGCCACAGCTGCACTTCTTCCTTGGTGGGACAACGGGAGACTCAGCAGGACCAGGGACACTCAGGGGTGTAATTCCACAGAGACAAAATGATTCCACCCTCTTCCCATGTGAATCTCAGACAATTCCTTTTCCCGAAATATCGCAAAAATCCCCCTCCCAGGAACAACAGGCGGGGACAAGAAGCTTTCCGCATGATAGCATGAAAGAATACAATGAGCCGTAAGGCCGCTCACGTCTGGTGTTCCTTGGTGGCTCCTCTCTGAGCAACCTGGACAGAAGCCAAGACGTCCGACGGTGCCATGTCACGTCCCCTCCGGCTGACGGGCACAGTCCCCACGCGTACAGCCGGGACTCCTCTCGGGGAGGGGAGGCTGGCTTATGCATCCACCGTTTATACAGCACTCTCCCCATGCAGGCTCTCTGCTAGCTCAGCAATTTGCAAAACCTTACAAGACACCAAGTAACTGCCGGAGGTCAAACTGCTTATGAACAACCTAAGATCTAAACTCAAGCTGTCTGGCTCCTGAGCAAGTGCACACTGATTGTTTTTCTTCTTCTGTGACCATCAAAGAGCAATTACGATGAATTATAACATTCCCAAGACCCTCCTCCTTGGTTGGTCTTTCTCAAGAGTGGTTAGCGCCCCTACTTACAAAAGGCAGCTGGTAAATCTGGTGTCTCTGACGATGTAATGAATTAAAAGAAATGAACAGGACTAAGTATTTGCAAGACCCAGATGCTGAAATTATAAACACCTGAGCATTACAGATTTAATTCACTTTTCTCTTTTTGGCAAATTCTCTGGCATTCAACACCTGAGTCTGGTGGGATCTGGCCCCACGCCCAGCAGCTGGGCTGCCGGGATCGCTGTGTCATCCCGCAGCAAACACCCATGGGTGGCCCCGGGCGGCTCAAAGGCCACCTTAGGTTAGCGCAGGGGCAGAAGGGTGATGAGGACAAATTGCATATCTGTAAGGAGACTTACCTGGCAACAGACATTTCATCTCAAATCCCCTGTAATCATGAACTAGATTTTTGTCCATTATTTTAGCAGGACTCACCTTCTGTTTTCTGACTTATGTAGCGAATGCTAGCAACATAGAAAGGAAAAAAAGGATGGAGGCCATGCCCCCTTCACCAGAGTTGACCACTTGTTTGTAGGGGTCTGCTCCACTGTCCTGTCCTTTGTAGCTCAAATCTCCCTGCCCAGTCTTTTATTATTATTTTTAAATATATACTTTATTGTTTTTTTTATAGAAAGGAAGAGAGGGATAGAGAGCTAGAAACATCAACGAGAGAGAAAAACATCGACCAGCTGCCTCCTGCACACCCCCTACCAGTGCACATGCCCTTGACTGGAATCGAACCTGGGACCCCTCAGCCCGCAGACTGACTATCCACTGAGCCAAACCAGTTTCGGCCCAGTCTTTTAATAATAGGTTCTTAATAGACATTGATTGAAGAAGTAAAGTTTAGGGCACATAAAACTCTTTCATTTAGGATAAAACCTAGTCATGCATCTTTAGCTCAGTCTGGCTTCTGAAACATGCTAGTTTCAAAGTTCTAGGAAAGAAATGGGAGGGGGCAGTGGGAAAACACGACAGAAAACTGCAATTGCTCATACTGTACAAGTTTTGAAACGGTAACTGCCTCTCCCACTTAGATACCCCTTAACCTACTTCACACGTCCACAGAGCTTTGTGAATAGTAATTTTCTATCTAGCAATTTCATGCTTCTCCATTCATTAATTTAATCCCCACTTACCAAACGTCTACCATCTGCTAGCCGAGGTACTTCATATTTATTATTTCATTTAGCTCTCAAAAGGAAGCACAATTTTCTAAATTTCACAGCTGAAACACTGAGATTCAGAGGTTTTATAGAACACTAGAGGCCCGACGCACGAAATTCGTGCAAGACCAGGCCTTTGCAGCTGTGGTCAGCTGCCTGGATCCCGTGGCTGCAGCCCCAGCTTAGTCCGGAAGGACATCCGGTCTAATTAGAATATTACACTTTTATTATTATAGATAGATGGCAAGGTCACCCAGCTAGCAAAGATCCACCTCGAACACTATAGATAATAGGGAACGTTAAAGCAGTCAGAACCTGTTTCATAGTTTCTAGTAGAGTAGCTCATTCCGAGATCCCCGGTATACAGAGCATTTAGGGATTCCATCGTCATTTGCCAGAAGAAACTCCACGGGGAGACCTTAGTTCATTTTTTAAGATCCTCACGATATGTCACTGGAGTGAGGAAGCTGAGGAAGCTGTGAGTTTCTTGTTCACATTGCCCATGTATACCTGGCCATCCATTCTCACCTCCTCAAATGGAGGAATACCTGCTGCTGGCATTTCAGTCCATTAATTTCCATCTGTCATGTGCTGTGAAAGCTAAAAAGATGTGTAACTGGAACCCAGGACTCAAGCTCTATCTACTCTTTCAACCAATCAATGAATCAGATAATTATCCATGTGGGGAGACAGGAGGGCAGGGTTAAGCGTGGCATTGGACATGCTTAAGGTTCCAAACAGAACAAGTGTGAAGGCGTCTCTCAGATCTTGTCTGGGAGCCTGGTGGATTTGGGGTACTCTTTTCCTCTGTTCCTGTTCTGTCATGAATAGACTCTAACCAGCCTTTCATGCCCACCGCTCGACAACGTCACGGATGACCTCGGCAACCAACAGTCATTTCTCGGGCCTCATTTTATCTGACCGGTCAGCAGCCATTTAAAAGTAAATTAATTGAAGTCTTGCAAGTCACATGGATTGCATGTACCTTGGAAATGACTTACAGTGGGCACCTATTATTTTTATAAAAGATCCTCTTTAAAGTGCTAAAGCGATAAGTGAAGACTCTTCTCAAGAAAATCACCAAATTCAACAGGAAAGAAAATTTCTCACATATGAATCAGTCTAGCTTAACGAGATGGCTGAGTCAAAGCCTGGGAGGAGGAAAATCACTCCAGCAAAGATCAACCTCACACACTACAGATAATAGGGAACGAGGAAGACGGTCAGAAGGGACCAGCAACCTATTCTTTGTGTAAGCTGGCTTCCTCTCGTCGGGGATTTCCTGCAGGAAGCATAAATTCCTATCCGGTAAAGCACTGGATCTGAAGGAGTGTCCACTTCAAAGAAATCCATTTCTTTTTCGGGGTGTGTGTGGGGGGGGGGGGAGCGGGGGGTTTGAAACAAGGCCATTTTATGGGTGGAGAACTGAGGCAAACTTCACTTGCCGGACGTCCCACCAACAGCAGAATATAAAGACCATGGCAGAGATCTCTTAATACCAACCCTCTGATCTCACTCAGGGGTGACACATGTGGCACCTGTGCTCCCACTCAGCCTGCCTGTGCCCACGAGTCAGAGCTAAAAACATGGCACTCTTTTCCACTGCACCAGACGCGACCGCAGAACCCTTCTTAACACAGTGCTCCTAGCAGCCACTGCCAATGGGGACGTGCTGGCCTGGGGGGAAGGGTGGAAGAAAGAGGTGAAAGACAATGTATTCCCATGCCACAGAGGAAAAACAAGCCATTAAGCTTATAAAGCAAAATCACATGCGCATTAAAGTAGTAGATACTAAATATAAAAGATGGCCAATTCATGAGTAGGTGAAAGACCAACCATTCCAAGTCAGAAAACTTTGAGGCATCAAACACATTTCTCTCTCTCTCTCTCTCTCTCTCTCTCTCTCTCTCTCTCTCTCTCTCTCTCTTTTTTAGGGTGTAATCTCAGAAAAAGCTCAATGGAAACCAAATCAATCTATGTCAAATAACATAACCAAACAAATAATTTCTGTGTATTCAATCCCAGAATTTCAATTCCTAAAGTGTTATACGCTCTGGCTTAAATGCATCATGTTCTCCCCCTTTATCCAAGGATGCTGATAGGGGGGAATCTTCGTTCGGTTCTAACCCCGAAGGGAGAGAAACGCCCACCTGGAAAGCTGACCAAGGGGTGGACGCAGCTGCCCTCTCAGAAGTGGAATTCCCAGGAGCCGTTGTGCATCAGTCAAGGACTGCTTTTAGTTATGTTTAAACCCCAGGAGAAAGTGATGACTGTGCTGAAAAAAATTCTTCTTCCGAACCCTCGGGAGAGATCTTGGAGGGCTCCCAAGGTCAGGCTTGTGGCAAAATCTAATTGTCTAGGACAGTGACTTTAAAACTGTCACTTATGGCAAGCATGAATTATTTACTAAAATTCTGCGGCACATCAAAAAATATTTTTGCAGATCTGACCAAAAAAAGGTACAGATTTGATTGATTTACAAAATAATAATAACAACAACAGCAATAACAACCTATCCTTTTTGGTCCAAAGTGACTTTAAAAAAAAAATCAGGTGCCCATACTTATATATAAGGATTTCTGGTACTTGGAATTAACCAATCAGATGCAAACTTATTATGCAACATGACCAATAAGATGCAATTCTCTTATACGACCTATACACTCACTGAGTGGGCAGATTATTATGATCTCTGAACAAATAATAATCTAGCCACTCAGTGTGTGTGTGTGTGTGTGTGTGTGTGTGTGTGTGTGTGTGTGTATTAAAGGCCCGGTGCATGAATTCATGCATGGGTAGGGTCCAGCCAGCCTGGCCAGGGGGAGGGGACTTGGCCAGCCTGCCTGCTGGTCAAACTCCTAGTCAAGGGAACAATTTGCATATTAGCCTTTTATTATATAGGATATACACTGAGTGGCCAGATTATTATGCGCTCAGAGATCATAATAATCTGGCCACTCAGTGTATATTAATGGCTCAAGACAGGGCATTCACACTGGAGCACTACTATTGTGTTGGCTGCTGTCATTTTCTTATTTGACAATCTAAGGGGGAAAAGGCCAGGGCCCCTGACTAAATATTCAGGTACAAACATTCTTGCAGCCCATCAGCTGGTCTGGAACCATAGATGCTAATGAAATGAGGCAGCATCGTGAGATGGTACGCTCCCTGTCCCAGGCAACATTCGAATGGAGAGACCCATGATGATGAGTCACAAATGTGTGAATGTGTCATAAATGTGTGATGTGTCATAAATGCGTGGGCATGCCTAGAGTGGGAGGCTGCTGGTTGTTGCTTCCAAATCTAGAACCAAGACCTCTGGGCCAATTCTTAGGCCGTCGCTTCTCATGGGGGACCGACAAAGCCAACAGAGGCAGCAAACACTGAAAAGGCTCGGAGATCACTTTGCTGGAAACCCAGAGCGTTTGGACAGCCCTCCCTCTCTCGACTTAACGGAAGGTGGGAGAATTACAATGATTAATGTGCATTTTTTGTACTGATCTAAAACCAGCAAAGTCTGCCAATCAGGATTTATTAGAAAGGAAACCAAAAAGGCAACATATAATTAGCTGGCAGTTATTTAGAAGTTAATGATTCAGCCCTTTGTTTCACTTCTTCTGACTTAATTCCCTTTTACCACTCTGTTGATTTGATTCCCTCATCCATTAGTGAAATAGAGCAGGTGGGACTCGGAGGGCAGCAGCCTGTGGTTGGAAGGTGTCATAAAAGGTTCAGTAAAGGGAAGGAAGAGGCGGATGGGAGGATGTTATAATTACTGGAAAATGATTGATTTTTGTGTGTGTTGGTTAGCAGGGTATAAACGGAAGTGTGGGCTCTGGAGTCTAACAGACTGGTTTCTTGCTCTGCCACTTACTAGCACTAGCTGTGTGTCTTTAATAACTCGGCTGGTCTGACTCAGCTTCCTCGTGGAGAACAGGGGGATATTAATATCTGTGTTGGAGGACAGTTGCAAGGACTGAGTAAAATAATCCAAAGAGCCAAATACAGCTCTTCCCACCTAGTAGGCACTCAAGCTGCATTATTAAATCACCTAAAATGGATTCTTCTCATATAATTAAGACAGGGCTGAAAGCAAATGCTCTTAAACTGAGAAGTAGGCGTTCCCAAGTAAATACACACACTTTAGTCTACAAACTGCCTGATTTAAACTTGCATCTTAAAAGTTGCATTAGTTGTGTGCTTCACCAGGGCACCTCCAAAACCCAAACTGAGAGGTGGAATCTGCAGATCTCTCCGTAGCTCCTGCTGGGTGGCCTCAGGCAGGGGCTGACTTTGCACCTCCTTGGAGATCCAAGAGCCAGTGCACCCAGTGGTCAAAGTGAGACCATACCAGATCTCAACTCTTCATATCCGTAAGAGACACACTCAGGGGGCAGACTCAGTAAGCGCCAAAGCCCCACTGAAGCAAGTCCTGCCCCATAAGGGTGTTTCCAACTCAGCAGTTCTCCCATTGTAGACACAGCTGGTCCTCACAGCCAATTGGTCTGGCGGTCAATTCCACCCAGTGATATCAACAGCAATCAAGACTTAACTACAACAAGACTGTGCACACAGCCCACAAAGGGGTGCGCCAACAGCATCCACCTCAGGTGACTGGGGAGGCTGAGCCACTGGGCCTTATAGGACACTTAGTGCACGCAAGCACACACACACACACACACACACACACACACAGTTGCATTAGTTAAAACTTTACCTGCCGACTCCCCTGTTTGGAGGAGGAGATACTCGGGCTCCTGGAAGGGGAGACCAATTTTGGGGACACCCCAAGGTTCTTCTCGTCACTCATCATGAGCAGCAGGTCGCGTGTCCTCGACGCAGTCAAAATGTCATTGGAAGACAGTAGAACAGAATTATGGAAGTCCCGAACAGGCAGGTGGCTCAGCTCTTATCCAGTATGCTTTGAAAGCATTTTGGATGACCCAGAGGAAATCCCTAAAATCAAAAGGAAAAAAAAAAAAATTAGAGAGCAGGTCAGAGGCCTCAGGCATTGTCTATAATTAGCCACTTGTCTGTGAGTGGTTTATCTGCAGGGCAGAGTACAGAGCCACGAGGCTCAGCTGCACAAGGGCCGTGAAGGAAAAGGTGCTTTACAATGTCCTCTTCCTGGAAATTGCGTGTAGGTGGTTTTGTAGCTTTGCAATATGTCAGGCTTAAGAACACTGCAGAGTCAAAACATCTGAGTCCAGAAACATACAAAACCAGTCCTATAAAACCAACCCAAACCACCAGGAGACAGCACTTCATACCCACTATGGTAGCTATAATAAAATGAAAAAGATAGAAAATAACAAGTTTACTTTTTTGTTAATCCTCACTCAATGATATTTTTCCACTGAATTTTGCAGAGTGGAAGGGAGGGGGAGAGACAGAGAGAAACATCAATGTGAGAGAGACACCTCTTACAAACACATGTTACACTGATTAGTGTCTCGCGCACACACCCCAGAGGTACATGCCCTTGACAGGAATCAAACGTGGAACCCTTTAGTCTGCTCTACCCACTGAGCAAAACCGGCCACGGCAGAAAATAACAAGTTATAAAAGAAAGTGGAACCTCAGGCGAGGGGTGTTAAATGGGCAGCCAGAGCTTAAAACAGTTTGGCAGTTTTTTTGTTTTTTTTTAAAAAAAGAAAGCTAAATATAGAATTATTACCATATGATCCAACAATTTCACTCCTAGGTATATACCCAAAATAATTTAAAACAGGTATTCAAACAAAAACTTGTACAAGAATGTTCATAGCAATGCTAGTCACAACAGCCAAAGGTAGAAACGAACCAGATGAACATCAACTGGTGAGTGGATAAACTTCATATGGTATATGCCAGTGGTCGGCAAACTCATTAGTCAACAGAGCCAGGTATCAACAGTATGATTGAAATTTCTCTTGAGAGCCAAATATTTTAAACTTAAACTACATAGGTAGGCACATTGTTATTAACTTAATTAGGGTACTCCTAAGCTGGTCTTTGCTAAAAACTCAAGGGGCAAAGAGCCGCATGTGGCTCACGAGCCACAATTTGCCAACCACTGGTATATGCTATGGTCTGAAAGTATATGTCCCCACAAAATTCATATGTTGAAATCCTAATGCCCAAGGTGATGCTCTTAGGAGGTGAGGGGAGCCTTGGCGAGGTGCTCAGGTCCGGAGGGCAGAATCCTCATGAATGGAATGAATGCCCTTCCACAAGAGGCCACACACGCTCCGTCGCCCCTTCCCCCGGGTGAGGACACAGTGGCAATCTGCAGCCCTCGGACCCTGCTGGCACCTTCATCTTGAACTTCCAGCCTCCAGAACAGTGAGAAATAGATTTCTGTTGCCTACAAGCCACCCAGCCTGTGGTATTTTGTTGCAGCAGCCGAAGAGATGAAGACAGTAGATCCATACAATGACATGTGAGATATTATTCAGGAATTAAAAGGCATGAAGTCTTGAATCATGCTATACCACGAATGAACCTTGAAAATGTTACACTAGGTGAAAGAAGGCAGAAACAGAAGACTGTGCACTGTAAGCATCTGTTTACATAGACTCTCCACGGTGGTCAAACCCCCGGAGACAGAGGGCGGCCAGGGCGGGGGCTTGGGGAATGGGATGTGGCTGTTTTCCTCTGGCTTTTCTTTCGGGGTGACAGATAGTCAGACGCTCTGGAATCAGATGACAGTGACAGCTGCACAACATCGGGAATGTAGTAAATGTCACCAAATTGCATACTTAAACATGGTCTGAAGGTGAATTTTACGTCCTGTACATTTTACTACAATTTTATAAAATGTTTCTTGGGGGGTGCAAGTGGGATGGGAAATACGTTCTACCACAGGTTTGTGGGGGTGTCTTCTTAAAAAGACTATTCCACTGCGTGACAGGAACCCAGGGGGAAAGCAGGATTTTCCCATATCACCTTTTGTTATGTTGGTAATTAAATGATCATTTGATGGTTTCCCACGCCCATGGTCTCATTTAATCGACATTCTGGCAGGCGAGCATTCTCTCTCTTTTACGGAGGAAAAAACTAAAAGACGGAGTTTCTGAAAAGAGGGGTGCGTTGTCTGGTCACGCAGCAGGTAAGACCCGAGTCTGGTTAGCTCCCCGGCCTTTACCGCTGCTGCTGGGGACCAGCCTCCTTACAGCCAGGCAGGCGGCGGCAGCTTCTGCTCCCGCCCTGGGACCTAAGAGAACCGAGGAGCTGGACTGGAAACACGCGGAGACAGCTCCGCCGGGGTGGCTCAGAGGGTGAGTGTCCACCTATGAACCAGGAGGCCATCGTTCAATTCCTGGTCAGGGCACCTGCCCGGGGTTGCAGGCTTGCTCCCCAATGTGGGGCGCGCGGGAGGCAGCCAATCAACGATCCTCTCTCATCACTGATGTTTCCATCTCCCTCTCCCTCTCTCCCCGCCTCTCTCTGAAATCAATAAAAGCATATAAAATATTTTTTAAAAGAAGAAAACAAGCTGTACATTTACACAATGGAATGATACTCAGCTTTAAAAAAAAAGAAAGAGGAAGAAAAAATACTCGGAGAGCGCACGCATGGTCACCCCGGTTTGAAGAGGGAGCGGCATCCCATTCCTTTCCACGCACAGCACCAGCCTCCGGACAGCAGGTCTGTGGTGGGGAAGGGGGCGACCAGGACGGAGACAGGGACACCCTTAGAGGTAAGGGAGCTGCCACCTGGCACCCCTGCAGCGTTTTGGGAGGTGAACCACTGCCTTCACCCACAGCCCCGAGTTAAGGGTGACTAGCTTGTTTGGTTTGGGTTCAGAAGGCCAGGTTTTGATTTGACAATCCAGTTTCAAGTAAATTCTACAACTTTCCCAAGCATAGTAACAATGAAAAACAATGTCTATCTAATCCATTCAGTTCTTAAGTGTCCACATAGTATATTTTAAAAGAAGGGTGTTACATAGTTGTCCAGGAACCAGCTAGATATTGTATCAAACTTATGGTTAATTATTAAATATTCCGATCTCTGCCTTTCACTAACACTTAGTGCTTAAAAAAAAATGCTAAAGCGGTAAATTAAAACCAAGACGATGAGGGGAAAGAAACTCTCACAGAAAATAAAATTAAGGAATCTGCAGCCATCGAGCTCAATTCCCACGTTGCGTTCACAGAGAGCCCCAAAATCTGTGTTCTTTATGCATCGTATCCAACGACGGGCCCGGCTCTTCGTAAGCGAGCTTTCTTACGGGGCATGGCTAATTAGTTATGCCTGAAGTCAGAGGCAATGCAAGCTAGTTAACGACTGCCAAGGTGAAAGATGTTATTCGTATATTAATAATGGTGTTGGCTATTGCCGTTTGAGAAAGATACGAGGGGAAAAAACAACTGATGGGAACCCCAAATTGAGACGAGGGGGCAGCCATTACTATGACAACAGATTCCACAGTGGTGTTTGGATACCAACAACGTTTTTCTGTGTCTATTTTTTTAAGGCCAAGGTTCTGACAGTAAGTACGGGGCGAGGTGGTGTGTGACGTGTGAAGAGGGAAAGAAAGAGCCCTTGGGCAGTAAAAACCAGTCACCGGAATTCTGAAACTGAGAAACCAGAAGCACCTGACCCTGGGGTAGACACCACAGGTGAAAGGGGTCACCCTGATCTCTGAACTCCGCCAAATCTCACTCCTCAGGCAACCTCCGCCAAGGCCCGGCTGAGATTAGGCCAAGCGTACTCCTCAATAAATGGGTACTTGGTGTTGAGGCGTCTGAAGAACCACGGTCCCTCTTCAGGGGAAAGAGAGGGTGGGGATCCACAGCCCCACCCCCACCCCCCACCTCCGTCTGGGAGAGTCTGGAATTATTGCCTAGGAAGAGAGGCCTGTTTCACTCCCAGAACCTTCCTGCCTGGCCTCAGCAGACATTCTGTTGACATTTCCAAAGGTGCCTTCAGGATAAAATAAGTCAAATTCTGGGGGAAGGATGTGCTTGAAGTGGCAGAATGAGAGTGAAGACTCGGCAGCGGTGGCCCCAAGGGCACAGCCCACGTGGCACGAGGCGGCTACTGCTTCCCACCCAGGGGAGCCGGGGCAGACTTTGAGGGGAGTCCCCAAACGAAGGGTCTGGGCGAGGGGAGTCACCCCGAAGCGTGGTGTCCCCCACTCCACCTAGCTGGCTTCCCGGGAAGAGGGAGGCCTGAAGGGAGACAGACTCCGTCCGGGGGCCAGGCCGCCAGCTCGGGGGTGTCTGAGATGAGGAGCGGGGCGCAAATGAGGACCCTGGGGTGATGTCACCCCTCCCCGAGGCCCTTCCTTGGAAAACCTCTAACTCAAGGGGTTCACTGGTTTGACCAAGAGCTCCCCTGCTCATCCACGGGGAACAATTTAAGGACAGACGTTTATTTTTACTGAGGCGTGTGGTCAAGTGAACAACCCTTAGGGGCACAGACAGCTCTATGCCATCTTACATGTGCACATACTGATGCCGCCGCCACCCAGACCAAGAAATGGAGCCTTTGCTGCCACACCCCCCCCCCCCCCCCGCCCCAGGTCCCTGGCCATTGATCCGACTGGTAGGGGCCAGACCTCCTTAAGCCTCTCAGGCAAGTACTTGTCCACGTGCCCACACCGGAGCTGGGACGCCCCCAGGCCTACATACAGGAGGAGGCTGCTCCTGCGCCTTTTCCTTACACGGGTGTCTGATGTGTGACACATTCCGTCTGGACCTGCTTTCATGTCAACAAACTACCTGGTAGTCAAACCCAACCAATAGGTGAGTAAAGCCGGAAGCACTTAGGCCAAACCTAAAGGGCCCTGCTGTGCCCCTGGGTGAGCCGAGCCTCTACCAACATCACCACCACCGCCACCGCCGCCGCGCAGCTCGAGAAGCTGATGGGTCAGGCCCAGGTGAAAACGGTGTTCCAGCCACGAGTCCCCCGCCGCCCTGGGGCTTCCATAGGAAGAAGGGACCGCTGGTCTCTACCAAGAACGGCAACGAATAAATGACCAAGGCACCGCCACGCATGTGGGCAACGAGGCTGACTTGGAGGCTTACTTTAGAAATGTTCACTTAGAAAAGGATGCGCACTCCGGGAAAGGATGCCAAGGAAACGTACATACCATGCATGTGCCTCCCAAGGAAGGAGCCAGGCTTAAGTTTGAATTGGTGCTCCCTAATTATAAACTCTGCTCATCTTTTTTTTTAAAAAAATATATTTTATTAATTTTTTACAGAGAGGAAAGGAGAGAGATAGAAAGTTAGAGACATCGACCAGCAACCTTCTGCACATACCCCGCTGGGGATGTGCCCCCAACCAAGGTACATGCCCTTGACCGGAATCGAACCCGGGATCTTTCAGTCCGCAGGCTGGTGCTCTATCCATTGAGCCAAACCGGTTTCGGCAACTCTGCCCATCTTGACGCAAGTTATTAACCTCTCTGATGGTCAGTGTTTTGTGTAGGAAATGGGGAATTGTGAGGAGGGAATGAGAAAATGAAGATAAAGTGGCCGGAATAGAACAGCAGATGTTACTTCCATTGAGTCCTCTCCTGGCCTCCGAGCGAGGCATATGCAGCAAGGATAAGAGCCCAGCCTTCTCCTACAAGGGAAACTATGTAAGGACCCGCTAGGATTTTAAAAATATCTTTGTCTTTCAGCATATTAACATTTCCCCAAATCCGTAAAACAACTGTGAACAGATTTTTAAATAATCCAAGGAGCTTGCTTACTTTGGAACAGGACAGAAATGCTGAACTATAAACGCCACATTATTCATCACCAGTGGCTGTTTAAAAAAGCAACTTAATATTAACTAGTAGGTTTGGAAGTGGCCTATGACAGAGCTATCTATGAATCCAGCAGGCCTAGGTGTCCACACTCACACACTTGGTCACGTTTGCTTCATTTGGGAAACTGCTTCCGTCCTTGGAAACTGCTCACATGAAGACCAGATGGCATATAGACCCACTTAATATACATTTTCTCAGTAAAATACATAGATAAATTATGCCCTGAATTAACGCCAAAAAAAATGAAAATTGTATAATGGAACATCCATTTCTGATATTCTGGTCTTCTCTGGTAAAAGAAAATTACTCTAATCCTGGATATGCTTCTTTTTTTTCTCTCTCTCTCTCTCTTTTCTTTCTTTTTTTAAGAAATGCTGCTCTCTGAAATACCTTGATTTCCAAAATGTTTTATGATCACAAGTAGGGCTTTGGTTATTTGGCTGTAAGTTCTGCAGACGATCAGAGGTTTCAGGAAGTGGGTTCTAGTCACAACGCCCTCAGTGGGCTGAGCGTGGGCCTCTGTGGGAATTGTGGCTGATCTGCCTTCACCATCGGGACTACTGGCCGGACCCTGGGATGCTTTCTGACTGTTCCTGGGGGATGAATACTGAGACTGAGAGTCAAAGACATCTCCACCCCCACTGCCCTGTGGGCAAGGAATCCCTCCAGAAGTCCTCTAGTCTTCTGAGAAGACAGAGGTCAAGAGGCCTGAAGAATCATCCTGGGAGACTTACTAAGGAGAACAGACCAAAGCCACTGAGATCTTCTCCGTAGCTTATGTCAATTTGTTTATTTATTTATTTATTTATTTATTTATTATTAAGGTATTATATGTGTACATAGCTTACCATTGCCCCCCCCCACCTCCCATTCATGTCCTCCCTCCCCAGAGTTCTATGTTGTCAATTTGTTTATTAATTAGCATTTCTGGTCCACATTTGCCAACCCACTGTAAACCCCCACAACTGTGTGGTCAGAGCTAATTCCTCCAAGTGTCCAGGCCCACCTTTTCTCCAAACGGGCCTCCTGGACCCTTAATTAAAAGGCAGCTTTTGGAAGCTCCGCTTTGGATCAACTGACTGAGAATACCAAGGGATGGGCCTGCTAGGGTGAGCTCTCCTGCAGTTACACCGCTCTGCCTGGTCCCGGCTAGTCCTTCTGCGTGGAGCGCCCTCCTAACCCGGTTACTCACCACCACGTGGAAATTCCCGCCACCCTCCAAGCAGCACTTCCTGTGTCACCTTTGCCAAGAAACCTTTTCTGAAACCGCCCACCCCCCAGTTTTCTTTCCCCTCTGAAGCCCCGACTTGGTTTTGTCCTCTCTGAAAGTAAGCCGAGAGCTTCCTGCATTCTGACTCACTCTTCAGACCCTGACCACTAGGGGTTACGTCTGTCCGCATCTCAGGCGCTGCATTTTACTCATTTGCTCTTTGTTGCAGCATCCAGATTGGGTAAGCCTGGCAACTCCATCCTCGCCCAAGGGAATCATCCTGGGAGACTTACTGAGAACAGACCAAGGCACTGAGATCTTCTCCGTAGCTTATGTCAATTTGTTTATTAATTGATTTGGGGAAAGTGTCTGGTAACAACACTTGTTAGCCAGACTGAACAGCCTTCATTAATCTGAGTTAACAGGAAAAAAAAGTTCTCTGTGTGAGCACATTTCTGTATTTCACGGGAGCCTTTCTCTTTTCCTCTTGATGGGACTCATTTGGGGTCATGTTTCAGAGATTTTAGCTATCCTTTCCTTTTGAAATCACCTTACCATTTCGCCTTAGGCCACAAGAGAGTGCGTTTCTTTCTCTTGTCTGAACTGTTGAAATGTTTCTAGAATGCATGGCTCATTCTGAATCAGGCTAGCAAATCTCTTGACAAACATACTTGCCCTCAAAGATGTCAAGAACCTGCTCCACAAACCAAACCCTGTTTGTAAACATTCTCAGTGCTACAGTTACTCATGCACTTTCCTTAGCCTCTTCCAATCCCTGGGAAGGCAGAAACACGCATCCCCCTCCAGGCCTTAAGCTTCCTATCATGACTTCATAGGACTAGGGATACATTTGAGGTTTCTTGGGACTGTATTTTCACCCAAACCAATGGACAAAGGTAAAAAGTGGTAGATCTGGAATTTGGGCAAGTTATCATACATGCTTTGCCTTGATATTTATCAATATCCCTCTCCCTTCCTTTTCTATGTTCAAGTTCCAGGGGTATATTATCTTCTCCAGAAATAACCCTATGTGTTTCAATAGGCCTAATGGTAGAGATGCATTCCTCAGGTCATTTTCACCTTCTCCAGAGGGACAGCCTTCTCCGCCTTGTACTTCTCTCTCTCTCTCTCTCTCTCTCTCTCTCTCTCTCTCTCTCACACACACACACACACACACACACACACACACACACTCACACACTGTGTCCCCGAGAGCCACTCTAAAGCAGGATGACTGAATGTTCTGACTGGAGAGGGATGGGACTACAAGCCAATGACAATCCCTCTACACTCAAATGATGAAATCGGAAAAGGGCTGAGTTTCCTCTTTCTTCTACATTTTGGCCACTCTCACTTGTCCTCCCGTGTCTCATGAGGAAGAAAAGCTTACGGAGAAATGTGGGCTAACAAAGGAAACCATAGGTCAAAGACAAGGGGACAAAGGAGGACTGCCATGCTGATGAAAAGTCACTCAGTGTAGACCTATAAGGTACTTACTATGCGTCCATGGCTGTGCCAACCCTTAAGGGGTGGAAGGAGGAAATGGCTCTGATCAAGGAGCGAAGATGTCCATAATGAACAGGAACTCGGCTCAGGGTGGGAAATCTTTTTTTTTTTTTAACATATTTTATTGATATTTTACCGAGAGGAAGGGAGAGAGATAGAGAGCTAGAAACGTCAATAAGAGAGAAACATCGACCAGCTGCCTCCTGCACGCCCCCCAACCAAGAATGTGCCTGCAACCAAGGTACATGCCCTTGACCGGAATCGAACCCAGGACCTTTCAGTCCGCAGACTGACACTCTACCACTGAGCCAAACCGGCTTCGGCAGGGTGGGAAATCTTATAGGCGTTGTGGACATACGGAAGAGCTCAGTGAGGCTGGAGCTGTGAGTGAAAGTTTGAAAGAGGCGACCCAGCCCTAGCCTGTTCGGCTCAGTGGACAGCACATGGGCCTGTGGACTGCAGGGTCCCGGGTTCAATTCCGGTCATGGGCACATGCCCGGGTTGCAGGCTTGATCCCCAGTAGGTAGCATGCAGGAGGCAGCCTATCAATGATTCTCTCATCATTGATGTTTCTATCTCTCTCTTTCCCCTCTCCCTTCTTCTCTGAAATCAGTAAAAATATTTAGGGGGTGGGGGGAAAGAAGGAAAGAAGGAGGCGGCCTGTGGGGAGAGTCACAGGTGTGCATAGGTAGAGAAGAATGTGGAGAGTGGGGTGGGCACCTCATGCGGTATTTCACAAGCCTGGCTGCAGGTCAGGACCACTTCTTAAAAATACCAAAGTCTGGGCCCACTCCATCCCACGCACCCAGACCCGCTGGGATGAGGCCTGGGCAAAGGCGTTTTGCAAGCTCCCAGGTGATTCTGAGACACAGTGAGGGTGGGGGACCATTGCCCTAAATGTTGCATCCACCAGGGATGATAGGAAGATCTACTCCAGAGAACTGCCCTCCTTTCATTTTAGTATTTAATTTCATTCAAGTATCTACTTCTACTGCATCTAAATTTACATCCAATTAAAATGCAAAGAGGATGTGACTGAGCAGTTTAAAGGGTAAGAAGAGAGCGTCCCCCCCAAGAACGGTAAATAACATTTTGTGGTTTGCATTTCATCAGTGGGTGTTGTTGGCCTCCCTCACCTGACGGCTGGCGACTGGCGGAAGCAGGGTACAATTTTAACAACTAGCAGCCGCAGAGTGCATTTCAATTACTTATCTAAAAAGACTATCAATTGAGTCACTGTGAAATATGAAGATGAACGTTAAAAACTTCCCATTTCCTGTAAAAACTCTGCTGGCCGGTCTTTTCAGAAATGTAAACAGTAAGCTAAGAATGAGTAAAGCTCCATGGGCGCTAACTGAACGTTCTCAAATAGCAAGAAACTAAACACCTGATGGTTAATGTTTCAAGTGTACACACTTCCAGTTTGTCACTAAAAATCACCCTAGGACAGAGAACCTAAGCGTAAACAAATTCTATAGAGTGAATTTCCTGAGACATATTTTGGGGGCGTCCTTCTCAAACAACGCTTTGCTATTTTATTGAATCGCTACTTTAGTGAGTGCAGGTGGTGGGACCAGGGGGACAAGGGCGCCCCACGCGCTCCCGGGGAAGGCCTGCTGCAGGGAAATGGACATACAACACCTTTAAGCTATGCCAGCTGAAAAAACGTATAAGGAAAAAAACAGAGAAAACAGGCTAAAATATTAGGTGTTCTTTGTTAAGACTAGAGCTCAAAAGGCAAGGAAAATGTAAAAGCACCCCTGACAATGGTCATTTTCTCCCTCCAGCAGAGCAGATAGAATAGAAGCAGTTTGGAGGCTGTCTTACTCTGTTTTTGTAAATTTCCTTAAACTGGCACAGAACCTGGCACATGGCAGGTTCTTTATCAAATCGGTGACCTGTGTTCTCTCCTCCTTAAATCAGCTACAAGATTTTTACTAAAACTTATTTGATCTTAAATAGGGAAAGAAATATTCTAAAATATCCATTTATCAAACCTAAAAATTTTTATAGAAAGATGGATCCTAATTGTGTAGAAGGGTCTACGGCCATACCACCCTGAACGCGCCCGATCTCGTCTAATTGTGTAAAAGGTTGCTTGAAATGAGAGTAGTACAAAAGAGTAATAATAGAAATTACAAATAAGAAAACCTAAGGCAAAATGGGAGGTGTAAAAACTGGTATCCAAAGTCTAGCTGGACTAGGTCGGACGTGGAAGAGGGCTCCCGGTCAGCACGCCTAGCCTCCCTCCCGCAGAAAGCCACTTACAGAAGCACACCGGGTGGGTAAGGGCCAGGTAGCTCACTACGGCGTGTCTGACAGTGACAGGGCACAAATGGGATGCTGGAAATCTAAAACCAGGCCCAAACATTAAGAACCCTTGAACAGAACCTCAAAAGGTCTCACATATCACTTGGCATTTATCTGCAACAGCCTTAGCAGTGGCTGGCAGTGCGTTCTCAATGGGTAACTGAGCTGCAGGGAAGCGAAGGTCTTACTAAGGCCTTCGGGTCCGTCGGTGCACGTACACGGTGCACGTACACGGTGCACGTACACCTAGGACAGATCCCAGGAGTCTTCCTGGAGAACACACACCCGGGAGGGGAAGCGGGAACTGGAGCAAAAGTCCTAAGCAAGTGCATTTAAATATTGTGAAATAGCAGATTTATTATTAAACTCAAGAGCCCAGATCCCGAGGACCACCCAGTCCTTCCGTAAGAACACAGCCTTGGCCAGAGCTGTCTGGTTGGTCCTGCAATGCAAAGGTCCGGTCTGCACCGGACACAGGAGTCCCCGGAGGGCGATCCGGGCCCAGAAACCACGCAGTTCATATGGAGACCAGAGCTTCGCCGTTGGAGTGCAGCAATGACTGAGGGCAGGAGGAGGGAGGGAGAAAAGACAGGAGGCCGACTCACTGGGGCTGCATCAATCATGAAATGAAAGATCAGCATAGGAATCAGAGCTACCCAAGAGAACTTCAGATGCCATCTGACTTGGTGGCCTCTAGCCACATGTAGCTACAGAGCCCTTCAAATGTGGCCAGCGCTGCCCGTCCAGCGGGGCTCAGTGGTTGGCCGCCGACCTATGAACCAGGAGGCATGGTCTGATTCCGGGTCAGGGCACATGCCCGGGTTGCAGGCTCGATCTCCAGTAAGGGGCAGCCAGTCAATGATTCTCTCTCATTGATGTTTCTATTTCTCCCTCTCCCTTCCTCTCTGAAATCAATAAAAATATATTTAAAAACAAACAACAACACAACAAATGTGGCAGTGCAACTATGAAACTGAATTTTAACTTGAACTTAATTTTAAATAATTTCAATTTTGGTACCTTCCATATGGGACAGCACAGCCTGCGACCGCACCATTCCGAGCCACTTCCTCCTCCCCTCACCCCCGCTTCCCCTCAGCACCAGGTGAGAACACTCGGACATTTCTGCCTCCTGAGATCTCCCCGGGGTGTTCTCACTCCGCCGGCTCTGAAAATGGCCCAGGCTGGCAGACAGACAGCTGAGTCACCACCGTGAGCCACGATGGCCGAAACCACGACGTAGTAAGCAGTCATTTGAAAAAGGTTCTTCCCCCTTTCCTCCGTGGCTGGGAGAGAATGGACTGAAGGGTGACACGGACTGTTTGTTTTCCCCATGAGGTCAGCGGGGCTTTTAATAATAAGCCCAACTAGCCCAAACTGGTTTGGCTCAGTGGATAGAGCGTGGGCCTGCGGACTGAAAGGTCTCAGGTTCAATTCCGGTCAAGGGCATGTGCCTAGGTTGCGGGCACATCCCCAGTAGGGGGTGTGCAAGAGGCAGCTGATTGATGATTCTCTCATTGATGTTTCTAACTCTCTATCCCTCTCTCTTCCTCTCTGTAAAAAATCAATAAAATATATATTTTTTAAAAATAATAATAAGCCCAACTTCACCTTGCAGGTACTTCAGAGTGTGTCAACACAGAGAGGAGCTGCACTAACAGGCTCAGACCTTCCGACTCTTACAGCCTCCAACGAAAACCGTGGGGAACGCTGCAAAAAGACGTGTGAAGTCCATGTGTCCTTTAGGAATAAAATGGCTAAGAAAGATACTCTGTTTTCAAAAAATAGCCCGTGACGTGAAACAAAAGATTATATTTCAGAACAAAGAAAATGTTATCAGTTCAAACAATGATCAGATTCTAATTTTTTTTTTGAGAGATGTAAATATTTAACACTTTCTACTATCTACAGCAGCAAACCCCACCCTCAGCCAGCCAGATGCCTTTTTGCCGGGGCGGGGTGGGAGGGGAGGGAGTTAGGGAGAGCATTCCAAGGGGATTCCACACAATTCACAAAGTCTTAGAAACAGCTCAGCAAAGCTGCCCGGTAGCTGCCATTTGGCCTGTCAGCAAGCTGTGGCGTTGGCAAGGAAATGAGAAATTCACCGAGAAAACGGGCAATTTCCCAACATTCAAGGGTTTCCATGATCTGACGTCCAGTCTACCAACTCAGACTTCTTTCAGTCACTGCCCAATATGATTCCTCATTCGAGACAGGCATTCTCATAGATTTCTAGTAGAATATAAGCTGGTACCGTTTCTTTAGCGGACAATTGGGCAATAGAAAAGTTGTCTTTCAAAAATAAAGGCGATAGGTAACGACTGCCAAAGATAAAACGACTCAGGAAATATGCATCCTGAAGTGCTTTCTTAAAAAACTGAATGACCGAGGGTGGTGAAGCCCACCAAATAGTAAACCATGAGGGAGGGCAAAGCCATGGGAAAGAATGAGAGCTGAAGCACGTTGGTTAGAGTTAAATGTGTGGGGGAGTAACCAGAGGAATCACAGCTACTGAGTGTTGAAAGTACAGGTTCTAACACAATAAAAATCAAATGGAAGACAAACGTGTAAAATCAGGGAAGGGGCTGAGCCAAGTGTTGGAGTGTTTGCTCTGTGGTTAGAGCCAGCTCCGCCCATTCTGTGCGTCTCTCCTCCCTCCCCTCCGAGCCGGGAAAACGAATCCACTTGTGTACGTACATAAGGAATAGTCTTTCAGAAAGACAGCCATTTCTTTACCTTTTGTTAAATTCTAAGTAAGATCAAACGTTTTACTTTAAAACTATGTTTGGTTTCAGCTCAACCTTTTTTTACAATTACTCCTGCCTGTTGTCTGTCTATCCATCTCTCTATCCGTCTCTCTCACCACATGCATAGAGGCAAGCTTGCAATAAATGTTAACATTGGTTATTTTCTGGTTAAGACTTTCAGGTAGTATTTTAATTTCCTTTTGACAAAAGAGAGGCCACATACCAAAGATCTTACAAACCCAGAGACCCACAGCCGCCATTCGGGAAGGTCTGAAATTCAGATTTCCTCACTGAAAACAAGTCACTGGCAGGCGGTGCCCTAACCAGGTATTTTCCTTGACAAAGGTCAGTCTTCACCGAACCTCTATTATCTTTTTGCATCTAGGACTGCCTACCTGTGGAATGCCAGAGTAATCCCCTTTCCCCAGACCCCTCAGGGCACAGTTTCGCAACAAAGCATGAGACCAGGGAACTTGTCCAAATACCATTTCCATGTGCTGTGGATGTTAACTGTTAACTAGCCTATCCCAGCCAGAGTCCAAGAAGTATGTGTCTCCCGTTTTACTCTATCCAATCCCAGAGATTTCCCCACTTTGCTTTCTCCCACCTCCCTAATCTACCGCCAATAGATTTCATGTAATACTCCTTATGCCTGCTCCTCCGAAAGTAACGAATAAAATATACTGCAAAACTGCCGTTCTCCGGGACACTT
This sequence comes from Vespertilio murinus, assembly GCA_963924515.1. Taxonomy (NCBI): domain Eukaryota; kingdom Metazoa; phylum Chordata; class Mammalia; order Chiroptera; family Vespertilionidae; genus Vespertilio; species Vespertilio murinus. Next base: position 10,450,921 of record OZ004712.1, on the reverse strand, counting down.
TCTCCATCCATTCCGGTTTTGCTTTACAGCCGTTGTTGTCAATTTAGCTCAAATAAATTCATAAAAACTCTCAACAAGGTTTGGACGTTTCTAACGTCGACTGACTTTTTTTTTCTTCTTGATTTTTAAAAATAAGGAACACATCGCCTAAACCGGTTTGGCTCAGTGGATAGAGCGTCGGCCTGGGGACTGAAAGGTCCCAGGGGCATAGGTTAGGGGCATATACCTTGGTTGTGGGCACATCCCCAGTCGGGGGTGTGTAGGAGGCAGCTGATAGATGTTTCTCTCCCATCGAAGTTTCTCTCTCCCTTCCTCTCTGTAAAAAAATCAAATATATATATACATTTGATTTGAACACAAATCACTGAACTACAACGAAAACAGCCATTACTTTCCTGTTTTATACGGTTCCTTTTCCTAAAATGGTCACCTGATCCACACTTCTCACTTCCTCAATACTCACCCTCTCAGATCCTGGCTCAAACACCTCCAGCAGGCCTCACTCCCCGGCCCTCTTCTCTCTGCTGTCTCGGTGGTTGGTTGTTGGAGAGACAGTAAGGATCCAGAAGAGAGAATCTGTATAGGTCACACCTCGCCCTCACCGCCCTCACCTGAGCAGGGGAATGCAGAAACCTCCCAAGAATGTAGATAAGAAACTCAGTGGCTTAAAGGTCTTTCAACTGGAGGTGCGAATGGGAACTATTGACACTGGGAATCCCAGCTGTGCAGCTGTTACTCCACAACTGTGACTCTCCAACACACACAAGGTGACTCCAACACACACAAACTACATTTACTCCCAATCTCTCTCTCTCTCTCTCTCTCTCTCTCTCTTTCTCTCATCTTTCTCCCTTCCTCTCCCCCCTTCCTTTTCTTTCCCCCTCTCTCTCCCTCTCTTCTTAAAGAAAGTGAAATGAACAAACCGTACTCACTAACTTGGAGGGAAGAGGGAAGAGTGGGTGTGGGTGGAGAAGGGGAGCTGGGAGAACTGTGATGAGTAGCGAGTGGGCTGCAGCCACTTGTGTAACAGTCTTCTCCACCACACCACTCCAAGGACGTATTCCAGTAACAACAAGCTAATCTGACAACCCAGAACAGCTGTCCCTGCTTTGTTTATTCCATAGCAGAAGGCAATGTGTTATCGTCGTAATTAACTAGGTTATTAATGTTAATAAGAAGAGAGCGAAGGGAAGGCCAGACATCATAAACATGGCCATTGGGGCAGCTTCACCAGGAAGCTTCCGCTTCACATTCCCCGGGGAACCAGCAGTCCATTCGCTGCAGATCCCTGGGGGGAGGGATAGAAGAGAGAGAGAGAGAGAGAGAGGGAGGCGGGCACCTGCGCAGTATCGTCAGGTGACACAGGGAAGGTGCTAGGCTGTCAGTGAAGCCCAGGGAACAATGGATTGGCTAGGGGGTGGGCTCCATCAGAAGCAAGGGGACAAAACCTTGGAAAGTTAAAATCACCAAACACAGAGTTCCCTCTCCCTTACTCACTCCTGCTCTTGCTCTCTCTTGCTCGGTGACCCACACTCACTGGTGCACTCGCCCGTTCCCTCTCCATGGCCATGTGGCCGTGAGCAGCAGCATGGGACCCCACACACGATGGACTGCAGCCGGGAGCACCCAGTAAGCTAGCCAGATGCTGGACTGGACTGGACTTGCATGAGGAACAGGAATTCTGGGCAGTGGACTGAATTCTGGCCCTGCTGAAGGTAAGATCCGACTTTCTCCGTGGTGGGAAGGACAGAGATGGGGCGCTGGAGGGGAACCCCCTTTATTTCACACCACCAAGAAAGCATTCCACAAAACCCCATCTGCCAGTGGGGGCCTCAGAATAGTATTTTCCTGGCCACACGGCACCCCACAAACTCCACTTCCACTGATAACCAATGGTCTCTGTCTGTTTGTGTCCCCATCCTGTCCTCCAACTTAAGGAGGGTCAGAGCAAAAACTGCAGAAATAAAATTTTATGAGTTCATTAGATCAGGGATTATTGGGCCCCCCACAGACCAACCCCGATAAGCAGCACATTAAAAAAAAGTTAGATCCTGGAAGGTAGGGGATTTTATACGTTCTGGGTACATACACACAGCGGTGTTTCAGGAGTTTGATTTAAGCTCCTAATTGAAGCTCTCACTGTTTTGACAGTTCTCTGGGTGAGAGCTATGCAGTGTACCAGCAGACATGATCCTTCTATAAATAACAACTAAAAAAAAAAAAAAAAAAGACTAAGAAATCAGAGATCGTGTCTGAAAAATAAAGGTGTTTTCCTGCATCATAATCACTCCTAATGTACTCTGCTGAATACCAGTCTCCCACAGCCCTCTATGTCGGGGGAAAAACAAGTCCTCACAGACCAGTTACCTTGGGGAGTGTGGCTCCTACATTCCCCCTTGAAGACACACAGCAGTGGGTATCAACACAGGGAAGGCTCCAAGGGGCTCCGCAGTTATAACAGGCAAACAGCAAAGGCCACATCTGCTAGCTTTGTTGAATTTATTCCAAACCTATTTGGTCATGGAATCTACTGTAGAAGCGACGCTTACCAACATTCCACCAGCCTGATGACCCTGTCTAACTTTAAAACTCAATTATCCTATGAGTCCATGAAATGGAACCCTCCTAAAGTTTTGTTTACTGCCATGTCGATAATAGGTTAACGCGCACAGGCACCATTTCTTGGCCATGAGTCAGGCTCAGAACAGCCAGTAATAACATTTGGATGCTCTCTGTTTATGGTTTCGTGACCAGACTTGAGAGGTGCGGAGTCATGAGACGCCATGACTGTCCCACAGAAACTGTAAGCAATGTTCAGAGACGGGGGACACAGTTCTCTGTTTGGCCTGGTCTTCCCTAAAAGTCCCTCCTGGTCTCTCATTATCACGTATCTCCCCACAAACCCCACTTCCCAAGCCCCCTTCCCCCTTGCTTTCTAAAGCTTATTACTCAGACTTCATCTTTTCAATTTCAGTCAGAAATTACCCCAAAGAAAAAATCTCATTCTCATAATCAGCTAGTTGCGAACATTAATAACAGAAGAGAGCGAAGGGGAGGCCGGACAGTACAAGCACGGTCCTCTGGGCAGCTTCACCAGGACGAGACAGCTCCACTCTCCCCGGAGGACCCCCGGCCCATGCCCTGCAGACTGCTGGGGGAAGGGGCGGGACCAAGGGAGAGACAGATGCATGCCCAATACAGTCAGATGACAGGGACGATGCTTGTCTGTCAGTCTAGCCTGGGGGAAAAAGACCATTAGCTAGAAGGGTGGAGCCTCTGCAAATGCTCGGAATCTTGGAAGGGTTAAAATCCCCAGAGTTCCCTCTCTCCTTGCTCTCTCTCTTGCTCCATGACACGCACTTGCCTGTGACCTCCCTGTTCTCAATCATGGCCACGTGGTCTTAAGCAGCTGCATGGGCCATGGGCACCCCCCACCCAATGGACTTCAGCTGGGAACCACGAGCTAAGCTAGCCAGAGGCTGAAGTGGACTGGGCTTTAATGTGAAGCAGATCTTATGGGCAGTGGCCTTAATTCTAGCCCTGCTGCAAAGACTGGACTTCTTCCATGGTGGGACGAACAGAGATGGGACCTTGAGAGGGAATCCCCCTTAGCTTTACCTCATTAATAAAGCTTTCCTCAAAAACCTATCCTCCATGGGGACCTCAGGAAATTCTTTTCCCCCCAAGAACTCCACTTGTACCGGTAACAGAAACATCTGAATGGGACGTACAGTATCATCTCCAGGAGTGGCACTCGGATAACTGGACAAACTGCTCAAAAAATCTTGTGGAAGATATATCATGAATTAAATATCCATGCAACTGTTATGCATGCTTACTTAAAAACGTACTTCCAAGAAATTGGCACTATATTTACTAAGGAAAAAGGAACATGGAATTGACAAAGTATTCACTTAACAAATGTTTATAGGTCACTGACTATTGGTCAGGTACTTCTAGACATTGGCGATAAAGCAGTGAACGGAGTCTGAAACACTGTACTACAAACATTACCACAGAACAGACTAGAAACTTCAGTAATACCAACCCATGTGACGTTTTCAGAGAATGATAATTTATTTTGTACCTATCATTTCCCAGGCGCCACACTAGATGTGTGTGTATTGGTGTGTATGTGTGTGTGTGTGTGTGTGTGTGTGTGTGTGTGTGTGTGTATGCGCATGCGCGTGTACTGGTATACTATTTTAATTCTCAGAATTATCCTTTAACTTAAGTTTTATTTTTTAATACATTTTTATTGATTACAGAGAGTAAGGGAAAGGGAGAGAGAGATAGAAACACCAATGATTAGAGAGAATCATTGATCAGCTCCCTCCCACACATCCCCCACTGGGGACCGAGCCCACAACCCGGGCATGCGCCCTTGACCAGAATCAAACCCAGGACCCTTCAGTCCACAGGTCGACGTTTAATCCACTGAGCCAAAACAGCCAGGGCCCTTTAACTTAAGTTTTAAGCTTCATTTTATAGTTAAGAAACTGAGACGACCTAGTAGTCAAACTTTTGTAAAACACCTGATTCCAAATCCATACTTTTTATATAAGAACTAGAGGCCCAATACACGAAATTCATGCAAGAGTAGGCCTTCCTTTCCCTGCCTGCCGCCACTGGCTTCCCTCTGGCATCCGGGACCCAGGCTTCGCTCTGGCTACAGCTTAGTCCAGAAGGACATATGGAATCAGGTCTGGTCTAATTAGCATATTACTTTTTTATTATTATAAGATAGTGAGGTTATTCCTGAAAATGAATTCACGGCCAATTCAAACCAACAGTTCTAATACCAATTTATGATGATAGAGAAAAGGTATCTCAAAGAATGTGAGGAAGAAGAGTGAATATCAACATCATATCAAAAAAATAAATAAACTTCACAAATCTGTAGGACTCATACTAAATTCTTGCAAAACTTACCACAAGCTACAGGAATCAAGATATGTGTGTACTGGCATACAGACATATAGATAAAATGGAATAGAATTGAAAATGCAGAAATTAAACTCTCACATGTTTGACCAAATTACTTTAAACAAAGGAGCCAACAAAATTCAATGGAGAAAAATAGTCTTTTCAACAAATGGTATTGGGAAAAGTGGATTATTTTCACATGCAAAAGAATGAATTTGAATCCCTACTTTATACCACATACAAAAATTCAGTCAATATGGTCCAAAGATTTAAATGTAAGAGCTGAAACTATAAAACAATTGAAAGAAAACATAGGGATAAATTTTCCTGATCTTGGATTAGGTCATCATCTCTTAGCTATGATACCTAAAGTAAAAGCAATAAAAGAAAAAAATAGTAAGTTGGACCTCATCAAAATTTCAAAAATTTATGCTTTGACAGATAACATCAAGAAAATGAAAAGACAGCCCAAGAATGTATATCTAATATGGGTCTAGTATCCAGAATATATAAGGAACACTTATTTGCAACTCAACAATGAAAAACAACCCAATTTTTCAAATGGGCAAAGGACTTAAACAGACATTTCTCCAAAGAAAACATACAAATACTCAATAAGCACATGAAAAAATGCTCAACATCATTAACCATGAAAGAAATGCAAACTATAACTACAAAAAAATATAGATGAGCAAACAAACATGCAGATAATAAGTGCTAGCAAGGATGTGGATAAATTGGAACTCTCACACATTTTGGTGGGGATGTATACTTGGAAAACAATCTGGCAGTTCCTTAAAATGTTAACGTAGTTACAAAATGAGGCAGCAATGCTTCCCCTGGACATATGCCCAAGATACTTTAAAACATATGTCCAGACAAAAACTTGTACAAGAATGTTCATAGCATCTTATTCATAGCATATAATTCATAATAGTCAAAAAGTGAAAAAAACACAAATGCCTATCAACTGATGAACATATAAGCAAAAAGTGGGATATCCATATGTTATAAATTAAATATCTGTGTCATCCCAAATTCATATGCTGAAGTCTGATCTCCAGTGTGATGGAATTTGGAGGTAGGGCCATTGGGAGATAATTAGGTCAGGAGGGTGAAACTCTCAGGCATGGGTTAGTGCTTTTATAGGAAGAAAGCTTACTTCCTCTTTCTGATCTCAGCATTGTGATACAGATGGTAGCCATCTACAAATCGAGAAGTGGGCTCTCACCAGACTATGGCTTCACTGGCACCTTGATCTTGGGACTTCTCTGTCTCCAGAACTGTAAGAAATAAATGTTTGTAGTTTAGGCCAAGCAGTCCAAGGCAATTTGTTACAATGGCCCAAACTAATGGACCATTCAATGGAATATTATTTAACTATGAAAAGGAATAAAACGTTGAGTCATATTAAGCACGGATGAACACTGAAAATATTATGCTAAGTGAAGAAAGATGAATTTAAAAAGGCCACATATCACATGATTTCATTTATATAAAATGTCCATAATAAGCAATTTATAGAAACAGAAAGTCGTGTTTGCCTGGGGCATGAAGGTAGGGGAAATAGGAAGTATGGGAATTCTTTTAGGGGTGATGAAAACATATTAGAATTAGATGGTGGTAGCAGCACAATTTTGTGAATGTACTAAAAAACGAACCACTGACTTATACACTCTAAAAGGGTACAACTTGTGCTATGTGAATTGTATGTCAACTTAGAAAACCCTTCCCTCCCCAAAATAATCTTTGAATCAAATAGAATCAGCTACTCAGCTTCTCCCACACAAAAAACCACTGGCATTGAGGAGAATCTACTTTTGCTGAGTCAGATATATGACCCTGGGATCTAGTCCTAAGATTCAGAAGAGAACTATTCTGAGTTCTGAAAGAGATGAAGAAAGCTCCAATAAGAAAGTTCTGAGAACTCCACCATGACTGCTTTAAAATATCATACTTAATTGAAAACAAAAACGAGCTACATAATATCACCATGGGAGCCTATAATTTCTTATCAGTCCACATAAAGCCTGAACCTATAGGCACTGATGAACTCATGGGAAGGAAAGAATGAAACAGCAAAAGTCAAAGGTCAAAGTCAACTTCAACGTGTGGAAACACCAATACAAATGATAACAAGACTTGTCCACCCGGGGCTGCTGCACTGTCAGCACAGAACTCTAGCAGATCACCAAGATTCCTCCTCAGGGGAGAGCTCGCTGACAGTCATGGCCAGGAATGAAACCCGGGTCCTCCAAGAGCGTGAAGGCCTTCTTCTCCCCTGGCAGGCAGGATCAGCTTGGGTCACCAAGGGCCTATGTCCAAGCAGCCAGGGGTCTGATGGAAGCCCTCACAGAAAGACTAGAAGCCAAATCTAGATGTGACGTTAAAATGACCTTTAAGCTCCAGAACAACTGCTTGATCTTTGATCTGTCTGCTTGCTTTACATTTAGCAAAGGTTCACATAAAAAAAAAAATAAATTAAAAAAAAAAAGTTACCACTACTCTACTTCTCAGAAATACCACCATGTAGGTTAAAAAAGAGATATGTATGTACTCAACATTCACTAGTCAAAGGCCCCATCACCAGTCAAAAGAGCACAAGCTAGTGAGAAGCCTTGAACGTCACTGTCTGCGGTTAAATGAGCAAGGTAAATAAAGCAAGCACAATCCCGAATAATCATCTCAACGTTGGAGAGGTTTTGTTCCAAAAGGTAATTATAAATCAGCTAGTTGGAACTCAAAACACTTCTTCATGGAAATCTGTTAGCTCGTGGTCACGTACGCTTGGGGCCCAGAGATCTGAGCCACGCCCTGGAAGCCTAGAGCTGATGGCGCTGTCAGAGTGAAACTGCCTTCCAAATCCCACTCCACCACGTGCCTCCGAGTGGCAGTTCCCTGGCTACAGCATCGGGAAGTGGGGTGCATACCCTCTCGTCCCATCATCCCCCGGGATCCTAAGCCAGGGGACAAATACAAGCCATGTCCACAGAGGAAATCCCATCCCACTGCCATTCACACCCACAAACCCATTCAGGAGGATTCTCTAAGGCTGGGAGTGTCTGTGGCATTTTGCTTACTCTCCCAAATTTCTTTCTTTTTTTAAAAAATGTATTTTATTGATTTTTTACAGAGAGGAAGCGAGAGAGATAGAGAGCTAGAAATGTCAATGAGAGAGAAACATTGACCAGCTGCCTCTTGCACACCCCCTACTGGGGATGTGCGCAACCAAGGTACATGCCCTTGACCGGAATCGAACCTGGGACCCTTCAGTCTGCAGACCGACGCTCAACCACTGAGCCAAACCGGTTTCGGCCCAAAACACCGATTTCAATGAATGTCTGCTTATCTGGAAATGAAAGCAAACAAACCAATTCTCATTATAGGGTGTTGTTGTTTTTTTTTAAAAACTTGTTGTTGACATACAACGTTCATACAGAAAGTCCAACTGCTGGATTAAAAAAAAAATTCTTAGGGAAAATACATGGAAAGTCATGACTTTCAGCAAGTTCTAGATGATTCTTATAGTCAATACAGCTTCTTATCACCATTATGTCCTCCCCAAAGCAGGCGCCGCACACATATTTGCGGAATCTCTGTACCTTTAACACCATTAGTGTTGTGGATGTAATTCATTTTTAAAATACCCTAGAACAGTGGTCGGCAAACTGCAGCTCGAGAGCTACATTTCGGCTCGCAAGTCGAGGTTTGCCGCTCAGTTGACTAATGAGTTTGCCGACCGGTGCCCTAGAATAGCCTACGTACACTGCAATGGGGACTAATGGGATTGGCCTGACCTCAGAGAAGGCATTGTTTAGATAGAAATAGAAAATAGATGGTTCAAAAATAGCAATCAAAACTATCCATAAATGCCAAGTGCCTGCACTAGGTTACCAAGGGCCCCAACGGAACCCAGCGAGGTGAGCTGGGCACAGCACAGACCCGTGTTAGAAGGGCAGGCCTGCCCCTGCCTCGGCGTGACCTGACCGAGCTGCCTCTTCACGCCACGACCTCCTCCCCCAGGAAACCACTCCCGCCCAGGGAGCTGTGGGGCTGAGTGACGAGGCTGGAGGGAAATTACGTTTTCAGTGAATACTTTGGTGCCCTTAGAATGTGGTTTCACTGATACATATTGCTTATTAAACCAAGAAACCGAATGCATTATGTGATTCATCATGGCAATAAGCCCCAAATGAGAGCCGGGAAGTCTGTAATAGCTCGGTCCACGCTCCCTGTCTTCTCCCACCCTCTCCCTGACCCCTCTCCGGGCTCTCTGCCGACTTACATGGAGCTGCCAGCTCGGCCCCCGGTCCTCAGCCTGGCCTCATTCCAGCCTGACCACCTGGTCCTGACTCACAGCCTTGCTGTCAACCCTGCTATTTGTGCTCAGTCCCCAGCCCTGCTTCAGGGTTTCAGGTCAAGGATCTCCGTCCCCGACCCCGACCCCGACAACCAGGCCATCTTCTCAGTGGCGCTGAGCTTCTTGGGAAAGTGATGGATCAGCCTCCTTAGGGAAAACCACATCATTAATTCTGAATACAAAGTAATCTAATTCTGAATACAAAGCAATACAGAAGGAGGGAAAGGGCAGGCTTGAGTTAGTTTTAGGAGAAGAAAAACAGAAAGAGCAAACATGTAAGCATGACCATCATAGGCTCTCTGCAATACAGCTCTCAACTCCCCTCACCACCCGTCCCCTCTCTCCACCTCCCAACCCCCCCCCCCCCCCCAAACACTCAGTATCATTCTTTTTCATCTCTGGAACGCAAATCCAATCCTAGATGATACTTTCCATCAATACGATAGATTCTCTACCAACAGAGGGTCTTCGCCAATCTCAGTTCTGTCACTAATAGGCTCACAAAAGAACCAAGACCCGCTTGCTGAGTTATGGCTGCAGAGAGGAGCTCATCATGACCGGGGTCCGGACACGGGCACCTGTAAGAGGGGGGCCTCCGCCTCTCCTCCCAGGACCGCCCTCCTTGTGTCTGGCTACTGGGACGGCCCAAACCTAAGGCAGCCACTGCACTGGCCACGCTGAGCCAACCGGATTCACAGAACCTCGGGGACCGGTGGGACTGCTGTGGGAGCTATATTTAGCCACATGCAGGGATGCAGACTGGAAAGGCCAGAAGCAAGGGAGGGAGAGACAGCCAGTGGGATATCAGCGATCGCGGCCTAATCAGCTGCCCCGAGGCTACAGGAGCAGCTCACCCACCTGAGGGAAGTCACGAGGGGTTCAGTCCCACGAGATCCCCTTCTCCCGGGACTTGTAGGCCGGTAGCTGAGCTGCTCAAGGAATCGGGCTGTCTGTTCTCCCTTCTTAGGGACAAAACAAATCAGCTACAAATAGCCATTATCAGTGTCCTCCCTGCAAGTCTTATTGCTTACATACACAGAAAGGGGACAAGGGAAGAGACAAAGCAATTTATCTTTTTTTTTAAGTCCTCACCCAAGGACATTTTTCCACTGATTTTTTTTTTTTTTTTTTTTTTTTGAGAGAGAGAGAGAGTTGGAGGGAAAGAAGGTGGGGGTAGAGAGAGAAATATCCATGTGAGAAAGAGGCATTGATTGATTGCTCCTTTTCCTAAAGATTCTAACTCGGCATTATGAATGTTTTTTAAAAGATGATTAAAATGTACAGGATTGAGGATTACCACCTTACAAAAGGAAGTCTCCAGGCTTCTGTATTGCACACTAGCCTCAGTTCCCATAACTACCCCCGCAGTCTCACCCTCCGCACACCGATCCCCGGCCTGCAGTTCCCCTCACGGGGGCCCGGAGGCTGTGCAGCAGGCCCGCCCCCCCACCCCCCACCCCCCGTAGCTCAGATGAGGCTTTCTGTCCATCCATTCCGGCCTAGCATACCCAGATCCACAGGAGATACAGAGAAAGGAATCTAAGCATATCATGCAGAAAATCATCAAAGCACGGAGGGCACAGCAAGAGCAGAAAGGAGCAAAGGAATTACAGAACAGCCAGAAAACAGTGTACAGAATGTAAAAGAACTGCATTGTTCAATCAAAAGACAGACTGGCCGAATGGATAAAAACAACCATCTATTTGCTGCCTACTCACTTCAGATGTAAGGACACACACAGACTGAAAGTGAAGGGATGGAAAGAGATTTTTCCATGCAAGTGGAAACCAAAAGAAAGCTGGGGTAGAAATACTTACATCAGACAAAATAGACGTTTAAGCCCTGACCAGTTTGGCTCAGTGGTAGAGCGTCGGCCTACAGACTGAAGGGTCCCGGGTTCGATTCCGGTCAGGGGCACGAACCTTGGTTGTGGGCACATCCCCAGTGGGAGGTGTGCAGGAGGCAGCTGATCGATGTTTCTAACTCTCTATCCCTCTCCCTTTTACTCTATAAAAAAATCAATAAAAAATCAAAACCTCTCAATATAAAATATATATTTTTAAAAATAGACTTTCAGACAAAGACTGTGTAAGTGACAGAGAAGGTCATTGTAGAATGATAAAGGGGTCAATCAATAATAACTTTAAATGTAAATGGTTTAAATGCTCCAATCAAAAGACATAGGGTAACAGATTGGATAAAAAAACAAGACCCATATATCTGCTGTCTACAAGAAACCCATTTCAGAAAAAAGGACGCACACAGACTGAGGGTGAAGGGATGGAAAAAGGTTTTCCAGGTAAATGGAAATGGAAAAAAAAAAGCTGGGGTAGCAATACTTATATCTGACAAATTAGATCTCAAAGTGAAGGACATAACAAGAGATAATAAAGGCCACTTCATAATACTACGGGGAGCAATCCAAAAAGAAGAAATAACCCTGGTAAACATATATGCATCCAATACGGGAGCACCCAAATACATACAAAAACTGCTGGAGGACATTAAGGGAGAGATTAATAGCAACAAGAGTGTATAATACTTATAAATACAACATAGGAGCACCTAAATATATAGAGCAAACATTAACAGACCTCAAGGAGAAAATAGTCAGCAATGCAGTAATAGTAGGAGACTTTAATACTCCAGTTTCATCAATGAATAGAACATCCAGTCAGCGAATCAACAAGGAAGCATTGGCCTTAAATTCCATGTTAGACCAGAAGGTCTTAACATCCCCAGGCGGGCACACATAGCCTGCCCTTGCCCATACCTACTGTAGCAACTGTATTATAAAAACATTTGTTTGCATGCCTTCTGTTTTTATCAAATTATAAGCTCCTGGAGGACAAATGCTCTTCTTTTTCATCTTTACATCCTGCTGTCCAGCAAAATGCCTGTCATGTGCTAGGTAGTTAAATGTTCGGTGAATAAACTAATAAGCGGACCCACGTGGAAGTCATACCGGGACTACTGTATCAACCAACACTGGGGGCGCTGTTTTGTTTGAGTTGAGCAAAAGAACACTTGGATGAATATAATCCCTAATGTTAATTTAATTAGATGGCCCACAATGTGCCCTGGGTTCTAAAAGTTATTTAATAATTCTCCAGCACACTGAGGAGAAAGCTCTCAGCAATCTTTAACTCAGTTAGAAGCAATGCTGAATTCATCTTATGTCTAGACCTCATTTCAAGTGGACTCATGTGACTTCAGCCCTAGCCTTAGACATCACTGAGCAAAATGTCTGAAAGATGCTGGCAGGGGAGTTGGCAAGACAAAGATGTATCATATGCACACCCTTTAGGAGTTTTCTGAATAGCGCTCTGCTAAGCTACAGGCTTGCAGGATTTAAAATATGACTCAGAACACCAACTGTGATGCCAACGCTTTTATTTTTGGATTTTTTTCAGCAGAGACTATGGCTATAAAGTCAACCTACTCAGTCTACAAACTCCCTAAATTTCCTTCTGGAGAATCGAAAAGCATTTGGCATTTCTTCAGGGATCATTTTATTGGCATAGATAGTTGTGCTGGTAAAATTTTGGTAACTAAAGAAGAATTAATAACTGAAGCTCTAAATGATTCCCATGATATCCTCAAGCACAGATGAGACTTGCTTGTGGAAATGTGCAAGGGTAGATTGTTCAGTTTTAGGGTTTTTCCACAATGGTATGCTGGCTTGCCGTTATATCTGTGATCTCAGGCAAGTGGCAAGGGACAGTAACAGAAGGACCACAGTTTTGAGAGAAAAAAAAATGAGATCAAGGAAAATTCAATGGCATGGTAAAAATAGCTTTGCTGTATACCAACTGCGCTTTGCTATTCAGCACCTTCACTCCTCTTAACTTTACTGAGGTATAATTTATATACAATAAAATGCTCTTAAGTCAACTTTACTGAGGTATAATTTATATACAATAAAATGCACCCCTTCTAAGAGCACAGTCTAATGAGTTTGGACAAATGCACATGCCTAAGTAACCACCACCTCAAACGGACATATACGACATTTCCTTCACCCCACAAGTTCCATCCTGGCCTTTTGTAATCAAGTCCCACAGTGACCTCTCTGGTTTCTATCACTATCTACTAGTTTTGTTTGTTCTACAACGTCATATAAATGGATTCATACAGAATATGCTTCTTTCTTTCAACATAATTTTGAGTTCCAGCCACAGTGTTGCTGGTATCAGCAGCACCTTCTTTTTCGTTGCTGAATAGTATTCCATTGTGTAAGTAAACCACAATTTGTCAGTTCACCAGTTGATGAACATGAGCTGTTTCCAGCTTTCAGTTGTTATGATAAAGCTGTAATTAACACTTATGTATAGTCCTCTGTCTTGGGTAAATGTGTAAGAGCAGATTAGGCCATTGGGTAAAAGTATTTAATACTGGAAACTGTCAAACTGCTCTCCAAAGTGCCTGTGTCTCTTTCCACCCCACCAGCCATGCCTACAGCTCAGTTGTGCCATATCCTCAGCAACACTTGGTATGGACAGTCTTTTAAGTTTTAGCCATGCTGGTGGGTATAGGTGGACCTCACACAAGGTATAAATTCTGTTTCCTTCAACATTCAACCTTTCCTTCTGTCTATAAAACACAATCTATCTATATAAAAGGCTAATAAGCTAAGTGTCCCTCCCACCTTCCAACCAGTCGCTATGACGCGTACCGGCCATCAGGGGGCAGACACTTAACACAGGAGCTGCCATGAGGCACACAGAGAAACGACACCACAAACCTGGCGCCCACAAAGCAACACTCGGCTTCCCCCCAAGTGAGACGTGGGCCTCACCACCACCCCGGAGCGACAGCCCACCAAACTGCAGCCAACACTGCCCAGACCCCATAGCACAAAATGTGGCCCACAGCCCAGCTCAGCCCGGAAATGGCCGCTCTGGGCACAAAGTAATGATGTCACGTAGCAATGCCTGGCTTCCTCTCCATAGCAACCAGCCTCCTTGCAATTTCTTCAGCCCAAGAACACAACTTTGCTTCACAGTCAGGTGGAAGCATTTCACACTTGAACCAAATGTCTGTGAAGCGTTTGCATGTGCCTCATCTCATTTGATCCTCACAGAAGTCCTGCGGTAGGTAGATAGGAGACTTGGTAGAATCCTATTTTCTTGTCATTAGCCGAAAACAGAGATTTAGAAGTGTAGAAACTTGACCCAGCTGAAAAGAAGTAAGAAAGAGTGGACCTTGAAAATGACTTCAGGTTTTCTCACTGTGCAGAATATAGTCAAACACGGCTGCAGTAAATATTTTACCCTTTGTTCTCCCTGTGTGTTCTACAATAATAATCTGCTTCGTGTTGATATTTACTGCTGTGTCGCTGACAATTACCTGAAAGAGAAGTTTTGGGGTGTGTCACTGGGCTGGAAAGTGTTTAGCTAAATCGGAAAGCAGGTCTAATTAAGCAAGTTTATTCTATATCTATAAAAGGCTAAGTTGACTCACGCATGGGCGATACATATAAAGCGCTCGCTGGCACCAACGGCATGTTTCCATCTGTCATTGTTGATCGTGAATTTGGTTGACACTTCCATTATAGAGAAGGGGCGAATAGGAATATTAAAGTATTTCTTCAAATTACTTTCCTTCTAATGTGCATGACTTCATGCACTGGGCCACTAGTATAGTATAATGAAACATCACTGGGTCAGAGTATGAAATCTTAAAGCTTTTTAAAATATATATATTTTATTAATTTCAGAGAGGAAGGGAGAGGGAGAGAGAGATAGAAACATCAATGATGAGAGAGAATCATTGATTGGCTGCCTCTTGCACACCCCCCACTGGGGATCAAGCCCACAGCCCAGGCATGTGCCCTTGGCCAGAATCAAACCTGGGACCCCCCAGTCTGCAGGCTGACACTCATTGAGCCAAACCAGTTAGGGCTAAAGTCTTAAATCTTATCACCAAATTTGTCACTAAAAAGTTGATTAATGCTATAAAAACCATCTTTTCCAAATTCATTTTCCTTGTCTATAATTAGTTAAGTTGGGCCAAATGAGACTTATTATTTTCCTAAAAAATAAAAATATAAATAAGGTTTACTAAATGCAGCATGATCCTACAGTTTCCAAAGAAATTTTGTATATATCCTATTTAATGCCAAAGAAAGAGAACAGCACATATTTATTTAAAAGGAGGAATAAGAATTCATCAGGAGAGGAGATTTCATTCAATGAAAGGCTCCCTCTTTGCTTGGTGCCCCAAAACTGGTTTGCCAAATCAGTGAACCTTAGTAATCCCTTCTGTAGTCACCTGAGCTTAATTCCCAAAGTATACCTGTTTTTAAAAAAAACTTTATGCTTCAAATCACCTTTGGTCATTCATGTTTTGCTCACTGAGCTTTGAATTCTAGGGAGTGTCTCAATCAGCACACCACTGGAATTCATTTGTCATTATGCCTTGTGCATATATACTATTTTTTTGCTATTGTGAAGACTCATCTACCTAGCAATGTATGGAAACTAAGCAAACTCCAACCGTCGGTCCTCATCCTTTGGGTTCCGTAAGGCAAGATGAGAGTAAAGGTGAAGGCAGAGTGAAAGATAAAGGCAGGAAAATATCATACATACTTCATGAGGAAACCTGAGTCAGAGGAACAGATGAACAGTAATCAAAGGTCAGGGAGAAATGCATGGCAAAACACTAAAGAAAACTCATTTTCAATTCCAAAGGAAAACAAATGGCAACTAAAACAACTGGTATTCAAGGGGATATGAGGGGGAAAAAAATTTTTTTATCTTCAATTTCTGTCTAAACAAACCAATGATATAGTGCCTATCCAAGATTCAGATTACACTCAACGAAGGTTTTCCATATCTTGTTCTAAAGATATCTCAGAATATGCCAGCAGAAACAGAAGAAACCTTTTATCGCTGACAACAACAACAAAAACACATACACACACACACACACACACACACACGGGTTTCAGTGGGAGTCTATTTCAACATGAATGGAAGAAGTTGAGCTGCAGCTTTAAAAAAAAATATCTCATCAAGTATTTAAAAACATGCAGTGTACTTCCAAGGGCCTTTACCTCGTGAGGAAATGGAAAATAACCTAACTGCCATCAATCCAGTCAGCCATTAACCTTTCCTGGGTCACTAATCTCTTTAAAACTCTAATGAAAGTTATGGCCCAGTCTTTTCAGAAAAATGATCAGATGGCCTTGCATAGTCCCGAGATGTCCAGCTCTCTGTCCCTGTCTCTTCCACTGAGACTTTAAGGGTTTAGGGACCCTCAGTTTATTTATTTTTTTAAATATATTTTATTGATCTTTTACAGAGAGGAAGAGAGAGGGATAGAGAGTTAGAAACATCGATGAGAAAGAATCATCCATCAGCTAGCTGCCTCTTGCACACCCCCTACTGGGGATGTGCCCGCAACCAAGGCACATGCCCTTGACAGGAATCGAACCTGGGACCTTTCAGTCCGCAGGCCGACATTCTATCCACTGAGCCAAACCGGTTTCGGCTGGTTCTTACACATCTTATCGTAATCCGCACAGCACCCTGGGAGGTTGGCCACACTTTCTCTACTTGAACGCAAAGAGGTTTTGCCATTTGCCCACCACCACCGGGATTCGAATGCAGGCCCGACTCGAGGCCACCTTCTCACTCACCACGCTGTGCTGCCGTCTCCCGGTCACCGTCTACACCGTGGGCCCAAGGATCTGAGGTAGGTGAGGACACAAGAGCCAGAGACACCAACACAACCCGGAGATGCCAGAGTCAATGAAAGAAGAGCGGAGGGGAGAGGGGTGGTGATGGGATGGAGGGAGACCAAGCTGCCTGACCTCCAAGCATTTTAAATGCTAGGCATTTAAGAATGAACTTTCCGGGATCCCTTTTTTAGAACAAAAGAAACATTTCAGGACACAATGTGGTCTCGGTGGGCACACCCCCTACTGTCTCCCAAGTTAACATGCTGTTCTACAAGCCAGGGAACCTTCTTTCCTTCGTATTCGGGTTCCACGCTGGCCTTCGCTGCTGGAGCGACTCCAGCCTTCCCGGTTCACAGGAGCAGAGTGGGAAGGCGGCTGCCCAAAATAGTTTAATAAGGGCAGCGGTGATTCATGGAATAGCAGCAGGCCACGCAGGCAGGCGCCTGCAGAACAGGCCCAGCTGAGAGGGGTCTCATGGCTCAAGGTTAAACTGGAGAATAAAGAGGACATTCGTTACACAGGTTCGAGGAGGAAAACACCATGAATACCACTTGCAAACTCCCAAAAAGGAACTTCAGCCCGACAACTTATCAACATTGTCCCGGAGTTCAAGAGCAGCTGACCCGGGAAGGTAGAAAGGGACTATGCATACACAAGCCGTTAGAATGTTCTCTCTCTCAGTGGACCCTGACTTAGTCCCCACATTTACCAACGTGAAGTTTGTGAATAACAACATCGTAAGTTTGTGAATAATTTAAAACGGGCAAAACATGTAAAGGAGAACAAAAGCACCCAGAAAACTGTGAAGAAACTGACAACCATAGGCCAGTCTGAAAACCCAAACCAGACTGACCCCAGAACACGTGGCGTCATTCATGGCCAATTATCCTTCTGTTCCCTAAGAGCATGAACAGTTGAGCAAAACGGTGAGTATGTTGCACAAGAGAAAGACAGTCTGCTCTTCCATCATTCATTTGTCGTAGCCTCCAGCTGAGGAACACTTGCAAAGCTCCCAGTGCTTAGGCATCGTCCATGTTCATGTAATTGGTTATTAGCAGAGAAAAGTAAACAGATGAATAATTCACAAAGTAAGTGCTTTGGCTATCAAAGTTTGGAATTGCAGCCAAAGAGAGGCAAAATATACATATGCAAAAATACACGAGCTATACATGGCATACATAGAAAGGGTAAAACAAGAAATTCTAAGAAAGATTTCTTGGACTTACGTTGCTTTAGTCTATAAATAACTCCGTGGATAAGATGGAAAAAGCAACGTTTAAAAGAAGGGACAGGACATGACGAAGCTGGCGAGAGAAGGCAGATCATGTGTGTAATCACTCTAAAATGGAAATGGAGAGAAAGTCAATTTTCTCAGCTGGAGTCAAAAGTGAGAGCGTGGAAGTGATGGGAAATGAGGTCACGCGAGAGCAGTTTTTTATGCGTGGAGAGTTAACTCTCGCCAATTTGATGCAGGCTCATTTGAAAAAGCCCAATATCGATTAATTCAACAAGTTGTAATTTAAAAAAAAATTTCTTTGTTGACTTTAGACAGGGGAAGGAGGAGGCAGAGAGAAACATAGATGTGAGAGAGAAACAGGGATCGGCCACCTCCCACATACACGCCGACCAACATCTAAGCCGCAACCTTTTGGTGGACAGGACGATGCTCCAGCCGAGCCACACTGGCCAGCGCCTCCTCAACAAGTTTTATTCAAATATCACACAGATTATAAATATAACAGGCTCAACACTGACCTTATTGACCAAGTGCATGTCTCCTTTTGCTGAACATCTGAGAAACCATAATATTTCCTTTATATTCTACTCATGTGTCTGAGTTAGAAGCTTTAAAGACAAATAACGTTTCTTAGATTAAGACAAAAATGATCAGTACTAGAATATAAGTGAAATGAAAATCACTGTTAAAAAACAGCAACCACAAAAAATACTTTCACCAACTACAGAGTATAAGGTACCTGCTAGGCCAAAATGGAAGACAACTCTCTCTCTTTTTAATTTTATAATATGTTGTTGTTGTTACTGTTAGAGAGGGGAAGGGAGAGGGAGGGAGAGAGAAACATCAATTAGTTTCCTCTTGTATGCACCTGCAACCTGGGCATGTACCTTGACTGGAAATCAAACTGGCGACCTTTTGGTTTATGGGTCAACATTCTAACCAACTGAGCCACACCGCCCAGGGTAAGACAACCCTCCTTTAATCAAAACACATCTATCTTTTCCCCCTAACCCACTGGTCGGCAAACTCATTAGTCAACAGAGCGGCAAGCCGAGGTTTGCCGACCACCGCCCTACCCACTGAAGAGTAGAATAAAGAACATTATGGCTTCAAGAAGCCCGTGTTCAGGCTGGTCTTCTCAAAATCAAATTAGAAATCAAAATGAACAGCCCTGACCAAAGTAGCTTAATTGGTTAGACTCACTAATATTTCCCAAACTTCTCTCACGATGAGAATCCCAACTAAGAAGTGCTAAACTAGAATTTTGGGGAACATATAGGTAAAATTGTGTACTCTTAGAGCACTAATTAAGTATACAATTCTACCTATATGTTCTCAAAAATTCTAGTTTAGCACTTCTTAGTTGGGATTCAGGAATCTAGTTTAACAACTCCCCCAGGTGATTCTCATCATGAGAGAAGTTTGGGAAACACTGGGTTAGAGCATTGTCCTAATGTACTAAGGTTGTGAATTCAATTCCCGGTCAGGGCACATACAAGTCAACCAGTGAATGCAAGAATAACAAATCAATGTTTCTCTCCCTCTCTCTCTCAAATCAATTTAAAAAAAATTTTTTTTAAGGAAATCAAGATGAACAATACCAGGAAAACAGCGTAACTACTCAGAAGGTTTTTTCCTTTAAGTAAAGACTGTAAGATTGACTGCCATACAGGTTACCTTTGAATAAATATTTTCTAGAAATATATTGCCCTTCAGAAACAACACAATGACCTGTGTTTGAATTAGGCTGCATTTGCATCTATATTTTATATTCCTTGGTGCACAGTTCAACACCCCAGGGGCTGTTGGCATTAGGCAGTTGGAAAAGCTAAAGATTACAATTTTGCTGAAATGCTTTCTTCCTGGGAGAGTTAATTAAACCTACTGCACAGTTTTGTCTCAATGTATGTAGTGCACAATCTTGAGAATTGTATGTAGACATCGGAAAATCACTTACAAGAACCTTATAGTGGCTTTTTCTTTTTTTAAGATAAGAACCTCTTTTGGAAAATATGTGCAAGGTTGCTCATCGCAAAGCTTTTTGTACTAGTAAAAACTCTGGAAAGTAAATAGAGAATTAGTTAAATAAGGTTTTATATATCTATACAATAATCTATAACACTTCTATTAAAATAATAAGATAGATATAAGGGAGATTTTTTTCACTTAAGAAAAGAATTACAGAATCACAGTAAGTTGTCAAAATAGTGCAGAGCAGTCAGCATACCCTTCACTCTGCTCCCACCAATGGTAACGCTTTGTCTACAACTAGTCAAAACCAGGAAATTAGCAACAGCACAATCCAATTAAATAATTATAATTTACTCTAATTTTGCTATTTTCACATGGTTTTCTGTGCATGTGCACATGTATGTGTACTGTTCATAATTCCATAAAATTCCATCTCACATGTTCATGTAACCACAGCCACAACAACCAAGATACAATATTGGTCCAGTGCCATGAAAAATAAAGGAGAACCTTTTGCAGTATTAGAAATGTTCTCTATCTTGATCTGAGTGATGGTTATGCTATTCACTCAAGATTTATTCAATTTAAAATATGTTATGTTCAAATTAGAAAGAATAATGAGGCGCTATTGGTTGACATGGACACTTATTCAAAACTAGAGGCCCGGTGCACTAAATTCATGCTCGGGTAGGGTCCCTAGGCCTAGCTTGATATCAGAGCCTATCTTCACAGGCTGCTGCCAGCCGGCCCCACCCCTACCCTGATGGTTGTCAGAGTAGAAAGGTCCTGGTACAAGGTCTCATCTACCTAACAAGCAAGCGTTTCCGAGTCCCTGAAATGTGAAATCGGGACAAATGCAAAGTGCACAAGTTTCTGTGATGATGGCCAAGTTTCTTCCTTTTAAGGTGCAAGTCTCCAAGTCTCCAGCTCCTTTTCTAAAACCTCTGAGGCCAGATACGTTTACAATTATTTTTTGTTGCTGTTAACCTTAGAAAGGTAATATGGTATGCATATCAGACAATAACAGATCCCAAAGGACCGAGAACAGCACCTCAGAGTTAAACAGATTCTTATTTTGACAACAAAATGTAGGAACATTCCTATTAAATTGAACAAAGACCAAAAATCGCTTCATGTCAGTAAAGGCCAGACTTTAGATGAGCTATAAACAAAGAAAGAAAGCCCATTGCTATTCAGATTTCACAATCATTGGAAGAGACGGAATTACAAGTAACCGCAGTGATGGGCGTAAGGAGGCGACCACTGCTACTGCTCCTTCTGCAAAGGTAGGACGCCATGGCGGTGCCTGCGGGAAGGCTGTTCTCTCTGTGGATCCAAAGTGAACACTGTTTCAGGGGCCAGAAGAAACGTCCTAATGTAAGATGTAACCTCAGAACCCCACCTCCACCCCCACCCCATGACATCCCTAATTTCCTCAATGTATTGGTCATTTGAAGTTCTGTATGTCACTACTTCCTTACTGGAGTCTGCCCGGCTGGAGCAGCCCACAGGTTTGTGAAGTATGCCACTTCCATGGTCAGACTCGGGCAGCGCCATGCCCAGCACTCCACAGCGATCTCCGTTCTGGAGGACCTGGCCCTCTCGTCCCACAGCGCCCTGGGTCAGACCGCAGCGAACAGTGACACAGAGAGAGAGAAAACGTCCAAGCCAGAGGGGCAGCGTTCCCTGGTGTCTTCTCTGTGGCACACCTCCACTGGGATGGAGTCCTGACAAT
The DNA here is from genome assembly GCA_963924515.1 of Vespertilio murinus. Classification (NCBI taxonomy): domain Eukaryota; kingdom Metazoa; phylum Chordata; class Mammalia; order Chiroptera; family Vespertilionidae; genus Vespertilio; species Vespertilio murinus. The sequence continues at coordinate 10,429,008 of OZ004712.1, read as the reverse complement.
GTCCTGACCCAGAATACATACTATAAACAGGCGTGACCCTGGTTGGTGCATTCTGAATCTTTCTTGACACTTATCATTGTATTCCAGGGAATGCAGTAGACTGCTTACCTTGTGTTTCAGGTTAAGGACAAATGAGAAAAGACAATAGTTAACTTAAGGATTATTTGCTCAATAGTCTTCCCAACATAGACAAGAAACTACAAATTGTCAATTATTTCCTTTAATATGCAAGAATAACAAACAAATAAGAAATTTAAACTTGTCAATCTGAATGAAGTCAAGAATAATTTAAGAAAATAATTTGATTGGGGAGAGGAAAACGTGATCTTGATTTTGAGGGATGCCTGGAGTCTTTATATTCTAAAATACAACAAGAAGTAGCTGTAGAAACACCTCTGCAGCTTGTCATGAGACTGAGCAGGTGCGTACATTTCCCTATGTGCATTACACTTGCCCAACTCCATTCCTGAGACAACAGTGGTGATGCCAATAAGAAGAAAGGCCAGGTGTTACAAATGTCATGGCGACACTGAAAAATAAAAAGAAATCTCTGTATGCCTGACTCCCCCTCCCTCCCCAAAGAGAGGGCATCTTCTGGATGCTCTACTCCATCCAAAAGTTTGCACCACAAAACGGCATCTTCTCATTTGGCAAGGTAACGCTGACATTTTAAATCAAGGAACAATCTACATCTACATTATTGTCGAAAGTATTTTACAAGCTATAAAACACGAAGCAATTTAATTCTGGCACAATGAGTCAATATCTGACTTTTTTTTCCCCCTGACAAATACCATGAGTAGCTTTTTTTTTTCCTTTGTATTTGAGGAAGTAAATCCTTAAGTCAAAATAGCCACACTGAGAATCTGGTAAACTCCACCTCAGGCATTATCTGGTAACAGCAAGGCAAGAGAAAATCCACTTCAATTCAAGCCTAGCACCATTTCTCTTCCACGTGACAATCCTTCCCTTCAACCAACTCTTCCTTTTTCCAGGCTGAACCTCTCCATGGAGCTCCCACAGGCTGGTTTCCGGCCTCTCCTGCGTCCCAGTCACCCCCAAGGACAGACTCCACTGGGAGCACGTGCTCCCCCCCCCCCCCACCTGACACTGTGTCCCACGTGAGCACTGGGTATCGTTCTAGGTGCCGGGGACACACCACCCTCAAAGCCGCTGCTCTCTGGAGGCTTAGCACCCAGAACAATGCCCAACACCAAGTAAGGACTCACTAACTATTTTTTAAGACCGTGCTCGTAAAATGTAGCGCCTGGATTTTAAAACGATGCCCCCAAATGGGGTTTACCTGCTGAAAGCAGCACGCTCGGACGTGGTGCGAAGCTTACTGGCCGTGAAGGACAAGAGAAAGCTGGAAGGATGCCCAAGGCTGACAGCTGAGCCGTCTTTGCGGCTCCCTGCATATCTCAATGACACACATATTAATCACAATATGAGATTTAAGAAGCTCATTGCTCATAAGAGGTCCCAATGATGTCCACACTGTGTTCAAAAATGTAGTTAATACATTCTAGTCTAGAGACATGCAAGACGGCTGATCTAAAGTATTGTATTTATTAGCACTTGTTCCTATTGTTTTGTAACAAGTTGCATGAGTAACTTTAAGCAACTATTTAATTTGGCTCATAATTCGGGGGAGGGGTCAAGAATTTGGGGAAAGCGTGGCTGAGCAGTTCTGGTGTGGGGTCTCTCGTGGGCCCGCAAAAATAGTTAGTAGAGTGCTTACTGAGTGTTGGGCATGGTTCTAGGTGCGAGAGGAGATGCTAAGCTTCCAGAGAGCAGTGACTTTGAAACGGACGTATCCCCAGAACCTGGAACCGTGGCCGGCAAACTACGGCTCGCGAGCCACATGCGGCTCTTTGGCCCCTTGAGTGTGGCTTTTCTACAAACTACCACGGCCCGGGCGAGTCTATTTTGAAGAAGTGGCGTTAGAAGATAGTTTAAGTTTACAAATTTGGCTCTCCAAAGAAATTTCCATCATTGTCCTGTTGATATTTGGCTCTGTGGACGGAGTTTGCCGACCACTGGCCTAGAATAGCACCCGGTGCTCACTTAGCCTTTGTTGAAAGAACAGATACAGGACACACGATGGTAGGTGCCTGCGATCAGGTGCCAGGCGGAGCCGGGGTCACCTGAAGACCCAGCCGGGTGGGTGTCCAGATGGCTCCCTCGAAAAGCTGGCCGGGGGCGCTGGCCGGTGGCTGGTGGCTGGGCCGTGGCATTTCTCTGTGGCAGCTGGCCTCCGGAGCTGGGACTCCCAGAGAAGCCGGCAGAAGGTGCCCGGCCTTTCACGGCCTGGTGTTGGAAGTCCTGGCGTCCGTCCTGCCACATTCTGGTGGTTGAAGCAGTCACAAGCCGGCTCCTCTGCAAGAGGACGGTATATAGGCATGCCTACCAGGGCAGGAGAATTTCTGGCCATTTTCTAAAAACTGCCACAGTTCTTAAAAAGGGTAAGTTCAATGCCTTCAACAGGGTGGCATACTGCCTTCCAGCTTTGAGTCATGATGAGGACAATCTTATCTGGTCTTTTGCTCAGTCTACATATCGTCTTTGGTTCGGTAAGCTAAGCTGAGTTCATTGATTAGCTTCACAAGAGGGTCACAGAACAGGCTTTGGACTTTTGAACTCTTAAGTAACAGTTGGCCACACAAGCACAGGAGTACTGCCCGTTTCTTAGGGCCAGGCTCCAGGCCCGAGGGGCCGCTGCGGGGGGCACTGATCTCGCCCGCCCCTGCTCTGCTCACCCCCCTCCTCACCGCTTCCTTTGGATTGGGGAGCTGTAGGAGCCGGTGGGTGGGGAGGGATCACAGTGAGGGGGACACTGACTCCATCCGCATCATCAGGTTCCTGAGGATAAGAACTTAATTCTTTCTCTTTCCCAAGCACCCGGTAAGGACTGGCTGTTTGGCTTGTGCTCAGAGTAGAAAGGAGGAGCCTTACTGTTCCTTGTTCCCGCCCCATTCACACTCTTCCCTCGCTGAACAAAGCAGACAGTGTGTGCACCAGTGTGTGCGCCAGCCGGCGGGGCGGCTGAGTCCTAGGGAGGCTTAGAGCTGTCTACAAAACAAGCCAGACAGAGGAGGGCAGCATCTGATCTCACGTAAGTGTGGAATCTAAAAACAAAAAAACAAACAAAAGACTAAACAAAACAAAACTCATGGATAAGAGAACTTCGTGGTAAGTGGGGGTGGGGTGGTGAGTGATCGGGATCAGGAAGTAGAGCACTTCCTGCTGTGAAATGAGTAAATGAACAGGTTCAGGGGGGTTGGTGTGAATGTATTGCAGTGATATTGGAAGGTCCCCAGGACAGTGGATCTAGAATGTTCTCGTGACAAGAGGGAAGAAAGAAAAAAAAAAGCCAGGCCATGAAAAGTATTTATTCTGTAAAAGCAGAGTACCAGCACAAAAAGTGCCTGAGGAAACATAACTTGACCACACTGCATGGCTGGGTTTTTTGTTTTTTAATCAGAGAAAATATTTAGTAATGCAATCGGGGCTCCAGGAACAAATATTCACCCACCTTGGCACGTACACATGGATTCATACAGACACACATACTGCCGAAAGGGGATTTCTCAAGAATCAAAATATATATATAGCTTTTTATGGTGACATAGAGGGAGATCTTGAGAGTAAGACCAGGTAACTACTTTCAAATATCTGAAGTATTGCTACACAGAAGACATCAGACTGATTCTATTTCAGAAGGTGTATGGGTGGAAGTTAAAAATAAGCAAATCCACCTTATCGTTTAAAAAAAGAACCTTTCGCCCTAGCCAGCTTGGCTCAGTGGATAGAGCGTCAGCCTGCGGACTGAAGGGTCTCAGGTTCTATTCCGGCCAAGGGCACATACCTATGGTAGGTTTTAGGCTCAATCCCCAGTAGGGGGCGTGCAGGAGGCAGCCAATCAATGATTCTCATCATTGATGTTTCTGTCTCTCTTTCTCCTTCTCCCTTCCTCTCTGAAATCAATAAAGAAATATATTTTAAAAAGAGAGAGAGAGAAAGAGAGAGAGAGAGAGAGAGAGAGAGAGAGAGAGAGAGAGAGAGAACCTTTCTGCCCTGCCCAGACGTTGCCGTTGGTTGGAGTGCCGACAGGTTATTTCTAGGTGTCAGTTTGTCCCTCCAGCCCTCACATCCTCAGACTCGAAGGGGTCCCCTTCCTTTATCACCACGAGGCTGACCTCTTCAAAGGAGAGGTGCAAACTGCCTCCTTCTCCTGGAGCGTAGTGAGCCCCCACACCAGAAAGCTCTCGTGTGTAAAACTAAACCATTAAATCATACGGTGAACGCTGGACCAGGCCTGAGGTCACAGCCGGTGAGTGGTGGACTCCAAACTGATGAGAATCACGTGAATAAACTCACTCCACACAGACACAGCCCAACCGAAGAGAGCCTGGCCTTACTGGACTGTTTAAACAGTGCTCTATGTTTTAAAGAATGTTTGTAAAAATGGGAAATTCGTTTGGAACTTACAATTTGTTTCCCCCCCCACAGAAATGCTTTTATGAGTGATTAGGCTCCTAAGCCAGGCCATGAAAAGTATTTATTCTGTAAAAGCAGAGTACCAGCACAAAAGTGCCCGAGGAAACATAACTTGACCACACTGCATGGCTGGATTTTTTGTTGTTGTTGAGAAAATATTTAGTAATGCAATCGAGGCTCCAGGAACAAATATTCACCCACCTTGGCATGTACACCCGGATTCATACAGGCACACATACTGCCGAAAGGGGATTTCTCAAGAATCAAAATGCCTACAACTTGATGTTCACTCAAGTCCTTGTCACACACAAAAAGAAAAGTAAACTCATCAAAGCTCTCAAAGGCAAAGGTAAAAACAATTTAGTTCGACACACAAAGCATGTACAACTTCTTGGCCAAAGATAATAGGAAAGAAAGAGGGCCACTCAGAACAAGTTTGCTCAGGATTGAAGTGGTTGTGTAATTTGGAACTCAGGTCACTAAAAGGCCTGGCTTCAGGTCAATGCCTAACAGATGAAAGTCAGGTTGCAAAATGGCAAAGTCTGAACCTGAGTTGAAAAAAAATTCAGTTTCATATTTGTATAAAGCTAAGTCTTAAATCTTAGTTAAGAGATAAAAGATGCATTTACATGAAATTGTGTCAAAGCCCCATAATTAGTATTTTTTCATTTAATATTTAAGCAACAGCCACCACCCAATAAAAATAATGACTATTCTAATATTTGAAAATCATATATTTCATAAGAGGTTAATGTCTAAAATATGAGTTAATAGCATATGAGTTAATAGCAAAATAACATATGAGTTAATAGCAAAATAACAAAAGCTGATTAAAAATGAACAGAGGGCATGAATAAACTCTTATCCAAAGAAGACATACAAATGGCCAACAGGTACATAAAAAGGTGACCGACATCACCCATCATCAGAGACGTGCAAATTGAAAACACAATTAGATAACACCCCATGCCTGTCAGAATAACTAGTATCAAAAAGACAAGAAACAACAGTGTTGGCATAGATGTGGAAAAACGGGACCTTTGTGCACTGTTGACTAGAATGCAAATTAGTGCAGCCACTATGGAAAACAGTTTGACCGTTCCTCAAAAAATTAAAAATAGAACTACCATATGATCCAGCAATTCCACTAATGAGTATTTATTTAAAGAAAATGAAAACACTAACTTGAAAAGATGCATGCATCCCCATATTCACTACTTCTAAGTTAAAAATACACACACCCCCATGTTCATTATTTATAAGACATGAAAATAATTTAGCCGAAACCGGTTTGGCTCAGTGGATAGAGCATCAGTCTGCAGACTGAAGGGTGCCAGGTTCGATTCCGGTCAAGGGCATGTACCTTGGTTGCGGGCACATCCCCAGTGGGGGGTGTGCAGGAGGCAGCTGGTCGATGCTTCTCTCTCATCGATGTTTCTAGTTCTCTATCCCTCCCCCTTCCCATCTGTGAAAAATCAATAAAATATATTTTTTTTTAAAGAAAAAATTTAAGTGTCCATCAATGGGTGAATGGATAAAGCGTATATATGTGTGTATAGGAATGGTATGTATACACACACACACACACACACACATCTTATCTAATAAAGAGGAAATACGCAAATTGACCATCATATTGTAATAAGATAGCTGTGCCCACAGCACAGGCAGAGATTCTATAACACAAGATGGCTGCGCCCACAACAGAGGAGGGGATCCCGTAAGATGGCTGCGCCCACAGCGGAAGTGGAGTTCCCGTAACAAGCCTTAATGAGCAATCAGCAGGGATGAGGCTGCATGGCACTGGGCTGGGATGGGGGGCACTGGGCTGGGGTGAGGTTGTACCCCCCACCTGATGCGGCTTGACAGGGGACCTGAGGCCGCCCAGCCAGACAACCTGAGGCGGCGACCCGACCCGGCCAGGCTTGACAGGGGTGGGGCCGGCCAGGTCTGGATCTAGCCCAGTGAGGGTGGGGCCAGCCGAGTCTGGGTCTCCCAAGATTTTGAGGCACAGGTGGATGGGCGGGAACTTGGCACTGCTTCCCATGGCATACCCCAGACTCTGACAGGAGGAAGATTTTCATATACATTTTACTAATTTTCTTTCATCTCTGACACTTCTATTATAGAGAAAGGGCAAACAACAATATTAAAATATTTCTTCTAATTAATTCCCTTTTAATGTGCATGAATTTTGTTCACCGGTCACTAGTATAATAATAAAAGTGTAATATGCGAATGAACTACAAGGGAAGCCGGGGTCCTGGGTGTCTGCTGGCTGATGGGGGAGCCCGGGTCCCGGGTGCCAGAGGGAAGCCAGTGCCAGCAGCGGGAGGAAGGAAGGCCTACTCTTGCATGAATTTTGTGCATCAGGCCTCTAGTATATACAATAAGATAAAATTCGGTGATAAAAAAAGAAGAAAAGTGCCCTAACTGGTTTGGCTCAGTAGATAGAGCATTCGACCTGTGGACTGAAAGGTCCCAGGTTCAATTCCGGGCAAGGGAGTGTACCTTGGTTGCAGGCACATCCCCAGTAGGGAGTGTGCAGGAGGCAGCTAGCTGATCAATGTTTCTCTCTCATGGATATTTCTAACTCTCTATCCTTCTCTCTTCCTCTCATTATTTTTTAAAATAATACATTTTTTTAAAAAGAAGAAAAGCTTGCCATTTGTGTCAACATGAATGAACCTGGAGGGCATTATGTTAAGAGAAATAAGTCAAAGACAGACAAATATCGTATAATTTCACTTATATATGGACTCTAAAAGAAAGAAAAACCTAGACTATAGATACAGAGAGCAGACTGATGATTGCCAGAGGTGGAAGAAGGGGATAATGGGAGGATGGGTAAAGGAATCAAAAGGTACAAACTTCCAGTTTATAAAATAAGGCATGGGATGTAATGTACAGCATAAGGACTAGTTAAAAATACTGTGTGGCAGATCTGAAAGTTGATAAAGGAGTAAATCTTACAAGTTGGGGCAGGAGGAGAGGGGAAGGGGGGAGGAATGAGAGGGGAGGGGAGGAAACCTCTCCTGACACTAATTATTGATGACTGTGGTATCAGGGAATAGAATGTGGGAAAGAGAAATATGAAGAAATTCGAGATTGTGAAAATAGATTGTCAAAGAAATCAATCAAAATCTTATATAAAAATTGTTGTGGTTTTTGTCGTTGTTGTTGTTTTGGGGGGGGGGGTGTTATTTATTCTAGCCCAAGGATAGTTTTCCACTGATTATTAGAGAGGAGGGAGGGGAGACAGAGAGAAACATCGATAGGAGAGAGACACATCGATTGGTTGCCTCTCGAACATGGCCCAAGGATGGAGCCTGCAACAGAGATATGAGGTAAGTACCCTTGACCAGAATCAAACCCAAGACCCTCAGTCTATGGGCCGACACCCTATCCACTGAGCCAAACAATCTAGGACTAAAAACTTTTTTTAACGGCCTAACATAAGTGGGTCCTTAGCTGATCTTTTTTCATGTTTCTTAAAAATAAAAATGCTTTTAAATAAAAGCAACTCCTTGTTCAAATAAAAAATAGATCATAATTACTTTTTCCATTGTGCATATAAGATTTATGTTTAATTTCATATCTCTTCTGGTCAAAAACAAAGGAAAAAATTAAAAATAAATGCAAACCAAAAAGGTCACTCAGTAATATTAAATATATACACAGAGGTCATGCTATGAATGCAAGTAAAAAAAAAAAAAAAAGCTGAAACCGGTTTTGCTCAGTGGATAGAGCGTCAACCTATGGACTGAAGGGTCCCGGGTTAGATTCCAGTCAAGGGCATGTACCTTGATTGTGGACACATCCCCAGTAGGGGAAGTGCAGGAGGCAGCTGATCAATGTTTCTCTCTCATCGATGTTTCTAACTATCTCTCCTTCTCTCTTCCTCTCTGTAAAAACTCAATAAAATATATTTTAAAAATAAATAAATAAAAATAACTAAAAAAAAACAACAACAACAAAAACAACAGCAACAACAGAGCCAGGAAGGGAATTTTGGCATACAAAAGCCAGAAGACTATTAGTGTTTCTGACCTGAACTTTATTATTGTGTACACACGTACACACACAGTGATCTGTCTTGTTCTTTTCCCTAAAATCCCCTAATTTATTGGAAAAGATGTAAGAATTGAGCTTAAAGAGTTCAATATTCTTTTCACTGTTCTCTTCCATGTAAGGGCTGACAGAAAGCACCACAGGGGAGAAACCTGCATTAATTATCCTCAGGGTTTGAAAGAGAAGCTCTTTATTAATTTTAGTCTAAACAAATACAAAACAAAACACTCTAGACATAAACCTGCTGCAAAAGCTCTCAGAAATCAGACACAACACCCACAGCACATCTTGCAGCTTGAATAAACACTTCCAGAGAGACCTCAACTGTTTTCATCATTTTTAAACAAAAAAGGGAATCATTTTATTCATGTATGAATGAGACTATAGAGAGCTTTTGTACCGCTGATAATACTTCTTGGGGACACTCTTAACTGGATTATCTCACCAAATAAAAGGAAGAATGGGAGGGAAGGCGTGGGGGCCTCCTCCTGCCAGGCTCTCAGGCTTTGAAAAGGGAGCTCAGACAAGGATGGTCTTAGAATGTAATTGTTAGGATGCACTTGAACTACCCAGGCATCAGGATGACACACAAAATTCTATGCGACAAAGCTAATACTTGATTTGGGTGAAGATCAGAAGTAAGGAAAATAATTTAAAAAGCTAAGCAAAACATAAGTTCAACCTCAGTTCAAACACGCCCACAGGCTCAAGATTTGCCTGATGTCATTGCCATGACTACCTCGATGGTTATCTGGTCTACCTTGTGTGTCTGCCCCGGGGCCTCACTGCAATGCACTGGAGCAGACGGAAACCTCAGAAACCTCACAAGGAGTAGTCTAATATTGCACGTCTGAAAAAAATAATTGTTAACATCCTTAAACAATACATGAAACTGGATGAAATTTCAGGTGTTGCTCTCTACGGTTAAGAAAGGCCTCAGAGGAGCCACCTCAAGAGACTCGATACTGAAATGTTTTATCTAGTTCAAGGTAATTCATGCCATGCACGTGTATAGCCATAGACAAAGTCCCACAACATTCTTAACTCTGTGTCTTACATCAGGAGATAATGGTTAGGTAATTCCCAGGATTCCCCATCCCATTAAGTAAGTACCATCATGGGGGTTCCCCAGGTTTAAAACATTTCCCCTCCTCTGTGTCACCTGAAACAACTCCGGGCTTTTTCCAGCGTGATGCTGGACTGCCTTAGAAGATAAAAAGATTAAAACCTTCATGGAGTAGTAGTTTTGCTTCATTACTAATGGTTCAGGCGACAGTTCTACAGCTCAGTTCCCAATACCGTTTGTCTGCTTATCTTCACAAGCCAAGCACCTCTTTCCTGGGGTGTCTTTCAGAGAAAATTACGCCAGCAAGTTCTAATTTCCTGTCCCTGCAGGAAAGGTTGCTCAGAACTGGGCTAAAATGTCTCTTTCTAAAGCAGTGCATGGCGGCTGAATTATGACCAAATTTTCAATTCTCGTGTGATGTAGAGAGTACTAATAAACTTCAGAAGTCACTAAACTTCAGCTATTATTATTCGGCAGATTCTCAATAAGCCTAAAAACAGGCTAAATTTTGCCTTTTGTCTTCTTAATAAAATTACAGCCAATGAAACTATTTCTTCAACAATACACTTGATGTTCCCAAATCTAATATCAGTCACCAAAAGATTTTGTGCAAAGTGCTTAAGTATCCAAATCTCATCTTCCTCATTTGTAAAACAGAAATTAAAAAAACACAAAACTGCTTCCTCAGTTGGTTATTGAGAAGATTAAAGGAGGGAATGAATTTTAAAGAATTTTATAAACCCTAACAGTTTATGCAAAAGTATAATTATTAGTATACCTATTAGACTGTGACTCAAAATCCTCTATGATCTTATTTCCTATTTGGGGGGTAGAGGACAATTTTATTTATTTTGATTAGGTAATATAAATGTCGTAGTGAGCACTAGCTACTTGCCCCACAACTGCCTTGCACTGGTTTGACCCAAGAGCCTACTCCTAACAATAGGTCCCAGAGAAAGCAATTATCTGTTCCTGAAGCCATGAGGGGGGCACCCATGGTATTCAGAATTGTTTAAGAAAAAAAGGAGGTGACCAGAGGAGATCAGCTATGGGGAACCAGCAACGGTTGCGGGAAAAGATAAAAAGACACAAAACCTTTTCAAAATGGTACCAAAATAGCAATTGCTCCTAAATAAGCTTTCTGTGCTGCTACTAAAAAGAAACCCACCCCAAGCTATGTATTCCAACGCACACAGCTGCCTCGGAGCCCACCTCCCCTCCCACTATTATTTCAAACCCTCACTGCACAGCAGACAGAGAAAGAGAGTGTCATGGAAGTAGTAATTAATGGCAAATGCAGGTGTCTGAATACTAGAGGAAAACCAAGGGAAATGAAACACAAACCCTTCCACCTCATTAGTCTTCTAAAAATATTCTCATAATATCACGGCACGTCCTGCTTAGGTAGTCTATGAATGAATGAGCAACCTAAACAAAACGGTTTTTTTTGTGAACCTCAACCATGGCCCAGACACAAACACTTTGGAGATTAGAGAAACGGGGGGTGGAGAGGTAGGGGAGGAAATGGTGTCACTGAACAAATGATGCTTCAAATAAACACAGAAATGGACAAAACGAAATCAACGTATAGTAAGCTCCATTCATCTGTGCCAATGGAGAGAGACTTTTAAAAAAATTTATATATATATATATATATATATATATATATATATATATATATATAATTTTTACAGAGAGGAAGGGAGAGAAATAGAGAGTTAGAAACATGGATGAGAGTCATCGATCAGTTACCTCCAGCATGCCCACTACTGGAGATGTGCCCGCAACCAAGGTATATGCCCTTGACGGGAATCAAACCTGGGACCCTTCAGTCCCCAAGCTGATGCTCTGTCCACTGAGCCAAACCGGTAATTACCAATGTTATCTGAGCTGGGAATGGCATTAAGGAAAAAAGAAAGATTGGAAGTCACCTCCTTTATGAAAGCAGACTTATTAAAGGCACCTACTCGGGCCATTCAGCCATAACCAAACACAAACTGTCAAACACTGACCTGGTTAAACAAATGTAAAGAGAGGATCACCACACCTAGCCACGAATAGCCAAAATTAGCAATAAAATAGCAAGAAGAGCACTTGCCGAGGGACTGAAAAGGATGTGTCTGGAACCAAAGTACTTGCCCTTGACCGGAATCAAACCCAGGACCCTTCAGTCCGCAGGCCGACGCTCTACCACTGAGCCAAACCGGTTTCGGCGGTGGTCAAACTTTTTGACTCGAGGGCCACCATGGGTTCTTAAACTGGTCCGGAGGGCCGGAACAAAAGCATGGATGGAGTGTTTATGTGAACTAATATAAATTCAAAGTAAACATCATTACATAAAAAGGTACGGTCTTATTATTATTATTATTATTATTATTATTATTATTATTATTTCAATAGTTTAGAACAGCTGAACGGGCTGGATCCGGCCCGAGGGCCGTAGTTTGCCCACGGCTGCTTCTGCCGCTCAATCTTCCTGTGAGAAACCATCCCTTCCCGACCCCTGCCTGGCCAGTGACGGCCCCCATAGTTCTGTCCCCAGTTACTGGTTCAGGATTAGGGGCATGACCAAGGCAGGGACAATCAGAGGCAACAGCATCTGAAGACTAGTAGGGATAGACCTACAGCTTAGGACAGACAGGTAACCAACCACACGGAGAAAGCTTGCCTGAGAACGAAGCCAGAGGAGAGCAGGCCAGGAGATGACAGGACACAAGGCCCTGATGACATGAGCTGAACACCTAGACCCAGCATTGCCTACTAAGAGACTTTTTAGCAGCGTAAGCCAATAGGATTTTCTTTTAAATAGTCCTTAGGCTGGATGGGTTTCTGTCATTTGCAAACAAAATGTCCTAAATTTATCACTGCTGCCTTTTAAGGGGTTTATTCCTTTAAACCCCTTTAAGGGATCATTCTTCAGCCAGAGCACCCACCTTCAACTATGAACGCATCAAAAAATGTATTTTGAAACGGAACATCTAAGAAGCAAACATAAAATACGTTTGTCCTTTGCTATTCCCTGCATCTACGGAACACTGAATTACTTCCTCTCACAGAAGAAAATGAGCTTCTTGGTGTAATTGGCGAGGGGCAGGCACAGCAGATTTTTCCGCCAGGTCGTTGCGGCCTTGAGAACACCAAAAACTTGTCTGTCCAGCTCTGTCTTGTGAAGGATCCCAGAACTTCACAGGATGCAGTGAGTTTGAATTAACCATTCTGCCTGCCCCCGTGGAAAGGAGGAAACCCCCAATAAAAAAAAATGTGTGGCTTCTACAAGCCTCCCTTCTGGCCCCTTCCCAACAAAACAGAGGCCAGGCATGTGGTGACACCTCAGCTACAAGGTGCAGATGTCAGCAGTCACTTCTGTGGGTTTTTCCCTCACTCGCCATTACAAAGCCACATCCCGATGGGAAAACACAGACTCGCTGTAGGAATCTGGCCAGCAGCCGTTGTGCCTTTGTGCTGTGTCCGTCCTGAGTGGGCGGTAGCATGCCCAGTTGGATTCACATCTGATGGCCTAGGCGCACGGTGTGGGTGAGGGGAGTCTGAGGAACCAGGTTCTGGGTGGCAGAATTGGACAGCATGCTAGAAGTCCAGGGGTCTGCACCGGGTCATGGCCCCAGCTTTGCTGACAACTACATGTGACCTTGCATAAGCCATTTCACCTTTCAAGGTGCCAATTTCCTCATTCTTAACAGGTGACAGGTTGATGTTTTTCACTGTGGGAGGTGACTCGGGTAGTGGACAGTGAAATCAATTCAGAGGCTGCAGACCAATATGAAAAATGTGATTCTAGGGCTGAGTCAGGAATTACACGAGATGAGACTCTAATGCATCTTCTTGTGCCAGAAAGTAAGGGGGTACAGGCGCTTCCAACACCAACAACACTGGGCCATGTCAAAGGGAAGAAGCTACTACTAGTCAAATCTGGAAGAACTGGAGCACTGAAATAAATAAAAGGCCATTGGATTATGACCCAAATAAATATCCATGAATCCATACTGATACATTGATTGAATAAATAAATAAACAAACAAACAGAGGAGAACAGGCAAACCTACATAACAAATCATGTAGATACTCTGCCCCTTGAGGAAATGGAATGAAACATCCCAATCTTGGTGTAGGCTGCACATCATAGGCTGGGAAAAGAGTAGCTTGGCAGTGCAGAAAGCTGACCATCACTGCCTCAGCCAGGGATCAAGGTCCACACTGGCAGTGATAAAGCAGGTTGGCAGTACGTACCCTCAATATGATGTGATGAGAGTGGCACTTTACCTCAGTGGTCTTCCTCCCCAAAATCCATAACCCTAATTTTTTAATTATGATTATTACTAATTTTGGACAGAGAGAAAGGAAGAGAGAGAGGAACATCAATATGTTGTTCCACCTATTCATGCATTCATTGGTTGACACTTGTATGTGTCCTGATCGGGGATGGAACCAGCACATAGGGAGGACTCTCTAGCCAACCGAGCTACCTGGCCAGGGCCCCATAATCCTATTCTAGTCATGAGAAAAACATCAGACAAATTCCAACGGAGGGACATTCTACAAGATAGCTGACCAGTATTCCTCAAAACTATCAAGGTCATCAAAAACAAGGAAAGCCTGAGAAACTGTGACAGCCAAGAAGAGCCTGATGAGATATGATGGCTAAACAACGTTGAAGCCCGAATGGGATCCCGGAATAGGAAAGGGATATTAGGTAAAAACTAAGAAAATCTGGATAAAGTATAAGCTTTCACTGGTCTATAATATAGGAGAAGTGACGGTATGTCCGTACATCCCACCAACCAGTAAACATTGACTCACACATGCGCAGTACATATAAAGCTCAAGCTGGCACCAATCGCACCAAACGTGTGTTTCTGTCATTGTCAACCGTGAATTTGGTTGTTTTTGTTGACATTCTGAAGCTGAAGGAAAGCAACGTGGTAGACAGAATATGTAGGTTCAATCATCATGCTACTGAGAAATCCTAATAATAAATGGGATCTTTGTAGTGGCACTAGATTTATTATCAACAGATTGCAACCTGACATAATTGAAGCTGAAGTATTAACAGGAATCTGCAGAAAGAGAGGTTGTTCTGATTCCAAGAATTGATTTGTCCCCGTCTGACACTGGCCTCTCATTTAAATTAATTCGAAGACAGTTTCCTGTGATGCCAGCATTTGCGATGACGATTAATAAATCACGAGGACAAACTCTAGACAGAGTAGGAATATTCACAACTCAACTTGTTTTCAGACAAGGTCAGTTATATCTTGCTTTCTCTTGAGTTCAAAGTTATAAATACTGCATCACAAGGGAAATTAGTCAAGCACTCTGAAAGTGTTTTTACACTTTTTTTATTAATATATTTTATTGATTTTCTACAGAGAGGAAGAGAGAGGGATAGACAGTTAGAAACATCGATGAGAGAGAATTATTGATCAGATGCCCTTGATCGGAATCGAATCTGGGACCTTTCAGTCTGCAGGCTGACACTCTATCCCTGAGCCAAACCGATTTTGGCGTGTTTTTACTCTAAATGTGGTATACAGGGAAATATTAGAATACGTTTAATCAAGTTATCAGTCACTGTTTTTATATGTTTTTGTTGTTTTTATATCATGTCTTTGTTGTTGTTACATCATGTTGTTATTGGTTTATTTATTAATCAATTTATATATTATTTTCATATATATTTTACTAATTTTCTTTCCTCTCTGGCACTTCTATTATAGAGAAAGGGCAAATGGTGATATTAAAATATTTCTTCTAATTTCCTTTCAATGTACACAAATCCATGCACTAGACCACTAGTAGTAATATATTAGTGTTGGTTCATCAAACTCCCTGTACTATCTTCATGACCTTTCTGTAGATCTAAAACTGTTCTAAGAGAAAAGATGTTTTAGTATGAAGAGTGATCAACACAAACTCTGCAAGCTTTTCACTAGCGTTAAAGTCAAGGAACAGTAGGGCTAACTAAGGTCACGGGAAGAAAATCCAGGTACAAGTCTCAGCTCTGCCATTTGCTTCTTGGATAAGTCACTTCCTGACCCAAGATCTTCAGTCTGATTCTCCCCCCACCCCCCCTCGCTTGCAACAAGGCCAACACCTATCCTGCCTACCCATAAGGTTTGGTTTGGTTTGGTTTGGTTTTGTGAGAAGCTAAGTAAATTAAAGTGATTTGCAAATATGGACATGCTATACAAAATATGGGCATTATGATAACCAAATTCTCTCGCTCTTCCCCTAAATCAGAGCTGGCTTGGGGCTGGTGGAGATCAGAGTCTGTTGCCTACTGGCCCAGCACCTGGATTTTCACAGGGGTACCTGGCCCAGCAGCACCCGCATCACCTGAGAACTTGTTAGACACACAGAACCATGGGGCCCACCACAGATCAGCCAAATCAGAAACTCTGGGGTGGGGCCCAGGAATCTGTGGTCTTTCAAGCCCTGGAGGTCATTCTGATGCTGCTGACCTTGAGACCACTGCCCCAGAGAAACCGGTCTCAGATCGTGATAACTGAGTCCCATTCACAGGGCCACATTCCCCCAGCCAGCTCCCCGGCCAGCTAGCAATCACATGGCTGTCATTTCCCCGGGACCCCTTCCCATCTAGTACCACTCGGCTAATTCTACACGACTCCTGTGAGAGAGCAGAGGGGAGACAGAACTCCCCTCGGGGATGTGAGGAAATCCACGACCTGCTGAACCTCTGCATGAGGTAACTACCTAGTGCAAGTCCGAGAACGTGGTTACTTTGCCCAACTAATCTGTGAAGTTCTTAGCCATGAGGGAAAATCGGGGCATCTCTCAGAACCACACACCACACATTTACAAAGACCCAGATTCCACATCCCGTCCTTCTGGTCTCCCGGCATTTGTCAAGACAAAGGGGTCTGAATCTGTGGATCAGGAGAGGCAGCTATCTCATGCAAACATCTACACCCAGGTACATCCTCCGGCACGCAGACCAAATGAAGGGAAGGCCTGCGCATGCCAGAGAACAAAAGAGGCTTCCAGGTCCTTAAGCAAGAAACCAATGATGCAGAACTGAAAGTAACAAGCAAGCTGGAATGCCATGTTGGCCCAGGATCAAACTAGAAAAACAGGAATTACAGGTCAGGAGTATGAGCTGGTCGGCATGAAGAAGTCATGCTGTCCTTTTTCTGAACCGTGTTTAGGCCACAGCTATTCTTTTCCTAGCTGACTCCTCATTGTTGCTGTTATTCCTAGTGGCACGCATACAACAAACTTAAGACTGCTATTGTAGTCTGGAGCAGTGGTCGGCAAACTGAGGCTCGTGAGCCACATGCGGCTCTTTGGCCCCTTGAGTGTGGTTCTTCCACAAAGTACAGTGCGATTGAAACTTCGTGGCCCGTGCGCAGAAGTCGGTTTTCGGCTCTCAAAAGAAATTCCAATCGTTGCACTGTTGCTATTTGGCTCTGTTGACTAATGAGTTTACCGAACACTGGTCTCGAGAAAGACTGTTGAAAAGCGAGGGTGAGATTTTAGCCTGCTTGTGCACACGGGTATTTCCCAGGTAAAAGGACTGCTGATACAAGCACAATGTCTCTCTCAAGCATGAAGACGGGATTTGTGTGTGTGCTGTAAGAGGAATATTACTTCTTAGCATAAGTCATACATAAATCATGCACATAAATTATGTCAACAAATGATCATTTATTTATTCACTGCACTCTCTCCTTATTCCCTATTCACCGTCTTCAGAAAAAGAGAGCTTCCAGCCCATAATTTACTGACAGATAAAGTGAAAAGAAGGTGAACAATACGCCACCAAAATAGGCCAATTCAACTGGAGTCAAAAAGCCAACTAAGAGAGGGTGCCGGAAGTCATGCCTTGGAATGGCTGGGTGCTCACTGCACCTGCAGGCCCCTCTGTGGACCTTCTGGTAGCCGGGCCTCAGCAGGGCGTGTGGGAGGGATCCACCTGGACCCCAGTTTCTTGCGACACCTTTGGGGGGGCTCTCGGGAACCCCGGTGGAGGCAGGTATCACTGGAGGATCCACATACCACGTTTACTTCTCCCTCAGTGTATGAGATGAAATGCAAACTCGGGTGTGACGGTAGAGGAAGCTGGCATTGTAACGGAAAAACGATGAAGTGTGCTGGAAGACGGTCACAGGCTGTGTGAGTGAAGAGCCTTCGGTCACCTGCCATGTCTCTGGGCTTAATGGAGGCTGATGTCATGTCTAGAACTGGGTGATCAATTCAGTTAACGACTTAACCGTTCATCACTCTGCTGTCCTTGGCTGGACTAGACGGACGTCCTGGAAGTCTCAGCTGGTTCTCCGTGCACAACGTCTCACCTTGCGGGTTCCCATCAGCGTGGGAAGAGTTTCCAAAACAAACCCGGGCGCGTGCTGATAAAGATGGGAATAGCAACGCTGAGTTTTCCTGGGCCAGACCCTTCGCTTGTAAACTGTACTAATTACACCAGGAAGCGTGAAAACAAAGGCTACGTGTTGGAGAAAATATTCAATTGTTCTTCTCTGACACAAATATCAGGTATCTGTAGAAATACTTTCTGTGTGAGCAGTGATTTTTTTTTGAAGTTATGGAACAATAAATGTTAGAAATGTCTAAGCTAGCTGTTCCCCAACAGGTTTGTTGCCAGAACACAGGCTTCATTAAAAAAAAACAAAAAAAAAACACCATAAATCATCATCATCGGACACGCAGATTCAGGAAATTTACCTTTTAAAAGAGTCCTTCTCGGCCCTGGCAGGGTGGCTCAGCTGGTTACAGCATCATCCCCATAGGCCAAGGTCGCAGGTTCAATCCCCAGGAAGGGCACATACAAGAATCAATGGATGAACCTACATATAAATAAGTGGAACCACAAATGGATGTTTCACTCTCTCTTTCCTCTCTCTCTCTCTCTCTCTCTCAAATCAATTTTTTTTAAAAAGTCCTCAACAAACTGAAGGGTTCATCATTCCTTAAAATGCTCTGCATTGGCTCATCCTGCGTTCTCTGCCTGCACTGTCCTGCCCACCCAGCCTCCATTCCCTGCCCTCGTCTCGATCTTCCGTGTCCTTCAAGGTTTGGCGCAAACGCCCCCTTTCCTGCAAAAGCTTCTCCAATCGCTCTTTCTGTGCTCCTCTAGCCACAGAGGCAAAGACACTGCTGGGATTGGATCCGAGTTTTTACTCTGACTCCTCGTCCTGTGCTTCCCGCCACACGGGAGCGCCTTTCAGTCAACACGAGGCAGTAGGAGGCCGATGGCCAGCCTCCACCCCAGCCCCGGCCCTTCTTCCCTTTGTGACGGTGGGGAAACCACGTAAGCCTCTCTAGGCCTTTGGTAGTCAGGGCTTCTTTAGGTAGAAGCAATCTTTAGGTAGAAGCAACAGAAACCAACCTGGCGAATAAAACCGGAGAAATGTATTGGAAAACATCTGTGTGGGGAACTGAAGCCAGCCCACAACAACGTGGGCCGAACAGGGACACACCGTAGGCGGCAGAATCGGCATGGCCCTCAGCACTGGACCCAGGCTCCTGCAAGAGGCTCGCAGGGCCACGCGTGGCCACGGAGAACGGGGCCCTCCCTCTGGTCCCAACAGATCATATCCCAAGGCAAGGAGCGGCCTCACATGGAGCCTGGAAGGGTAAATGGCTGTTGGACAACCAAAGAGCAAATGCTGTCACTGTTCCGCGTCATCTTTAGAGGCAGGCTGTTCCCCGTTCCCCGATGCCTCCAACGAGCGCAAAGGAGCTCATTCTATAGACACTCAACATTCGCTTGAGGAAGCTCTGAACCTGCGAGGAAAAACCCCAGTGGGACTTCTCTTATTCTCCGAGGCCTTCAGATACCCCTGACTCACTTTATCTAGTCAGCTGCTAGACATCTGAGCTACCGGAATTGGAGCCAGCAAGTTATTATTATTTTTTTATTGATTTTAGAGAGGGAAAAGGTGAAAGAGGGAGGGAAAAAGAGAGGGGGGGGGGAGAGAGAGAGATTTGCTGTTCCATGTATTTAGGCATTCACTGGTTGAATCTTTTTTTAAAAAAAAATATTTTATTGATATATTACAGAGAGGAAGGGAGAGAGATAGAGAGCTAGAAACGTTGATGAGAGAGAAATATCAACCAGCTGCCTCTTGCACACCCCCTGCCGGGGATGTGCCCACAACCAAGGTACATGCCCTTGACTGGAATCGAACCTGGGACCTTTCAGTTGGCAGACCGATGCTCTATCCACTGAGCCAAACCGGTTTCGGCCACTTGCATGTGCCCCAACGGGAGATGGAACCTGAAACCTTGGTGTATCGGGATGGACACTGACCAACGGAGCTCCCCGGCCAGGGCCCCAGCAGGTTATGTTGAGATATTTTCATGGTTACGCCGGAGGGCAGGTTGTTAGAGCTTACTCCGTTTGTTACTAAGGTACTGAAAACACAGCTTTGGATCAAACTGCCCACAGCAAATAAAGCTACACCATAGTAACTACCTCTAGGAAGAGGAGGCAGGCCCTCCACCTCCGCCCTGCCACCTGACCTCCCGCAATCAATCAGCAGTAGCAAGAGGGCGGGACTTCCCAGGTCATGCCCCTTGAGGATTCCCCAGCCACATTCTCTGTCCTCCTCCACTTGGGACCATTAGTAGCCTGAATCACCACCCAGATCAAAAAGGAACGTCTCTCTCCAGGGTCCCAGTTAAAATGCAGACTCGTTCCCTTTGATCCACATAGCTCCGTCCTAATTGAATTCTCTGCGACTACTTAATAACCATTCCCGCTCCTGACTGTAATCTCCTAGAAGGGAGGCTCCCGGTCCATCCACTTCACCTCCAGGCGCCCTGTGCCAGCACAGTGCCTGGCAGACAGCGTGCGGGCTCGGTCAGAACTTATCTAGTGCTGCTGCATGCATTCACCCTAGGAAGTATTTCCTTCAAGTTTAATCCTGTTTGTGAGATTGGAAAAATATTTGGCTTTTGCTTCTAAACATTTCAGATCACTGCCCACCACAAAAAAATAAAAAAATAAAAAAAATTGGAGAAGAATATTTGTTTTATAAGATTCAAACTGTAACTTTAAGTTTCTTATATTACATTTGATATCAAGACAGAAAACAAGCACGGGAATCTTTAATTATAGTACCGCTTTCTGATACGTGTGTTATACTGAGAAAAGTGTCTGACCCACAGAAACGAGGATCTCTTGCTGAGCCTGCTTGTTGCAATTTATTTATTTTTTCTTCTTGACATTCAAGCGATCTTTCAATTCAGGTCCTCTCTCTCCTGAAGTCACAAGTGAGAAAGCACAACCTCTTTCCTCTGGGGCTGTCTAGCCCACACCTCTCAGAGAAATGGGTTCATTACCTTGGCTATTATTTTGTGAGCAGACAACCTAGACGGCGACATGATGTTCATCTAAAGAAATTTATACAAAATCAACCTGTTTCTCAGCTTAAAATCCACATGTTATTGTTGTTCTTACTTAAGAAGTACAGTCCGCTCAGACCCCAAGAGCCATGGGGAGTCTAGAAACCATCGCTGTCTGGCTCCCAAACAAACAGATTTCCTCAGAGTGATGATAAAGCCAGTCCAAGGAAAATTCAATTTTAGGGTATAAACAATGTGATTAAGAACTGAAATTACCGTTGCATTTTCTAAATTTTTCCAAGATGAAGAAGAAAATATTTCACCAAAGACAAGACAAAGCATCAGCTGACTAGCTCAAGGAGAAATTCTTCGACTTCCTCATGCTGCTGCTCCACTGATTATAGAGGATTTTTTTTCTTTTCTTTTCTTTTTTTTTTTTATTGTTTGAAGGATTACAAATAGTAGTACATATGTCTCCTTTTTCCCCTCTTGACCTTCCCCCCACCCTCCTGTGTCTTGTATCCATTGTTTATGTTTGTATGCATGCATACAAGTCCTTCGGTTGATCTCTTACAGCGCCCCCCCATAGAGGAATTTTTTAATGCTCACACGGATGACGTCAGCCCAGGATGACACTGGACCACAGCCTGCCCGCTACAGCTTCTACAAAGGATCATCTTTGAAGCCATCCACATGTCCCGGTCTTTACATATAAGAGGAATCTTTTACAGAAAATACTTTATTCCAGTTTTTGAAAATTCAGATGTTTTTGATGTTTTTAACTTATTACAAAAAATTCCCCAGCATATACAAAAGTTACACTTTTAGCAGCACTGTCCAGCAGAAATGTAATAGGGGCCAAATGTGTAATTTTAACTTTATTTAAGCAGCCAATTAAAAAGAATAAAAGGAAACTTACATGAAAGTATGAAAGATAAAATTATTTTTCATTATATATTACTAGAGGTCCAGTGCACGAAATTCGTGCAGTTGGCAGGGGCGGGTCCCTCAGCCTGGCCTGCACCCTCTCGCAGTCCAGGAGCCCTGGGGGGATGTCCTACTGACGGCTTAGTGGGCCTAAGCTGTCAGTCGGACAGCCTTAGCATTGCCACGGAGGCAGGAGAGGCTCCCACCACTGCTGCTGTGCTCGCCAGCTGTGAGCCCGGCTTCTGGCTGAGTGGCGCTCCCGCTGTGGGAGCAGACTGACCACCAGGGGGCAGCTCCTGCGTTGAGTGTCTGCCCCCTGGTGGTGAGTGTGCATCATAGGGACCGGTCATTCCACCATTCGGTCATTTGCATATTAGCCTTTTATTATGTATGATGATGTATCCAAA
Organism: Vespertilio murinus; assembly: GCA_963924515.1. Classification (NCBI taxonomy): domain Eukaryota; kingdom Metazoa; phylum Chordata; class Mammalia; order Chiroptera; family Vespertilionidae; genus Vespertilio; species Vespertilio murinus. Next base: position 10,406,697 of record OZ004712.1, on the reverse strand, counting down.
ATATTATCATTTCAACATATAAATGATAAAAAAAAATTATTGAGATAAGTTTGTTCTTTTTTGTACAAACTCTTCGAAACTTGGTGTGTATTTCACACTGATAGCACATCACAATAAAGATTAGCCACATTATGAATGCTCTATAGCCACATGTGGACAATGGCACCCTGGTAGACAGCAGACACTGTAGAAAATAGTATTAAAAACTTCATGAAGCCACATCAGCTAGGCTACTTCTTTTTGAATAACAGTTTTATTAAGATATAATTCACATTTTGTATAATTTACCCATTGTCACCTTGCTTCAGTAATCACTAACTCCCCAGCAGCCGTGTTTCTTCTATACTCTTTTCAACCCCAAAATTATTTTGAAGCAAATCCTAGAAATCATAGCATTTTATCCATGTTCAAATGTCCTTGATTATCTCATAATTTTGTTAACAGTTGATTTCTTCAAATCAAAATCTAAACAATCAACTATGAACTAACTCTTTTTAATGACAACATTTTTTATGACTTCAACATAATGGGAGTTATGCTTTCAGTAAAGTGCTTTATTCATTCTGATATTTATTAAACATCTATCTTGTGCCAGGCACTGTTCTAGCCCCAAGACAAAACAAAGAACAAGACTCAAAAAAAATTCGTGCTGAAACCGGTTTGGCTCAGTGGATAGAGCGTTGGCCTGGGGACTGAAAGGTCCCAGGTTCGATTCCGGTCAAGGGCATGTACCTTAGTTGCGGGCACATCCCCAAAAGGGGGTGTGCAAGAGGCAGCTGATTGATGATTCTCTCTCATCGATGTTTCTAACTCTCTATCCCTCTCTCTTCCTCTCTGTAAAAAAAAAATCAATAAAATATATATTTTTTAAAAAACAAACTTCATGTTAACTCCAAACTGCACATTAGGACTATTTGGGGAAACTTAAAAAAAAAATACCAGTTTAAAAAAATACATTTCCATCAACTAACACATAGACTAAAAATCATGGTATATACATACAATGGGGTGTTATATAAAGGAATAAAGTAATGATTCACGCTACAACAAGTAAGAATCTTGAATACAACATGCTAAGTGAAAAGACACATATTTCATTATTCCATTTGCATGAAATGTACTGAATAGGCAAATCCATTAATATATGAAATAGATTAACAGTTGAGTGGGTGGGAGGGAGACTGCTAATGGGTGCAGATTTCTTTTGGGGATGATGAAATGTTGTAAAATTAATTATGGTGATGATTTGCACAACTGTGAATATACTAAAAACCACTGAAATGCATACATTAAATGGGTAAATTATACAAAATGTGAATTATATCTTAATAAAACTGTTATTCAAAAAGAAGTAGCCTAGCTGATGTGGCTCCGTGACTGAGCATCAACCCATGAACCAGGAGGTCACATCCAGCTCCCAATCAGGGCACATGCCCAGGTTATGGGTTAGATTCTCATCATTGGTTTTTCTCTCTCTCCCCCTCTCCCTTCCTATCTAAAAGAAATCAGACATAGATATAGATATAGATATAGATAGAGATAGAGATATAGATATAGATATAGATATATAGATAGACATAGACATAGACATAGACATCGATATAGACATAGACATAGGCATAGATAAATGAAATGACTGGATAAAAAATGTTACATTCACACAATGGAATACTATCCAGCTATAAAATAGACTGAGAAAACTCGTTTAAAAAAAGAAAACAACCCTCCTTACCCCAAGCCACTGATCCAGAAACTCTGGGAGTGGGGACTTGTCAGGGAACACTTTCACAGACCCTAAATGATTCTAATGTAAGCCAGATGAGACTCAATGGTTTCGGGGAAGATTCGGTCAGGTGACCTACAGCTGCAGCCAGTGTGATAACCACTCCCTATAAAATGAGCAGGCAAAGGGATGTTCTCCAACCTCAGAGGCGCAGAAGAGGGCTGCCTACAAGTGGCATCCATGCTGAGACATGATGCAGGATGGGAAGTAGCCAGAGGAACATGGGGGAGGGGGGGAGAGAAAAGGTTGTAGGACAGAAGGTTATGCATACACTGGGAGGGCAGAGCGCCTTACGTGTGGCCTGGGGGGAGTGGCAGGGGCTGAACTGAGTTCACTGTGGCTGCAACACACAGAGCAGTGGGCTAAGAGGAGCTGATGCATAGACGACCTGGTAAATGAGGTTAAAAATGTAAAATATTCATTGATCAATAAAACACTGACAAAAATTCAGTTCAAATTCCATACGGTTATTTTTATTTTTATTTATTTATTTTTTTTCAGAAAGGAAGGGAGAGGGAGAGATGAAAATATCAGTGATGAGAGAGAATCATTGACCGGCTGCCTCCTGCATGCCCCCTACTGGTGATCAAGCCTGCAACCCAGGCATGTGCCCTTTCAGTCCACAGGCCTAATCTCTGGAGCCAAACCAGGCAGGGCTCCATAGCAAGTTTAACATATTTTAATAACATTATACCATTTATATGAAAAAAGTACATATAAGATGCAAGATATTTACTCTACAATGTTTGTTTTGTGTAGATGTTTGAGATCTTGCAATATCTCCAAGGTGAAAACAACCACAATAGGTGCTTTGCATGGACTTTAATAACTAGGATTGTTATTGCTTCATCATACACCGATGAAGGCACTTCAGTATTGCGGCTCAACTGGTAGGAAACAAAGTGCCACATTCCAGTTACTTTCTTCACAGAATATTCTAACAGAATCTAACCAAGCAGCCTGGCCAGCATGGCTCGGAGGTTGAGCGTAGACCTGTGAACCAGGAAGTCACCATGAACGAACTTTCTAGGCAACAGGAATCTCTGAGCAAAGGCTGAAGCAAGTTCGGCTGCCGATGCACAGCAGGCAAAGCCTATAGGACTTCTCTTTAGATTGAGGTGAGAGTAAATTTAAAGTTAGGATAAAGAATTCCCTTTCCTCCTGTATTAAATTTTTATCATGCCATATGCTTGGATTGTGGGCTCAATCCTCACTGTGGGGCGTGCAGGAGGCAGCCAATCAATGATTCTCTCTCAATTATTGATGTTTCTATCTCTCTCTTTCTCTCTGAAATCAATAAAATATATATTTTTAAAAAGAATATAACCAAATAAAGTTGTACTATGGACAGGATACCAGGCTTAGTGACGTGAGGGATAGAAACAGAAGATGCATATTGGCCCTGCCTTCAAAGCATGTGCAACCTAGAAAGGAAGGTGGCGGTGCATTTAAATAAATAAAGTCAGGAGGCACTCAGGCGAGGAAATGGGGAGAATGGGACGGAGTGCTGATGGTAAGAAAGAATCCCCACATGCTCAGTAGTCAGAGAGTGAACTGGAGACTCTCAGGTTGGTTTGTTTTGTGTGTGTGTGTGTGTGTGTGTGTGTGTGTGTGTGTGTGCTGTTGTTTTTAATGCTGTGAGAGATTGAGTTCAGAGAGATTATTCTGGCGGAAGTAGCTTATGAGTTCAGTCTTGAGAGATGTGGGTTCTCACCAGAAGACACACTGAACGAGCTTTCTAGGCAACAGGAATGTCTGGGCAAAGGCAGCTCTGTGGCCGCAGCAAGTTCGGCTGCCGAGGCACAGCAGGCAAAACCTACAGGACTTCTCTTTAGATTGAGGTGAAAGTAAATGTAAAGTCAGGTTAAAGAATTTCCTTTCCTCCTATAGGAAAGCCCCTCAACTTCCAGGCCCACAAAAGCCATAAACTCAACCACAAAAATCCTGTCCCAGCAGAAAGAGCCTCAATAATTCAGAAAGTGGTGCAACTGGAAACTTGATATTGGCAGCAGCAAGTTCGGAGTCCAACAACCCCAGCTCGCTTTAATATGTTGTATCACAGGACTCCACCAGAATGAAGCAGCTTCTAATGAAGCAGCGGGAGGAGGACACACTTCCGCGTGGTGAAGGAGCTAAAGATTTAGAGTTATAAGGGTTATTCACAGAATCTAGCTCAGCCATTCGCTATGGATGCTGCAAGCTGCTGACGCTTGGCTGCAGTTTCTTCACCTGTAAGATTAAAAGGGTATTATGGGTTTAAGGCAGCCTAGTAGTTATCCGGCCTGTGAGATAGATAGCTACTAACTATTATTGGGACTCTACCTGAATGAGAAAACTACAAATCTTCTTTTGGCTAAGCAACAGCTTTCGTCACAAATAAAGCTAAATGCTTATTGACCGTAATGGTAGAAAACACATTTCCGTTCCTGGGAAGAGGCCCAGAACGAGAGAGAGAGAGAAAATGATCTGGAATTCTAGTTCTGCCACGATAACCTTGGGAAAGTTGGTCGACCTGCTGGAGCCTCCATTTCCCACCTGGTCAGAAATACCTACCGAGCTGATACAACTACTATAAAATGTTTAATGAGGCCATCTACACAAAGTCCCCAGTATGTATCCAGCTCTTAGTAGGTGCTCAATCAATAGTTGCTATCGGTATTTAATTTTCCCAATAGGGAAAAAAAAGAATAAACATGAAAATGAAAACCAGCAATGAAATCACCGGTTCTTCATATTTGAAAGAAAAGTTTCCATCACCCATTTGGTAACTACTTCTGGCATACCTACTGGGTGTGTCAGGCTCTGCGGTTGACCCTGATGACAGAGTGATAACAAGACGGATAAGATCGCTACTTTTCCCTTCTAGAAGAGGAAGGCAGAGGAGAGGGTAGCACACCGCCCGAGGACACGATGATTTCAGAGAGGAGCGCTAGGAGGAACAGGGAGCAGGGAGGCGAGCTAGCAAGTTGGTGGAGGGCTGGAGCTTGGATCCATGTCAGCTCAGGCCTGCCTGACTGGTCTCCTTCGGCCAGAAGGGGGACCTCACCTTGCCTTGATGCTTGGGAGTAGAATGTGCACGACCAGCAGTCAGACCTACTCGTTCACCTGCCTGCGGAAGGACCTCTTCTGCATCTGCAGCTTAAGAAACATTTCTAAATGCCTCCATCCCGGCACTCCAACCCTGAGGGTCGGCGCAACACCTGGGGAACTTCGTGAGCCTCCACCCCAGACGCTCGGGGAGACAACTTCACAGTCCCCTCCGATCGGGCTGCACCCAGGAGGAAACATGCAAGTGTGCAAAAGGTGGCGGGCAAGTTCGATCGCCCCAGGAGGGCGGCGCGCCCGGGCTTAAGAAATGTCAGTGCGATCCGCCGCCGAGCTCGGGGCGCCGGGCAGCCCAGGAGGCGAGCGCCCTGGGCGCGCACCGGCCAGGGGAGCGGCGCAGGCCGGGGAGCCAGGCGGGCGAGGAGGGCGCCTGCAAGGCCGGCGGCGCCCGGGTCCCCCCCGCCGCGCCCCAGCGCGCGGATGTGGTCAAAGCTCCGTGCTCGGCTCCATCAACCAGGTTTCCTGTGCCTCCCGCCCGGGCGGCGCGCCGCCCCGCAGCCCAGGGCAGCGCTCGGGCGTCGCATCCTCCGGCCCCGCGACCCAGGCCCGCGAGTCGGGCGCCTCCTCGCCATCCATCCCAGCCAAACCGTCCCCCCAAGCGCCGCGCTCTCGGGTGGGGGCGCGCTCGAACCCCACATCCAGAGAGAGAGACCGGCGCGCCGCCGGCACCGAGACGACCTCCCCGGCTCGGGGCGGCCCCACCGGCCGCTTCTCCCTCGGGGACGGGAGGCTGAGCCCGGTCTTGCAGACACTGGCGGTCACCCCCTCCCTCCGCCCCGAAATCGCAGCCCCGCCGAGCCCGCGCCGCCGCCGCCGGGCCCCCACCCCACCCAGCACCGCTCCCACGGGCGCCCGGCGCTTACCTGCGCGCCGTGCCGCCGGGGACGCCGCCCCCTTCCCATCCACGGACCCGGGAGGCGGCGAGCAGACTTCCCCGGTGCCCCCCGCAATGCGCAGCTGACAGCGCCCGCGGCGGCGGCGGCGGGAGGCCGGGGCGGGGACGGCCCCTCGCGGGCGGGCGGACCGAGAGGCCGGAGCCCGCGCCGCGCACCAACCGCCCGGCGCTCGCGCCCCTCGGCCGGGCCCCGCTCGCCGACGCCGACGCCGCGGCCGCGCCGCCAGTTCCCAGGACTTTGCCCAGAACTTCGCGCTCCGGTCGCCCGCAGATCGGCGGGAGGAGGGGGCCGAGCGGGGGGCGGGGCCTGAGCCCGCCGTGGGCGGGGCCACGCGCGGGGGGCGGGGACGGCGGGGGTTTGCAGCGGAGTGACCCGCACCCCCTCCAATCAGGAGTCGGCTCCGGGGACGGAGGGTGGGGCGATGCGCTAGGAAGGAGCGGACAGATTCCATGACGCAGTCGGGGGAGCGGGGAGCACGGGTTCCCGACAGGTGCGAAGGGCAGAGGGAGGTGAGAGCTTCGTGGGGGCCTGGGAAGCGGCTTCCAGCGGCCCCGCGTGCTGCCTCGCACCCACATACTGATGGGGTGCTCCATCAGGATTTGTGGAGGGGCGTTTCCCGCCAGGGCAGGAGGGAGAATGGAAGGAGGCTTGGCAGGGGGCTGGTTCAAGGGGAGGCCCCCTGAGGACACTTGTGAACGGGCAAAGAGGACTCGACCTCCCGAGGAAGTCAAATTGAGGCAAAGGGATCGAGAACGGGGAGGGGAAAAAATGGGTGGCGCAGGGAGGACTGCAGGCACAGGGTGATGGACAGATTCGGCGTGGGACCCCACCCTGGACTCTGGCCCGACATCCCGAGGCAGTGATGCAGATTCCCGCCGGGTCCCCGGAGAAAATGCAGGCGAAAACCCAAGAGGGCGGTTGTTCTGTTCTTTGCAGCTCATGTGCAGGGGGTGGGAGGACGCGGAGAAAGCTTCGTAGTTAAAATTAAAATGCAGGAACGCCTGGAAAAGCAATGAAAGTCCACCCGACCGTACTGCCCACTCGCTCCTCTCCGATCCTGGCACGCAAGGCAAGCCCCGGAGCACCGGGGGTCCGACCGGAGCCTGCACGCCTCCCGGGTGGTTAACGGTCACCGAGCGCCCACTGCGTGCGTGCGCCCCGCCCCGCGGTGGGCGCGCGGCCGCGAGGGTGCACCGGGTTCCTGCGCCCCTGGAGCTGCTGTGCCTGTGGGGGAGACAGACCACAAACAAAGAAAATGCAAATACGAGCCAACCAGGAAATGCTGGGGCAATTGCTCAGCAGGGCTTTCCAAAGCGATGATGTGTGTGTGATGGGGAGCTGCGAAGCGCCGCTGGGGGCCCCTCTGGGGAGGTGGCTGCTAAGCAGATTCCTGAACCCGAAAAGGAACCGGTCTCCCCAAAGAGCGTTCCCGGCGGAGGGAGCGGCAAAGGCAAGGCGTGGGACCTCCCTGAGGACCGTGTAACCTGCCTCACCGAGCTGAACCAGGAGGTGCCTGGCCCAGGAGGGGCTCCAGAATGTTAAAGGCCGGTGCCATCTGCCACCTGCGGCACCCGACATATTTGCAGTTTGACCCCAAATGAAGGTGTCTGAGGCTCTGCCAGAGCCATGCTCTTCACATTTCATTCGCCGCTTCTGGGACCCTCCCTGTGGCGGGAGGTCTGGCACCGTTTTGAGTCTGGCAGGTAGCCAGCGGGGGCGGGCGGATACTGACCAGCTTCGGACTGAACCCAGGGTCCGGCTGCCCGCATCTGCGCAAGGAAAGCCTTACTGGAGAAGATTTAAAATCGGATGACTAAGAGGATCTTAAAGAATCCCCACCCCCTGCCACTCACGCCAGCATGGATCATCTGAGCAGCTCAGATGTTGCTCTTGAGTTTTGCAGTAATTCCTCTCCCAGTGAGAAGTTCAGTTTTTCCTCCCCTTCTTCCCTCAAGCTCTGTTATTTGTCTCTTTTTTCCATTCCTCTCCTGACCTCCCCACCCTCACCCTGTTACATTAGCATTGTTTGGGGGCGGGGGGGATAAGCCTTACATCCTATAGGGAGTCATTTGCATAGGGTTTTATTGTTGAAATGAGCATTGGATTTAAATATATATATATATATATATATTATTGATAATTTACAGAGAGGAAGGGGGAGAGAGACAGCTAGAAATGTCGATGAGAGAGAAGCATCGACCAGCTGCCTCTTGCACATCCCCTACTGGGGATGTGCCCGAAACCAAGGTACATGCCCTTGACTGGAATCAAACCCGGGACCTTTCAGTCTGCAGACCGACGCTCTACCACTGAGCCAAACCGGTTTTGGCAAGCATTGGATTTTTAGCTTCTTCAATTTCTTCCAGCTAACCAAGTTCTGAGCTGAAAAAGAGAGAGAGAGGGAGAGAATCTTATATGCATTCTATTTGTATTTGAGGCAGTTAATTGGACAGGATGAGAAAAGTTTTTCAGCTTGTACCTTACCTCCTAGAACAAGAGGAATCATAGTGTCTTTTCACAGCTCCATTTCCTCTTCTACTTCTAAATAAGCTTCCAGACTCACCAGCTCCTAAACACAAAGGGAAATAAAATTATAGTTGAATCCCACACAGAGCTAATTATTCTTGAAAAAGATTGTTAATGTCCTAAAATTGGTTTTCTCCTCCGAGTTTTATTTTAAAGCACCGATGTGCAAATCTACCCCAGCAAGATCAATGGTTCTATAGAAAGAGCTTCTAAAGAGCCTCTTCTTTGAACTATTGAACAAATACTTTTTTTTTTACTTTGAAGAGACACCACCACGGCGGAAATTCTTCATAGTTGGCTGAATGATCTTAGCTCCTGAAATCCGTAATAAAGAAACATGAGCTTAAAGAGTTGTTTACATGTTTTGGTAGTAAAGGAGGACGATGAGAATTTGGTGGAGAGAGGACTTCAGAGGCCTCTAGAACCACATTCCCTGGGTGTCTTTCTTGTGATCTTCCTGATTCTGAGAGCCCTTTTCCTTAACTGGTGAAATGGAGACAGTCATTGTACTCACTGAGCTACAGGAAGAGTTTTAGCATCAGACTGAAAATACTTTCACGTAGCCTAATGCAGAGTTCTCAATCTCAGCACTATGGACAGTTTGGGCCAGATACATTTTTGTTCTGGGCACTGTTCTGTGCTGTTAGCCGTGTCTCTGGCCTCAACCCACTAGATATTCCTTGAATCCTTCCTTCCTCTCTGAAAGATATATATATTTCAGAGAGGAAGGAAGGGGGAGAGAGAAACATCAATGATGAGAGAGCACCATTGATTGGCTGCCTCCTGCACGCCCCTTACTGGGGACCGAGCAGGAAACCTGGGCATGTGCCCTTGACGGGAATCGACCCTTCAGCCCCCAGGCTGACGCTCTATCCACTGAGCCAAACCGGCCAGGGCTCAAGGAACACCTTCTTCCCACAACCAAAAGATCTCCGGACATTGCCAGATGTCTCCTGGAGAGCAACATCCCTCCTGGCTGAGTACCGTTAGCCCGGTACACAGCAAGTGCCCACAGATTAGGAGGCAGTATATGGAAGCACTTAAAGATAAGGATTTCCAGAGTGTGAACTCTGCAAAATTTCCTTCCTTAAACCACATCAGGGAAAAGGGAATCACAATAACGCTAACTCCTTAGGGCTGGCCAAGGATTACATAAATATGTGCACGTGAAGGCCATTTGGACAGTGCCTGGCACATAGTCAGCTTTCGACATGAGCTTCTGTCCCCGGTTTCTCCCCATGATGGGAGGGGGGTATCGGACTAGGTCAGGACGACTTATCCTGGCCTGTTTGCTGCTACTCCTCTCCCTGCCTTACGCCAGGTATCACTGGTAAGTCAGCACTGCCTTCCCGCCCAGCCCAGGAAGGGACTCAGAGTCCTTCTAAATCTAAACACAGCCCTTTAGGAAGCAAGACCTGAAGGGCCAGCATGTGAGGGGACATTAAATTGCCATGCAGGCTCTATATACATGTTAAGCCATTTTAAGATGAAGATCTTAAGTCACTATGAGATTAGAGCCTAAATCTTCAGGATGGTGACTCTATCAGCCGTGGGCAAACTACGGCCCGCAGGCTGGATCCAGCCCGTTCGGCTGTTCTATCCGGCCTGCGGAGCCGAAAGAGCAGAGGGTTCTCTTGCTCTCCCCTCCGCTCCTTCCCCAGCAGCCCAAGATGAGAGTGCCAGCATGGTCAGGTTGCTTTTGTTCCGGCCCTCCGGTCCAGTGTAAGAATCCATTGTGGCCCTCGAGTCAAAAAGTTTGCCCTCCCCTGCTCTAGATAGACAATGTGATGAGAAGGAGCTGTGATTTTTTTCATTCATCAATCGCTCTTAGGAGCCAGGGGGAGAGTTCCAGCATCTCGACTAGAATCGTGGTCCACGAGTGGTCAGAGGCTGCGTCTGCTACCCTCTTCAAGTGTCCTCATGCCACTGCCACGGCTGATGGGCGGTGGAGGAAAGAGCACTTGCCTGAAGCAGATGTGACCTTGCCCACCCTGTGCACTCCCACTCACTTCCCTTCTCCTGCACTTCTGTCTGGGGAAGGAACAGAAGTATTCAGTTGCTTAGGAACACCACGTAAACATTCTTTCAAAAGTCCTCATGATTCAGGACTGGACAAGAATCAGTAAATTCCTTCTTGAAATACAGACCGCCCGCCTCCTCTGTGCGAGGGACCATTCCCAGCAGCCACTTGGAGCGATCCAAAGGTGAGTCAGTGGGTGTCCCTGCCCTCAGGATATCAGGCGTGGACGGAAGTAGCTACCACACAAGCTAAAAGACGGGGAGATGTCCTAAGAGAGGCTTGAAAAAATGTGTGCAGAGAACGGAGAACTTATTTTTGGAAAATTGGGAGCAGGCAGCGACTTCCTGCATGTCTTTGCTGACATTTTTAACTTTTCCATCAAAAATCCTTATTTGTGACAATAAAGTGATTCTTGCAGAGGAAGTTGCAACATTGTTAGGCTTCCTGGTTTAGACGGAGCTTCTGCTTAAAGTGGATAGCATCAGTGCAGCTTTAAAAGGGACAGTTTATTCTAATAACCACCTTTCGTTAGGTATTTAAAATTTCTGGGAGGTTTCTCACGTTTTGTGGCAATAGGCTGACTTTCTCCCAAGCATTTGAAAGAAGCAGCAGCTTTGTCGCATGTGACACTGGGGGAATACGGGGTAGTTGTCAGAAGGAACGTAACAGGAGGGAAGGGACCTCAATGCCATATACTCTGAACCAGGAAGCCACGTTTCCTTCAGGATTTGACCACCTCAGAAGGCAGGCTGCGCATTACTTTATCTTCTAGGTGCTATCTCCACAACACACGGACATCCTATAGTATACTGTCCAGGCTAAATACTAAGGATTATAATAACAGTCCGCACGCATTAAGCGTTTCTGTGCCAGGCACTGCCAATCGGGGCTGCCAACATCACTGCCACTCCTGCCACTCTCAGGAGGCTGCCAGTCAAACCAGAAAGACTTGGGACGCTCTGAAACGTGCTTCTGCCTAAAACATGCTGTTCCTTTCTCCTCACTCAATGCTGACTCATCCTTTACATGTCACGCTGTCATCACCCTTGACTTTCACGGTTAGATCAAATCAGTCTAGCTTATGCCCTTGTTAGAACTAAATATTGTGTGTGTGTGTGTGTGTGTGTGTGTGTGTGTGTGTGTGTGTTGGTAGCACCTATGACAGTTGCAATTGTATTTATTTTTTGTGATTTTTCTGATTGATTTCTGTTTAACTAGATTATAGGTTCTACAATAGGAAGGCCTATAAACTGGTTGGTAATCTCCCAAGGACTGTCTCGATGCCTAGCAGCTAGTAGGCCTTCAAATGTTTGTTTGATAAATAGAGAGAATCCTGAAGAAGTGATCTTTAGTGATGGTAGTGGGGGTGGGTGGAGGGTGGGGGCAGCCATCACAGGCCCAGGAGGCAGAGACTGCTTAATTGCTCAGATCATGCAGATGGTCTTATAGCAACTTGACATCAGAAAGATGCTGTCTCTCTGGTTACCCCTTTGCTGGGGTCATAAGCTCACTGATTTTTATTTTACCCTTGAATAGATTTCCCTGTTCCTTAGAACGCACACATCAACTCTACCAAATCATATTAAAAGAAACTTCAGAGGAGGACTTAGTTTAGCTGTTTTTGCCTTGCCATAACCCAATTCTTTTCTTTTTAAAAAAAAAATATATTTCATTGATTTTTCACAGAGAGGAAGGGAGAGGGATAGAGAGTCAGAAACATCAATGATTAGAAACATCCATCAACTGCCTCCTGCACGCCCCCCACTGGGGATGTGCCAGAAACCAAGGTACATGCCCTTGACCTGGAATCGAACCCGGGACCCTTGAGTCCGCAGGCGATGCTCTATCCACTGAGCCAAATCGGTCAGGGCCCATAACCCAATTCTTATAGATCTTTCCCTGTTTATAGAAATGAAAACAAGGAATCCTATATGGGTATATTGTTTACCTTTTCTGGAAGTGGCTTTTTCACCTCAGTGCTAACCTCTTCATTTGTCCAGTGTTGTTAGGACTCGTGTCACGTGGCTTTCATCCCACCAAGGGCCCTGTTCACCAATCATTTACTCAAGATTCCCAATTGATCCACAGCAACTTGGAATAACACATTCAGATGGAATTAGCACTTCAGGGAAGAAACTCTAACGGTCTTGCTCTGGCTCTGGTAGACTGTTAATATAAGAAACTGGATTCCTGGAACCAAAAATAAACTTTTCTGTGAAGAATGTGTACTTGGAATAAGGCGTACCAATACCTAGAGCGCATGTTTTTCCTCAGAGAGGGTGAGACTTCGCTGGCACCGTGAAATGGAGGACAGGATTTTTTGTGTTGTTTTTTTTTTTTTTACATCATTATTTCTTGCAAATACTACTTTATAACAAAGGCAATAGAAGTAAATGTCTACTCACTATTCTGTACACCTGAAATAAATATAATATTGAATGCAACTGTAATTGAAAAAAAATTGAAAGTGATAGAAGGTAAAGAAAGGGAATAAAATTGCCTATAATCCTACCTACAGACAACAACCCTAGCTTACGTAATTATTATTATTTAATGTCTCCTTCTAGTGTTTTTTTTTTCATGCCGTTTTGATTTTTGAGTAAATGCGAACTTAAATTGTATGTTTTCCTAATTGCTGCTTCATAATTGTCAACAAATTGTTGTGAATCCATTAAAATGATTACTGTGAAGACAAAAAAATCCTGAAAATATGTATGATGTCAACTCAACTGATACCATAATAGGTATGACTGGATTTTGAAAGAATTCAAAGACCTGGGTTTAAATGCCCCTCTTCCGTTTAGCAGTGCTTTCCTCTGAGGCAGCATTTCCATCATCGGCGGCTCTGCCTGCCTGGGTCCAGGGTGAGAATGATGACGATGCAGGCGTACAGACCCAGCCGAGCTGAAATGAACTTCTGTGGTTCCGTCACTGACATCTTGGAATTGTTACCATAGTGTATCTCAGTCCATCCTACTGAGGACAGCAAGGAAAAAGCAGAAAATGGAGGTTGAGACTGCAGCCCAGAGTTTATCTCCTTTCATTCCTAAATAGACAGTAAGACCTGTAAGAGCTTAGACGTGAGTGCCCTGACCTCCGGATGTCCATCTGTTGAGGAAGTCTCTCTGGCCCAGCTCAGAGCAGCTCCCTTCCGACGGCCCAACACCTTTCCTGGCATCACCGCCCCTCCTTGCAGCGTGGCTCACAGCATTTGCTCTGAGTCTTCCCTTCGCGTGTCCATCTCCTCCCGTTTACTATTAATTTTTCATACAGGTGCCTCCCTGGTACGTTGCTTCACTTTATAAGCCCAGTCACCTCTCAAGGATAATTCCACAGCCCTGGCCAGTTTGCCGCAGTGGTTAAAGCATTGGCCTACGGACCAAAGGGTCTTGGGTTTGATTCTCAACCAAGGGTACACACCTCAGTTGCAGGTTTGATTCCCCACCCAGTGGGGGATGTGCAAGAGTCAGCCAACCAACTGCTGTATCTCTATCTCCTTCACAATGATTCTCTCTCTCTCTCCCTCTCTCTCTCTCTCTCTCTCTCTCTCTCTCCTCCCTTCCTCCCTCTCTCCTCTCTTCCCCCTTCCTCCTCCCTTCCTTTCACTCTCTCTGAAAATCAATGGGGAAAAATACCCTCAGGTGATGATTAAAAGAAGAAGAAGAAGAAGAAGAAGAAGAAGAAGAAGAAGAAGAAGAAGAAGAAGAAGAATATCTCAACCCCTGTATAGGCATCCTTTCTGATCTTCCAGCTTCCAAATCTATTGGAAGGACTCAATCTATTCCAGCAATCAAATCTATTGGCTCAGAAGTGTCAGCATGCTCTTCTTCGTTTATGATTTTCTTTTTTTAGATTTTTTAAAATATATTTTATTGATATTTTACAGAGAGGAAGGGAGAGATATACAGAGCCAGAAACGTCGATGAGAGAGAAACATCGACCAGCTGCCTCTTGCACACCCCCTACCGGGGATGTGCCCGCAACCATTGTACATGCCCTTGGCTGGAATTGAACCCGGGACCTTTCAGTCTGCAGACTGACGCTCTACCACTGAGCCAAACCGACCTTGGCTTCATTTATGATTTTCATGACACAATTCTACTGCCTGAGAAATAGCACCCAGAGGCCCTTATTATCTGTCTTGTCCTCTGCAAGCTCACAGCTCATTAGTTTAAAAAAGAGATTCTGTTGCAGGTCCTTGTGAGGCCAAGCTTCCTCACCATACCTAATGCTAAGGTCTGATGGAAGCTGGTCACTATCTTACCCACCCTCGCCTTCTTACCCAGAAAATACCAATCACCATTTCACTGCTAACGGTCAATTAGCATGTTGCTCTTTCATTAGGGAGATGGCCAGGACAGATAACGCCGTGCACACAGACTGCAGGTTTGTGGCTGTCAGGACCAGGGCCAGGGGGTTAATGAGTCTGGGGGTTGACTTTGGAGTAATGCAGATGTTTTGGAACTAGATAGAGGTGGTGGCTGTACAACACCGTGAACATTCTAAATGCCACTGGATCGTAATTTTTTAAAAGTCAGGGGAGAGGGAAAAAGAAGTCAACATTTAAAAAATATATATATTTTATTGATTTTTTACAGAGAGGAAGGGAGAGGGATAGAGAGCTAGAAAGAAACATCGATGAGCTGCCTCCTGCAAACACACACCTTCCCCCCACCCCCCGACCAAGGATGTGCCCGCAGCCGAGGTACATGCCCCTTGACTGGAATCGAACCTGGGACCCTTCAGTCCGCAGGCCGACACTCTATCCACTGAGCCAAACCGGTTTCGGCAAGAAGTCAACATTTTAAAAATGCTGCCCAGACAATCAATTCATACAAGAAAGAACATTGTTTTTCCAAGGAAGGCATCGATGGCCATTGGGGGTAGTTGATAGGGAGGACGAGGGCAGATTTTGATTTTTGTATGAAGTAAGATTAAGTGTAACCCTAGGCAAGACCAAAGCAGCAGAGCTAGGAGAAAAGCATATGGACTTTGTGACACCCTTGTTGACGGTACAGAGACCTTTTGTGTTTCATTTTAATTTTCTTCTGGGTTTTAGGAAGTTGGCATTACTAAACAGCCAACCCTTCAGTACACAGCGCACACATTTAAATCCTTGTACACACATCCCAAATTGAACAGGAACAGCTCGAAGGCCAAGAACGGTTCCTCTCTCCCTTGGGTCCCCGCTGCTTCCGCGGCCACGCTGCGCGCACAGGCTGGCAGCACGTTTCCCTTCGTTGCAGCCGGTCTGCCCTCCTAACGAATGCAGCTGCATGAGCTCTCTGCCCATTTTTAAAAGATCTAGTTCAGAGAGAGGAAGGGAGAGGGAGAGAGAGAGGGAAACAATGATGAGAAAGAAGCAGTGATCGGCCACCTCCTGCATGCCGCCTACTGGGTCCTGAGTCCCAAACCAGGCGTGTGCCCTGACTGGGAATGGAACCATGACCTCGCAGTCCGTGGCACGGTGCCCAACCAACTGAGCCACCCCAGCCGGGCTCCCTGCCCACTCTTTAGTGAAAAGAAATGAGTTTCACAAAAGCCACAACGTTCTGGAGTGGTCGTTCCCAAACTTGCACAGCAGAGAACTGCCCCTGACGCCTAGAGCCGCCCGGCTCTGTGCGGTGCGGGCCCTGCCACGGACAAGGGGGGATGGCAGCAGCATGGACCCCTCATTCGCACAGCCGACCCCAGACCTTTGGGCTCCTGGGCCCGTCCTGGGCGCCCTCAGAATGACCCCACTGGCCAAGCGCGCTGAGAAATCCTAGGGCCTGGTGCCAACTGCCAACGTCTGAAACACCTGGATGAGAGACTCACTTCTTTTTTTTTTTTTTTTTTTAATATATTTTATTGATATTTTACAGAGAGGAAGGGAGAGAGATAGAGAGCTAGGAACGTCGATGAGAGAGAAACATCAACCAGCTGCCTCTTGCACACCCCCCACCGGGGATGTGCCCGCAACCAAGGTACATGCCCTTGACCGGAATCAAACCTGGGACCTTTCAGTCCGCAGACCGACGCTCTATCCACTGAGCCAAACCGGTTTCGGCAAGACTCACTTCTCACTAAGGAGCCTGAGAACGAACCACATATTAGAAACCAAGATTCAGCACGTAACTCCCCGAGGACAGCCATCCTCGGCTTCCTCCACACTCATTATTCATTTTTGTTTCGAATTTTTTAAAGTGCTTTTATGTTGTTTCCTAAAGCGACACCTTTCTACGGTTTTTCTCCAGGGACTGCCTGCCCTCAAGCTTCAGGTAACGACGTTTGCATACCTGTATTTCTGCAGTATTCATCGCTCCTCCCCTAAAGACGGGCTAGTGAGTGGCAGAGCCGGATCACAACCTCGTCCAACACTATCCCTCACATCGAGGTGTCTCCACGCCTCCAACCTGAAGGGGGTAGGGATCCCCGGACCACTCAGTGGGACAGGTCCCCGGTACTCCCATAGCCTCCTTCCTAAGAACTGAGCAGAACAATGCACAGCTATTGGCAACAGTTTGCTCGTCTGAATAAAGTTGAGGTGTCAAAAAAAAAAAAAAAGAGGAAGTATTAGCCAGGAGCCAGGAATTTAATAGAACGGATGCCTGCCCAAATATCTCCAGAGGGTTGCGATGCATTGAAACTCCGTGGATAATAGTCTTACTGGATGTAAATGGACAAACAATCTCACGTCATTTTTCCGGGAACAAAAACCCTGACCAGCTTTCCAGAATCATAGGGTGTTTCCGAGTCTCATAGGGTGTTTCTTCACTGCTGCCACCACACACAGCTAAAGTGCTTTGGCTGGAAGCTTCTTACTCAGAAGGGATTAACAGAAAATGATGGCTCCATCAGCACAAACACCAAAGGCCCTGTCTTTCCCTTTGGTGGGTGCATATTCCCACTGCTTTTCTACACACATTTCTTACCTTGAGAAAGATTTCGTGAACACAAGGTAGAAAATTCTGATTCAGGCTTCGGGTATGGTTTCTAACTCTGGACAATCTACCCAGTCTCCCTGGGTTTAGGACTCCAGAGTTAGAAAAAAATAACATTCTCAGTTTTTAAAAAATATATATATTTTATTGATTTTTTTTTTTTTTACAGAGAGGAAGAGAGAGGGATAGAGAGTTAGAAACATCGATGAGAGAGTAGTATCGATCAGCTGCCTCTTGCACACCCTCTACTAGGGATGTGCCCGCAACCAAGGTACATGTTCTTGACTGGAATCGAACCTGGGACCTCCCAGTCTGCAGGCTGACGCTCTATCAGCTGAGCCAAACCGGTTTCGGCACATTCTCAGTTTTAAGCACCAATGTTAACAAGCAATTATTGCCTTGTATTATGTCCCACCTGCGTGGCATGGACTCTTAGCTCCATTTCACAGTCGAGGGAATGGAGGCTCTGAGAGGGCTGGTGGCTTGCCCAGGGTCACAGAGATAGGAGGAGACAAAGGGAGCATTGGAACCTGGGGCTCTCTGAATCCACAGCCTGACATCACGCTGTTATGGTCTGAACCCCAGCAAGGACAACTTTGATGCAAGCCTAGTGGCCTACCCGGATGGTTTCAAAGGACAAAAGGAAATTCGAGAAGCTGGATGAGCAATGTTATCTTTAGGATGGGATTCTGGCTACTTTGCAGGAGGCAAAAGGTGGTTGGTTGGTAAGAGGAGCAGGGAATTTAGTCAGACTAGATGTGAGTCCCATGGTCAAGTTACATTAGTCTCCTAGCATTGTATTATTTTCTTTGTAACTTTACCAAAATTATAATTTTATATTTAGTTTTTATGATTAATTGATCTACCTTCCCCTACATACTCCCAGAAATTTGAGGCCAGGGTTTTTGCTAACCTTTTCATCCCCAGGACCCAATACAGAGCTTGGCACAAAGTAAGGGTTAAAACATTTGTTGAACAAATGGATGAAAAGAGCAAGGGAAGCGGTGAAGAGGGAGAGAGGTAAGGAAAGGCAAGATTCACTTTAGTGTGTGGAGAGAGACTAGGGTGAAAGAAAAGGCAGGAATAATCATACCTATATATATAAAAGGCTAATATGCAAAGTGTCCCTTGGGGAGTACAACCAAGAGATCGGGAGGAGATCAGGAGTTTGATAGCTTGCTATGACGTGTGCTGACCACCAGGGGGCAGCGAGGAACGAAGGAAAGCCCCTGCCAGCAACCAGAAGGTCCCAATCGACCCTAATGCCTGCCAGGCCTAGGGACTCTACCGATGCAGGAATTTCATGCACCAGGCCTCTCTAGTATATCCATAAATTTTATTCTGTCCACTTCTTATACATTTTAATTTTGGTGGTTTTCATATATATATGGGATCATACTACATATATTCAACAGCAATTTTTTTACATGTAATGGTAAAATATAGCTACTGTGTCAGTCATCTATTGCTGCATAAGGAATTATACCAAAGTTTAGGGACTTAAAGCAACAAGACATTTATTATCTCCCAGTTTCTGTGCAAGAGTTTTAGAAGCACTTACCTAGGTGACTCTGGCTCCCAGTCTCTCAGGAAGTTGCAAGTCAATCTGTTGGTCTCATCGGAACACTTGACTGGGAGTGAGGTGGGAATCTCATGTGGTGCTGGCAGCCACATGGACCTCAATGAAAGGTTGCTTGAGGACATGGCAGCTGGTTTTCCCTAGGGTGAGAGACCTAAGAGAGAGTGTATTCAAGATGGAAACTAAATCCTTTTTATAGCCTAATCTCATTCCTTCTGTCGTATTCTCTTCATTAGGAGAGAGTCAGTAAGTCCAGCCCGGCTCGAGGAGTAGGGATTACACGAGAGCATCAGTGTTATTAAGCAGGGATCACTGGGGCCATCAGAGGCTGCCAATCTGATTCTTTTTAATTATAGCCCAGTATTCCAAACTTTGAATGGACTATAATTTTTTTTAACCATCAGCCATCATTTCTCATTTATTTTCTCTAAACTACTCCCTACCTTTTGTTTGATTGGTCCTATTTTTTTTTTCCTTCAGTGTTTTAAAACTTATCCTAGTATATGGTGCCCTGGCCAGGGTGCCTCTATGGTGAGAGCAGTGGTCGGCAAACCATGGCTCATGAGCCACATGGGGCTCTTTGGCCCCCCTCGAGTGTTCTAACATCACTTCTTCAAAATAGACTTGCCTAGGCTGAAAACCGACTTCTGCGCATGGCCCACGAAGTCTCAATCGCACTGTACGTGCGCGCCCGCACATGGTGTTTTGTGGAAGGGCCACACTCAAGGGGCCATAGAGCCACATGTGGCTCGGAGCCCCGGTTTGCTGACCACTGGGTTAGAGCATCAAAGGATCAAAGGTTCGATTCCCAGTCAAGGGCATTTACCTGGGTTGCAGGTTCAATCCCAGGCTCTGGTGAGGGCACTTGTGGGAAGCAACTGATTGATGTGTCTCTTTCACATCCGTGTTTCTCTCTCTTTCTCTCCTTCCACCCCCATCGCTCTCGCTCCATCTTTCCCTCCCTCCCACTCTCTAAAAATCAATGGGAAAAATATGCTTGAGTGAGGATTAACAAAACAAAACAAGAAAACCTTATACTCCTTGTAGGGAGTAACTAACACTTTTTTTGCCAGGATCTATAAGATAAGATTCTCAGCATGGTTTTACACCGGACTTACATCTTCATTTTCTTAAAATCATTTGAACTCGGGTCTAGATCTGTGCTGTCCGATATAGTTGCACTAGACACATGGAGCTATGGAGCACTTAAATGTGGCTGGTCTGAACCGAGAAGAACTTTATTTTTTTTAGTGTTTCCCAAACTTCTCTCACGATGAGAATCATCTGGTGGAGTTGTTAAAATACAGATTCCTGAATCCCAACTAAGAAGTGCTAAACTAGAATTTTTGGGAACATATAGGTAAAATTGTATACTTAACTAGTGCTCTAAGCTTAGTTGGGATTCAGGAATCTGTATTTTAACAAGTCCACCAGGTGATTCTCATCATGAGAGAAGTTTGGGAAACACTGATTTATAAAATACACACCGGAGCCCTGGTTGGTGTGGTTCAGTCAGTTGGACACTGTTCCCTGCACCGAGGGATTGCTGGTTCGATTACCGATCGGGGCACATACCCAGTGCAAGACGTGCCCGAGGCAGCTGTTGATGTTTCTCTCTTCTCCCTTCCTTCTCTCTCTCTAAAATCGATAAACTATTCTTTAAAAATTAAGAAAGAAAAGAAAATGAAATACGTGCTGGGTTTCGAAAACAGCATGAAGAAAGGTAAAATATATTGTTACTGATTTTTATACTGATTACGTGACTGATTCTGATGTGCAGCGAAGGTTGAGAACCACTGCTGGCTTTAACATTCACACCAGTGGAAGAGGAAGAGGAAATGAGTGCTTCTTATCAATAGCAAACATACCTATATTATCTGAAAACCAGAACTAACTAGTGAATAAACATTTACCCTTTTAAAATAAATATTTAAAAAAAACCTAACTTACAATTGGACCGTAGACATGTTGGTTAGCTGGTTAAAGTGTGATTGTGCTGAGGAATAGAAGACAGAAAGAGTCTGCCATGGCCTTTTCAAATGATTTAATATTGAATTCTAAACTGGAGGGGGAAAATTCTAAACCAGAGCAAAGATTCGGTAATGTAAACCTGGCCCCTACTGATTTTATTTATTTGTTTGTTTTTATGTTTATTTAATTGATTTTCTTACAGAGAGGAAGGGAGAGGGATAGAGAGTTAGGAACATCGATGAGAGAGAAACATCAATCAGCTGCCTCCTGAACATCCCCTAGAGGGGATGTACCCGCAACCACGGTACATGCACTTGACCGGAATCGAACCCGGGACCCTTCAATCCACAGGCCGACGCTGTATCCACTGAGCCAAACCGGTTAGGGCTCTACTGATTTTATAACTATGACTTGAGTCACCAGATTTCAAATCTTGAAGCTTTTTCTTTATGATGGTGTCGCCTTCTCTCTGTTCATGTGATTGATGCTCCTTCAACACTGAGGACACTTTGTAACCTGGAGAACAAGTGCTTAGAAAGCCTAACTCAGACCTGGTTTTCAGAACATCCTTAGACAAACAGAAAAAATAGTCAGAGTCTAGTTTTACAGTGCGTGACACTTTTTTGAAGGGAGGAGGTGGTAGAGAGAGGTTCTACAGTAGCTAATTACCAAAGGGGATTTAATGAACAGTCACTTGTTTGTGTGCTAAGATCTTGTACAAATTAACTAGGTAACGTTCCTTAGAGATGACAAGAGTCTTGGAAGTTTTGCCAGAAACCAACACTCAGTTCTATAACAAGCAAGAAACTCAACCACCTACAGGACTGAGTCAAACAATCAAACACAGATTGTAGGGAATGGCTATAGGATTAAGCATAATTAAGCTTGACCTTATGACACTCCCTAGATCCTATCTGGTAGCTAATGGGCTGTGGGAGGTGCAGCAAATGCTGCCAAAACAAGTGAAACTCACAAGAACACGGTAACTATGGTGACCACTACCTTGTTTACCTCTGGCTATAAAATAAAGGCTCAGCTTGAAGTCTGGATCTTTCTCTAACCAGGCACAGGAGATCCACCTAGACCCATCTTATTCTCTTTTTCTGTCTTTTCTACATCCTTTGCCACCCTCCCTCAGGCTCACCAAACCCTTGGCTGTACTGGCATGGCACAAGAGATGACATACCAGTAATGAAATGCCACAGCAGTTAATTAAATCTTGTGGTACCAATCACTGTATATTGTTTGTGTGTTTCTGTTTTTAAATATATTTTTTATTGATTTCAGAAAAGAGGGGAGAGAGAGAGAGAGAGAGAGAGAGAGAGGGAGAGAGACAGATAGACAAATATCAATGATGAGATTTGAAGATGGCGGCGTTGGTAAACCCCTGTACCCACATCAAAATTTCAACTAAGAGACTCGAACCAAGATGGCGGCCTAGGTTCCACCCTGGTGATTCCCTAGACCCTGCTTCATCCAATTTACAACCCCCCACCTAAGCTCTATGCAGCAGCTTTTGCAAATGAGTGGACTGCCCTTTCTCAGGGTAAAAATCTCTCAAACAAACTGCAGCTGGGTCAGGGAGCCCCAAACCTATCAATAAAAGGTCCAAGACCCGGCACCAGCACCAGTCTGCCTTTCTTCATAGCTGGGTCTCCTGTGGGCACTTCCAAACCAGATACAAAGAAGCGGAATCTGCAAATCTCACTGTAGTTCCTGCTGGGTGGCCCCAGGCAGTGGCTGAATTTGCACCTCCCTGGAGATCCAAGAGCCAGTGTACCCAGTGGTCAGTGTAAGACCAAAACAGATTACAACTCTACACATCTACAAGTAACACACTCAAGGGGCAGACTCAGTGAGCACCAAAGCCCCACTGAAGAAAGTCGTGCTTCACAAGGGTGTTTCTTGCACAGCAGCTCTCCCACTGTAGTCACAGCTGGTCCTCACAGCCAATTGGCCTGGAGGTCAATTCCTCCCAGTGACACCAACAGCAATCAAGTCTCAGCTACAACAAGACTGCTCACAGCTAACAAAGGTACACCTAGACCTCCCAGCTCAGGTGACTGGGGAGGCTGAGTCACTAGAACGCCTAGTACAGAAAGCCACTCTACCAAGGGAGAAATAGTTCTACTCAACACGTAGAAACGAACACAGGGAAGCAGCCAAAATGAAAAGACAAACAGACATTTCACAAATGGAAGAAAGTAAAATACTGGATATAGAAGTTCAAAACCATGGTTATAAGATTACTCAAGAATCTTCTAGAAACCTCATAAAAAAAAAGAGAGAGAGAAAAAAAGGATGAGTCACAAATTAAGCATACACTGACTGAAATAATGAATAATATATTGGTATTTAACCATAGAGCAAAGGATTCTGAGAATCAAATCAATGACTTGAAAAAGGAGGAAGAAGAAAAAAAACTCATCCAGAAGAGCAATAAGAAAAAAGAATCCAGAAATATGAAGATAGTGTAAGGAGCCTGTGGGACAATTTCAAGTATACCAACATTGGCATTATGGGGCTGCCAGAAGAAGAGAGAGAGGAAGGTATTAAAAACCTATTTTGAAGAAATAATGACAAAAAGGTTCCCCTACCTGGTGAAATAAACAGACTTATAAGTCCAGGAAGCACAGAGTCCCAAACAAGAGGAATCCAAAGAGGACCACACCAAGACACATCATAATTAAAATGCCAAGGGCAAAAGACAAAGAGAATCTTCAAAGCAGAAAGAGAAAAGCAGTTAGTTACCTACAAGTGAATGCCCAAGCTGTGTCTTGCAGCTGATTTCTCTACAGAAACGATGCAGGCCAGAAGGGAGTGGCAAGAAATATTCAAAGTGATGAATAGCAAGATTACCCAGCAAAGCTATAATTTAGAATTGAAGGTCAGATAAAGAGCTTCACAGACAAGAAAAAACTAAAGGAGTTCATCACCTCCCAACTAGTATTATATGAAATGTTGAAGGGTATTCTTTAAGAAGAAAAAGAAAAGCTCAAAAACATGAACAACAAAATGGCAACAAATACATACCTATGAACAAGTGAATCTAAAAATCAAAGTAAAAGAATAAGAAATCTAATGAACAGAAAAAACTGGTGAATAAAATAGAATCAGAGGCATGAAAAAGGAACAGACTGACGATTCTCAGGGGGAAAGGAGGGTGGGAGAGAAGAGATTAAACAAAGATCTTATATGCATATATGTATTATCTATGGACACAGATAATAGGATGGCCTGGGGCAGAAAGGGAACCAGGCAATGGGGGGAAAAAGAGTGATATCTGGAATAATCTCAAAAACAAATATAAAAACAAACAAACAAAAACATGTTTACTAGATTTAAAAAAGAAAAGAAACACCAATGATGAGAGAGAATCATGGATTGGTTGCCTCCTGCACACCCACTACTGGGGACCAAGCCCACAACCCAGGCATGTGCCCTGATGGGAATCAAACCATAACCTCCTGGTTCATACATCAACAGTCAACCAGCAGCCACACCACCAAGTCTGATCACTGTGTTTTTAATATTCCATTGACTAAAGGTCTTTCTACTTGACCATTATTTTTCTTAAATTCCAACAGCCAATTTACAACAAATTCCAACTTTGCAATTCACAAAAAAATACATGAAGAGAGACCTGGTTTTACAGTTTGTGCCAAAAGTGAAAATTGCAGTTTTGTTAAAGCCTACAGGGCATGTACATAAACTAATTTCTTTTCTAATTTTTGGACTTAGAGAGGGAAATATTTAAGAATTCAGCCACCTAAGGGTCTAGGTGTCATATCTTTCATGGACTGTATGTCATCCTTTAGAAAATGTATTCTCAAACACCCATTGACAGCGGGGAAGGGCATGTAATAAGGATAGAGCCACAGCTGTCCAATAATTGTCCACCTTATTAACTATAGATAAGTTTTCTTACAGACCCTGGGCAACTGGAAGATGAAACAAGGCGGTAAAAAGATAAGATACTTCCATGGGTCCATTAATCAAAGAAGAAATACATTTTTGAGAACAGACCAAGGACAGGACACTCTTTGATTTAGTTGCTGTGCCCGGACCCTGACCCCTCCGGGAATTTTTCTCAGGAACTACTGATCATTCTCCAGCCCCAGGAACAGGCTGAGCTGTTTGTAACATCATTAAAGATTAGCAACCTTGTTATTGGGCTTTGAGCTCCCGAAGGCCAGACTGCAGACTCTCCCCTCCCCTTTCCATGTTACACTTTTTTTAAAGTATTTTTTAAAATATATTTTATTGATTTTTCACAGAGAGTAAGAGAGAGGGATAGAGAGTTAGAAACATCGATGAGAGAAAAACATCGATTAGCTGCCTCTTGCACATCCCCTACTGGAGATGTGCCTGCAACCAAGATACATGCCCTTGACTGGAATAGAACCTGGGACCTTTCAGTCTGCAGGCTGACAGCTCTATCCAGTGAGCCAAACCGGTCTTGGCACCATGTTACACTTTTGCTTGTTTGTAGCTCCACAGAGCTACCATCTCCCTCGTCTATCTAAATAAAACCCTAATATGCAAATCAGCCAAACGGGGGAATGACCTCTGGAACAACCAGTTGGCGGGGGCGGGGCTGGTGAGCAGGCTACGCCAGGCTAGCCAAGGCGGGTGCCAGCAGGCAGAGGGAGGTGACCAGCAGCAGTGGGCAGGGCCAGCAAGTGGGTCCTGCCACCAGGCAAGACCCCTCCCTGCTCCCCCCCATTACCCCGCCAGTTGCCCTGCAGATTGACCCCAATCACCGGCCAGGCTTAGGGATCCTACCCATGCACAAATTTCGTGCACTGGGCCTCTAGCGTGCATATAATCAGCCAACTGGTGAGGGGGTCAGAGAGAATTTCCAGGGGGACCAATTGCTGTCCCCTTACTGCTGTCATTATAGGAATAATTGCTCATATATGATTCAAACTTGTCTCTGCTTAATTTGGCTCAAGTAATGGCTCAGGCCCATTATGTAATTTCACTTTCCAAGTGAGCTATACAGGAACCTACAGGGCAGGCAGGAAATGTTACTGACCCCAATTTATAAGAACTATGTTAGTCAGGAGGATTTGGGTGCAAGAAACAGACAAGCCATTTTATACCATGAGGAACCATTTGCTTACATAATTGGAAATAGAGACAAAACTTGTTTTTCTACAGAGGGGAGGAGGTCAGTCAGAAGTCACTATCTGACAAGGTGGAATTTACACATTTATCAGTTACAACGTAAGAAGAAAGCAACACAGCTCAAAATAGACCAACAAGGCTGGGCTCTGATAACTTGAAAAAATGTGCTGCAGGCGATGCACATCTTCCAGCAAAATGCAAAAGAATATTTACCTCCCCAAAGAAGTCATATAGTTACTATAGCAGGTATTTGTTTAGCCATTTGGAGATAAAAGAGAAAACATCCTTATTGAGACTATTTTTAAAAGGGGAATGTTCTAAAGTTTGCAACTGCTGGATCATAATTCATTTGAAATATTTTTTTTTTAAAAGCTCCAGAACTAAAGAGCAGATCAGCATTGGGCTCAAATACTAAGGACAGTGTTGGCACAAAAGGCTCCAGGTGATGCTCTTACAAAGAAGAGCATGTCCCAGGGTAGAATCTGAGCAAGCCTGAGGCTGGCACAGGAGTGCTCTGAGCTTGGGTGAAGCTGCAGAAACCAGACGGCGGGGTCAAGCTCGGAGTTCGGATCCTATGAGCCCTCCGACGTGGGTGTCAGAGTAAACAAACAGCCAGATATTTCTCCAGCAAAAGGGGCTTATCTGAGAACAAAGAATTGCAACTTGGGACGTGCAGTCTAGTGGGCACCTACGTGTAAGTCCAGAGAAACAAAGGAGGGGAGTGCTCTTCTACTGGAGGACACTGACAGTTCAAAGTACAGTGGCTTTTCATTGGCTGAGCTGGGACAGTCTCCCATTGGCTGGGATTATACCAGACAAGGAAGAATCTTTCCTGCTTCCTGCGGAGGAAGTGAGCAGTATCACTTCCTGTCAGACTTACAGGGTACGCTTCTCCTGTTGGGGTCCATAGCGTGTGTTGAGTGACATGGGGGCGTTGTGTGAGAGTTCTCTCTTCTAGCCTGACTCCACCTTAAATGGGGTTTCTCTTGATTAACGTTTCCAGGTTGAAATCAGGGATGTCAGGGCACAAAGCCCCAACTCTCTCATCACATAGTTGGAGTTTCTGACGTGCCCGCATTGGACAAAGGAATGGATCAGGAGCTAACCACCCAATAGTATCCAAATTTTTATTATTGTGGAGCCTATTTTATCTATATGCCTGCCTAACTGTCTTCAGGGAGAGTGAGCTTTGAATAAACAATGAATATGATTATTATGTCCCAACCCCAATTCATTCAAGGCCCTATTCCCAGCGTGATGGTATTTGGAGGTGGGACCTTAGGTGCAGATGAGATCTTAAAGGCAGAGCTGTCATGATGAGATTATTTTCCTCACTAGGAGAGGAAGAGACAGGAGAACTCTCTTTCCTGTGCCCCGGTGCGGTAAGGAGGCAACCATTGACAAGCCCAGAAGGAGACTCACCAGGACTGGGCCATGCTGGTGAAAGGGTGAGGCTAGAACCCTGCCTCCTTGTGGGACAGGGCGGAGCTATCCTCCATTTTGTGGCCGGACCCTAGCCCTAACCCAACCAATCAGGGTCATATCCCCCCCTGTATAAAACCCATTGAGATGTTACATTCTCTCTCTCTTCCACCATGCTGTCGGTGTGAGTGGGACAGAGCCCATGCTAGCATGGAAGAGGCTCTTTTGTTTATTGCATCGGACTCGGCTCCCTGGTGGTCCTTGGGGATCACGAAGTCTGGGCATAACATATGGGGGCTCGCCCGGGATTCCCAAGACCCCAAGGGACTCCGATCCGGAGAGCCTCACTGGCCGCGGTGAGTGTGTGTGTGTGTGTGTGTGTGTGTGTCTGTGTGTTTGTTAGCTGGTTCTGAAGGGATCCCTGTGGGAAGCGCCCAAACAGCCTAGTGGACGCACTATAGAAGGCTTGGGCCGAGTGGTCAAAAGACGTTTTGATCCTCCTGAGGTGGTCGGCGTGAGGCCGTACTTGGTGGGAGTTGGAAGCTGTTTGTCGGGCCCCACCCCCGTCTGTTCCTGTGTTCTTTGTATAACACTGAAGATGTTGATGGGGGAGTTCCCCTTTGTTGGTTGTTGTGATTTTCTGTGTTGTGGAGGTTAGTGGAGACGCCCTGACCTCCCTGAGTCTGGAGACCAGCGTGGGCTGTCTCAAATGCGGGAGAAGTTTGGAACTTTTCCCAGGTAGCAGCGTGAGGCGGCCCCATGTCGGATGGGGTTGCGGAGCGCGGCCGGGGGTGTGGGACCCTCGGCGACGGAACTGGGAGCCGGCGGGCGGCGCGGTGTCCCAGGATGGAGCCAGCAAAGCGGGTGTGAGGCTGGCGTGCTGGCGCGGGCCCCCTGGTGGTGTTGGGTCTGGGGGAAGGTCTCCCGCGGGCCCACAGGGGCCCAGACACCCGGGCGGCGGCGGCAGCAGCTCTGGATGTGAGCCGGGCCCTTCTGGTGGATCAACCAGGCTTCGGTGGGCGTCCTTGCCGCCTCCGGGCCCTGGTTCTGCGCGGCGCCTCGCCTCTGCCGGCGCCTAGCGAACGACTAGAGCTGATGAGGACCAAGGAGGTTTCATAGACGAATTTCTGTGCTCATGTAAAGAGAAAAGGCCGGTTCAAAACGAGTGCGCATAGTTTTGGGCCGAGCTTAAACTCTTTTGTGGGTACAAAAATGAGCTTAAAAGATGATAGAGGTGAACTGGGAGATAAATTAAAGCTGATTCCCCAAGGCATTTTAAGCTAAGCAACTTTTGAAATTCCTTCCCTGAGGCAAGTAAACAGCAGGAAATAGAAATTGCCTCAATTAACATTGCCTCAATTAAATAGGGAGTGGTTGGCTCTGACCTTCCAGAGCTTCAAGGTTGATCAGCCTATTCTATTAGCAAGATAATTATTATTGATTTGGGAAATGCTAAGTATTTGATTTGCTACCTGAAAGTTCTGAAAGTTTAAGTTCCCTTGCTATGAAGAGGTTTTAAAGCTACACCTTATTTTTAATAGAGAAAGGGGTGGGCCACTCTTCCCACCCAGAACAGGTAATCCAATTCCAGCCAGCAGCTATCTTTATAGAATGCTCATTTGCTTTGAATGCCTTTTGCTCAGTTTCCCAGAGCAGAAAAAAAAAACCACACACACAAAATGTGGTTTAAAATTAATTGTTAGATTTTATAAAGGTTTATTAATGGGGAGCTGCTGGATGTTTGACTTGCAAGCTCTAAAGATTTTGGAATTCAGAATGAATTGGGAAAAATTATGATAACTAAATGCTTAAAATATAGCAACTTGTTTTTGAGACTTAAATAATTACCTCTTTAGGAATTTTACAACAGGTGATTTATTTACCAACTGATTTTAAAATTTGTAATTTTATTTAACAAAGCCAAATTTAATTAAAATCAGAATTACTCTGAAAGAACAGATACATGAACCAGTTTTACGTGATGATGTATATTAAAATATGCTAAACATAGAATTAGAGCAATAATCTATGTGATGCTTAAGCCCTATCCAGTTTGTTTTATACAGACCTACGTATAGTATGCCTCTTGTGAATAGTTTAATTTGTTTGTTTTGCTTTATTTATAATCACATTGTAAGCTTGAATTTAGATTTATACCTGCATTTTGTATTTTGTGCATTCAGTTGTTTATAATTTATTTAGAATTGTGCTAAAACAATGTGAAAATGATTATTTGTATTTAACCCCTGCTACTGTGTGGACAACCTTCACCGATGTTCTGGGGAGGGCAGCGCTTAGAGATGCAGATAGGCCTGTATCTGTAGGAAAAATGTAGCATTTTAAGGTTTAAAAGTTAGATTTCTGTAAAGGTTGTAGAGAGAATATCCTGACAGGTTAATTAGAAATTCCCTGGTGGACACTGGGGCAGCCTATTCAGTCCTGACAGAGCCGATGGGACCCAAACATCAGTTCAGGGAGCCACTGGACATCAAGAAAGGACTGTGAACCTCGGAAAGAACACGTGCTGGAGGAATGCAGCTACTGAAGTTCAAGACTCAGCGCCTGCCATAAGCCTGCTTACATGAGTGAGGTAAGGAGCATTGCCAAAAGAATTCTCACTCAGACTCTAGATCCCTGGAAGAGACCTGTTGCCTAAGAGGCTAGACCCTGAGGCAGCAGGGTGGCCAGCTTGCCTCCGGGCAGTGGCCACCACAGCATTGCTGGTGAAGGAGGCAGATAAGCAAACTCTGGGCTAGGAGCTACACTGGCCATCAGCCCTGCTGGCCTGCTTCCAGATGATGGTCCAGAAGAGCCCATTTGTGACTGCATGGACGCAGCACTGCCATCATCAGAGGCAGAGGTAGTCACCTTAGACCATACCATTTGAGCATAGAGACACTGTGCCATCCACAGAGAAAGAAGGTTACCGACTGCAGCCGGAAGGAATTGGCTGAACAGAAGTGAGCCACCGAAGGACCAGATGATGGATAGACCCTCCAGATGACAAACTGTTGGTCCCAGAGACTCTAGGTCAGAGTTGCCCAGTGACACCAGGTTGCCCACTTAAGTGTCACCAAGACTTCTGAGCTTCCTTCTGTGGGCCAGAGTTGCTAAAAGTACTGTCTGCACAGGTAAATGCTAAGCAAGGTAAGGGGTTCGGGGGGTCCTCCTAGGAATTCAGGTCCCAAGAAACTTTCCCAGGAGAGCATTAATAAATGAATTTCACAGAGAATAAGCCACTAGCATTTAAGTCTAGTTTTGGTAGAGCAGGACTCTGAAAAGAGGTTTGACTAAAATCGGTGAAGATTGGACCAACCCTCTGTCTTTTGCCCTTTTTTGGGCCAGGTGTACCCTTACTGGGATAATTTCCTTGCTTTTTGAGAACCATTCCCTTGCTCAAGTCCTTACAGGCTCAGCAGTTTGCTTGTTCCAGATGCACTGCCAGTGCCCACCGCAGACCCTGTAGCCCGGGAACTCAGTGTGGATAAAGGCCCAAGGACTCAAAAGGATCCTGAGCACGCCCACGGCTGTTGAAGTAGACGGCACCCAGACCTGACTACATGACTCTCAGCTCCTGCATGGCCTGGATCCTGGCAGCTAGTGGCTTCACCTGTGAGGCATGGATTCCTAGCCTGAGCTCCACGCAGGCCAGGAGGAGACTTAATGCCTGCAGGAGAGGAACTGAACAGTACTGATGGGATCTGTGGTACTAAAGGTCTTGGTCGGATGAGTCAATGGTTTGACTCTGTGCACATAAGACAAGGGGGGAATGAAAGGGTGAGGCTAGAACCCTGCCTCCTTGTGGGACAGGGCGGAGCTATCCTCCATTTTGTGGCCGGACCCTAGCCCTAACCCAACCAATCAGGGTCATATCCCCCCCTGTATAAAACCCATTGAGATGTTACATTCTCTCTCTCTTCCACCATGCTGTCGGTGTGAGTGGGACAGAGCCCATGCTAGCATGGAAGAGGCTCTTTTGTTTATTGCATCGGACTCGGCTCCCTGGTGGTCCTTGGGGATCACGAAGTCTGGGCATAACACTGGCACCCTGATCTCTGACTTCCTGGCCTCCAGACTGAGAGAAATAAACATTGAGCTGTTTAAACCACCCAGGCTGCGACATTCTGTACGAGCAGGTTAAAGCGATGATCAGCATTTATATCTGAGTTTACGAGATTATAGGTGATTTTTATCTATTATTTTCATACTTTTCCAAATTTCCCACAAGCCTTATGAATTATTTTTTAATTTTTGTAAAGTGTAGTTAGTCCTTAATACATGACTACTACATACACCCCCATTGTAAAAGTCAAACAATGGAGAAATATAGCATAAAACTTAAAATTCCACTTAACATATTCCCTCACCGATCTCCCTTCCTCAAATCTGGTTTCTCAAAGATAAGCACCAATAAAAGCTTACATATGTATCTTTCCAGGCATTTTATTTTGCATTTACAAAATGCATACATAATATGTATATTGTGCTCTGTCTCTCTCCCTCCTCCCTCTACCTCTCTCCCTCCCCCCTCTCTCTTTCTCTCTCTGTCTCTCTGTCTCCCTCTGTCTCTCTCTCTCTGTCTCTCTCTCTGTCTCTCTCTCTCTCTCTCTCTCTCTCTCCATACATACAGACTTAGGGGAACTGGACACTCTCAGTATGGTGTTTTGTTTGATCCACACAATGATTTAAAAGGTTGCATAGCTACACAAGCAATACGTTTCCACAGCACAGAACAGCATGGCGCCTGGACCGTCACCGTTTTTTACACCTGCTTAGCCTCCCGGGGCGCATGTCTTTGTCACCTTGGGTCTCTTTATCATATTGCTCTGTGCAATGCTTTAAAAAAACAACATCATCAAACAATAGATACGTTTACATGTCAATCTGTCGAGACCTACCTCATTCTTTTCTACATAGTCGTTCATAGTACACAATTAGTTTTATAATTAAAAATGTGTAAAGTGCAATTTATTTTATGTTAAAGGAGTTTAGATGCAAACTCTCTATTTGACTCTTCAGGTTTCTGCATGTGTTCCTATCGGCTCATTAGCGGTGAGGCAGGAAGTCTTTTCAGACTCTGTTTAATTTTTCATCAAAGAAAGGGTGCGCTGGTGGCGATGTGCAAGGCATTCTCACACTAAATGCTACATCAGTGAAGACTCCTATTTGCGCAGTGGAAAAGCAAAGGCATTATTTAGACACTCCCTTGCGGAAATACGCTTCTCACACAGAGTGGATTACTTGTCTAAATGCCGAAGGGCTCTCCAGTTTTGTGTGGTGTCCTTCGTGCCTAGGAACCAGCCGTTTGTTGGCCATTTTGTGAATTCCGATTGGCTCTGTCACTCTAGCTGTAAGCTTAAATCTTTCTACTTAGGCCGTACATTACTGTGCACTGTCTTATGGTCTAATCCTTTTATGCCTCCTTCACTTAAGCATTTCAGCTTCTTGTCCCCCAGATATGGCGATTTCCTGGCAAAGGGGGTTTCTTTTATGTCCAGGTAGGCAAAGTAAAGCCCAGACGCCCACCTGGCTGTCTCTCCCTCGAGCTGCAGACGGACCCCAGCAGTCAGGAGTAATTAGAAGTAATTCCGGGCTCGCTGGCATCTCCAAATAGCATTAGTGAGGATCCAGAGCACAGCACGTGGGGAAGTTCTCCAAATGCACCCCCAGCTCTCAAAAACCTGCTCCAGAGCTCTCCCACTGTGGCTCCCTCCAGTTTCTCTCTCTTTTTCATTTTTATTTTAAATGTATTTGTTTATTTTTAAACTGATTTCAGAGAGGAAGGGAGAGGGAGAGAGAAAAAGAAACATCAATAATGAGAGAGCATCATCGATCAGCTGCCTCCTGCACACCCCCTACCAGGGATGGAGCCGCATCCCCGGCATGTGCCCCGACCAGGAATGAACTGAGACCTCCTGGTTCATAGTTCCAACCTCAACCACTGAGCCACACCAGCTGGGCTATTATTATTATTTAAAGAACACTATCACGCCTGAATTTGATACACATGTATTTAAATTCTTATTTCTCTATCTTGCCCCTCCCCAGCCCCCCTCCAGAGTAGAAGCTGCTCCAGGACTGGGGTCGGCTCTAGGTTCACAGCTCTGTTTTCAGTGCACCGACGAGGGCTGTGCTTGACACATAAAAAGCACCCAACTACTTATATTTGTTTACTTAATCCCATTCATTAAATCCCAATCTGTTTCCGACTTCTCGTGGTCTCATGGTGCCTGATACAATCCTAGAAAAATGTGGGGAAATCCTCCTGGATCAGGGACAAAAAAATACAGTCTAAAGGGCGTCTGTGCAGTCACGGGCATCTGTGAAACTGGGCTCATTTGCATGCAAGGCCCAGCTGTCCGCCCGCTCTTCGTGTGGCCTGAAGGGATGTGGAAGGTGAGGCAGTGCGCTCTGGCCCAGCATCTGTAAGAGCAGAGCTGGAAGCCGGTGAAGTTCATTTCTCTCCTATTTACTTTTTCTGACCCAGGACAACAAAGCTTCAGTGACAGTAAAAAAACACACACACAAAAAAAACCCAAAAACGTTTGTTCCCTTGATGTTACATGTTAAATTACAAGTGCCATCCACTTTGTTCTTGGGTTAATGTTATTTTCTGGGCCTGTTCCATGAGGTTGTTCACTTTATTCCTGCTCGCCGTCCCCAGTCGGCCCGAGACAGGTTCGGGCTTGCTGCGGGGTGCCCTGTCCCTGCAACTGTGCAGGAGGAAAGTCGCCGGGGACTGAGTAGGAATACCCTAACCCTGTCAGAAAAGACATGCTGGCCTTAACTGGTTTGGCTCAGTGGACATAGAGTGGCTGCCAGCTGACTGAAGGATCCCAGGTTCGATCCCAATCAAGGGCACGTGCTCTGGTTCCTGGCTTGATCCCCAGTAGGGGGCGTGCAGGAGGCAGTCAAACAATGATTCCCTCTTGTCGTTGATGTTTCTATCTCTCTCCCTTCCTATCTGAAATCAATAAAAATATATTTTTTAAAAAGGGAAAGAAAGGACACGCTGAGAGAGGAGGCAGAGGAAGCGGGACAAGCTCTCCCTCAAGCTCCTCGAGGCTTTCTCGGTGTCATTTTGAAACCACAGGATCAAACGGGGGTTCACTTTGGTGTTGGCTCTCAGATCCCGTTCCCTACCCCTAACGCACGCACGGAGGTGGAGGGTGGCTCCTCACTAGTTATCCTGACCCATGCCTTGTTTAACCCATTGCTCTTAATGATGAGCGAACAAAAGGATGCAAGCGGCAGGAGAGCCAGTGCCCACCCACAGCCAGTATTGGGGAAATAACCTTGGAAAAGTGAATAAGGACATTAGCTTGCACATGCGTACTTCACTTTCACCTTAGCTTCTTTACTGCCACACGCTCCGTTTAGCAGATAAGAACCTCACCAGGAGTAAATGGCTGATGTTGCTGGTTTGACTCACCAGTGCCAAGACCAGACCTCAAACTCATCTCTCGACTCCAAAACCAGGGCTCCCCATGCCACCTGGCACCTCAGCCTGCAGAGCCATTCTTTGAAAGTCTACCTTGACTTTCAAACAATGGCTTGCTATAAAAATTCTTCTTCTTGACTATGACATATTGTTAAATTAGGAGATATTAAAGATTATCGATATTTTACAGAGAGGAAGGGAGAGGAATAGGGAGCTAGAAACATCGATGAGAGAGAAACACCGATCAGCTGCCTCCTGCACACCCACCACAAGGGATGTGCCCACAGCCAAGGTACATGCCCTTGACCGGAATCGAACCCGGGACCTTTAGGTCCACAGGCCGACGCTCTATCCACTGAGCCAAATTGGTTTCAGCAATAAGATGTTGAAGGGCCACACAGTCAGAGGAAGCCAAAGGCCAATCAGCAGCCTGTAAAAGACAGCTGGTAGATTTATTTGGTACATTTACCCAAGTCTGGGGGATAGCTTCATTTCTGAGGAGAGCCGAGTCCCATGCAGGGAAAAGACGCAGGCACCGGATTTACAGCGAGCCATCTCCACTGCCTGGGAGCCAGGGCCCGGCCTCCTGAGCCAGCCGCATGGGGTCCAGCCACCCAGGGGCTCCGTGTCACAAGCCGCAGAGGTCCCTTTGCTCCCCAACAGCTTCCTACCGAACTTGAAAACCGGGCAGCTAAAGCAGCCGGGCAGATGTCACTCCTTCACAGACTCCTATGGGAAATGAAGTGGTGAGTTCACTATCTCTCCCTAATCCCCATGATTTCCAGAACATTAATAATTAATTCCAACCCGCCCTCGCTCCCCCCACTCGCTCCTGGCAGACAAAGGGGAGTCGATGTTTGCTTGAACCACCCAGATCATTGCTTATTCTCTCCACCTGCCGGGGCATGCTCTGGAAGCATAGATCTCACTTACACCAGGAAGTGGTGGCACACCCCTCTTATCGCTTTGATTTTGTTTATCATTTTTTATAAGGGTAATGAGACTGGAGGGATGTCCAACGGCCAGAGGCTGGGTTGTGGACATTGATGGGAGGGTGGAGGGAGAGGGGTCCTGAGAGTGTACAGTACAGAGAACTAGGTGGGGGAAAGGGCTTATGGGACAGAAAGACAGCAGGAAAAACGTCTTTAAGTTTCAGTTTTAAAACTCTAATTTTTTGTTCTACCTCTGAGAAGTTATCTTTATACCAGTTGGGGTCTAACCTGGGAGAGAGAAATCCCTCTGAGTACTTACAGCAGGCCCACCCCAGAGCTGACACCATCAAGAAGCGTCTCTGGCCAAAACTGGTTTGGCTCAGTGGTAGAGCATCAGTCTGCAGACTGAAAGGTCCCGGATTTGATTCCGGCCAAGGGCATGTACATTGGTTGTGGGCACATCCCCGGTAGGGGGTGTGCAAGAGGCAGCTGGTCGATGTTTCTCTCTCATAGACGTTTCTAGCTCTCTATCTCTCTCCCTTCCTCTCTGTAAAATATCAATAAAATATATATGTTAAAAAAAAAAAAAAGAAGCGTCTCTGGCTCTGCAGGCTGGGGTGACGGGTGGCATTGTCAGACCAGGGACCAGGGTCACCGACAGAAGCTGAGACTTGATTGGCTTGCTGGGCGATGGTGGGGCCCCTGAGAAAAGATGCAGCCCCTGGATCTGAGCTTCTCCCCTCCTCCCGGGTCCAGTCTCCCATTCGCATCTCCCATGGGACAAAACCAGCTGGAAATGGCTAATGGGAGCCTCGGAGCTCCGCCTGCAGGTATCCTCCCACCTGAGACAAAGAGCAGACCTCAGAGAGGCAAGAAGTGGATCCGAGGGCTCCCAGGCTCAGGAAAGCAACCTAGAGTGAAGCAATATGTATTTCAATAAGTAAATGCTTACAAATGGGAAGACAAACTCATAGATGCTTATACCTAACTAGAGACCCAGTGCACAAAATTCATGCGGGGGAGGGGATATAGGGGGGGGGGCCTCAGCCCGACCTGAACCCTCTCTAATCCAGGAGCCATCAGAGGATGTCCGACTGACGGCTTAGGCCCACTCCCCGTGGTTCTCTGCTCTCTGCGGGGCCTGGTGGCTTTGCTGCCACCATGCAGATGAAGCCCCCATGCCCTACTATCTGCTCTCAGCTGTGGGCTGCAAGGAATGGGGGACTCCAGTGGAGCTGAGAGGACTGGGCACTGCCATCTTGTGGCTATGGGCACTGACACCTTTTGTGATGGCGTGATGGTCAATTTGCATACTCCCTCTTTACTAGATAGGATTATGAAGAATAAGTTTGGATATAAAAGAGGTGAGATAATTCAGGAAAAGTTGTTTCAGAAAATATAATAGAAATACATGGGTGGGCAAAAGTAGGTTTACAAATAAAGAGAATAAATAAATAAATAACACAATAAAATTTATGTTGCATACTCACAACTATAAACCTACTTTTGCCCATCTATGTATAAGTGTAATAAAAAGTAGAGTTTGAAAAAATAAAAATAGACTGCATATTTGTAAATGCTGAAAATAATCCCAGTTAACGTAGAGAAAACATGTTAAAACAAATTACACATTACACTATTTTTTTTTGCTTGTTTTTGTTTTTCCACAAAATGAGCTGGGCCTTATGTATAAGAATAAAAGGTCAAAATAATTCCCTGTGACATGACTAGGGATGGAGGAAGTGACAATGAATTAGAGAAAGTATACCTTTATTTTATCACATGTCTAGAGGTACTTGTTCAGTGTCTTGAGACCCTGCAGTCAATATCCTGATCGTTGATAGGGAATAAAGAATGAAACGGATGCCCTAGCTGGTTTGGCACAGTGGATAGAGCATCAGCCTGCAGACAGAATGGTCCCAGGTTCGATTCCAGTCAAGGGCACATTCCTTGGTTGCGGGCTCCTCCCTGGCTTGGGCCCTCGTCAGGGCTCATACAGGAGGCAACCAATCCCAATCGGTGGGTTTTTCTCACATCAATGTTTCTTTTTGTCTTTCCCTTTCTTTTT
This sequence comes from Vespertilio murinus, assembly GCA_963924515.1. NCBI lineage: Eukaryota > Metazoa > Chordata > Mammalia > Chiroptera > Vespertilionidae > Vespertilio > Vespertilio murinus. The sequence goes on along the minus strand of OZ004712.1, from coordinate 10,368,901 downwards.
CACTCTCCCTAAAAATCAATGAAAAAATATCTTTGGGTTTGGATTAAAAAAAATAATAATAAAATCGTGGGTTTTTTGTTTTCTTTGTTTTTTTCAAAGAATGAAATGGACAAAAAAATAGTATAGCAACACAAGAAGTCATAGTGTAGCTATTGTATACACCTTTGGGGTGTAGCTATTGTATACATCTTTGGGGACATGATCAGAACAAAATTAAAAATGAACAATCAACTCAAAGGGAAGACTAACAAAGCACAACCCAATTGTTATTTTGCCAAGAAAAGCCTAAGCACACAAAAGCTATGGACTACAAACCCATATATCAATCACAAAAGAAATAGGAGGACAAAGAAAAATCTTACAAGACAGCCAGGTCCTTAAAATTGAATATCCTGTACTGCATAATCCTATATAATAAAGCTGTAACATGCAAATGGTCGTTATGCCGGGAAGCGTAAGGACCGACCATGTGAATGGGTCACAGATCAGCAGGAGGGTGGAGCAGCAAGCTACAAGCTGGTGGCAGAGAGCTATAGGAGGGGGCAAGGCAGCAAGCTATGAGGAAGGGAGACAGAGGGAGCTACAGGAGGGCAGCAGCAAGCTACCAGTGCACAGATTCATGTATAAGGCTTCTAGTAATATAATAAAAGGGTAGTATGCAAATCCACGGAACGGCAGAAGGGCTGATTGCTTTGACACACACTGACCACCAGGGAGCAGATGCTCAGTGCAGGAGCTGCCCCCTGGTGGTCAGTGCGCTCCCACAGGGGGAGTACCACTCAGCCAGAAGCAGGCTCAAGGCTGGTAAGCACAGTGGTGGTGGTGGGAGCCTCTCCCCCCTTGTGGCAGTAATAAGGATGTCTGACTGCCTGAGGGGAGGGAGCCTAAGCTGTCAGTCAGCCATCCCCTCCCCCCCCCAGGGCTCCCAGGAGGGCACAGGCCAGGTTGAAAGGACCCGCCTACTCCCTAGTGCATGAATCTCATGCACCGGGCCTCTAGTATTGAAGGCAAAATAAAACCACTTACATTGTGTTGTTTTCCTCCGTTTGCTACCAACTGGTATATGGCAACCAGTGGGTTTTTATGGCCCCTGGACTTCTTCCTATTCCCAAGATTCTATGATCCTGCCCCATCTTATTAAAGCAGTTGGTGTTCTGTGGGAGGCATGAGCTGAAGAGACTGTTAGGGCTAAGAGCAGATTGGAATTTAATTGGTATCTCTTACAGCAGGGGGGAGATTGCTCTTCTCAGCAAAAGGAAAGAGGAACTGACTGGCCACAGACACTCCTGTCTCCCCCCTCACCCCGCCCCGAGCCCTTTGCACTGTGTGTGTACCAGATGAACTTAACTTCCATTGGCTGCAGCCCTTTGGACCACACTTAGCACATGACCCCAGTGCAATTAATCTCTAAGTTGATCAGAAATTTAGGAGGCAACTTGGCGCAAGAAATATTGTCCAAATGGGGGTGATGACGAGTCCACAGGCTCTTGTTTTTTTTTTGAGAATTTGACTATGAGAGGATTTAGCTCCTGGTTGTTGTGATGGTGATACTTTTATGAAGCTGGAGACTTCCTGATATCAAAAGAAGCACTGCTCTCTGGGTGCCCGGTTCTGCAGTGTGGTTTTGCAAAGTGCTTCCTGGATGCCTCATCTTGAGTCTTCCTTCTCCCTTCCCAGGGACTCGATAGCCATTTACTATAATATCTGTCATAAATCCTTTCCTGCTTAAATTGGTTTGAGTGGATTCTGTTCCCTGAAACTGGTCCCTGACTCACACAAATGTGATTCCTGCATTAAAAGGAATTATGGCCTTTTGGGGAGACAGACTTGTTTAAGGCCCCGAAGACAATGCTATAATTCAGGTACACACTCCGTGCCCTGGATGCATAGAGGAGGGAGCTCCTAATCGTGAGGATGCCAAGGAATGATTCACAGGGAAGGTAGCGCTGAAACTTGAAAACCGTGTACAGTAGGTCCACAGGAAGACATGGGGAGGAGGGCATCCCACTCCAAGGAACTGGCAAAGACACAGGCGATGAGAGAGGAGGGCTGAAGAGTTGAGCTGAAGGGAGAGAATAGTGAGAGAAGAGGCTGGTGAGGCTGCAGGTGCAAATAAAAGGCCAGTAAGTGTTATATAGAACTGTAAGGAACTTAAGGAATAATCAGGCATAGTCCATTTATTTCATACATCCCCAAACTGAAGCCAGAGAGATGAAATGACCAGCTGAATACCAACAACTAGCTTCACTGTCCATGCCAGAACAAGGTCTTCTGATTCCAAAGCCATGTCCTTCCGGGTCATACACAGGGACTCCTAAATGTATCCTGTGATGGTGAATGTTACGAACAACAGGATGGGCTTAATGCTAGACCCCTTACCTTTGAGGCAATAGGAGAATGGCCATAGATGGGTACAGGGTCAAGGGAAGAATTGTTTTTATTGATTCTTTTATTTTCTGCCTGCATTTATTTACTTGGGCAGAGCAAAGTATTTCCTTGCTGCTCCCAGCCATCTTTCTTTTGTTCAAGGAGAATATAGTCAAACTCGGATTGGCTCCTGGGATTAGGGATGAGCTCCGTCCGGCGTGTTTCCCAGGGGAAGGAGGGAGCCAGAAAGGAGGAGGAGGTTGAAATAGAGGATCGAGGGGAGTCCTTGGAGGGCGTGTGAGATGGGAGGATGAGGGCAGAAATCTTCGATAGGACTTTGGATCCTGATAAACTCCTGGGGACCAAACTGACAGGAAAGTCTTTACAGAGAAATGAATTGTGCCAATTATTCAATTACCTGCCATTATAAAAATTGGCGTGATGGCAGATTCCTCACCGAGGAGGCTCAGGGGAGGCTGTAACTCAGACATGAGACAGATCAGTTGCGCTCTTTGATGAGAATCCGCTGACCTCTTCCTTCATTAAGATGGACCCTGGCCATCCCATAAGTCTCCTTTCATGAGAGCCAATTTAACGTGCGATGGGCCCTCAACAGCGAAGGCGCAGTCTGCAGGCACAGACCTGGGACATGGGGAGGCCTCCGCCCTCGGCAGAAGACCGCTACCTCCTCTCCCTGCTCTTGCCTGCTGACTCCAAGGACAACATGTGGAATGTTCTCTTCCCTCCAAAGTGGGAAGAGCCCCAGCCACCCAACTCTGCTGTTCCCATTAGAGAACAGCTCTGCCAACCGCAATACATCACCCTGTGGGTGATAGTCTGTCCTTTGCACATAATTACGCAGCTATGTTAACATGTTAGGCTCTGAATTCTTTCCACCTGTTATGAAGCTTATCAATATTATACTGACTTCTCTTCATGATTATTGTCCTCACTATTCTGTAAATTTTTCAAGAGCACAGATCAAGGGCTATGCATCTTCATGTTCTCAGTACCCAGGACAGGGCCACTCATGGTAAGGAAAAACACTAATTCTCTGAAATTATTCAATAAATGAGTGACATTTCTTCGAGGAGGAAGAAAATGAGAGCACCTGTATATAAACAGTGATTGTAACTATATATTGAGAAACATGTGGCATTTTAGCAAAATAACAGAAGAGCATTTGGAGTTAGTTCATAAAACATGAAGTGTATTGTGATGTTTCTTTTCTTCTTTTCTCCCATGAAGTTATGTTCATTAAGAATTTTGAGCCAAAACCGGTTTGGCTCAGTGGATAGAGCGTCAGCCTGCGGACTGAAAGGTCCCAGGTTCAATTCCGGTCAAGAGCACATATCTTGGTTGTGGGCACATCCCCAGTAGGGGGTGTGCAGGAGGCAGCTGATTGATGTTTCTCTCTCATCGATGTTTCTCACTCTCTATCCCTCTCTCTTCCTCTCTATAAAAAAATCAGTAAAATATATATATATATTTTTTTTCAAAATCAATAAAATATAGAATTTTGAAACTTTTTAATTTAAAAAAAGGAATTTTGAAACTTTTTAATTTTGATATAATTCTAGACATAAAGATAAGTTGCAAAAACAGTGCAGAGAGTTCACATATAGCATTCAACCCGTTTCTCCAAATGTTAACAACTTACATAACCATGATACCATTATAAAAGTCAGGAAGTTAGCCTTGGTATAATAATATTAACTAGAGGTTTGAAGATGGCGACATAGGTAAACGCCTGTACTCACCACTTCCCACAACCACATCAAAATTACAACTAAAATACAGAATAACCATCATCCAGAACCACTGGAAAGCTGGCTGAATGGAAGTCCTACAACTAGAGAAGTAAAGAAGAAAGCACACTAAGACCGGTAGGAGGTGCGGAGGCACGGAACAGGCTGATCAGGCACCCACTGACGATGCATATATACATTACCTATGGACACAGACAATAGGGTGGCGAAGGCCTGAGGTGGGGCAGGAACTGGGTGAAGAGGAGCAATGGGGGGAAAAAGAGGGATATCTGAAATAACCTCAACAATAAAGATTTTTTAAATACTGTTTACTAAATTATTCACAGCATTTGAAGTCACTCAAGTCCTCCACAATGTCCCTTCTCTGTTCCAGGATCCAGTCCAGGGTTCCACTTTGCATTTCGTTGTTGGGTCTCCTTACTTTCCTCTACTGTTCTCAGTGTTCACCTGTGTTATAACATGTGATGGAATTTTCTTCTTTTTCAAGGACTAACATTCCATTTTAAGGACTAATAGTCCACTGTGTGCATACATCACATTTTGCTTATCCAGTCATCAGCCCATGGACATTTGCTTCCACCTCTTGGCTATTGTGAATAATGCTTCCATGACCATGGGTGTACAAGTATTTCTTGAAGACCCTCTTTTCACTTCTTTCCGATAAATTACCCAGAAGTGCGATTGCTGGTACTTCTATTTTTAATTTTATGAAGAACCTCCATACTGTGTAATAAGATGAAATTCTTAACTCCTCTTTCCCCCGCTGTCTCCACATCCCATTAGTGCTTTGAATCCCTCTAGAGAGTTTGTGCTTTTATGGCATAGTGACACGCTGTGTCTTTTGCACAAGCTAACCAATAGAGTTTAGCTAAAAGTAGGGCTGGGACGCGGGTGAGGCAAGTAAAGCACTCATCTCAGATGTTAAAATCTTAATAGATTGCCCCAAAACTCAGTCATTAAAATAATGTTTGAATGCAATACCAAAGGAAGAGAAAACCCTTTAAGACACAGAATCCACCATGCACTTGCCCGCCTGAGTGCGAGCACACCCACACCTTTTCCTTCCCCAACTTCTTACCCCAGAGACTTGCAGCCTGGGAATGGTGGGCAGGGACAGTTCAACCTGGGCTAACACCCTGCCCCTGACTCCAAGGCCCCCTTTCTCTGACTTGTCCTCTCCTTTTGCTTCTTCTGCCTTAAGCTTCCCCTTTGTTTCACTGCCCCCAGCTTCAGTACACAGGCTCGCCAAAGCCACCTGGACTCCTGTAGGGAAATCTTTCCTACACGAAGTCAAAAGCCCGCATACGACCTGATGGCCTTGGGCAGAGCCACCCGGGGCCCAGACCCCAGCCAGTAACACCATCTCATCGTGGTTTCACTTTATATTTCCCTGATGAATGATGTTGTGCTTTTTTTTTTTTTTTTAATGACCAAACTACTATTAGGTGCACTTAGGATAATTTGTAAATACAAACAAATGACTAAGCAAGCTAAAGAGTGATGATTTTGTGAGTCCTGTGAGAATCAAGTACTTCTACAGGGAAAGTTGAATATTCTGGCTTTCCCTTCACGAACTCTGATGCTTTTCTTTGTATTTTCATAAAGTCTGATGCTTCCTTTCCTCTCGGTAAATTCCTTGAGGCAAGCAGATATATGGAGCAGTACGCCATTAGTGATTCTTTCGAAAGTAGTTGTTCCAGCAATTAAATATTTGATGATTTCAGTAAGGACATTAGTTATAAAAATTTAAGAGGGGCAACAAAGGAGTATAAGGAAAAGTATGGCCTTTGAAGTCATAGAGAATTAGATTTCAGTCCTGGGTCAGATTCTTCCAAGTTTCAATTTCCTCCCCTGTCAAACGGAGACAAAAATACCTACTGTACTAGTTTGCTATTGACGCACTAACAAATTACCATACACGTGGCGGCTTAAAACAAATTTACCTTAGAGTTCTAAAAGGTCCAAAGTCCAAAATGGGTCTCACTGTGCTGAAGTGAAGGTGGCGGAGGGCTGCATTCCCACTGTGTCGCCTTGTCTTCTCAGCTTCTGGGGGCCGCCCCCATTCCTTGGTTGGTGGCCCCTTCCATCTTCGAAGCAGCAATGGCAGGTTGAGTCTTCCTAACATCAGATCACTGACTCTGTTTCCATTGTCACATCTTCCCCGACCCTGATTCTCCCGCCTTCTGGCATTACCAAAGGTCCTGTGTTAACATTGGGCCCACCTGGATAATCCAGGAACTCTCCCCATCTCGGGCTCTTAACTCAATTATATCTGTGCTCTCCATTTCTTAGCGTTTTCTCTGAAATTGAGGTTGTCTCAGCGACTCCATTGCTTCCCAACCATTGCTTTCTAGAAAGAGTATACTATAGCTGTAACCGTGACAAGGTGAACAACAGACCTATAAAAAATAGTCATAAGAATATAAGAATGCCATCTGACTTTCTGGACTTTAAAATCTCTCCTATACATTATACCGTCTAAAGTGTGCAGAAAAGCAAGCGATAGCAAAGCACGTGGTAAATAATTAAATACCAATCATCCATCCTGGGAGTGCTCTAAAGGAAAACAGCCTCAGCAAATGTAAGTGCTTTCACCATAAATAAGCCATTATAAAATCTGTGAACATCACTCCTCTCTTTAAATTGTTGTTCTGTCTCTTTAAATCGTTGCCTTGCTGGATGGGAAAGAGCATCCAGCAGTGGATGAAAGGGCTACCACAGGCTCCATAGGCAGGAGCAGGGCAGTATTAATAGGTAACTGCGCTGACTCCCTCGCAAAGTCATCTTACATTGGTTTTTCTCCTTGACCTTTCAGCCCTCCCCCAAGAAATGCCACATCCTTAGGTGGGAAATAGGCTGAGTCTGGAGTGTTGGAAGCGAGAAAGAGATTTCCCCTACTGTTGATTCCTTAACTGAGCCTGTCTATTGTTTTCTACATCTAGGACAACCTACCTTTAGAATGTCAGAGTAATCGCATTTTTTCCAGACCAGAAACATAGGCACAATATCAGTTACAACCAAAAAAAATGCTCTGATTGACCCCAGAACCAGTCAGCATATCCTCACAGAGCCTGAAACCCGTTTCCAGCAGTCTGTGTCCAGTCACAGCCAGCTGTCCTTCGGGTGATCCATGCAGTGAATATCTGCGGGCTGTCCTTTCATAGCTCAGCTATTGGTCTTGGTGCTGGAGATGGACATGCACCACCGAAATCTATCTCATAAAGCATATTTGTAGCAGAAGAAAACAAATATATTAAAACACTTTCATCTAATGTCAGGCAGTGATGGGTGCTAGAAAGAGAAATGAAGCAAGAATTGGGGTGGGGGGGGGTGTCATTTAGCATGATCAGGGGAGGCCTCCCTGGTAAGGCCACGCGTGAGCTGTGCACTGGAGGGGGAAGAGGACTCTGAGCAGGAGTAGCCTGAAAGGCCCCAGGGTGGTTCCTGAAACTGTGAGGAAGCCACTGTGAGTGGAGTGGACTGAAGTCGTAGGTGATAAAGTGGGTAGAAGCCATAGGAGATAAAGAAGATATCACGTCCCGATGTGATAAGCTGCTCAGGTGTGTATTCAATACCAACAAGCACAAGGTTTGTAACATGGGAGGACTGGCCTCCATCCCCAGCAGCCTGACAGAGCCATTGGTCCAATATTCTCACCACATCTTTCACAGACTCATCGTTTTGACATTTACCATATTTTTCCGTGTATAAGATGCTATTCCCCCCCCCCCCCAAAAAAAAAATCGTTAGACTCAAAATTGAGATGCTCACAGAAATCATCCGAGGAGGGAGCCGCCCAGGTGGGCATCTGCCCGTACCTTGTCAAACAGGCTTCCTCCAATCACAAGCCTTATTGCTACTGACGTCAACTGATGCCATAATTGGAGGTGGAGAGTGTGCAGATGCAACAGGGGCCAGAGCGTTCTGAGCCCATAAAGCTATCAAAAAGCAAAAAGATAAATACTGTTAAGTGATTGTCTTACTCTGCAAAATTCAAACTGAATGTAATCAGCTATGCAAAATATTTCTATGCTCTATTTCCATACTCTTTTTCTATGCAGCATGGAAAAAAGAGCTGCAGAGAGACAATTTGGACCTCCTCCCACTGAGTGTATGATCAGGCAGTGGAGAAAACAGGAAGAACAACTCCTTAAGATGCCAAAAAAAACCAGCAAAATGGGCAAACTTGGAGCAGAGGCTTAAGACTTGGGTTATAGAACAGCGCCAGAGTGGCTGATGTGTGTCAACAAAGCTTATTCACTGTCAGGTAAGAATGTTTGCAAGCGAAATGAACATTGTTGATTTTACAGGAAAGGCAAAATGGTGCTTCAATTTCATGAGGAGAGACGGGTTGGCCATGAGAACACGAACAAAGTTAGCTCAGAAAATTCCACCAGTTATGAGGATGATCTCACATATATAGACAGTGACTCAGAAGACAGCAGTGATACAACAGAAGTTGAAGAAATTGATATGTCTGGAGCTAATAGTGATGAAGAAGAGAGCAGTAATGCAACAGAGGCTGGATAAAGTGATATGATGCATAATATCATAGCACTGGTATGTAAACATGACCTGCGGTAATTACTAAATAAAAATGTGTCCGGTTTTATGTTTAAAATATTGTTTTTTTATTTTTTTATTATTTTTTAAAATATATATATTTTATTGATTTTTTACAGAGAGGAAGAGAGAGGGATAGAGAATTAGAAACATTGATGAGAGAGAATCATCGCTCAGCTGACTCTTGCACACCCCCTACTGGGGAGGTGCCCACAGCCAAGGTACATGCCTTTAACCCGAATCGAACCTGAGACCTTTCAGTCCACAAGCCAACGCTCTATCCACTGAGCCAAACTGGTTTCGGCTAAAATATTGTTTTTTTAAGTTTGGGTTAGAAACGTGGGGGGCATCTTACACATGAGGGCATCTTAGACATGAAAAAATATGGTAATTTTTGTTTACTTCTTCGATTGGTCCCCTCTTTAAAAAATCTGAAAGAACAGGAAAGGACTACATTGAACCAGGGTGGGGCGAATAACTCAAGTTTCAATAGCGACATCTACTGGCAGTAAATAGCACTAGCAGAAAAGAATTGCTGACTGAGCCAGTTTTCCAGTTTTTCCTTCCTCAGGTGATAGTATCCAGGCTGAACTTTCATATTGAATAAGCATCCCTAAAGATTCTTGGAGTCATCTGAGGAAGGACGTCCCCAAGAATGGAAAAACTAATTTTCCTGGTGAGTAGGATGGGGACCCAGAGTCCTAATTTAATTTTGGTAATAAGGATAAGCTATTCATTCTCTGAGTTTAAATGCTCTTTGGATAATTCAGGGGGTTGGGGTTCTCTCCTGACCAGAATTTTGATGAGTGGCGTGGGCTATTACAAACAACAGATTATTTTGCTATATAATCTGAGAGGAAGATAGGAAAGGATTCTAGCCAACAGAGGGTCTCAGTTATGACTTTGAACTATAGAATAAGGGCAATAACAGGTGCTCACTTCCAGTGAATTTTGGTTGGCACTTAATTTATAGCTTATCCCAAGGCGCCCATGGTTGATATTAAAGACAATTTGAAATTTCATCTTTTCTGCCAATAGCTCGATGCTACAGAAATTCTTCCTCAAGAATCTACAGTCCCCCAGAGGCAGCTCATGCAACGCCATGCTGTGTCACGGGGACACCCTACCCTCAGTCTTTCTTTTAAATAATGACAAGAATAAACTGTGCAAATAAATGAAAACGTCCGAAATGATAAAGTGAGAAACTTGCACAGCTGGAGAAATGTTTCTACCCTGAAGTAATTACCATAACAATATCATAAAAGGTCATCACCCATATGTGATATTGCAGAGATTAGAAGATAAATAAAAATGTATGAGTTGGACTCAAAAATCAACTTCCCAGCTAGAGTTTGAAGCAAATGAAACATGAAGCACAGTGCTAGCAACCCTCTATGTTTGCAAGTTCTTTGTGAAAACAGAATTCTCATCCTATTCCTCCCTGGTATGTATTTTTGTATTAGCTTCATTCTCGATTTGTTCAATGTGCAGGGAAAGATTTATGCTTCCCTGAAAACTGTGCATTGTCTGTCCTCTAGAGGACACCCCTCTGGGGTTACCTCATTATATGGAAGCCAGTTGTGGCTCAGTCAAGGGAAGATAATAATTATTATTGTGTATAGACATGCAAATCTGTCCTGCCCAGTAGATGTTTAATTGACTTTCTTCTCCCACAGCGGAAGAGGCCAGTTTTGCCTCCATTTGTACATTCATTTCAATATTCCTGAGCTATACATATGTCTATTCTTCAACTTCTCCCTCAAACTGCTTACCAATTTCCTCAATAAAAATATTTAACAATAAATCTTCACTTTGATCTGTATTTATGTCATGAGTCTATCCTATTTTGAAAACTATCTTCTGAAAATTATTGTTTTTTAAATTATCAAATTATTTTTAGAAGAGGGACCAGAAACCAAGATGGCGGCATAGGTAAACACTAACTGCAGCCTCACACAACAATTTCAAAAAAATACAACTAAAATACAAAATGGACATTATCCAGAACTACAGGAAAGTTGACTGACTGGAAATCCTACAACTACGGGAAGAAGGAAAGAGAAAACCAGAAGGAAAGTCAGAGGAGCTGTAAAAGCCTACGGTACGGAGACACGGTGTGCATGTGGGGAGAGGAAGGAGCTGGAGAGGAGGGAGCAGTTGAGTGCCTGGCTGGTGTTCCCTAGCCGGAAGGAGATAAAAGCTCCAGATTGTGCTGAACCCTAGTTCCCACTGCACTGAACCCCAGTTCTAAACCAGACCCTGGGGACCCAAGCTCATACGGAGGGAATTTGGGCTATAGGGTGGAAACTCAGGGGAAGGGCGAAAGGCAGAGCCCCGGAGGCGGGCACATTGCGCACAGAGAACGGACTTGCCGCTGGATTGCCCTAGCGGGAAGGAGACAAAAGCTCCGTACTGCATTGAACTCCACTTCCAACCCCATCTCCAAATGCACTGAACCCCAGTTCCAGGCTCACTGGGGGAGAGACTAGACCAGCTGTGGGCAAACTATGATCTGCAGGCCGGATCCGGCCCATTCGGCTGTTCTATCTGGCCTGCGGAGCCGAAAGAGCGGAGGGTTCTCTTGCTCTCCCCTCCGCTCCTTCACCAGCAGCCCAAGATGAGAGTGCCAGCATGGTCAAGTTGCTTTTGTTCCAGCCCTCTGGTCCAGTTTAAGAACCCATTGTGGCCCTTGAGTCAAAAAGTTTGCCAAAAAAAAAAAAAGTTTGCCCACCCCTGGACTAGACTGTCTGGTAGTGGGCGAAACTCGAGGGCACCTTTCTCTCAGAGGTGCTTGCAGCGAGTACCAAAGCAGCGAGTACCAAAGGACACTGAGGAACACAGACTCAGGACCTCATAGAGCAGGGCTAACAGGAAGCCAAGGTTGTAGGATCCACCCTGAAATTCCACCCCATCCAAGCTGAACACAGAGGCTTTTGCAATTTTCCATGTCTAGTCAAATAAGGCTGTCTCCTGGCATAGACACAGCTGATCCTCACAGCCAATTGGCCTGGAGGTCAGTTCCTCTCAGTGATACCAACAATAATCAAGACTTAACTACAATAAGGCTGTACACACAGTCCACAAAGGGGTGCACCAGGAGTGTCCACCTCAGGTAACTGGGAGGCTGACCCACTGAACCATATAGGACACCTTAGCACACAAAGCCACCCTACCAACTCAGGGGAGCTGAGAAAATGCCGAGTCTGCAACTGCTGATGCCACACTGAACTGTGGGCTGGTGCTTGCTATCCCTCCGCTTTGGGGTCATTCCCCCGTCTTCTCGGGGTAATGGGGGTGTTTCTCACAGACCCAAAAGGACAAGAAGAAAGAGTGAAGACCGAAAATCTCAGATTGTAGCTCAGAGGAAGAATCATAGATGGTTTCCTCTTTAAATCCTAATCATTTTAAATGCTTAATTTTAAGGATGCATTGGTGTTGTCCCGCAGCCCTCCCCAGGAAAATGTCCTTTTCCTTCTCAGTTTTGCTCCTGGACTTCCTTCCGGCTCTGAGCTAATGTCAGAGGTGATGTCCCATTGAGCGATTCTGTGCTCTGCTCCGAGGGAATTGTTAGCCTGGTGGTGGGCGTTACCATATGTTATACTGGGTTGTGAATTTCTAACTCTTGAGACGCCAGGCAAAAACACGATGAGCGAAGACAAATGGTGAAAAGGATGATTAGTCTGAGGAAATTGGTCCCCCGCTCCCCGCCCCCCCCCAAGCCCTTCCTGTCTTCATGCCATGGGAAACGGCTGGACCACCAAAACACCCAGAATAATTAGCAGTAGTGGGACCAGGAGCTTTGGGGAGCACCGGCCCTGAATGGAGGCCAGAGTGGGAAATCTTATACATTTGGCAGAAGGGAAGACACAGGATTTTTAGAAGGTTGAGATACAGAATGTCATATATTAGTTGCTACACTCACATGGTGCTACTTAAGATAATTTTTATTTTTTTTTTTTTTTTTTTTTTTTTTTTTTTTTTTTTTTTAAAATATATATTTTATTGATATTTTTACAGAGAGGAAGGGAGAGGGATAGAGAGCTAGAAACGTCGATGAGAGAGAAACATCAACCAATCAACCAGCTGCCTCTTGCACACCCCCTACCGGGGATGTGCCCGCAACCAATGTACATGCCCTTAACCAGGATCGAACCCGGGACCTTTCAGTCCGCAGACCGACGCTCTACCACTGAGCCAAACCGGTTTCGGCAAGATAATTTTTAAAACAAATGTTATAAGGATACATTCCTTTTAAAAGGAAAATCCTCTCCAAATAAGAAGGGGAAGATGGAGGCATAGGTAAATGCCTGTACTCACCACCTCCCAAAACCACATCACAATTACAACTAAAATACAGAACAACCATCATCCAGAACCACTGGAAGCTGGCTGAATGAAAGTCCTACAACCAGAGAAGTAACATTCACATTGTGGGGGTGCCAGAAGAGGAGAGGGAGCAAGAGATTGAAAACCTATTTGAAGTGATAATGACAGAAAACTTCCCTCCCTGGTAAAGGAAATAGACTTACAAGTCTTGAGCATTTTCTCCGGCGGGTTACATTTTCAGGGTCACCTGATGTAGCCACCAGAGTGAAATGCACATCATCTCCTGTACCTTCTGCTCCTCTTTCCAGTCACCTGGGTGACGGCAGTGTTTCCGCTTTCCACAGGGTTGGGGGTGATTCCAACCGGGAAAGGAGGAACAGGCACAGAGGCAACCTGGCAGCGGTGTCTTCGGTGGTCGCAGGAGAGAACACGGTCTGTGAAAAGCAGGTGGCTGCTGCCTGCATTCCAAAGACTGTAACACAGTGAAGTCCAAGTGTGTGTCAACTGGGGCAGTAGTCGTTCAAATGTTGATATTGCCACCAACTGGACACAGGGTGTAATGCGGCACTTTACTTAGTGAATTGGGCAATCTTCTGTAAATTTAAAATGACTCTTAAAAAGGATGGTTGAGGCAGCATGTATACAGCTTTAAAAAAAATGTGTGTATATATATATACATTGTATATATATATATATATATATATATATATATATATATATAATTGATATTTTACAGATAGGAAGGGAGAGAGATAGAGAGCTAGAAACGTCGATGAGAGAGAAACATCGACCGGCTGCCTCTTGCACACCCCCACTGGGGATGTGCCCGCAACCAAGGTATATGCCCTTGACCGGAATCGAACCCGGGACCTTTCAGTCCGCAGACCGACGCTCTACCACTGAACCAAACCGGTTTCGGCTGTATACAGCTTTTAAAAATAGTTTGGCAAAAGAAGGAGGAGGAGGAGGAGGAGAGAAAAAGGATGACTAAAATGTGTATATAAAATAAAATTTTAATTATCAAACCACGTTACAGGAGGCAGCCCATCAATGATTCTCTCTCACCATTGATGTTTCAATCTCGCTCTCCCTCTCCCTTCCTCTCTGAAATCAATAAAAATACATATTTAAAAATAAATAAATAAAAAGCTCTACTGCCCTAGCCAATTTGGCCCAGTGGATAGAGGATCGGCCGGCAGACCGAAGGGTCCTGGGTTCGATTCTGGCCAAGGACACTTACCTCAATTGCAGGTTCCCCCCTGGCCCTATGTTAAACTTTATCACAGGCATGTGTGCAGAGGATAAAACAGCACATAGAGGGTTCAGTGCTATCCACAGTGCACTTTATCATAGGCATGTGTTTCTCTCACGTCAATATTTCTCTCTGTCTTCCTCTCTCTCTTCCACTCTCTCTAAAATCAATGGGAAAATATCCTCGGGTGAGAATTAAAAATAAATAAATAAAAAGCTCTAACTATTAGGGATCATTAATAAGACTATTGGATTTCCCCTCTCCGGTAGTTGAAGGAGGAAGAGTCAGCTAGTTCACAGCAGATCTATAATAATAAAAGTGTAATATGCTAATTAGACCAGACATCCTTCCAGATGACCTTCCTGATGAAGCCAGGGCTTCGAGGGAAGCCCAGGTCCCGGGTGCAAGAGGGAAGTCAGTGCTGGCAGCTGGGGGAAGGAAGGCCTACTCTTGCATGAATTTCATATATGGGGCCTCTAGTGTAGACATGAAAGAGAAACAAAGTCTAAAAGAGGAGTTACATGAGTGACAGCATGTTAAAAACCCAACAGCTTCTTGGAAGGGCTGCCTTAGTCTGTGAAAGGTGCTATTCTTAGAAGTCTTTTAATAAACCCCCATTACGTGCTATAGTGTGAGACCTTTGGTTCATGCAATCAGGAAGGAGTAATTAACAGCAGTGTAGAGGAAATTAAAGGAGATAGTTTCTGCTACCATAGAAACTAAACTGTAGTTGAGAAGATCATGCGTATTATTAATTCATGCAACATTAGTTTCCCACTGTTAAGTATAGTAGTCCCTTATCCACAGTTTTGCTTTCCGTGATTTCAGTTACCCATATGGCTAACAAAAGTCCGAAAATATTACACAGAAAATTCCAGAAATAAAAAACTCCTAAGCTTTGAGTTGCACACCATTCTGAGTAGCATAGTGATATCTCATGCTGTCCCACTCCATCCTGCACGAAGTGTGAACCCCATCTAAGCGACCAGCCCATTAGACACTTGATAACCATCTTGGTTATGAGAGAGAGAGAGAGAGAGAGAGAGAGAGAGAGAGAGAGAGAGAGATCACATCCACATAGCTTTTAGTACAAGGTGATCTAGGGTTTTTCCACCACACTCCTGACACTCCTGGAGGAAAAACTAAGGTCTGCTGCTGGAGGGGCCAAGAAATGTCATATCCTGCCCTAGCCAGTTTGGCTCAGTGGATAGAGCCTCGGCCTGCTGATCACAGGGTCTGGGTTTGATTTTGATCAAGGTCATGTTCCTAGGTTGCAGGCTCCTCCCTGGCCAGGGCTCATGCAGGAGGCAACCAATTGAAGTGTCCCTCTCACATGGATGTTTCTCTGTGTCTTTCCCTCTCCCTTCCAAGCTCTCTAAAAAGCAAGGGAAACATTATCCTCAAGTGAGGATAAAAAAGACATGTCATATCCTATAAAGGACACATCTTGAAAGTGCCTAAAGAAAGTTGTCATTTTTTCATGGTGAAGGGACTAGAGTCCGTGTTGATGAAAACATCTTGGCGCCTGTGACAGGTGCAGCCGCAGCGGGGTGATGGGTTGGTGTCTTCCCCTGATCAGCCCAGTCACCTCCCGAAGAGGAAGGCCAGACTGCGGCGTAGGCCTGCTCCCCATCACTAGGACATCTCCTGAGGGCTTCCAGTCTGTGAGAGGGGGCAGGCTTGGCTGAGGGACACAACCTCCCCCCGCCCCCCATTGCATGAATTTTGTGCACCGGGCCTCAAGTAATAATAATAATAAATGTAACTCCATCTAAGTGTTGCTTGGTTCTTCTCCAGTTTTCTGTAACACTCTCTCTTCCAAGGCTGTTCATTATACAAGCATCCCTGGAAAATCACCCAGACAAGGCCCTGTTTTCTAGAGCAGTATCACTGCCTGTTCATAAGATTTAAGTAGAACATGAGAGACTCCTAGAGAACAGTCCATGAAATAAATGACACACTAAGAGGCAACACATTTTGGTTCGGCAAATATATTTTTTTTTAGCAGCTTCCTCCCCTAAAGTATTTCAGGAGCCAATGAAGCTCTCCTGTTTCTTCCTTTTTTTCCTATTTTTACTTTGACAAATGTCTTGTCTATACAATCAGGGGGTGGGACAGAGTGCGACCCCAGATGGAGGTCTGGGTCCTGGTTGGAGGTGATGGAGGTCTGGGCCCCAGATGGAGCCAAAAATTAGCTAACATTTGAGTGTTTACTGAGTGCCAGACAATGTGCCAAGTACATTCTATTGTTTAATTCTCAAAATGACACTAAGGGTAAATATATATAATGTTAGTTTACAAATGAGGAAACTTAAGGCACAGAAGGGTTAATGTGCCTAAGATTCCATTAAGTAGTATCAGCAGAGGGCTCAGACCTTGAGCTATCTTCCTCCAACACTCACTAGGAAAAGGATCAAGTTTTCATCTTATAACATGGTCTGTCCCAACACAGGGCAGGTGACTTAGAAAATTATCTATAGATTTCCCCTATTATCCCCAAATTAAAAGGATTTGTCAACTCAGTGCAGATGTAGTGACCGTGTCCAATTTTGGTAGTGACAATTTTGTTCAACTTAAACTGAATAAAAACGATGTAATTTCTAGAATGTATACAGTTTATGTTTTGTTGGGAGTGCAGTTCCAAGACAAAGTTCCTGCACAGAAAAGAAAGCCAGCATTCAGGTCCTCCAGTTTCTAAGGGAGGGGAGGCAGAAGACAAAGGGGTTGGAATGGACATCAGATTGACCACGCTGCAGCATATGTAAAATCCGGAGTTGCTGTCTGGTGCAATTAAACATTCTGAACCATATCTAAATTGAGAGCATTTTTAAAAAACATATTTTATTGATTTTTTACAGAGAGGGAGAGGGATAGAGTTAGAAACATCGATCAGTCGCCTCCTGCACACCCCCTACCGGGGATGTGCCCACAAAAAAGGTACATGCCCTTGACCAGAATCGAACCTGGGACCCTTCAGGCCACAGGCAGACACTCTACCCTCTGAGCCAAACCAGTTAGGGCAAGAGCATTGTTGAAGGTAAGGGATGGTGAACAACCTTCCCTGTGGTCAGAAGTAGAGAATTTATTATCTGAAATGGGATGCAAGGGCATGTGTTGGGAGAAGGAAAGCTAAGGGTGAGATAAGCTTGAACATGATGAACTTCTACATTAATCCCTGGGAAGACTGGGGGAGAATCTATATACGTAAAAGACTAAGTGTCCGACCATCCGGGTAATGATGTCACATAGCAACACCGGCTTCCTCTCCCTAGCGACTAGCCTCCTTGCAGTTCTTCTGCCCAGGAACATGACTTGCTTTATAGCCAGGTGGAAACACTTTACACTTTAACCAAATGTCTGTAAAGCATTTTCCTGTGCCTCATCTCATTTGATCCTCACAGAAGTCCTGGAGTAGGTAGATAGGAGACTCTGTGGAATCCTATTTTCATTAGCTGGAAAATGAACATTTAGAAAGCTTAGAAACTTGACCCAACTGAAAATAAATAAGAATGGTGGACCTTGAAAATGACTTCATGTTTTCTCACTGCACAGAATACAGTTAAACACTACTGCAGTTAAATATTTTACCCTTCGTTCTCCCTGCGTGATCTACAATATGCTTCGTGTTGGTATTTACTGCTGTGTTGCTGACAATTACCTGAAAGAGAAGTTGGGGTGCTTTACTGGGCTGGAAAAAGTTTAGGTAAATCAGAAAGCTGGTCTAATTAAGCAAGTTTAATATATATATGGCTAAATTGACCTGTGCATGCATGATACATATAAAGCTCTGGCTAGCTCCAATCACACACGTGTTTCTGCATGAGAAAGGAAGAGTAATGACCTGGACGATACCAAGACCACAAAGCCTCTTGTGGACACTGTGGAAGAACAAGCAGGCTCCACCTGGGAGGGCTGCAGAGAGCTGTCGCTAGTAGGGAAAGACATGTGAGTTCTGTCATTGTCAATTGTGAATTTGGTTGACACTTCCATTATAAAGGGTGAATAAGCGATAGTAAGATTTCTTCTAATTAATTTCCTTTCAATGTGCACGATTTCATACACAGGGCCACTAGTGAATATATAAAAGGAGAGGGACAGCATGTATGCTGGTTCAGTTGAATCAGCAACAGAAATAAAATGAGAACTGGAGGGATATGAGGTTGCAATCAGATTGGTGGAGTGGGATTTCTAATTTCAGAGGTGGGGAGGTTCTTGAAGCAATGACAAGTCTAAATTGCAACCAATCACGGGAAAAGTGCTGAGAAGAGTTAAAATCAAATAAAACGTTTGAGGCTACAGTGGCACTAAGTATGGGTCATTCATTCACTTGTATGTAGCTATTATCATTATAATTTAAGATAAGAAAAAAAAGAGATTGAAATATATAAGCTAGGTGCTGAATTTGTAGAGTATGATCAAGGTCCAGAAGTACAAAGGGTAAAGGGCCCATAAAGATGTCATGAATCTCACACAGGAAGTTCTGCATGAGAAAGGGAGAGTAATGACCTGGAAGATGCCAGACCACAAAGCTCTTGTGGACACTGGAAGAACAGGAAGGCTCCACCTGGGAGGGCTGCAGAGGCTCAGAGGCCTGGAGGGTGCCGTCTCTAGTAGGGAAAGACATGTGAGTTCTGTAAAGAGGAAAACAGATGACCCAGCTTTCGTGGAGTTTTAGAAGGCAGGGTCCATACATGTGATACTCCCAAAGTAATGCTCCTGTGCAAACTTTGGCTGTAGCCACCTCCAAACCTGTTAACTTAGGAACAGAATAGGGACAGCACAGCAGGTCCCTTAATAACGTCATTTTGTTAGAAGAGATGCCATAGGAACTTCACTCTTGTTTATGTCAAGTAATCTAGGGTAAAATTTTGTTTTATGCCATTTAGCTCAAGTTGCAGAACCTATCAACAAGACTTACTGTACCTGTTCCATGAGGTAGTAAGGATAATTGAAATGTGAATGTGCCTTGTAACTATAAAACAATTTAAGTTATGGAACTTGAATTTGGGAAAATGCCTTGAAGTATCTGGATTACCAACAGATGATTATAGCTATAAGTACATGAAGATTTTATGCCAATGTATTTTTTTATTCCACGTGTGAAACTTCAAGTCAGGATGGTTAAAAAAAAATACTATATATATATATATATATATATATATGGAAAAATATTTATGTATATGGAAAAAAAAGAGATTGAAATATATAAGCTAGGTGCTGAATTTGTAGAGTATGATTAAGGTCCAGAAGTACAAAGGGTAAAGGGCCCATAAAGATGTGGGGATTTTATATATATATAAAATCAAGGGTGTCAAATGTCCTAGAGAGCATCAGACACAGTTGAGAATAAAAAGAATAGACATGGCAGGTCACTGCTAACTATGGGAGCAGCAATTTTTTATGTGATTTTCAAGGAACTTGACCTGGATATAAAATGAGTATTTCAGTGCTTACCAGTTAAAAGCTTTCACAGATACTAATGAATGCTTAACAGCAATCCTATGAGGTAGATTACTTCTATTCTCCAGATGGCAAAAATGAGATTGTGCAAAGCTCTCCTGTAAACCAAGGTTTGAGAAGCTTAGTCTATAAAGTGCAGGCTGTATATTAGGCATTGTGGGTCATACAGTCTGTAGGCATGGTGGGTCATACAGTCTGTAGCAACTACTCAGTTCTGATGTAGCATGAAAGCAGCCCTAGAGAAGACAAGTAAATGTGGTTGTGTTCCAGCAAAGTGGTTATTTACCAAAACAGGTCCCATGGGCTGTTTGGCAACTCCTACTATAATATGATCTATTTTTAAACCCGGAATCTTCTGCAACTTAGTCCAATGGTCATAGAGGACAAGTAAATGTAAGCTAGTAGTATGATTAGTAACACTGCTGCATCTTTTAGGTCTATTGTACTTTTCAACCATTAAAATTTAGGCATCAGGCATTAAATCAAGCACATTAGCAAAATCATGATCCGTGACTTTGTTTTTAATTATCTTAAGCCTTATGATGACATAATTTACAATTTTGTGTTGATCTATTCTCTACTTTAATCCTAGTGACTGGCAAAAGCACCATTACCAATCACACACATATATAGTCAATGAATAGCTATTTAAGACAATCCTGAATTATAATTTACTGTTAGTATGACTTAAAGGATTCACAAAGTTTGCTACTATATCTTGTCACGCTGAATTTTCAAAGCACCTGACCTTAAAGATCATCTATAAAATGTAGAAGTGTTAAATACTCTTTATTTGATATCATACAGAAACCACACTAAAATGCCTTTCATTCAAGGCAACAGTTTAGATAAAGGGAATTTTATTAAATTGGCATAGTTGGGACCAAAAAAGATAAAATGGTCACTGCCAGCTTATCTGCAGCCCTTCCTTTTAACAGGCTAATAAACACAACTTGAAACACAAGCAAGTCTTGCAGGTCTAAGAGACAGTGAAGGGGTTTCCTCAGAATTTAAACATATTAATGCAACCAATCATATTAACCTAAATATAAGCCAGTCTCCTACAGGTTTTGAGATGGCACGCACCACCTCTGTGAAAAGTTGAACACTAGGAATCAAGTCCAACCATATTTTTAGAAGGGGGGACAGTGACAGTGCTTGCTGAACCAAAATTATCATCAAAGCTAAAAAAAGCTGACCATATTCATTTAACCACAAGCCAATCTTATTTAAATCAGGACTGCCCGAAAGAAATGCTCTATTAGCCATTCATGATCTGAATTCTGGTGTGTATGAGATCAATTTAAATATGGTACACATAAAAAAAGTCATGAGACATTTGTAATAAATAAGGCAGTGGCCAACTATTACTCATTAGTAGCCTTTTTGAGATAAGCTATCAAGTCTGCCCGTTCTGCACTCTTCTTAATGCCGGCGAAGATCATTTTGGTTCCAGGGATGTACTTCTTGGGATTCTCCAAATACTCCATCAGTGTAGCCTCACCCCAGGTGATACCTAAGTAAGAAGAGATGTGCCGTTAGTATTTTGCACTCCTTTGAAAGGGCTTACTGTAGGTCACACCCATGGAATGTGTGCTTCAGTGGTTTAACTGTCTCCCTCTTACCTTTGTTCTTGTTGGCATCCGTGTAAGAAAATCCAGGGGCCTGACCTGTCTTTCGCCCAAAGAGACCGTGGAGGTTTGGCCCAGTCTTGTGCTTGCCTCCCTTTTCCACAGTATGGCACTGGGCGCACTTCTGAACAAAAATCTTCTTGCCCTTCTCAACGTCACCCATTTTTTAAATCTAAAAACAAAAGACTCAATTAAGTCTTTCCTCCAAGTAAAAATATAGTGTAAACCAAGCAATAATCAACGATCACTTCATTACCAAACCATGGCAAATCTGTAACATAAAACCTTCACTTAGTACATCTGCAATAGATGCTGTCGTACCAAAATACTAGTTGGAAGAACTTCCTTAAAAACACACCTCTGGGCGGGGGAGAAAGGAGATCAACCGAAGGACTTGTATGCATGCATATAAGCATAACCAATAGTCGAAAAACACTGGGAGATGAGGGCATGTAGGGGAGTAGGGCATTGGGGGGGGGGGGGCAATGGTAAGGTATGTACACATATACCTTAATTTTTTTTTAAAAGAAAAAAATTTTAAAAAAACACCCCAAAATAAAACAAAACACACCTCTGTTTAAGTGAGGGAAAGTTAGCGCCTAAGTAAGCAAAACGGGAACCGAATTCGAAACTGTTTCAAAAGACGAGGTCAAGGTCACGAAGTTTGAAGGCGCGTACGGTAAGCTAAAAAAAAATCGCAGAAACCCCAACTCAAAGCGCCTATGTATCCAGGCGACAATTTAAAGCCACCCCTCCCTCTCCCTAAGGATGAGACCGAGTGTACACGGAGCGGCGAGGTCGCGGCTGACCCGGCCTGCTCAGGTCACCCCAAACTGCCCGGCTGCGGGTGAAAGGTCAGCGGCGGCCGCGCGGCCTCCCGGAAGCCCCGTCCTGCGGCCCCGGGAGCCCGGGGGGCGGCCACGAGGTCACCCTTCCGGGCCGGCTTCAAGGAGAGGCCGTGACGAAGACTTCCGGAGATGCCGCAGCTAGCGGCAGGTTTGGGGGTGAAGAGGCAGGCGGCCAGAGGAACATGACCCCTTCTCCGAGCAGCAGCAGCAGCAGCAGCAGCTCCGACTCTGTCCGAAGAAGAACGTGGGGCGCTGGGCACCTCCTCCCGCTCCCCGCCGCACCCCGGCAAGTCTTACCGTCCCCGTTCACTGGGATCTGCTTTCCAGGCAGCCTCCGCGGGTCTCAGAGCCCCGACCTAGCTTGCCGGGTGCCCCCACCGCCATCTCAAGCCGAAGCCCACCGGGGTCCTAACCCTTGGCCCGCCCGGCCTGCCCGCGCGGGCTCCGCCGGGAGCTCCCCGGCGCAGGCCTCCAACCAACCGCCGGCGCGCTCCCCACGCCGCTGTGCGCCCCCCGGGATCGGCCTCCGCCCGGCTGCCACCTGCTGCGCGCCCCGCGCCCTGCGCTCACCGCTCGTTAGCCGCGCACGACACGGAGGCTCCCCGCTCGCGAGCCGGACGTCCCGCTCTCTCGGTCCAAGGACACGCCGGCCCACGCCTAAAGTACCGGTGTCGGTGCAACCGAACTCGCCCCGCCCTTTTGCGGCCCGACGTGCGGCCCGGCCTCCTGCTACGCCATGACGTGGCGGCCTCTCATTGGCTCTGGCAGCCGCAAGCGCAGCGCGCGCGCTCACGCCTGCCAGCAGGGTAGGGTGCACCGCACAGGTGCCCTTCCTGTGGAAGCCTCTCCGCCGGGCAGTCACGACAGCCCGCCCGACGCGCGTCTCGGAGGAGGTTCCGGGCGGGGCTGACATCACCGGCCGGCCGGGCCTCAGTGCGCATGCGCGTGCGTGCCGCCGGGGAGGGTGGAGTCCCGAGGTGGACCGCGGGGCGTTACTCCTGCTAAGGTAAAAAGGCTCTCGGGCTCGCTGACGTGTGGCCTGGGAGGACGGAGAGACGGCTCCTGGCCGCTTCCCTTCAGCTGGCGACCTTTGCTCGTACTTGGTCACACTTTCGCTTCTGGCGCCAGCTGCACCCAGAGAGGAGAGCGAGAGAGAGCCTGGAATGGGGCGTTGGAGCAGTTGGACACGTGCACCTGACCTTTCCTCCTGCAACCCGTTAGGTCACCTTCCCAACCTCCCCTGGATGGCCGCCCCGGGTCGGGAGGGGCACGGCCGGCGCGCCGGAGACTGGTGTTGGCTCTGGCCCCTCCCCTGCCGGCTTTTTTGAAATTCATTCATTTATTATTTATTTGTTTGTTTGTTTGTTTGTTTATTTATTTATTGCCAACGCCAGCCCTGAGGGAAACTCAGAGAACCAGAAGGGTGTGTAGGGCCGCCTCTAGGAAGCAACGCTGCTGCAGGGTCAGCCAATTCTTTGACATCTAGACCAGACCGGACTGCGCGGCGTCTAACGGAGGTGAAGGTCACGGTCCAGGAAGCGAATGTGGCTGGAGGTCAGGAGTAGAACGTGGGCTTGGTCACCCCAGCTTCCAGCCGTATCCTCTTCCCTCTCTGACGTGCTCCGTTATATTCCTGGGACATTTCTTCTGGACGCCCTGGTCCCTCACATTCAGCCCCCGGGTTCTCATGGGTTTTTCCTCTTCGTTGTTGTTTGGGGGGGGGGGGGGGGTCCAACCCTGGAGTCAAACTAAGACCACCGGAGGCTGCTAATTGATTTAAAAAAGAAAAAAGGCAAGGATTTGTTGAACTGGCCAGGACGGCCGGGAGAGCACCACACGCAGGTGGAGTCCACATTCCCTGGGGCGCCTTTCTAGGTGTAGGCGGTCCTTTTTTAAAGGTCTAAACCACAAAAAGCTTCCTTTGTTCTAAATTCCAAAGGCTGGGAACATTGGAGTGTGGACCTATCTTGCGATAGCAGAGAGTAGAGAAGCAAAGCTGGACATTGGAATGTGGACCGATTATCTGGTGACAACAGATAGTACCGAAGCAGAGCTGAGCAAACTTAATCGCTAAAGATTATCTGCAGTTTCAACTCCTGGAGCTGCTGAGTCCGTGGGAATCCATCCCCTGTGGTCCTGGTCCACAGGCACAGGAAAACTGCCTTAGCTTCCAGGTCTCAATCTGGAAGCTGAGGTGACTACCCTATTGTTTAAGCAAGTGAGTGAGTGCAGATGCCAGAATAGCAGGGTTAAAATTCGAACAGCAGTTTCTTTATCTAAGTATGGTTGCTACCATACTTCATTCATATTTACTGAGTACGTATTATGTACCCAGAGTACATCAGTGAGGAGTTTTTCTGATAGGAGTTGATACTCGAACACCCTTTCTCCCGACCCCAAGTTAAGCAACAGATGCTAGGAGGTTGAACTACATGACCTTGGATCCATTCCAAACCACTGGGCCTATGATTCCTGTTCTAGGCCACCCAATTTCTTCTTCTTTTTAAAAGATTTATATATATATATATATATATATATATATATATATATATATATCACATATTTATATATATATAACATTATATATATACGAGAGAGGGCAAAACAGCCATGTGAAAGAATGTCCATCGGCTGCCTCCTGCACGCCCCTTACTGGGCATTGAGCCCCAAACCCGTCGGCATACGCCCCAACAGGGAATCGAACTAGCAACCCCTGGGTGCATGGGCTAATGCTCAGACACCGACCAGGGCTCTTTGTGGTTTTATTTTTCATTTCCATAATGGCTAATGACGTTGAACATCTATTGTGCTCATGGGCCATCTCTATATATTCTTTGGTGAAATGTTTTTTGTCCATTTTATAATTGGGTTGTTATTTTACTGTTGAATTTTTAGAGTTAATGTATTCTAGAAATTAGTTCTTTGTTATATAAATGGTTTGCAAAATATTTTTCTCCCAGTATATAGCATAGCTTTCCATCCTTTTACCAGGATCTTTTTGCACAGCAAAAGTATTAAATTATGATTAAGACAAATTTATCCATTTTTCTCTTATGGAATACATTTTGGTGTCAAGTCTAAGAATTATGCCTGAATGAAGCAAATCTAACAAGCATTCCCTCTGTAAGGCACACCGCTGACTTGTACTTGCCAACACTAGACAGTGATTCAGCACTATGCTTGGGGGCCATTTGAAACAGCAAAATCATCGATGAAAGACACAGAAAGTATGAAGGAAAAAAAAAACGTGGCAGGAAGTAGACCACAAAAAGTGTTGAGAACTGAAAAAAGGAGGCAGAATGTGGCCATGTTCAGCCTCAGCTGGGAACTCTCTTGGAAAGTTGATGTCAGTGTTCTGGTAGCCTGGTGGTGGGAGGGAGGGGGCAGCACCTCTAGACTGAGGAGTCAGTGTTTTACAAGATTGTTGTGCTGGTTATTCTTTGCTTGCCTATCTAGATCCATTTCCCACCCTTCTTTGACTGAGGACAAGGGTGTCTAAGGATGGTATCATCTGAGCCACTCTGCTCTTGGTGATTGGTCGGGTTTGCCAGTGGGAGGCACCTGTAACACTGGGCCCTTCCCTTTCCTGGAGGGTTAGGAGTGCTAAGGCTTCTTGCTTTTGCTAGCTCCTGGTACCTCGCTATGGAGGTTCCTTAACCCTACCCACAATTTTGTAAATAGTCCTTGCCCTAAACTCCCCTCAGTGGAAGTCTTGGGGTTCATTTTCTGCTGAGACCCTTATTGATAAAAGTACTCATTTCCAATTTTCCGAATAGTACCCAGTCCTCAGCTATACCTGTGTTTTGCATGCCAGAAATCCCGTTTTGTCTTTCTTCAGAAAATAATCCTCAGGACTTCCCTCAGGATGAGGGAAGGCAGTTACCTACCGTGTTTCCCCGAAAATAAGACATCCTCCGAAAATAAGACCTACTTCATGGAAACATAATACATCCCCTGAAAATAAGACCTAGCGCATCTTTGGGAGCAAAAATTAATATAAGACACTGTCTTATTTTCGGGGAAACAGGGTAGTATGTGAAGGAGGAGGGGTGGGACAGGAGAGGATCTAGGTAGCCAATTGTGTTAGGTAGCCACTGTGTCTTCTTCCCCTTCAGTCAATCTTCCTTGATTGAAGGAAGATTCCCCCCCCCACTCCACCCCTGCTTCATACATGCCTGGTACTGAGTTCCTGAGCCTTTTGAGGATTCTGATGTGTAAATTGGGCTATTTTCTCCACTGCCAGGGTAGGGCTCTAGTGTCTCTAGCTAGTTAGAATACATCGTTTTTATCCACCTCCTTTCCAAATTGTTCAGCTTCTATTCCCCCTATTGATATATATATATATATATATATATATATATATATATATATATATATATATGCCTACGTGACCATTATGACCAAACAACTGGAACGACCAGTCAACCAGGTGCTATGACACGCACTGACCGCCAGGGTGTGGGGGCAGGCACTCAACGTAGGAGCTGCCCCTGGTGATCAGTGTGTTCTCACAGGGAACCTCCCCTGGCCGCTCCCCCTGGCCGGCCAACCTCCTGCAGTCCCTCCCCCTGGCCAGGCAGCCTCCTCTCTGCCCAATAGGCCCTGATTGGGGGAGGGTTGGGAGGGAGCAGCTGACCAACCTCCGGGGGTCCCTTCCCCCAGCTGGCCAGCCAGGCTGAGGGATCCCACCCGTGCATGAATTCGTACACAAGGCATCTAGTATATAGGATGAAATAACAAAAACAAAAAAAGTTTACTATAGTTTTCATCAACTTTCTAAAGTAAATGAAATTATATGCATTGGTTGTCTTAATCTGGAAGCCTCCATAAATATTTTTTGAAACTATTTCACAAGCATATGTTGAGCAAACTTGGAGTGTATTCTCTGTCCCCTAAATAAGGCCAGGTCTACTAGCCCAGTGGTCGGCAAACTCATTAGTCAACAGAGCCAAATATCAACAGTACAACGATTGAAATTTCTTTTGAGAGTCAACTTTTTTAAAAATTTAAACTTCTTCTAACGCCACTTCTTCAAAATAGACTTGCCCAGGCCATGGTATTTTGTGGAAGAGCCACACTCAAGGGGCCAAAGAGCCGCATGTGGCTCGTGAGCTGCAGTTTGCCGACCACGGTACTAGCCTTAACAACCAGCAGTTGGGAGTAGGAGTGCTGAGGATGATGACAAATTTCTGAGGAGAAGGCTGCACCACTGCTGCACAGATGGGTGGAGTGAAGACCCATAGAGTGCAATTGTCTAGCCCTGCAACCCAGGGCAAGTGTACTTTCTAAACCCCCAATTCCTATACTGCAGTGTTGTATCTCCTGAGGTTTGTTCTTTGGAAGTCTAGTCCAGTGATATGCTTTATGATAAAAGGGTCAAATTAGTTTGAGAAATGTTTATACTCTATCCCCTTCACCTTGGGAATTCCCAGATATGTTATATATTAAAGTCTATGGAGAATCCTGCTATGGTCACATGATTGACTTTGTTGCCCCCAGTTTTCTCCAATATTACTTTACCATGTAACTTTTTGTTTCCATAATATCTAATATAACTAGTACTATAGAAAAGACTTTGGGGAAAATTCCATAATATTAGCCCAGAATAATTTTAAAGAGGGTGTAACCAAATGACATGTCGGTCATGAAGAAAAATAAAAGTTAAATCTCAAGCAATGCTTCCTAGAAATTCCTTATGAACTCTCCATGATAAACTGTCTAAAATGTACCTCTTAGCACATTAAATGAATTTACCTGCATTTGGGGTAGCTTAACTCTTGTGGACAGACACCTTCCAAAAATGATGAGATTTGGCTTGATATCAAGTCATTTGCTAAGGTCAGTGTTTCCCAAAGTGTGGTACGCGTACCCCCAGGGGGACGGGAAGAGTTTGGTGGGGGTACGCGTTGCACCGAAGTTTGGTGGGGATATGCACTACACCGTGCTTAGCTGCGCCTAATTCTACGTTCTCATGAGTCAAGTTAAGACAGTCTTGTCAGACGTGAGATGGTCCGGTGTGCAAATAAATGTTATTTATAACTTTTATTCTTATTTTATTATAAATAATTTTATTTTTTATTATTTTGTGTATAAATATATTTTGATTGTTATTAAAATACATCCATTTTTTTTTGATGAGGGGTATTCAGTGTTACAAAAATTATTGAAGGGGTACACATATGTCAAAAGTTTGGGAAACACTGGTCTATATGTTTGTGTACCCTAAAATTCTCATGTTGACATCCTAATTCCTAAATATATTTATGAGGATGGGGCCTTGGGAGGTGATTAGTCACAAAGGCAGAACCCTCAAGAAGAGGCTCCAGAGAGACCTTCACTTCTACCATGTGAGGATACAGGGAGAACCTCGCCAGATACCAGATCTGCCAGCACAATGACCTTGGTCTTCCAGCCATTAGAACTGAGAAATAAGTTTGTTTATAAGCCACCTAGTATATGGTATTTTGTTATCTAGCAGGCCAAATGGACCAAGACACCATCCTTTATCAGAATAAGAACTCACCAGTTATTAATTAAAGTCATTGCCAGATCTTCACAATAGAATCATTTCCCCCCCCCCTGTATTCAAGAAATTATATTTCTCTACTACAGGTATAAAGGAAAAGAAACATCTAGCTTAAGACTGTGTGCATGCAGAACATTTTGGGTTTCATTTTTTCTACTGACATTTTGTTCACGTTTATATAAAAGAACATTCCTGCATACTGATTTTATGAAGGAATGTAGTTTGCAATTGTCTATCCCTTAATTGACAGGGCATTTGAGTTTTTTCTTTTGTACCTAGTTATTTTGTGAAAACATTTACATAAAGGGATAGTGTTCACCTATTTATTTTATTAAGGTAATATAATTTGTATAGAAATTTGTCAATTATTAGACATTTGAGGGGTTTTCCCCCCCAGATATTAATTAAAAAAAACATACAGTAATGTAAACTTTGCCATACACATTGATTTTCATGGTTTTGGGAACTTACTTGGAATATCATTTGGAAATGAGATTAAAGACTCTAAGTTTTTCTGATTCTAATATTTTATTGCCAAATTGTTAAACTTTTCAAGAAGCCAAAACATCACCTTTTCTGAGTTCCTCTGACCAGATCCAAACTTAAATTCCTAAAAACAAACCTCATTAGCAAGGTCATGATGGCTCTTCTATAAAACAGAATCAGCAACAAGGAAGAAATTCTATTTTCTTGCAAGAGGCTGTGTTTTGAAGGAAAAGATGATTATCTCAGTTGTGGAAATAATAGGAATTGTGGTCATAGAATTGATGTTTCATCCCTGAATGCACATTATCCCTAAGGTCTTTATGGTCTTCTTGAACTGATTTATGGAAACGTTTTTGTGCACTAGATTTTGAAAAAGAGTTCTTAAGGTCACCCAGGTTGGTTTGAGTCTTGGGCATTTCAACTTTAGGAATCCAACCCAGAAGAGATTTTGTTTCTTCATCGTTTTCTGTGTTGAAGGTCATCTGTTCTGGCTTCCTTAAAAAACTATTTAGATTAAGAGCTTCTGAGTCTGGTTTATTTTGTACAATACTAGGCGTACTAAGCTCAGCAGGGTTTTGACAAATACCATAGTTGTTAATTAAGGCAGATTTAAAATGTTCATATTGAATGTATTGGTTGGGTTTGCAGTAAATTACAGGTTGCTGTTTTAATGGCTGCTGTCTCCGGTACAAATCTTCTGTCTTTTTAGTATCTGTAATTTTTGGAAATGGTGGTGGGTCATGAACGTTAGTCACATCTTTCTTTGTGTAACTAGATGGGAATGTAAAACTAGATAACAAACGTTGTTCTTCCTTAATCTTGTCTTCAATTTCCTGGTATTTATGGATCATACCTGCTAGCGTGTTATCACGAAGTGCCATAATTTCTGAAGAACTGGGTATGAAGGTGTGGAAATTACACAAAACTCTAGGGGTACAATCAGGACAGGCAGGCTGTCTTTGCTGGACCTCAGGCTCCAGAGGACGCTGGTTCTGAATCATTCGAGCTACTCGTCCGTCCAAGGGTCTGGGGGGTTTAAAGACAGGATGGAATTTTTCTGACTGTAGTGGTGGGATAAAAAGGAGAAAAGTGATTAATGAATAAACCTGGCATTGTAAAGGATATTGCCATAAATGGCCAATCAAAAATCATACCCATCTTCATTGTCTGAGTAAACACAGATGGGTGCAGGAGTACACATTCAACTGTTTTTCATATTTAAAGATATTGAAATTTTGGTCCTAATAATGATGTTTTCCTCCTCTACTAGTTTTTATTAATATGGAAAGGGTGTGTTTTTACTTGGCTATACAGAAATTCCTCTATGTAGGAACTCGTTGCTTTCAAACTTTCAAAGATGTAAAAGAATCATTGGAACAAAACTGCCCATCACCAACTGTTGATGTTACAAGTATGGGCAGTTATTTAAATCCCTATTATTGGCCTTCTTTATTAGGCCAAGGCAAGGTCTCTTAAAACTTGGTTGAATCAGGATCAGCTTTGGAACTAGAAGAAAACGAGATTCCTAAATTTGGTCCTCGGAGATTATGATTCAGGAATCTGCTTTTTCAACTAACATCTCAGTGATGCCGAGGCTAAGTGATGTGCCATTTTGTGGAAACACCGGTCTGAGAGGAATTTGCATCTGTTCCTGTTTTTTAAGATGTTTTATAAATATTGTAAACTCAGTCATGTCTATAACTGCAAAAGTAGTGAGTTATTAAATGGTTGTTTAATAGGTATATGTCTTTGGGGGGGCGGGAGGGAGGAGAGGAGGAGCTGGGAGGGACATGAGGGAGATTTTTGAGATGATGGTAATTTTCATTATATTGCTAGAGGTTTGGGTTACAGAGATTTACACATTTGTCAAAACTCATTGAGTGTATACTTAAGATTTGTGCATATCATTGAATGTACATTTTAAAAGAAAAAACTGCAAACAAATTGAACTGTGGTTAACGACATACATGCTGAATGTTTAGGGGTGAAGTATACTACTGTCTTCAATTTACTCTGTGCATAAAAATAATAAGGATGGGTGGAGAAATGGAAAGATGGATTATCTGGTAAGTACAGTATAATGCACATGGTAGAATCTAGGAGATGGGCATATGCATATCAACTGTAAAACTGTTTAAACTTTTCTGTGTGAACATTTTTATATACTGAGAGGCCAGATTATTATGCGTTCAGAGATCATAATAATCTGGCCACTCAGTGTATATGGAAGAAAAAAAATCTAAAAAAGAATGGATAGCCAAAACCGGTTTGGCTCAGTGGATAGAGCGTCGGTCTGCGGACTGGAGGGTCCCAGGTTCGATTCGAGTCAAGGGCATGTACCTTGGTTGCAGGCACGTCCCCGGTGGGGGGGGGCGTGCAGGAGGCAGCTGGTCAATGTTTCTCTCTCATCGATGTTTCTAGCTCTCTATCCCTCTCCCTTCCTCTCTATAAAAAAAAAAAATCAATAAAAAATATATTTAAAAAATAAATAAATAAAAAGAATGGATATATGATGACAATGGAATAAGACAGCAGAGATAAAAATGAGAATGGTAAGATAGTAAAAAAAATGGACTTAGGAATATACTTTTGGAATCTACTCTGTTCATAGTTGGAAGCATTTCCATATTATATGTAACAAATCTGTTACAACCTTTAATCAGGTTTGAGTAGATACTATTTAAAAAAAAAAGAAAAAACCCTCAAAGTCCTAACTCTTTGAAATGCTTTATTAAATTTATCATAAAGAAAAAGTATATCCCTAGATGGTTTGGCTCAGGGGGTAGAGTGGCAGCCTGTGGACTGAAGGGTCCTGAGTTTGATTCCCGGTCAAGGGGCACATGCCCGGGTTGTGGGCTCGATCCCTAGTGAGGGGCGTGTAGGAGGCAGCTGATCAATGATTATCTCTCATCATTGATATTTTTATCTTCCTCCCCCTTCCTTTCTGAAATCAATAAAATATTTTTTAAAAAAGTATAGAGTGTATCATATCCCTACTTTGACAGTATTCCTATATGAAGAAGCAGTATTTAATACCATTATTTTATTCTACTAGAGCAAAATATTTATACACATATTTATTACCACTAGCCCATGCTTTCCTAAAGTCTGTTATTTATGTTTTAGTTAGAAATCAGCAAGATTCATTGAAAATTCCAATTATTGTAGGCATATTTTATCTTGCTATTAATAAAAATGTAGGTGTTTTACTTGCACAATAATTTTGCAGGTAATATTCTTGATAGACATCCATTGTACAACTATGCATATATTTCTAAATAAAAATGATAAAACTGCTTCCTCAGGGTAAACTCTGGAAGTCTGGACAGCTGCTGAACACACTTAACAAAAGTAGATGTATCTCATCTTTTTAAAAATTTTATTTTTTTTTTTTACATGTTCCCACAGGTTGAGAATGCTAGCAGGGTTGCCTAAGACCATCAGAAAACACAGATATTTACATTACGATTCATAACAGTAGCAAAATTACAGTTATGAAGTAGCAGCGAAAATAATTTTATGGTTGGGGGTCACCACAACATGAGGAACTGTATTAAAGGGTTGCAGCATTAAAAAGGTTGAGAACCACTGTCTTAGAAGATAAAATTTAGGTCCCAAATAAAACAATAAATGAATATTATTAGGCCATTCTACTTCATTTACATAATCATAAAGGACTTGATCATTTCTTTCAGGTCATTTCACATAATTAAGAAATCTCTGATATTTGCAGATAATGTACTGGCTTTTGATTTTTTAAAAAAATATATATTTTATTGATTTTTTTACAGAGAGGAAGGGAGAAGAAAAGAGAGCTAGAAACATAGATGAGAGAGAAACATTGACCTGCTGCCTCCTGCACACCCCCCACCGGGGACGTGCCTGCAACCAATGTACATGCCCTTGACCGGAATAAAACCTGGGACCTTTCAGTCCGCAGACTGACGCTCTATCCACTGAGCCAAACCGGTTTTGGCACTGGCTTTTGATTGTAATTCAGCCAACTTCAATCATTGTGGATATCAGAAAGAAGCCTTTATCTCTTCAAAAGCAGTGATGATTTACAAGACACACAAATATGCAAAGATTCACAGAATTTAAGAATTTCATTAAATTACTAGCTAAGCGTTTGTAAAACAATGCCATTGTAAATTTTAGCAAGAGTAACAATATAAAATGTGTTTGTTTTTTTTTAAAGAAAACAACCATTCTGTGAAGAAAAAAAGAAACCTACCTTGTTCTTCATAAGAGTAAAGAAAGGTATGCAAGCCAGTGTAGATCAATTCAGAATTAACTTCTAAAATGAGTTAAAATGTCTTTTTCTAGTTTAGTCACCAATATTCAAAAAGCAAGAAGTGGGCAAAGCAAGAAAGAGTCCCAACATGTGGATGCTTTCCCCCAAATAACTGAGAGTTGACTGCAATTACTTACAGGTTCTGGGTCAAATCCTGTCTGTCCATTTAACTCTGCTATCGTCTTGTCATGGTAATCATCCAGTTCAAGGGGGTACATGGGCCCCATACCTTAATAGAAACATCATGTCGTATTATTTTGTTAAGTCGAAATGGCATGTAAATCACCTTTTAGAGAAAAACTCACCCATTCCCCTTGTAATCTTAATATATAAAAACCCAGGGTCTATAACATCCAAAACAATCAGAGGTTGGGCCTACCGGAAGTCAGTCCTGCAGTCAGTGCTGGGTTACTGTTGGTGACCCAGCACTGACTGCCATCACTGTGGGTGCAGTGACCCAGCATTGAGGATCAGGCTGAGAGAGGAGCAGGGTCTGATCTGTAGCCTCCGAGGCAGCTGTTGATCAGCCCTTGCCTCTCTAATCAGGACTGCAGATAGTCCCAGAGATGCTGACTGGTATAGAAACTGACCAATCAGAACCAGATCTGGGTGAACTGAGAGGAGCCTATGGCTGCTTAGGAGTTGGAACTTCTGACGCTGACCAGCATAGAAACAGACCAGTCAGAACCTAATCTGGGTGAACTTCGAAGGCAGAGCCTGAGGTGGGGGCTGCGGAGGGGTTTTTAGGGCAACAGCTGTTTGGTATAAGATGTAGTAAGAAAGCGATTCAATTTTTTAATGACTGGTTTGGCAGTATAGGCATATGGCTATCAGCCCAGATATAAGGGATTATGTATTTTTGTCTACCATGAGCATCTCCTCCTGCTAAGAAAGGCCTTCCCTCCCAATTTAAGCAAATGCTATCCTATATAATCTATCTATACTAATAATTCATACTAATAAAAGGGTAATATGCTAATTAGACTGGGTTGACTGGCCATCTTCCGGATGTCTGACTTCCTTCTGGACAAAGCCATGATGATGGGGGCTGAAGCATAGGCATTTAGGGGCGATCACGCTGGCAGGGGAGGGCAGTTGGGGGCAAGATCAGGCTGACAGGGGAGGGCAGGTAGGGGTGATCAGGCAGGCAGAGGCAATTAGGGGCAATCAGGCCGGCAGGGGAGAGCAGTTGAGGGTGAGATCAGGCTGGCAGAGGAAGGCAGCTGAAAGTGAGATCAGGCCAGCAGGGGAGGGCAGTTAGGGGCAATCAAGCAGGCAGGCGAGCGGTTAGAAACCGGTGGTCCCAGATTGTGAGAGGGATGTCGAACTGCTGGTTGGACATCCCCTAAGGGGTCCCCGAATGGAGAGGGTGCAGGCTGGGCTGAGGGAACCACACCCCGTGCATGAATTTCGTGCACCAGGCCATTAGTATAATTAGAACAATAAAATGAAAACCAACTTTATCTCCCAGTTACCTGCTAAGAGAAAGTTACCACCCATCTTAATTTCTATTGATACTTTAGATTAAGAAACAGGGGGCCCTATTAGATGAAAGCTTATAGCAGCATTTGTCAGTGATCTAATTATGTTCTTTTTACTTGTATTAAAGTGAACTCATACCTGTGAAATCATGATTGTATGAATTGATCCAGTGGGACCGCTCAATATTTCTTTGTATGTTGGCCTCTTTTTCAGAGGTAATAGGATCCCATGAATTTAAAGAAGTGTTAGGAGCGAAGGTTTTAGGAGGTTTGGGGTAGAATATCTGCCTGCTTTTCTCAACACATTTAGGACACTATAATATGAACATAAAAGATTATTACAATTAATGTCATCTTGTAGAATAAGAGCTGATTCACAATAAAGAGTGGCTATTGTTTTTATTTAAAAAATATTTTTATTATTTCAGGGGGGGGGGGAGAGGGAGAGAAAGAGAGAAACATCAATAATCAGAATCATCAATTGGCTGCCTCCTGCACACCCCCTATTGGAGATTGTGCCCACACCCTGGGCATGTGTGCTTGACTGGAATCAAACCTGGGACCCTTCAGTCCTCAGGCTGGTGTTCTGTCCACTGGGCAAAACTGGCTAGGACTATTTTATTTTTGATTCTACACAAATATAATGGTTTGGACAGTCGATTGCAAATCTTGCTGAATTTCCCTTATTTACTCTCTGCATATGTGGAGTTACTTAATATAGTTTAAATCATAAGAATAGAGTTGGGGGACACACAGTAAGTGAAATACAGTCCTCTTCCACCTTCTTTCAGGTGGAACCTTATTTTGGTAATTGTAGAAATGTTATATAACTGCCCAAACTATCTGAAATCAGCTAAGAAAACAAAAAAAAAATGTGAATCCTGGTCATTTGTGGGCAACTCCACCACCCAGATAGAATATAAACATATAGAGTAAAAACATTTTTTTTTACTTTGTTTTAAACACACATTAAAAATACTTACATCATAATACACACCCTGACCTGGCCAAGACAAGGCTTTCTTCTTTGAATCCATGGGATAATCGACCAGTTCATATCTGTAAGGATGACCTGGAATTTTCAGGGCAAGCACTGTTATTCTGAATATATAAGAACAATCTTCTAATTCACAGGATTTATGGGTGCAGTAAATAGAAACAAGAAAATATGAGGTGGAGAGGAATGCAGGTGCACATTTTAGCTATGTAGTTAAAACTTGTCCTCCTCCCTCCATAATATGTAGCTTAAGGGCCACACAGACTGAGAATGACTCTCTGACCATAGTGCTCCTAGTGGTAGGAGGGGGAATTGTACTTTACCTATCTTGGTTAATGAAAGGAATTTTTAGGTAAATTATAAATCTTCCTGGCTCCTCTTTCTAGTTTAGCAAATATAATTCTAAACTACCTGTTTTGGCTTTTCCCAGTCTAAATATCAAGAAATGGAGTTAGTACTTGATTATCAAAATGGTATTGGAAGAGAATATCTTAAACAATACAACTTCCTAGGCATTGGTGGTAGTGTTTGCCCCTTATCCGCAGGGGATATTTGAGGTTGAGGACAGTAAGGAACTTTCTATTATGGCGCTTTTTTCAGGCCGATAACGCAGATGCCTTCTAAGTGACTAATGAATGGATGGCACCATACAGCATGGACACACAGGACAAGGAAGGAGACGGTTTATGTCAGGGTGGGACATTGGGAGAGTTTATCACCCTACTTAATGGCATGCAGTTTCAAACTTACAACTGTTTATTTTTGGAATTTTCTATTTAATATTTTCAGACCATGGTTGATAGCAGGTAACTGAGTATTAAAAACAGTGACTGCTAACACTTATCTCTGTTACCTATGAAGTAGGCACTGATATTCCTGTTTTATAGATTGAGATGTGGAGGAAATGTCCCATGGTCTAACTCCATAGTCCCTGCTGTTAAACATTCCACTGTAACATTTCTCAGAAGGTTACTGTCCCCTGTAAGGTACTAAGGTTGATAGTAATGGCAGTATCTGTTCTTATATTTGGGTTCAATTATTCATGTACAGAGGACCGGAATTACAGGACGGTTCTTGGGTCTTACCTTTCTCACAGCCCAAATTCATTCAACAAGTATTTCTCTCTGCCTACCATGTACCTTTTCTGTCGCCTTCAGTTACCTTCAGTCTTTTGCTGTAGGTTTCTCCTCTGTTTTGAGGTGTCTAGTGCGGGACAGACTTGAGGACTAGTGTATGGGTTTACCATCCTCTATAGTAAAACTAATATGGGGAGACCCCAATGTTCGCATCTGTGATAAAATGCTCCCAGGTGTTAAAAGGCACTGACCAAACTGCTCCCATCAGTCCTATTTCAATGAGAACCTTTCACTTCAACATGGCTGCTACATCCATGAGGCTCTGAACCCACCACTGTCCTTTGTGCTGATGACCTGAGCTAAGATGGAATTTTAAAAAGCTAAGCCATAGGAGAGAGCAAAAAGGAAATAAAAACAAAATGTAAGTAGAATAAAAACAACTAATTCTACAACGTTTGTTTCTGATTCTGTCATGGGAGGTTCTGTAAAAAGAAGAAAAGTTAAGGGCATCTGCAGAGATTCTGATTTAACTGTCTGTGGCGAGGTCCCAGCTGATTCTAAAGTGCAGCCACAGTTGAGAATAATTTTCTGATGGTCACACTTTTGTGGTTTGAGTCCTTTGCCCTATTTTCTTTAATTTTATTATTGAATAAACTCAAAATGTAAGAAACATTAATACTGTTCTGATTTTAGATTAAATTTTACCTTTTGTCTTAAAAATCAGTGTATCATAAGGCTTCGTCGGCACAGTGGGAGGAAATGGCTGATGGCTTCGGGCGTTAATGCCAGTGTAGCGATCCTTAGGCGATGTAAAGGTCGGGAACATGGCACCTCGACAGATGTGTGTGTGGTAGGGATGTTCAATTGGATACGGGAAGTTGATTTCACTGAGATTTAGTTGAGCCCACAAAACAAAACAGAATAGAAGTGCAGTTTTAAAAAATTAATCACCAAATGTTTATTGTTGCCCTTCTTTATGACAGGTACTGTACTAAACCCAAGGTTGCAGATTCAATCCCGAGTCAGAGCAGTGGTTGCATAAATAAGTGGAACAATGAACCGATGTTTCTCTTTCCCTCAAGTCAATCAATCAATCAATCAATCAATCAAATATTTATTTGTAAGACAAAAAATCTGGACTCCAGGCAAAAGTCATTTATGAGGCCAGTCAGCTTTTTTTGTTGTTTGTAAAGGGATTTGGTTTTCTTGCCCTTGTCACAAATTCTCTCACCTGAACATATTTTTGAATTGGGCATAGCATTATTTTATTGCTGATTATTAAAACTTTTCCAATTTACTTACTTTGCTTAAAAAGTGCCACATCAACTACTACACAGGGCACAAGGTTGTCAACTTTAATGATATGGGGAGAGAATCGGGGCATTCCTAAATTCCAAATGACTGACATTTCTCAGAGTCATGACAATTAGTTTAGTAACTGCTCTTTTAATGAAGCAGACTGACTCATTTTATTTACTATACATTTGTACAGTGTCCAATTCAGTGGATTCCATTCCACTTAAATTAATTTCCTCTTTAAAATCTTCTTGAAAATAAGTAAGCATTTACAGTTTGAGCAAACTGTGTGAGTAAGGTAGGAACGAACATATCCGTGCTCATGGAGTGTCCAATCTACTTGAGTCAGGAAAGGATGGAGTTGACTGTGGTCTAGTACAAAGCCCATGTTCTGCCTGGCTGGTGTAGCACAATGGTTGGACGTCGGCCTATGAACCAGGAGGTCATGGTTCAATTCCTGGTCAGGACATGTGCCCAGGTTGTGGGCTTGATCCCCAGTGTGGGGCTTGCAGGAGGCAGTTGATTGATGTTTTTCTCTCTCATCATTGGTGTTTCTATCTTAACTCTCCCTTCCTCTCTGAAATCAATACAAATTTATTTTTTTAAAAGTAGAAATTACTCATTACTTTAGAAAGTAAGTTTTAAGGGCCAAGAACATGTTAAATTACAACAAAAGAACTACAGGAATTCCATAAACCATTTCTGGAGAGTGGTCTCCTTGATAGTAAGTAAATTTGCAAAATGTGTGTGTAGTTCTCGGAATCTTCTGGTCTTGCTTGTGGCTAGGATTTTGGCTTCATGTAGAAGGGGTAAAAGGTGGAAGTTAGGAAGGCAGGGCAGAATTTTTTTCCCCTTTAGAGTCTAGAAATGTATATTTCCTAGCAAATAGTATTAAGTTATATCTAATAATGATTTAGGAAGATGTTATTTATTCTAAGACCTGAAAACTATGGACTCTGTGTACTGCGAGTCTATGTATGTTATGAGATTTCATTCAATATATTGCAAAGGTTATATTAGTTAGTTAAAAAAAAAATATTGCAAAATTATACCTGCTACTAAATTTTCAGGTCTTATCCCACTCAGGTTTTGAATACAACAGTATTAAATGACCAGAATGTATTTTTATTCCTCTAAAGAATAAAATATTATGCAGAAAACATTATGTTCCTGGTTATGTTAAATTATTTATAAAGGTTACTGGAATACAAAAAGAACCTTAGGGGAAAACTGAGGAAATCTGAGTAAAGTATGGACTTTATTTTTTATTTTACTTTTATATTTTATTGATTTTTTTTTTTTTTCCATAGAGGGAGAGGGATAGAGAGTCAGAAACATTGATCAGCTTCCTCCTGGACACCTCCCACTGGGGATGTGCCCACAACCAAGGACATGCCCTTGATCGGAATCGAACCGGAACCCTTCAGTCCGCAGGTTGAAGCTCTATCCACCGGTTAGGGCTAAAGTATGGACTTTAGTTAATAGTAATGCATTAATATTTGGCTTATTCATTGTGACAAATGGACCATACTAATGTAAGATGCTTAATAACAGGAAAAACTGGTTATGAGGTATATAGGAACTCCATTTCCCAATCATTTTGTAAATATAAAACCGTACTAAAAAAAGTTAGTTTAAAAAAAAAAAAAGCCGAAACCGGTTTGGCTCAGTGGATAGAGCGTCGGCCTGCGGACGGAAAGGTCCCGGGTTCGATTCCGGTCTAGGGCATGTACCTGGGTTGCAGGCACATCCCCAGTAGGGGGTGTGCAAGAGGCAGCTGATCAATGATTCTCTCTCATCGATGTTTCTAACTCTCTATTCCTCTCACTTCCTCTCTGTAAAAAATCAATAAAATAAAAAATAAAAAAAAGACTAACAGGGCATATAATTTGGGGAAATGAGTGATACTCAAACTTTGGGCTTGTATCAATCTCTCCCACAATCATGAAAAGTCTCATTTGTCCCCACACTAAGACCCATGGTCCCCACTCCTAAGACCAATGCTCTTTTTTCCTTGATTAGAACAGAGAAGGCCTTGGCTGGGTGTCTCAAATGGTTAGAGCTTCATCCCAACACGCCAGGGTTGCAGGTTTGATCTCTGGCAGGGCACATACAAGAAGCAACCAATGAGTGCATTAGTAAGTGGAACAAGAAATTAATGTTTTTCTCTCTAGAATCAATACATTAAAAGATAAAAGAACAGGGAAGGGAAATACAAATGTATACTTACCCTACTGCTGCATTAGGTGGTTTGGGCAACCTAGAATAAAAACAGGAAACAAATCCTAATTTATATTAAGGATTTTTTAAAGCTTATATTTCTATTAAAAATTGCTTAAGAATAAAGAAGTATCCAGTTTTCTTTTAAAAAATATATTTTATTGACTTTTTTACAGAGAGGGAGAGAGAATTAGAAACATCAATGAGAGAGAAACATCAATCAGCTGCCTCCTGCACACTCCTACTGGGTACCAAAACCTAGGTACATGCCCTTGACTGGAATCGATCGAACCTGGGACCCCTCAGTCTGCAGTCCCGACGCTCTATCCACTGAGCCAAACCGATTAGGGGAGAAGTATCCAATTTTCCAGTTACAGTGTCTTTTATATAATATTGACTTTATAATATCTTGATTGACTTTCTGGAACAATGAATAGCTGACCAGAGACATATGATGTTATCCTATCTCACTCAGTTGTCTATTGATCAATTTTTTTTACCATTCTGATTACTCTAATTTCAGTCCTACTAAACACCCGTTGCGCATTTCTTATTTGCAATACAGGTAGGATTGCTACTTGTAATGACAACAGAGCTCTTGTTCTTATTGACATCCACTCTCACAGTCAAGTGCTCTCAGGCAGCCTGCCACCGTGCATGTGGTGCAATTCCATGACCTGAAGTGATCTGAGTGTGACACAGTCCTGTGTGTGCTTTGTCCTTTTGCCCAGGATTGCTGATCTCTCCACTGGCAGAGAGGCTAGAACAGAACTGAACAAGGGACTGAAGGCCACCTTTTCTGAATCGGTTCATTTGCAGTTTGTGTATTTACTAAATATGCTGAGCCCTGCATACGGAGCAGTGATACCGCGGCCCAGGAACAAAGTCCACACTAGGCAAGGAGTGTCATCCACTTTCACTGGGTTCCAACAGTCAGTTCCAAACTATGCAAACATTTCTAAGTATTGCAGGTGTGAAAAATGAACAGAATGCTAATCAGTCAATAGAAAAGATCAGTAAAGTTGAGTATACTCTTTAATTTTTTATGTTTTTCTATTTAGGAAATGGTATATTAGCCATATGATTTTATTAGTCTATATTATAAACACATGATTCATATGAACTATAACATGTTGATGCCCTTCTTTTTTGGGTTTTGGAACTTAAAAAACAAACAAACATGTCTTCCGGTTATATTTCTGGTTGAGTTGGGGAACAGGGGGCAATGAATATAACAATTGAAGGGATCTAGAGTTATAGAAGATTGGCTATGATTTGTGAAACATTAAGTCAGCATGTAAAATTTTTCTCATGTGACACACTTAGCGATGAGGTTGACAAGTATGTGCCTAAAATTGATTTGATTCAAAACAGAAAAGAAAAAGGAAAGCTTCTAAACGACTATCTTCAAAGTTTGAAAATAAAGTGAATGGGCCCTAGCTGGTTTGGCTCACTGGATAGAGCGTCGGCCTGAGGACTGAAGGGCCCCAGCTTCCATTTCAGTCAAGGGCACATGCCCAAGTTGTGGGCTTGATCCCCACCCAGTAGGGGATGTGCAGGAGGCAGTCAATGAATGATTCTCATCACTGATGTTTCTATTTTTCTCTCCCTCTCCCTTCCTCTCTGAAATCAATAGAAATATATTTTTAAAAAAGAAAAGAAGATGAAAAGAAAATATTCTCAGAGGCACCAATTCCTTGACCAGAATCAGTCATACTTTTATCTGCTTTTCAAAGTTAACTATGTAATCTCAAAGGGATAAACAGGGCCTACTAACCACAAAGATGTCTTATTGGCTCCCTCTTGTGGCTAAACTCTATACTAACTTCTTACCAGAAATAGATTCCTAATCTGTTAAAGGCAAAGAAGGGATATTTTCAGTTACTTCAATATTGCCAGTGTTTTGTTTCTATCTGAAAATTAAAAAGTATGTTTTTGTCTTATATACAACCAACTATTTCCAAGAGTAAAAAATAATTACTATGCATTCCTTATCTAAAAGAGACTTAAGGAATGGTCTTGTTAAGACTTATTTGTAGATTATCATAATCAAATGTCTCATAAAATTCCAATTAAAATTTTTGTTGAAGGTACTTAGCATTTTCTGTGAACCTTTAAAGAAATGTAACTTTTGTGTTAGATTGAGTAACTAGGTCAAAAACAGGGAAATGGACCAAAGTGGCCTATTTAAATCCCTTTGAACATTATAATCTATATTTCCTATTTTTTTCTCACTTGTTTAAATATTAGAATCAGTGGGTTTAGATTTATTTGCTTTATTTTTGTTATTTGTTTGGTCTTGGTTCTATCATTAATGATCTCTATAAAAAAAAAGGAACACTTGTACTTTCTAAAAGTTCCCATTTTTTTTTTTTCCTTTGGAAAGCATTTCTCATATAATTCATTTCCACTTGAAAAATGTTATTTGGCCTTGCTGGTGTGGCTCAGTGGTTGAGTGATGACCTAAGAACCAGGTGGTCAGGGTTTGATTCTCTGTCAGGGTACATGCCCCAGTTTCGGGCTCCCTCCCCAGCAGGTGTGTGCAAGAGGCAATAAATCATTGGTTCATTCTCATCATTGATGTTTCTATTTCTTTCTCCCTCTCCCTTCATCTATGAATTCAATCTATTTATATTAAAGCCTAAATGACTATTATGACCGGATGACCTGCCAGCAACTATTATGTGCACTGACCATCAGGAGGTAGACACGCTCAATGCAGGAGCTGCCCCTGGTGGTCAGTGTGCTTCCACAGCCAACCTCCCGTGGTCCCTCCCCCCAGCCAGTGGGCCCTGATCAACCTCCCATGGTTCCTCCCCCCAGCCAGTGGGCCCTGATCAGCCCGATCAAGCCTGGGTGAGACGGCCCTGATAGATCGCTGGCCAGGCCGAGGGCACCCCTCCCCCCGTGCATGAATTC
Organism: Vespertilio murinus; assembly: GCA_963924515.1. NCBI lineage: Eukaryota > Metazoa > Chordata > Mammalia > Chiroptera > Vespertilionidae > Vespertilio > Vespertilio murinus. The sequence continues at coordinate 10,325,390 of OZ004712.1, read as the reverse complement.
GTGCCCCAGGCCTCTAGTACAAATGTAAGAAAATGTTATTTGAACTCACATAAGAAAAAGAAACCCCAAACTTACAAAGAATCATTTCCATAGATGTCACTTTTTCTGTTCTGTGTCAAATAATAGAACTGTTCAATAGGAACCTTTCTGAAAAGAAAGAAAAAATTAAATTGAAAAAATTTTCAAATTAACACAGTATAATACAGTGAGACAAGAAAAGACAAATAGAAATAGACTAATACAGCCATGTGTTAGGAAAATCAGTAAATGAAAAGGTGGCTTTTTATTTTATTATTTTATTTTTTAATCTTCACCTGAGGACATGCTTAGAGAGAGAGAGAGAGAGAGAGAGAGAGAGAGAGAACATTGATCGGTTGCCTTCCATATATGCCCCAAATGGGGATTGAACCCACAGACCAGGTATGTGCCCTGATCAGGAATCGAACCAGCAATCTTAAGGTACATAGGCTGACGTTCAACGAACTGAGCCACTCTGGCTGGGCAAAACGGAGGCATTTTAAATCAGTGGAGGATGATTTATTTTCAGTAAACAATGGAGAAAAATTCAATAGCTATTTGGAAAAAAAATATTTCATACTACTCACAAAGGTAGTTTCAAATGGATTAAAAAATCTAAAGAACTAGGAACTATATGCAATTATTAAAATAAAATATACAAGAACAGGATGCAGTGCAGGAAGATGGTGTAGGTAAACACTCCTAAACGGCTGCTGGGCACAAGTTAAAAAAAAACAAACCAAAACCCAAAACCAAACGAGAGCTGGCTGAGAGGAAGCCCTACATCTAGACTGAAAGAGAAAGAGGAGAATCCAGGGCACAAGCGCTGAAAAAGTGAGGTAGGGGGCGAGGACGCGAGAAGGGCTGGCGGTGGATCCAGGCTGGCAGAGGGCGGTGCTTTCTTCTACCCGAAGAGAGACAAGCACCTGATCTCTCTGAAATCCAGTTTCTGAGGAGAGGCTAGACTGTGCCATCGGGCCAGAAAGTGAGGCTGGCTTGCAGAGCTGAGGTTGTTTGCTGTCCTGTGGTGCGAGACGCGGGGAGATGCAGGGATGCCATGGGAGAGGCAGCGGACGGCAGCCATAGCTGTTGGCCATGCCCCAGCCTAGTGATGCCCTGAGACTCTGCCCTGAGACTCCGCCCCTCACATCCAAGCTCCTAGCAGCAGACTTTGCATATGAATGGCCCTCTCTGTTGCAGTTTAGCAAAATTGCAACCTGGGCAAACAGATCCAAGGAGGACAGGAATGTGGTTCACACTGTAGCTTCTGAGACAGTACTGGCCTCTGACAGTAGCTGAACTGCACCTCATTGAGACCCAGAAACCAGAGTTCTAGTGCTCAGTTTCAATCCCTCACACCCATAAGTGACACATTTGGGAGACGGTCTCAGTGAGCACCAAAGCCCCATTGAAACAAGGTGTGTCTCCCAGCGCAGCAGTTCTTCCTTTATAGACACAGTGGATCCTCACAGGCAATTGGCCTGGAGGTCAATTCCTCGCAGTGCGCCAACAGCAAACAAGGCTTTAATTACACCAAGACTTTGCACTAAGCCCACAAAGGGATATAGCAAAAGCAACCACCTCAGGTGATTGGGAAAGCTGAGCTACTGACCCCTATAGGTCACCAACCACACAAAGCCACTCCATCAACACAGAGAGGCAGCCAAAATGAGGAAACGCAGAAGCATGGCACGAATGGGAGAGATGGAGGAGAGTAAACTACTGGGTGACACACAGTCAGAATCACATTTATAAGACTACTCAAGAATCTTCTACAAACCTTTGAGAAACTTGATGAGACCCCCAAGAAGCTTGGTGAGACCTTCAAGGACCTTAAAGAGAATATCAAAAAAATGGAAAAGGACCAGCCAGAAATTAAGCATACAAAGTCTGAAATAAAGAATATACAGAAACTCAACTATAGATCAACATACCCTGATAATCAAACCAAAGATTTGGAATGTAAGAAAGCAAAAATCACCCAACCAGAGAGGCAAAAAAAAGAAGAATCCAAAAGTGTGAGGATAGTGTAAGGAGCCTCTAGAACAGCTTAAAGTGTACCAACATCCGGATTTTTGGGGTGCCAGAAGAAGAGAGTGAGCAGAATATTGAGGGTTTAATGGAAGAAATAATGACAGAAAACTTTCCCAACCTGGTGAAAGAAATAGACCTACAAGTTCAGGAAGTGCACAGAACCCCAAATAGGAGGAATCCAAAGAGGAACACACCAAGACACATCATAATTAAAATGCCAAGAGCAAAAGACAAAGAGAAAATCTTACAAGCAGCAAGAGAAAAACAACTACTTACCTACAAGGGAGTACCCATACGACTGTCAGCTGATTTCTCAACAGAAACTATGCAGGCCAGAAAGGAGTGGCAAGAAATATTCAAAATGATGAACAACAAGAACCTACAACCAAGATTGCTCTACCCAGCAAAGCTATCATTCAGAATTGAAGGTCAGATAAAGAGCTTCACAAACAAAAAGTTAAAGAAGTTCATCAACACCAAACCAGGATTACATGAAATAATTGGTTGAAGGGTATTCTTTAAGAAGAGGAAGAAAAATTATGAACAACAAAAAGGCATCAAATACATACCTACCAACAAGTGAATCTAAAAATCAAGAGAATAAAAAAAAAATCTGAAGAACAAAATAGACTGGTTAATATAATTGAATCAGGGACATAGAAAGGGATTGGACTAACAATTCATGGGGAAAAGGAGTCTGAAGGGTACGGGAAGAGATTGGACAAAAATCTTACACCTATGGATGAAGACAGTGGCGGGGGTAAGGGCATGGGGTGGGGTTGGGAATCAGGTGGAGGGAGCTAAAGGGGGGGGAGGGGAGGAACACCTGTAATAATCTGAACAATAAAGATTTAAAAAAATATATATATACAAGAATGCATTTTTTTTTTCTTGGTGGTAGGAAAAACATTTAAAATAATATTTTTCTTTTAAAAGTCAAAAACCAAAAGGAAATACAATAATATCAAATGAAAAACTTGAAGTCAGGACAGCATAAAAAGTTCAAATAAAACCGATTAGAGCCCTGGCTGGTGAACCCTGAGAGGTTACCAGTTCAATTCCCTGTCAGGGCACATGCCTGGATTGCTGGCTCCATTCCTGGTAGGGGGCATGCAGGAAGCAGCCACGCAATGTTTCTCTCTCTTTCCCTCTCCCTTCCCTTCTTCTCTCTCTAAAAATCAATAAAAACATATTTAAAATATAAAACAAAACATAGATTGGAAGAAATACTTGCAATAAAGGTATGTAAAGGATTAATATCCAGAACATAAAGAACTAATAAAATCTATAGCTAAAAGACCAATGATAAAAATGGAGAAGAAGTAAGAACAGAAAAGGAAATGTAATGGCTAATCAGAGAAATGCATTCGGATAACCAAGATACTAGGTGGGCAAAAATTATAGTTTGATACTATAATACAGTTGGGGAAAAGTGTGGAGAAATGGGTATTTTTAGCCACTTGTGCTCTATCTACTAAAATTGTGCATGAGCTCAAATGGGCCTATACAAACATATTCATTACCTATAGTTAATGCAAAAAAAAAATTGTGAGAATGGCTAAGTAATATATGATGTATCCATGTTGTGGAACACTGAGAAATTAAAAAGCATGAGATTGATCTATATTTATAACCTCTAGATTTATATAGAGATAAAAAGAACTAACTTACCTTATCTTATATATCTTAAATGTATCCACATATAATACCCTATATTTTCAATGGGTTCCCATATAATTCTGTAAACTAAAGGTGTGAAAGGAGGTGCAGGGTAGTGGTGACTGCAGCTCTCTCCAGGAAGAAGATTGGGATGGGTGGGGTGGTGGTCAAAAGAGATTGGACCTTTTAGATTTTTAAAAAAGATTTTTTTTCCCTCCCAGAGCAGTTTCAGGTTGACAGCAGAGTTGAGGGGAAGTTTTTAGACCAGGCATCCTGTCTTTGGGGAAACTACTTATTGGCAATTGGTTCAGAGCACATGCCACACTTTTTAGGACAACACTCAGCCATAACTGAATAGTATTTCACACTACTCAAAAAGATAATTTCTGATGGGTTAAAAATCTAAGGAAGTGAGAGAAATACATACAAATATTAAAATAAAACAGATAAGAATGTATTTTTTTCTTGGTGGTAGGAAAAACATTTTAAATACGATTTTTCTTTTAAATGCCAAAAACATCGACCAGTTGTCTTCCACATGTACCCCGAGTGGGGATCAAACCCACAACCTGGGTCTGTGCCCTAAGCAGGAATTGAACCCGTGACCCTTCAGTGTATGGGAGGAAGCTCCAACCTAGCTACACCTGCCAAGGAGGCAAGGGTTGAATTTAAAAGGTGCACCGGTCTTACCAGATTTGCAGGTGGTAGAACAGCCTATGGGAGATTCGGTTGCAGGCACATCTCCAGTAGGAGGTGTGCAGGAGGCAGCTGACCAATGCTTCTCTCTCATTGATGTTTCTAGCTCTCTATCCCTCTCCCTTCTTCTCTATAAAAAAAAAAAAATCAATAAAATACATATTTTAAAAAAATATTAGAAAGGACTCACAATAGACATAAAAATGAGTAATAGCCGTCTCTGTGTGAAAGGCAGAAAGCTTACTCACCTCGGCCAGGTCTCTCCCCCGTATCCGTAGTGCTGGTGTCCCTTGCCCATGGCGTAGGGAGGCTCGCTTTTCGGCCTGTATTCCTCGGGAAGGGAAATGGGTATCATCCCGCCATATTCTTTCTCAGCTCCCCACGGGAGCCTGCGTTGTGGGAGCGCCTCCCTCATTTCCTGATACCTGTGAAAAGAGAGAGAGAGACTTTTAAAATAGCTCCAGTAGGGAATACCATGGTCTGAATGTTTGTGTCCCCCCCCAAATTTTTATGTTGAAATCCTAATGCGGTGCCAGTGTGGAACCAGCAAGGAGGCTCGCACCAGAACACGAGCCTGCTGAGGCCACGATCCTAGGCTTCCAGCTCCACCACTGTGAGGAATACATGCTTGCTGTTTATGAGTTACCCAGCCTCCTCGTCTGTGGTAGCTGGTTAGAGCTGCCCAGATGGCTAAGGCAGACAACTAAAATTCCCATAGCTTCAAACGGTTTTTATTTTATTTTATTTTTTAAATATATTTTATTGATATTTTACAGAGAGGAAGGGAGACATGTCGATAGAGAGCTAGAAACGTCGATGAGAGAGAAACATCGGCCAGCTGCCTCTTGCACACCCCCTACTAGGGATGTGCCCGCAGCCAAGATACATGCCCTTGGCCGGAATCGAACCCGGGACCTTTCAGTCCGCAGGCAGACGCTCTACCACTGAGCCAAACCGGTTTCGGCTTCAAACGGTTTTTAGATTATGTCTTCAGATTACAGAGTTCTCATTGCTGGGTAGATTATGATAGGTACTGGTGATTTAGGCATCATTGGACCGCTGAGGGAACGAGGTTAAATATTCCTGAGGGTTTACAGATTATCTGTGTGTTGTGTTTTTTTTTTTTTTCAACAATAGTTGTAGAATGTAAGCTTACATGTTTTAAAAGTTTTCATTGAGCTATAACTAACATGGCATATAATTTATCCATTTAAAGTGTACAATTAGCCGAAACCGGTTTGGCTCAGTGGATAGAGCATCAGCCTGCGGACTGAAGGGTCCTAGGTTCGATTCCGGTTAAGGGCATGTACTTTGGATGCAGGCATGTCCCCGATAGGGGATGTGCAAGAGGCAGCTGATCAATGATTCTCTCTCATCGATGTTTCTAACTCTCTATCCCTCTCTCTTCCTCTCTGTAAAAAAATCAATAAAAATATAAATATTTAAAGTGTACAATTAAAATAAAGTGTACAATTAAGTTGTTTTTAGTGTATTCACAAATACGTCACTTTGCAGAATTTTGAACATTACATTCCAATCTTAGGAGGCTTAATTTAGCCAGCAGTGATTATTGGAAAGCATGATTAAAGGAAAGCTCAGAACAAAGATACTATAATTTTTAGTTGGCAGAGCGCTAATAGTCAAAAAATATTTAGTAATCAGAAAGCAATGGAATGAATCCAAAACAAAATGGGAACGTATAATGAAATCTGCAGCAATTATCAAGGCATTTCCTTAATTAATATGTTTATCTCCCTAATGAGCTAGACAACTTCCTAGATCAAGCATGTCAAACTGGCCCAGCCCACAAATATTTTTGCAGTCCAGCCAATATAACGGTATGTAAGAAACATTTTAATAAAAATTTCATAAGTTAATTTTTACAAATCCTGTTATACCTAATTATCAATAATGAATTACAGCATTCGTTAATGACTGATTACTATAATTGTGTTGTATTCATTTCCCTTATATGCCATACATGCATACACCATTTCTCTCCACTAACACCAGCAGTGAATATTTTAGCAGCCGATTGCCACGTCATTAGTCTTTTTTTTTTTTTAAATATATTTTATTGATATTTTACAGAGAGGAAGGGAGAGAGATAGAGAGCTAGAAACGTCAATGAGAGAGAAACATCGACCAGCTGCTTCTTGCACACCCCCTACCGGGGATGTGCCCGCAACTAACGTACATGCCCTTGACCGGAATCGAACCCGGGACCTTTCAGTCCGCAGACCGACGCTCTACCACTGAGCCAAACCGGTCTCGGCACGTCATTAGTCTTGTACTGACTTGTTTGGTGTGGGCAACAGGAAATGTTTCGCTTTCAGAGAACAAGAAAAATAGGTTTATTTGCATTATGCTTATTAATTTGTGCAGTTATTCAGTGTCTGGGAAGTTAATGTTCAAGAAAAAATATTACTTTTTATTAAAATGTTCTATTTTATGTTAACGATTACTCATTTATTTCAGCTCTTGTATTCAGTATGTCTCTATCAAAATAAACCTATGCTTCTATGAAAATTGAAGCTATTGTTTTTCTTTTGTGTTTTTTTTTTTGCAGCTCACACAAACTTAAACCTTGTTTATTTGGCATGTGTTAGCCTTTGAGTTTGACATGCCTGTGTTAGAGATCAGAAGATGTCAACTGAATGACAGACATAGACATCATAGACATCTGTGATTCTTAATAGCTGTACTTGTCATTCTTAAATTTTCAGTGGAATAAATACAAAAGAAGAACATCAATTTATTAATGTTTTAAAAGGCAAAAGCAGGCTTACAGTTGTGGGTCTGCAAACCAACTTCTTATATTTTTACTTATTAGTTATTGTAGTATTTTCCATGCTATAAATAACTATAAACCTACATTTGCCCTAGCCTGTATTAGTGACTACTGTAATTACTTCAAAATTTGTCAGTGAAGAACCCCAGAACCACCATCCTGGTTTTCTTACTATTTTCAGGCTTTCCATTAGCCCAATGGTTCTCACAATAAGTGAAAAAACTCCGAAAATGCAGATTCCCTAGGTTCACCTCAAACTTACTGAGCTAAAATAGCTACTGATAGAGCCCAGGAATCTGCATTTTTAGAAAGCTCCTCAGGTGATTTTGATGTACCCTGTCTGTATACCATTGGGTAACAATGACACTAGACTGCGTGACCTATTCTGAAAAGAAAAAAAAAAAAAAAAAAAAAAGTAGGCTGATGTGAGGAAATCATTTTATACTACTGTTAAAATTACCAACTGAGTTCAAAATACATTGTGATATTTAAAAAAAGACATTCCCTTAAGCACATCCATGTTTAGAAAATGAAGCTGCTGAGAGCTAACATATGCTAGCACTCATGTTCATTCTTAGCATTATGAAGGGTAATTTCTAGAAGCTAGGAGCTTTTCTTTTTGTTTTGCTTTTGAGATTTGAGTTGGGAGTTATTGACCCTTAACCTGGTCTGAAGAAATAAGCCTCAGCATTGATAGAACAATCAATGTTCTCTCTCTCTTTAAAAAAAAATATATATATATATATATATATTATTTTTAAAAATATATATATATTTTATTGATTTTTTACAGAGAGGAAGAGAGAGGGATAGAGAGTTAGAAACATCGATGAGAGAGAATCATCGATCAGCTGCCTCTTACACATCCCCTACTGGGGATGTGCCTGCAACCAAGGTACGTGCCCTTGACCGGAATCAAACCTGGGACCTTTCAGTCTGCAGGCCAACGCTCTATCCACTGAGCAAAACCGGTTTCGGCAAAAAATATATTTTAATTGATTTTTTTTTACAGAGAGGAAGGGAGAGGGAGAGAGAGTTTGAAACACTGATGAGAGAGAAACATTGATCAGCTGCTTCCTGCACATCTCCTCCTGGGGTTGTGCCCACAACCAAGGCACATGCCCTTGACTGGGATCGAACCTGGGAACCTTGAGTCCGCAGGCCGATGCTCTATCCACTGAGCCAAGCGGGTTTCGGCTCAATGTTCTCTTGAAGACATTTTCCAGAGCAGTTCCGAATAACAACATTGAGAGGAAAGCCAACTTCTCTTTCTGTAAGCTGCCCAGCTGATTCTTAAGAGGGAATTAACAGGAGGGGTTCTGAGAATATGTGATCATCCTGACTTTCCAACTTAGGGACAATGAAAGGAAGCAGTCCATGGAGTAAAAGAGAAAGCAAGTTTTAGCAATCAGAAGTCGGGAACATGTTTACTACTATACCTAGAACATGTGTTCAATTTTATAGTCAGTTAACAAAGGCAATTACTTTCTCAACAATGCTTCTCTTACATTTCATGCCAGTTAAAGGGTTTTGGAGCCAATTATAAATCAATCATAAGATCATTTAGATAGATCAACATTTCAGTGAAAAGCCTTAGAGGAGTATTTCTGAGGGGATAAAAATCAATCAGATTAGGCAGCCCTAAATTCCCACTCGGAAACCTTTTGGCCAAGGATAAAACCTCACAATGCTGCTTTTGAGCCAGGGTCAGCTGCTCATCCCCAGGCCACACATGATCTGCTAAAGGCCTCCGGGACTCCGGGGGAGAAGCCCTGTCTAATCTGATGGCCCTTGGAGCTGAGAAGGCATTTTGGGCTGACAACCACTTTTTGGAATCAGGTTAATAGTAGAAAAGAAGGCACAGCAAGGACTACCACAGCAGAAGTGAGCTGAGCCCTTTTCCCACAAATGTGACAATATTCCTTTTCATTTAGTGAAAACAGTTTATAAAAAAACACACTGAATATGATCTTTTAAATTTAAAAAAATGGAGAGAACATGTTGAGATGTTAACAGCGGTCATTTCTAGAGGAAGCACAGAGGTATTCTGTACAAAGGAAGTATATAATTTTTCTTTCGGTCAAACAATGGAAAGTTTTTTTTTTGTTTTTTTTTTACAGATTTCCATGACTTCTAAAGTATTCATAAGGAATGTGTTAGTTTTATAATGAAGAAAAAAAGCCTTCTTTTTCCTTTTCCTATAAAGAGCATGTTTACAGACCGGAACAGATCTATGCAAGATCAAGATGGTGAAAGCTGAGATGGAAGAAGAAAGAAGAGTCAAGTCTGTTGAGAGCTGGTGTTTAGTCTGACAAAGAGAACTCTCTGAGGCCAAAAGAATCTTCACACTCTTGAAGGGAGATGACCGATTTTTCTTATTTTGCATGGGAAGAACCAGGATCAGCAGATGGAAAGTACAAGGAGGGAACATTTGCTCAGGAGGAAGAAAATCTAACAATCAGAAGCAATCTCAATGAAATAATTCTTAAATGAAGAGGTGTTAAAGAAATAATTCTAAATGGAGTGAAATTAAAAAATAAAAGCAAACAAAACAAAGATATAAAATAGCCACACAGGCTAGTTTTTCACCATCCAAGTGTGCAGTTTCCTCACCCCCTCAAAGTGATTCAAGTGAGTACAAGACAGAAATGCTGGCACTAAGATCTTGGAAAATTTGTTTTACCTATTACTTTATACATAAAACAGGAATAGTAACAGTGCTATCTTTTAGTGTTGCGAGGATTAAGAGAATCCTATATAATAAAAGCCTAGTATGTTAAGTGTCTGGTTGACCGGTTGGCTGTTCAACCAATCAAAGTGTAATATTCTAATGATATGGTAAGGTTGCTCAACTGCTCGCAATGACATGCACTGACCACTAGGGGGCAGACAATCCACCAGTTGACCAGTAGCTATGATGTGCACTGACCACCAAGGAGCAGATGCTTCGACTGGTAGGTCAGCTTGCTGATTGGGACTGAGCCAGACGGGTCAGACATGCCCTGGATCCCTCCTTCTGTCCCTCCCTGGCCTGCCAATCTCCTGTTTCTTCTATTCCGTGGGCCGGGGAGCCGAGGTGGAGCCTCTGGCCATCAGCGCCCCGCCTCAACCCCCGGGCACTTGGTGGGGTCCCTCGGCCTGGCCTGTGCCCTCTTGCAATCTGGGACCCCTTTGGGGGATGTCAGAGAGCTGGTTTTGGCCTGATCCTGAAGGCCAGGCGAGGGACCCCACTAATGTATGAATTCGTGCACTAGGCCTCAAATTATTACATAAAAAGCATTGATAGAGTGCCCACACATGATAGTGACTCATTATGTAGTATATGCAATTTTAATTATAATTTGCAATTATTGTGTGACAGGAAATTTGGTAAAGCAAAAAATTTAGGTGCAACTATGAACAAGATGCTGGGAATAATTTTAACCAGATTGTGTTATAGAATAAAAATGTTTGAAACAGATTAATTTTCAAATGAAGGAACCAATTATCCTAGAGTTTTATAATGTAATAGATGAATTTGATATCTACCTTTTAAAAATACACACCGAATTAATTTTTATCAAGTTCCTACCAGATGTGAGCACTTTAAAGTTTAGGTAACTGCCATGTTATGCTTTCCCAATCATGTAATAAACAGAAAGCCCACAAACATAAGTGGTTTTTTTCTTCTTCTTACATATACAAACATATTAAAACCCGTTTACATTGTTTTGCTTTCTCTAGTTTGTTTTACCTGTCCTCTGAGGCAGTTGGGCGAGTAGTTGTTTGCAATGGAGTGTGCACTTCATTGGAGTAATAGGTGTCTGACAGGAAGTTAGCTCCTTCCAGCTCCCTGCAGTGGAGGGGCCTGTGGTGGACCACCTGCATGCTTCTTGGCTAAAAAGGCACAACCTGGAAAGGAAAGGAAAAGAAGAGAAGAAAAGAGAAGAAAAGAAAAGGGGGGCACACTTGAGTTGGCAGAGGGTGACTGTCACAATGACCCTCCCTCAGGGCAGGCAGGAAACAAGCTTTGCTAAATTGTTCCACCCAACGCTGCAGGGGAACCAGGGGCTTCCTTCCTCCCCCAGAGCCCCTCTCTGGGCCTTCCGGTGGCGGCACATCAATAACAACTACGGAGCCGAAACCGGTTTGGCTCAGTGGACAGAGCGTCGGTCTGCGGACTGAAAGGTCCCAGGTTCGATTCCGGGCCAAGGGCAGGTGCCTTGGCTGCGGGCACATCCCCTGGAGGGGGTGAACAAGAGGCAGCTGGTGGATGTTTCTCTCTCACCGACGTTCCTAGCTCTCTATCTCTCTCCCTTTTCCTCTCTGTAAAATATCAATAAAATATATTTAAAAAATAATAACTACAGAAGTAAATCTGAACGGAATTAGTGTGAACACCTGTCGGTCCGCCCACACAAGGCCTCTACTTCGCGGACAGAGGCTGCAGTTCAGTTCTCGCCTCAAACTGAGCCGCAACTAACTGTTCAGGAAAAGGGAAAAGATCGAGGCGCCCCCCGCGGCCCCCCTAAAAAGCCGGGAGACTCTCCAAGCCTTGGGGACCCCAAAGGGGGGGACCCCGCCCCTCCCTCGGGCCTGAAGGGGGGGCCCGGGCGGCGCCGGCGGGGCCGTGGGCCGGGCGCCCAGGCGGAGCCCTGGCCGGGGGCGCCCCGCGGAGGCGGCCGGGGCGGGACGCACCTGGGACATGGGCCTCCCCAGAGCGGGCGGGCCTCGCGGGCCGTGGAGTCCCGCGTCGCCCGCACCTGCGGCTCCGGGGAGCTTGCGGGCAGGTGCGGGAGCGGCCGGGGGGCCTGCGGGCGGGCCGGGGCGTGGTGGGGGCGCCTGTGACGGCGGCCGTGACCGGCGCTAGGTAACGCATTCTGGCGGGGCGGCGGCGGCTCCGGCGGGGCGGCCGGGGGCCACCGGGCGGCGCCGGGACCCGGGGAATCGGAAGCGGAACCGGAAGTGAGGAGAGGGGCCCCCGAGCCCGGTCCCGAGGAGAAATACGCTGGTCCGCGAGCCCCGGGTCCCGCCTCGCCCCGCAGGGCGCCCTCTGGCGGCGGCATCGCGTCCTCCTTCGGGGCTGTCTGTTCGATTTCTCAGAAATCCACCTGACCTTTTCTTGCCAGTCCTGTTTTCAGGATCTCCTTAAGTTCCCGCCTTTCAAATACCCTGTCAGCTCAGCCCATTTCAAGTACCCAGCTTTCCATACTCCCCCCCCCCCTCCAACCCCAACCCCAACCCCAACCCCAACCCTAACCCTAACCCTAACCCTAACCCTAACCCTGACCCTAACCCTAACCCTAACCCTAATGATGGGAATGAAAAAGGAAGGAGGGGAAGTAGAGATAGTGAGTACAGTCAACACTTATTTTTTTTCTGTGAATGGAAGCAGAGAAAACAGGCTGAAACTGGTGTTAATGTGGGGTCAAGAGAGAGGACTTTTTTATTTTTATTTTTGGAAACGGGAGGTATTGCAGAATGTTTGCTAATGGGAATGACTCAGTAGAACAGAAAAAAAAAAAGTGGTGATTCACGAGTTCCAAAGATTTCCAAAATAAATAAGCCCGTTTCTCAAAGCTCTTAGATTCCAGGACACGTGCTTTCCCACCCGCTGCTCTGCCACCTGGAGTCTAACTGGTGAGGGTCCCAGATTTAGAGCAGGCGGGAGGCAACCACAGGCAAGACATGAACGTTCATGTCCAAGTTTCTCTTACAAATTATCGCCTTATGATACATGACATTTCACAGTAGGATTTTAAACACGAATCTTTATTTTAAAATACTTAAAATTATAATGCTATATCTAGTTCAAGAAGAGGAATTGTAGCATCAACTAAATAACTGTAGCTAAAACTAAGAAGAGGTCAATCAAACTTACTTGAAAGAGAAAACAACGCAGATGTCCTAATATGGTTGTGGGTGTTCAAGACCCAGCTGTTGTGGAAACTGAGTTAAACCTGCAGGTGACCCTGAATTCTGGAGCTTTTATTGCATAACCCTCCTCCTTCCTGGGGGGAGGAGGGACTCATGATCCCGGGATCCCCTTTCACGTTCTGTCCTCTGGAGAAAAAGGACCATATGAGAAAGGCTGGGACTTGGACTCAACCTTGCCCAGCATTTGCCTGATGCCATCATTTTCTTTCCTTAATTCAATGAATTTTCAGTCGACATGGCTGTGTTCCAGTTTCCTTGAGTTTTTGTTTTGTTTTGTTTTGTTTTGTTTGGTTCTTTTTTTTTTTTTTTCACGGAAGGTTACTTCCTTTCTAGAGAAGTGCTTGCTTCTCTCTAATTTCTTGCTCATGTGTTCCGCCATCTTTTCACACAGGTTGCAAATCTTCACCCCAAACGGCCTGACAGTCTCTGGCTTGTGTCATTGGTCCATTATTCTCACTACACCGTTCCTTTCACAGAACACTTTTGCCTAGCGCCTTCACAATTCTTAAAGTGTGTCATCTCTTTACTATTAAAACCACCACCATAGCACATACCAGGATCTTCCAGGGAAATGCATAGAGGCATGGGTCTGTCTAGAGCTTTCAGGAATCCCCAGCAGAACACTGCACAGGTGCTCCAGGACTAGCTGAAAGGTGAATGCATGGCAGGCAGTTGGCCCTCTGCTGGTGTTGCAAGGGTTCAGGAAGCCCCAGTTCGGAATGCCATTAATGCTGGTGTTCTTGTCCCAGCATCACAAAGGGTTCAGCAATCTGGAGAAAGGCTGTGTGTAGATTAAATAAGAGTCCAGACTCAAAAGATGATTTTTAAAGGCATTGGAGGTCATAGGAGCTTCAGCTAAAGGAGCTAAAGGTTACTCCTTGTCTCAGGACCCTTGCTTTTTGTTAACACAATTTGTCCTAAGGCAAGGTGGAGATAATGTACTTCAAAGGGTAGGCATAGACGCATTGTCAGATTGGGGAATAGTTTATGGCTGTTCAGGTGTTTAGCCAACAGGAGGCAATATCATGTAGATTAAGATGCCCTGAGCTGTCTGGCAGCAAGCAATCATCCTATTCAGGTTTTGGGGAAGTGCCTTCCAGCTGTTCCAACGGTGATTACATAAGTGATTCAGCCCTTGTTGAGCCCCCAAGTTTCATCAATCTTTTAATGAAACTCTTGCAATTATGACGTGCTAGAATTGGCTTCCGGCACCCTCCATGATTGGTTGGGCTCTCAGCTCTGTCTCTGAGTGCCAGTTCCCTGTGAGCCATAACTGACTGCTACAGAGTGTTCTATTCCTAAATAAACAGGTACCTAGCAAGCAGGGCAGATCAGTTGGGTTGTGGGAGGGGAGTCTAGCAGATTCTAGAAAACCATTTTTCCTACCTGTACTCTAAAATAGAAAGTGATCTTGTGTACAGGCACTGGGTTCACATACATGCCCATAAAGTGTCACTTACTATTAACGCCTTGCATTAGAGTGGTGCATTTGTTACAACTGATGAACCAACATTGGCACGTTAGCATCAATTAAAGTATATAGTTTACATTAGGGTTCATTCTTTGTGTTGTGTAGTTCTGTGAACTTTGACAATTCATGATGTCATGTATTCACACTACAGCATCATACAGAAGAGTGAGCAGCCCAAAAACATCTCTGTGCTCCTAGTTACCCCTCCTCTCCTCTTAAATCTCTGGAAACCGCTGATGACTTTCCTTGTTCTGAAGGCTACTTCATCTTGCAATTAATGGTAGCTTGGCATATCTTTCTCCATCCCTTTAGTTTTCAAATAATTATGTCTTTCAAATAGCTTTGTTGTGCACAAAATATACTTGGGTGTGGTTTTCTTATTCCTTATAACAATCCGTGTCCTTTATGCATTTAGAACATTAACATTTAAAGTGATTTTTTTATATATTTGGGTAATATCTATTTTATTTCTT
Source organism: Vespertilio murinus (assembly GCA_963924515.1). Taxonomy (NCBI): domain Eukaryota; kingdom Metazoa; phylum Chordata; class Mammalia; order Chiroptera; family Vespertilionidae; genus Vespertilio; species Vespertilio murinus. Next base: position 10,310,332 of record OZ004712.1, on the reverse strand, counting down.
ATTGTTTCCTGTTCATTGTATTTTTTCCCTTTTCTTTTGTCTTCCTCTCTTTTTTACCTTGTCTAGTTTTAGTTGAGCATTTTATGTGATCCCATTTTGTCTCCTCTCTTAACATATCAATTATACTAAAAAAAAAAAACCTTTCTTTGAGTAGTTATTCTTTGACTTTGCAATATATACTTACATCTTATTCAGGTTGATGTACTTTGTTGAGAATTCGGATGGACATGAAATCCCAACAAAGTGTGAAAGAGGAAAGTCATTTTTAGAGGAATAAGTCTTCAAACAATGCACCATCCAGACATCTCTATTTATTTACATCAGTGCTTCTCTCTCCCTCTGAATTCAAAGACAATTTTTAACTGATACAAGTAATATAATCATTCTTTGTTTGCTTTTTGTTTGTTTAAAAAATTTGAAGCCATATAGAAAAATCCTAAATGAATTCAGGGTAGTTGTGGTGGGTGAGGTTGGACTCGAGATAACTGGAACACTTATGAGGGTGAAAGGAGCACTATTAAAATTACACTGGTATAATAAGCATAAATCAGAAGTGTTCCAGGAAAACTGGATGCAGTCACCCTAATTATAAGTCCCGTCTCTGAGTGCCAGAGAATTGGCAGTGGGTAGAGTTCTTTTGACTTTTTAAACTTAGTGCATGTATTTCTTTTCAACATAAAATTAATCTTAAATGTAGACTGGTAAGGTTTGTGAAGTCAATGAGTCCAGCTTCACAGTCCATGCAAAAAGGACATCAGTGATATGCCTGCTATGTAACCATTGAGTCTTTGCTCTAACACCTTTCCCTGGCTCATGTTAGGTCTATTACAAGGCAGCTGTAATTGTTATCAGTTTCTTTCAAACTTGCCAACCCCACCAATCCTGTATAACATGCTAAGTGTCTGGTTGTCCGGTTGTCCATTCAACCAATCAAAGCATACTATGCTAATGATATGCTAAGGCTGCTCAACCACTCTCTATGACATGCACTGACCATCAGGGGGCTGATCCGGACTGAGTGAGATGGACCAGACACGCCCTGGAATCTCCTGTGGTCCCTCCCCAGCCTTATGAAGCACTGGTGGGGACCCTCAGCCTGGCCTACGGCCCTCTTGCAATCCAGGACCCATCAGGGGATGTTGGAGTGCTGGTTTCGAGCTGTGGCAGCGTGAGCATCTCCTGATCGGGATTGGGTGCAAGCCATGTCAGGCACAGTGGGGCTGGGTTGAGCAGAAGTGGCGGGTGGCATTGGACTTTGGGTTTCGGCCTAATCCCTGCAGGCCACCCCAGTGCACAACTTCATGCACTGGGCCTCTAGTAGGAATATAATACAGAGCCCTTTCTCTTCTGTGGCTAGCCCTGATTTTAAAAGTGCATTGCTTCATTAGTCCAAAATAAGTGACACTGGTACCTTGTCCAGTCCCTCAGCTTTTCAGTCCCACTGTGCTGTGCTTATAAGTATTAGAGTGAAAAGTGGGGAGGGCGGGTTTGTTTAGGCCAAGAACCAAGACTTCAGAAGGGATTTATTGTCTTGGGCAAGGTCCTACATACCCCTGGTAAAGGTTTGATTGGCAAGTGAGAGGCTCGTGCATCAGAGAAGTCGCTGGCTTCCGTGATGTATGACCCCTGGCTCCATGCCTCTTCCATTCCTCTCTCAGGCTGCCGTCTTTGCCTTCTTGCTGCCCTCTGATGTAGGACATGGCCAAGACTGACAGAGAGAGAAGGCTGAAGGGCAATTGTTAAAATGTCAGCCACCCAGACGGAAATCCAAGTGGCTTAATTTACCATGATGTGTTTTAATAAATGAGAGTGAAAACTGAAGAGGTTGTGGTTTCTAATAAACAAAGTAATGCTTCAGCTACTGAAATGCGAATGGTTTAATTGGTAGGGGGAACACATGTTCATTAGATCAAAAGGATATATTAAGAGGAAACTAAAAACATCTTTGCCACGGTTAGATCTACAGCTGGCTTGTGGTAAAAGAAGACACACATGGACATTACAGAGGCAGATGTTAATATTTTAATCTATTGCTCTGTAGCTTCAGTGACTATTTTAGTTTTATAATAAAAACAACCTTTGCACTTCACCGCAGATACTTTAACATAGAAACAGTATCACTGGTTCTCAGTCACAGTGGGTTTTGTTCTGTTTGAGAACTCTGCCTTTCCTGAGGATGTACTGATTCCTGGATGATAATCACCCTTACCTCAGAGCTAGACCCAGGCTAGCAAAAATGATGTGTACTGTTTTGCCTTCTGTAAACTGTTGAATTTAGGCGATTGCATGTTAGTTTAATCTTTGTAAGTAGTTAACTGAGTCGTAAGTGTACAGTATATTGTATAGAATATAACCAGAGGATCTCAGAGACTTTTTGTGGTGGTGGTTATTGTTTTGATCAAAGAATGGTCAAAGGATTTAAAATGGGTTAAGTACAAACGTGGAGCATTTTCTGCCCTCTAGTGGCGAAAAGCAATTTTGCAATATTGGTTACATTTCAGTGTTTTAAATTATAAGGGAAAAGCTACATGCTATTTTATAAGTGGTTTGAAAATTATAGAGGTACATTACTATAGCTAATTGGTGTTGTTGCATATTTTAAGAAAGATACACAATATTTTTATGTTTTATTAACTACAATATACTAATGCCGGGAAATCTTGCAAGAAGTAAAATAAATTTTGAGACGATTTTTCTTTGGGATTAAATAGTATTTCTCTGCCTCTACAAAGAGTATTAATTCAACATTAATCTCATTATAATTTAATTTCACTCCTGATTCTAGTTGTGACTTTCCTATTTGGCTCCTTTTATATGTTAGTTTCTATATTTAGGAGAATAATGGGCAATACTTCCCATTTCCTAAGCTACACATAGGGATGAATGTACTACACGAGTGTTATATTATGAAAGGAAAACTTCATGATACACGGAAAAATAGGCCATTAGGAAGAATTTGATAAAGCACTGAAGTTCAAAGTGCTATAAAATAGTTCATGAATGACTTTTGACTATTCTTTTTATTTCTCAGGAAAATTAAACTATCCAAACTCTTAATTTTCATTACTGTTATGAAATAAATACCTCCTCACGCCTGACAATTTCAGATATTTACAGAGAACCATTGGCTCTGGCCCCAGCTGAGATGATAACATAGTTCGGGAGATAAGAAGATGAGCAACAATTACTCCATTCAAAACAAGCTTAAAGGGAATACGGGGAAAATTTAACATTCCGGTGAAAAGTGTGATACTCCTACCTAACATATTAGTCCGTCAGAACCAGGGAATCTCTAAAAAAGCACCAACCTTGGACCCGGAGGGTGTTAGGCTAAGTGAAACAAGACAGTCTGAGAAAGACAAATACCATATCATCTCACTAATATGTGGAATCTAATGAACAAACTAAATCTAAATGAGGCACAGATACAAGGAACAGACTGACAGCTGTCAGAGGGGAGAGGGGCTGGGAGACTGGATGAAAAAAATGTGAAGGGATTTAGCAAAAAACTTATATATATAGCACGTAGACAAAGGAGTGGTGATAGCCAGAGGGAAAGAGGGAAGGTAAGTGGAGTGGGCAGAGGGAGGAAAGACATGGTTTTGGGTGATGGGTGCGCCATGCAGTGCGCAGGTGATGCTTTATTGAGTTGTACACTTGAAACCTGTACGGTTTTGCAAAGTAGGGTCACCCCAATGAATTCCATTTACAAAGCATCAATCTTATTGTTGTCATAGGAATTTTTTTTAGTAGGCAAAATAATACTAAAGCTTTGGGTATGGCATTATGTAGGTATTAATAGTCTGAGTATAATTAGAGAATATGTTGAAAGGGAAGTGAAATGCCACTAAATTGTACATTAAAGATGGTTAAAAGGATAAATTTTAAGTTATGTTTATTTTCCCACAGTAAAAAACAAAACAAAAACAAACAAAAAAAAAACCCCACACAAACAAACTACATATGAAAGGCAAGTGAAATCTCTCCAATTTTTAAAACTTCTACCAACAATGAAAAAATGTGCAATACCTAATACGCCTCTCGGGAACTCAGGGTCACTTAATAAATAGTAATTTAAAATAAACATTGCATGTTATAAAGAGGAACAAACCTTTGTCACACAGTATTTTCCTGATTCATGCCTGACTCTTAGAAGCAGAGTGATTATATTTCCTGCAGTGGTTAGCAGACTTCTATCTGGGGAGCAAGGAGGAAAAGGCTGAGATGCTCGAATATTCCTACTGTTCATGCCAGTAAATTTTATTCTGATTTATTTTAATTTCTTTACTGCTTTGTCCTAATTCATGAATGAGATCGGTAGGAGACGGGAAATAACCCAGAGATGGGACGAAGAGACCTCCCCTTGTAAAAGTTTATCACTGATGCCTCCACTTGCCAATGACCACGTATTTCAGTGGCTCTCTTGACCTGTTCAGTTCCCCATCGAAACAGAAGTTGATAGCTGAACTTCATCAACAACAGCACTTTGGTCATGGGTGGGGGAGATCACTATTGCTCCTTTAGAGTCTTAGATAAAAATGGTCCAGTGTTTATTCTGTGACTTTTTACCCATTATAGTCATTACTGATAGATAGTTATTTATTACTGATAAGGTAGGCACCCCCTTACCTGCTCTTAAGATAAACACTTTATGAAAGCAGTTCAGGTATCTACGGTCTTTTTCTTTCCTTCCTCCTCCCCTCCCTCTCTTCTTTTCCTCTTTATAAAAGCTGTATTCAGTGTCATAAAACAGTGAGATTTATTCCTGCACTCTAGGGCATTATGTTTTCTTTTAAAAGCTCAATTCAACAAATGTTTCCCGAGTGCTTCACATGTTTGAGGGCTGGAAGGGAGGTGGCTGTGAGGTGGAGGACAGGGCAGTGGATGGAGGAGAAGAGCACAGACTTTGAAGTCAGATCTCAGTGGAACCCACTTGTTAGGTTCATTTCTTCAGAGAGTTCTTCCTTTCTTAAAAAAATGTACTTTTATTGATTTCAGAGAGGAAGATAGAAACATCAATGGTGAGAGAGAACCATTGATTAGCTGCTTCCTGCACACCTCCTACTGGGGATGGAGCCCACAACCCGGGCATGTGCCCTTAACAGGAACCGAACCTGGGACCCTTCAGTTCACAGGCGGAACTGGGTAGAGCTTCAGAGAATTCTTTCTGAGCTCAGTTCTCATGTATAAAAATGAGCAAAACAGAAATGGGTAAGACAGCATTAAATGTTAAAACAGAAAATTATAACAATAACAAGTCCCTATTTTTATTAAGCTGGGGAGGGGATACAAAGGACAGTCTAGTGCAGTGGTTCCTAATCTGGAATGATTTTGCACCCCAGGAACCATGTGGCAAAGTCCTGAGACATTTTTAGCTGTCACATTTGGCGGTGGCCCTACTGCCATCTAGTGGGTAGAGGCGATAAGTGCTGTTACATACCCTCTGGGCACAAGACTGCCTACCCACAACAAAGAATTACTCCCAAAATGTCAATTGTGTTGACCTTGGCCTAGTGAAAGAAAAAAAAATAAAATGTTATATATTTCCTATAACAAGAAAGTGGGCCCATAGAAGCTGGGCAGACCATCTAGTTTTCTAGTTGTCCATCCAATGTCCCCGCTTATTTTCGCCATTGCAATAGTGGCTGGGGTGCCGTGTCCAGTAGAGAAACTACATTTCCCAGCTTCACTTGCCTCTTGGGATGGCCAATGACCCGAAAGATGGTGGTGATGATCTTTAAGGGGCCGTTGGAAAAAGAGCACCCCTTTGCCTGTTCCTTTGTGTTTGCTGCCTGGAAGGGGCCGTGATGGCACGTGGGAGCCAAGTGCTTAGGACAGGGGAGTGGAAAGATGGCAGGAGTCTGGATCCCTGATGACTGTGGAGTTTCCACACCAGCCCAGAACTGCTTCCTCATAGACATTTTTATGTGAGAGAAAAGTTTTACTTGGTTAGCCCTGGCTGGGTCACTTGGTAGTTTGGAGTGTTGTCTGGTACAGGTTTGATTTCTGGTCAGGGCACTCGGTTATGGGTGTGATACCCAGTCAGGGTTTGATTCCCAGTCAGGGCTTGTACCAGAGGCAATGCTAAAACAATGTTATTTAGGTTTTCTATTACATGCAGCTGCATCCACATTTGAACTGTGTTTTGAAAGATTTGTTTTTTTTATTTTTTAAATATGTTTTATTAAATTATTATCTGTGTACATATATTACCATTGCCTCCCCCTCCCATACATGCCCTCCCTCCCCAGAGTTTTGTGTCCATTGGTTGTACTTATATGCATGTATACAAGTCCTTCGGTTGATCTCTTATCTCCCCCAGATCCCCCTACCCTCCCCGCTGTAATTTGACAGTCTGCTTGTTGCTTTACTGTCTCTATATCTATCTTTTGGTTCATCAGTTTATAATGTTCTTTATTATCCATAAATGAGTGAGGTCATGTGGTGTTTCGGTTTTGAAAGATTTAGGCAGAAAAGGGGCCTTATAGGTGAAGAAATTGGAGTGAAAAAAGGTGCAGAAATGTGCCAGGAATAACATGTAGTTTGATAAGATCCAGAGGAGAAATGTCACATAATGTGTGCAGGAAGAACTCTAGGGAAAAAAGTACACACACACACACACACACACACACACACACACACACACACGTGGAGGCCAGGCCCTTTCTTGCCCATTTCATTTTGTTGGTCACACTTAGGTGAACACTGACCTTTCATTTTTCTCACTGAGAAATTGGTCTCTGAGTCAGTATATTTCTTCCCCTTTTTGTATTTCTCAAGGTCACTGTCATCGTATGATGTATGAAATGTGGGTCTGAGATCACATGGAAGTTGCCTTCCATGAAAATCGTTGATGTATAATGTGCCATCCCCAGTTTTTCCCACAAAGCCCCGACAGTCCACTCGTCTTCACAGGATGCCCGAGCTTCCGGTCAGGACCAATCTGGGTGGAATGTCCCTGGGGAAGGGAGGTGTTGGGAGAGAGAATGTTTTGGGGAATGAGCCTGGGGAGGCACATTGAGGAGAGGAGCACTTTGATTTTGTGCTGCTGCAGAAAGCCCGTATTTGGAAGAGGGGCAGATTGAACTTGAGTGATTCTGATTATTTTGGCATTATGTTCATAAGCACTTTAATGGCCAGTTAGACTATTCACTTATAAATTGAATTAGATATATTTTTATTATATATATATATATATATATATATATATATATATATATAATATATTTTATTGATTTTTTTTACAGAGAAGAAGGGAGAGGGATAGAGAGTCAGAAACATCCACTAGTGCTTTCTTCTTCCATGGGCCTCCCAGGTCTCAAGGGCAAGTTTTTGTTGACTGCAGGTGTGCTCATCTTCATGATGTGTTTTGGACCCCAAAATCTTTTTTAAAAAAAAACATTTTTAATTGATATTTTACAGAGAGGAAGGGAGAGAGATAGAGAGCTAGAAACATCGATGAGAGAGAAACATTGATCAGCTGCCTCTTGCACACCGCCTACTGGGGATGTGCCCGCAGCCAAGGCTCATGCCCTTGACTGGAATGGAACATGGGACCTTTCATTCCGCAGACCGACGCTCTACCACTGAGCCACACCAGTTTCGGTGGACCCCAAACTCTTAATTCCTCAAAACAGAGACTTCTTTTCTTTCCCCCTTTAAGGTTTCCTCTACGATATCATTAGAAATGAGAATTAAAATTATTTATTATTGTTATGAGCAATAGAGTTGAACCCCAAATGAACTTAAATCCAGACTTTAATCTGTGGAATTGTTAAAGCTATAACCAAAGCGTGTGTTTTCATGCACATAATAATTGAATAAATAATTTGCATTAAAGTTTCCGAAAGCAATCTGGTTTCTCTGTCCCTGGACTATTGTAAGACAACTATAAAATATTAATATATAGAGTGAATACAGCAATGTGTTCCAGCAGCAGGAACAAAACGAGGCACTGAAATGAGACAAATGTTTATTTTACTGCAGTAATCCTTTTTCGGCTTTGGATTCACATTGTTTATGGGGTATTTCATATATTTTTCTATTTTGATTTTGGAGAAACCTCCCATTGCCTCTTCATGTCTCTTTTCCCCCTCGGTGAGGGCCATGGACACAGAGATGCAGCAGGAGGAGGCTCTTCCACCGGTTCATATTCAGAGTTCCAGTCTAAAAACATTTCTCAAGAAACAGATTGTATTTTTATTAGTATATAAATTATACTTTTAGTAAAGCACTAGTTAGTCTGTGGGTTATTGCCCCAGTAATATGCCAACTTTAAAGAAAACATTTAAAATACTGCAACTGTATAATTAGATTTATTTAATCACGAACGTTTGTCTATATAAAGATTTTTAAATGATTGTTTTCTGATTGTAGAAAGTAATTTATACTCATTTCAGCAAATTTGGAAAACATCTAAGAGCACAAGGAAGAAAATAAAAATAACTCGCAAATCCACCATGTAGGGATATTTTAGTTAGATTTACCACAAACTTTTATTTGCTAAGTAGAAAATATCAATATCATATTGTTTTGTTTGTGGTTGAAGAGAGTTCAAATGTCCAGCTGAAATGTATCCAGATCTTATTTTTTCAACTGTTTATCACAACTGTGCACTTCTGAGTCCACTGAAAATTCTTAATGCACCCTGTGCTTACTGAGCATCAGACTCTGTCCTTTCACGGTCATCGAAGAAGCCAGGCTGTTTGCTGTTGTGTTAAACAGCCCGAGTTGTAAGGAGTCTGCTGTCATGGGCATGCTGAAATTTGACAGAAAGCAAAGCACAAATGACCTCTTCCTTACTCTTCACAAAACCATCACTCTGGGCTAGTATATAGTTAGTGATGGTCACGTTAGATAGAGTTAAAGAGTTTACTTCAGAACATTTGTCATCATTTTCTTTGCTGTGAAGATTGCACATCATTAATTCATCTGCATGAAAATGTTTGATGTTAACAAGCTTGAAGTGGCTAAAGTGAAAAAAAAAAAAAAGAATCGTTTTGATGAAATAACTTCCATTTTGTCCTAAATCTAGAATTAAGTTTATATGTGCAGCAAGCTGTCTGATGCCTACAAGAAGGGAAACTGTGGTCTTTTTATACTGTCTAAAACAAAGGAAAGTTTGCTTTACCATGGAAATCAATCCCACATGTTTTAAGTGCTAATATTAATTAGAGTGTTTAACTAAAATACGTATGCAAGGAAAGTGGGTAACTATTCTGGAAGACAGCAGTGTTTCTGCTTACAGATTCATTAACTTTGAAAATAATTTTCCTCATTTAAAAGGAGCTTCTAATGAGGTGAGTTTGGGGCCATAGTCATTAAGATTCCGAACCAACAGAATGCATAATTTCTCTGAGCTCAAACAAAAAAAAATATATTGGTGTTTGCATCAATTCCTGGGAGAAGGAAAAAAATAATATTGAATACATGCTAGCCACATTAAAAAAATTTTTTTTATCCCCACAAAAGAATTAGGCGTACTATTTTCAAAATGTCAAACAAAATTAAGAATGTGGAAAATAGGGGCTGGGTGAGAAGGGTGAGGGGATAAAAAAAAAAAAAGAATGTGAAAATAATTCTAAGTCCCCTAATGCCCAAATAAAATGCCATTAATTAACTTTTTGCAAAATGCTGTTTGGTGATTAAAAAGCTCCGGAGTAAATGTCAGCCGTAGCGTGAAGGGTGTGCAGAAGACCATGTGATAGGCATTTTGACAAACTGGCTGTCTCGGGAGAAGCTGGAGGCAGTTCAAGGCCTTTTGTATTTGCCCTGTGGGCCTTATTTGGCAAAACTGTATAAATCATCGGGATTTTATTTTTATGAGATGCTGCATCCTACCTTCTTCCTCAAAGCCCGTAAGGACCCCAGCAGAGGTTTGGTAAGTCACGCACATGCTGATGTTGTGGTTCCCCTGGCCCGCATTAGTTAAGTAATCTCGCATTGCCACATGCATACAGACATCATGGCGTAAGAAAAGAATTTGCAGAAATAAATGCTTATTTACCGAAATGCCAAAGAGAGTCTCTTTTGGAGCAGATGCCTGGTATTCTTAAAAGACCCACCTGTCACTGGACTGCCTAGGTTCTAGGGAAATCATTAGTTGTTCCTACGTGTCCATTGAACCCTTCCAGGAGAAAGAGACTGATTTCCAACACTCTAGCTACGTCTAGACACCGACCCTTAGAAGTGAATTAACAAAAGGACCAGCCATAAAATTGCACTTTTTTTCTGTGTCAAGGATTGTACCACCTTTAGCCTCTCTCACCAACCTATCATGGTCTGAGGTGTGAGATGGGAGGATGGGAGGGAGTGAAGCCCTTTCTTTTTGAAATATATTTTTATTGATCTCAGAGAGGAAGAGAGAGAGAGAGAGAGAGAGAGAGAGAGAGAGAGAGAGAGAGAAACATCAATGATGAGAGAGAATCATGGATCAGCTGCCTCCTGCACTCGGCTGCAGGCTCGACCCACATCGGGGAACAGGGGAGCCCGAACCCGAGCATGTGCCCTGACAGGAATTGAACCTCAACCCCCTGGTTCATAGGTTGATGCTCAGCTACTGAGCCATGCTGGCAGGCAGAATCCCTTTCTTTGTAATGCAGGTCCTGAGAATAAAGCAGAACGTGGAAAACAACAGTGGGTAAACTCTCGGGTACCCCACTTCGCACTTGCCCACGGCCTCTCGTAGGCATTTGACTTCATTGGCTCATTTGTCTTGGTCTGTGGTAGCCAAGGATCCCCACAGTAAGAGGCAATTAATTCAGTTCCTAGTCTAATGTTAATTTTGTAAAGCTGTTAGCGGATTATGTGGGTTTAATTTCCCTGAGGATTTAATACAGTGTTCTTTCAAATTGTTTCTTTGCAAACTGCTGATGGAATTTGCCTTTTTTATTTTTTTGTGGTCAGTAGGTCCAAACTTTTGAGAAATGGGAGAAGCGAGGAGCAAGTTATGTTGGTTGAGTTCACACTCTAGAAAAAGTAGAAGTAATGGCTTGGGTCTCTTTCAAAATATGTTTGTTTCAAACTTTAGCAGTTCACCAGTTTTCAGTCCTGCTACTTAGGGTTCTGGCACATCCACCCTTTGTCCAAAGCCAAAATCCTTTGTAAGATCCTTGACAGTTTCCTCCACTTTTCTGCCACTTCCCATTCTGTAGTTTAATGAACAGTTATTTCTAGTTTTGAGCTATTATGTTCAGTAGATTTTTTTTGAGCACCTATCATGTGTCACGAATTGTTTTAAGTATTTTGTAAGTTAACTTATTTATATATATAAAAGCCTAAGCCACCAAACAACGGAATGACTGGTCGACCGGTTGCTATGACACACACTGACCACTGGGGGGAAGATGCTCAATGCAGGAGCTGTCCCCTGGTGGTCAGTGCACTTCTACAGCCAACCACTTATGGTCCCTCCCCCCTCTCGGCCGGCCCTGATTGGCTCCGATCGCAGGTCAGCCAAGGAACCCCACCTGTGCACAAATTTGTGCACCAGGCCTCTAGTCTTTCATAAAAATCCCATGAGCAAGTACTATTATTATTGTTCCTACACTACAAAAAGGGAAACTAAGGTGCAGAAGGATGAACTTTCTTGGTAAGTAGCAAAGTCAGGATTTGAACCCAAGCTGTCTGAACACTTACTGTACTAGTTTGCCCAATCAAGTCTGGTCTCTCCTAACTTCTAAATAGCTCTAACATGTGTTCATGTCTCTGTTCTTATTGCCATCACTCACTCACCATTTTCTCCTGACTAGAACTTTTTCTTGGTCCTCCCCAGTTCTTCCTCCACAGTGCAATCAGAAAAAAATCTAAAAATACAACGCAGTATATTTGATTTCTTCTTTAATACCTTCCTATGATTTCCCATTTGTCTGACACTCTTTAGAGAGCCCGCATTTCATTTATGTACTCTTATTTCTCCCACATTCCCTCTTCCCACTCCCTACAAACTCTCTGCTTTATGACAAACTTCTTTCTGTTCTTCCAAGTTAAGTGGATGTGCTTTCTCATGCCTCCAGCCCTCTGTTCATGACTTTCCTGTGGCATATTCATCCACTTCTTCCACCTTTTCATTGCTTGGGTCTCAGCCGAGGCATCACATGTCTGAGAAGTCTCTCCTGACTTCCAGCTCCAATAAGTGGCCTTTGTTCTCCCCTCTGCTCACTCTCGCTTGCCTTGCTTGTTTCCCCTCCGCTGCTCTGGAGACTGTGAAGGCAGGACCCAGCTTGTGCAGATCACAGTGGCATTTCCGTTGCCAGAGATGCTCAGGACGTTTCATTTATAAATGAATGAGTACATTTTTCACTAGTTTTGGACATAGGAGCTAAACCTGAAGTTGCTTGTTCATGATTTTCCCCAGCTGAGGCTGCCGACCAGAGTTTTCTCTTTGCTGCTGTCACTTATACATTATTGGAGCTGAAGTTTATCGGCTTATCCTGAAATCATAATATGGTAACATCTCAGGCTTTCCAGCTCAGAGACCCGTATATGAATAGTCAGAGAGAAGCCGGCGGAATGTGAGTTTAGGTTTATTCTGTTATAGTGCAACTTACAACTTACTAGGGTCAATATGTTCTGCTGGATCTTGCCAAGCACCAAGAAGTCTGAAAAGAGACTACTCAGCCCCAGGGAGGGCTTTCTGACAGTGCTTCGGGGTTTCCCACAGGGCAGCCTTCACAGGCCCCCGGGCTCCTCTGGCTGAGGCAGGAAGGGGCTCGCTGATTGCTTATTACTTTTCCATGCCCACTAGCTGCACCTCTGGCAGGCAGTGAGAGCGGGAAACACACCATTTCCACCAATCGGGAACTGAACTTACTGGAGTTTGCATTTAGGATTTTTTAAGGCTCCAGTAAAATCCAGTAAAATATTTAAAATTAGAGTTTTGTTTTGTTTTGTTTTTTTTGCCATGGGCTGCAAGGTTTTATTTAAATCTTTATGTAAGGAGACAAATGTACTACTGTTTGTAATACTGTAAACAATAAAATAAAAAATAATTAGAAATAATTAACTAACTAAATAAATCTTTATGTAGAAGGGCCAGCTCACTCCACACATTTATCCACGTCCCCCGAGGCCTTGGCGAGACTTACCAGGGAGGCGGTGAATTTTAATATCCCGAGGAACCTCATTATAGAACCCTTCTCCTCACCCTCCACCCAGAAGATTACTACTTCCAGGACGTTTGCTTTTTCACACTGTTTATGTCTTCCTTCCCATCTAAGCATAATCCAATTGTGCTACGCAGAGGAATTTATGGCATTATAGTTTTATTTTGCATTTCATGATTGCAAAGTATTTTGTAACCATTTGTTAACTAATTTCAGGTCCCTTTTAGAGGGTGGGTGGTGGATTTACTGTATAATTCATTTCGGCATTATGTATGCAAAGAGAAAGAAATACCTGCCTCGGTTTCAAAGAAAATCATCTTATGCAAATTGCATAAAATTACTGTTTTTAAAAAAATGTGTGGTGGTGCCTTTGTTTCAAGATTTACGACTGGCTTGTTATAATGAGCTTGTCACATTTGGGTAGCAGCGGTGTATTTACTTCTCTGCTTTTTATTATGACAGATGCCAGCACCAGGGCCTTCGAGGTGCCGACACGAAAGGGAGACAGAGATTATTCCTCCCCGTCCTAAAAGCGGTTGAAATTCAATTCTAGTTGAAGTATCTTAAAGAATCAATTTGAACAATACGAGAATAAACATTAAATATTTATAAAAATTAGCTCACATGATTTACTCTAGAAGGTTGTTTAAATGGTAAGGCCCCTATGTCTTAAAGGGCATGTTTCAGAAGAACACACTGAGCAGACCCGCAGTGCCAGTGTGAGATCTTGCACACCGTGAGCATGATAATGTTACAGAGCGTTTTAAGGCACTTGTGCGGGGCTGTTTAGGAAGCAGGCACTCTACAGCACAGCTTTCCAATTCCAGCTTTTACGCCTTTTAATGGTCATTTTTATTGACATTTTTTTCCTTGCAAGAAAAATGTGTGATTTTTACTGGCCTGGCAGGAGGTTGTGGTACCTCTTGCCAAAGTGTCAGGAAAACTCAGAATTCTCTACGTGAGGGACAAAGACCACATGTTTAGTTAAAACAACACGTAGCTTTCATACAAATATAGGTAATGGAAACCAAGACTCTTACTTGGATTTTTTTCCCCCTTTGGCTATTTGCTTTTGATGTTTTGAATATAAGTCAGCAGCCACCTTGTAATGCCAGCCCAGCAGAATAATTCAGTTTCTTATAAAATGTGCACTTTTTCAACATGTTTTTAATTTTTAAATTTTTGTTTTGTTTTATTCTTGTTTTGGAGGGTTCTGCTCTAAAAAGGAGAAAGTGCTCTTCAAATAATAATTTGCTTTAATAAAAATAAAATTTTAAGCTGTCAGTAACTGAACAAGGACCTAGCCTAATCCTTATGCTTTTTCCTCCAGCCTGACCATACCTTCACTGGGGAGGAAATCTGTGGCTTAAACCCACCTACACCAATGCACCTTTGGGCATATTAACAAAGGACAACTATTTCCCCATCCCACACGGGAACGAGGGCAGATGGGTAGCTAATAAAAATGAGCATCATCAGTAATTCACCCTGGCTGATTTGGCTCAGTGGATAGAACATTGGTCTGTGGACTGAAGGGCCCCAGGTTTGATCCCGGTCGGGGGCACATGCCCAGGTTTCGGGCTCGATCTCCAGTGGGGAGTGAGGAGGAAGCTGATCAGTGGTTCTCATCATTGATGTTTCTCTCTCTCTCCCCCACCTCCCCAGTCCTCTCTGAAATCAATAAAAAGTAAAGTAAAACAAATGTTATTGTAATCCTATTAAATACCTAATGAATTTAATTCTATACTGGGTGTTGTACCCCGTGAGTTTAAGAAATTAGATATTTTCCCTTTGAGAACTTGTAATAAAGAAAATAGACAAAGCTGGTAAAGGTTTCAGTGCTCAACCAGGTGTAAGATCTCTAGGGACAGTAGCCAATTATAAACAGGTCGGAATGACCCAGTGCAGCTGTATAATGGTAGGCTTTGGCTGATTCATTGATAGGAGTAGCCAATGATTCATGATTTAGAAGCATCTAATTGGGAAGAGGGATGTAGATCTTCCAGAGAATACTATCTTTGTCCATATACTCTCCCTCAACTTTTAAGTAAAAAACAATGGAATCACTCTTCCTATGTTTATATAATTGATTTTTAGAGAATGAGGAAGGGAGAGTGAAAGAGAGAAACATCGATGTGCGAGTGAAACATCATTCAGCTGCCTCCTGCACACCCACCACCAGGGATTGAGTCTACAACTGGGGCATGTGCCTTGACTGGGAATCCAACTGGCAACCTTCTGGCGCCATGCTGGCCAGAGCTGTTTCCATATTTTTTTAGTTTGATTTGTTTGTTTAGAGTTACCACTTTAAAACTTCCCTTAATGTATATCTTAACCTGACTTAACTTGGGTAAAAATATCCAGGGAGAAGGAGCCCCAGAATCTTGGGCTAAGCAGTGCACGGTGAAAGATGGAATAGGAGAGAAATCGCTGTGGGCTCACTTTGGACCTCCTTGTTTCTTGAGCAGTTTCCTATTCTTGTAAATGTTTTGTAGCTCAGGCTTTTATATTGGCACAGCTGCAAAACCAGGCTCTCCTCTATCTGATACATTACTCAGACTCATTGGTTGCATGTTACTGAAATTTCTAACATGTTTAAGCAGAATGGGGAACTTATGAGGATACTGGGATGCCTTATGAGTGGGGTTGGGACCTATAGAACATCTGGTGTCTAGGATTCAGATCACCATTGGGTTCTCACTTCTCTCAGTACATCAGTTTCTTTCTTTTTAAAAAATATATTTTATTGATTTTTTACAGAGAGGAAGAGAGAGGGATAGAGAGTTAGAAACATCGATGAGAGAATCATTGATCAGCTGCCTCTTGCACACCTCCTACTGGGTGTGCAAGAGGTACATGCAACCAAGGTACATGCCCTTGACCGGAATCAAACCCGGGACCTTTCAGTCCGAAGGCTTACGCTCTATCCACTGAGCCAAACTGGTTTTGGCAGTACATCAGTTTCATTGTCCCCTCTGACTGATGTCTTGATTTTTCCACTTCTTTATCAATTTGTTAGTACCTTCTGAGTTTACATCTTCAATTTCAGCTCCCCCTCCCCCTTTAAGAAACTGCCTTATCTCAGATTCAAAATACCAGGAAGGATTCTGATTAGCCCAGTCTAGACAAGGTGCCCTATTCTGAACCAGTCAGCTGTGGCCAGGAGTGGGGCACATTGCACTAACAGAAAACCCTATTGCAAACCTGTGAAAGAGCTGGGGGTGGGTGATGCTACTGTGAAGACAATTAAAAAGGTGTCCAATACAGCTGGATGGATACAGGGTAAGGGAGAATCTGGACTCCTCTCTCCCTGAATCCATGCCCCTGTTCCGAGCGAAAACTACTTCCCAAGCTGATGAAAAAACTAAGTTCCGAGCTGCATTCCAGGGACCATGTAACCGTGCTGTGTTGGTGTGGGCATGTCTCTGTTTCTCTCTAAAGATGCTGAAGAGGTCTCTCTATCCTCGACTGGTGATTCCAGTAGACAGTGCTTTCATCGATGCCATCTGGGCTTTGTTTTTGCAAGCAGGTGTTCTTGTGTGATATTTTTTTGTGGCTCATGTGGGGCTTTGGTGGTAAAAACAAAACAAAACAAATTCTAGATCTCCCTTCCCCAGGGGCAGCGGAGGGCACAGTTCCCAGCCATTTCTCTATAAATCCATCAAAAGCGGTGCCAGCTCTGAGAGCCTGTAAGATTGCCTTTCTCCCCTGGCAGGTGAGAGCCCTGGCTCAGGTGTTTCTCTTTGGCATTTGGAGGGGCTTGTGCTTCCAGTGTCGTTCTCAGCACCAGATAGGAAGTGCTATCCTGAGAATTTCAAGACCAGGTGGTTTGGTCCCTAAATGGTCCTCAACTCCCTTTCAACGTGGGCCTGAAAAAAAAAAGTTTCCCATCCTTTGTTTTGCTGTGGTGATACCTACTTGCCTCATGTCTTCCCACTGGGTTTTATTAAGGTCGGAGGAGTTCCATGACCTGGACTAGGGTGGTTCATTGTTTTTTGAGCAAGAGAGTTTATTTTTCTATTAAGTTGGCAGACTTGCCATTCTCTATCTGACACTTGAATAGTCTTCTCTTGGGAACACCCCAAAATTTCCTCCATTATATAATGAACTGTGTGGAGATCAGTGAGGACTGTTTATCTTGGAGATAGTAAAAATAAGACTCTTGTGAATACTTACAAATATAAGCATATATCCTTTTGGTAATTAGCTTCATTGTTCTTTGTCAGTTTTTTTTTTGGCTAGTATTTACACTAAATTAGAGATAGCAATAATGGGACATCCTAGTTCAGTCCTACCAGCATATCTGTCTACAATAAAAATATTTGCTTTCAGTGACAGAAAGTATTTTAGAAGTGTTCATTAAAACAATTTGATAACTGTGTATCCATTATTAATAACCTAAGGCAGGGAATTACATATTACGTGACTCATGTAACCAATAAGGAAGCTGCCATTTTCATAATTATAAAGAATTCATATCACATCCATTTACTATTCTATATCACTTGACCCATTTATGGCTCATTTTGAGAGAGTAAGATTTAAAAATTCATAACGTTTTTTAAATGAAAAATCTGCCAAGAAATATCTCCCTTCCATAGCTAGCCCTGGGTGCTCTCCATTTGGTCCCACACCCCTCTCCTCTAACCACACTCTCAGATGAAGTTCAAGATGTCCTGGGTCATGCTGACCCTGTTCCTCAGGATAGAGCCGAGCAGAGGACACACGCTCTCTTTCTGGAAGCCTTCTGAGGGGCCATTTGTGAGCCAGATAGTTGGAGAGCGAGTGAGTGATGCAGGTTCTGGAACAAATTAAAGCCATGGGGTGAAGGCAGCCACAGAGTCCGCCGGGCTCTGATCAGTGGCTAAAGTCAGTTTCTCCCTTTGGAGAAAACACCGAGCAAATACTTAGCAGGCCTGGCTGAGTCACTAGCCCAGAAGTGGATCCCAAATGTTGGTAACTGGTAGCTGCTACCGCTGCTGCTTTTATCCTCACCACCTTCTAGACCACCTAGGGGTGGGGCGAAGAGGAAGTGCGTTGCAGGCTGGGAGGAAGGAGGACATAATGGAAAGTCTGCTAGAAGATGCATGTTTATCTTCTAGGTTTTCTTTCTGGCACTGAAGAGAGAACCAAGCCTAGTGAATAATTCTTGGCCTGTTATTCCTTTCCCTCACCTCCACCTCAATCTGAAAAGTTATTGAACTTGGAGCATCTTATAGTTAGGGTCAAGGAGATCCCCAGGTTTTGGTCACACCTGAGGACCTGGGGCAGCACTGTTTTTAGTACGTGGAGAAATTAGTGCCTTGAGACTCTAACTCCTCTCACACGTGATCCAATTGCATCTCCCTCTCTGTGGACGGGCCTGGGACCAACAGTTGCTGAAGTGATTTTGATGAGATGTGACATTTGAGGACCGTGGCCACCGACCAAAGAATCAGAGCTATACTATCCAACATTTTACAGGCTACAAAATATACGCTGGCGAGCAGTTATTGTTGGTACTGACAGCTCGAACCAAGTTTCCTAAGCCTACAGAGCAGACTTCTCACTGCTGCTAATTTTACTATCAACAAATAAAGGAAAATAGGAAACAATATGGAACAGCTGAACGAGAGTGTTTCTGGAGGGTGTTACACACTCAGGTAATCTGTAGGAAGGGTGACTCCCCCCCCCCCCCCTAAAAAAAGGACTCAATTTGCACATAAATAAAATGGGGAAAAATATAATGGATAAAGAGTTATAACCAGAGATTCTGCACTGGGCTCTCAGGACAGCAGTGATTTACATATTAAGGCAGCTACAAGAGAAATGTTAAAAACTCTGTAGG
This sequence comes from Vespertilio murinus, assembly GCA_963924515.1. Lineage (NCBI taxonomy): Eukaryota > Metazoa > Chordata > Mammalia > Chiroptera > Vespertilionidae > Vespertilio > Vespertilio murinus. The sequence continues at coordinate 10,291,402 of OZ004712.1, read as the reverse complement.
GACATTTCCAATATGATGGATAGAACTTTAATATTAATATAAGATTCATCATTATAATGTAAGTTATAGATCTAAATTGCCCTTCATCCACTGAATCAGTCCGTTCCAGCCTATTATACAGGTAGCACACGCTTTAAAAAGTGTCATATAACAGGTCTGAAGTCTTTATCTGTAGTTTCTGAAGTTCTGTACATAGAAATAGTGACCCACTGAGTCATTCATCTTTTATTGTGTTATCTAGACCATCTACATGTCTTCCCTTTTTATTAATATTTAGTATACCTTAACCTATACTTAAATTGTGTTTTTTCACAAATAGAAAAAGTTACTATTTCACATACACGCAGTGCATTTAAAAGTGAGAGTTGATTATTAATCTACTTGTTGATTATTACACAAAGAAGAGTGTTTGGTAGTTGCCTAGTGCATCATCAGGGACCCTGGGCATGTGTATTGTTCAGTCATTTCACTCTGGGTTTTCCAGTCTTGTTATGCTAACATAAAAAAAACACCCACACGTTGTCATGGCCTTGCTAGAATTCATCCTGTAAGACAATGACAACCCTTTGGAATGAGAATGATTGTAGTGTCGATAGCAATAATAATAAACATCTGCTGCTTTTAAAAAAAAAATATATATATTTTATTGGCTTTTTTACAGAGAGGAAGGGAGAGGGATAGAGAGCTAGAAACATTGACCAGCTGCCCCTTGCACACTCCCTACCAGGGATGTACCTGCAACCAATGTACATGCCCTTGACAGGAATCGAACCTGGGACCCTTCAGTCCACAGACCAAAGCTCTATCCACTGAGCCAAACTGGTTGCAGCTGTCTGCTGCTTTTTCCAACAGGGATTTGAACATTCATTGGTGGAGCATATAATCACTTATTCTTATCTTAGTCCAAGATACACATGATATTAAGTCCATGCGTACAGATCATGAATAAAGTGTGAATACGGACAAGTCAGACCCTCAAGTTCTATAAAGGACTTTCCAGAAGATGCTGGCAGAGAGACTGAAGATGGTGGGTAGGCAAACACCTGTCTTCATTGCCTCCCACAATCACGTCAAAATTGCCTCCCACAATCACAACTAAAATACAGAACAACCACCAACCAGAACTGCTGGAAAGCTGGATGAAAGTCTTAGAGAAGTAAAGAAGAAAGCACACCTAGACTGGTAGGAGGTGTGGAGGCAATGAATGGGCTGGTCTGGCACCCACATGGCCACTTTTTTTAATCAGGAGGGAGATTACCTCTGTGGAAGGTACTTGGAGGAGCAAGGGGTCCCAGCCGCACATCAGACCTCCAGCCTAGGGAACCAGAGCTGGGAAAAGAAGTTTCTATGGGCAGTAAGAACTATGGGCTGTAAAAACCAGTGGAGGTTGGGGCTAAGCCAGCTGGTGACCCAGCTGCTGCTCTTAAAAGGCCAGCACCACAAACTGAACTTACAAGCTCCTGCTTCCTCTGAGCTCCAATGCCAGAGCAAGGCTCGGGTATCCAGACATATACGAAGAGAAACTGGACTGTCTGTCCTCAGGGCAGGAACTCGGGGTTGGCTTTCTTTCAGAGGAGATGCTTGCAGCAGTCAGTGTTCCAGTGCTGGGACCTCCCCTGTTGCAGGGGAGCCATTTCTGTTTGCTCCACCTGGACATTCCCTGAGACCCCGCTCCATCTAATTTACAACCCACCCAAGCTGTGTGCAGCAGCTTTTGCATATGAACGGCCTGTTCATTCTCAAGGTAAAAACTGTAAAACAAGTTTTAGCTGGGTCAGGGAATCCCAAACCTATCAATAAAAAGCCCCCAAACCAGCACCAGCACCTGCCTGCCTTGCTTCACATCTGGGCCTTGTCTAAGCGCTTCCAAACCCAATACAAAGAGGAGGAATCTGCAGATCTCTCTGTAGCTCCTATTGGGTGGCCCCAGGCAGTGGGTGACTTTGCACCTCCCTGGAGACCCAAGAGCCAGTGTACCCAGTGGTCAGTGTCAGGTCATACCAGATTACAACTCTACACATCCATAAGTGACACACTCAAGGGGCAGATTCAGTTAGCACCAAAGCTGCACTGAAGCAAGTCCTTTACCATAAGGCTGTCTCCTACACAGCAGCTCCCCCACTGCTGTCACAGCTGGTCCTCACAGCCAATTGGCCTGGAGGTCAATTCCTCCCAGTGACACCAACAGCAATCAAGGCTCAACTACAAGACTGTGCTCACAGCCCACAAAGGGGTGCATCTAGAGTGTCCACCTCAGGTGATTGAGCAGGCTGAGGAACTACACAAGGACACCTACTACACAAGGTCACTCAAGGATACTTAGCAGCTCTACACAATACATAGGAACAAACACAGGGAAGCAGCCAAAATGTGTAGACTAAGAAATGTCACAAATGAAAGAAATGGAAGAAAGCAAACTACTAGATATAGAGTTCAAAACCACAATTATAAGGTTACCTAAGAATCTTCTAGAAACCTTCAAGGGACTTAGTGAGACTTTCAAGGATCTTAGTGAAAATGCCATAAATAAATAAATAAATAAATAAATAAATAAATAAATAAATAAAAATGGAAAAGGACCAGTCAGAAATTAAGCATACACTAACTGAAATAAAGAATAATGTACAGGGATTTAACAGTAGACTAGAGGATCCCAAGTATCAAAAAATGATTAGAAATATGAGGAAGCAAAAAACACCCAACCAGAAGAGCAAAAAGAAAAAAGAATCCAAAAATATGAAGATAGTGTAAGGCATCTCTCGGACAACTTCAAGTGTACCAACATCAGAATTATGGGGGTGCCAGAAGAAGAAAGAGAACAAGATAGTGAAAACCTATTTGAAGAAATAATGACAGAAAACTTCTCCTACTGGGAGAAAGAAATAGACTTACAAGTCCAGGAAGCACAGAGGACCCCAAAAAAGAGGAACCCAAAGAGGACCACATCAAGACACATCATAATTAAAATGCCAAGGGCTAAAGACAAAGAGAGAATTTTAAAAGCAGCAAGAGAAAAGCAGTTAGTTACCTACAAGGGAGCACCCATACGACTGTCAGCTAATTTCTCAACAGAATCTATGCAGGCCAGACAGGAATGGCAAGAAATATTCAAAGTGATGAATAACGAGAACCTATAACCAAGATTACTCTACCCAGCAAAGCTATCATTTAGAATTAAAGGTCAAAGAGCTTCACATACAAGAAAAAGCTAAAGGAGTTCATCATGACCAAACCAGCATTCTCCATTTCATTATATGATATGTTGAAGGGTATTCTTTAAGAAGAGGAAGAAAAAGAAAAAGAAAAATATAAAAAATATGAGCAACAAAGTGGCAACAAATACATATTTATCAACAATTAAATCTAAAGATGAAATGATTAAAAAAATCTGATGAACAGAATAAACTGATGAATGGAATAGAATCAGGGTCATGGAAATGGAACAGACTGACGATTCTCAGAGGGAAAGGAGTTTGAGGGGGGCAGGAAGAGATTACACAAAGATCTTATATGCATGTATGCATTACCTATGGATACAGACAATAGGGTGGAGAAGGCCTGGGGTGGAGTGGGAACCAGAAGGGGGAAAAAGGGACATCTGTAATAATCTCAATAAAGATTAAAGAAATAGAAATAGAAAAAGAAAAAGGGGCTTTCCTTAGGCCTGGGAGTCACTGCATACAATGTAACTTTTTCATAGATTCCCCGTGCTCATTGGCTTCACTCCATTCTGGTTACTCATGAGCCCATGGAATGACCAATGTTAACACTTCGCTGTATCATCTTATATAATTGGTTGGCAAAACTTTTGAGGATGTAAAGTTTCTAAGAAGTCCTGCTATAAAGAAAACTGCTGAAGGTTGTAGGATCTAGCATTTCCTAAACTTTCTTTTGACAGTAGGGTTCTTTCCCCCCATTTTTTCTTAAATAAGATCTATGAACACATTGGGGAATGCTGGCCAAAGAGAGAGGTCTTCATGAACTTGGCTTCTTCTATTTTCAGGCTTTGATTTTCATTGGAAACTTCAATGAACCTTAAGCTATTCCTTAAGTCCTGACTCAGGTGTCAACTTCCTCTGTGATTTCTCCTCTTGTGCTAGAACAATGTAACTGTTCCCATTTGCTTCCTACCTCCATTGCGCGCGGGCGCGCACGTGTGTGTGTGTGTGTGTGTGTGTGTGTGTGTGTGTGTGTGAGCCCTATGTTAATGCTTAGATCATGAGCTAATTTATTTATATTGTATTTCCCCCCTTCTAATATATAGTTTCCTTTATTTTAAGGAGTGTGTTTTTCTTCTTAGTATCTTAGAGTGCCTGGTTCATTGTAAGAGGTCAATAAGTGTCTGCTGAAGGAATGAATGAGTAAGCAGAGCCTGGGAACTTAAGAAGAAAGATTATCTTTCTGATGTGTTGATATATGATTAATGAATAAACTCTTTTGAGTTAAGTACTTTTTTCCATTATAGTGAGTAATTTCCATCCAGTTGATTGGATTGAGATAGACTCTGATGTGAAATGGTTAATCATTTAGTCTACAAAAAATACAAGATTGACTGTTGTTCAGCCTGTTTTCCCCTTCGTATAGACATGAGCAGTATAGACGAGAAATTCTCGCACCCAGTTCTAACAGAGACTTTTAAAAATGTATACTCACAATCAGTCCATAACTCAGGATTTTATTTATTTTTTAACTGCTATGAGGGAAAATAGAATTTATAGATCTTTTAAAAACCTAGCATTATTGATTTAAAGAATTACAGATTTTTACTATATTGTGCTTATAGCCTTTTTATTTATACTACTTAAAACATTTCTTTCTGATATACTCTAGATTTCAGGCTTACAATTTGTGTTGTGGCTTAGGTATGTTTTCCTCATTTTTCTTCCTCCCTCCCTTCCTTTCTCCCTTTATAAAATATTTTAAAGAATGTTCTAGAATAAAGATAATACCCCCTCTTTGGCTCTACCCCATTCCAGTTCTATGTCCATGGAATGACCAATGTTAACACTTCATGTGACCAATGCGTCACTTCATGTATTCATTGGCATAAATTTGAGGGCCATGTGAGGACCCAGAGACTGGAAGAGGGGGGGTCCCTGGGTCTGTTCTGTCCAAACACTGTTAAAGCAAGAGACAGATCTGGGACCGCCAAGGGCACTCTCTTCTATTGTCTTTTGGTGATGATTCACAAAGCCCCAACCTGGTGAGGACATGAAGAGAGGGGAATTAATGAAACTTAATTATGTTTCTGTCATAGAGACTAGGCTGGCAAATTAGCTAGGGTTAAATCAGCTCATTGTGCAGTATTGTCAGAACATGAAAAAGAGGCAGCACACCTGATTGGAAGAAGAGGAGCAAAAATGGAAATAAGCCAGAAAGGTTGTTGGATTGGGGTCAGGAGCACACAATATCTGCATGCCCCCTCCCCATCCCTTAATTTTTTATTTATTTATTTTTAGTAACGAAGGCTACCACTACAGCTAAGTGACACTCATGGGTAACCCTGGTATCATGGGAAAGCCTAAAGCAAAAGCAAAAGGGATGAGAGTAGTTGGGGAAGAGTGAGTGGAGAGGAAGAGAGCCAGAGGAGGGGGAGAGTGAGACTAACTATATGATGTAGTGGACCAAGCATTTGATTCAGAAAGCAGACTTCTAACAGTATTTAGAAAGCACTCAATTTAGAAAATTCTAGTTTTCAGCTTCTGTGTAATCTTGGGCAGTTATTTAGCTTGTAGTTCTTCCTGTGAAAGTTTATGGGTTGCAAGATCACCCCTAAGGACTCTAAAAGTCAGTGTTGGTGATGTGAGATAAAGAATCTGAGAGAGCTGGAGGAAAGGAGATATTCTATATAATAAAAGCCTAATATGGGAAGTGTCTGGTCATCCAATGGTCTATTTAGCATAATATGCTAATGATATGCTAAGGCCATTCAACTGCTTGCTATAACATGCACTGACCACCAGGGGGCAGATGCTCCAATCAGTAGGTTAGCTTACTGCTGGGGTTTGGCCATCAGGACTGAACAAGAAGGTCCAGACATGCCCTGGAGCCCTCCCACAGTCCCTCCCCAACTGGCCAACCTCCCGCGTCCCTCCCTGGCCCTGATCGTGCACCAGTGGGGTTCCTCGGCCTGGCCTGCACCTTCTTACAATCTGGGACCCGTTGGGGGATGTTGGGGAGCCAGTTTTGGTTTGATCCCTCAGGCATAAAAGGCTGATATGGAACGGTGGAATGACTGGTCGCTATGCACGCACTGACCACCAGGGTGCAGATGCTCAATGCTGGAACTGCCCCCTGGTGGTTAGTGCACCCCCACAGGGGGAGCACTGCTCAGCCAGAAGCCGGGTTCACGGCTGGCAAGCACAGCGGTGGTGGCAGGGGATTCTCCAGCCTCAGCAGCAGTGGGACATCTCCTGAGGGCCCCCAGACTGCAAGAGGGCACAGGCCAGGCTGAAGGACCCTCAAGTGCATGAATTTCATGCACTGGGTCTCTAGCGTATGTATACGATCTGTGAAGGTCATCCAATTTAGGTGCCCCTGAACTTGTCTGCTCAGGAGCAAAATCTACTTCCTCAAATATGGGGGACAATTAACTAGATCTAGAAGTTTCTGTTCATTAGCTGGGGTGGAGATGAGAATTTGGCTAATAGAGAAAGGGGCTGTTTTATATTTGCCCCTGGCCAGGAAGCCAAAAGATAGAGTAGACAGAGTCCTGGCTAACCAGGCAAATCTTGCACCTGCAGGTTCATTCCAGGAAACCAAATGTGGAAATGGTGACTAGATTTTCCAACTTTCCTCTGTAGCTGGGGTTATTTTGACAGGGCACAAGCTCCTTGGCTAAGTACCAAAGGTTCCTGAGAGTCTAGCGGGACTTCGACTATAGACCATTGGAAGGCCAACATAGAATGAGTTTCACATTCTTAGGCAACTGCTCCGATGTCTGAATTCCAAAGTTGCTTTAGAAACAGAGCTCAGACTTGGACCCTTGACCATTAGAGTTCTTCCTGTAGTGCGTTTCAGGGTAAGCTTGGGGACAATCTGCTGTGGAATGTTAGAACAGAAGAGTAAGTTTCCAGTTGTAAGCTCTTAGCTGATTCCCCAGAAAGCAGTCCTGCGAGGCCATTCTTATTTTTACATATGGCATATCTGAAAAAGGGATTATTCGGCAATTGCAACATTTTTTGTTTTATGTGCCTCTGAAGGCAAGAAATGTTTTCTCCTCCATCAAGTCTTAAAAAATATTTATCCTGGCATCTTCCCATTTTTCTTGCCACATGGAAACTCTATATGTTTAAGACGAGTTGTGAAATCATCCCTAGGTATGCACATTATATGGAGATTTTAGAAAAACTTTTAAGGAAAACGAATATATGATGCTATTTCTTTTATGTACCAGACATTACAAGCCATTCTTTTGTTGAGCTTTTCTTGATTAGCAAGATGTAATAAAATGACGTCTATTCTCACCCTGTGGCAGGTATGCTTTATCTAGTGGAACAGTATATTGAAAACAGCATGAGAATAAGGAAGAAAAAAAAAGAGAGAATTTGAAAAAAATGTCCTTATGATAGCCTTGTGAGTACAAGGCTATCTTCTGGTTAAATAAAGCGGCAGCAATAATTTTGGGTTAGGTATGTTCTTCAATTATGCATTTGATTTTGGTAATAAAAGACGCATGCTTTTCAATAACGTTTGGAATTTAAATATACCGTTCCTTTTTCCCAGCCTTCAGGAGAGCACTCACCAATGTAAAAGTTACCTCCAACCCATTCTTGTCCATTAAAAATTAAATGCTTTTACAGTAAATTATTAAAAGTGCTGGGTTGGCTGCAAATCATCAAAGGTACCATAAACCATTATGCAGGCAAGCAAGTGAGAAGTCTGATTAAATCTAAGGGATCAGAAGGCGTATGCATCCCTCGATATCCATCGAAAATTCCAAACTACAAAAGAAACCATAAAATGCTACATTAAATTACTTAAAAAAAACTCTACCAGGATTTTCAAAATTCAACAGTGACTTGCCTTTTCAATTAAGTATGAACTGAGAACCTTCTACTGCAAAGCAGAGATATACAACTATTTACTGGTTATTTCCACTTTCTTTAAACCTGCAGCAAAATTAGTCTCATTTTTCCAACTGATACCACTCTTTTTAAAAAAAAATATTTTTTTATTGATTTGAGAGAGGAAGGGTGAGGGAGAGAGAGATAGAAACATCAGCGATGAGAGAAAAATCATTGATCGGCTGTCTCCTGCACACCCCACACTGGGGATCAAGCCCTCACACTGGAGATCAAGCTCCCACATTGGGAATTATGCCCACAACTGGGCATGTGCCCTGACCGGGAATTGAACCGTGACCTCCTGGTTCATAGGTTGATGCTCAACCACTGAGCCAGCCTGGCGGGGCCTGAATTTCTTAACAGAATTGAGACATTCTGACAGTTTGCCAAAAAGCTAGTTATTACATCCCGTTTTTCCCGTGAAGTGCCTTTACTGTCTTTTGATTACACAGAAAAGACACGATGGGCCCTGAATGTTAGAAGTAGTTAAATAAAAGATGTTTAAAGGAAAAAAAAGATAACTCATGGTTTTGGCTTAAATGAGATCATACATATATCGACTATAAAATGCATAGCTACGTACGGGATGCATTAAATGGTCTATTGGAACAGCTCCTTGACAAATAAAAAGATGTAGGAAAAAGGAAAATATGAACAGGGAAGGAACATTTGGTCAAATTGCAATAATTGTGCAAAAGAGGAACAGCAGCCCAAACAGCATTTCCAGTTGAGTTTTAGAGCCAGGGGCTGCCCCCAAGCCTCGCACCCCTCGCTGCTATCTGCCAGGCGACGCGAGATAAATAGTCCCGCAGCTTTGTTGGGGTTGGTTCAGGTGGCTCATAAATCTGAGTGGATAAGTGAAAAGCAGACAGTCGAGGGCCAAGCAAGTGTCAAGTGATTTCATCTGTCAGTGCTTCTAAAACGGTGGTGTACCCTGCCCATCAGAATCACCTGCAAGACTTGTTGAAACACAGATGGGGGGTGTAACCCCTTTCTGCTTTAGTAGGGGTCTGGGGGCGGGCCCAAGAACTCATTTCTAATCAGCTGGTAGGTGATGCCACTGCTGCTGGTCCAGGGACCTGCCTGTGAGAGGCACTGATTTATGATGTCTGCTGATCACCACCACCCTGCGAGACGGGTGCTATCAGCCCCATTTCATAGGCGAGAAGACAGATGAAGGAGCGTTTGGGAAACGTGGTAAGAGTGAGGTTTGAATTCTGGTTCAAGAGAAGCTGAGAAATTGCCTTCAGAGACTCTTCAGACTTTCTGAACCACTTCAGCAGGGGGCAGAAAAGCAAGACTTCCACCGTTCATCTCCACTCTCCCATCACCCTCCAGAGGCAAGGCTGTCATTAGAAAGAGGCAGAACTTTCATTGACACGTGCTCTGCCCTGCATGGACCCAGAGACCACAATGGAAACTGAAGCCATTCTTCCTGGGATCCTCGAGGACTTTAGATGGAAAAACTGAGTTGTGGGAAGGTTTAATCAATGACTTGATTTTGCATATTATATGAATGGCAGCATTGGGGTGCCAGATACTCCAAAACTCAACGCAGGTTTAATTGTAAGAGGAAAACGCTGGAGCTTGTTTGCCATCTTGATTGCCACCTGCCATACCCACCATCCAAAAGCGGACGGAATGCGGGGGGAGGCAGCATAGTGAGGTGAACTCGGTACTAAAACCAGGATTCATTTACTTATAATCTATTTCTTGAATATCTTTCACATACTAGTCACTGTTAGAGGTGCTGGGATAAAGTGATAAACAAGATAGACATGATTCTTGTTTTTGCAATCCATGGGCAGCAAGACAATCAATAAAGTAAAAAATAAAATAAAAGGAAATTTAAGACAGCAATATAGACTATGAAGAAAATGAAAACCAGATAATGTTGTAGAAACTTACTTACAGACTCAGAAATGTATAAACATGGGTTTAATGGTTTTCTAAAGATGCAGAAAGAAAGGTGGAGGATTGACTACCAGTCAAAGGTTGAGACTATCCCAGTCCAGTTTTTTAAATTTAATTTTATGAGATACTCTCTTTTATCCATGAGTGCAACCCAAGATTTTCCCTCCAAACATCTCTAGTAATTGTTTTAGGATCCTCAGTAATGGTGGAAGTATTGAAACCAGGAAATTGGCAAATGATGGCAGAACTTTAAAAACGATTACTGTTTTTCCAGAGGGCTGGCTGTGATTGGGGGCAGCTTCTCCATGGGTCTGTCACGCTTCTCCATGTCTTGCTGGGTATGCCGAGATCACGAGGCCCGTCTTCTTTTTCTATAGTCTATGTCTCTGGCTTGTATCTGAGCAACTCTGGAGGATGAGGTAATGCCTTCCTCTGGGACAAAGGAAGCAGGCTTGCTTACTGCTTGTTATAAAATTGGTGGATTCTTGGAGTGTTTTTTTGTGTGTTTTTTCTCCCTATAATGCTGCACGCTACATATGCAGGAACTCATCTGGGTCCTTCATGTTGCCTTCATGGGACTCGAGGGCCAGGGGCACCAACGTAAGCATGCAGATGCTCACGGTGCTTGCTGTGCTGTGAGCAATCAGGTCTGTGATCTCGGAAACAAGAGTCTTATGTTTTCTGCAAGCATTCATGAAACAGTAACAGGCTAACTTACTAGCTTATAAAAGTAAAATCAGATCGCAGCTTTGAGGGTTGTACTGGCAAGAATGGGGTGCTGATGGAGACATGGCTTTCTGGAAGAGGAAGGACAGAGTTTTTATGGACCAGGTTCAGAGAGATGAGAAAATTCCTGGGATCTGGTAGTGAATGTTATTGCCCAAACAGTGGGCAGGAGGGCTATGTGTGTGGAAGGTGGGAGTGGAGAAAGGGTTTCCCACTACCTCACCTGATAAGGAACATGAGTTGAATGAATGCCTAAAGGCTGAGCTACAAAAAGTAGGACCGAACAAGCTACCCCAGTGGCACTTGATTGCTGCGTATTCTTCTTGGTGGGCAGAAGAAGGGATATTGTTGTGACAATGGCCAAGCAAGCTCCATAGTCCCAGCTGAAAGGCAAGTGTGTCTGTGGCTATTGAGCCAGCAGTCCAAACCAAAAAAAATTGGTGTTAGCAATGAGGACCTTGCTATTTAAATAAAGCTTTTGGGTGAACCAAAAGCGTTAGTTTGGATGAATTGAAAACACTGGTTAAGCCACAAGCAGGAGGCCACTCAGAAAGAAGTGTGAGCCCAGTACCTGTCTTGCCTAATAGCAGAGGCACTGCACTCATCTACCTGGCTCTTTTCACAGCTTGTCTTGGTCAGTGAGAAGAACGGGCTCTAGGTGTAGGGGTCACCAGAGGCCCTCAAAACAGCAGGGTGGAATTGTAGACACGTGTGCTCAGGCACAGAAAAAAGGAGACTTTGGATCCTGGTGCTTAGGCTCAGACGCTGGGGTGAAGGGTTGAAAGAAGTCATAAAAGGCTAACAATAAAATTTCCTGCCTGCCATCCCACCGTAGCCTTGATTCGCCCGCTACTCTTTAATTCCTGCCCTCCCAGCTGGGAAATGCAGGATCTGGAAACTTGCTGTGGGCTCTGACGTGCATTCAGGCTAGACTCCGTGGTGCCTGAATTCAACTTATGGGATTTGGACACAGTTGAAAGTGGGGAAGGGAAGCTCAAGTGGTCTATTGTGTGGGGCTTCTGGGCCACAAATGAACCATTGTTGTGGTTCCCAGTGCTGAATGAATAATTGGTGATGATGTTTTATATGCCTGTTCTGTGAATAACTATAAACATCAGAGGGAATTTTCCTGCTCAGGGACTAGCACAGGTACTGTCCTCCCCTGATTGGTCCAACAGAAACAATATATAAACCCAGACGGAAAAGGGGAAATCTCAGCCTTAGCTAAGGTCATAATGACTGTGAGAGTGGGAGGAGAGGCCATTTTTCAGTACAATAGCACAACCTTCCAGACACAGCCACCACATACTGCCCCTCTTTCCCACTAAAGGCAGCTCTTGATCTGCTACTAAGCTCTTGTTGAAACTGAAAGTCTTACCAGGCTGGATATACCCATTTTGGGATGAGTCAACATGGACTCAACAAAGTGGGAGGGGTCCAATAAATCTGTCTTATCAAATGGAAATGGTGTCATCTGAGTTGTATATGAAAAAGTGGCAGTCATCTCTTTGAGAGAAACTTTATCCCTTTCCCCATGTTCCACTGCCTGAAGCAAAGCTGCTAGCTCAGTGGGGCCCTTGCTTTGCTGGATAATCCTGTGGCTTTTTGATTTAGGCTCAGCTCAACTGCAAGTTGATGGTGTCCACTGGGTGGCAGCAGTCATCCAACTCCAATGACAATTCTGGAAGACTAAGTGTAGCTGTCTCTTTTGCTCTAGGCCATTCTCTCAAAGACTGTCTCTGACTTTTGGACAGTTACCAATGGCCTGCCCAGTTGGTCTACCACTTGGAGGCCTAAGACTGGCAGACTAAAGACATCCCTCTTTGGGGCTATGAGCTGGGTAAACAAATCTGCCCATCAGTCACACTCATTTCGTTAGGCGCTCACGGTAAGGGCCTGTTCTCAGGTCAGATCAACCAGAATTAGGCTGCTGATCAAGTCTGCAATGACCAGAATGCCACCACTGATAGCTGGTTTCATCATTGCATTGCACATAGCAACACATTCCTTATCGCAGACCGGGCTCACTGGAAAGAAAGGGCACGTGTTTCTGGTGGATGCAGAAGCTACCATGGCATGCCACGTGACTCCTGCAAAGGCTGGCTTGTAAATTCTGTGGTGAAGGAAGCTGCCCTGTATGGAACATCACCTCTCTCTGTTCCTGGCAAGTTGACCTCATTGAATCTTTGACCTCCTTTTGGGACTACTGAATTTTGCCTCACTACTTTGACATTTTTTCAGGGTCTGGCATTACTGCTCCTGTCCAGGCAGCTGACTCCATCTACACCATGGTGGCCCTTACAACTAAACTGTTTCATCTGTTAGGCTTTCTGGATAATTTGCAAAGACCATTCAGTGATGGGTTGTTAGTAAAAGAATTTAATGGATGTTCAGTCCCATTTTCCCTACCATCCGCAGCATTGAAAGCAGGAATGGCATCCTCAAAAATTAACCCCAAAGAGTTCTGATTCTTTGTCCCTTGCTTTTTCCTGGTCCACTTTTTAATTTTTTTTAAAAAAATTATTTATTTATTTTAATTTTTCCCCTTTCCCCCATTATAATGGCCATCTTTATTTGTAAAAATCCACATATGAAATGTATTCGTTCAGTCTTTCCATGATTTCCTTTTTACAAAAACAAAAGGCACATAATCCTGGTCCACTTTTTAGTAAGGCAGTGTGGTCACTTCATGTGACTGTCCCAGAAAGGATTCATTCCCTTTGTTCACTTTTGGTTAATGATAAGGACAAAAGGAATAGAGAGTCATACAGACCTATTTTGAAAATTTGGGATTTTGCCAAAACCGGTTTGGCACAGTGGATAGAGCATCGGCCTGTGGATTGAAAGGTCCCAGGTTCGATTCTGATCAAGGGCATGTAGCTTGGTTGCGGGCACATCCCTGTGGGGGTCGTGCAAGAGGCAGCTGATTGATATATGTTTCTAACTATCCTTCTCCCTTCCTCTTTGTAAAAAATCAATAAAATATATTTTTTAAAAAAGAAAATTTGGGATTTTATTTACCCTGACCATTCCTGGACATGATATATCTTTTTTTTTTTTACGCCAACAGCAAACATAGGGCAGTATAGCTGGTACATTTTCCAGGTGGCAGCCTAGGCAAAACAGACCTGGGACATGATTCGCCCTAACTATTCCGCAGTGTCTGATGCTATCAACAGTTACAAACAAACAATTTGTTTCCTTGTGACTGAGACAAGCTCACATGTGTCTCCTGATGCCTGAACAGATTGGGGGATGTTACGTATACAGACTGAGGCTGCAGCTACTTGGTGACACTGCCGTGTTTATTAACTAAATCAATATAATGAGGGTTCTAATCAATATCAATATAACAGATCCCAAACTGGAGTAACTGCAATGCTTTCAGTTTATACATTTGTATGTGGACGTAAATGGGCATGAAATGTCTCATCACCGTGGATGGGAGCTACTTTTTTTTTTTAAAATATATTTTTATTGATTTCAAAGAGGAAGGGAGAAAGAAGGAGAGGGAGAGGGAGAGGCTGGGCATGTGCCCTGACCTGTAATCCAACCGTGACCTCCTGGTTCATAGATTGATGCTCAACCAGTGAGCCATGCTGGTGGACTGGGAGCTATTTTCTCCCCCTCCTGTAATTATTGGCAATGACACTACAGACCAACAAGTAGTCTGACCTCTTTTGTGTAGATCATGGTCATGGTAGATAATAGACTGGCCTTAGACTATTTCCTGACCTTGGTAGATAGAACAGTGGCCATCCTAAAATGTCCCAGCCTAATCCCAGAACCTGTGAATATGTTACTTTACCTGGTAAAGGGAACTTTGAAGATGTGTTTAATTTAAAGCTATTGATATGGGAGATTACCCTGGGTTAACTGGATGGGCCCAGTGTAATCACAGGGGATCAAGAAAAGAATGGCAGGAGGGTTAGAAATGAGAGAGGATGTAAAGAAGGAAGCAGAGGTCAGAGAGGAGAGAAGACGTTACACTGCTGGCGTTGAAGATGGAGGAAGGGGTCTCAGGAATGCAGATGGCCTCTAGAGGCTGGAAAAGGAAAGGAAATCTATCTCTCCTGGGCCCTCCAGAAAGACTGCAGCCTGATGGACTCATCACCAGGAATTGGACAAATGGAAATTGGGTGCTACCTGAACAGATGCAATGAGAAGAACACATTTCTGAGATTCCTGTAATATATTAACATGAATCCAATCTTGAAGAAACATAAGACAGACCTAAAATGAAGACGCAAACTATAAAATGACTGTGCTGTCTTCCAGATGTCAAGGTCATGAAAGACAAAAACATACTAGGAATTGTTTCAGATGAAAGGAGGTTAGAGGAGACGCATGATCCTGGACTGGATCCTTGAGAAGTGCAATTTCCCCCCTCTTTTGCTATAAAACATATTATTAGGACAACCAGTGAAAATAAATAAGGCCTGTGGATTATGTAATAGCTGGGGATCAATTTTTCTAGATTTTAATAACTCTACTATAATTACTTATGTTAGAGCATGTTCTTGTTTTTTTTTACAGGGAAGCATCCAAGTCTTTACATCTGTAACTTTCTCTCAAACAATTCAGGACACTCATGCACATGTGCGCACGTGCACACACACACACACACACACACACATTGCATAAGAATACTGAATCATAAATAAATGTGTGAAAATATTAACATTTGGTGAATCGGAATCAGGAGTATATGGGAATTATATGTGTTTTTGACACTTTACTAAAAGTTTTAAATTATTTCAAAATAAAAAAGCTAACAATGAGCCCTGGTTGGTGTGGTTCAGTTGGTTGGAGTTTTGTCCAGTACACTGGATGGTGGTAGGTTCTATTCTGGGTCAGGGTGTGTGCAGGAGGCAACCAATCAATGTTTCTCTCACTAAATACAAATAAATAAATAAAATATAACAAAAAGTATATCTCCTCTTTAAAAAAGTTATCAAAGAAATAAGGAATCATACAGACAAGGTAAAATCTCCACTGGAAGGAGATGTAGACATAATTTAAGAAGAAAGAGGGTCACATCATTCCTAGTCTTCCTTCAGGGGAGTAGGACTTTGAGGGAATAAAACATTAAGAATGCTTTTATTCATTGAGTTTTTAACTTTTGATTATTTGACATAGGGTTATTTTGATTATGGAGGGGCTGGCTTGTCATCAGCTGTGGGAAGGGGATGTTAGAGGCTTTACCTGGGATGCTCAAAGCCTCTCTGCTCTGAGCCCTGAGGGATGAGCAGATGCCTTCCCCAGACCTGGGAGCAGTGGGGAACTGAAAGAGCCAAGGCCCCATTGGCAAGCTCTTGGTGTAAGGACTGCAAGAAAAAAACTGAGGTTGGAAGACCTATATGATATTTCTAATTCTAACATCTCGACCTTGAGCAAGTCATTTTACTAGTTGTGATGTTACTTTCCATATCTCTAGCGTATTGTAGTGCCTGATAAATATATATTGACTGAATGAGTGGGTGAAGAAGTTAATCTAAAAGACAAGGGCAAGACAAGATAGGATTATATTTGAAGCTCTAAAATTATATGATTTACTTAATATTGACTGAATGTTTATCAAATGCCTACAATGGTGTTCAGTGTTTTAAGTTGGAGGAAGATGGCATGAAGAATGCATGTCCCTACTTTTGCCATGTTTATAATCTAGTGAAATAGACATCCAGAAAAAAGTGATGCAAAATTTGGCAATAAAATAAACTCATCCAGGAGTCAATTCTCTTCTCTGCTTTTTTAAATTTAAATTTTATTGTTTAAAGTATTAAAAACAGTAGTACATATGTCTCCTTTTTCCCCCATTGACCTTCTCCCGGCCTCATCTACCCCCTGGCACATGTGCCACCCTCCCTAGTCTTGTGTCCATTGGTTATGCTTATATGCATAGAAGTTCTTCTGCCGATCTCTTACCTCACCCCTCTCCCTGCCCCAGCCTTCCCGCTGTAGTTTGACAGTCTGTTCGATGCTTCTTTGCCTCTTCTCTGCTTTTACTAGGTATATTTGTCCTTTTGGTAAAAGTTAGATTAGATCCATTATTCTAAATTTGAACACGTATATAGGACAATTCAAAGCAAAATGTCCTTTTATCTGCTTCTGTAGGTGAGGAGGCAAATTTTACATTTGTTCAATACAAGCAAACTTTTTAGCTGAGCCAGGACTAGAGTTGGTGCCTGCAGGAAAGAATTACCGGTATCTCTGCAGTGAGAAAGCATTTAGTTCTTTTATCATCAGGCCTGCAAAATGCTAATAATAATAATTACCTATGGAACACTGCTATGGTGCAGGCACTGGGATGGACATTTATATCCATTACAATACTTTCAACCATGCTGCAAGGCAGATACTATTATGTAGAAAAATTTTAAAAAATTCAAGACATGAAGATTCTTGTCTAAGATCCAGAGGTAGTGAGAGGCAAATCCAGGATTTCAAACTAGATTTCTGATGCCACAACCATACCCTTTCCATTGCACGGTGCTCCCTAGGTAATCTCAAATGTGCCTTCTGGTTCTGGCCCGTATTACTCAGTGATTTTGTGGTTTTCACAATGGTGCTGTCAGTCCACCTGCATCAGCAGATATGAGCATGGCTAGGCGCTAAAGTAGTGGGTTGAACCAGTTGTGAGATGTAATCTCAAATGAATCGTTTACTCCGTTTCAGATGGTGTGTCGGTTGTATTCCTTAAAGTGAAAGTTAAGCTGCTACAACAAAGAGGCCCAGTAGTAGGGTAGTTTAAGGATCAAAGAACAAAGACCTTACTCTCATTCCCAAAGCAGTTCAGGGTGGATAGGTGGGCCATGTGCTCTGTGCAGTCACTCAGGGTTCCTCTGCCTTGTTTCTCCCCACCCCCCAGCACACTGTCTTCTCTTGCATGGTTGGAGCTAGTTTGCAGGCATCTTCATGTTTCAGCGCATGGGAAGGGGTCAGAAAGTGGTGGAGCACATGTATAGTATTTTAAGGCCTAGCGTGGAAATCACAAGTATCACTTCCAACTTGTATTCCTCACGGGGAGAACTGGGTCACATGACTGCGCTTCGTTCCCAAGGAGGGCGTTTGGGGGTGGAGAGCTGGCTACATGCTCAGCTAAAACTCCATTACTGTGGAAGAAGCGTGGAATCCATTTTGCTGGACAGCTATAAATCTTTGGCCTCAGTACCCTCTCCAAGCCTCTATTATAATATGTGCAGCATAGTTTTATTTATTTGTCCTCCCCCACCAGCCTGTGAGTTCCTTGAGGACCAAGGCCTGTGCTTTTGCTTCCGAATCTCCAGTCTCTAGCTCACTGCCCCGCGCATAGGAAGCTACTCATTATATTTCTGATGGAGAATGAACGAGGCAAGTTAAGTGTGTATATTTGGGGGAGCAGGATAAGGGCAGAAGTGAGTGATACTTTCACAGCTCAGAAGGCAAGGCTGAGCTTCCCGAGGGCACTCACACCAAGTATGTGTAAGGCACCGGATGGAAAGCTTTGCTGAGAAAAGAATGAACTAATTCAGCTATAAAGAAAAAAAGAAGCAGAATTCAAATGTGACACTCTGCAGCTCCACTCAAAAGTAACAATTGCCTGATTGTCACCAGGTGACCTCACTTTTCCCCACAGTCCTCTGCATGGGTAGATATAAAACAGGTGAACCTGTACATTCGCACAACTTTTAAACAGAGGTGGAGGCTGTGAAAGTGGTTTTGAAGCACATGGGAGGAGCTGCTTCTACGAAACGTGATTTTCCAGCCACACGGAAAGATCAGAGCAGGGGCCCCGGACCTTTGTTCTCTTGCAGACCCCCACTCTCCTCTCCCTGTAAAAAGGAGAGCTTCCATCTGGCCTAAGTCAGCAGAACCACGCAGGCCTGCCTGTCCTCGGCTCCCGGAGACAACAACAGATGGCAAATAGGCAAAGCAAATTAATCAAGCTACCAAATGTTCTCAGATTTGGTTTTCAAATTCGCTCGGCAGCTCGATGTGGCCACTGTGCTGTGTGCATCATATTTATTTGACAGCATTGTCCGGCCCTTGCATTCCCTTCCCTGGCTCTGGCTAGGGAATATGTGCATTGTATTTCAATGAGCACTTCTCAAACATTCAAGGGAGTTCTGAGGCTAAAAACCCCAGTCTGTCAGCAATTTATGCACAAAGGCTATCCACGAGGCCCGTTTCGGGGTTCTATTGTACCCCAAAGGATAAAGGCTGGAGCTCAGTCTTTTTGAAATATAGGTTTAGAAAAAGTTCCTTGAGCAAGTTACAATACGCCCTTTGGGGATTCTTGTCCATGCGTCTGGAGGAGTCAGTCTGACTTTTAAGATCTCATGAGAACCTGGCTTAGTATGGAGCAGATTGTATCCACAGTCTAACCACCCGTCTGTCTCCCCCTCTTGTAGCACTTACTCCTCCACACGAAAGGCTTGCAGCAGTGACTAGGCAGCCACATGTCAACATGACATCAAGCTCCAAAGAAAGTGCTCGTCTACCCAGAGAGGGGCCAGTGACACATAGGGTATGGGCTCTTCTCATACAGCATCTCGGTATGTTTTATCACTCCTACAGGATATTTTTAGCATTGAAAAGGCCCCGATAGCCTTCTGGGACACCTTGAGGGCAATTTGATTATAGGCAGGGAGATAAGGAGAATGGGTGAAATCAAGGTACGGGGGCCAGGCACAGTGGGCACATAAATGTCCCAAAGACATCTTAAGCACATTTAGATCCAGTAACCTCAGGCAGTCTGATCCAGACTCTGCTGATACCTCCTGTTTCCTCTCCAGAGCAGTTTCCTTTTTGTAACATGAAGGATTCTGATTGTCTAGGTCTGGGATGCTGCCTAGTGTTTTCAAATGATAATGTCAGGTGACTCTAGATTTTCATCCAAAAGATGAACAATGGGCATTCGACATAATACCCAAGTGGTTTTTAGGCCTTCCCTTACCTGTGGGTATTTTGTGCATCATGTTTCATTGCCCCTGGAAGAGAGCAATGCTGGCCAGACCTGGAGGCAAGGGGAAGGCGCACTACGGTGTTTATATCTGCTGCTATGGGGGGTGGGGGGGTCCTCCCACCACAATCCCATGCAGAGTCCTCGGGTTGAGTTATGGGGATTTCCTTCTGCATTTTCTCAACAAAGCTACAGCTCACGTAACTTGTCACGTTTGCTGTGTCTGAGGCAGATTATGTGAAGTGGGGAGTTTCTTGGTGTGACTGGAAGGGAGTGGAGATAGAGTGTAAACAGGGAAATTGAGCAGGAACCCAAGTCTCCAATACATCCATCAGAGAATGGAAAGAGCTGGCAGACTTTGAGTTATGGGGCCATAATTCCACCTCAGGATCCTGGCAATAGCATAAGCCACCTGAATTCTTCCTGGTTAGTTTATGAACACTTTGCCCTCCCAACCCCCATGCTACCTCTTGCCTTAGAAGATTAATAGCTCTGTAAATTATAGTTGTATTAAAATATATGCATTATATCTTAATACAAGGCTTTCATATGGTATGAAAGTGCCTTCAGCTTACATCTCCCTGGTGACATGCTTTGCTCTGTGCACTAATGCAGTTTCAGTTTTTGCAAAATTGAAAAGGGACTTCCAGACTGATGTATGCTCCACAAAAGACTGTGGGTCTTGAGTCAGACCATTCTGGGCAGCTGAACAACAAAGAAAAAACATGAAGGAAAAAAGGAGACATGGCTATTGGAGGACACCCAGCAGAGAAATGTGGTTAGAGAACTTGAGACTATGGTGTGTGTGTGTGTGTGTGTGTGTGTGTGTGTGTGTGAAAGAGAGAGACAGAGAGAGAGAGACACACACAGAGAGGCTATTAATGCACAAGATACTTAGACTTTGAAGCCAGTATGTTTCTGAATATTTGTTCCTTTGAAGGTATATTTGAAGATTTCTTGGGTAGGGATGTGATATGATGAAAATTATATTCAGGATGGATTGTTTGCTCAGGATGGCCCTAATGGGTCAGCAGGCTGGTTGGAACAGAGCCATGAGGAGAACAAGGAGTTTTACTTTGAGGCCACATTTGCATAATGAGCATTGCTTTTGATTAGGTGGATTGTGTGTGTCTGGGGTGGTTTGCTGAGGAGCTGGTGGATGCAATGGGCAAGGTGCCGTTCTGCGTAGAGGACTGAGGAACCCACTTTGTCTCCCGGCCTCCTGATCCTCTATGAAGTTGTGCTTATGCTTTCTTGATTTTCACATAACATGTCATATTCCAGGGGCAAGGCCACATCTCCCTGATTCTTATTCAGGATCTACTAGTCTCTCTTGAGGTCATGGTATCTCTCCTTAAGGTGATAATTCTTTAATTATTCATTGGAATTGTAATGTGTGAATTCCTTAAATCAGAGTCTAGATCCTTTCCCCAGACAGAGTCTAAATCAGTTTCAGTCCGCTCCCCCCCCACCCCCCCCAATCCCCTTGGGGCTGCTAAACAGTACTGTGGAAGACTCTGGAAGGCAAGGAGGAGGGAAGAAGTAAAGGGGAAGAAAAAGAAAGAAGCAAAAGGAAGGATGAAAAGAATAAAAGGGGCAGAGAGGACAGAGAGGGAGAGAAGCAGTTAAAAACTGCTGTAAAGATGGGATGGGGGTTGAAGGATGCAGATGGCTGCAAGTACCTTCCTTCAGAGGAAGCAGAGGAAGGCATTCTGGGAAGTGACAGCAGCTTCTCACTTTCACCACGTGGGGGCAGGCTCTACTTAGGAGAGAGAAACAGTTAGGAAGGCCGCAGTGTAAAAGCTATCCTGCAGGTTCAGAGAACTCAGTATTTACCTAATCACTCACCCCTGCAGCCTTTGAGGTCCGTCACTGGCAAGAGCTCCTATATCTGGGCTCAGTGCTTGGAGGAATTAAAGAAAAAAAAGCAAACTTTTCTCAAACTTAGATTTTTACATGATGTGGAGTATAGGATTACAGTTAAACAGATACTATAAATAGCAAAAACACTTTGACATCTCATCTTACTATTTAAAATGTACAATCACCCAAGGTTTTATGCAGGATTCTCTTTTCTGTGTGTCTTCTTCTTCTTCCCCCCTCCTCCTTCCCCCCCCCCCCCTCAGGATTATCACATAGACATTATACACTGAGTGGCCAGATTATTATGTTCTCTGAACACATAATAATCTGGCCACTCAGTGTATATCCTATATAAGAAAAGGCTAATATGCAAATTGTTCCCTCCACCAGGAGTTCGACCAGCAGGCAGGCTGGCCAACTGCCCATGTCTCCTCCCCATGGCCAGGCTGGCCAGACCCCACCCATGCACAAGTTTACGCATCAGGCCTCTAATATATACATACACTAAGTGGCCAGATTAGTATGCGTTCACATATCATAATAATCTGGCCACTCGGTGTAGGTACATCATTGTTTTAGGCATTTCAAAAGGTTGGAAGGTGCTCTTAATTTGTTCCAGCTCCTTCTCAATCTTTGCTACCGTTTCAATGCAAGGTGATGGCATGCATGGGAATATGTATGGCACTCCCCAACCACCAACCATAAACTCTGAGCCTTTGTATTGAAGGAATATACTTATTTGGAGAATTGTTGAAAACAACCCAATTACTGCTGCTAGTTTTGTGGTGCTTAAAAAGCAGTTGTTGCAGGCATCTGATTGCTTCTGAACATAACGCGATGACCACAGTGCTAGCAAGGGAGGCCTGCACAGAGATATAAAGGAGAGCTACTTCCTCCATCCTAAGTTAGGTATTATCCCCAGTGAACTGCACTGCAATGTCCAGGCTGTTGTTTTCCTTCTGGTAGATTTGCCCTTGTTGGAACCATACAGATCAAATCCATTCTAGCAAGTACGCACGTTTTCTAAAATAGAACTTCCAAGTACCCAATTAAAGCAGAATCTTAAAATACAACAACAATTTCTCTTTAAAATGGTGATTGGGCCTCTGAGATAACGAATCCCATTTGCAAGTTTAAAAGGAATAATTAGAACTTTCTACTGGTTGAGTAAGGGCTGAGGAAAATGGCTCTTCTTAAAACACTTTTTAAAAAAATAAAGGGACACCAAATTGATCAAACAATTGTGGGAAATTTGGCTCCATTAGTCTCATGCTTTTTAATACACTTAGTTTTCAATAAAACTCAGCTTTTGTAAATATTCAAGGTGGTAGTTTCACTCAAATTGTTGAATTTGGTGGCACAAGAAGATAGAAGGCAGAATTAGGGTTCTGTAGTCCCACCATCTCTGCATCCCTAAGTACCCCGGAGGAGCATTATTTCTGTTTAAAATTTACATAACTTTTTATGAAATACCGTCACATTCATTTGATCAATGGCCCCTTTAATATGCATAATTCTCTGCAGTAACTGGGAGAGGATTATTTCCAGACATGGTTTCCATTCTCTTTTCTCTATTTTGCAGGCGGTGTGCCTGTTATGAAAAGGTGTGCCTTGCAAGAAAAAAGAAAGTCTTCTAAAATGATTTCTTGTTCCCCCCCAAAACAGGAGAACTAACTATAAAGAATGATTTACTCTTGGTCTCTGTCTTTGCAACAGTGAAAAATTTGGGAGAGGATCAAACATCCTCTCCAACTGGCCATCCCCTAAGTTTCATAGTGTTTTAAAATGAAATCTATGACACAGTCTTCACCATGGCTATTAATTTGTATCTTGCAGAAATATGATTCAAAATTTTCTAGAATACAGACCAAGGAGAAGGTTTTATAATGAAGAAAAATATAGGGACATCTGGAATTTTCTCTGAAAGCTGATGTGCTATCTTATGAGAAAGCCAAAGACTTGGACTCAAACTTTGAGAGTCCCCTTTTTGATTAATTAGCATTAGTAGAGAAAGTCTAATATATACAGAAAGGCTGAAAAAAAAAACCCGTGAGGTCTTTTATTTTATTTTATTTTATTTTATTTTATTTTTTTGCAAACAAGTGTAGCACCAAGAGTTTGGTTCTCTCTTATTTGGCTCCATCCCCTGAGAGCCTCGTTTATTTTTAGTACCTAATTTTATTGTTCATTCTACTAACCTTCAAATCTCAATGCACTTTTCGAAAAAAGTAAACCAAAAGTAATTGCTTTGGGGAACACAAAGCCATATCTATATATGAGATCAAACATCGCCAACCTTCCCTTGCTATTTACCTCTAAATAACTACTTTTTCTCTAGAGCTTTCCACTTGTTTTCATGACAAACAAACAGCAGGGAATGTCTTCAGGCTCATTGTACAGGGCATAATGGGATCCCGCAGGAAGTAGGCCAAGGGAGAGCTCCATCTCCACTTGACTTTCAGGGGGAAATTATACCACAAGGGAGGCCAGGCCTGTGCTGAGGTCTCAGAGGAGAGGACATTCTGGTGTAGGTGTCCTTCCCCTCCACCAAACAGGAGGACCCCGATGTTCCAGAAGATGACTTCTAGCCTCCCGTGGAGAGGTGGCTTCAAGTGGCCTCCTGTTGTATAATCAACCCCTCCTCTCATCCGGAAGTTTGAATGTGGGCATGAAAAGGATGAGAAACAAAAAGGAGTAAAAAAGTTAATAGCAGTGACTTAAGACCCAGACTTACCTTCTCTTTTGGAAAAACTATCCCAACATAAAATCTAGGAGTTATATAGAGACTTGTGAGACTTTCGCAGAAGATCCCGTCTCACACTGCACACTCAGCCCTAAGCATCTGCCAAGTCCCGCCTGTTCTTGGGAGCTGTGTATGCTGGCTTCCAAGAGAAAGGACTCCTGCAGCCACAGGGGGAAAATACTCCATTTGCATTTCTTTTAAAAGGAATGCCAGGGTGGCCCTTTGCTTCTTGGATAAACAATGTTACTGAGTTGTTGTTTTTTTACCTTCTCTGCATCTCCGACTTGTTTTTGTTTCTGCCTGTTCATTCTCAGCCAGATAAGGAACAAGGACACTAGATGCCTGAGACCACCTTAGGGACCTCAGCATCCTGAGGGATGTGAAGTCAGGTCTGGGTCATGTGACCATCCCAGAGTGAAGGGAGGATGAGGTTGGTTTCACTCAAACCTCAACAAATGGGCTTTTCATAGGAAGGGTAGCTTCCATTGCCAGGAGCATACAGGAATGTGATTCTGGGCACCCCAAATCCAAATCCAAAAGTGTCCTGTACACAGTCCTTATCTCTATACACCGAGAAAACCACTGCTCCATATTCAATGCCGCATTGCCACCGTCTTATTGTATAGTTTGTTTCTCAAGGAAACTGATGCCGCTTTCTCTGTCTGCTCCCTTGTGTCCAGTTTGAACCTGTATGTACCTTGATCTCTGTATGGCCTTTGGTCTCTGCCTCTGTTTTCACAAAGGGCTTCCATCACGGGACACAATGCTGACCTTATTAATATTTCTCAACACCATTGATTCTTTAAGAGGTGGCCTGATAACCTCTCTTTGGCTTTATCATGGGAACTCCTGGAATCAAATATCTGTCTTCTCTGTCCTTGCTCCAGTGGAGCACCATTTCCTTATGTCTGGCCAGATCGACTGGGTCCTCCTTGTCCCCTCTGGCCTTCACTGTCTCACAGCGGGGCCTGGCCAGGTGTCGACAGGAGATGACTCCTTATACTGCAAAGAACCTGCTAACTTGTGAATGGACTGGTCCCTGGCCAACACGCTTATTTATTAGCCTGTAAACAAGGGCCCGGAGAAATGCAAGAGCGTGAGCTTCTAGATGACAACATCGCACACATGCAGTGGTGCCCTTTTCCCTTTCGTGTGCATGGAAAGTATTAGAAGAGAAAATAATCCCTTCAGGGCATATTTTACCCTGGCAGTCATGTTTTCCTGGAAATTGATTTAACACTTCAGAAAGGATCTGCTGTAAAACATTTAATAGCCAGGGAGAAGAACTGCATTTCCCATCTTTCAACACCACCATGGCCGTAAAATGCCTTTCCCTCCGACTGGGTTCTGTTGCTCCATGCAGTATGATCTCACCAGACTTCATTCATTGACTCCCTCCTCTGTTCATTCTCAAACATTTGAGGGCCAGGCTCTTGGAAAGGGTTGTAAAACTGAAGAAGACTATATACCCTTGCCTTCAAGGGGCTCTGCTCTAAGCCTAATCCAAGTCCCAACAAATAAGCACAGAATTCAAACACGAAGGGACAGATGCTCTTAGGTGCATCTAGGACATCAAATGGGGACTCAGAGGAGATAACATTGTGGGGCAGACAGCAGGCAGGCAAGGCTTTCGTGGGGAGGCAACTTTTGAACTGATCTTGGAGGATGTTCTAACAGGCATTCATTAAGTGGAAACATGGAGTAGGTGAATTCCAGGAAAGATCACGATGGATGACGTAGGGCTTGAGCTTAGTATTCTTTACAGCAACACTGTAAAGAATAGGTATAGCAGAACATGGGGTGGGTATAGGGCAGGGAAGAAAGGGAGGCAGCAGGATATAAGTGTGGTGGTAGAGGCCAAATCATGAAAGGTTTTATAAATTCTTGTAATGATTTTATATTTTTATCTAGAGGTAGGGGGAAATATTAGAGGGATTCAAGTGTGAGTCTATCATGATTTGATTTGCATTTTAGGAAGATCACTCACCCTGACATTAGTGGTAGCATTGCTAGAGATGGGAGACTGAGGCGGGAAGACCAGCTCCAGGGCTACTGTAGTAGTTCAGGCCTGGGATGGCAAGGGCTTAAACAAGGGCAGTAAATGTGGGCTTGGAAGAAAGGGAGAAGATTTAAAATACACTAAAGGGCACCAAAAGTGGCCATTATTTAGCGTAAGTACTTGGCTTTAGTGTTGGGTAATGTAGTATCTGATAAAGATACTAAACTAGTCTGGGGAATATAGACTTATTAGTAATTTTGCAGACTTAGGTACACATTCAGTTTTAGATTTATCCACTTGAAATTAAATGGGGACATCCAGGTAGGTGGCTACTATATGAACCTGGAGAGGTCTGGGCTAACCAGTTCTGTTTGAGAGTTGTAATAGAGAGAATGGCTAAGTGGAGTCACTTTGTGAGTTCTCACAGAATGACAAAGAAAGAGGACCAAGGATAAAGCCCCAGAGAACATTACCTTTCAGTGAGAAGCAGGAGAAACAGTCAGTGGACAGAGAGGCTCTGGGCAAATGAAGAGGGTAGGGATGTCTTGGAGATTCCGGGTAAAGTGCATTTTAATAGTAAAGGAGTGGTAAACTGCCACGGAGAAGAAAATTGAGATGAAGACTAACAGTGTGTCACTAGATTTACTAGTATTTGTCAATGAAAATTTCTCTGGTGACTTTGCCTAAATAAGATAATATCAGAAGAATTAGGGAGCAGAAAAGTAAATGGCTAGTGGGGAAGGAGGGATATTGAATGTAGAGTATTTGTATTGCAGATTTAATTCTCACTTCTCTCTCCCAGGAATGTAAGTTCAAAGGAAGCAGGGATAATGCTGACTCAGGTCAACATTACAACCCTAGTACTGAGGGCAGTGCCCCATCCACAGTAGTAATTTAATAAATATTTGGGTAATGAGAAGAGAGACACAGTGGTAGATAAAGATATATAATACAAGGGAAGCTTTTTATTTTCTTCCACTAAATTTGAGGGGGGAAAATAGATGCGGGTTGAAAATCCTCATGAGAGAAAGATTTCTGCTGTGAATATTGCAACATAAATTTGGCATTTCCTCTGGTTCTTTCTAGAAATCATCCAAGAAGAGAAATGAGCACAGGAAACACAAACTCCCTGATCCAGTGTTGATATAACTAAGGAACTGTAAATTCCCAAAGCAATGGTAATAGAGAAAGGGAAAATTAACTTATGAGAACATGGAGAGAGGATATAGAGATTGCAGATCTCAAAAACCCAGCACAGGAAAAGTGGGGACACCCTGAGGTGCAACAGGATGCAGGGGCCAGTGCTGGCTCTGGGCTCTTATTTCCTTTTAAGAACCAGAGGGAACAGAGCCAAATGAGAAGTCATGCAGAAAGGCTGTATAGAGGAAATGGATGGTCTCCATGGCATCAGGAAAGAAGAGAAAGTTGCTATTGTGAGAAAAAACCTGGGTTGCCAATCATCATCACTCACAGAACCCTGGGAAATGAGAGCATTCCAGCCACACTGGAAAATAGCACTGGTCCCATATACCTGCAAATATTTGGTCTGAAAAACTCATCTCTTTTAATAATGAGGGATCGCCTGGCTGGCACAGCATAGTGGTTGAGCATCAACCTAGGAACCTGGAGGTCATGGTTCAATTCCCAGTCAGGGCACATGCCCTGAATCCCCATTGTGGGGCGTGCAGGAGGCAGCTGATCAGTGATTTTCTCTCATCATTGATGTTTCTATCTCTCTATCCCTCTTCCTTCCCCTCTGAAGTCAATAAAAAATATGTATTTTTTTTAAAAAAAATGAAGAATCAAAAAGTGAGAATCCGCCGGAACTGGTTTGGTTCAGTGGATAGAGTGTCGGTCTGCAGACTGAAAGGTCCCAGGTTCGATTCCGGTCAAGGGCATGTACCTTGGTTACGGGCACATCCCCAGTGGGGGGTGTGCAGGAGGCAGCTGGTCGATGTATCTCTCTCATCGATGTTTCTAGCTCTCTATCTCTCTCCTCTCCCTTCCTCTCTGTGAAAAATCAATAAAATATATTAAAAAAAGTGAGAATCCATATAAATATGGACCATTGGGAAAAAGAAGAAGAAACAAGGAAGAGGGAGTGACATGTAGGAGGTAAGATACACTGTAAACTGGGTGAAAAAATGTAAGAAAAATTAAGGCAAAATTGGAATGAAGACAGTGATGCAAGATATTGCTAAAACATAGTAAAGGGAGGTAAAAGAGGGTAAAGTGGGTAAAATATATGGTGATGGAGATTTGATTTTGGATGGTGAACACACAATACTATATACAGATGATGTTTTATAGAATTGTGCACTTGAAATCTATGTAATTTTATTAACCAATGTCACTCCAATAAATTTAATAAGATCAAAAATAAACCATAATAAAGCATTCAACTAAGAAAAGGAGAAAGATAAAAAGAAATAAAAAACGTTTAAAAGAATGAGAGAAAATGACAGATAGAAAAAACAGGCAAAGAAGATCTAACATACACAAAGATATTTAAGAGATGATCAGCCTCCCTTATAGTTAGAGAAGTACAAACCAAACATACCCTGAGATCAAGATTTTTCTTCCTAGCAATATCACTAAGACACAAGTAGTCCTACTCAGGGACAACATGGGTATTGCTTAATGGTTTGAAGAGAAGGAACATCTTTTTCTATGAGACTGAAGGGAAGGAAATAGGATTGGTTCAGATATAAGAACTTTATCAACTTCCTTTACAACATTTTTCACTCTGTGTAGTGGGAGTTAAGCGCATCTGCTAGGGGAATGGGGAGGTGGTAATGGGAAATGCAAAGTAAGGAAGAAACATCAGAAGAGTACTGGAGATTTGGGAAATCGTCTCTGTGGAATGGAAGAGTATGTTATCTGGAAGATGTAAGAGAATTGGATGCAGAGTGTCTCTGAGTTGCCATTCAGCATGGCTCAGATGCCTATTTGGGGAGTAAGGAAGAGAAACGTTGGGGGTTCCAGAGTAGATCAGAGAGACAAATGCTCAAGAATGCTGGCAAAGCCGAAACCGGTTTGGTTCAGTGGATAGAGCGTCGGTCTGCGGACTGAAAGGTCCCAGGTTCGATTCCGGTCAAGGGCATGTACATTGGTTGCGGGCACATCCCCAGTAGGGGGTGTGCAGGAAGCAACTGGTCGATGTATCTCTCTCATCGATGTTTCTAGCTCTCTATCTCTCTCCTCTCCCTTCCTCTCTGTGAAAAATCAATAAAATATATTAAAAAAAGTGAGAATCCATATAAATATGGACCATTGGGAAAAAGAAGAAGAAACAAGGAAGAGGGAGTGACATGTAGGAGGTAAGATACACTGTAAACTGGGTGAAAAAAATGTAAGAAAAATTAAGGCAAAATTGGAATGAAGACAGTGATGCAAGATATTGCTAAAACATAGTAAAGGGAGGTAAAAGAGGGTAAAGTGGGTAAAATATATGGTGATGGAGATTTGATTTTGGATGGTGAACACACAATACTATATACAGATGATGTTTTATAGAATTGTGCACTTGAAATCTATGTAATTTTATTAACCAATGTCACTCCAATAAATTTAATAAGATCAAAAATAAACCATAATAAAGCATTCAACTAAGAAAAGGAGAAAGATAAAAAGAAATAAAAAACGTTTAAAAGAATGAGAGAAAATGACAGATAGAAAAAACAGGCAAAGAAGATCTAACATACACAAAGATATTTAAGAGATGATCAGCCTCCCTTATAGTTAGAGAAGTACAAACCAAACATACCCTGAGATCAAGATTTTTCTTCCTAGCAATATCACTAAGACACAAGTAGTCCTACTCAGGGACAACATGGGTATTGCTTAATGGTTTGAAGAGAAGGAACATCTTTTTCTATGAGACTGAAGGGAAGGAAATAGGATTGGTTCAGATATAAGAACTTTATCAACTTCCTTTACAACATTTTTCACTCTGTGTAGTGGGAGTTAAGCGCATCTGCTAGGGGAATGGGGAGGTGGTAATGGGAAATGCAAAGTAAGGAAGAAACATCAGAAGAGTACTGGAGATTTGGGAAATCGTCTCTGTGGAATGGAAGAGTATGTTATCTGGAAGATGTAAGAGAATTGGATGCAGAGTGTCTCTGAGTTGCCATTCAGCATGGCTCAGATGCCTATTTGGGGAGTAAGGAAGAGAAACGTTGGGGGTTCCAGAGTAGATCAGAGAGACAAATGCTCAAGAATGCTGGCAAAGCCGAAACCGGTTTGGTTCAGTGGATAGAGCGTCGGTCTGCGGACTGAAAGGTCCCAGGTTCGATTCCGGTCAAGGGCATGTACATTGGTTGCGGGCACATCCCCAGTAGGGGGTGTGCAGGAAGCAACTGGTCGATGTTTCTCTCTCATTGACGTTTCTAGCTCTCTATCCCTCCCTCTTCCTTCCTCTCTGTGGAAAATCAATTATATATATATATATATATATATATATATATATATATATATATATATCTTAAAAGAATTCTGGCAAAGAATAGTTGAAAATGGAGGGGTCAAAGCAGGTTGGTCATTTATTGGATTTTAAAGTTTTAGAAGTTGAATATACAAAGTGATGAACTTCTAGAAGAAGGGAGGCTCCCTTATGCCCTAGATTTCTTCTTTTATCCACAGTGGAAGAGGTGATAATCTCCTTGGTCAGATTCCACCATATCGATTAGGCCACATTTAGTCACGGTGAAGTCAGTTTGAGAAAAGATTTTAGTTCATGATATGACGTGCTCTTTTCTCTCACTTTCACCCTAGTGGCCAAATTGGATGTTAGCTGACCAGGGTTTATAATGAGGACCACCGTCCATCTTTCCTTCTTCCGTCTTCCTTGTCCATGCAGCTTAACGAGATGGGCCCTTGGGGCTAATATCCTTGACTTTTTGTTCAAGATGCACTTGGGTTTCATACACTGCTTTAGTCTGAGGTTTACTAGATCATGGGGAATCAGTGCTCCTTCTGCTCCAGGCCAAATCACTCTGTTTCCCAGGGTCAGGTTGTTCTTTGGGAACGGGTGGCTAAGATCAGAGGCTCTTAGAAGCGGTTTCTTTACAGCACAGGCAACTCCCTCCAGCATCTGGCAACAAGAGTAAAGAATGTTAGGGTGTGTGTGTTCGTGGGCCTGAGAATTGGCAGTGAAGTGGGGCCGAAGGCCACTGAAGTAAGAGAAGAGGAAAAGCTCCATGTTTTGTCTTAAGCTTAGAAATGTCAGGTGCACTTTTGACTCAAGCTTGGAGTGAAATGCTTCAGCAGGGAGTTGATAGTTTTAAGACAGCCATCTCACCAACCAGAAAATGTGTTGTGAATTTATAGTTTTGAAAAGAAAAAGGGCATATGCCTAAGTTGGAAACAAACAAATAAACAACGGACAAGGATGGGGTTTTCTTAAATCCCCTAGACTGGAAAAAGATTGAAAGGAGAGAATGGGTCCTAAAGATTCCATCGTTGGTAAATGGGCAGAAACTTGAATATAGATAGTGGGCATGAAGGTAGGTAAAAGAAGTTGGCAATTTCTGCACAAGTAGGCAATAGATGTTTGTTATAAGAATTATTTTTGTATCTTTTAAAAATATAATAAAAGAGTCAACTTTAATGAAAACTCTAGAATTTGAGTTGTGGAAGAAACTTTGAAAAGTTATTTTTCATTGGGTGATTTGTGAAGGAAGAGGAAGAGAAAGACACCATTTCCTTGGAGTGGCTTGGCCATTCTCACTAGTCCAATTCTAAGACCCAACCAGATCCAGAAGCTTGCCTTCAATAGCTCTTACCTGGGTCTATCTATCTATCTATCTATCTATCTATCTATTATCTTATATCTATTCATCCATCCATCATGTATAATTTTGTACTAGCTGTATTGAAATATAATTCACATACCATACAATTTACCCATCTAAAATGTACAAGTAAATGAATTTTTTTAGTATGTTAGAGTGTTCAAACTAAAAAGTAACAGAAGTGGGACTATTATTTGTGTTTTGACTAAAATTCCAGTGTTGTTTTTATTCCTATGCTGATAATAGGCTGGTGACAATATAGACATTGAATTACCAAGGCAGGAAATTATAGCAAATCTTAATTAAGGGCATTCCGAAGCCTGAGTAAGTAAAAACTTGGATTGAATTATGAAATACTGTTGAAAGCAATTGAATGGCTTCTTGTGCCTCATTAACAGCTAATTAATTGCTACCATGTAAATACCTTAATTATGCAAACATCTTGTGATTAAAGAGAAAATAATTTATAAACAAAGGAAAGAACAGATGTGACTCTACACATTAAATAATAAAATTAAATCCAAAAAGTATTCAACCAGTGGGAGGGGTGAGCTGGATCTATCAAGATGACATGTAACATTAGATGGAGGCAAAGCTCTTCACTTATGATCTCGAAACCTGCCGCATATGCGTCAAACACGTCCATCTGGAGTACATCAGTTTCTCTCTGCATTAAGCTCGGTCATGGTAGCATGGCACTTGGATGGGTATGCGGTAGGCTGGTAGCTGTTGTACCTGTGCAGGAACTGATTTTAGGGATTCCTCTCAGTGTTCCAACTTGTTCCTCTCTGCTGCATGCACCATAAGGGGGGCTGGCTAAACTCTGTCCTTGTAACTGTAGCCTTCTTTGCACCTAGAAAGGCATTAAAAGTAATACTATGTTATTTAAGATATAGCTCAATGGGCAGGTCTGACAAGTGATACAACAGTGTGGTGAAGCCACTGGAAAGGCCTATGGAAATCTTTCTCTAGTAGAATGTAAAACATTGTTGGTCAGCTGTGTACTGCTGTTTTGCACATAACCATGCCCAGTCTTTGAGGTCC
This sequence comes from Vespertilio murinus, assembly GCA_963924515.1. Lineage (NCBI taxonomy): Eukaryota > Metazoa > Chordata > Mammalia > Chiroptera > Vespertilionidae > Vespertilio > Vespertilio murinus. The sequence continues at coordinate 10,258,314 of OZ004712.1, read as the reverse complement.
TCGCTCTGGTTGCTTTTGTGCTATAATGGCATTTGAATAATTGCATGAGACTGTATGGCTGGTGAGGCTGAAGATATTTACTCTCTGGCCCTTTACAGTAAGTATTTGCCCATCCATAGCCTATAATGAGGACGTGGGACAGGGAGGAGAGTGCAGTTCCAACCTTGATTTCAGCCATTGCTGTTTAAAAAGTGATAAGGTCAATGGAAGCATGCTTGGAAGGGAACTTGCTGCCATGTGCAAGAACTTAAAATTAAGTCCCATCTCAGATGATGAAGAGATGGAGATATTTTAACTGGAACAGAGAAACTTTGCCGATGGAGGGAGGCTGGAGTGGGAAATTCTTAGCTGAATTAAAATTCTGAAAGGATGCTGAGCGGAAGGACTTTGTAGCCTCAACTAGGACCATGAGTGACAGTTACAGGGAGACCCTCTGGTGTGCTTTCTAATAGTGAGGGATTAAAAAGCATGACAGGCTGGCCTGGGAGGTGGGGTTTCCTTATTAGGTCTCAAAGTGCTAGACTGGATGATTGCATGCCAGGGACATGAGAGAAGAGATTCAGGATTAAGAATTGTCACCCTTTGGGGGACACCTACTATGTATACCATCATCTCTCTATATAATCTCCTCTTATCCTTATAAATTACCTTGTGTTATTATGACCTCACTTTGTGGATGATGAAACAATTCAGAGAGAGTAAAATGTTTGCCCAATCCACAATGTTAGTAAATGTGAAAACTATAGTCAAATGGGGTATTAGATAAGCCTTCTTTCTTTAAAAACATTTTTGGGATATTCTGAAAAACAGAAAAAGGCAAAGAATAACAAAGCTAACATAGAATTTCTACCACCTAGAATTTATAATTATTAACAGTTGTTAATCCTGGATTGTGAAAACATCTATGAAACTTATTTCTAAGTTAGTTCTATTAATTATGTAATTATATATTTTATATAATTAAATATGTAATTAATAATCTTTAAAACAAAATAATTAACAGACACCATGAGATATTATATTTTTAATATTTATAGACACTATCTTTTTTTTTAAAAACACCAGGATCTCCATTCTCTTTGTGCCTTTTGTGGCAAATATTCATTGGTTCTCCATAAGACTCTCTGATCACAACCCCACTTTATGGGGCCTAAATTATATACATATTGTTTATTTTTAATAACAAGTTAATTACCCTATCTATTGCTTCACTTTGCATGTCCCTGGTGCCCCCTTGTATGGCCCTGCTCCAATGGCCCCAGTAAAAAAAAACACACACACCAAGATCTTGCATTATTAAACACAGTTGTATCTTGTAATTAGACACATTTCATTTAGGGTGCATAGAAAATTGGAAATGACTGATTCAACCGTTTGCAGCATAATTTTATTTTACCTCTTTCTTTCTTCCTTTCCTCACGTTACTTCCCATTTTTCATTTTGAAATAGTTGTATAAGCTGCGCTTGACTGGTGGTCATCACAGCTGACTGACGTTGTTAATGTTTTCTGAACCCATTTCCTTCCGTCCTCTGCAATCCTGCCAAACTGCTGCGTTCTCCAGACACAGCGATTCCAGTGAACAGCTCTACCTTTAGGATATGCAAAGTGGGAGCTTGCTGTTTTCCCAGGGTGAACAGAGCAATCCCAGTCGAGAACTCAAAGTTATGGTTAATGTTCTTAAGGAAAACGCTGAGCAGATTAAATGGGTCATTTCGGTGGCTCTGCTCCACTTGGTGGGAGAATTGCACCTCCTGCTAAGCAATGGGCCCAGTGTGTTCATGGGAGTCCCACTGGGAAAGGCTTCTCACATGCCTTCTCAGAGCAGTGGCAGCCTCAGTTTTCCCTCATTCCTGCTACTCTGGTGCCCTCCTTCTGGGGTTCTGCTGCGTCCCCCCAGCATTCCTTTGTGCCCTCCAGTTCGGCAGTTTCCTTGGGCTGCAACCCTGAACCCCCACTGATGAAAGCAAGCCGGTGAAAAGCCAGAGCTGCACACGGTTTGCAGCTCAGTTGAGGGGACAACAACTCTTTGTGTCCTCTGGACTGGAGTGGCACCAGTGCCCCTCAGAGATGTAGGTGAAGGCATTTTATTACTTTGCTAGGACTGATGTGACAAGTTCCACAAATGGGGCAGAACTGTTGGCTTATAGTTCCGGGGGTGAAATCTGAAGTCAAGGTGTGGCAGGGTTATCTGAGAAATGTGAGGGACAGTCAGTTCTATGCCTCCCTCCTATCTTCTGGTGGTTTGCTGATAATCATGGGTTTTCCTTGGCTTATAAAAGCACCACCCTGATCCCTACCTTCATGTTCACATGGTGTCTCCTTGTGTATGTCTGTGCCCAAATTCCCCTTTTACCTAAGGACAACCATCATATTGGATTAGGGACCATTCTATCCCAATGTGTCTGCATCATAACTAATGATGTCTGCTATGACATTTTTTCCAAATAAGATCGTATTCTGAGATGCTGGCAGTGAAGGTTTGAACCCATGAATTTCAGGAGGACACAACTCAACCCATAACGCTACTCCTTCAGGGTTTTCGAGTTTTCTCTTTGTAAGAATTGACAGAGGCACTTTGGTTATACAATTGGGACCGAAGGAGGATAAATAGGACAACACCAATGAGTGACTATAAATGGAAAAGCACAAGCCAGGTGGTAGCTGCAATTAAGGAAGAATGCTTTTGTGTTTGCATGGAGGATCCCATCAGCATCTGCAAGGAGAGCACTTACTCTCCCCCCCCCCCACACAGTGCATGAATATCGTACACGAGGCCTCTATTAAATTAATAAAAATGTGAGCCAAGGAAAATAAATTGGTAGTTGGTTGAAAAAAATTTAACCCAGTTGTTCTAAATGCCAATTAAATTTAAAAAATTATATTCATGCAATCATGTGTTCCATAAGGTTTCCATGAAAGCTTCTGATTAATTTCATGGAAAAATAGAAATTTGGTCTGTCTCAAACAAGTTATTAAATATAGTTATCTATTGATTACTGTGATTTGTAATGCTATTGGGTTAAGTATTCATTTTTAACACATGCCTCTTTAAAAATGGTTTCTTTAGTTTGCGTTGAGCCATCAAATCTCTCATACTTGTTTTCCAAATCAGTTGGGAATTAGGGTGGTTAAGAAGAGATCCTCTGCAAAGGAAGGGATGTGGAATCAGTGGGCAATGTACTGACTGAAATGGAGAAAGAAGCCACAGAAGCAACAGTTAGTGATTCTTGAGAGTGAACTTGGAATAGGGTTTTGTTAGAAAAGAGGAAGGAATTAATGGGAAAAGGGGAACTAAAGATTCAAGAGAGAAAACAGTATCTTGTTGGGAGCCATGAAGGGTGAACCAGTTCAAATCGGAAGGGAGAGTCTTGGCATACAGAAGGGCTCCTCTTCTGTCAGGAGAAAGTGAAGGTGGGCAAGGAGTATGGTGACAGCTTACCTGGTGAAAGTTTGGAGACCTCATCTTAATCTCATCTTACGCAGGAGGACACTGAAGTCCAGAGAGGGGACGCGACCTGTCCACTATCACCTGCAAGGTGAGTCCCAGGCCTAATACCTGGTTACAGTTGTCCTTCTTCGCCACTCTGTTCCTATTCCCTCTCATTTCCACTTTCATACAGCTGTACTTTTGTTTCCTTAGAGCATTAGACAATTGTTTGCTAGATACAGTTGATGACTGTGGGAAAGGGAAGGAAAAAAATAATAAAAAGGCAAATTTAATTTAGATGAGAAACAATTTAAATGCTTAATTGGTTGAAGGGGAAAAATCAAGAACAGGTGGCGTTTTAGTCTGTCTGGAATCTTCAAATGAGAGTCTGGATATTATGTTGTGTTCAAAATGAAAAATGTAGAAGTCTTTGAGTATAAAGATATATAATAGCCTGCAAGGTGTGGAGGTTATATGAAGAAATCCAATTTACACTGGTGAGAACATAGACTTTTTAAGGAGTGGAGGCAGGTTTCACATGCATAGCTGATATTTACATGGACTCACATAGGTTGTATCAGTGGTTGCAGCCCAGTTTCCATGTAGTCACAATGGCCTGGGAGAAGTGGCCACATGGCCACTTTTCCAACTCTGCCACACCATTATTTGTACCATAGTCTGCCAAAGGCAAGACCCACATGGTCCTACTTTTTTAACTTTCCCTCCAAACATACCTATACCTCTGTCACTGCTTTCTAGTCAAAGACCCCACAGAACACAATCACATTTATTGCCCAGCCAGTGAAGGAGAACCACAGGGCCCAGAGCATGTTTCTATAAGGGAGTGTTAGGAAGGACTTATAGGACTTGAGTTTGGTTGGGCGATTTGGGGAGTACCCAAGGTGGCAGGGTTTATTCTGGATTGGGTGCTATCTGAAGTCAAGGACAACTCTGTGATTGAATAGCTCAGAGAGTCATTTCCACAGGGAGGGCAGCAAAGTTCTCACTGCAACGGGAAGGCAGCAGTAGTTCCTCTTATTATCGGCGCCTTTTAATATTCTGTTGCTTGGGCGATGCTCACACTTTGTGTTTAGATACGATTACTGAGTGGCCATATTTTTTTGTCTTATTTCATCATGGTCGCAGAGTGGCTTTGTCTGATGTTGATTTTCTGTGAAATTGTTTATATTCAACAGGAAATTATAAAACCCAGCTAAGTCAGCTCTTTGGCTGTCAGGGGCTGCTTTTCTTTCTCAATATGAATTTATTTAGAGAAAACAGGCAAAGTTTTGAGATATAATATTTCAAATTGAGTGTGTGCGTGTGTGTGTGTGTGTGTGTGTCCACTGGGTGTTGTGTATCTGGGTAGATTTATTAAGAGCAGTGGAGCCCCTTTACTGGGCACTCCCATCTCCTCACATAGACTTCCCTCCTTTTTGTGACAACGACAGAACCTGCTCTGTGGATTTTGGGTTAAAGCAGAGAACAGGCGAATTGGCATCTGAAGACTGGTCTTTCCTCTTTAGCCTGTTGCCTAAATCGGCCTGCTAACCAGCCCCCGAGTGTACTGTAATCTCAGGATTCTCCAATCTTTGCCATTGTCAAACAGTTTGGAAGTGTTGAATGTTGAGAAGGTGAATAAATAATTCTAAAGCACAATTTAATGGTTTAATATTGGCAGTGGTGGTGCCCAAAGCTTCTTTATTAATGTGCAGCACTCTTCAAGGCACTTGCTAACAGTGATTTTTAAGAGGTGAAAAGTAGCAGCTATAAAAAATAGTCATTTTTTTTCTTGTTCTCTGACTCATAGACTGTTTTCTACTGTCCTGGAGTCAATCCTAAAAATTGGAGGGAGAAAATGTTGATTTGTGACCTCTGTATTGAAGCAATTTCTTGTGGAGTTGCCAATTGTCACTGCAAACAAAAGCCTTTTTAAGCAGTCATCAGGTAGCTTGTATTAGTTATGTAACAAAATCTGGGCTTATTCAGTTTGGGTCCCAGAGAATTACGGGCTTCTTTGACTCTATAAAATGCTGTATTTGGTCTTATCCAATGGAAACACGACTTGGTAGAGAGAATATACCAGATCTCAGGAAGCCTGGATCTCAGTCCTGGTTCTGTCCCTAATGAGGGCACTCGGCATAAGTTATATGATTTTTTTGGGTTTTAATTTCTTGTCTAAAATGGCCATATTAATGCTTGTTTTTCCTACGTGAGAGTAACTAGGTCAAGTGAGATCATGCTTATTAATGACGAAAGACAAAAGCTATTTTAAATTCCATGCACCTCCCAAAAGTGGGAGCCCCTCAAAGACAAGATGGCAAATTGCTAGTGGTCCTTTCACACAGGAGAGGATGTTGATGGGTCTGGAAAGACAAAAGTGAGTTTGGCATAGTTGGGGAATAGAGAATGTGGAGAGTCAAATTGCTCTGCACAAGCTGGGTATGAACATAAAACTGTACTGTGTAGGGGCAATAGGGGAGGGGAATGGTGTTGAGAGAGAGACATGGGAAGGAAAGGGGAAAAAGGAACAATCAGTAAAAGGCAGGAGATCCAGAGATATATCAGAGGAAGGTGCCTGATAGAACTTTCTAGAATAGGTATGGGTAATGTACTTGATTTATTTTTTTTCTTTGTGTAATGTACTTTGAATTAGTCTGTTTGCAGTGTAGCAGTATAATCCTCCTTACGACCTTCGGTAAAAGTTTTTCAAAAACACAAGAGCTTTATATACAGCTTGCTTGACATGAAGGTGGGAAGGGGCTGGATTGGGGGCAATGTAGGAGAAAAAATTGCTAAAAAGTGCAAAACCGAGAACAAACATTCAGTAGAGGCAGAAAACTCAAAATAGAAATGACCGTAGAATGTAAGTTTTTCCAGAAACACAAAGAGGCCTTGGGCAGGCCTTCTGGAGAGCACAGCACAGAAGCTGAGCCAATTTTATATATAGACCTTACGGGGCACGGTGACCCACCATGGTATGTGGATGAGCAATGTAAAAGACTTGGGAGAAAAAGAAGCAAAAACAATATTAAGTTGTTAACTATGATTTCAGGAATGAGGGAAAATATCTAGATAATTTAAAGCAAAAAATACATTTAAAAATCAAAACTCCTTTGATTCTAATTTAGAAAAAAAGTTTAGTTCTTAGCTTTCTGTCATAACGCTCCCAGTCAAGAAACCATTTTGCGGGACCTATAAGGAAAGCGAACATGCATGCCCTTTTTTTTGGTGTCAAAAAAGACAACTCATTTGAAGTGGTTCTCTGAAATTCATGACTATGAGGATAGATGCAAAGCTTTCAGATTCAGTTTTCAGTGTTTTCTCTTTGTCAGTGTCTACGTACACAAGCATGTCAAACTCGTGTCTCTAGGGCCTTGAGTTTGACACGCTTGGCTGGGTTGATGCTTTAAACCTGGGATCATGGTTGGGGTCTAGTTTGCATTGTGAGATCCCCAAGGCTCTTCCTGAGACTTAATTGGCATATATGCTCTGGCGATGGAATGAGGGGCAGAGAAGGGAAAGCACACGGGACTTGGGACCTTTGTTTTTGTCTTTCTTCTTTCAACACTGCCTGGCGCAGGTCAAGCTTTCTCCATAGTAACCTCGTGTTGCTGCTCGTTGTGAAGTCCAAGGACTGGCAGCATCAACATCTGGGATCTTGTTAGAAATGCGGAGTCTCAGAGTCCCATGAGATCCACTGAAATGGAATTTGCATTTTCATGTTTGAGAAGCACTCATCTGGAGTGTTGCATAAACCTGTCTTTGGTGTTACCAGAGCTGGCATGTGAGAAAGGGAGGGCGTATCATTGCTGTCATATCAGGGATGTGGCTGTGAATTCAATGCAAATTATGCAATTTAGGGGCCGAGAAGGGACAGTAAAGACTGGGCCCTCCTTGGGGGCTCTGTAACAGTTTGCAAAAGGACGTAGTCCTAGTTGGTTTTTTCAACTTGCTCCTCACTGAAAGGAGACTAGCAGTTGCCTACCAGGAAACCAGATATAGCTGATATTACCGTTATTCTGAACAGGATTTTAAAGCTGACAGAGATTTTAGAAGTAATCTAGCTGCCATGTTCCTAGTGAAGGGCTGAGGGGAAAAAGAGTCATATTAGTTTCTGAGGTAAAAAAAAAAGTGTCTTCTATTTCCTTTGTATCATCTTAAAACTCCTGATAGAGTGGGGCTCTTGCAAAATGAGCATTCGACAAATGTCATTATCAATGATTTGCATTCCAGTGGTAATATATTTAATGCAACTCATTTCAACTAATGTTCTGCTTCCCATGTTAACTTCTGCAGACCCACAACCAAAACTGTAAACTGCTGAGTGTACAGAACGCTGGGCTCCGGTTAAGTGTGATTAGTTATTGATTTCTGAGTCCCACAAACATTTAGGAAGCAGAAGCTCTCTTGGGCACTGGATCATTATGAACTGCGGGGCAGACGTTGGCAGAATCCCAACAGTCACAATTTGTGAAGAATTCTAGAATGGCTGTAAGGAGCAGGCTATGGATGTGACCCTTGTGTGTGGCCCTGATCAGTGGCCTGGTCCCCTGATTATCTTTCTCACCCCCTCTTTGTAGACATATACTTTTGGTCACCAAGGGGAGTAGGCAGAGAGAAGAGAAGTTTAGTGCAAACTTATCCTTAATGCTGGGAGAAAACAGCTCAGACTCAGAGGTGATAAGCTTACCATGAAGAACAAGATAATATAATTCTTCCATGTTTGTGTGGTGTCCATATTCTGTATAATGTTGCTTTTTCATTTGCTGTGGGAGTTGCCATCAAAGAACTGTGAAAAAAATATTTAAAGCTCAAAATATGGTGTTGAGAATAAGAAGGCTATTCTATTCACAAGTTGTGGGAGATTAAAAGCAGCTATACATTTTTGACTTTCCTCTCTCACGGCATGTGGTCTGTGTCCCCTCTCCTTGAATCTGGGCAGGTTGTGGGATGGCTTTGATTGGTAGAATATAGTGGAAGTGGTATTTGCTCAATTTTGGACCCAGACATTGAGAAACTGGCAGCTTCTATTTTCTTTCTCTGAGAACCCAGCCACCATACTGTGAGAAACCCAAGTCCTATGTAGAGGCTACTGTGTGCATTGCAGCCAGCTGTCCTAGCTGAGCTCCAGGTAGTGGCCAGTACTAACCACTGTGTGACTGCTCCGTTTTGATGTCCAGTATAGTGGAGCCTTCAGATGACTCTACTATCTGACCACAACCCTGAGAGATAACCAAGGGAGAATCAGCAAGCTGGATCCAGGCAACTCATGGAACTATGAGAGAGAACAATAAATTGTTTAAAGCCATTGCATTTTTGAGTGGGTTGTTATGCAGTAATGTGGCGATCTTTTGGGTCAGTCACTGACTGCATATACGACAGTGGATTGTCCACTCTTGATTCCGCATGGCCAGTTCCTCCAACTGGAGCTGTTCTGGCAGGGAGTCACCAAACAGTGTCCGTGGAGTTCCTGTTATTGCCTCTTCATCTGACAAATGGAAGCTCCCCAAGGACTAGGACTGTGTTGAAGTCAGTATTTTACCTTGGTTTCTCTTCCTATATCGTGTCTGTGGGGAATGGTGTCCATTCCTGAGCCACGGCACAGAGAGCTGGGATTCTTTAAAGCTCTGGTGTAGACTCCAAACGCAAACACTGGTCTCCACGTCTGCTCTGCTCTAGCTCAGGGTCCCTGGCTGCACAGGAGAATCACCTGGGGGTGTGATGCCAGCGTTGATTAAAAAAAAAGTCTCCCTAGGTTCATAGATGCACAACTAGCCTGATTATTCATTTGGCCTCTTGTTTGTGGGAGAGCGACTACTGTGCTACCCAGTAGTATACCTGTGTGACTAAATCTTACCTATTTTTGAAGGCTAAGCTCAGATTTTTCTTTATGTAGCTACATAGCCCCATAATTAGCATATTTTCTTTCCTTCTTCTTCTGATTGAGTGGCACTTTATTTCTACCAATGTTTTCCACCTATTGTATGCTTTATTATTTCTTTTCCTCCTCATACTTATGATGATATGTTTCTGGCATCTATGTATCCAGTGTGGGATTCAGTAAATATTTATGAATGCAGTCAGGAAAGCCATCTTGCTTTGTCATTGCCTTCCCTTGGACACCATGCTTTTGTGTGGATGGAAGTGGAGGCGTCCTTGTATGACTTGAATCTATGTCCTTCATTTACAATTGCCTCATATCTGCCCCCACCCCCTAACTTTGGTAGAGCTGAGCTGCCATTGCTCTTGAATTGAAAGGGCAGGGCGAGGCTAACTCCTGACTCCATTTTGTATTGTGGGGCAGTGTGAAGCTATCCTCCATTTTGTGTAACGACTCTAGCCCTCACCCAACCAATCAGGGTCAGCCAAAGCAGTGACATCACCACCCTTAAAAAACCCCTTCACTTGTCGAATTTCGCTCTCTCTTCCACCATGCTGTCGGTGTGAGTGGGACAGAGCCCATGCTAGCATGGAAGAGGCTCTTTTGTTTATTGCATTTGACTTGGCTCCCTGGTGGTCCTTGAGGATCACGAAGTCTGGGCATAAAAGAATCTCTGTCTCTGGTTGCAACCTGTCCCCATCTCTTTCCTTACTATTCAGTTAGGTTTTTTTTTTCTTTCTTATTTAAATGATTATTCTTTACAAAGATCTAAATACCTACTTTTCTCTCTCAAGGCGGGGATCCTCATCAGAGGGACGATGGATGCTCCACTCTGTGCTGTGGAACAAAACCTTTGGAAAGCACCGAGACCGATAAGGCTGCCTGCTTATCTCCCCCACGGGCAAACCCCTAGCTATTTACTCAGTTAAAATGATAAATATTCCAAGAGCTAGTTCTGAAGTCGCCAAGCCCCCCAGTGTGTGTGCTGCAGAGCCTCTGGTATCTCACTGATGAAGCCACTAGATGTGCAGCCCAGTGAAAGCGCCACAGGATAATTGTTTTGGGTTTTAGGGCCTCTGCTGAGGAGGTCCTGATTTCCCAGTTTCCAGTAATCTCTGAACCGGCTTCTCAGAGATGTGGCATCATGCTCCTTTTTCGCTTTTTGTTTGTAGCATTTTTCACACCCTGCTTTTTACTCACTCGTTATTACCTTTGCTGTGAAACACAGAAGCCAACTGGGTTTTTTTCTTTAGAATTTGGAATTTTAAGAGGTTATTAGAAAAGTCTTCGGATTAGTTCCCCTTTGAAGTTCAGATCTTCCTTGGCTCTAATTCGAGAGGGAGTTATGGTTCTGTGATAGACTCATGACATTTCTTATTGGGATATAAAAGGTCAGATTTTAATGCCTTCTTGTGATATATGCATCTGGCTCAAGATCAGGCAGTTTTGAATGATGGAATTTAATTGTAATTTAGGGAAGGGGGTAAGAGATGAGAAATTACAGCTTTGCTATAGTGCCTGAGCTACCCACTGTTCCTTAGGAACCTGCATAAGCTTTGTGGGCTAGAGTTGATCTTTAAAGCAGCCTTGCAGTGACATTGAGGTCATGGTGTGGGGGGCAAAGGCAGAAGCTCACCTGGGCTCATGATCCAGTGATTACTTGGCATCTTACCTTGGAAAAAGGACAAATGTCAAAATATAACTCCTGTCTTCTGAACATTCTGGAAAATCAGATGCATATTTACCTATTTTTTTTCCAACTGCTTCAAAATTCTTACATTGTCACTCTCCCCTCCCCCTGCCCCCAATAAGAATTTTTGAGTACACAAAGATCTCTACCCATTCCCTTTTTGTGTGTGTGTGTGTGTGTGTGTGTGTGTGTGTGTGTGTGTGTAAAAGAATCCTTAAGGTCAAATATATTGAATGAGAGTTCTCCCTTCTGAATCTAAAAATAAAAATAAAAATATATCACTTCTTTCTCTTCTGTTTTACATGAATCCAAAAACTGATCCAACTTAGTGGGTATGAGTGAATCATACAGTTATTAAGAACAGAGATAATGTGATGTGGAAGAAGCCCTGGGGCTGGATCTGAGTTCTCAATTCTTATTAGCAAGCAGACTCTCTGAACTTCTCTTGCCTTATCTGAAAATTACCCTTTAGCCTCAGCTCTCTTATCTAGTAAATTAGAGGCTCAATGCATGAAGTTTGTGCCTGGGAGGGGGTCCCCTCAACTCAGCCTGCACCCTCTCCAATCCAGCACATCCCTCTCACAATCCGGGACTACTGGCTCCTAACTGCTCACCTGCCTGCCTGCCTGATCGCCCTTAATCTGCTCCCCCCCCCAGCCTGGTTGCCCCTAACTGCACCCACCCCCCAACCTAGTCACTCCTTACTGCCCCCTCAGCTGTCCTGGTTGCCCCCCACACAGGCTGCTATTCAGTCATTTGGTTGTCCCTCACTAACTCTCCTGCTGGCCTTGTCATCCCACACAGCCTGCAGGTCATAACTTACTGTGACAGCATCCTGGACAATTTGCATATTTATTATTAGTATAGATTGCTTTGAGACTTAAATAAAACGGTAGACTCTTTGGAATGGTTCTGTTATTTTGGGATCCGGGGCATGCTAATCCACTGTTTGTGGTTCCTTATAATACTCTCTTGTAATGAATTATTTTTTCATGTGATTTTAATTTTGGCTTGTGGGCTCAATCTCATCTGGGATTATTTTTGGTCCGCGTGAGTCATATGTACCCTGGTTTGAGGGAGTATATTTACAGAGAGGTTTTATATTTGCCGTGGCTGGGTATCCCAAGGATTTTACTTGTCCAGGATGAATTTTCACAGTATTTTGTCAGTTTGAGATTCCAATACCATGTGGAGTGTATTTGGACTCTGTGTCCACATGCGGCACAGACTCAGGCTGGGGGCCTGCCAGACCTGATGCTCCTTTGATTCTTTTCTGGCTCCCTTGGGAGGTTCTCCCATTCCTCTTAAACAAAGGGTGGGATTTATGTAGAAGTCAATGCTCTAACATCATACTTCATATGGGCTCAAGGCCTCAGCTCTGATTTTCATGGGGATTTTATGACTAGTCCCTTTCTGTTTGGGCATGCAAACAAGTGTGCTATCCCCCAGGATTCTGCTGCCTTCATTCATGTGCTATGAGTTCTTTTGTTCATTTGTGATGTTTTGGTCACTGGAAATGTCCCTTTCTATTTTTTTTTAATATCGTAGTTTATCCGGATCTTTGTTTTTTTAAGGAAAAGAAAATCTTTGCTCAATTCGCAACATTGCTGGTACTAAAAACCAAATGTATATTATTTTTAAAGGTTGTTTTCTTGTTTTATTTAATAAAAAAGGAAAAGCATGTATATGTGAGGTATACAACATAATTTTATACAGATATACAGAAAATTATTATTATAGTCAATCTAATTCACATATCCTCACATTGTATCCATATTTTTTGTGTGATGCAAGCACCTCATGTTTACTCTCTTAGCAAATTTCCAGTATTCAGCTCTAAAGTACTATTAATTGTAGTCACATTCCTATACATTATCTATCTACTTATTCATTTTACATAACTGAAACTTTGTATCTTTTGACCAATATCTTTAATTTCCCCTGTCTCCCATACCTGGTAATCACCATTCTACAGCTTGCTTCTATGTACCAGACTTTCTGGATTCTATATGCAAGTAAGATCATGCAGGTTTTCTTTTTTTTCTCTGTGTTTGGCATTTCTTTATCAATTAATCTATCAATGTGTAAGGTCCCAAGACCCCCGGTGAGTCCGACGGAGGGGGTGACGACCCCATGTCAAACGCCGAGACCGAAACTTGATGCAAAAAGCATGAGGTTTTAATAGTACAAGCGCAGGGGCTTCTCAGGCAGACAGCAACAGAGCTGTCTCCTGGAGCCCCGAGTAACTGCAGAATATGAGTTTATAAAGACCACACGCAGGTGGGGTTACACATGGAGGGGGAAGAAGGAACAAGGAAATAAACACCACACGCAGGTGGGCTCGTTAATTACATGTTTTAATCTTGCAAGCCCCTTGGTCTCTCCCCTTCCCATTCCTCTGGGCAAGTCCTCAGGGTAGGGAGTTTCTGGGGATTTATTTCATTCTTGCCTAATCTTCAACCATAAAGAACTGACCTCATCCCTGTCTAATCTTTAACCGTAAAGGTCACATCCTGGAACAGGCAGTGGGGAAGGTCTATTCCTCCATCTTGGGGTCCTACAGATGTATACTTAGGTTGTCTCTATATACCTTGGTTATTGTGAATAATGCTGCAGTGATCATGGGAATGCAGCTATCTCTTCAAGGTACTAATTTTGTTTTTTGGGGGGGTATATACCCAGAAGAGGGATTGGTGAATCATGTGGTATTTCTATTTTTAGTGTTTTGAGGAATTACCATACTGTTTTTGATCCATAATGACTGTATCCATTTACATCCTGAAAACAATGTACCAGAGTACCCTTGCCTCCACCCACTCAACCATTCATTGTTTTGTTTTTGTTTTTTATAATAGTCATCCTAACATCTAATAGGTGTGAAATATCTCTTTGTGGTTTTGATTTGTACTTCTTTGAAATAACTAAATGTATATTCTTACTAGCGGTCTGGTGCATGAATTTGTGTATGGCTGGTGATTGGGGCTAATTGGAGCTAGCTGGCCAGGGGGAGAGACCGTGGGATGTTGGCTGGCCATGGGAGGTTGGCTGTGGGAGCACACTGACCACCAGGGGACAGTTCCTGTATTGAGCCTATGCTCCCTAGTGGTCAGTGTACCTCATAGCAACCAGTCAACTACTCATTCGGTCTACTGGTCATAATGGTCGCTTATGCTTTTATATATATAGATAAATGAGCATTTCCTAAAGACACTGCTGTTCACTGAGAAGCACTTCTCAGACATTGGTGCACACAGGCATCCCTGGAATCTCGCAGAAATGCAGATTCTGGTTCTTGTATGTCTGGGGTCCAGGTTTTGCATTTCTCTCAAGCTCCCAGGTATGATAATGCTCTTGTTCACACTCTGAGTGGTGAGGATTTGAGAGGTTAGTGATAACTGCTTCCCAGTTGCTAATTTATCAGTTTCTGGAACTCGTTGGGCGTGGCTGCCTTATAAAATCTACACTCATCCTACTACTCTCACAAATGAAACATTGTGCTGAAAGCTCTTTAAAAATTGTAAAGAGCTATAAAATATTTCTCCACTGGGGGGGGGAATCCATAAATTCACAATGGAATTAAATATAATTGACCTTTAATGCTTTTTAAAATATGCAGGAGCTTTTCAAAAAGCTTCCTTCTATGTCCTTCTATTCTTCTTATTAAACCTATTTTTTCTCAAGCTAAAATTCTGGGCAAATGAAGGAAAGATGTGGAATTTTCTTTGTTTAATTACTTACATTGTTAATATTAATTTCTTTCTTTTTTTGGTAATTGTATTATATAATTTTGTAGGTTTTAGCCTGGAAACTTATATGTTTACTATTGACTCTAGAGAATGGGGAATTTGAGTTTCAAACAATTGGTATATCAAACTAATCTTCAGAAATTAAGAAATTATTTGGTTGATCAAAGATTCAAGTGAAGTTACAAGATACCATTGCCCTTATATAGGATGGGAAGCATTTTCCAAAATTTCTCCTTGACCCCATGATGTAGAAAAGCAAATAAAAGTTTAATTGAAATACTGGCAGGTCTAACTTTGACTACTTACATCTTGATTTTTCTGGGTTAAAAATTGGTGTGCCCTATAGAATTACCCAGGGACATAGAAAAAGGTGTAAGATATGACAGCTTCCCTCATGTGGCCTTGTAGAATGCTGGCATGCCCTTATAACTATGGTGCAGTGGGAGGTGACATGGTGGGAGGTGGCAGGGAAGAGGGGCAGGGCCATGGGCCAGATGACTGGCTCTGTGATGGCTGTGCCATCATGTTACCTTCACTACTTGGACAAGGGATGTCACTTCTCAGATCTCTGTTATCTCATCAAGGACATGGGGGGGTTAAGCTGGCCCATCTCTGTTTCTTCCATCTAAAACCCTACTGGATATTCCCTATCACTATGCCCATATTCCATCTACAAACCAGTGCCTACTGTATACTCCCTCTCACCATGCCCATATTCCATCTACAAACCAGTGCCTACTGTATACGCCCCATCACCTTGCCCACATTCCATCTAAAACCACTGAGCAACACAATAGGAAGAAAACAGGTAATATCATAGCTTTGAAGAGTTTGATCAAAGGGGCCTTTGAACAGGAACAGTGAAGAAAATTGGGGGGGAAAACCTGACCATGTTCTGTTTCCCACAGAAAGAAGAAGTTTGAAGTTTGCGTGACTTGAACTGACTTTTTTAGTTGGAGAAAGGTTGTGATGACTAAATGGTGGTCCGCCCAAAAGAAATGTAGGAAGGGAAGCATTTGAACCTATGGATGTCACCTTATTTAGAAAAGGGTCTTTGCAGATATAATTAAGGATCTCCAGATGAGATCATATTGGGTCAGGGTGGGCCTAGATCCATCCACAACTGTTCTTATAAGAGGAGAGCAGAGGAGAAGACACAAAGGGAGACAGTCACATGCAGACCTGGGCACAGATTGGAGAGCTGCAGCTACAGTCCAGGGAGCACTAAGATTTGCCCACAACTCCCAAGAGAAACATGGAGTGGATTTCCCCTCAGAGCCCCAACAAGGAATCCACCCTGCTGACACCTTGATTTTGGACTTCTGGCCTCCAGAACTGTGAGAGAATACATTTCTGTTGCTTTAAGGCACCCAGTCAGTAGTAATTTGTTACCACAGTTTTAGAAAACTAATACTGAGGGTATAGCAGCACCAAGATTTACTGAACGTTCTAAATAGGTTTTACATTCATTGTTTTATGCCTCATGATCATTTTATAAAGCAGGTACTGTCATTATTCCCATTTTACAAGTTAGGGAATTCAGGCTCAGAGAGGTTAAGTAGCTGGCCTGACTGAGGTCACAGAGCTAATAAGTCACTTACCCTCTTCACCATGCAGATTCCTTAGCTGTAAGTGAGGCATTGGGTCAATGAGACTTTTTTCCTCCTGTAAATATTTTATAATTGTAAACTCATCATTATACGAGAAAAAGAGCTCAAATACATTCCAGGGATTATAGGTCACCATTGTTGCCCTCACAGAAGAGAAACAGCAGGAGCATTTGCACTTGGAGATCCTTGGAGAGAGAACCCAAGGCCCAGAGTGATACTCGTGATATGGTTAAGAGTAGGAGGCAACTCTTACAGCTCCTAGCTTTGTAATATGTGCCTTCAGTTCTGGGATCAATTAACCCAGATCAGCAGAAATAGAAATGCTCTTAAGAAATGAGGAATTGTCGAAACCGGTTTGGCTCAGTGGATAGAGCGTCGGCCTGCGGACTGAAAGGTCCCAGGTTTGATTCTGGTACCTTGGTTGTGGGTACATCCCCAGTAGGGGTTGTGCAAGAGGCAGCTGATCAATGATTCTCTCTCATTGATATTCTAACTCTCTATCCCTCTCTCTTCCTCTCTGTAAAAAAAATCAATAAAATATATTTTAAAGGTCCCAGGTTTGATTCTGGTACCTTGGTTGTGGGTACATCCCCAGTAGGGGGTGTGCAAGAGGCAGCTGATCGATGATTCTCTCTCATTGATATTTCTAACTCTCTATCCCTCTCTCTTCCTCTCTGTAAAAAAAAAAAATAAAATATATTTTTTAATATATTTTTAAAAAATCAATAAAATATATTTTAAAAATCAATAAAATATATTTTAAAAAGAAATGAGGGATTTTCATCACTATTAGGCTCCTGGTTGACAGCATACATATGTGTGTCTCAGTAATAACTGTTTACCTAGAAACGGTCAAGGTTTCATTCAGGAAAATAGTGCCAATTACTAGCATTTCATACAATCAAGTGGAAAGAAATAATGGCCATTATTTATACCAATGTACATTGGAAAGTGATATTTTCTGAACAGAGACAGGATATTTTAAAGTATAATGGTGGAAATGGTGGTAGGGATAGTGAAGGGAGTGGTGTTTTATTCAGAGAAGAACAGAAGAATCCAGTTTTTTATGTCTGATGTTTTTCACAGATGTGACCTATTGGTTTTGACATCCGTTGTTCGTATGTCGGTTTGATTTATAGAGTGGCTAATTCTGAGGATAGGAAAATCAGGACGGAAATTTTGGAATATCAATCACAACCTTCATCTGCTTCCGTGTCTGGTCTGGCTATAATTTGCGGGCTCTACATGTAAATTAGACATTTTATTCCTCAACAAAGAAATTAGTAAAAGAGAGAGAGAGAGAGAGAGAGAGAGAGAGAGAGAGAGAGAGAGAGAGAGAGTTGGTAAACAGCACCCACATCTGCTTTAAGATGCAATGATAAAGAGTTTTAATTTTATCTCTTATAAATGGGACAATCTTTGTTCTCAGTTATTCATACCCAGCTCCCACCAACTTTGTTTCGACTGGAGGTTTGAGAATACTCAAATCTAGTTGAAAAAATAGACCTCACTTTGATGTTTTGCATTCTTTGTTTTTTGTTTGGGGTGAGGGATGTTGCTGGGGCAGGTGGGCCAAGAACAACTGTTGTGCAATGATGGGAAAGGTACAGGATACTAGTATATGAATCCAGATACTCCCCTCATCCTGTGACCTCCCTCCCCCAAACAAAGAATTGGCTTAGATGGGACATGACTACAGGCACTTCTGACTGGAGAGGGATTCAGGGGCTGAATTTTACAAAAGATCTCTCAGCCAACCCCTACTTTATTTATTATTGTAAATAGTCCGCCTGAAATTCCCTATAGTGAGGACTATCGCTTAAGACTTGGGGCCCTCTGATGATCTTTTCCAGTATCCTCAGTTTAACAAAATAATCCACATTTGTGTAATAATCTTTTCATATGCATTGCTTTTTCAAACTATCTCTCTGTAGGTCACCTTGGAAGGTTAGAAGGAGGCCTGGTTGAGAGGAGAGAGGCCCCTGGTTGAGAGAAGCTGACTCCGGAGGCTAGGGGCTGAGTCTTTCCTTATTATGTGGCCTTAACAACTTAGTGAGTCTTAATGACTTCTCTTACTTCATTGTAAGATGAGGATAAAATAATACTTTCCTACTTGGAGGATGTTGGGAGTTGGGAGTGTACCATGCAAACAACAGATGCTGGAAGCATCATATCCTGGCCTCCATCTATGTTGAACATTTGCATTCATTCTCAGTGGGGCTGTGGAGTGATGGAAGATGAAGTTGAGAGATGCAGGGTGCAAACTTTCCTGCCCGTGGCCATACAAGGTAGTTGCTCTCCTGGTTTTGCCAATGATTTAAATTCAACCACCATGTTTCTCCTTGTTGCCTCAGTCCAGGGCCTTCCCCAGGATCAGCAGAGAGCATCTGGATGGTCTGAACACCCGCTGGCTAGAGAATCCAGTGTGTAGGTCTGATTCTTCAGTGTGGTGATGGCGGGTTTGCAGCAACACATTCACATGTAGATAAATCAGAATGGGACCGACTCAGGATGTCTAGCCACTAGGAGTGTCCCTTAAGTTTAAAGAATATAGATTACCCTACAATCCCTTTCTTGGAAATGCTGATTTATTTTTATGGCCTCATTTTTTTTTAACATCTATAAATTACATTCAGTGAACATCAGGCAATGGAGAAGATCAGAAGTTTTTTTAAAAAAATTTTTAAATTTTTATTTGGTTTTTAAAAAAGCAGTATAACCTTTTAAAATATGTTTTTATTGATTTCAGAGAGATGAAAGGAGAGGGAGAAAGAGATAGAAACATCAGTGATGAGAGAGAATCATTGATCGGCTGCCTCCTACATGCCCCACACTGGGGATGGGCCCTGCAAACCTGGGCATGTGCCCTGACTGGGAATCGAACTGTGACCTCCTGATTCATAGGTCAACCACTGAGCAACACTGGATGGACAGATCAGAAGCTTTGATCCAGCTGCCTACTTTCAAATTCTGTCTCCTTAACTTTAAGCTGAGTGACCTTCTCTGAACTTGAGTTTCCTCATCTGCAAAATGAATACAATAACAGTCTTACTGATTGTTGTAGAATAAAAATGAAATTGTATGAAGTGCCAAGGTGCTTGGTATCTGGTAAGCTCTCACTAACATTAGATATTATTATCCACTCTAGATGAAATTAGTGTTTGTGCTTCAATATTTGACAGATTGTGTGAGTTGATCCCCTAGATTAGAGGTTAGCAAACTGACAGAGAGCCAAATCCAGCCCAGTTCCTGTTTTGGTAAATAAAGTTTTATGGGTACACAACCTCAGCCATTGTTTATGCAAGATTTCTGTTGGTTTTTTTTTGCACTATAGGATCAGAGTTGAGTTGTTGTGACAGATACGATACCATGTGGCCTGCAAGGCTAAAATAGTGACTATTTGGCCTTATATAGAAAAAGTTTGCCAATCCCTACACCAGACTATTGACTTAGCTGAGTTCTAATTCCCCCTTTGTGGCTCATTTGTCTGATCTTTGGTACATTATTTAATTACTTTGTTTTCCTCATATTTAAGAGGAACGATCAAAGAAATCTGGTTGGACATTTGGCACATGTTCGTCCCTGAAAGTGAAATGATACATCGTTACCATTATTGCTAACTGAGCAGGCGGGCCAAATATTGCATATATAATCATGCCTATGGGAATGTGAGCTTGAGTGATTGAGCATGTTATAAGATGCCTCTCGCGCAGCCAACGCAGGCTTCATTACAAATTTCCTGCCTATTTATGGCCCTAACCCACAATCTCATCTTTACTTATACAAGTACTTTGTAATTATTGTTAAAAGAGGAACATTGTAGAAAAAAATGAATTGAGCACAGCAGCTAAAGGTTTATTGTATACTGATATTCTCAAGATCTGTAGCAAGACTCCAAGAATTGCAGACACAAATATCTCCTATATTCGACATTTTAAGACCATAGCTGAACATAAAAATGTGAGAATACAGATTATCCTAAAAATGACATTTTTTAAAAGTCACATTAATGGCTATAGCCATTTGACATTGTTAACAATATAATGATGTGTTAAAATGCTAGAGGAAGGATTATGTCAGTGTTTGATGTTTTCTAAGTTGCTGCTGTATAAAAATGTCAAATAAGAATAATCTTGTACTTGATGTTTTTCATTGGTTTTTCACTCTCAAAATAGCTCTGTGAGTTCTGGTTACCTTTTTGCTCCCACTTTTGATTTTTTCCTTCCCTAAATAATTTTCTTTGCCTACTCACGTCACTACTTTATTTCTTCCTTATTAAAATTTTTCTTCCTTCTGTTGTTCTCTTATATTCCGTTAGAACCCTCTCCAATGTCCTGTTAATATAAAGAGTGATTTCCTTTAAAAATTATTATTATTATTTTTTTGTCAGAATCCAGAAATACAGGGTGTCCCAAAAAAAATGGCATGGCTGATATATATACACACTTTAACAGCTGATAGCTCAAGTTTGAAAATGAAATGTATTTTAATAAACACTGCCTTTGTAATTATTCAAAGTGCGTGTATACATTTTTTGGGGACACCCTATAGAATATAGTATATCTCCTTATATCCTTCTGGACATATTCATGGAGTCTCCTTTCTTCACATCATCAGCCAAGAAGGAGCACCAATTTATTATTTCAGGAAATAAATTTATTCCACCCTCCCATTTTACTATTGTCTTTCAAATTCATTGAAAGTTTCTGGCCTTCTGTAATTTATGTTAGCAAGATGTGTCATTCCTGGACCCATTCTGCTGTGCCCTGTTATGCAGACAGGCATTCCCATTTATGACTTATGAGCGTTCTGGACCATATGGTGGGTGCTCAGCTCCATTCTGCTTCAGGTGGTACGGATTTTTATTTTTTTTAAAAAAATATTTTATTAATTTTTTACAGAGAGGAAGGGAGAGGGATAGAGAGTTAGAAACATCGATCAGCTACCTCCTGCACACCTCCCACTGGGGATGTGCCCGCAACCAAGGTACATGCTCTTGACAGGAATCAAACCTGAGACCTTTCAGTCTGCAAGCCTATGCTCTATCCACTGAGCCAAACTGGTTACGGCAGTGACCTGGACTTTTATAAAAAGACCCTCTGAAGGGGAAAGGAGACATGGAGAAAAAGTCTTAGGTCAGTGCTGTGAGCAGTGTAATAAACCATAATACCTAGTTTTGGAATGGATTGCATTTCTGCTGTGTGTGTGTGTGTGTGTGTGTGTGTGTGTGTGTGTCTATGTGAACATGCATGCCAGACTGTTTGCACATGTGTTTAGGTAGTTTAGGATATTTTATCGTTTTGGCTCCCTCACAACACACACAGTCCCTCTATATGCGCACAAAAAATGATAATATGTTTTTAAAATAAGCTCATATATTTAAGAAAATCAGGAACTGAATACTTCTTGGTTTTCTGAAGCGACTCAAGGTCTTTGGACCTCAGTTCCACCAACTTCTTTCTTTATACTCTCTGCAGATTTTCTTTTAACCTTTACCAATTCTGCCCTTTCTTTCTGCCTAAACACTCCCCCTTGTCTAATCTAAACCCTCTACCCTCGTCCTTGAACCCACTTCCTCGAAATCCTCCCCGAACTGCATCTTTTGAGGAGTGACTTTTGTCTACTGAGTCTTTGGTTTTACCCCTTTCACCAGCTGTAAAGCTCCCCAGATCTTTTCTCTCCCAAGAGACCCTTCCTCATTCCATTTATACTCAAGCTAATAAGTCCCCCTCCTTTTAAAAGCCATTTATGTCTGTAATTTCCACAACATCACCCTCAACACCCTCCTCATGCTCTTGCAGGCTAGCTTCTGTCCTGAAGCTGGTCCTCAGAAGTTCACAGTGAGCTTCTGACTCCCAAATCCAGCCGCCCTCTGTTCTTGGTCCTCATCCTTCCAAGCTTTCTTCCATATTTGAGAACCATCTTCTTACAACTCTCTTCTGCAGCTTGTGTGCTGGCCCCGGGTTCTCTGTCCCTCAGTGGTCTCCTACGTTGCCCACACCTCTTCCCCTGCCACGCCCTACCGTGCTTGTGTCTGACCGTTCTCTCTCCTTAGTCCCTCCCATTCTTCACCTCTGTAATCTCTTCTCCTCTCCTCTCCAAAGATATTTACTACCTGCCTCTGGTACTCAAATTTGCCTGGCTAACGCTGCTCTCCTTTTCTCAGCGTGATATATTGGTCATCTCTTGTACAGCCCTAATGTGTGCAGAGAAAAAAAGTCCATCAATTAAATGCTTTATTTGGGAAACACTATTTCCATGACTTTACTGAAATCATGTTTTTTTTTTTCTTTTTCTTAATTTGCTGAGAATTTTTTTTCCTTGCTGGCTTATAAATAGGACGTTTGGAGAATTCTCCTCTCAGCAGGTTCCAAACACAAACTTGCATTACTATTCTTACAAAATAATAAACAGCTTTGGGCTATAAAACCTTTCAAATTGTTTTTTCACAGAAGGGATTTGCACGCTGACTCATTCCTCCTGTATTTATAGCCTATTGCCAAACCCCCGTAAAGGCAAGATTTCTAATAAAGCTATGGAAATTACATGCATTGCAAAGGGGGTGAATACATTTACATTTGTAGTATTTTAACATCTCCAAATTTATTGCAGATTACCTTGTTTGTGCATGTCTGTGCTTTAATGGGTTTTTATAGCAGAAAATAGTGGTTTATGATTGTATTCCCAGTAGAAATTTATTATGAATCCACCATATGGAGTGCTGTATAAAACTAAACTTGTAACACGGGTAGTTTTATTATTGCTAAGGAAGATCTACTGCACATTATTGAAAATTAGTGATAATAGAAATGTGGAAGAAGGGAAGTTGGTCCATGAAGGGAGTCTTCCATTTTATGCTTAAATTGACACAGAGATTTTAGGTTTTGTTTAAGATGGAAGATCTATTCTTTGACAGTTAGGATATCAGATAATATAACCATGTAGGGCCTCTTTGCCCTCCTGATATTTGTTAAAGCAGGAGAGGGCAAAGGGATAGGACCAAATACTAACTTCATGCATAACTTCATCTTCTCATGAGAACCAAGGGCATCAATTTCTAGCCATGTCTGACAACCATAAGCCATGAGAATTTTCCATGAGCAATGGTCATAGGGGCTATTGCTAGAGCACATGGAATATTTTTTCCTTTTTTTTTTCTTATCTAGCATTTATCATACATCCTACGTGAAGGATTTAAGATACCTATTGCTGTTAGACTTTGTAGTTCAGAGAAACTCTAAGGTGTAGACACAAGAAGTTTCATATTTATGTCAATCAACCATTTGCATGGGAGTCGCCCAGGGACTTTGTTTTTGGCCAGTTAACCCTCTATATGATGATGGAGTTTAAAAATGCACCTAAAGTTACTATTTTTTTTTAAGTGCATGAGGTTAAAAAACCACTTACCTTACATTTTCTGCAAAGAACTTGTAGTTATTTTATAATTAAGAGAGACTCCAATCAACATAATTAACAACATTAAAAATTAGAAACCTTGTGCTTGACACCTTCATTTCCTGTCCTTTATGAGAGTACATTTATTTGGAAGCCTTTTTACTATTCTCACTTACCATGTGCCCCCAAGAAGGGCTGGTATCACAGGTACATCAACGAGGCAGGATGAGGGGGAGTTGAAGGGGAGGTTTTCAACTCTCCAGGATTCTGTAGAGTATACCTCTGTGTTGTGTGGTAAGGAAGGGCAGAACTGAGTTTATTACTTTGTATATTTGAATTATGGCATTAAATATCTGCCCACGCTAAAAGGTTTATTGTACTGACAAGTTAATGTTCTAAATATGAAAACTTTGCAACAGCTATTGCCAAGTGTAAAGCATTATAGAACAATATTAAAAGTCAGTGCATTGCCGAGGTCGGTTTGGCTCAGTGGTAGAGCATCGGTCTGTGGACTGAAAGGTCCCGGGTTCGATTCCAGCCAAGGGCATGTACATTGGTTGCGGGCACATCCCCAGAAGGGGGCGTGCAAGAGGCAGCTGGTCGATGTTTCTCTCTCATCGATGTTTCTAGCTCTCTATCTCTCTCCCTTCCTCTCTGTAAAATATCAATAAAATATATATTTTAAAAAAAAAGTCAGTGCATTATTTATCATCTAACTGGTGTTTAGATAAGTCCTTTTCCAGTGAAGACAGTTTGGTGGTGGAACTAGCTAAGATCTGAGGATGTTTGTATTTATAACTTCAGTCTGATCAATTTTTCTTGTTTAAAGTTCTAGCAAGACTTTGGCATCGTTGCTACAAACAGCAAATGGTTCATTTAAAAATTCAATACATGTGAAACACATTTTATACTTCATGTAAACTACTGTTGGATTTTTGAGAAACTCTTAATGTTTTGAAAATATAAAACATTAAAAAAAAGAGCTTAAAGTAATGGCTGGCTAGGAGTTAACCAGGGCTAGAAACATCTCTCTTCAACCAGCTATTTTGATATTCTAGAGATATTGCCACTTTAATTCTTAAATCTGTGCTAAAGCTGTTGTTAAATGTTGAACAATAGCCTTTCATTAGGGTACCAGGTTAATAAAAGCAGAATAGTGCTCAGTGTAGTAATTTTCCCAAGTGGATCCATTTTTCTCTTTTAAAGTCTTCACTCTTACTAATACACTGAAGCAAAAACATGAAATCAAGAGAGTGCACAAGAAGGTTAATGAGAGAGAGAGAGAGAGAGAGAGAGAGAGAGAGAGAGCGAGCCCATGTGAGAAACTGAATGGACTGACTTGGCCTCAGTCTTATCCATGAATCCAATAGCTAGTCATTGGGTAATGATTTTAAAAAAAAAGAAATAAAACTGTTTTCAGTATGACTTGTACATTATCATTATCTCTTTTTAGCCTTCCTAGTTCTCAGTATCATTTTGCAGGCTGTCTTTTATTTATTACATTTCACTTGAATTCATTATTACAAAAAGCCAACAACTAACAGTGAGTGGCATCATTCCCTAAAGCAGGCAGCTAGGCATCCAGGAAGAAATTAAGGCAGAAATGAGCAGACAGCTGTGAGACAATGAAATGACAGCAAGAAGGGGGACAGTATAAAGCAAATCAGAGAGTTGGCTGACATTGCACATCAAGACTGAAATAAAAGGTTTATGCACAAAAATTTCTAGTAGACCCTAATACTTTAAAAATATATATTAGCCCTAGATTGGCTCAGTGGATAGAGCATCAGCCTGTGGACTGAAGGGTCCGAGGTTCAGTTCTGGCCAAGGGCACATGCCCAGGGTTGTGGACTAGATCCCCAGTAGGGAGAATGCAGGAGGCAGCCTATCCATTATTCTCTCTTATTGATGTTTCTATCTCTCCCTTCCTCTCTGAAATAAAGAAATGTGTGTGTGTGTGTGTGTGTGTGTGTGTGTGTGTGTGTGTAATATGCATATTAGAGTAGTTGATACAAAAAAATTTCAAACTTTTCTTCTGTTTTTGGCTTCAACAGCCTCTTAAACCTGTCTCTGGTAACCTAGGGACTATAAACTTGGGGAAGGGTTGGAAAATCATAGAGCAGATCCATGTGTAGGGAGAAGCATGCTATAAATTATACTTTTAACTTGCTCATGGATTTCTTCAAATGACCAACTTTCAGTCAAACACATGCTTTGCAGATGCCTGGGGCTAAAAAAATGAAATACATGTTTTGAGATATTTTTGCTGAGAGAGTGACAGAGTGTTCAGTTGACTTAGTCAATTATCATCATTTCAATTGCTTCTCTCTGCAGCTTTTTCTAGAGTAAGAGTCTATTACAATAACAGTCCATAAGTTTATTCTTTGGAAAAATACAAAAAAATCATTGTGACGTGTGCCATCAATTTTTAGCAGTAGGAAGAGGGAATGTGTCATAATCACCTGTGTGTGTGTGTGTGTGTGTGTGTGTGTGTGTGTGTGTGTATGCATCTCTCTGTGTGTTTTCTTCCAACATACACACTGTTCTTACCAGGGAAAACCACATAATATCTAAATAGGTGGTCAGAATCTCTGATGGGTGGGGCTGTGTATGCATGTGTGTTTTTGTATAGTTTGAAAAAACTCTGCATGTGATGCTTATACTTAATCTTCTGTGTTAAGAACAATCAATTAAAATATTTATATTGATTTCAGAGAGAGGAAAGGAGAGGAGAGAGAGAGACATAGAAACATCAATGATGAGAGAATCATCCATTGGCTGCCTCCTGTACGCCAACCACTAGGGATTGAGCTTACAACTGGGCATGTGTCCTGAGAATTGAACCATGACCTCCTAGTTCATAGGTCAACACTCAACCACGGAGCCACCCTGGTTCAGGGAGGACAATCAATTTATGTATTTGAATTTATAAGCTCAATAACCAAGAGGCTATTTTCTCCTGTGTGCTCTCCACAATTTGGTCTAGCTGCCAAATGATCCAAAGAGGCAGGCTTAGTGGCTAAGAGCTAACTGCATTAATTGAGAAACTAGAATTCCTCAAAGATTTCCAAAAATAATAAAATAAACTTTCATCTATATAGAAACATTTTGTGGCATTTATGCATATCTAAATACACAAAATAGAAGAACTCTTAAGAAATATTAAAATTCTCACTGATTATTAGGTTCAAATGGGCACTTTATCCCCAATCTTTTTTAGAACTTCTCTTGCCACCTCTAGCTTTTTTAAGGTATTAGTAGACTGAACTTGGAATTGAATCATTCCAGACTATGGGGGACTCCAAAGATCCTTTGGAACCCCCCCACCAGCTTGATGTTAAAAGCTTTTGAAAATGACATCTAATAATATTTTGTTT
Source organism: Vespertilio murinus (assembly GCA_963924515.1). Lineage (NCBI taxonomy): Eukaryota > Metazoa > Chordata > Mammalia > Chiroptera > Vespertilionidae > Vespertilio > Vespertilio murinus. Next base: position 10,231,184 of record OZ004712.1, on the reverse strand, counting down.
TTTGTCACAACGACAAGGGGATTTTATTTTATTTTAATTAATGTGGACAGAGTTACTTATTCTTTCCAGCTGTTAATCTCTGCTTTTTAGCTGAAATCCTGGATTCTGCATTTTACATTTTTTTGGGGGGTGTAGATGAACATTTTTTATAGTCTCATTGCAGGAATAAAAGAGGAAGACATTTATGTAATAATGTGAATACACAGTTTATAGACTCATGATTTTAACTTTTATTTCGATAATTTTCTGTTCTAATATCTTACTACTTGCAGGCATTTTATTTCACTTGCATTAGAAATGTAACACAAGAATGTGTTTTTAATATCTATGGTGTTTCCAATTACAAACTTAATCTAAACTAGGACTTAATTTTTATTTTATGTTTTAAATAGACGATAATAGGGTTTTAAACAGAGAGATAAGTTGTTTCTAGGTGAAATTAGATTTTATTCTGGCTTTTATCCAATTTTCAGACTAAATAACTTCATATTGCTATATAAAGTATCACTAAAAAGAAGTTGTATCTATTGAATATTGTGTGTACCTGGAACTATACTAGATGCTTTCTATATGTTGACATGTATATTCCTAATAACCCTAAGAAGGAATATATATATATATATATATATATATATATATATATATATATATAATGTTTAAATGAGAAAACTGAGATGTTCTGGGACTCTCTGATCCAGCTACAGTTTGCTATGTAATTTTAGAATGCAAAAGGCCAGGCCATTCATATGTAAAGGCTTCTGCGCACAGCTTGGATGTGGTGGAGTCTCAGAGAATCAACAAGGTGGAGCAGATAGCTATAGTTGATCCTCAGCCCTGCCCTACGAGGCTTGGGTCTCAGTGTCCTGCAGTAATCGCTGCAAGCACCTCTGAGAGAAAGCCACCCTCGAGTTCTGCCCGATGCCAGACAGTCCAGTTTCTTCCTGTATGAGTCTGGGTTCCCAGAGTCTCGCATGGAACTGGAGTTCAGAGCAGTTGGGAGCTTGTGTCTCCCTCCCAATTGAGAAAGCCAGCCATGTACTCAGTTGCCAGCCCTTTCTGTGCATGTGCCTCAGTACTTCTGCACTTTACTTCCACACTTTCTGAGTCTCAGTATGCTTTTCTCTTTTCTTCTAGTTGTGGAATTTCCACTCAACCAGTCTTCCTGTAGTTCTGGATGATGTTGGTTTTGTATATTAGCTGTAGTTTTTGAAGTGGTTGTGCAAGGCAGCAATTTCAGGTGTTTACCTATGCCACCATCTTGGTTTCTCAGATCCTTCTGCCTTCATAAAAAGAGGATTCCATAGTTTTTAAATGGCTGATTTTGACTCATTAATGATGATGATAATTTTTTACAGCCATCGTTTACTGAGTAATTTCTAGATGTCAAAGATATTAAGTGTTTTGCATACAAACATATTTCACTCAGACATCAATGGAATTAACATACACATTTTACCAATGAGGACATGGAAGAGCAGGGAGGTTAAGTAGATTTTCCAAGGTCACACAGATAGTGACAGAAGAGTGTTTGAACTTTCCAGCATTGCATTAAACACTTCCTTGTGTCCTCCCAAACCATCTCTATGTTTTGATGAATGGTAATATTATTATAACAAGTGACCAGTCTCATGGTGATGTTGGAGGACATTTTTCATTCATATGATAAACTACAGCATGCTGATAATTGGGGTTTTTTTTGGTTTGTGTTTGAAGTGTTATTATTTTGTAGTTCCTTCAACATGCTTTTGTTGCAACTTATATTGATTGGTGATCTGGAAGTAGTGGGTAATTTTCATGGTGATCAAACATGAATATATGTTAGTACAAATTAAGGGTTTGCTTTATTCATCTGCTTTCCTTCCAGTCTAAACATTGAGCCGAAATTGAGACATTGGATATGATAGTTTATTGAAGCCTGCCATTTTTGTCCAAGATTTGTTTGGCCAACCTTTGAAAACCTTTCTGAGTTTAAACTATTCCACAAGCATCAGTCAAAACACATGAGAATCATGGGAAAGAATGGTGCCTTTCCTGCACAGCTGCTCTGCAGAAAGGGGGGTTGCATGGGAAGGCATCTAGTCTTGGCAGAAGGTTGTTAGAAGCAAGGGCTTTTCCATCCTCAGGAGAGAAGCCTGCAGCTCTCCTCACAGGCCTCGGTGATGCCAGAATGTCTCATTGCTTACATTCTTTTGATTCTTTTCCTGACTTCGATTTTGCTCTGGCACTTGTCTAAAAACAGAACTGTCAGCACCTTCATTTCTTGTTCGTTCTGTTTCCCAGTCAAGAATAAGGGTAATAGGTTTAAATTCCAAGTGTCTGAATTTGTGAAATAGCAGTGGGCAATCATCAGTTCCAGAGGCTCTCCCCACCCATCAGGGTAGGGTTCTAATGGAAATCTGATGTGTGTTGTTCCCCCAGAGTTTCCTGGCTCCTAGTGGTTTCTGGGTGATGGCCAGAAACGAAAGTCCCACCCAGGCTGTACTCTGAGTTGGAAAATTGACTGATTCACTAACCATCAACTGTCAGCGTGGCACTCCCTTTCCTTCTTGATCTTGCAAAGATTAATTTCTCGTTTTTATGATTGAGATACGTCTGAGCTGTAGAGTAATATTAGATTGTCTACAATGTTTCTCTGGGAGAGAACAACATTCAGAGAGCTTTCACATGTAGAGGAAAGAGTCTGGTGGCCCGGACGGAGTTGGTACTTAACAAGAGTCTCTTCTTCATAGGTCTCTGGTGAGAAACACTCGTAGGATCTTTATGTGTCTTTGAATATGGAGCCCATCAGTGACTTGGTAAGGAAACCTCTTAGATGCTGAAGAACTAAATAATATGTTAATATTATTTCAATGAACAGACTTAAAATTTTTAAAATAATTTACCTGACATTCACCCACCCCATTCATTCAGCATAGGCTTCTAAAGCACTTATGCGGGAAGCAGGTAGGTGTCTTGTGGTTTAAAAACAGGAACTCTTAAATTGGACCACCTGGTTTCAAATCCTGGTTCCTCTGTGACCTTGGGCAAATTACTTAACCTCTTCTGCCTAATTTACCCATTTAAAAATTGGAAGTGATACTGATATGTGCCTCATAGGATTGCTTTGAGGATTAGACATAATACATAAGAGGCTCTTGGCATGTAGAAATCCCTTACTGACTCTTGTCGTTTTTAATTAGGGCACACTGTGTATTCCTACTGTATATGCTGTAGTTCCTTACAACTCTCTAAGGAAAGGTCCTACCCTGAAATTGTCAATGGTGTTCTTAAAAAGTCAAAATACAGACACAGAGAGACATAAACAAAACACAGAGATAAGTAACAGTGTGTAAACTGTCACATGACTAAGAATCAGCAACTTTTGTTCCTTTCAACTTTAAGGTTTGGATAATACAGGGTGGAGCTTTCACAGGAAGAGATTTTTTTCTGTGCCGGAGTAGTCAGGGAAAGCTTCAGGGAGGAGGAGGAGTCTCACAATCCAGCCCTGTCTTTACCCCTTTCCCCATCACATTCTGATTATCTTTCCCACCATCTATCTTCAACCATCCATCTCTAATTGAGCTTCTCTTTTGCAATTCTATGCCTTTGCACACACACGATTTTCTTGTTTCCATGCCTTTTATTTTCCCCCAGTTATCATAGAACCACAAAAAGTTTTTTGAACAGTGGATCATTTGCCACTAAACTAAACCAGAACTCATGGCCCTTCTTTCCCTCACATGTTCCTTCCGCCAGCCTCCTCTGTCTCACCTCTCTCCTGGCCTTTACCTCTCAACCCCAAACTGCCCCATGTCTTTTTATCTTGACTTCTAAATAGGAAAGGAGGGGTTAGTGGTGCCCAGAATCTAAGAGTTTGCATTATGAAGTACTATAAGTGGATTTGGAATCTATTATTTTCATGGTTTTTATTTATGCATGCATTTACCCAATCAAGCTGGAAATAAGAATGAATCCTGATAAATGCTGAGCATAAATAGAAGTACTAATAGGTGTAATTTATGGAGAATAGTTTAAGTGCCATTCACTTTTAGGATGAATTGCATATTATCTATTAGACTGAAAACCCTTTTTAAAAATATATTTTATTGATTTTTTACAGAGAGGGAAAGGGATGGAGAATTAGCAACATCAATGAGAAACATCGATCAGCTGCCTCTTCCACATCTCCTACTGGGAATGTGCCCGCAACCAAGCTACATGTTCTTGACTGGAATCAAAACTGGGACCTTTCAGTCCGCAGGCCAATGCTCTATCCACGTGAGCCAAACCAGTTAGGGCTGGAAACCCTTTAAAAGGAGAAATTAAAAATTAAGCTTTTGAGTGCTTGGAAAAAAAAGTGTAATCAAAGCATAGAACTTTTTAATGTCATATCTGGCAATGCCTCTTGATTAATAAGATTAATGGCATGGGTGCTATTTCTAATTGCATACTCCTGAGTTCAGGAGGTACCTTTCTTAAGGGCCTCATAAGTAGAGGCATGGGGAATCCTAACTTGTCTCTAGAATACCCATGATGCTGCATGGGCCACACAGTGTCACTAGGAGATGAGATGAGAAGGAAGATCTCCCATTGCATTTGGCAATCTCTCCACCCTCTGAAAAACCACAGGATCTTGAGTCACATCATTGGTATTTGTCTCAGCCTTTCCCCAACCCAAGGCTTCACCTACACTGACCAGGGATTTCTGAGGAGGCTCAGACACTGAGCTTTTTTAGAAAAGCACTCACAGTCTGTTATGCCTGAATAGTCCTATTTAGCATCCCACAGCTTCTCATGCATGTGGGATCCAGGAGTGCACTAATTAACTATGTGACCTTGGAAGAGTCATAGTCATTGGGCTGAATAATAACTGTGACTCCTTTTAATTCTGTGCTGCCTGGATCTCCAGCCTCACACTTACCTCCCTGCTCCCCAAAATATCTTTCCTCATTGGTTCCTAGTGGGAAATTCTGCACATTGTGCTTAACAGGCCGTTAAATTATCTTAATTAAAGTGTCAAGGGATAAAAATTGAAGATTACTCAGAGCTGCCACCCCAACCCTTCCCAAGCCAGCTCAAGAAGGCTTTGCCAGGAAGATTCAGATGTATAACCCATAGTAAGCATTCTATGGGTTAACACTGAGCCACTCTTTTTCATGGTCTTTAGACACAGAATGAAATTGATGTGTGTAGTCTCTTTGCAACAGACTTGCCATATTCCAGAAAGTGATGCCTCCCTCAAATTCAAGGCTTTATCCCATATAGGAAAAGGCTCTGACAAAGACTTACGGGGGGGGGGGGGATGTAGAAGAAAAAAAATTCAAGCCTTATACTGTTCCCTCCATTACTTGGGCCAAAGCAGTTGAGTTCAAAAGTTGGAATTTGGTCCTCATATTGGATCTCTCAGGGAAACTGATGCAAGCTACTCCTTCTCGGATGCTTCTAAGTTTGAAGAAATAGGTCTTGGAAGCACTAGACTTGGACCATAATTTTCATAAGCAAAGCAAATCCTTCCAAAATAATTAGTTCAGGAATCTTGTCTGGATGAGTCAAATTCTCAGGGCAAGAAGCAGGAATAGAATAAGTGTTTGAAGACAAGGTTGACATTACACATTTTCCAGGAGGGAATAATACACCAAAGTGAAAAAAATGCATGACCCAGACTGACCTGTTATGGGGATGGAATTGGCAAGGTGTGGTGTTAATAGCTGTCAGAGATCTTCTTCTCCACCTTTTCCAAGCCCAGGAACTTCATGTCTAGAAGTCTGCTTGTCCCGAGAGGAGTTCTAGTATAATAGTTAAGAGCTTACATTTTAGCTGGGACCGGCTTGGCTCAGTGGATAGAGCGTCGGCCTGTGGACTGAAAGGTCCCGGGTTCGATTCCGGTCAAGGGCATGTACCTTGGTTGCGGGCACATCCCCAGTGGGGCATGTGCAAGAGGCAGCTGATCGATGAGGGAGGATGTTTCTGACTCTCATTCCTCTCTCTTCCCCTCTGTGAAAAATCAATAAAATATATATTTTTTTAAAAAAAGAGCCTACATTTTAGGGCCAGACTGCCTGGGTGCAAAGCCACGCCCTTGGGAGGACTACTTCACATTTCTGTACCTTAGTTTCCTCACCTGTGAAATGGTGAAAACCAGTACCTATTTGATAGCATTGTAATTAGTGTTGAATGAGTTGCCGCATGTGAAAGACTTAAAACAGGAACTAGCACGTAAGAAGCAAGAAGCTTTGTGTGAGTCTCCAACTTAAGCACAGATGCCTTAGGACCTTCGTTGAAAATCCAAATAATGTAGGGAGATGTTAAAACACAAAAATTTTCCGTCATTTAGCATAAATTAATTCCTTTGTCTGAGGCACTTTGGAAGACAGGGGGACCTTGGGAATCTAGAAAAACCAGGAATCAGAAGTGATGTAGGTGAGAGGGAAGAAGCAAAGCAAATGTTTGCCTGACTCGGAGTTTTGCTGGTGAGTCAGTTCTGCCTGTTGTTCTGTCCATTTTAGTTTCCTTCTACATTCTGATTGTAGAGTTTTAATTCATTATTTACTCATTGTTCAGCCCTGGCTTTTGTGACGATGGTATTTAGAGACCCTGTTCCCTTGTCTAGTAGGAATTAGGAGGTCCTTTTAGCACCTCTTCTCTTTATCCCTTGCCTTAACCTTGAGGCAGGCAGACCGTGGACATGGTTGGTATATTAACCTTGCTCCGGTTCTAACAAGTGTTAATGCTGGTTTCTCAACATAGGAATGATAAACATTTTTTTGCTTTATTTTCTTCTTTAAAGAAGGTCCCTTATAGTAGTGATTCTCCAACTTGTGTAGGCACCAGACTCATCTGGAAGCTTGGTAAGACGTAGATGGTCCTGCCCAATACCAGGTTATGATTAAGTAATTATGGGATGGGGCCCAATTTCCCAGGTGGTGGTTCAGGAACCACACTTTGAGAACCCCGCCCTATATTAGAGTTCACACCCACATTTGCACATTGGAATGACCTAGGGAACATTAAAAAACCCCTGGTGTGTGGCTTCAACCCCAGAGATTCTCACTTAACAGGCTAGGGCAGTGGCTGGCAAACTGCGGCTCACGAGCCACATGCAGCTCTTTGGTCCCTTGAGTGTGGCTCTTCCACAAAATACCACTTGTGGGGGTGCACGTACAGTGCGATTGTAACTTCGTGGCCCATGCATAGAAGTCAGTTTCGGCCTAGGCCGGTCTATTTTGAAGAAGTGGCATTAGAACACTCAAAGGGCCAAGAGCTGCATGTGGCTCTCGAGCCCCAGTTTGCCAACCATGGGGCTAGGGCATTGGAATTTATGAAAACAACACCATATGTTTAGGCATAGAGGGTTATGACTGAAACTGTTGTGGTTTAGGGGCAGAGCAATTTGCTGTGTGTTTCCAAGGTTTTGCCTCAAGGGCAGATCACAGAAGAGTGGTTGGAAGTTAGTGCCCTGTCCCCTTCCCCTCACCCCCCTCTCAAAAAAAAAAAAAAAAAGCTGTTTTCTGGTGAAGGTGACTGCATTGTCTTAACAAGCAACAGCATTTTTTTCTTGGCTACTTTTTGGGCTCCACAGAAAACGAAAAAGCTGCTATAGTAACGGGAATGCTTGTGCAGTTAGTCACGGGGGGGGGGGGGGGGCAGGGCGATGAATGAAAAGTGCTGTTGGCATTACAACCCCAGGGTCTTTCTGCACTTCTTCAAAGTGGGGTGCTGCACCCCTACTCGGTAGCTATGGAAACAGGGGCTCATGCCCACTTACTGGCCATGGTAACCATCAAGAAAGAACTGGATTTTTTTGTCCACCCTTCTATCTGGACCGGAAGTTGGGCTCTCAAAGCCATTCATAGCCTATGGAGAAGGCTGATAATTGTGCCTCTTGTCAGACTCGGGGAGAGAGGCCGTGTGAAACAAGAAGTTTAACTAGCCGTGGCCTTTATTTGATAAAGTGTAGTTTACTTTCTACTTGAGCTTTTTATTAGCCACAATAATTCTAATTGAAATAAACATTTTGATTACAGCTCTGCTCTGCAACTGCTTAATGGGGAACTAAAATAACTTTCAATAATCATTTTGTTCAAATGGGATTCATTTAGCCTGACAGTTATCCCAGGCATTTATTGGCATGCGGCAGGCAGGGAGTGTTTCCGAGCGTAATTACGGGAACATTTTACACTGGGGTTAACCTTACCAAAATGACAGCCTGAAAAGTGGTGTGAAGGAGCAAATAAAACCCATAATCTGCCATAGAAACTCATAAACGAATCCCCTTTCTCTCCTATTTCTGATGCCCAGGGCTCTAGTTAAGACGAGAAGGAGTTTTCTTTGGAAACTGGCAGTCAGGCTGCAGGAGCACACTTTAATGAGGGTGCACCGCACCCTGGTGCTTCTGGGCACAGGGACATTTTTATAGCCACTTGTAATTCTCTGGGTTCCGCTGGGGTGACGGGGACGGGCACTGGGCCATAAGGTGGCCCGGGGGAGACACACCTTCCGTCTAGCAGAGGCTCCGTCCTTCTGCGAACAGGAGGAAGAGTTTTCCTGAGGCCAGGCTTCTTGGCGGCGTTAGCCCTTCTAAAGCAGAGCTACCTGCTCTGGGTTCTATTTTCTTTCCCAGAAGCCTTCTCCATTCAGCCTCCAACCCCACCACGGGAGACCTTCAGTGTGTGAACCCGCAAAGCAGCAGCGCCTACCTTGGGAGAACAGAAGAGGCCGTTGTGGCTTCTCAGGAGGACCTGGCACCCTCCCTGTTCCCGCTGAGATGGGTCTGCAGGGCCGTGTCCGTTCGGTCAGTGGGCAGTTACAACGGACCCGGCCGCAATCAGCTCTTCTGGGTGAATGGGGACTGGATGAAACCCTTCAAGGGGTCCAAGGGCAATCATAAGTGCAACACAGTACGATCAAGTTCACATGGATCACCAGGAGTGCTGCTGCTTTACAGAATTTGCTACAAATCCTATCTTCAAAGTTCTTTGAAAACTGGAAACTGCCATTGCTGAAAAAAATGTGCCTGAACAATACAAGGATTTGCTAGGGTTCAGGGAGGCAGCAGAACTTGCTGCAGGTGCTCTGGGGGACTCACCGGAGGCAGCTGTTGCTTTAAGGAAACTCTCTGCAGCCCCCACTAAGAAGGGAAAAGCAGGCCTTTGGCAAGTGACTAGGCTGCATTGTCATTTCTGAGCTGCCTCCAGGGTCATGCCTTTGGGGTGATGCTTCTGTCGTAAGGGTGCCTCTGGCTCACCTGGAGGGCGCTAATGAGTAGGACTGGCACTTCAGGAAAACACACCTGAAGCCACTCTACCTCTCTGGACTTGCCAGTTACCTGGGCCAGTGGTCGGCAAACTCATCAGTCAACAGAGCCAAATATCAACAGTACAACGATTGAAATTTCTTTTGAGAGTCAAATATTTTAAACTTAAACTTCTTCTCACGCCACTTCTTCAAAATAGACTCGCCCAGGCCGTGGTATTTTGTGGAAGAGCCACACTCAAGGGGCCAAAGAGCCGCATGTGGCTCGCGAGCTGCAGTTTGCCAACCACGGACCTGGGCCCATGCACTTTCTTTATTCTTTAAACAAGTCTAGTTGGGTTTTCAGTTACAACTAAAAGCAGCCCACCTAGTAAATGGACATTTGGTGTTAGGACAGTAAAGCCAGGTAAGGTAATGAGGTAAATCTGTACACCTGGATTGGAAGGCTAGCAAGAACCCTCTGGATCTCCTCAAAGGCAAAGCCTGATATATTAGAACTCCAGGTTAAATCAATGTTCTTATTTGCTTCAACTTCATGTAAATAAAAATAGGACCTATTAAGTGTTAACCAGGTGGTTAAGCCCTGACCAGGCAGACTGGTTGGAGTGTCATCCAGTATGCCAAAGTTATGGGTTCGATCCCCAGTGAGGATACATACAAGAAGCAACCAATGGATGCACAAATAAGTGGAGCAATAAGTCTTCCCCCACCTCCCTCCCTCCCTTCCTTCCCTCCCTTAATTTACTCTTTCTTTCTAAATTCAATTTAAAGTAAAAGTGGCTAAGTCACATGCTCATCTAAAGGAACATTTCCACCAACTAGACCAGGGGTGGGGCAAACTTTTTGACTCAAGGGCCACCATGGGTTCTTAAACTGGACGGGAGGGCCGGAACAAAAGCAACCTGACCATGCTGGCACTCTCATCTTGGGCTGCTGGTGAAGGAGCGGAGGGGAGAGCAGGATAATCCTCCGCTCTTTCGGCTCCATGGGCCGGATAGAACAGCCAAATGGGCTGGATCTGGCCCTCGGGCCGTAGTTTGCCCACAGCTGAACTAGACACTGAATTCTTCTAAGTCACCTGGAAGTTTGCTTGTGATGTGACATGAAAGGTCACCATCATTACCACTTTTAGAACTAACTGGCTATGAGCCTTCTCGCTTTTGTGAGACTGAATGCAAAATCACCTTTCGTTTACACAGCCTTTCCTGTTGTGTTAGAAACCGTCAGGGAGCATGCTAGTATACTTGAAACGCTTAATATTTTTACAAACCTTTGGGGTCTACCCCTTCCTACAAGCCCTGTGCCGAACTCCCCAACTTCTACCCCCAAGACAAAACATCAGGCCTTCGTATTAAAGAAGAGAAAATCAAAGCAGCAGTTCTCTCCAGGGGAATGGCTAAATAGAACATGAATTGAAGACATTGTTTTCCACCTGCAAAACCGAGGCCTGGTTTTGTTTGTGCTGTTCTAATTAGAAATTGTGTCTTTCTCGGATAATTTCCTTGTCTGCCTCCCTTTGTGAGCACAGGTTTGACAGAACTGGGGCAGACAGAAAGCAGAGGAGTTTATTACACCCAGCATTTATAGGAACACATCTCTTTTACAGGAAGGATTGTGTCCATTTGTTTATAGAGGAGCAAAGGTGTGGGGAAATCTACGGGGGCAGAGGTGGGCCGTCCTATTTTAAACCGTGCAGAAAAGCAAATGGATGAAGATTACAAAATGAAATTTCAATTCTAGACTTTTTGGACTGAGGTGACTTTTGTGATGCTAAAAAAAATATGGCGTAGCAACTGTCTGCCGTTGGGGACACCTGGGACATGCCCACGATTATAACCTTGAACTTCCATAATTCAACTGTGGTGGCTAAGCACTGCTTGCCTTTGCATTCTTCTTTGTGCTTGTTCTGAACTCACAGACCCTCCGCTGACTGGATTCCCATCGAGGGCAGGTCTGGACGAGGCGTGTGATGGGCGGGGTTCTTGGTTCCACGTGTGCATTTTGGTTGTGCTGTCTTTTGTGACACAAACTGACCACTGATGTCTTTTCTGAATATTTCAGTATTTTCGTTCTCGTGATCCTTTGATTTTAAGAAGGGAAAAATGAATGCCATTGTCATTCCTCTTTCCGGAACACGTTTGCATTTCAGTGGGTCCTTCAGTGTTTCAAACTAAAGAAGTCAGCAATGTAGACATTTCTGGTTTTGCGACAGGCCAGTGGGGAGAAGTAACCTGGGGGAGGGAGGACTGTGTCCGGTGGGGCTGAGAGTAAAGCCGCTGGGGCTGGTGTATGTCCAGCAAGTACAAGCTCAAGGCCACCTCTCTGTTGAGACCTATTCTGTCCACACTGCCAGCCCCACAGAATATCCTTTTTTTTTTTAATATATATTTTTATTGACTTCCGAGAGGAAGGGGGAGAGAGAGATAGAAACATCAGTGATGAGAGGGAATCATTGATTGGCTGTGTCCTGCACACCCCCAATTGGGAATCAAGCCCACAACCCAGACATGTGCCCTGCCCAGAAATAGAAGTGATCTCCTGGTTCACGGGTTGATGCTCAACCACTGAGCCACACCAGCCAGGCACCTATGGAACATTCTGCAGCTGGTACAGCTTCTTATAGGTCCCTTTCCTCCCTCCACAGAAGATTTTCCTCAAAATTCCTCTCTTCACTGTCTGGAAAAGAATCTCAGCCCATTAATTATTGTCCTTACACACTTAGTTCCAACCCGAGAGAACTGACAGGTACCTCGGAAACCAGGCTGTACGGGGGGAAGGGAATCGAGAGGGAACATTTTACTCACAGCAGCACTTTGGGGGGCTCCTGCCCGGAGAGTGACATTTGTCCCTGGGAGTAAACTCTAAATTACATCACAAATGAACATTTTTGAAATTAAAGGTGGCATTTCTGACCCGCCTGCTGGCGGCCACAATCAGGCTGAAAAGTGACATCATTTATGACACTGGCAGTTAAGAAGCCCAGGGTTTGAGGTCGTAAAACAGTTTCCAGGCCTGATTTAATATCGATTTTGCTGTCAGGCTAACTTTACTTTAATATTTAAACAAATGTTTAATGTTTAAACAGTTTGGTTTTTCCCTTTTCATTTTTCTGTAGCTCTAACCCAGTGTTATCTATGGTGTAACAATTTCCCCTTGGGCCAGCTACCTTATTATGCTGCCCCATCTTTAGCAATATTCTGATTTATCATCCCAACGTAGATCATGGATCTAAACCTTTCCTTTCCCTTTGAGATGGAATGACTGTCCTGCTATTGTACTTATGTAATTCCTGTGGCCCGGATGTTCCAGTGTTGTATCGCTACAGGACTGGTGTGTGGTTGGGCCCCGGGGACAAAGGCATGCCTAAGCAAGAGGCTAATTTCTCGCCTGAAAAGTTGGATTGGGAAACTAGATTTTGGGTGGTGAACACACAATGCAACAGACAGACGATGTATTGTAGAACTGTAACCTTGACACTCTTATAATCTTATTAACCAATGTCACCCCAGTAACTTCAATAAAAAAGAATCTGGAGCATATCATAGTTTATTTACATTTTAGATTCGAAGATCTGTTCACATAATTTTAAATCTTCAAAACATATTAAGGAAAGTCACAGAACTAATATACTTTGCATCATTATTGTTAATAAGAAAAGCATTTCTAAGTGTTTTAGGCATTACATAGCTTATATACATCAGTTTTCTATAGCTGTGCCTTCCATTTAAAACTATTTTAATAATTATAGATGGTAATTTACATTCCTTAAAAAAAGGAATTAGATTGTTTGTTGTGCCTCTTCACTAGCTTTGGAACAGGTACATTAGACCTAGAAGAAACTGAGGAGCTGTCATTTTGAACTACAGACCCTTATTATTTCTTAAATTTGTGGTAAGGAAGGGACAGGTTTTATTTGGTTTCAATTGTGTTAAAATCAATGACAAGGACTTTTTGTCCATACTTGGTTTATGTAATTATAATGGAGGCTGCTTGTAACTGGGACGAGACGGTAATCCCAGTGGGGATCACAATGTGTGAATTTCAAGAGGAAAGTGAAATTCATGAAATACACTGTGGGGAGCCACTTTCTCCTTGTCCTTCCTTCCAGTGCTAAATTCAGACTAACTAATAAATCACCTAGCAAGACCCAGCTAGAATGGAATAAAAAGAGTAAGTTATGGTACGTGCAGGGCAAAGGGGGCAGTATTTTGTTTTAATAGGGAGTCCTTTCCCCTTGCATTCTTAACTTGGACATCTTGCCTATTTCTTCTGGGGATTTCAGAATTTCCCATTTCTCCTGCTGCAGAGATAAAAGGGCAGCCAATTTATGAACTGTGTACCATGGGGATTATAAATCTCTCATTTGTCTGCTCTCATTTCTATCTGATGTGTTTTTCAAAAACAATAGACTGAATTCTAATTTTTAAAGTATTATCTGACCAGAGACTGAGCTTGAAATTTCAAGGACCAAATGGGATTTCTGTTGTCTAAGGTATTCCTAATTACTCTGTTTCACCTGGTTTTCAGCTCACATGCATTATAAATATATGAGGAAATCCCGTGGCTTTTGAAAAAGCCCCCAAATTACAATTATTCATCTTTCTTAGTGTTCCAGATAGAACAACCAAATCCCAAACCACCAAATCCAAGGATGCTTCATTTGTTAGAAAAATAGGGGAATTGGCTTTAGGAGGCTGGTCTCCATCTCAGTTTCTTATATGTTACCCTCTAGGGATCCCCTGTGCCTCATCTCTGATGGTGAGGAGTAATTTCTGCTTCTTTGTGGAAGTAAAGGTAATGGTTTCAGCCTATTATGTCAGTCTGTCAAAAAGATTCTTTATTTCATAAGGCAGAAACAAAGAGACAACTTTGACCCTTCTGTCAGTCACATGAGCCAGAGAGAGGGAAGAGAGAGAGAGAGAGAGAGAGAGAGAGAGAGAGAGAGAGAGAGAGAAGGGGGAAACCATTCAGACTAGACCAGTGGTTGGCAAACTGCATTTCGAAGCCACATGCGGCTCTTTGGCCCCTTGAGTGTGGCTCTTCCACAAAATACCATGACCTGGGTGAGCCTATTTTGAAGAAGTGTTGTTAGAAGAAGTTTAAATTTTAAAAAATGGCTCTCAAAAAAAATTTCAATTGTTGTACTGTTGATATTTGGCTCTGTTGACTAATGAGTTTCCCGGCCACTGGACTAGGCTATACAACACTATGTTCCTCTTTCTGTGACTTTCAAAAAGCCATTTCAAAAAGAGTAGTCTGAAAAAATACAAAAGAGTAGTCTGGAACTACCCCCAGAACCACTTGGGAGGAGGGGTTCTTAATAAAAATACAGATCCTTAGGCCCCATCCCTATACCCAATGAGTCAGAGTTCCTGGGCATGTGGCCCCCACAGTTTTTATGAAACTGGGGTCTAAGACCCACTGCAACCATATCTACCCAGGGTACATGAAAAAGAAAGCAACGACTCCCAATGAGGTGATAAATACTAGAAAACATGGGAAAAAGGGAAACAAAGCAACTCATGACCAACATGACCATCAAACACACTCTCAAAGATCAGTGAGAAATGGTCCCAGTGGTGTTCCTTACACTGACATTCGCCACCAAGCTGTGCTGGCTCATTTTCACTGTGACCGGGAACCCCTACATGATTTGTGCCCTTCGCTAATTCTCTCTTACACAGGCCCCGGCTCTTCACAAAGTTTACTTATTGGGCCTCCATCTCAAGAAATGTCAGATGTTGCCCTTTCTGCCTGTTTTATGAGTCCCTCTGCCAGAAGGACAGTGATAGGCAGTGCCCCTGCCATGCCCACTGGGCAGTGTGGACATGCTCATTGTGCTTATCCCACAGCATCCCAAAGAAGAATGGACCCCATCTAAGCTGAGTGTGCAGGGGAAAATGAAAAGGAGCAGTTGGAGGAAGGGCTAGTTGGAAAGGAGGAAGGACAAAGTTGAAAGTGGGTTCTTGCTTTGCAATAGGTCAGCTACTAATTTGGGTGTCTACCCTACCTTTGAGAATTTACCTGCTGGGGAGAGAGATGGTCTTGTGATGGGGTGGGTTGGCGGGGGGCGACTGGGAGTCTTTAGGGAAGGAATGGATTCTCTGCCTAGCTGATAGGACAAGCATAACCTTACTCTCACCTCATACCCCTTCTCAAAAATAAAACATTAATACTTGCGGATGGTGCTGTCTGTCAGAGACAGTCCCGAAGCGGAGCTCTGATTGATGATGGGCTGGCATTTACTGGTGGTAATAAGGCTCCCAGAGATCACCAAGCAAGTGAAAATAAAGGTGAGCTGATTGAATTATATATTCTCATTCTGTGATTGAAAATAATATCAGACAACTGACTCTGGTGCCAGACAGATTACATAAGCATGAGTTAAGTGGTAGAATAAAAATGAGTGATTTTCCTCCTTGACTTAAACACAGCACTAAGTAGTGTGCCCTTGAATTCAGCAGAAAGCAATTTCCTCCTCCCCGTAACAGCTAGGGGGCATTGCAAATGCAAATTGAGTTAGCTTTGCATTTTTAATATTCCACATATCCATCCATAATTCACTGCTGAGATTTTCGAGATGTTATTGCTACTACTTGGGCACATTTAAATTATTTTGCACCTCTGAACTTCTGCATTAACTTTAGCATTGGTGCTTAAGATATATGTTCTAATCTATAGGAGGTCTGCATTTAAAGAAACTCTAGTCATGGTGACTGGGGGCTCGCCGCAGACTAGGACAGACTGTCATTTAGCTTGTCATGTTCTCTTTCGAAGGAGAGCTTGTTGAGATAACTTGTGCCTAATAGGAAAAGATGAAAACCTCAACCACTTGATTACGAGGAGTGGCAGCCTCTTGAAAGACTGTAAGTGCCCAGGATGTCACCCAGAGCAGGGGCATAAGAAGAGGCCTGCAGGCCCATCATGGCCCATGAGGATTTCACTGACTGGCAATCAATAGTAACCCAATTCCTCTTTGAAAACCTGCTTCCATAATGTGTACCAGGATTAAGTTTACTTACCCTATTGGAAGTGCATGAGGCTGAGGAATGGCAAGAAATGAGGAACTAACATGTCTCTCGCAGTGTTTGATAAAAGGAAACATCTGAGCAGAAGCTGTGAGGTGTGGCAAAGGCCAGGTAACTGCGATGGTGGCTTCCTACCTACAAGGGAAACTGGCAATCTGGAGTGAGGGAACGTAATCCCTCCATTTTCCTCCAGGTCATGCTTACATTTTAGATCACAGTGTCAACTTAAAGATCAGATGTCACTAAGTTGGACTTGCATTCTAAATTATAGATGTTAAAGAGCGGGACTTCCTCACGAAGGTCACCGGCGTCCAGATAAAGACTTTGATGAATATCCAATTGTGTTTAGAATGAATTATAAAAGGGAATGTCAGTTAGATTAAGCCAGGACCCAGTTTCTCCACCTCTCCTCCTTCTACCAGACTTACACAGGCCCTCTCTTTGCAAGCCCTGCGTGATCTACTTCAGATTAAAAAGTCGAATCAGCTGGCAGACACTGACCATGAATCAGTCATCTAGAGCAGGCCAGTTCCTTCTCCTCCCCCCATCCTACTCTGCTGAGGTTGAGGGTGACTTCTTCTGGAAGGAGGGCCCTGAGGGAGTTTCCTCCCAGCTCTCTCAAGGCGGGGACCCTTTTTGGTTTGACCTCCAGCAATCACAGGCCACCTGAAGTCTTTAGATCTTTCCTGTTTTACTCTCACTTTCTTGCTGACCCGCTCAGAGAGAGCAAAACCACACCCAGTCTGCAAACCATGAGGGAAAGGGGACTTATACTTCGTCTCTCCTCCCTCCTCTGCTTCCACTTTCTCTTCCTTGTTCCTGTTTCTTTCTTTTTTCTTCTTCTCTGTTCCACTGTTTTTCTTTCTGAGATCTCTACAGTCTCCCTGGAAACTTTTCTTTCCAGATAGATCTCTGCAGTCAAGTCGCAAGTAATGAACACCAAAGAGCTTTCACATTAAAAAAATATATATATATTATTGACTTTTTACAGAGAGGAAGAGAGAGGGATAGAAAGTTAGAAACACCGATGAGAGAGAAACATCAATCAGCTGCCTCTTGCACACCCCCTACTGGGGATGTGCCCGCAACCAGGGTACATGCCCTTGACCAGAATCGAACCTGGGACCTTTCAGTCCCCAGGCTGACGCTCTATCCACTGAGCTAAACCCGTTTCGGCAGCTTTCACATTCTTTCACTCAAAACAATCTACGGAGTGAGTGTCGTGGGTGCTGGAGTACAGCAGTGAATGGCAGAGACAGCAATCCCTGTCTGGCAGAGCTCATCTCCTACCAGGGAGGGAGAAGCAATGCATTCAGTAAGGGGTGTGTTGTCCAGAATGTGGAAAGCTGGTAAGTGCCATGGGGAAAAAACAGAGCAGAGTAACAGCATACAAAATGGAGGGCTGCAAATTCACCGAGCGATCAGAACAGAATGTCTGAGCAGGGACTGTCTGGGCAAAGACTTGAAGGAAGGGGCCCTGTGAATGTCCCAGAGTGGTGACAGCATCCGCGCCAAGTCAGGGAGCAACGAGGAAGCCAGCGTGGCTGGAGCTGATGAACAGGGAAGGAGATTGTACAGCTTGTGGGGCAGACTGGGGAGGCTCCTGAGGTCACTGCAAAGACTCGGGCTTTAGAATATTTTCCTCTCTTTGTTTTTTTTTTCAAGGACAAATTATACCAAACACTAGATCCTTAGGGAGCCCGCTTTATCTAATATATTCAAATGTTCATAATTAGCATATAAATTGTGTATAGAAAGGCTCTTCCAGAAGGCTCAAAGTTTGTTTGTTCTCTTTAGCAGTATAAATATCTTACGGCTAAGATTCTTTTCACCCTTACTCATTTTGCAGCCCGAGCTCGCTTTAACCCCACAATGGTTGCGCTCAACCCAATGGTTGTCTACATCCACAGACTCCACACTGGGTGCATGGTCCTCAGCATGCAGGAGTGAAGATAAGACAGAATTTGGTTCCAGCATAAGGTTAATAAGACACAGAAACCTAACAAGAATTGCCTGCATTTAATTATTTGGCATTTTCAACTCATCATTTACATTTTTATTTATTGCAAGAGGAGAAAGGAGCTAGTTTGGCTTCAAAGCAGTTTAGAAAGAGATGTCATTGTTTCATTTGTAAATTTTAATTAATTGGGGATGATGATGATGATTGGTAAAAAAAAATCACAGCCGAAACCGGTTTGGCTCAGTGGCTAGAGTGTTGGCCTGCGGACTGAAAGGTCCCGGGTTCGATTCCAGTCAAGGGCATGTACCTGGGTTGCGGGCACATCCCCAATAGGGGGTGTGCAAGAGGCAGCTGATCGATGATTCTCTCTCATTGATGTTTCTGGCTTTCTATCTCTCTCTCTTCCTCTCTGTGAAAAATCAATAAAATATATATATTTTTAAAAATCATAACTTAATTGAAAGACTCTTGAAACAGAGTCTAAACCATATATGGTCCTGTGTAATTTACAATATATTTTCACACTCATGATCTCATTGGATGCTTATAACTATAAATGAGTGGGACAAGTGTTTAGTTATCCCCAGTTTTCAAAGAGAGGTTGTAGGGTTTACCTGAGGTCACACATGAATGGGGAGGGGCAAGACTCAAATCTAGGGCTTCGGACTTCAAAAGCAATGCCCCAGGGTGAGCCACTGTTACCCACAGGAATTTAAGTTAAAATTAAAGGTTGAGAACTACAGCTCCAAACTAGATTCACTAGCTGTTGTGTCACAGACTGTTGATGTGCTACATAGAAATACAGGGAAGGGAAGAACTCATAGTGCCTAGATTAAGCTGCGGGTGGACTTCCTGGAAGAGAGGGATGGGAGCTGGTGGAGCGCAGGGGAAAAGCCACACTAACCTCGCCACGAGAAAAGCTCAGGTCACCACTCACACCACAGAATAATGGGGCAGGAGGCTTTGCTGTTGAGTGCTCAGATCTTCCCTGCTAGGAACCTGCCTGAGTCCCAGGGGATGGCTTATGTGCCAAGAGTGGACGGGAGGAAGGATGTTCAGCCCATTTTCCTGCTAATGGGAAGGCAAGAACTGAGTCCTAAATAACAACAGAGAACAGCTTCCTCTTTTCTCCCCTCCTTTCCCCTTCACACCCCCCCCCCACCCCCCTCGAGTCCTGGGTGAAAACTGCTGGCTCAGGGTGATTTGCAGGAGATCAGTACAGATAGCCAGTGCCACCAATGCCAGGGTTAACTGGGTTGAAGGCTGCATTTTAACCCACACTAGTCCTCAGCTTAGCCCCTGCAAGCAGTTTAACAAATTCCCCAACTGTTCATGATAGTCTTATAAGTAGGTACAACTTAACCAGCAACCCCTTACCCTATATCCTGGGTTTTAAAATTTTTTTTATTTTAGTGATTAACTGAATTATTGCTTAAAAACTCCAATACATGAAAACAGTGATTGAGATAAAAATAGCACCTCCAGAAACAAACCTGTTTAATCTACAAACTACTCAGAGAGATCATCTTAAAGTGATGACGCGGTGTGTTTTTTTGTTTGTTTTAAATTCAAGGCCCCATTATTATTTATTCCATTAAAGGTTATTGTCCTAATGAATTGCTTAGAAAACAAGTTTTACCTTCTATTCTAATTGGCAAGTGAGCTGTGAACTAATCAGAAACCTGTGCCATGGCCTCCATTAAGGCACCAGATGTATTTGGCTGAGAAGAGATTTGTTGAATAGCTTCAACCTTTAAGTGCAGAGGATAAATGGATGGTGACATCATTATACCTTGACAAATAGAAATTATATCATGCCCCTCTTTTTCCCTTTTCATTACCAGGGATGATTTATTTCAGTGGCTTTCGATTCATAAACCTATGGATTGTCTGTAAAGTTAAAAACCTTTTAAATTTGCAACATGCCATAGCGACGGTTAATAGCACTCATGAACCACGCTGCTATAATGTTACTGGAGCTGTTTTCTCTGTAAAGGTACATTATAAACAGGTGCTAGGAATTTACAGCAAGCCAATCTGTGGAGCCTCATATGCCTGGCCTTATTTCCCAACCAACCATAATGCTAAGTTATCATAAATGACATGGCATGGGACCATGTTACGTTTCATCTTCATCAAATACAGAATGAATGGTGCAGAAAGTTCTTGGAATGAAAAGTTAAAGAGCCAATGGAATTGTTTGTATTATGAAAAACGTTAAGTGCTGGCTCTCCCAGGACATCCTGTTTAATTGCTCTACCTGATTATTTTATGTAGAGGATCCCTACTTGATTATTTTTAGTAGAGGATCCCTGCAATGCCTGGGGATTTCCATGAAATTTTCTGTTATTACCAAAGTCAGCGTCTCCCCTCCCTTCACTGAGGCCTGCCAATTTGAGAGCCTGGAAAGAGGCGTGGGCATGTGCCCAGACAATCTGTCCCTTGGTCTAAGTGACAGTGACAAGATGCCATAAGCCCTGGGTGCTTGAGGGATGAGACTTGAATGGGCTGCAACAGGAGATAGAAACAAGGTAGTTTTGTTTGTCTGGGGTCCCAAATCGGGAGCTAGATGGTTGTATGAAGAGGGGAGGAGTGTGTGTGTGTGTGTGTGTGTGTGTGTGTGTGTGTGTGTAAAATGGGTCGGGAGTATGGGAGGTTGGGAATGGGGAGAGGGAGAAATAAGAATACATTAGGGATAACATACATAAAAAAGGTAGACTGGAAGATGGCATTCTTTTTAAAAATATATATATATTTTATTGATATTTTTTATAGAGAGGAAGGGAGAGAGATAGAGAGCTAGAAACGTCGATGAGAGAGAAACATTGACCAGCTGCCTCTTGCACACCCTCTACCGGGGATGTGCCCGCAACCAATGTACATGCCCTTGATCGGAATCGAACCCCAGACCTTTCAGTCCGCAGACCGACGCTCTACCACTGAGCCAAACCGGTTTTGGCATGGAAGATGGCATTCTTATCACTGTATTGAGGATGGGAGGAAATTAGAACAAGACTAGCTACTGTGGGAAACAGTGAGCAGAAACAGGCAGGATCAGGGAGGCCTAAGTGGTGAGGAGCACCCTGGTTTACCCTCTCGGCTATAAAGGCTCTCTGTGAGGCCTAAAGCGCTTGAGGGGAGGGGAGCCTGGGAAGCAGGCCCACTTCCCACTAAGTGGCACTGAGGCAGCTGGGCAGAACGCTTGTCAAACTGAACAGAATTGAGGGCTGTGGCTGTGCCTCGTGGCCAGAGGAGTTCGCAGGGCAGCATCAGCACCGACATGTCCTCAACTGCCACTCACTTCCAAGTGGCTTATTGGAGAGCTCTGAGAAACACCAGCAAATCTCCCCATGAACCAGGCGGCCGAATTGCTGCTACAGAGCGAACGTGATCATGTTGTAAATAGAGACCCATGAGCTAACCTGTCATGCTGCCAACATACGCCAGGTAAGCTGCCCAATCCCTGCTGACACAGGCCATTTCTAACAGAGAAACTGACAGTCTCTGCATTTCCCGTGCCTTATATCCTATGCTGACATTTCTGGGGGGATGCCTGTCCAATTAGTGCCAGCCCTAGTTGGCATGTATAGCACACATTTCACTTTCTGAGCATTTTACAACCCTGAGCTGTTTGTTCCACACCCACTCCTCACTCCCCGCCCCTGCCTGCACATGTCTTGAGCTGTGACAGTGTTTTGACTCTGCAGTGTCATCTATGGAGGTTCAGTGCTTATTTGATTACAACATTAGGTATTTTATTCTAAAATATAAAAGAACTCAGGCAGCAACCAGGAGAGCAACACAAATAATTGAAGGTTATATTATAAGGCCAGGGAGAAAAGGTTAAAGTATTTGGTTTGAAAAGAGAACAGTGATGAGTGAATTAATAATGTCCATCAGGGTCTGTAAGTACTGTTTCTTGGGAAGTTACTAAAAAAAAGAAAAGAAAAGAAAAAAGAAAAGAAACCACCCCTTATACACTCTCTTGACCCATGATCTCCTGGCTTTTATATAGGAAGTGATTTTGAGTATTTGTCTCTATTTATTCACTAATTGGGGGGGGGAGGTAAGAAAGAAGAGGATGAGGTGAAGGGAAGGCTATTCCATTCTGTGTTCTGAAACCCTTGTTAATAGTCCTTGAGTAACAGGACAGGAAGAGAACATTAACATGGAGTTGGAGTTGGACGTATGGAATTTCTGGGCCCTCAAAATAAAACCACCAATTTCTGTTCTTGCTTCCCTGAAAACCCTGCAACCTATTTAAAAATAGAGCTCCCCACCTCGCCCTCCACTCCCCCCCCCCCCCCCCCCCCCCCCCGGTCATGAGAGTGAGAACCATCAGGTCTGGAAGCACCAGCCATTCTGGACTTTTCCCTTCAGCAGTCTTCAGAGGGCAACATCCCGGGGTTTGGATTTAAATCCCCAGCACAGTGCCTCATGCAGAGAATTTTTTCCATGAAGGTTGGTTGAATTGAGTATCCGAATTTTCTAATTTTTGAATGAGATGAAGGAAGACATTAAACGTTAGAAAAGATACGCTTTCAGGAGCAGGCTTCAAATTCAAGGTCTTGACTCTCAAGGTGGGTTGAAGGTGAGGAAGCAGGAAAAACTTCAAATTTCTAAGTGTCCCAGATTGGAACAATATATTTTAAACTATATATATATATATATATATATATATATATATATATATATATATAAAAGGACCATAGCTTGCAAACTTTGAGAAAGTGAGAGGGGCTGGTTTTCTTAATGTCAGGAATTCCCCAAGGGACAAAAGTGACGCCAACAAATTTGCTTCTACAAAGCCTGGTCTACAGTGACCAGTGGAAAGGGAAGTAATTCTGTGAACAAAATGACCTGCTGTTATGGATTGAATTGTGTCCCTCCTAAAGATGTTACTATCCTAATCCCCAATACCTATGAATATTTCCTTAGCTGGGAAGAGGGTCTTTGCAGTTGATCTTTCTCTCTCTCTTTTTTAAAATTTCTTTATTGATTAAGGTATCACATATTCGCCCTTAACCCCCACTCCAATCCCCCACCCCTTCCCACTCATGCCCCACCCCCTATTGTCCTTGACTACTGGTTAGGCTCATATGTATGCACATAAGTCCTTTGGTTGATCTCTCCCTTTTATCCCCTCCCTCCCCCCTTTGAGGTCCAACAGTCTGACCCATGGCTCCTTGTCTCTGGGTCTGCTCTTGTTCATCAGTCTATGCTGTTCACCATTTCCCCCAGATGAGTGAGATCATGTCCTACTGGAATGCAGTTGATATCTCTAAGATGAGGCCATGAGGGTGGCCCTTAACCCAACATGACTGTGTCCCCATAAAGAGGGGAAATTTGGACACAGGTTCACACAGGGAGAATGCCATGTAAAAATGGAGTTATGCTGCCACAGCCAAGAACACCACGTCTTTCCAGTAGGCTCCGTAAGCCTGGAGCAGATGAGACGTGAGAGAGCTCCCTGCCTGCAGAAGGAACCGACTCTGACAACAACTGGATTTTGTACTTCCAGCCTCCAGCACCGAGCGGCAATGCGTTTCTGTTGTGTAAACCAACCAGTGCGTGATATTTGTCCTGCAGCCCCAGAAAACAAACACATTTGGGTAAATAAATCAATCTCTCTCTTCCTTAGGACACCCTGGCCTGGGGCTAAGCATTAGCAATGGGGCCTCTCTCTCTTTAAGAACGGGGATGAGTCTCAGGTTCTCCAAGTCTCTGAGGGTTTGCAGGACCTGTCAGCATTCCTTCCCTCTCCCCCCCACCCCCCACCCAATTATAGTTTCAGGACCGGGCATTTATTTACTAAAAGCCCTAGCTAGCAACAGATTTTATTTTCAAAATGCCTTTTCAAACTTTGCTTTGCCGTCTCCTCATTTGGAAAAAGCCATCAGCAGGAGCATTGACGCAACCTATCAGTTTGGCGTCTCCGTCTCCAGATGTCTCTTCGGGGATGGGTTCGCATCTGTTAGAGATGAGAAACTAAGTGTCATCATGGCTTTTCCTCGGGGGAAGATCTGGGGAAACAAATTGTTTTTGTCTCCTGATGCACTTTAAACGAAGTCATCCTTTTGTTCTCTCAACAGCAAAAACAAAACAAAAACACAAGCATTTGTCAAAATCTGGAGTCGGGCACGGGGATGGTAACGACAGGGGAAAGATGTAAACTGATTGTCTTTTATCTTTGCTTATTCATATACAATTATTTTTAGTTTCCCTGTAGGACTGACCACAGACAAAAGACTGAAGTAAAGTTACCGGAATTCTCCTAGCCAGAGACCCTGCCTCTTGTTCACTGAGATCTCAAGACACCCCCTTTGTGCCTGGGTGTGTTACCTCCCACTATACACCACTACACCTTGAATTTGTTTAGGGCAGTGGTCAGCAAACTGCGGCTCGTGGGCCACATGCAGCTCGAGAGCCGTGGTTTGCCACTCTGTTGACTAATGAATTTGCCGACCGCTGGTGTAGGGCATTGCCAGCTGGGGGCCTAAAAGCTATCTGCAGCTTTCCCCCAACGATTGTAGCCCTGAGACAAAGCCCCCGTGTCTTATGCAGCCAGAGCCCAGTTAAAATACCCGTCTCCTCAAGAAAGCAGGAAGGAGGTATACCTCGGAGGCAGTATCAGGCGCAGAGAAGCTGGCCATGGCCCACGTGGGCATTGACTGAGTGTGCTGGGTTGTTGGTTCTGCAGTGCAAGCCCCAGGCTGCTGGGCCTCACAGCATGACTATGCCTTTCCCCACTGCAGTCTGTCACCTTGAACTCCCGCTGGCAAAGGCCCAGGGATCCAAGAGCCATGGCTCTTTCTGGACCAGCCTAGACACTAATACCTTCTTTCTCCATCTTTTTATTTCCTACTTCATTGTTGGCTCATCCCTACAAGGAACGACCAGGTGGCAGTAATCACCGCCTTACTGCCTTTGCATGCCCCGGGCCCCACAGCTGTGCAATGACAGATGTTTGCTGCCTGGTTTTTCCATTCTGTTTTGGAAAACCTGGCCTAATTTGAAGCATAACTCACACGTGATGTTGAGGCTGGTAAGACCGCTACTCACTTTGCTAATTACATATTCTTACTTCTTCCATACCCACAATTCCCATTTTAGTTCAGGGCAGCAAGAAGCCCGCTTAACAAAAACTCTCTTCTATCTAGGAGTGGTCAAGGGATGGAACCTGATAAAAGAGATGAAAGGAAAACTGTGGAGTAAGGACTCCATGAAAGCTGTTGTTTCCTCTCTCAAAGGGCACAGTCTCAGTTGGTCCTCAGTTTCCCCTCTTCTCCATCTTCCTGTCAAGTTTGCAGATGTGACGTCTAGGGCAGTGCTGTGTAAGGAAACATCCTGCGATGATGGAAACGCGCTCTATCTGCACCGGCCAGTGTAGCAGCCACACTCGTCCCATGTGACTATTGAGCCCTAGACATGTGGCTACTGTGACCAAGGAACTGAATTTTTTTTCTTTCATTTTTTTAAATTAAGGTATTATATGTGTACATATCTTACCAGGGACTGAATTTTTTATTTAGCTTAATTTAAATAACCACATGTGGCTAGGAGGGCATAGGGAAGTGCAGTGTCCATCTTTCTAGTGAGAGTTTGAAAGCAACACTCCAAGGCAGTGGCCCAGAAAGGCAAGAGGAGCCCTGGGTAGGTCTCCACGTCCACAAGGCAGCTGTGCAGGAAAATCTCCAATTTTTCTCACATTGCTTGTTATGTGAGAAAAATAGACCCTGATCCAGTTCAGCCAGAGCTGTTGGGTTTCTGTTTTAAGTGCAGGCTTATGTGATCATCCCAGGTGCTCTGACCAAAACGTTCAGATACTCAAGTGTAACCTCTGGCAGAGCCAATTCTTGAAGAGAAAGTTGGATAATATAATCACGACACTATGTAGGACTTTCACCTGGTGGAACATCTGGTGTTACAGCGAAATTTTTCTCCTCCAATCTGACTTTTGGATTTGCATTTCAAAGTGCTTGTCTAGCCACACATAGCCACGCCTTGTGCTCTAGGCAGGATGGCTCAGCACCTGGGCACTGGAGTCAGGGGCCTCAGTTTTGCCTCTCAGCTCTACTACTCATCATGCAGGCTTGGAGAGGACAACCACATTTACATGCTTTGGTTTTCTCATCTCTAAAAGAGGGATAATCATAAAGATGAAAATGAGGCAATGCCCCTTCAAGTGCTACAAATAGTGCCCAGCACCACATAAGCACCCTGGGAATGTTAAATGCTATTGGGATTACTGTTGTTATTTTCTGGCCTTGTGCAAACTAGTCAGCTTCTCTGCACCTGCTTTCCCTCCTCTCTAGTAGAATGGGATGCCTGTGAGAGTTAGATTGAGTGGGATATTATATATAAGATAATGGCAGGGTGCTTTTATAGAGGTTCACTCTATTCCTTGTTGTGAGCCCTCTTCTGGATAGCTTTTCCCAAAGAGGAAAACATCCTGAGAGCAATTATTTCTGCCTGGGATAGAGGAGGTGGGAATCTTAGGCTCTATGGGCCGGAGAAGTCTAGTTGAGACCCTCTGTACTGGGGAGAAAACCTGGACCTGAAGAGGTCAGAGTCTCTGAATCTCACAGCTCTAAGAGACTGGAGCAGTCACTGAAATGCCACTGGCCTCAACATTTCTGCAGAACACCCTCAGGAAAGTATGTGCTACATCAGTGGTTGGCAAACTCATTAGTCAACAGAGCCAATATCAACAATACAACGACTGAAATTTCTTTTGAGAGACTTCTGCGCATGGGCCACAAAGTTTCGATTGCACTGTATGTTTCAATCACACATATATTTTGTGGAAGAGCCACTCTCAAGGGGTCAAAGAGCCGCATGTGGCTTGCAAGCCGTAGTTTGCCGACCACTGCTGCTACATGATGAAATTCCCACTTCAGGGCATTTCATCTTTTAAAACACTCACCACTACTCCGGGATATGGAGCGTTGACTGGATATGTGAGTCAGGAGCTTTCAGCCTTGGGGATGATCTTTTGAGAACACTTTTAAGAATCAAAGGGATACAAGGGAATGGCAGGGAGAGGCTCTGTCTGCTGTAAAGAGCACCATAGAACATGGTGTGACTTCAGATCAAGTTGCAGCACTGTCACTCACATCACTCAAAATTCTCCCATCCTGTGTTCCTCTCCTCAAAATTCGGACCCCAGTACCCACCTTCAAACATAGATGACATGAATCAGAGGAGATCACGCATCCCGAAGCACTGTGTCACATGTAGATTGCTCTGGTGGAGTGAGGGCAATCAAGTTTTCTAGCAGGTTTGAATTAGAAGTCTCTCTCCACTGACTTACGTCACACCAAAATACATGTAAGAACACTAACAGAGAACCCTTAAAAAGTCCTTCATTCTGTGTGTGGATTTGGCCTATCTTACTTGAACTCTAGAAAACTGGCCGTGTAAACTTAGACATGTCTCCATTTCAAGAAGTACAGAGTCCAAGGCTCTTACAAAAGTGCACGTTTCTTTTATATTTTGAGAGCTGTAAATCACCACAGATTACTCAGTTTCTGAAGGGAAATCATGGTGAATTATGATCTTCTATGCACTTACTGGCAACAGGCTCTCCCATTAGAAGGGTTAGTGGTTGAAAATGACTCAAGAGTTTCTGCACGCTGATCTGGGAAAGCTCTCTGAAACATACCATGACATCGCTCTTCAGCCCTGGAAATTCTGGCTGCCACGTTTTGTCTGGCTGCCTGATGTATTTTACCCCAAGGGTGACATAATGACATCGCCAAGTGAATTCTTTCTAATTAACTGGCTAAAAGTAAACAAAATTGAACTCAACTGATCTATATTTTGAAGGGTGTGCACTTTTATCTTTGCGTGACTGTATGGGGGAAGTGAGTGCTGAGCACACAGATCATTCTGGGTGCTGGTTTCCATCTTTGCTTTAATTGCCTCCTGAAACCTTAATTATACTTCAGAATAGAATAAATACAAGTTAATACTCATCAATACACAATATAGATAGATGTGCACCTTAGTAGTTCAGATGCTAACATGATGCTTCTAGCAGGGATAAAAACGTGCTTGTTTGAGAACTTAACATCCTATATAATAAAAGCCTACTATGCTAAGTGTCTGACCATTTGACCGTTTGACTAGTAGCTACGATGAACACTGACCACCAGGGGCAGATGCTCCAACTGATAGGTTAGCTTGCTGCTGTGGTCTGGCCAATTGGGACTGGGCTAGACACCCTGGAGCCCTCCTGTGGTCCCTCTCCAGCCCTGAATGTGCACTGGTAGGAGTCCCTTGGCCTGGCCTGTGCCCTCTCCCAATCTGGGACCCCTTGGGGATATCAGAGAGCTGGTTTTGGCCTGATCACTGCAGGCCAGGCCGAGGGACCCCACTGGTGTACGAATCCATGCACCAGGCCTCTAGTATAATTATAATTGAAGTACTTGTTCTATATGGTTAATTTGGATAAATTTTAGATGAGCAATTAGGTCCTGAACTGCTCTGAGAATTCAAATTTACAATGACATGAAGTCGAGGAAATAAAGCAGTAGAGAATCAAATAGCTCCTCTAGTAGCATGTGGGGATGGAAGTCAGTTGACAACTCCGTGGAGTTGGTGTGCTAGCAGTGCTGGAAGAAGGCCTATTCCTCTCAGTGCCTACCCTTCTAAGCCAGAGGGAACACTTGGCGATTTCATTCACACTGAATGGAAGCCCAGGGCCTTGAGTCTGGGTTTGGACTTGTCCTGAATTAGCTCCATGTGCCTATTATGTATCAGGCACTCTGTTGAGCACTGGAGCAAAGGTTATAAATAAGACATATCCTTATTTTCACAGAGTTTATAAGATTTCATCTAATCTTCATGGTAGCGCTCCAAGTAGTTATTATTCCCATTTCATAGAAGAAGCGATTGAGGTAGCCATGGACACTGGTCCATTGTATCCTTCCTTATCATCAGAGTTGCAGTTTATGCGGCAAGACAGCTTTTGTGTTGACTTATTCAGCACATATGTTTACCTAGTCTAATCTCTTCCCTACAAGTCATTCTTCCATCCACTTTCTGTCGTGGAGATCCAGCGTTCCAACTCACTGAGGCAAGATAGGAAGATAAGTCCCTAGGTGTGCAGTCCTGCACGACCCAGTTAGTGTTCTCCACCCTATGAATTTGCTACCCTAGGGGGCTAACGAGTTATTGCTGAGATTTATTTTGACAGCGCTGAGCCTAAGATGTGAAAAATGTATAAAATGAGCACATGTGAAATTATGAAAAAAAGAAGTCTGGAAACATTTCCCACTTGAATAAAAATCCAGGATCTTTTTGTTTCTTTTCATTTCGTATGAAAAAAAAAAATGCATGCCATGAAATTAAGACCGAAGGCAACATAAATATTCTGGAATGTTTGCCTCATCTTCTGTTTGTTTAGCTAGTCAATAACCTATTTTCCACGCTGGCTCTGCAAAGCATGTAATGTGTGCTCTGGGAGCAAGGGTTGTAGTTTAATTCCTTTCTCATATTTATTGAGAATGTATTACATGTGGGGCAGAGTGCTATGTGCTCTGATGGATCATTCCACCTTCAGGGGGAGTGACAGCGACTCTGGGAAATACTGGAGCTGCCAGTATTTCCCAGAGTCGGAGCAGGCACTTGAGAGCAAGTTGGATCTCAGCGGTGGAGATGTTATGTGGATGGACACTGTTCTGAGGGCTCAGGGTCAGCCCAAGCTCGGAGGAGGGCAAGTGCCGCGTGTGTTCAGTGTGGTAGCAGGCCTCGAGCCTTGAGGGCGGGCATGGGACTGAGGAGGAAGGGAGAGGGTCTGAGCTGATTGGCTGGCAAAGTAGACTGTGCCCTCAGTGACAGTTTTGGAATTTTGTTCTCTAACAAAATGGGGAGAAATCAAAGGTTGTGAGCAGAAAGTGAAATGATTCTGTTCTTTAGGAAATGAAGCCGACACGGGAGCAGAATAAGCTGCAGCCACGGCAACAAGAAGAAGGGGGAAAAGAAAGAGGGAGGAGGGGGAGGAGTCCTGCCCAGTTTGCAATTTCCACGGAAGTGTTTGCAATGTCATATGACATTGACTTTAGGGCTAAAAGCCTAAAATAATACAAAGCAACTGAGAGTTTGCAGGCCTTTCCATTTCTGGCGTTGTCTGATTGTCGTGTGGTTTAGATGGATTATGCGTGGCCAGAAAGATCAAGAAGGTCTGGTCAGTCCATGGTTGGGTTTCTGAAGGCTGAGTCATTCTATGGTTATCACCCAGGTTTGAGCATAGAGGAGGTCAACCTGTCCCACCTCTGGTGCCTCAGATCCTCCCTTCCTAGGTCCCATCCTGTCCGGGGTGTTTTGGCCTTGGCCTGAAACTGACTTCAGTCTCCCAGGGATTTGTACCACGAAGGGTCACGGAGACCTTGAGAGGCTGTCCAAGTCAGCAATTGTCAACTTTTTTCTATTTCATTTTTAGTAGCGGAACTATTATTTAAAACAAACAGAAAATGCTATTGGAAAAAGCCAGCTGTGTTAAACTGACAGATGCGGAGCTGCTGAGGTTGAAGGCAGAGATGAAGGGATGCACGAGCCCACCCCTCAGGCACTCCTCAGTGCCCTCTAACCCCAGAGGGTTCCCTGGAACATGGTTGGAACACCCTAAGCCCAGTCTTGCTAGAATCAGTTTTGTGAGCTGGTTTGAAACTAAGTTACTAGGGGATTTGAAATTAGGGAAGGGAGATGGTGTCTATGTGGGGCCAAGGGAGGGGGGGCTGAGAGACGAAGAGCTAGTGGTAAGGTGTTAAGAGAAAAGATGGCTGAAGAACCATTTTCCATGCTTATAGTATCTTTGCTGGGTACCATTTGAAAATACAGCAAAATGATATTATAAAACTGATCTGTTTCTCCTGTCAATCTTAGTGTGGCCACTTGAGAATTTAATCCCAACATTTTTCAGGAAACATGTTTCTTTTTTGTTTTGTTTTTTCTAAATCCCTAGAAAAAAACCTGTCAAGAAATTGGGAAAGAGTAGTTCTCCTATGAGAATTAAAGCTTGCTGATCAACATAGAGCAACTACTTATCAGAAGGAATCCACTGACTAAAGCTTAAGGCAAGAGCAGGAAACGTTAACATGTAGATTCTGAGGTTAAGGCAGAGGAAAAAAGTGTCACCATCTATCTAGCCAGCCATGCAGATCACTGAGGCCAATGTAACTCTGTTCATGGGCCAGTCGCTGCTAGTGGTGACTCATTCTTGCAAATAAAGTACTTATTAATAAACTTTTATGCATAATTACTTTACACAAATCTTACCAGTAGTGATCCAAGAAATAATGAGTTTTAGAAACATAATAAGATATTAAATTGGCAATTTAGACTTTGAGTCTATGTAGTGCTATTAACTCTGTTAAGAGATCCAAATGTTTTTTGAATACGACCCAATAATGTTTGCTGGTCTTTTCCAATGTTTGAATATTTTCTGTATGCTATCGTTCTCTATACATCTGCTAAAGTTAATAACATTATTAGTTAAACATTATTTTAGGCATCCGTGATCGTGAGTAAAGAGGATGAAGAATATTGAAAAATTTAAGAATAGTTTATAATTTTGGGATTTCCAAAGAATTTCCAGGAATTCCAATTTTGTGTCCTGAATTCTGATTAATATCTGTCAGGGATTTGGGAACACTACCTAGTCCAACCTCTGTCCTTGAGGACTAATTGATCACTTAAATGATCACTTAAGAGATTTCAAATCATTGAGATGGATCCAAACTTCATTGATGTGATAACAGGGACTTAGCAAATGTTTCTCTTTAAGATTAACTTGAAGCAGCACAACCCACAGTTGACTTTAGAAAGAAGAATCTCTTAACCATTAAAAATGGGGGGCTCAGAGTTTTCTCCTGAAGAGTGGATGAATTCTTTAAAACATCTTTTTAAAGGATTCATTTAAAATGAGCTCCAGAGCCATTTGGGAAGTCTGTATATTCAGCTATGGGGTGCACACGCACAATGTGATTAAGGGTAGCCACTTGTGTCTCTACATCTGAAGTAAGGAACATAAAAACTCTCTCTTTCTCTCTTTCTTTGTTTAATATGTTGATTCCTCCACAGGAATCAACATGATCATTGGATTGAATTATCCTTATGATCAGATTATAATGTGAAAGTTTGAAGTGGAATATTTATCATATGTTATTGCTTCTGTCTGGCTTTAAACCACAGCTCTATTAAAGGCTTTTTATTAATTAGGCTTTAGTTTGATCACAAGGCAGTTTTGCTTCCTAAAATATCATTTGTCCAGGAGGAGTATCATGTATTTATATTTAACATTTTGGGGTCAAACAATGGAAGGAAAGTGAATGATTGAGTTAATGCACTAGTTATAACCAGCGAGTGCAATAAAGCACCATCTCTAAACTTAAATGTCACTGAATAGAGTCTTTAAAAATATATTGGTTTTTCTGTCTGTTTTAAGGCTGGGAGAGAAGCTGTGTTGACTTTTGTTTCTGCCAGAAAAGGAAGGAAGAGATTTCTATGATCTAAGTTGGAGTCTGGCTTAGATGGAGAGGATGAGCTTAAAAGTAAATAAACTAGAACTCTGTGTTTACATGACTTTTGACACCATCAGCCCAATGTTCCACCACCCAAAATTCTAATATTTCTCATCTGCCCAGTATCAGTGTATCGTATGGTATGATACTTAGGTTATGTTAAATCTTTATATTATGCAAAATCCAATAATTAAATTTTGGGAGGGTAATTGTCCTGATTAAAGTCAGTCAAAGATGTTGTCTCAACAATAAAGGATGGTTTAAAGTTAGAATTGAATGAAGAAAAAGTTTTTCACAATTCTGCTTACTATTACAAAGCGTTAACATCCCAGTATCTTTAATTCCTGGTGTGTGTTTTTTAAGCTATGCTAGGTGAATTCAACTTTTACATAAATATGAAGATGATCATTAACAAGGACTAGCCAGGGTTGTTCAGTGGTTGAGCATCAAACTATGAACTAGAAGGTCATGGTTCTATTCCCCTTTAGGATACAAGCCCTGGTTGTGGGTTCGATCCCCACCAGGGGATGTGCAGGAGGCAGCCAATCAATGATTTTCTCTCATCATTGATATTTCTCTCTCTCTCTCCTTCCCCTTCCTCTTTGAAATCAATAATAAAAATATATATTTTAAAAAATATCATTAACAAAAATATATTTCACATTCTTAAGTATTTATTACCTATCATACCAAAGACTTAAAAATATTTTTTCGATATTATCTCATCCTCACAACACTGAAATGATGATTATTGTTGGGTACTGAGCCAGGAATAGCAGCAGGAGAAGGTTATATTCTGTGAAGAAATTTCAATTCCTTTGGGCAGGGATTGGAAAGTCTATAGACATCTGTAGATCAGAGCAGAAAAACAGAAAATTCTAAGAAATGCTTTTCTTGTGCTTTGGGAGGGTACTTAACTACATCTCTCTGGACTTGGGTTGATGCAGTGGACCAAACCTGATTCAGTCTCTTTCACACATGTTAGTGGTTGGGATGGGGTTACATTGTATTTTTTTAAAAATGGTAAAGACAGACTGTGGGTTTCAGATTTTTCCCAATCACTAATTTAAAAATAGGACATAACTTGACTTGAATGGTCCGTCAGGACAAATGATATACTCCATGTTAAAGAGAGTAGTCAGCCACTTTCAGGTGGTTTTTTTGTTTTTTTGGGGGGGTGAGGGGGGTGGGGGGAACAATGGGAGTTATAAATAAGCTAAAAAAAGAGAGATTCAGGAAGATAGAGCAGACTGGGAATAAAGTACTTTGTTTTCCCATTGGAAAAAAACCCCAATTAGAATAAAGGAATGATGAGATTTGTGAACCAGAAAGGAACAGGAGGCTTCATTTAATCCATTGTCCATGGAGATGCCTGAGAGGAGGAGGTGGCACTTCCCAGGACAGGGGTGGCTGGGTCTTGCTTTGCAGGATGGGGAAAGAAAGGAAGGAAGAAATAAATACCAATTCCCTCGGTGCGGCTCTCCAGCTGTTGGCAAACTACGGTCCGTGGGCCGGATCTGCCCTGTTTGGCTGTTCTATCCAGCCCGAGGAGCCAAAAGAGCGGAGGGTTCTCTTGCTCTCCCTTCCTCTCCTTCACCAGCAGCCCAAGATGAGAGTGCCAGCATGGTCAGGTTGCTTTTGTTCCAGCCCTCCGGTCCAGCTTAAGAACCCATGGTGGCCCTCGAGTCAAAAAGTTTGCCCACCCCTGCTACCCATGCTCACATCAATTGAGTGGTTGACAGGAGTGTTGATAACATTGTTTACAGGCTCTTGTTTCTCTGGAAAGTGGGTGTCCCTAGGGAACGCAGTATTTCTCAGGAGGACCCAGGCACCCAAACTTACAGACCCTTCTCTCTCAATTCTGCTGCAACTGGTTGAGGTTAGATGCAATGACAGGATGTGGCAAAAGGTGAAAGGAACTTTCCCTTTCTCCCCTTATATGCCAGAAGGCACCATACAGGGCTTCCTTGGTATAAGGAGGAGAATAGTAAGATGGTTAAAAAGATTGACCTGGAAATATTTTAATAATGTCAAATATGATTTACGTTAATGCTCTCCTATTAAGAGTTCAGAAGTATAAATATTTTTTCAATGAAATCCACAGCCCAGTTCTCATGTTTTACCCCCTCTGCCTGCTCACATAATTCTTTCACTAGTAATAATGAAAACAGAAGGAGATTTTTTTGGTTAATATTTGTTAGGAGATACAGATCTCTAAAATATGGGTCAGACATTTATGACTTGATTTTATAACATGAACCAGACCCACCCTTTGGATCCCAAAACACAAAGTTGGCATTTTTCCCCCTTAGTCAGACACTGTACAGGCTAATCTAGAATTAAATATATCTTGGCCAATGTGTCAAGCTGATGATCTTAGTTTTCTCTCTTAATGCCTCCAAATGGCAAAAAAAAAAAATGTTTGTTCACTGTATGAGCTCTAGGAAAGGCAGAGTGACCATAACCAAGAGTCCCCAAGTACAGTGGGTAATGTGGACCCATGCTTCCATGATTTGGGCTGATGGGCAGTTGTGCTCCATGCAGTCACTCAGAGACCTCAGTGCCTGCCCTATTTTTGTTTCACCATCATGTGGGCGCATTATCTTTGTCTATTAAATCAAAGCTAGTCATAGACATGTTCATATTTCAGCTAATGGGAAGGAGAAAAGAGAGGAAAAAAATCCAAGGCAAGAAATCTTCTATGCAGGTGAGGCATACCCTCTCCCCACTGCTGTTCACATTCTGTTGGAGAGTACTTAGTCACATGAGCCACATAGACACATGCGGCTGAAAAGGAGTCTGGGAAATGTGGTTTTTAGCAGGGGAGTGTGTGTCCAGGAAGAGAGAACAGTAAGTCACAATCATTGAGACCTTGTTGTCATTGTTCTAAGTTGGCTTCTGAAGAACAAATATTTTTTATCATATCAATGATAATATTTCAATTAAATTATGTGTGATTGTCTTACTATAATTATTCTGAAGATCATCATGATTTTCTATTTTCCAGATTCTCTAAAGCTTGTGGACTTAGCTACCACTTATTGATTACACACACACTCACCTACATACACACCATAAAACAAAACAAAACAAAAAAAACCTCCCATGAAGCAAATTTGAAGGAATCTAGTGGAAAGAGCCCTTGGTGTGTAATCAGGAGTACAAATATTTAATCAACCCTGTTATTAGTTCAACTAGAGGCCTGGTGCATGAAATTCATGCATGGGAGGTCCCCTCAGCCCAGCCTGTACCCTCTTCAATCCGGGATCCCTCTCACAATCTGGGGCCGCTGGCTCCTAACTGCTCACCTGCCTGCCAACTAGTCACCCCTCACTACACCCCTGCCAGCCTGGTTGCCCCTTACTGCCCCCACTGCTGGCCTGGTGGCCCCACACAGCCTGCTGTTTGGTCATTACTGTGAGGGCATTGTGACCAATTTGCATATTACCCTTTTATTAGTGTCGATAAGTGACCCTGAGTAGGTCACTTAACTTACCTATTCCTCATCCTATATAATAAAAGTCTAATTCTGTTATGTAACTTGTCCCCAGGGGAGTTAGATGTGCGCTGACCACCAGGGGGCAGCATGGAACATGGTGGGCGTCAGTGATGTGGCACTGGTAGCAGGTGGCAGTGGAGGCACTGCCAGCCCCAATGGGTCCCAAGAATCACAGGACTACAGCGGGATGGCAGAGCAGGTGAGCACCTGGTGCCAGGTGAAGGTGGCTGCAAATGGGGGCCCACGATTGCCCACTGGTCAACCCACAGATTGGCCATTCACGAATTTCATGCACTGGGCTTCTGGTCTATAAAATGAAGGGATTGGGCTGGATCAATTTTGACTTTAAAAATTACATTCCATCTTGAAAAGATGTCATGTGCTCCCACACGATGATTCTTGAGCTTTTAGAATCTGTTAATTGAAAAGCCACAGAATGTGAAAACACTAGAATTAATTTAGTGGCATTTAAAAATAAATGGTAGAATATCTATTGTTTATTTAGTCTGCATTTAGTTTTGAGGATGCTGTGGCCCCAGGCTGGGAACAACTGAAGCACATCTTTCAAGACTCCTGGATACATTTTTATTTTTTGTCTGGATACTTTAAAAGTCTTCAATTTTGAGATTCTCTTGTGATGCTATGAAGAAAATCTCAAAATTCAGGGTTCAGGTGTGATGCTGTGAGCCTAAGGATATGGAGTGCAGCTTAGTTGCCTACTTCTGTGTAAAGTGTGGAGAGGAAGAAGAAGAGACACCATCATACTCAAATATGACAACTCTTCAGAGGAAATAATTTACCCATTGTCCCATGAAGAGTTCACTGATAAGATTTAATTCCTTAATTTCCTACAGCACAGTTAAACTGATCTCATTTTCTCCATTTTCATCTTTATTTTTCTGAAATTATTTTTGTTGATCTCAACAAAGGATTGATTCATTATTCAGTTGGGTTTCCCCCTTCCTTTGGCCCGTATCAAATCCTACAGACGATGATTTCCCCCTTTGTGGCCATTATTTTTTCCAGTTTCTAATTTTATGGATTGAATTTTGCAGATCCTAATCTGAGGAGGAGATTTAGTTCTTCTGTCAGTTTAAGTCTACATTATTATTGCCATGTGCCCTTTAACGATTTGTTGATTTTGTTTTTAGTACTTCTACAGACTATTTTATTGTCTTCAATGTGTTCATTGTTGATGTCGTTTACAAGATGCAATCCTTCATTGAATATTTTGGTTTATTTTACTGTGCAGTTTGTTCCCTTTTCAACTTGGTATATTTATTATGAATTGGGTAGTTTTAGCACCCAAAGCGAAGATCCTTGTCAAGACAAAGGCTGCATGGGAGGACTAACACTTCTGACACCAGGTGGGGTCCAGATACCAGGAGGGAGAGGTCTTTCTTTGTACAATCTCACATGATCACAATGTCTGTCTGAGACCCACAGGCAGTCTCTGCTACATGTGCTTCACAGGAGCCATTCCCATTAAACCCAGGGACCGTAAATGATGCACACTATGGCATGATTTGTCCTTCTTCTAAAACAGGGAACAGGTGTGGTGAGATCATGCGATTGAAATGCCTGTGAGCACCAAGGGGAGGGAAGTCCAGGAGTCTAAGGTATACATCCCAGAGCTTGAAAAGAGGCCGGTACAGATTTTAAAACTGGGAATTGTAGCGGTAGAAACTGCAAGTGAAATCCCGCGAATAGATGAGAGCACTTAGAGAAAGCTTGTAGGAACAGAGGAGAGGACACAAGATGGACCCCATGGGAACTTCAACACCGATGGTGGAACAGAGGAGGGGCCCAGGCAGGGGATGTGTTCACAGAGCCCTGGAGGTGGGAAGGAACTGGGAAAACATGGAGTCACGGATAAAGGAGAAAGGGCGCCCGCAAAGGGGTGGCAGTCAGTGTGTTGAAAGTTGCCCAGAGGTCAAGGGAGATGAGGATGGAAAAGTGTTTGGTGGATTCCACCTCAGAGCTTTAAAATTATTCAGACCCCCGGGCCTAGGAATTCTCCTCCAGGAATATGTCCTCCTAAAAGAAACTAAAGCGGTGTGTGGGTGGTATGTGGTGTGTGTGTGTGTGTGTGTGTGTGTGTGTGTGTGTGGTGTGGTGTGTGTGTGGTGTGTGTGTGTGGTGTGTGTGTGTGTATGTGTATGTATGAAAGGTTTATGTGAAAGCTATTGCTTTGTTTGTAATTGAAAGAAAACTAAAATGCTAAATATGCAACCTCAGAAGTACTTTTAAATCATTTTATGTACTGAGTTTCAGCAACTAAAATCCTGTCTTTGAAAACTATTTAATGGTATGTGAAATAGATATAAATGCACTAAAATATTAATGATCGTATCTCTGAATATTGAGATTATAGATACTTTTCTTTTATGCTTTTCTGAGTTTTCTAATATTTTCTATAATGAGCATAGCTAATTTTATAGTTGAGGGAAAACATTATTTAGAGAGTTTTTTTTTTTTTTAAGTGGCTAGGGGATACACTTTTGCTGACCAGGCACAATAAGCTTTAATCAGGTTCTTTCTGACATGATAGAAACAGAAACCCAAGCCACTGAGAGCAAAACCAAGTCCAAGAAATGACCGTCAATTGATAGAAATGACCATCAATTGATGTAATTGACACAGTCCATCATTTCGATGTTCAACTCCGAGGGAGGGGCAGCCAGAATCCTTGCTGGCGTTTCGGTCTCACCTGCCCTCCGCCCCTCCTCTGCCTTCTGTCTGTTGGAAGAGTGTGCTGCTTAGTCGTTCTGCCGTGACAAAGGCAAGACTTCTTCTGCAGCTTCATGCCCTGCCAGCTCTCACTTATAAATGAAATCCCCACCCATTTACCCCTGCTTCAAAATACAAACAAGGGAGCTCTCTGGGCAGCCGACACACAGCAGCCTGGGTGAGCAAAATCATTACCGGTCAAAGTTGGTGTTGAAAAAGTACAACCAAAACGTTTTCAGAACGGGGGGCAGGCGAGGGGGAAATGAGCAGTGTGCTCCCACATTGTAACAGCACAATGATGAATTGCTTGTGCTTCTCCAAAACCAGGCTCGCGCGCCTCTGTTCACCTCTATTATCTGCTGCGGGTCTCCGAAGGCGCATTACCATATTAATTCGTTGTGTTATACAATTTGGTCAACTAAATGAGCTTACCTCATGCCCTCTTAATGGCACTGGCTTTTAATGTTGGTTTCGTGGGATACATTTAACAAAACAGATGTGTCAAGGAAATGTATTTAAACTTAATTTGGTTTTAAAATGACTAGTGGCCTAACAAGCCAGGTACTAAAAAAGGAAAAAAGGAAAAGTGTTGCAGGCAACACGCTATGATAAATGGAGAATCCAAATACCAAAGCATCCCCGATGCTCAGGGCGATCAGATGCGTTCTGGAAAGAAAGTCATGCACTGCAAATGTGCCATTTCTAGATCTGAAGCTTAATTCGTGTGTGTGTGTGTGTGTGTGTGTGTGTGTGTGTGTGTGTGTGTGTGTGTGTGATTACTTACAGGGCTTGGCCTGCATGTGAGTGAGACTGAGATTTAATCGCATGTCATAAACGCTGCCATCTCCCTGACTTAGTGAGACAGCCTGAAGAAAGAAATGTGGCACGAATGGTGAATGACTCACAGCATTAGTTCATACTTGCAATTTGAGTCTCATGGCTCGGTAGAAATATGGACGTATTAGAGCCTCATATACTTAGGTTGCAATTCCCACTTCCTCACTTTATTAGCTGAGTGATCCTTCGCCCATCTAGACTTTAGCTTCCTTGCCTGTAAAATAGGACAATAACATTTAAATCTAGAGTTGTAAAGGCTAGCAATCATGTAGGGACAGGGCCTGGGTAGAATTTAATGGGGTACACCCATACCTCTCTAGAAATTATCCACATATCACCGAGGCACATGTGGGTTAGTGAAGGGGGAAGGCCCTCACCAGGAAGTGGCAGGGAAGGACGATTAACATGATTAATCGTCGACGATTAATTACGATTAAGGACGATTAACATGATTCCCCAGCATAGTTGATGCCTGAGGCTTCTTCTGAAGGTCCTATGTAGCTACAGTGTGACCTAGGCTTTCATTTGGCAGGCAACATAATTCCTTCTTGAGGAAAAAATTATTTTCATTCCTTTGCTGAACAAATGTTTGTACTCAGGAAAACACCGTGGTAACCTGCATCAAGGATAGAAGGTGATGCTCTGAGGACATGGATCGGAAGGAAATCACAATGAAATAGCCAAAAGCTATGCATAGAAAATGTACTGGAATTTGGAAGTAGGGTAGAGTGGAGGAGGAGGAAACAGAGGAATCCTGGATCTGGGTGCTGGTGGAGACTAAAACTTCACGAGGACAGTACCCAATGAGCAATACTTGGTGTTGGGGTGATTGGGGAGACTCTTGAGAACAGGAATGGCCATTACTATATTTTGAAGTGGTTTTGTTTCTGTGAATTAAGTGCCCTTTGTTTTTCCAAGTGTTCAGTAAAATGTGCTGCCACACAGCAAATGCTTTAAGTCCAGGAGAAGGTCAGGGCTTCGTGGCTCCTCTGGTGAGGATGGGAGGACCCCACAGTTGCAGGAGACTATGAGGGAGGATCCAGCTCCCACATGAGCTCATGGCCAAGAAAGAGCATGAAGACAGTCCTAGAAAGTGCCAGAGAGCTGTGGTGTCAGACTTTGCAAGAGAGGTGATAGGAAACTTGTGACAATTTTATACAGATCTCAAAAGATAGAATGATCTCAGAGGCAGAGTTTACAATGTGCATTTTCCACTATCCATGACAATATCAAGCATTGTAGAGAAACAGCGCAGAATCATGTTACTGTCTCTGGCTAGATCGGTAATTTATGCAACAGAGAATTCCTTGACACTCTTCATCTTCACCATCTATTAAACAAAACATTATAGGTAGTAAGAATGAACTTGTTCTGAATTGTTTCTTGCTATTGGCCCAGTGTTTCTTTCATAGACTATGACACTATGTTGAGATCCTCGGAAGAGTTTTTTTACATTATTCTTTACAGAACTTTGCAAATTAGACACTAGCATCTGCCTATACATTTTGATGATGAATTCAGTATTTGGTCTGCTAAATGTAGTATAAAATAAAAAAATCAATATAAAATTATGTTTTAACTTCTTTCACTGCTTTGTCTATATTTCCCCAGAGCCCGTTACAAGGCCTTGATATAACTACAGTCTGTAAATGGCAGCCCTATCCCCATTTTCAACAATGCCATTCATCCAAGAATCCCAAAGCATTTTTTAATAATGGACTCATTAATCCTCATAACACTCCTTCATCTGACACATGTAACCCTCACAACATGATATGTTGGTACTTACTTTAGATTTAATTTAACAGATTTTTTCCCCCTATTGTGGGTAGTCATTTACATTGACCTCATTTTAGTTGAGTTATCACTCAGATTTGGACAAGTTTGAATGGCCTCAACCCAAAATGATATCTTCTGGCAGAAAGAAGAAAACCATCTGAAGAAGCAATTATTATTTTTTTTAAAGGAGAGGTTTCAGCAACAAATGGCCCTATAAATAAGCAAATGGATTTTAATCAATGGCTAAGAAAGTAAGACATTTTGCCACTTTATAAAAAATGTGAAATTGTATAAATTTCAGACTTCTTAGGAGGGAGATAATAAAGGCTTAGCTGTGAATGAAGCTTCTGGGTAGCAAGAGCTTAACCTCTTGTCTTACCAAAGAAGTTAATTTTTAATATTTTTACACATGCCCTGTTTGATCTCTGTATTTCCTTTTTTTGTTAATCCTCACCTGAGTATATATATTTTTTCCCCACAGATTTTTAGAGAGAATGGAAGGAATGGGGGAGAGAGAGAAATATTAATGTGAGACAAATTGATTGGTTGCCTCCTGCACTTGCCCTGACCATGGCTGGGGATCAAGCCTGCAACTGAGGTGCATGCCTTTGACCTGACTCGAACCCCAGACCCTTCAGTCTGAGAACTGACCCTTTAACCTCCGAGTAAACCAGCTAGGGTTGATCTCTGTATTTTCTGACCACAGAAAATACAGAGTTTTTTTGGGAGTTGAAGTCCAGCAGTAGTAGAACTCCAGACCAGGGTGGATTAAGGTCAGGTATCTGAGAAAATGCTGCCCATAGAATGGATTTTGGAGGTGGGCTACAATATGTAGCAGATAAGAAAAATCCAAGGAGGAAAAGCCTATGAACCAAAGTTAGTGGGCAAATGGGAGATTAGAGTCTGAGACTGACAAAGTGGTAGCACTTTGCTGGCAGAACTTTGGACAAATGTTCATGAGCAGTGTTCTTTGGGGAATCCATCCATGGTCATTCCTCCGTCACTTTTAAAGGCACGGCACTCTGAGCAGCCATCTCAAGCTGACTTCTCCCTGTGGCTTCCGCTGTCACCTCCATGTAGATTACTCTCAAGCCTCTCGAGACCCTCAGACT
Organism: Vespertilio murinus; assembly: GCA_963924515.1. NCBI lineage: Eukaryota > Metazoa > Chordata > Mammalia > Chiroptera > Vespertilionidae > Vespertilio > Vespertilio murinus. Next base: position 10,188,483 of record OZ004712.1, on the reverse strand, counting down.
CTTATCTCCTGCAGTAGTGATTTCAGCCATATCAGACCGAATGCCCCTTTCATAACAAATATTTTTAATTTCCTTTTCATTATGTAATGTAAATTCATATGTAATGTAAATCACCTATACCCATAATAAAAATGCTATAAAAATGAAGAAGTTATTAATACAATATATATTTCAGCAAGCAAATCCTTGGGCACAACCATACCATGGGACAAGACAAAAGGTCAGATGTTTGCACCTTACAAACAATATAGGGATGACACAGTGACAAAGCCAGGAAGTACAGGTGTGCTGTAGCAGCAACTCTGATGTCATGACTAGTGTTGCCATTGGTGGTGTGACCTTGTGAAATGGTCACCAGTTCTTGGTCAAGTTTTAAACCAAGCAACATACAATCTACCATTTGACTAATACAGCACCTGCATTCCGGAAAGTTGGTATACTGTTGGAGATACAAAAGCACTTTGCATTTATATGTTATATAGAATTAGGCTCTGAGCTTAGATCATTGATTTTTTTTCCCTACATCAGTGGTTCTAACATTTTTTTTTTGGTCTCAGAACCCTTTTACACTCTTAAAAATTATCGAGGAACTCAAGAACGTTGTTCATGTGGGTTATTTGATATAGATATTTACTGCATTAGAAATTAAAACTGAGAAATTTTAATAACATTTATTTATTATTTATTTAAAAACAATAATCTTATTACATGCTAACATAAATAACATTTTCATTAAAAATGTCTACCAAGACAAAAGGTAGTTTGTTGAAAAGAGTGGCATTGTTTGACAGTTTTGCAAACCTTTGAAATGTCTGGCTTAATTGGAGACAGCTAGGTTCTTATATTTGCTTCTGTATTCCATTTCTTGTGATGTGGTATTCTTCTGGAAGCATTTGAAGAAAATGCAGCCATACACAGACAGGTAGTTGGAAGAGGCAAAAGTGTTATAATAGATTTTTTATTGTGGAAAATGTTCTTTGATGAGACACAAAACTCAACAAGTGACAGTTTCTTAAAAGCTATTGCAATGAAATTATATCAGTGAATATCTTGTACTCTGTTATATTAAAATCCATTAGTCTATCTTGCACTTTAGATAGATCTTTTTCCGTGCATACTTTTGTAACATCATACATTGGCCATTTGTAAAGTATTGGCTCACTGAGTTATATAGATATTTCAAATGTTGACATATTTCTTCATACAAAAACAACAAATCACATTAATTAATATTCCCACTAAGCTCATCATTAAGGTCTTTAAGTATTGGAAACTGTAAAGCTCATGGTGGTAGCTGCAAATTTTCTACAGTTCTAATTCTTGCTTGAATGCTTAACTTTATCATTGGCAACATGTGCTTTTTTAGTTATTTTTTTGTAAATGAAAAAACATTTTTTTTAAAATTTTATTTTTGAGAGTATTACAGATGTTCCCCAACTCCCCCCTTTACTCCTCTTCACCCAACTCCTGTGCCACCCCAGACTGTCACCTTACTATTGTCTGTGGGTTATGCATATATACATATAAATTTTTCAATTAATCTCTCTCCATCCCCCAACCCCTTTGAGATTTGCCAGTCTGTTCCATGCTTCCGTGTCTCTGGATCTATTTTGTTTGTCAGTTTATTTTGTTCAATAGATTCCACATGTAAGTGAACTCATGTGATATTTGTCTTTCTCCGATGGGCTCATTATAATAATATCCAGGTTCATCCATGCTGTCACAAAGGGTAAGAGATCCTTTTTTTTTTTTAACAGATGCATAGTATTCCATTGTGTAAATGTCCCACAACTTTTTTTATCCACTCTTCTATGGATGAGCACTTGTGCTGTTTCCCGATCTTGGCTATTGTAAATAATGTTGCTCTGAACATAGGGGTGCATATAGTCTTTCTGATGGGTGTTTTGGGATTCTAAGGATATATTTCTGAGGTGGGATCATTGGGTCAAATAGCAATTGCATTTTTAATTTTTTGAGGAAACTCCACACTGTTTTCCACAGTGGCTGCACCAATTTTCATTCCTACCAGCAGTGCACTAGGGTTCCCTTTTCTACACATCCTCACCAGCACTTGAGTCCACTTTGAGAAACTGTGTGCCGACTATTCATGTATAGACCATTTGGTTTCCCCTTTTCAATTGGTTCCTTACCTCTCACTATTCAAATCATTTCATATAAGTACTCATGCATTAATAGGAACTTCTAGAAAAATTCAGAGATGGTCACATCCAAATATGTGAAAGTCCCGGTAGAGTGTTGGGATCAGTATAATCCCCTCTTGGCCTCACTTCAGAAAGCTTTAAAAAAATCTTTTACTGTCCTTCAGAAAGAATTGTTTTAAGGCCTGGAGGGAAGCGGGAGCCCCTTATTCTAGTCTGACTTGAGCTGTTGTCAGAACCTACGTTGGCCCTCAGCTCTATTTATGGGACAATGTGGTTTTGAGAATGTGTGGGATTTATAGCTTGAAAAACGCCAGAAAATCAGGAATTTAAATCCCCCCTGATTTACGCCCAGCTTGTCAAGGCTAGAGCCTTTAGAATGCTAAATGTTTGGGCCCACCTGTGAGGGTGAGCTGTGTTCTGCTTTGCAGATGATGGTTGTTAACAATGGGCACCCCCAAAAGTGTTAGTTGCTCTCAACTTGAAACCCTGACACTTGGTCCATTCCTGCTTTGTGAGGTGTTATAAATTTATAAGAACATTCTCTGACTTTGTCAGCCAACATTTCTGAAACTGGTTACCTGGGAGCCAGAGGGTTAAGCATCCTTTATCTCTGTGCACATATCTGAGGAGCTTTCTTGTTGAATGCTGAAAGCATTCCATGTCTTGACTGTAGGATAATTCTTCTCCCTCCCCCCCCGGAAGAGACACATACAAGCACACTCATTTGTTGTGTGCATTTGTGGCTGCTCATTATGGATCCAAGAGCATTTGGTGCAAAAAAAAACTGGACCCTCCTCCCCCACACAGTTACTGTAAATGGTTTAAATCAATCCCTTTTATGCAGCATCGGGTACAGGAAGCACAATACATACTGACTAAATATGCCATTTAAATTCTTCTCAGGCAAAGGTTAAAAGAGAGGTGGGGGGAGGAGCGGAGAAAGCCAAGATTGGCGAGGTAGCTGTATTCAAATATTTTTGATAGGTTTCTAAGATACATGTCCCTTTTTCCAAAGCAAATGCATTCATGCCTTAGAAAGAAAACAAACAGGGAAAATGTTAGCTCTTATGCTGGTGAGCTCATGAGAAATGCCAAAAGAGTTGTTTGTACCCAGCCACAAATATCAGGGTTTCTTCATTGTCTAGCTTTGATGCTCAGAATCAGGCAAGAACGTTTCCATGACAACTAATAGATGTTATATTTATTTACTGAGTGGCAGGGAATGACAGTGTCAGCAACTGACATTTTTGTTTCTTTCGCCTCTCTTTCTCCCTTGTAAAGATTTGTTTTAGTAGATGAAAATGCCAACAGTGTCTTCTATTTTATTTGTCAGAGTTTCTACAGCAAAAGTAAACAGCAGTTTAATTTGATTCAGTTATTCCATGAAGCATCCCTTAAAAGCCCATTGCTTTATGGGCTTTGGAGAGCGCTCACAGCAGGCAGTTGCTGGTGAGATGATTTGCAAAGTGAGAAGCAAATTTCAGGTTTTATTCACTTGAAAACGATCTAACAACTGCATTCCGGGCCGTCTAAATTGACACAGGTCTCATTAACGTCCTCTAAATTTCACATGACCTTGTTTATGCCGCTACCCAATATATTCTAAAAGGGTCTATTAAGACTTATAACAAGACTACAACCTCAGCAGAGAGGAGAGATGGCACCGCAGGGTGGGCGGGCACAATTCCTCGCCGGTTAAAAATAACGACACAGTCCACTTGGTTATCTGCCTGTGGCTCGTCTGCCCTCTAAATTACCTGCGGTCAGTTTTTAATGCTGAACTGGCTTCCTCTCACTATCCAGCTGGTGTGTGCTCTAGGGATCTGAACCAATGTTAGCATTGGCTTTAAGAAAACACAATTAGCAAGGCAAGCTGCTGCTGGGGACCGGGCAGGAGGCGGGTAGGGGAGAGGTGGATATTCATATTAGTGCTAACGCAGAGAACTGGCTTGTTTTCTTAGCCCCTGTTTTGCATTATCTGTGCTGCTGCTCTGATTAATTCTAACAATTGAAACTTGAGACACGTCCAGTTTTTGAGACAAGCGCTCCAAGTGCTTAGGAAACGAGTCACTGTGTGACCATTGCCTGAAACACCCTCCCCACTTCCTGAGTGTCAGGTAGGCAGGCGCCTCATCACTTCCCTGGGTTCATTCGTTGCCGCCTGTGTGTCACAGCTTGAAAGTAGTGATTGAGTCTTACTCATCTTTGTGTCCGCAGCACCCAGCACGGTTTCTGGCACAGCAGGTGTTCGGGGAAACCTTTGTGGAATAAATAACGAATGAGTGAATTGTCATAACCACGCTCCTGTGTGGAATTAGGCCTCTGTCCTCTGATTGTATTGCCATTGCAGCATCCCCTCACATTTGTGTCTGTTTCCAGTTCTGTGGGGTGAATGCCTAAGTGCCCACATAAGGATGAGAGAGACAATATTGCTCAAGAGGATGGTCTCTTTTGCACGCACATCAAGAGAATAATACAACAGAAAAGTAACCAAGGGAAGGAATAGATTCTGATATTGTGCATGCCTACAAATACACATCTGATTTCTAACAAAAATACTAGTTTTTAAAAATGAGAATTTGGCATTACCTCCAATAGTCAAGGCATGGAAAATGATTGCGTCATATGACTTCAAAAGTAGATGGGATATTTACGGATAGTCCCTGTTAGGTTTGAAAGGAAGCAGGAAACAGACGACCAGGAAATTTTAAAGTAAAGTTTATTCCCCAGTAATGGGAAGAACCCATTACGGAGGTAGAGAAATCAGAATTGGAGGAGTGGGAAGGACCCAGCCGGGCTGACTCCTGGCATGGCGGAGAAACAACACGTGTCTTGCCTGGGGGTCCCTTTTAAGGGCCGGAGCGGAAGGGGGTTGGGCCCAGGGCAGAACAGGAAGGGGTGGACTCTAAGGACACTTTGGCCTGTGCTAATTGGTGGTTCAATGTCTTTGAGATGTCTCTGTGGCAGGTGCCAATTATGTCATAGCTCCACCCACCAGTTGGGCGGGGGAGAACCTTTCAGTCCCATCGAGGAGTTTTTAAACTGTGCCCCATGGAGCCCAAGAGTTGTCTGTAGCTGCCTGCCACAGGAAATACTGGGCTCCAGGTCTCTGTTCTATTCCAAGAAGCTCCTTCATCAAGTATGTTAGTTATCAGAACTGCCTGTAAGATTTTATTTTAAGAAGAGCTCCATAGCTATATAAAAGTCTGAAAACCACATACCTAGTCTAATCTATTGTTTCAGATGATAAAGAAATGAGGCATATACTTTCTTTCAGGTGGAATGTGAGTAGCAAAGTCCCAACTGGCCCTCACTGTGTCCACTCCCTATCCCATCGTCTCCCCACTCAGCAGTGATGTTTATCAAGGTCAGATTTATTTGAAGTTTCTGAGTCAGTCACAAAATTTTAGACCCTGAAGGAACTTTTAGTTGTTGTTGTTTTTTTATGATATTGCCCACAAATGATTGCTCATATTCACTGTTGACAAATTATAGAAGGTACACAGAGCTGGTTAAGATGGGTCAGGAAAAGGAAACTGGTCAAAGTGGCTGTGACTTTTAATAACTTCTATGATTTTCAGTGCCCAAAATATTACTTTTCATTTTCAATACCACTGCCACCCTTTCTAGGCAGGCTTCTCTGAACTGCAGAGTGCTAAAATGTGGCAATGACATTTCCCAGTTTCCCTTGCTGGGAGAGTCTTGGTGAGATTTCACCAGAGGGAACCCTCCCTGGAGATTTGAACAGCAGGAGGGAAGGAGAAGACATTATTCTCTTATTAGCAAGGACAGAGAGCGGATGTATTTTGCTGGTGGCTTAGATTAGAATATCGTCCTAAGTAAATCCTCTTCTGTGCTGTGGGCAGCTAAGATCATCTCATTGTAGGTCTTCCTGAGAATCAACCATGTGGGTGCTACAGAAGCTGAGGCCATTGGTGGTGGCTTCCCAAAAATCAGTATTTACCGATTTCCGGAAAGTGGCCTTCCTGCTCTCTTGACTCTCCAATGGCTGCATGTCCTCTCATTCCCTGTATTAAACAGAGTAGTTTCTGTTTTCTGGATGGAGGCCTGGTAGTTTCAGAAATTTATTTCTTCCAGGAACGTGACATAGGGGGGATGTAGGTGGGTGGCAAGGAAATGGATATCTGAAGCTGGAGGAGATAATATTTTTAGTTTGTGGCCAAAGAGAATAATAAACCAAGAAGAGCCTCCCTGGGCAGAGCCAGAGGCACTGGAAAACAAGGCAGAAAAACAAACAATGTTCCAGGAAACAGAACCGGCTTTGTAGAGGGACTATCCCCATTTCAGGGTTGGGAGTCCTTCAGAGTATCTGCTCAATGGATTCTTATACTTCAGTGACTGGCATGGGACTTGCCTTTCTCTTCTTCCAAGTGGGAGGGTTTATTGAGACTATTCTTGATGAGTTTCCTCATTGTTGGGATGTGTATGGTGGGAAAATGAGGCAGGCCAATTTACTCTTCAGTTCATAGGTTATCAGATCAGGAGGAGTCTCATTTGGATCTGATGGAGAAGTCTGCACATCTCCCAGAGATCCAAGACTCGTGCTTTGGGCTCCAGGAGTAGGTAGAACTTTTCATTGTCCTTCCACCCTGGACCAACCGGTACCTTACCTTTTAAAGAACACAACATTTATGTTTTCCTTAATAGTAAATGTGACATTTGTTAACTGTAGAAGATTCAAGAATTATAGAAAAGCATAAAGCAGGAAAATAATCATAATGCCCAACCCAGGAAATAATCACTATTGTTTTGTTCTGATTCTTATCAATCTTTTAAATTAATGTACACATACTGTATTTCAAAAACACAGTTGATGTATATCCTTTAAGGGTACTTTGCATTAATTAGTATAGGCCAGGGTATGCTACCATAACAAAAGATCTTCAGTTTTCAATGGCTTATAATAGCAAAAGTTTCTCCTTCATGCTGCCTGCCCATTGGAATTAGTCCCAGCTGTGCTTCACATCATCTTCATTGCAGGCACCCACCATTAAAGAGTAGCCTCTGTTTAGAACAATCTCCTGGAAGAGGGAATAGAGAATATGGCAGATCATGCACTGGCCATTAAGCTTCTGCATGGAAATGACATGTGACATATGTTATTTTTGTTTTCATTTCCTTTTGGAAAGCAACTCATATAGCCAAGTTTAATGTCAAGTGGATAAAAAATATAATCCTCTCAGGAAGGGGTAGAAAATATCTATGAACAATAATACTTATGCCGCTTAGCTATTTTAATGTTCCACACTCCTTTGCAAGTACTGAGATTGTTACAAAATCAGTGGGGTGTTGCTTTCTCACTGTGAGAGTTTTTGCACATCTCCATCTTTGTTCTCATTCCATGGGCAGGGAATACTGGATGGTTGAAGACACTACCACCAATGGAAATGAATTTGCTATTGATAAATAGCTACACTCTCTAAAGGAAAATTCTAGAAGTTTATAGAAGCAAATCCAAACCATAGAAATAGTACCAGCAGAAAATTTATATCACAGTAAATCCTCACTCTTCTCAATAAGGTCTTGGAAACTGCGACTTTAGGTGAAACAACACATAAGGAAACCAGTTTTCCCATAGGCTAACTGACATAAACAGTAGTTAAGTTTTTATAGCATATTTCTGGTCACAAAAACGTCACCAAACTGCGAAGTAAAGACCCAGAACACTTCTACTATTTAACATTGAAATAGCTGTGAACTCTATATGCATTTAAGAAAGATTAGTAAAAATAATTCTTTTCCAACGTGTTTATTCCAGTTCAGGGTCACAAGTGGCTGGAGCCCTCCTGTTACAGGGCTACTCACACACACTCCCTCAGACTGGGGTGATTTAGAGGCATCAATTCATCTACCATGCACCTCTCGGGGGTGTGGTGGGAAGCCAGGATTCCTGGAGAAAACCCATGCAGACATGGGGAGAATGCACAGACCCCACCCAGTTGGTGGCCCAGCCCAGGAATTGATTTTCCCCCCATTGTTCTAACGAAAGGACTTTGAACAAAATGAAGTTATTCTAGGACACTCTGTACTTTCTCAATCCAAGGATTAACTTATTCAACAGAAACCTTCGACAAACGGTGATCCTTACCTGGCTTCTCCACGCTGAGAGAGGGGCAGTTTGCTGGCACCATGGCAGCCCTTTCTAGCAGCTGGTTCAAGGTTCCGTATGTAATCAGAGCCAGTGTTTTGGGTTCCCATGCCCACATCTACCTATCTCTGTCAGCCTCCCGCCTTCTGTTCTCAAAGGCTCTGCCTGGGGGGTCAGGCTGCAGCCTCGGAAATCTGGAATCACCTGCTCATTTTCTCGGTACCCAGCTGTTCACTGGATGGTTTAAGAACAGAAGGAAAATGTCCATCCCCCAACCCCCCGTGTGCTTCTGGCCCTTGGCTCTTGGCATCACCTCCTGTGCTGAGGAGGGTGTGAAGCGCAGTCACCATCCATTATGTCCTCACTGGGCCCACAGGTGTCTGCCCAGAGGTGGGAGAACATTCATAAAGCTCCGTGGCTGCCCTGCCCTTGGCTTTCTAATGGTCTCTATTCTGCATTCACGTTCAATGTGTAGAGAGTCAGTTATTCACAGACGATAACAATCCATGCTTTTCTTTGTCTTGCAAGTGGGGTTTGATTTCCAAGTACACCCCCAGTTTGCCCCCACGGAACCCCCTTTACTCAGCTTGTAAGGAGGTCACGTTGGTGTGCAGCCCCAGGTTTGCACAGCCAACAGCCACCTCTGGCAATGCGCCGTGCTTTATCTCTAGCCTGTGTCCCATGCTCACTGTCCCCGCTGTCTCCTTTCCTAGTCAGCTCCAGGGGTTGTTTGCTTCTATTTATTATTCACTAAAGAGTGTACATGTTTTGCATTTAATAAGCCACTGCACACACAAGGCTCCTTACTGAGCTGGCATGGACTGTGGTGTTTGCTAGAACCGACCAACCTCCCCTGAAGGCAGTGATTAACCCTCTTGTCTCCTGCTGTCTGCTGGACTCGCCCAAAAATGAACACAACTCTAAAGCACAACAGTATCCTTTAGCATTTTGTTTTCAGTCGAGTCCTCTAAAGAGGAAAATTCCAGTGTTTTCTAATTTTTTTTCAATATACGAGAAAAATCAAAGAAAGGCTGCCCAAACTGTAGGATTCTTGATTTGAACACAAATACCAGGAATGGAGACAGAGTTTCTGTCCACAGTATAGTCATCCACAGATCCATATGCCTTGCCTTTGGTGAATGCAGTGGAAGAAGAGAATGCTAATTGTACTGTCTGCAAATATGGGCAATTCTTCAGGAGATAGTAAATTTGGTGTCAGTGAAGGGAAGATCTGGAATGGTGTGGGTCTGGGGTTCAAGGGTTAAATAGGTTTCGTCTCCGTGCATTTGATGATAGTTTTCAACCCTGAGATTCTATAAGTCCATTGTGACTGTGTAGCCTAGTAAACATGAGCTCAGAAGGCAAAAGCAAATGGAAAAGCAGTTCCTGAGCCACATTGTTCCTCTCCCTTAGGCAGCGCTCTGTTTGGATATCTGAAGAGCAGCTTTCTCAATGCCTGGAGTTTATCTTTGGCCACAAGACAAGCAAACACTGGGCCCGGAATCAAGAGAGAAGGAGGGGAATAACAACAAAAAGACCCCTTGCCAGGAGTGTAGAGGAGGACACAGCAGAGCCAGCCTCCTGACTGTCACTGCAGGGTGCTGAGGCCTGGGACAGCTGTGGAGCCCATCACCTCCGGAGGGAGGGTTTGTTCCCTCCCTGGCTTGCTGGCTCCCGCCCTCTCTGCACATTGTCTCCAGCTGAGTTCATTCTTGGCCGGTCCTCACTCAAAGGCAAGGGAGCCAGGTGCTGGGGTGGAGCCAGGTTACAGCCTGGAAGTTCATCCACCTTTGCGATATGAAAGCTCAGGGGGAACGGGTGAGATAGAAAGCTTCAAGCTGAATCCATTCTGAGGAGGAGCTGTGAAGGAACTGGCATTTAAGAACAAGATGGTGGTTTAAAGAATGGTTTTTTGAAAGTTGCCAAAGCAACACATCCCTGTGTATTGGGGGATGTTTGCTGTTAGTTCCTCCTGGGCTACATGTAGGAGAAAAAAAATGGCTTTTGTTGTTTGGGAAAGATTTATCAAGCTCCTTGGCAAAGGACAGTACCCCAGGATTTGTGTGGAGGTGCTGTAAAAAAGAACAGGCTTGATCTCTTTGACCTTATTAGCGTTGGGTAAATAAGGAGTAAAGTCACATAGTAAGCTGTTATAAAATGACAAAAGCTAAAGAGCTTCTTGGTATCACTGGAGAACTGATAAGGGTCTAACCAGTCAGGATAACTCTCTCTCTCTCAAAACTCCCAACATGATGCAGGCTCTTCTCTGGCCTCAGCTTAACCAGGTCTAGTCTTGACCTGCCACCCACTCTCAGGAGTTAACTCTTTCCAATATAAATCTATATTCTCCAACTACTTCAATTGGAATCTCTACATCTTAAACAGAACACATATCTAAGTATCTAGTAACCCAGGTTTACCTTTGAAAGGGTGGTGAAGCATACATTTTTAAAATAGATTATTAATTATTTTAATTGGCATTGGTTTTATACCAATAAAGCTTGAATTACCTTTATACCAGAAAGGTTGAATTACTGATGTAGAATCAATATAAATTATTTTTAAAAAGCTCCAAGTTAAAAAAAATCCTTTGATTGGATTTTAATATCTCCAATAAGTTTAAATAAGGCAAACAAATAGAAATACACAGAGACATGTTTTGGATTAAGCAAAGATATTGATAATAGAGCTGTTCCAAGATGAACATAGACTGACTGGCTGGTAGTGGGCTTCCTATATTCAAGGTGTTCAAGTATAGTCTAGAGAAGTACTTGTTTATTAACTAGTTTTAAGATGCACAAACAGCAGTGAGCATTATAATTCATTAACTAAAAGAGTCATTAATCTGTGAGTCCCTAAAATGGAATGTAGAATTATTTTTGCATGCACATTTTTGGGGGAGATTTTTTCTTTTCTTTCTTTTTTTAAATCACAACCCTTTTACATGATAAATCAATTATTGATTGGCTCTCCATGTAAAGAGTTAACCTTTCAAGTAAAGCTTTCAATTAGGTCTTTACAGCTCCATCCTTAAATGTAATTAGTCTGATAAGGATCAACAGACATTTGAGGATAATTTCTAACACGAAAGATGGAAATAACAATTAAAAAAAGAGAATAGAGACAATGATGCAGGAAGAAGAAAAAGATAAAGCAATAATAACACACACACACACACACACACACACACACACACACACCAGTGAGCTAGAAGAACTAAAAAGATATTTAATGACACAATGGACTGGGGACTATATAAAAGGAACATTCAGAAGACAAAATGGAGCTCTTGGAAATTAAAATTATGAGGGCAGATATGAAAAATTCACAAGAAGAATTTGAAGACAAATTGAGGAAATCCTGAGAAAGTTGAAAGAACAAAGAAATGGAAAATAGTGGGAAAAAAAAGTGAAGATTAGTCCAGATATTCAACATTTGAATAAAAAGGAGACTTGGATAGCATAGAGGATGTTATCAGAGAAATGATTCAAGGAAAATTTTCTGGACCCAAAGCACATTAGTTTCCAGGTAGAGAGGGACTAACAGCTATGCCCTTTAATATGTTTCTTAATAGATTTAAAAAATACTCATGTCAAGGTATAGAAATATTCAAAGAGATTCTAAATTTCTAAAGAGAAAGGAAGGAAGAAAGGAAGGAAGAAAGGAAATAAATAAGGAAGATAGAAAGAATAAAACAAGGAAATGAAGACCAAATAAATAGGTCATATACAAAAGACTTGAAGTCAGAACTCTTGAACAGTATAACTAAGTAAATAATTTATTATAAAGGGGAAATTATTACAACCCAGAATTTTATACCCACTCAAGCTATCAATTAGGTAGTAGTAGGAGTGGTGTGAGTATTGGAGCTAGTACAGTTGGGGTGGGGACAAGAGGATAGATACTTTTCCACACATTCAAGATATTATGTAAACAGTTGCAAACTCTAGATAGCATACACACCAGGGATGCTGGAGCAATGTTCACAGGGGAAATTCATAGAAAACAGCATGAATTGTTCCCACTGTCTACCACATCCAAGAAGTTTATCCACTGCCCACCACACCCAGGAGACAAGCACAATTTGACAGAGCTAGATGTCAGACTCTGGAGAAGGTACTCAGATACTTAGACTTGGAGGAGGGAGTGGGGCTTTTCAACTGCATAATTAGGGAAGCATCAATATATCCTCTGTGTAATTAGAAGTTGGGGTACAATGGTAATAATACTCGGCTGAACTTATCTTCAGACCTTTTCTGCCAAGACACTATTTTTAATTAAAGATAGCATCAGACCCTCTGTGGAGTAATCAGTGGGCTAAGATTCAAGTCTTGAGGTTGCAACTGTCTGAAGAAGCAAGTGGTGGTGGACCTTATATCATTAGCATTTGTAGTTAGTAAACCACCAACCCTTGCCCTGGAGTGACTGGTGAACTGGGGTCCAATGTTATTGATGATCAGAATTGACTGCCTGAAGCATGAGGCATACCCTGTTTAAACTGAGCTTTGAAGGAAGTCAGCACTTCCTGGGAATTCAGTTTGTATGGTATCCATCTTGGACAAGTTATCCTGTTCATCTTAGAAGAGCTCAAACAGTATTCTTTACATGTACCTTTTCAAAGGAAGCGATTGGATGCTGTGTTCCACCATATTGAGGGAGAAAACGAAGAGGAAGGCATACAATCGAAGAAAAAGAGGATACACGTGGAAGTGGCAAAGATAATTGCCAGGGTGATGGTGAAGGGAGGTTGCCAGGAGGACAGCTAGAAATATTCCTATCCTACACAGATGCTTATGGGGTGAAAAGGAAAATAAGACCATAGATTTGGACTTGTTCTCTTTATTACCATTTGAAAAACAAATGCATTTCCCTGTCTAGAGTCACTGGCCACACATTTTTTTCTTTCAGCTCTTAAATCACGGGCATGGAAAAAAGGGGGAAAACCAAAGTGAAATACAAATCCAGTCATGCGTCAAGAGACTCCTTCCTTGGTCCCCAAAGTTCTTAGAGCCTATCCAGACTCCTCGAGTCTTTGGCAACCCCACTCCCTGAGAGCAGCCAAGTATCCTTTACAGTTACCTTTCCAAGGCAATCTGGGGAGAATGACATCAGAAGAGTCAGATCAGATAATATGAAACAGCTGCTTCTACCTCTTCAGATAAACTCTGGAGTAAAGCTTTGCTACCTTTTGCACAAAAAATAATCTGGGGATATTAAAAAAAACCCCACCAATATACACACATATACAGATTCCTGCCTCAACTGTAGAAGGTCTGATTCAGTGGGTGTGAATTGAAGCTCAATTGTCTGAATCTTTAACATAGAGCTTCATCTCAGAGAAAACCAGTCTGGAGACTGGGTTCCCAAGATCCAGAATGTCCTCTTACGATGGAACCCCATGAGCATGTTCCCTTCTCATCAACCCCAGCAGCATGGGACCTGCTCTTGGCAAATGAGTTGGCATTTCTTTAAGAATAATATGAAGCTCTTCTAGCATGGGAATGAGCTTGTGCTCGAAAGAATCATTCACATGTCTTCTGAGGACTGTTTTATAGTCCTTGGGGAAGCTTCAACAATATTATGCCACTAGTATTTAGGTAATTTAGTGACCTAAAAGTAATCAAGCAGAATTATAAGTAGGATTCTCAGGAGAAATAATCTTGCTTTCTGTCCAAGCACCGAAATGATGTGCTTTGGTTTCAACAGAGGGCTCAATTCTCTTCTTGTCAAGATCTCAATCCTCCAAGATCAGTTTTGCTTCATTGCCATCATCACCACTGCTGCCACCCTCCCACAGCACCCCCAAAACCTCATTCTCCCTTGGGTCTTGGTGCTTTAGTTAAAGCACTTACTTTCTGCTTTGTATAATAAGAGCTTTGTATATATACTTGTTTTGTGTATAGACCCTTTGAGGTGGAAAAATATCTTCTTAATCTTTATCAGCTATACAAAGTGCCTATTGGGTGATGCCATATAAGGTGATAGATTGATTCAATGAAATTGTATACTTTCCCCAGTCACTTCATAAAATTATAGTGACTATAACACATAGTATTTTTGATGTTCTTCTAATATTTTAAAATTAATATTTTTCTAGTTAATTATTAAAAGTAGAAGATTTTTATCAAAAATATAGTTTCAAAATGAATATGAATTTTGGGATAACTACTTCCAGAAATTTAAGTGGCTCACACTCACCCTTAAAAAAAAAAGGAAAATGATAACAAATCGCTTCTCAATTTTTATGCTCCTACAAGCCACTTTCTCCATTTTTAATAATACGAAATAATAATAATAATAATCTATAGTTTTCCCCCCTTATCCTCAGACTTACTTTCTGCAGTTTTGGTTACCCATAGTCAATAGTGGTCTGAAAATATAAGATGGAAAGTTCCAGAAATAAGCAATTCATAAGTTTTAAATTACACATTGTTCTGAGTAGCATGATGAAATCTTGCACTTAAATATTAAGAGGAAATATCTAAAAGAATTGTGGAGGCATCCTTTTATTTTAGATCAAGGACTCAATATCTACTCTTTCAAGAAATTTTAGCAAAATCTATAATCCCTACAACTGTCAAAATTAGTGGGGCTATTGATCTATTTAACTTGTTTGTTGGTTTGGATTAACTGGTGGTGAGAATCTATCAAGAGAAAGTTGATTTATTGACAAGAGCAGTGCTAATATTAATAGCTAAACTGATATACACTCTTATCCACCAAGGGAAGCTGGAGAAACATGGGTAGAAGAGTATCATTTAAGGGTTGGGGAGAGCCAGCGGCATATACTTGAAGCAACCTAGATAGTCTAATTACAGAAAAAGAGGAAGGGTAAAGAAAAAAGGAATGAACAATGGTGATGAGTGGGATGTGTGTGTGGGGAGGTCATGAAGTCTGACCATTTATCACATGAAATATTGAACTGAGCTGAGGTTGGGTAACTTTGGACACTGCAAAGACCCTATCCATACTCCCTGAACCTTGGGGTAATCTTTAGACATTACCATTAATTATTTAGACTCAGAAGGCTGCAACAACATCTTGATTCATTGGCAAAGTGACAAGCATATGGTGTGTTTTGCAAAGCCCTAGCTTTCTGTTGAGAGGAAGCTAACATTAATTTCTTACAAATCCTACAGGGACTTTCCAAGCCAGCCGTTGTTAACATAGTTTGACATCAAAGTTGGAGAGCTTGGAGGAGTTTTGAAAAATAAGTTAGCTACAAATTAGTAGCTCTATTCAGGCTGGTGACAAGGAAGCTTCTGAGGCAGCGTAGCTTTCCCACATAGAGCACCAGAGCATCGGACAGCTTCGCAGCGTGATTGATTGTTGAGGTGGCAGGGCTATTTAGTGGGTCCTACAGGATTGGTGCTTGGAATCTGGTGTTTCCTGCAGTGCTTGGCACTCTGACAACCTTGGCTCAGGCAGGAGCCCAGGCCAGACTCACTGAGTATGTGGTATGGTCATGGTCAGGGCTGCCTTCTGGTTGACGGAGGCAAGCAGCCCGCCCTCTGCCAACACACAAGCTGTTGGAGGGCACCCTCGGGGGAAGTGTGAGAGGTGGGAGAGAATGGAAGGTCAGGGGTGTGGTTAGATGAAGTGAAAGGTACATGAAGAACTCCTCCTCACCTGCATCCCAGATATCTATTGTCTCCACCGCTTCTGACAGGGCCTCAGATTTAAGCCGCAATGTTCATGTTCTAGGAGGAGATTTGTTCTTCTAACCCGCAACAGACTCTGAGGGACTTCCTAGGCAAATACTTCATTTCTTGCTCTAATACTTCATTTCTTACTCTATCTCCTCTGTCAGCTTCTGGACCTCCTTGGACCTCTATCCAAAAGGCATGGTAATGTTTGAATTTCATTTGTTGAACAAGTTTATAGAATGTGGTTTGCATAAGAATCCTGTCTCTCGTGGTAATAAGGGCTCACAATTAAGGCACAAATAAAGGGGAAAAGCCTTTGATAATCCCAGCAAGACAGCAAATGAAAATGTGAACTATTCAGCTGCCTCGGTCTGCAATAGAGGGTGCAGATAGGAGGAAGCAGGCTCCATTTGGCAGTTTCACCTTCTCTTTAACTGGCTGAGAATTAAGGAAGAGGGTGTGAACAAGTGTAAACAGAATTTAAATTAAATAGTACTGAAAAAAAATCTGAAGGGTCGACATGGGCTAAAATAGGCAATTCTGGATTGTGCATGGATAATTTGGCCTCCTCAGCCCAGGAATAAAATCGCTACCTTGAGAGGGGGTCGCTTGGTCTGTTTCACCATGTTTTAGGCAAATCCACTTGTAAATGGTCAGAGACACAAACATTAGCTGTATTTTTTTTAAAATATGTTTTTATTTTAAAAAAAGGGAGATGAAGGGAGGGATAGAAACATCAATGATGAGAGAGAATAATTGATTGGCTGCTTCCTACATGTCCCTACTGGGGATCAAGCCAGCAGCAACCCAGGCATGTGCTCTGATCAGGAATCGAACCATGACCTTCACTGAACCACACTGGCTGGCACATTAGCTATATTTTTAAAATACCTCCTTGTCTGGAAAATTCTCTTATATCCATCAAAACCTTTTTGGTTACAAGTAAACCACTTTCCTTCTGTCTCCATTGAAAATAAAATATAAATACCCACCATCTTTTTCATGGCTCTCCCATCTTCCCCAAGCTCCACAATCCCTGCTTTGTTGATATTTCCTGAAAGGAGCTATTTTTCTAGTAATCACCTTTTGAGCACTCTCATGAGTGCGCCCCTCCCCCCCATGTTTCACTTCCTTTCATATTGAGCCTCACCTACCAGGGCCAGGGGATTCCAGGAAAGGGCTAATAACTACCAAGAGCTGGTCGTCCATCCAATCCATGGCTCTAAGTTCTCAGTCTTGCTCACCTGTGATTTATCTATCCTGATAAACTAGCATGAGATCATCACCATGATCTCTTTGGTACACCCCTGGGTTCAAACCCATATTCTTTTCATGAGTGGACACTGGTTTCCAATCTGAACCTTTTTTCACAGGTGAAGTGCTTACTATAATGGGAATGGCATGTCATGGTTCCTCCTGAGACCTCGGCACACCCACCCAACAGGTTTGGGACCTGGTGGGGAGGATGCAAAGAGCTACTCCCGGTCCCTTAAAGACGAGTTCCTCTTCTGTGCCTGTGTGTTTGCCATTTCTTTGTTTTGGGCTTTCACCCACAGCCCCTTCTTCTCAATGGGAATCTTCTATTCTTTTCTTGGGGACTCAGCTCAAATAGCATCTCATTAAACCCCTGTGAGGGATGACATACTGCTCTCCACTTTCTGTTCTTGCAGACACCCCAAGTGGAGGCCTGAGAGGGCAAGACAAAGGCTTTATTTAATTTCTTTTTGTATTTTCAGAAATTAACAGGATACTTGGCTTATAGTAGAATTTCTTAAATGTTTACCGAATTAACTCATTAACCAATTAATTAAATACTAGAGTTTGGAGAGGATACAAAATTGAAAGTGACTAACATAGAGTCATGTTATGTTGCAAGATGTTGCAAGAGTGGCTCAGAAGGGAGAGAGAGAGAGAGGAGAGAGAGAGAGAGAGAGAGAGAGAGAGAGAGAGAGAGAGAGAGCGCAAATGGCCAAGAATCCAGCCACAACAAACCCACAGTGGTGTGTGTGTGTGTGTGTATGCCTGTGTGTGCATGTGTGTGCGCGCGTGTGTGTATGCATGTGTGTATGCAGGAAGAGGAGCTGACAAAAGAAGCCATGCTGGTCAGAGTGCTTGGAGAAGCACCATGATATGGTTATTTCACAGAGGTGAAGAAAGATTTAAAAAATAAAATCCATATCCCATAACAGGTATCTCTGTGTGTGAGTCTATCCCCACAACTTAATATCACGCCCCTCTTTCTCACTCACTGGCCTTTTCTTTTCACTTCCGGAAGTACCTGGAGTTCTCTCCAGCCTCACAAATTGAGCACGCACTGTTCCCCTGCCTGATCCGACCCCTCCTGCTTCTCTCAGCGGCCTCAGCTCTGTCTCCTGAGGCCGTCCTGCAAATGCGCCCTCAGAGGCTCTCCCCCCACCCTCCCCAGCATACGGTCCAACTGTACTCTCCTTTGCAGCTTCCTGCTTATTTCCTTCACAGAACTGACCAGATTCTTAATTATTGTAGTCATGCATACAAATATTTTTTTTTTACCCTGTCTGCCCCTAGCTTGTAGGATGAGACCTGGTGAAAGAAAAAGAGATAGAAAGTAATAATAAAAGAAGGCAGATTTGCATTTAGTTCCCCACCAGCGCTGTGTACTTGTTGGCAAGAGGATGTTTTCCTGCTCACTCCACCACCCCTGCCTGTCTCCTGCAGGGCCGGGAGCTGGTCCCCCTACAGTTCCCGAGACCGGTGATTTGCACAGGCCGCAGTCACCACTTCTCTGACGGGCCAGGGCTCTTCCAATCCGTCAAACAGCGAGAGATGAGGGCTCCTTCCCCGGGCACATGGTTTAACACCGCCTTTTACACCCAGCTCTTTCTCTTTCAACAAAGCCAAGTGCAGTGCAAAGATCTCAAGGAAGGCCCAGACCCTCGAGATCCCAGCGTGGAGGCGTGGGGGTGGCTCCATTGCTGCTGTGAGCTCTGCAAATGGAATCACGGGTCGCGGTGCTCCCCTCAGCTGGTCCGTGGGGCGCCTGTAAAATCTCTGGGAACAGTCCCCGCGCACTTATAAAACCTCGGGCCGCTGACAGTCGTACTGCTCGTTTGCTGTGGCCAATTGAGTGCTAATGAGCTGCAACTGGGCCTCTGGGACTTGTCTCCATGGCACGTAGATTCCCTGTAGGAAGAAACACGCTCCCCCCAAAGAGATTGCAGCCAAATAGATGTTTTTTTCCCTTCTCCTTTTTGTAAGCGGACTTGGAGCGCGTTTGGGAAGCTCTTCCCCATTAGCGGGGCCGCAGCTCCTTTCTTCGTTGGCGTCTGTGTTCCACCTGGGGCTGCCCTCCACCCGGGGCTGCCCTCCCAGGCCCCAGGGGACAGGATGGCCTTTCCAAGAAGCCCCGGAGCCCCGGGTTTCCCCACCGTCTGGGGAGCGTGGGGCCACCAGTTCTTGCTTTCACATCTGTGCGGCAGATCTGCTGCCTGCAGAGAGCTCCAGCGGCCGAGGACAGGCCCGGGGCCGGGGTGCCCAGCTGGGCCTTCTGCTCCGGGCTGATGCCCGCCGTGGGGCTGCCCCTTGGAGAAGCGCAGCTGAGGCACACCCACCGCCTCACAGATGGCAGACGGCCGCCCGGACCCCACTCATGCAGAGCCGGGCCTCTGGCAAGCCCGCGCCCTTCCTGGGCCTCTGTCAGAAGCCACTCCATTTGTGTCTTGATTCCCGGGGACAGGGAGGCGGGCAGGCGCCAGGCCGGCGCATCTTCACGCTCACTTCCTCCTCGTGGGTCAACCCCCAGGCCTAGCAGCACCCCCAGATTTGGAACGAAAAGAAAGGGGCTCTTTTCTCCACACAGACGACTCTGGTGGATTCAGGGGGCCTCCCAGCCATACTGTGGTGGTGGCAGCCTGCAGCTCCTCTGTAAACAGGGAGGTGTCAGTTTGCCCAGAATAAGAAGGCCTGACATTCTGCCCAGCCTCCTCAGGGTCCAGGGACCCCGAAGGGAAAGCAACATTGCACCAGAAATCTGGCCGGCGTCCCCGTGGGTGGCTTATGGGGTGCAGACTGTCAAACCCCGTTAGGAATGTTCTCGTTCCTTGGAAGTTCTGCCAAGACATCTCTCTAGTTCCGGGCAGAGACACACCTTTGGGGCTACACTGTCCTGAGAGAGAGCAGAGAGTGGCTCGGGAGGAGGCAGGGGTGGGGAAGGGGGTGAGGGGTATTGGCCACAGGGGAAGTTACAGCTGCAAGCCCAGCTCCATTTTGTCAGCTCCTCTGTGAGAACTCACCACCTCAAAGCCTGCACTTCATTGCCCAGAAGAGGCGGCTATGGGCCCAAGGGTAGGCCAGTGACTCGGTGGCCAGAAGCTGTGGGCGCAGAGGCGTCACCCAGGCCCCAGGGTGGCATCTGGTATCTGCCCTCCCCGGGTGGTGCTGTTCCTCTAATGGGAGGCTGCCAGGAGATTGAAAATAGAATTTTCCTCCTAGAAGGAAATTTTCATTGTATACATTGTGTGTACATTGTGTGTGTGTGCGTGTGCGTGTGTGTGTGTGTGTGTGTGTGATGTGTGTGAAAGAGACAGAGACAGACAAAGAGAAAATGATGGTGTGTGGGTTGCTGGGATTCTTAACCCAAGCATTTCCCAACCCCCTAAATTTGATGTAAAATATACAGAAGTAGGCTGCAATCAAACCATTGGCACTGGACTAACCCTGTCAAGTTCCGGTCTCTGTCTGGCCTGGCTTCCGGTCCTCTCTCACTGCTCACAGTTTTTACCCTCACCCATCGGGCTTTGCCCCCACCCCCCTCCACCTGCTTCCCAAGGCACAAGCTGCCTCCTCCTTCCCTAATGAAAGATAGCATGTCCCGTATCCATTTATGCCCATCAAGGGCATGGCTCACATCCTGGCTGCTGCTGGGAGGGAACTGGCAAATAAAACCCACACCTGGTGGCCAGATCCCCCTGGTCGGGTAGCTTTCTCTCTGGCCCAGCTGGGAGGCAGGCCCTCGGTCGTTGCTAGGTGAGTGGAGGCAGCCTGCGTGGAGAGGAAGGCCAAGGCCTCGTGGGGGTTCAGGAAACGTTCAGGCTCTGTCCCTCCAGTCTCCAGTTGCCAGGCTATCTCCACGGGCAGCGTGGTCTTGTTTAAGGAGAAACATACGTCCCCCTGGGCAGGAAGTTGGGAGGACTGTATGTTAATTATCAATTCCTTGGCCGTTGGCTGGCGGTGGCAGCCAGGAAAACTATTCCCCACATTGATGTTTCAGTGTTTCTCCGATTTCTGCTCTGTTCGATCCCCACTCACCCCAGAAAAGTGGTGGCAGCAAACGCTTCCTAATGAGAATGTGATGACACGGGCGCTGTGGTTGGTGCACTTGGCTTCCCATAAAGGAAGCGTGCTGCAAATCCAGATCTCATCACCGGGAGGCCACGGAGACAGGTCAGTTCTCCTGCTGAAAGGGGACACACTTACCAATGCTCGCGAGGTGAGGCTTGGCTTCACGAAGGCCCACACTCTTGGGCATCCTTGTGGGACACCTGTTTAAAGGGACCGCTGACCCACCATGGCAGCACAGTGCGCAGGCCCCAAAGAAATGAGGGTGTTTGTTCTGTGAGGGACGAGAGTAAGGCAAGGACTGGTGTGTAGGTAGATAAGCATTTGAAGGGCTGCTTCTTAGAAGAAAGATGAGCGTTGTTCTCAAGCAATCATTGATGAGTAAAAGCTGAAAGAAGCCAAATTTTAAAAAATAAAGGAAGACATTTCTAACAATTAGAATTATTCAAGTGTCCAATTCAATTCAAACAAATATGAATTAAACACTGACTATGCAAAGACGAATAAAATCTTGATATCCGTGAGTCATAATTCTATGGTGTTCTGTGTGAAACCCAAACCTCACAATAACTATATGTAAACTGCCACCCATCTGACAAGTAGTCTCCATCTTTACTCCTCAACACACTTTGCTGCCTCCTCTGCCAAAGTCTAATCGTTCCCGACTCTCTGTCCATTCCTGTGCTCTTGACCAGGAATGCCTATGCTCCTTGGAATGTGATTTTTAGATTCTGCTTTAACACTTTGCTTTAACCCTAGTGATTTCCACTTGCTTAATCTCCCTGAAGCACCTCCACAGCCATTCCGTTTAGTGTTGCATATACCTGGTGGCCACGTGGGCTGGTTGGCTCCCTCTACTCCGTTGAGTGCTGCTGTGGATAGGACATCTGCTCACCCCGTCCCGACTCCTCCAGGAGATGTGGCCGGGGCTCAATTCTGTAGGACCTCTGGTATCTGAGGTGGAATCTTCAGCCGTCCAGCCATCAAAGCCATTGCAAGATTGTTAGTTTCAGATTTCCCAGAGGAAGGTAGGCAACACCAAGACCCCATGCTGCATTTCACCAGTTTTGACTAAAACCATAGAACACTCAGCTACCATCGCAACTTAAGAATGCTGGTCAAATGAACGGATCCATTTGTATAACGCATTTATTACACAGATGACAAAACTGTGTGTAAATAAGTAACTGATGGTATGGTCTTACCCATGTTGATCAGTCATGCCACAAATATTAACAGAGTGCTGCTTGTGTCCAATGATCCGGGGCGGATTCAGAGCAACATGAAACGTGGCAGCTGTCCCCAAGAAGGGTTTGTGGTCTCGCGCACTCCTGAGATTATTCTGAAGGTGAGATAACCGGGGATATGGATGCATTTTTAAACTGTGAAGCCTCATAAGATACAGCTTTTGTTAATCACTAGGAAATCTAAATAGAAAAGTGTGGTGTGTGTAACACGTCTGTGTTCCATGAATGGCCATTTTAAGTGGCTTTCGTTTATTCACACATATTTATTCTATATGCCACAACCAGGGGTTGGGGCTCCCATTTTTCCTTTCCTAATATAATAAAACCACCCAGAGCATTTAATCTAACCCCCGAGACTCTCTGAAACGTCTCTCCCATCAGCCTCCCCGTCCCTGCTTATGCGGGTGCAGGCCCAGGTCCCAGGCTCTTTCTGCTGCTCGGATTATCATTTCCGACTCTCTTTCTATGTCATTAAAAACTTGGCGCCGATATCCTGTTCCTCTTCCCCACACTACTTCTACTTCTCTACGTAAAGGGTGTGAGCCGGTCTCTCCACACAGAATTCAGGGAAAGAAAACTCTGTAAGTAGAACGTTAATCAAATTGTTGCAGTGTAGCTCTTAATGGACAATACAGAATAATAGCATTAAAACGAAGTTCTAACATAAGAGGTGCTATTTTAGCTATCGTGCTGCAATTCTGCATTTAGGAGCCAGGCCCGGGGTCAGTAAGAATTCAGTCTGTCCTTGAGTGACCTCTGCTGGTGGTTCTAGGTTGAAATGGAATTTAAACCTTCAGACTGAAAAATAGGAAAATGCTAGGGAATTTTGAAACGATGGCCAAAGACCCTGTAGGAGGAGCACACGTGTTGGCCCTGAGTGTGTGTGTGTGTGCGTGTGTGTGTGTGTGTGTGTGTGCTCAGGCACCTCACAAATCGTCACTTCTCACAATAACCCGGTGCGGGGTGATTGTGAACATCTCACAGTGGAGGGAGCTGAGGTTGAACAACTTACCTCGGCCACACAGCTATTAATTAGAGGCAGGATTCCAACTTAGGGCCTTCCCACCCACAGCACAGGCTTCCCTGCTGGCCCCCTCTACCACCACAGAGGGGAGCTGGGATGGGAAGGATGCGCAAACCGGTCCTTCCACGGAGGCTGCTCATGCAAAAGAGGTTCTAATGGGCACGAGATATAACTACCGTTGTATTATTTCCACAATAAAACAGCTCCGATCTCCCCTTGTCCTCCCTCCAATGTGGCCCAGGAGCTAAGCCCTCCTGTGTGCTAAGTTGTGAACGGTGGTTCTCTTAATTTAGGTCAGGGACTGGGGTTTTATTTCCATGACCAATGTGGCTCAAATTGCTGGTGGATCATGTGTTGACTGTGAAGCTGTGGGTCTGGAAATGTATTTTCATCCTGGAGATTAACCTCATAACGACAAATACCCAGCTGCTTTTCTGGGTACAATGATGTTTGGCATCTTGTGCCTGCCTGCCTGCCGGGTTTTACAGCGTATGAAGTCACGGTACAAACAGGGGGGAAGGAGTGGCCTAACCCTAACACTTTCCAGGTGTGGCCCAGGTGCTGGGGAAGAGAGGAGAGAGAGTCACAAGGAAGGTGGAACCTAAATCTCCAGGAAGGGGAGCGCTAAGTAAGCCAAGAGGTGGAATGTGGGATGGGGAAATAGAAGACACCAGCGGCCACCTGGGGAGCTGGAAGTAGACCTTGGGGTGCAGGTCACGGAGGCTGGTTGGGGAGGCTGAGTCTGGACTGTAAGGGCGGGGGGGTTACTTCACTAAGAGGATGGTAATCCTTCACTAAGAGGATGGTAATCCTTCCCCCCCCCCCCATGAATTTAAAGGAAAGTGTGGAAGCATTCTTTCTGGGTCAGGAGCTGGACCTCACAACATCTTAGGGTCCTTGACACCATGATGGGTGTTAATTCAGATGTTCAGAAGGAAGGGAAATGACTCTCAGCTTCCATAACATCTCCCGTTACTGCTTGGTGGGATGTGCCAGGCACTGCGCTAAGCACTTTGCAGGCATTATGTCATGTCCCACCTCTAGCTTTCCTGGGAAGTAGATACTATGATCACCCTCACTGTACAGATGAGGAATTTTAATGTCCCGGAATACACACACACACACACACACACACACACACACTCATACATACACACACACACACACGTGCACTAAGCATATACCGTAGGTGTCTGGGTTGAAAGTCTAAAATGTGGGAGCCCAGCTTCCCTTCGCCGCGCCCTCTGTGCTTTATGCCAGGTGTAGAAAAGCATCATCTCCAATGTGAGATGAATATTTCTTTTCTCTGTCGAGACAATAGTTCAGGAATTGAGCTAAGTGTCACCCTGAGTATTCTTGGGACACTTAGGTGAACCGAACAAGTTCATGTCCAAAGTTTAGTGTGCAGGGGGAAAGAGCTCACCTTCTTAAGGAGAAGGAACTATGACTGCCATTCTGAAAATTTCCAGAGGGTGGCGCTACTTCACCAGTAATTCTACACCCTTTGCGAGCAGTTTTAGGTGGGTTCGGGAAACCTTAACAGGCACATATTTTCTAATCTATGATTTTATCAGGATCTATGATTTTTTCATGACTGGAGTTCATTAAATGGGAAAAATTAGAATAAATTGGGAACTTAAAAAAATTAAACCCATTTTCAATAATATTCAGCTAATGGTTCAGAACTGCACTGCAGCCACTTTTACACTTTAAAACCATCACGGTTTGGGGTGAATTTTCTCTTATTAGAATGGAGTTTCATATAGAACAAAATTATAATGTTGGATCATAAGGAACAATGCCAAACAAATGACATAAACCCCTCAGGCCAAGTACAAAATACATTCTAATCTTTTAAAGCAAAACGAAAACTTCCTTGACAAAGTGAAAGCTTTCTCCTCAGAGATACAGCCACAGACTTCACCAAGAGATTCTTCTCTCTGATTTTAGCCTTATTTTTTCCCTTGAAAAGACTTCGGAATGGCTATGCCAGTAGTTGTTGGATTAGTGAAAGGACCC
Organism: Vespertilio murinus; assembly: GCA_963924515.1. Taxonomy (NCBI): domain Eukaryota; kingdom Metazoa; phylum Chordata; class Mammalia; order Chiroptera; family Vespertilionidae; genus Vespertilio; species Vespertilio murinus. Next base: position 10,162,960 of record OZ004712.1, on the reverse strand, counting down.
GATTTAGTCCCTGCACACGTTTCTGGGCCAAATGGTTACATATTTGATGTTTTTGCATCACCCCCCCCCCCCCCCAGGCCCGCGTCTCTCCTTTGTTTTATTGGCGATACCAAAGCCAGCGTGCCCGCTGCCTGGGGAAGGGCAGTTGCATTATTTAATCTCTTCCAAGTAGCATTAAAGCTTTATTTCCCTCCTCAAGCAATGTTTTTCTAAACGTTCTCTCCGGTTACACAACACTCTTAGTCTGTCCAGCTAACCCGTATATTTTTAAGAGACACTTTCCAACAAGTGTGTTCAGGAGCCGAAGTGTCCAGCGACAAAATACAGCCCCCCTCGCAGCGCCTGGAAGAGAGGTGGCCCCCTAATAAATACACAGCGTGCGCCGCGGCGGGCCTGGGAGGTCTGTTGGTATTCGTGGGAGTTAGCGGCATAAATTCCAAGGGAACTCGGGGAACAGACACTTAAAATAACACCAGTAAAGCCACACTCACTGCAGCTTACTCAACACGGCCTGTTTAATGTGGTGTGACTTTTATTAGGGAATGTGTTGTATGTTATGCCAGCAAACAAAAAAACAATGCAATAGGCAGAACGTGGGATAATCCTTTTCTAAACGTCTAATGAGAAACAAAGCCGAGAAAACCGCTCTTCCGAATTGGCTAACAAAGAGATTTTGGGGAGGGCTTCCCCCAGCCGGGCTTGGCGGTCAGATGTAGCTGTTACCAGCAGCCAGTTTCCAGAAGTCCCATCTAGGCTCTCGCCGACGCTCTCTCTTCACGTTCAGGAGGGTGGCAGCTGATGCTAGTGGGGCGTTTGCTCTCTTTGCCAGGGTCCCCCAACACCCCCCTGGGAGCGGGTTATGTTCCGTGGTGAAGGCCATCTTTATTTACCCGTGTCGTGGGGCAGCAGAAGGAAACCCAGTGCATTAACACGTCACAGGGCCATCGGCCTCTGTGGTCCTGCAGTGGATCTCATAGAAATCAAATTCAACAGCTGCCAGTCAGGGGTGGGCTTGGTGGTGGTGGTGGTGGTGGGGGGGCTATTTTGTACTTGCGTCTCTATCAGGAAAATAATTAAACACTGAGACGTGTCTACCTCACTTGCCTTGTCAACTATGTGAAGAAATCCAAAGGAACTTCTGTGGATATTCTCCTCTCCTACATTCTCCCCCATCCCATTCCCCTTCGTTAGAAGCAATAGGCACGCTGAAAATATCCTTTTATTTATCAGTGAGCACGTGAAACTTTTCCTTTGTGAATATTCTGCAGTACAACCCTTTATTTCGATGTTCGTTCTGGGGTAAACCCTTGTAAGCCCACCTCCCACGTAGAACATAGACTTAGGACATTGGGATTCGAGCAAAAAAAATAATAATAATAAAGGTGGCTAACTCTATTTAGGGAGATCCTTATTTGATAATGAAGGACTTTGATAGAAGTAAAATATAGCGTTTTGTATTCTAATTTTTTTTTTTCCTTTTGGGAAAAATACATTCTAGCAGGCAGAAAGCACTCCCTGTTCTATCTTCCAGTTAACACACATTTTCCATAAGTGGAAAGAAGTAATTATTAATGATTTCGTTATGAGCAGAGGGCAGATATACTCTTAGCTGCATTGAATGGGATTTATGATTAGTGAGGTCATTATTTTGTCCTTTCAAAGCGATCATCATAACCTGGTATAATTGCTTAATATGACATTTAAACATGCAACAATGAATTAATTCTGTGTCATCAAAAATATCCATGGTCCCAAAGTATAAAATTACCGAAATCTCAAGCGTTCTCTTCGTTGTCTGCACTTAAAGGTTACATCAGATCTCTTAACTGCTGCTGGATTTTTTCTCCCAGCTTTCACTAACTAACTAGGGGTGGTCATCAGACAATAAATTCTCTTTGAAATCCCTTCCAATTTCCTTCATGCTGGAATGCAGCTTGCCCCTGAGAAGTTTAAATGCCTTTGTTTGTTGTGGCTTAAATTGACTCCTGACTTTTTTTCTCTTTATGCAGTTGTAGCTGATAATAGTAAGAAGAAGAAAAAAGATTGCTCAAAAGAACATACCATATAATAATATATTTTTACCACCTTAATTCCCTTTCAAAATAGTGTTCCTGTGAGTGATTAAAAGAGGAGTTTAAGAGTGGGTGTCGCAGTGTCTATAAATAAACTCGAGAACATGCCTTATAAAGAGCCATATTTTTACAACCTCATCTCCACTAAACAAAACAATATTTCCTGGCACCTGTACACTCAGCGTCTCATGTAGTTCTTATTATGGAATTTCCTTTCTCCTTTTCAGATTGAAGATAATTACTGAATATGATAGAAACTTTATAGCCATTAAAAATAGAACAGAAAATGGTACCAGACGGCAAGTTGTTAAAAATAAATAGGAAACAGGACTTGAGTCCTTTCTCGATCGATGGGTTTGCTTGATCCAATAGGACCTGGGTTTCTTTCTTCTTGATGATTTTCCTTTTTAAAAAAAAGCTTCTTTTTTTTTTTAAGCACTTAGGAAAATGTTACCAAATCATCGCTTACATTATAATTTAGTAGACAATCTGGCTATGTGAGATTGCTGTTTTTTTGCTTAAAATGGCCAAATATCAGAATTTTTAAATGGCTTATCTTCTAATTGCCCTTCTCCCATTGGCTTTGGCAGGACTGTTTTGGGATCTGGGTTGGGTTAAGTAGAGAGAATGGCATCCAAAAGTATAACGGTAAAAACAGCAGTCCACGGGCCCTCTGCACCTCCCCGTTCATCAAGACGGAGTGACTCCTTTATTTTGGGGTGAGAAGAATGAGATTGGAAATGAAATCAGACGCATGGGGGTGCTTGTTCCACTTAAGTTTGCGAGCTCTTTCAAAAGTCCCGATCCTCACGTGTTTGTTACCTGGATTTTGGTGATCATAACACAAGTGTATACATACGTATGTGCAATTGCACAAATTTGCTTACATTATGTGCAGTTTTCTGTACACCAATTAATTATACCTCAATAAAGTTGAAACAAATTCCCCATCCATTTTTCTTAAGGTTACCAGAATGTTCAAATCTTAAAAACAAAGCAAAAAGCTGATGGAATATGGGCAATCTTCAGAGATCTTTTGCAGTTTTAATCTGAATTTGATCAGCTTTGATCATTTCCAAATTAATTCTTTTTTCAGAAATAAGGTCTTTTTTTAAAGATTTTATAATAACACTCCTTTTATTTTATTTTATTTCAGTTTAGTTTGTTTTATTTTACCAGACTAAATATAGCATAAATCTGCACACACACACCCTCCCCCCCCCCCCCCCCCCACCGTGGGAGATAGTTGTCAATTTTAGAATTGCCTTATGAGAACAGGGGCCGGCTCCTGGTCAGGTTTCAGAATGTAAACTGTTCCTTTCCCCAGCGTCAGTAAGACAGTCTGTGAAGTTTCAGATTCATAGAAGGACAAGCTGTCCTTCGCTACACATGGGGATGTTTTCCTTTTTCTGCTCTTCTTTGCTAGCAGGGTCTGAGCACTTGCTATATGCTAAAAGTTTGCCGAGCAATTTAAATGCAGTGTGTCAATGTGAGCTTTAGAAACTCTGAGTTAGAAACGAGTTGTATCCGGATTTTACACGTGAGGAAGCTGAGGCTCCGGGCACCCACGTAACGTGTTCAATATGGCACAGTTAACAAACAGCTGAAATTTGGACTCACATTGGGGGTAACGTTTCTACCAAATTCTGTTTTAAGTGATTTACAAAAATGATCCTGATGATCCCATTCTACAGATGAGGAAACCGAAGCATATACACGTGCCCCTAAGCCGTTCTAAGCCATTGTGTACCAACATACCGTATGTTCTGCAATAAAAAGAATTGCATGGTCAAATAAACTTAGCAATGCTGCTTATTCTAGCATAGTCTAACTCCTTCGTGAATATTCACCCTGCTCAGTTCTGAGAAATCCTATAACAATCCTGCTTAATTCTGTTGGGTTACACGCTGCCTGTTGGCGTGACCTCTTCCGGAACATGAGGCTCCGAGCGGACCCGGGTGAGCAGGCACCCTGGAGCCTCAGGGGCAACTCGCTGGCCTCCCCATCAGGTCTCAGCTTCCTCAGCCTGGTGGCCAACGGACAGGAGCTCAGGTTGGGAGCAGTGCGTGAGGTTGGATCTAATGCAGGTGTGTTCTTGAGAGGCTGGGTCTGGTTTTGCCAGCTGAGAAAGCTCACCGGTCACCCCCCGATGGTGGCGGTGGTGCCCACAAAGTTATGAAATTAAAATGGCCCTGGGAGTTTTGCCGAATGACAGCAGGAGCAGATCCTTGGGAAAAAAAGCAAGACGTGGGAGTGAGGAGTGGGAGGGTGGGCTGTTCTTTGAGTAATTTCAGTGGCTTTCAAGAAGATGTTAGCATTAAGTGAGATAAGCCGGTCAGAGAAAGAGAAGTACCATATGATTTCACTTATAGGTGGAATCGAATGAACAAAATAAACTAACAAACAAGATAGAGACCGATGAAAGATACAAAGAACAGACTGACAGCTGTCAGAGGGGAGGAGGTTAGGTAAAAAAACGGTGGATAGATTATGCAAAAATAAATAATAAACTCATAGACACACACACAAAAAGGGAAAATGTTAACTTTTGTCTCACTGCGACATTTGCCTCACTGAAGCTGAGCTGTTTTTCTCTTTTCGGTGAGATATGGAGGGCGTTCTGAGCTCGGTGGCAAAGTTAACTTTCTAATGAAAAGCCTCGCACACCGAGTCCCAGAGGCAGGCGGGTGCGGGCCGCGGAGAGGAGCGCTAAACGAGGCGCCGCTCAGAATTCCAGGAGGTTAATAGCCAAATCAGCCCAGCAGCGGAGACACCAGCTGTAGTTCTTCTCTTCCTTGCTTTTCTCACAATTCCAGGCATCTGGGCACCATCTTAGTGCACAAATATCCCATTTTTCAACTTCTGGGGGGTTTCGAGCTAAAGGAGCCATTTGTTTTGTATTATTATTAATGGCATCCTCTTTTTGACAGACTCCAGACAGCCTTGCCAGTTCAGGTCACCAAGGTGAGCCGGGAGGTGGGCGGCCAGCCTGATCCCTCGCCTGCCTGAGGCTCAAAGGTCACGTTGCCCCTTCCTCCAGCTCCCTACGTCCGGTGCGAGCCCAGGAATGGGGTACCTCGGGGACTGAAAAGGCCTAGGGCCATCCTACGTAAAATCCGAAAAATACCGTAAGATGATTGCCTACACGCTTACATCCTCAGGCTTAACTACACACCAGGGTCACCTGGGAGTTTCCAAAGGTCTGCCCCATGAGATTCTGACTTAATTGGACTGGGGTGCATCCCCGGGAAGGAGGTTTCAAAGAACCCCCCCCCCCGGGGGGGGGGGTTCCAATGTGCAACCAAGTTTGAGAACCGCTGGATTAAGCCAGAGTGAATTCTGCAGTTCCATGGAGGAAAAGAGATGTCTCTCTCTCTCTCTTTCTCTTGAATATCCATTGACCGCCCCCCTCCTCCCATCACCCTTCACCAACCCCTCCTCCAAAATAAAATAAAAAAGGTCCAGTGATGGGTGGGTTAACAAACTAGGTTAAAGGTATTTTTGCTTTGTTTTATGCTGGCAGGATTTTTCAGAGCGCTGAATACAAAAATGCCCATTGTTAATCCCTAAGAGTATTCAGGGAGGGGAGCACGTCTCACATCCACTGCACCCCTCGTTTCTTGGAAGAACTCAGGGAACTGGTGGCCTGCAAATCCTCTCCTTGGGAAATGCTGCTTCTAATCTAAAGCAGGGGCTGCACAGCTGGGCTCACACCCTAGGGTGTACCCGGCATTATCGACACATCCAGCGGCTCACTTAGAACACCTCCCTTCTCTATGCAACCATCTTTTCAGTAATAAACATGTTTACTTATAATCATTTTTTATTTTTTGTTGATTTTTCTTTAGTTGTAAGATAGTTAAAATTTTTAAAAAGGGTACATTTCCCTTGAAAAATATGATTCAAATTCAGTTAAATACCTCATGAGTGAACTAAAATCTGCCCTTACCAAGCAAACATTTTACACTTCACACTGCATCCTGTTTCACTCTTGTACATTTTACACAAGTCGAAACACCAAGTAGTCACATACAATGGCAGAATGGAAGTAACTGGAGTTCAGTTTTTTGTCTCTATAGTACCTTGCTATTGTTGTTTATTCCAAATCTGCTATTTAGGGGTCTATGGTATCATGGGGCTGCAGACACCAACTGAGTTCATAGCTAACTTGAAGGATTCTAAGTCATTGCAAATTTATTCTGGGAACAAATGCACATAGCATGTAGCTGAGCTCACAAATGTGGGGCCCAGCTCTGGGACTGGGAATTTTTAAAGTTGACTTCCTCGGAGGAGACAATGTTTACTAAAGACAGGTAATAAAGTGTGCTGATTTGAAGGATATAGATAAATTTTTATCTATCTATTTGTTTGTTTGTTTGTTTGTTTTATCAGTTGCTCAGAGCTCTTAGACCAACAAAAGACTGGAGGGGGAGAAGGAGCATTTTATCACTGACACTGCTGAACGTGATGATAAAAAGCAGGCTGACTTCAGTCAGTTTTATGATTGTTTGGAATTCTCTACCGGCCACGCGCCCCCTTGTTCCTTACCCCCAGGACAGAACTGGCTTCCCACCCTTCACCCTGGTTCGTCACTCTGTAGATCCAAGGGCACCAGGTCCAACAGGGGAAGTTGCAGCTAAAACCCAGGTGTCCTGAGTCCCACCTCAGCGCTTTTCTGCGTCCCACACGTTTGTGCAGAAAGCATTTGTTTCTGAAAAGGGCTCAGAAGCATCAGGGGAAACTTCCAAACCCCTCTGTAATGAACAGTAACAGCAACGCGATCTGACGCCTAAGCATCAGCCAAAACGCCTGTTTGGTCCTGTGTGTATTGCGTTTTTCAAATCATTCCAGCCCAGAAGTCTGGGTGACATGTGTCCCTTTAGAAAATAGAGATTGCTTTCGCTTTAATAAGGAGAAAATTGTTATTTCATTTTATTAACAAGAAGCGTGTATCATCCTGAGAAATTCATTGTCTGCGTGCAGCTTGAATATTGTATTCATTATGTTTCCTAATCTGTGTGATTACTACCTGTGTAATTTGATGTCTGGCATCTGCGATCGGAATTTTTTCGGCCCATTATATTTCCCATCTTTTTTTTTTTTTTGTAATGAAGGGTAAGATTGGGACATGGAAAATTGCAGCAGACTGCCTAAGGCGAATTGTAACCAGCCAGCAGCTGGATGGATCAGCAAAGGATGGGAAGTTACATGGGGAGACTGCGAAAGGTGGCCTCCAGGTCTGCAGTCTGCTGTGACAGCCCCGAGTACGAAATGGAATTGGCCAGTTTTCCAACAAGGCAATGGACCATCCCCAAATTATCTATAATAACTTGGGTTGGCATTATCCATTCAGTGAAGTTATTTGGATTAAAAATGTGGGGTATAAGTGGCTAGTGCACTGCTAACAATTTGTTAGCAGAGGTAAAAAGTGGGTGTTGGGACAAAACCAACAAACTCGCAACTAATTATTTTTAGATGAATGTTAAGTGCATGGAAACAAATCCCAGAACAAAAAAAGAAAATGATGCAAACTACCCTTTGCTTTTCTCTCCACTCTAACTACAAGCAGCCATTTCATTTAACGGAGAAGTCAGGTGGTATACCAGATGTATGTACCTAAGTGTGAATCCTTCGTCTGATCCATAACACGAGCAAATTAGAACTCTTGTATTCTTTATTTACAAGGGGGACTAAGAGAGCTGTTACTAAATGACATATTAAGTCATATATGATTATGTATGTAACATGTCTAGTTGGACCATGGATCATAAATGGACCTTAGTAATTGATTAGAATGATTTAATTTTTAATGTCCTAGAGGCAAGTGGGATATTGATGCCAGAGCATTTATTTGGCGCTGTGTTTCCTGATCTATGTTGGATAGACTTGTCCAAAAGTTTCCTGACAAGTATGGCAGTCTAGCCAGGAAACGGCCACTTGAGTCATCCAGACCTAAATTCAGATATTTAGATAAGATACTGAGGAAGCTCTGAACTCTGGCAGCTGTTTACTTTTTAATGAAAACCCTCGCCTGAAAACATCCTGCTTGATGTTTTGTCACAGAAACAATTACAGGGTGAAGCTAGCTATATCACTCCCCTCAAACCCCTGATGGCCCTCAAAGTTTCTCCCATTGTGTCCTCAGGACACCACTGCTCTGTGAAGCACCACCAGAATTCCAGTGGGTTAAAAAGTACCATGAGTGGGGGTTTTTTGGGGTTAAATTTACCAGGATATACAAAACCATGATATTAAGCACATTTATAGAGTTCTTATTATGCAGTTAGTTACCTTTAAAAAATGTATATGCCCAAGAGTGTGAGGAAAGCCCCTGAAAAATGGCATTACGGTTAGGTTCCAATATAATGGAAGCAGAGCAGGAAATGGCAGAGGTGCTACCCGAGCCTTCATGCCAACACAGCATTTGCCCCCTATAGTTGTATTGGACGGTCATTTAATGTGATGCTCCCAGAGATTGTTTTACACAACTTGTCTCAATATACACTTGGGATGTTATCTAGTGATATTGTACATGAAAGCTGTCCAATCCAGCTTGCTGTCATGGGGAAATTTTCTAGATCTGCACAGTCCAATGCAGTAGCCATCAGCTGTGCGTGGCTGCTGAGCACTTGAAATGTGCTCAATGCAATGGATGAACTGATTTTTTAACTTTATTTTAATCAATTAAACAGGAATAGCTCTGTGTGGTCTGGTGACTATATCATTGGGCATCACAGCTGTATATGAATTGTGTGGATTCCCATTTGATCTTTTCTTACAGCAGCAGATTTAGCTGGGTGACCATTGTTGCTGTCTCCTTTAGGCCAGGCTAATGTTCCCTTGGCAAACCAGCTTCATCTCATGATATTTTTTGTTTGGCTTTAGTGGTATTGGAGGCTTTCATATTCTTCATATATACTCTGCTATTTCTTTCCTTATTCCATTTGCTCACTTCCCTCCCAATTTCCTTCTTCCCCTACTCATTCTTATGACCCAGCTTAGGTCTCTTAAATTTTCTGCTGTTATAGAACTTCTATTTTTATTTATTTATTTTTTTGCTGTGTGTATCCTCAGTTCTTAGCAGAATGCCTATTTAGTCCCTTCAGTAAAACCGTAATCTATGTATGACAAGCATTGTTTTTTTGTTGTTGGTGGCAGCACTCCTTGTAGGATTTTTGTCAAGCATCTTTTTTAGATGAACAGCACTAATTAGAAATTAAAACAGTCCTTTCCCCTTGCCATGATTCCTTAGTGCCTCAGAGCAGAAATGCTGTGGCACCCACAATCTATTAGCAATCTATTGGTCTGTAAAACATTACCTCCACACTTAGCTGGTTAAAACAAAACACCTTTATGATCTCCGTGCCAGTGGCTCGGGCATTTGGGAGCAGCATTGCTGGGTGGTTCTGGTTCACAGTTTCTCATGAGGTTGCAGGAAGCTATTAGCTGGGGCTGCTATTGCCTAAAGGTTTGACTGGGGAAAGATCCATTTCCAAGCATGTCTATGAGGTCATGGGAGGGCCTCGGCTTCACACTGGCTGTTGATTACAGGACTCAGTTTCTTGTCATGGGGCCTTTCAGTAGGCTACCATCATACACACACACACACACACACACACACACACACACACACAGAGAGAGAGAGAGAGAGAGAGAGAGAGAGAGAGAGAGAGAGAACGGAACCCAAAATGGAGGCCCAGTCTTCTGTGTCTCAGAAATGACATGCTTTCCTTTGGCCATATTCTCTTGGACATCCAGACCATGCCTTGTATAATGAGGGAGCCTTGTACACAAGGCTATGAATGGCAAGAGGTGGGGTTCTTGGGAGCTGGCTGCTCTCTACTTTAATGGCACTTTATGCAGTATGATTCTAACTTAAGGGTCTCTGGACCTCGGTTAATAGTGCTGGAATCAATGAGTGAGAACGCTCCCTAATGTTTCTTTAGGTGTTGGGCCCCTAGCAACCAACTCTGACTCACAACCTTCTTGAATGTGGACACAGGTGAGGAAACTTATGGGCAGAGGTAGAATTGGGCTCAGGACCTTTGCCTTGTCTTTAGATTTGCATCGTTGTCACCAGATGACACTGCGCAGATAGTATAATTTCTATTTGGTTTCCCTTGGCCAAAGCCAACACTCTAGCTTTCTTACCTAACAAGTGGGTATACCAATACTTCTGTGTTACCCAAACAGGCCTGGTGTGGACCCAACAAGAGAATTTAGTAACCCAGAAGGCACTTGACGTGTATGGTGAGGCCTCGGTGGGCCTAATACACTAATTAGGAACACCTCCCCTCGGTCCTCTTTCTCATCACACCTGCTTTCCCTCCATCGTGCTGCTCTCTCTACATGGCCACACATGGCTCCTACGTGAACAAGTCTGACCAGACCAGCTGTTTTCTTTTGGTATCTTTTTATTGCAGCTAAAATTCCAAGGGCTTCAGGGGAAAAGCTGCTGAAAACACCACAGGCCCTGGGCCCCACTTCAAAGCAGCTTTCATCATTCTTCACACGCTGTTTTTGGGACCCTCGTCTGTTCTCTCCCGGGAACCAGATTCTCCTGGAGATTTTCCTCAGTGATATCACTATTTACAGAACTCTGGCCCTGGACATCATGTTTATATCTGATTTGTACATGTCCACATGGCCCATAAAGTTTATAGAGGGGTTAGAGAGCTTTTCTTTGTTCATAAATCTTTCCCTATGGCCTCCCTCTAGGAGTGGGAAAGAAGGGAACGGAACTAGACAGGAAGGGTGTACCAACTTGAAGCGAGAGAATTATTAGAAGCATGAGGCTCCTCTCTTTGAGCTTCTCTCCATTATTCCCCTCCCTTGGGATCAGCAGAGCAGAGAGGGTATATATGTAAGGCCGTGAAAGCCGACCACTGTGGGCAGGTCAGATACATGTTCTAAATCTCTCTTTCATCATATGTCAAATGGAGATAAGGATAGGTTGTCCAGAGGATCAAAGAAAGTAAGGAACATCACACATTTAACATGGGCCATAGAAAATACCCAAAATGCAATGCATTTTAAGTGAGAAAAAGTGTTAAGGGTCTTCTGTGCTCTCTATCCACTGCCCTGCTCCTGTCTCTCAAGCATCCAAAAACAGTCACCTAGCTGACTCTGCAGATGTCCTCACCCCCAAAACCTGGCTTCCCAGAACTCCCTGCAATGGGCAAGCTATACCCACCCCCCCTTCCCTCCCAAAAAAACACCAACTACATATATGTATTAAAGTAAGTCTTTCCAGGCATAAGTTTTGCTTTTTTTAAAGCTGAGATCTGTTTCATTTCATATTATTGGGTACAATTCCATGGATGTCTATGCAGAAGCTTCTGAATTTTAGGAGGAAACATTTCAAATTTAAAAAATGAACATTTCATACGTACCTTCCCCTAACTCCCACCCTGTTTGGAATAGGAAAAGTCTGCAGGCCAGTGGAGGTACACTGGAAGAATACTAGATCAATAATAATTCACTACTGGTCACACAAATTCCCCTGGCAGTTCCAACCAATTGGGGTTCAGGAAATTCATTACAGGATGTGTCCACCCAGGCAAGGCAAAGAAGAAATGATTGCCAAATTATTTTTTGAATTGCTTCCAACTGTCAAAATAGGTAACCTAGAGTAAAAGAAATTTGATTCCCTAATCATTTACAATTGTCTTGAGGATATTCTCATTTCTGAAATCTAAGTGCCACCCCCAGCCCCCAACTGCCATTGTCCTCCACGATGTAGCAAGAGTAATTTTTTTAAAAAAGAATGCAAATCTGAGTAGCCAACCTTGATTATAAAACCTTAATGACTTCTCATTGCTTTTAGGTTAAAACAGAACAGATGAATATGGTCTTCCTGACCTGACCTGATGGGGCCATGCCCACCACCCCAGGCCCACTGTGCAGCTCATCTGAGTTCCTTCTGACTTCCAAGCTCCCCATGCCTTTCCCTCTGTCTGCAAAGCCTTCTCCTTCCTCCCTTTGTCTCATTAACTCCTACTCATCCTTTGGATCTTATCCCACTTGTTCTGAGAAGACTCCTTAACACTCCCCAACCCCCTGAGACCACCTAGGGATTTTCCAGTAACATGCTGTCTTCAATGTGCAACCACTATGTGCCCTTTCTGCAACCACCATTAAATGATCCATTGTGTTTGCTTGTATACTGTTTGTTTCTCTTGTCAGAATGTGTGTTCACTGGGAATCTGGGCTTTGTCTGTGTTCTCCATCCTCTCAGCACCCTAAACAGTGCTCAGAGCTGACTAGGTGTTTAATGAATAAACATTGCTCCATGAATGTCAGAATTTATGCCCAAAGATATTTACCCATTTCTCCATCTTGTAAGGCCTTGATAAATAAAATGTGGCTCACATCAGCATACTATCTGATGGATCCAGAAAGTCCCTAGCTTGCTTAGAGTAATAGAATCAGAACATTGTAGCAATGGAAAGGATGTTGGATTTTATTAGTCCAATCTCTTCATTTTATAGATGAGGAAACTAATGAGCAACATGGGTGAGGTCGTTCAACTATTTACTATAGAGCCAAGACCAGATACAGTCTTCAAAATCCCTATCATGCAATCAAGCTAGTAGATGTCCAAAATACCAAATAAATGCATATTTCAGATATAACTACAATGTGATTTGCTGCCCCCCTTCTCCCCATCACTTGACCAGCTCCTGTCCCTGCCTGAGAAGACACAAGCCTTCATTACATGATCACTCTCCCCTATTCTGATACCACCAAGGGCCCTTCCTTTGAACTCTGCGTTGCCTTGGCAACTGCTCCTTCATGAACATCAACATCTCTGTCCGCAATTGCCTATGCTGAGGTGGATGGCTGCCAAGCAAATCATAGGCAATTTTTTTTTAAGTCAAGAGGGCCGAAAGCCTCAGATCAAGTTCAAATTATTTGGAGGATGTGTGTGTCAGGGACACTTAGCATCAGTTCCGATGGGAAGGCAGATAAAAGCCTGATTTAGGACGCGGGTAGGGGAGGCGCAGGGCAGCTCAGCCTCAGAGCTTGGAGAGCTCTTCCCGAAGCTCTTTGATGTGAAGGAGATGTTGGAAGTTGCGTAATTCTTGCAGGCGGTCCAGACACAAAGGCTGCTCAAACAATGCAGAGGGGGGGCCAGTGCACAAAAAGTTTGTTTTGTTTTTCCTTTCTCCTCTGCTCCCCTTCCCCTTCATCTCTCCCAGCGACCCAGGATCCAACACGCAGGTTTTATTCCAGGAAGAGGAACATCCGTGTCGCGGGAGTCAACGTTCAAGGCTCTTGGACTTGGGATGTAACAGGGGCCGAGAAAGGTTCTGTATATGAGCAGAGGTGGTCAGCACCGGCATAGCGAAGAGTGTGGGGGTGAGAGGGTAGCTTAAGGTGACCCCCCTCGGAGAGGGAAACAAATGCCTTACAAATTGGTCACATCCCATTTAGCTCATATTAATTTACATCACCACCCCCGGGGGCTAACAAGGCAGTATTTTTCTTCCTTTGGTTTCTTCTCCCCATCCCCCCAAGTGACTTCCTCTCTTCTTTTCTCTTTCATCCAATAGTGTTGGCCTGACTGTTTTGAGTTTGCTCAAATTTTATTTTCCTCTTTAACTGTTGCGCTTGCCAACCCCCAGATCTTTCACGTTGTAAAACCCGTGCTACACATGTCCCCTCGCAGCCTGCTTCCCATCAGCTTTGCCTAAATCAAGTTGCTGGATCAGTCCCGTGTGTTCGCAGGATAATAACTTTCCTTAGCAGGACAGAACGGCGCAGAGCGAGGGCTGCCTTCTCTGCTTCAAAGGCTTGAGAGATGCCTTAACCACAAAAATGAGAATAGAAGGTAATGGATCCGCGAGAGTCCCACGATGGCAATCTCGCTGCTGGAAATGTTCATGAATTACCTGTAATTTACCTCAACATGTACCATATGTTGGACTGCAAGATGCACTTTTCCATTTTTTAAATTTTTTTTTCTTCTTAAATGGACTGCTATTCAGAACACTTTTTCCCCCCCTTGACATGGAAATGGATGTTGGGACTAGGTTGGGGGGAAGTGCCGTGTAGAAGTTTCCCAAATTAAAGTAGGCACATGCTATCGTCTGAGTGCTCTGTACAAGGGAAAGAAGGCGGAATTAGGAGCATGTCCCTCCTTAATACACTGTCGGCCCCACAGGGTCAGGATGAGAAGATTAAAGACACTCTTGGAGGAGAGAAGGCGGTGAACCACCAACGCACTCATTCCTTCATGCATTTCGAGCAAAGGGACAGACGTGACAGGCCTCTCCGTGGCTTGATTTATGAAGTCAGGAGCCTCGAGAAGTGGCTCTGCCAAGACAGAGGGAGGCCGGTTTTCTCATCTCCTGGAACCCCCTTGCTTTCTGCAGTTTCCCGGACTCATCTCCCCTATGCTCTCTCCCCCAGATTTACAGCGGTGCCTCGTTAACGTCTGTTTCTAAGAGTATCAGAACCTCTACTTTTTCAGATCTTTGGAATACCCCCGAAACCTCAGTTTCCTCATCCCTCTGAAGCTGAACAGATGTAGAGGGGGAAGAGCCGACCATGGCCCACCTTATTTTCTACCCAGAGCCACGGCCTTGTCACTCGCCCTGCCACATCTGCGTTTTTGAAAGGAAATGTCATAATATTGCTAATCAATAGGAAGAGTGACAGGCCCATTTGTCAAGAACAATCCAGCTCGGCAGCTGCTGTCCTCCTCTGCCGCTTTCTCTTGGGCTTTGCCAAGGGAAGCCCAGAGAAGGGCCGGGTGTGTGTTGGGGGACAATGGGGAGTCACTGGGGGAGACGGCGGACATCTTGCGGATGCTCTGAACACGCTGGGCCGAATATAACGGCGAGGCTAGGGACGAAGCACGGAGCTCCTACCAGCGGCGTGCAAAAGCAGCCAGACACTCCGCAAGCGGAGAGGATCTCCTCTATCAGGAAGTCTATTGACCCTTAATCTGAGAGCGCAGCTATTTGTATGTTTCTTTTTGAGCTGCAGATGTTTCTTGCTGGTCGGCTGGTCAGAGGGAGGAGCAGGTCATCTCAAAGAAGGAATGAAGTGGGAATGATGATTTTCATCTTTTCTCCGGAGGGAAATGTAACCAGAGGGTGAACCGTGGTGGCAGGGCAGACTGCCGTCCCTGCCTCCCTCCACGGTGCCCCGTGCTGACATAAACACATATGGGCAGGCCGGCCACGGTAATCAGATCGGCCATGCGTGGGACCTGGGAGTGTGTCGAGGTCACAGGACTAAAGCGCCCTTTCCCACCCCACCAAACTAATTTTTAAATTAGGAAATTAATCTTAATCAACTCTTGTATCTCCAACTTTAGTTAGCCCAGATTATTGTTATGGCTTTTCATGCTTGGGGAATCTCCAAGACCAGTAATTTTATTAGGTTGGGGCAAGGGAGCAAATGCTGACATTAACATGGGAGACCTTAAAGAAAAATGGATAACTTCTTGGCAGTTTGCACCTCTCTCCTTTGCTTCTTCTTGCCTTAAGAGAGGCGATGCTCTGGGAAATAAACGCCTTTGTTCTTAAGGTACACCCGGATTTTGGCATTAGAAAGCAAATACCATCCAATTTAAAGACAAAGGTGGTATTGATAGTTAATGTATCAGGATGGAATATTTTGCCAATTAATATTCCAACCCTGAGATCAGTGAATGTGTTTGCAGGATCCAAAATCCAAAGCCATTCAAAAAAAAATTTATTGTTTAAAGGAAGACAATGAGCTTAAAATACTATAACATGTTGTTATAAACTAAATTGTGCCCCCCCCCCCGTAACCCCTCACCAAATTCACATGTTAAAGGCTTAATACCCAATATGTGAGTGTATCTACAGATGGGGACTTTAGGGGGTAATTAAGATTAGTAACGGTGGGGCCATAATGCAGTAAGACTTGGGCCTTATAAGAAGGATGAGTTCCCCCCCCCTCTCTTCCCCTACCCTCTCTCTTTCTCTCTCTCTCTCCACCGTGTGAGGACAGAGTACAAAGGTAGCCATCTGCAGTGCAGACAGAGAGTAGTCACTGTAAACCGAATCAGCTGGCACTTGGTCTAGACCTGCAGCCTCCAGAACTGTGAGAAATAAATGTCTGTTGTTTAATCCACCCAATCGATGATATTTTATGGCAGCCCAAGCTGCTTCATTAACGTAGATTCTCCATCAAAGTAAAGTACCCTGATAATCACATTCCAGGCATGGCATTCTTGCAGTTCCCCTGGAGGCATCAGGATAGGGTAATAAGATTGATTTTATGAAACATTAAAATACCCGTGCAAACGAAAGCAGTTCTCTTTATGGCAGTTTGCTCAGAAGACCAGTGCAATCCCGGTGACGACCCCTTTGCTGGGAATCCTGTTGGAGAGCCTCTT
This sequence comes from Vespertilio murinus, assembly GCA_963924515.1. Lineage (NCBI taxonomy): Eukaryota > Metazoa > Chordata > Mammalia > Chiroptera > Vespertilionidae > Vespertilio > Vespertilio murinus. Next base: position 10,146,511 of record OZ004712.1, on the reverse strand, counting down.
ACAATTCAGAGTCAGCAGGTTATCCTTGAATAGCTTCAGTAGTGACCTGTTCTTGATTTTAAAGATAATTTAAGTTCTTTCTTTCTTTTACATGTATAAGTTGTTCAGAGCAATCAGAGCAAGTCTAGGAATCAAGCTGATAATTAGAAGTAGGTTTGGATTAACCACAGGGTGTAGAAGTGCAGTGATAGGCTTATGGCACTTACAGCCACCTCAGAAGATTATTCCGAAAGTGTAGCCTGGGCCATGATTGGCCAGGGGACCCTCGTAGAGCAGGAAGCTGGCCTTCTAGGGGAGTACCTTGCTCTCAGGGGCGTTCAAGTTTATTTTATTTGATCCTTACAAATCTTTGGAGGCAGATTATTTTCATCCACAGAAAGGCAGAGCTTATTTTGTTGAATAAATTCTGATAAGTTCAAACAAAGCAAGACAAGAACAAAAGCCTTCTTGATACTGATGTGATGACAAAGGACAGGTTCTGGAGCAAACAGTGAATGTGAGTCTCAGATCTGTCACATAAGCTCCATATGGCTCAGTTTTCTCACCTGTAAAATGGGTGGGGGTCGAACACTTAGTTAAATTAGATGAGATAATGCACGTGAAACACCCATGTAAAACAACGTTCATGTAGAGCAGTCATTCTGTTCAGTTAGCTCCCTTCTCTGTAGCTTTTTTATTTGGGGATAAAAGCTGATGTCCAGAGGCAAGGATAAAACAGTAAATAATCACAGTGTCAGCTTGACAATGACCTAGACGTGGAATGGAAGGTGCTTTTACTCTAACCTTGAGGGACTGAAGGGAAGGACCCTGTCGTTTGTGAAAAGGGCTCTGAATGACTTTCATTTCCTCGTGGGAGAGTTCTGGCTCTGTTTATTTAAAACTGTCACTTGGCAGCTTTCCCACTGATCCCCTTATCACTCTCTCACTCAGGGATGACAACACCAAGGTGCCCTCGCTCTGGATCTCTGCACCTGGAGAAGGGTTTTCAGGCTAAAGAATATTTCCCTACAACGTCAAAGCTGACCACGTTATTCTTCAAAGGAACGGTTCCAAGATTATGAGGTAAGGAGTGCTATGAAATAAAGACTTGTTGATCGAGGCAGAATGAATGCCAGGGTACATTCCAGGGTTTCTTTGGGTGTTTGTTTTCTTCTTTGGGTTTTGTCTTCACACAAGGAAAACTTCCTAAATCTTATTTTTCCCCCTCGATGATCAAAGGTAGTAAATCAGTCTAACATAATTGAAGGCGTCTTCTGGGTTGTCCTTTTGTATTGCATGTCTAGGCTTGCCTGATGCATAGAGCTTCTAGTGATTGACTGCTGAGGACACCATGGCGTATGGAGGTCTTTGTGTGGTAGGGAAGGTCAGTGTCCATGCTGACAAAGGGTCTTTCTGGGACCTGAAGAAATATGCCCACGTGGTGTCTGTGCAATTCATCCTCTCACCCAGTAGAATTCTTACCCACAAGTAAACTCTACTGATGTGCCAATACACCAACAGAGGAAAGACTTAAGAAATTTTCTATGATGTGAAATCTTTCAAATTAGGCAATGAATTAAATTTGCCAACTTTTTCATTCCCAACATCCTCACCAAACAACTGGGGAATATCGTATTGTCAAGTACTCGGTCAATCGATATAGACAAGATCTGACTTAGGGAAAGAAAGGTGGGTAGTCAAATGTTCTATGTGCTCCCTAATTTAATAAGGAAAATCTTTTGGGGATGGATGCACACACACAAATGAACTTGGGAATCAGACAAACCTGGATTTGAATCTCAGTGCTACTGTAAGAGAATTCATTATCCTTAGCCTCTGTTTCCCTATTCGTAAAATGAAGAAAATAATACCTACCTATAAATGAGGACCCAGGTTGTCTCTTCATCAGCTGAGCTGTATTTTCTATTATTTTGTAATAAGCATCCCTTAGAGATGATTTCCCCTTAGATTGACCAATTTCGCTTTAGGCTGACCAATAAAATTGGGAAATTGTTGAGGCTGTATGAAAACAGTAGGTGCCAGTTTGCTGAGTCTGAAGAATCTGGTGTTACAAAATTCTTTAAAAAGCTAAGTTAAAAAGGAAATGGGTTTAAACCTGCAGAACTAACAGGTTGGCTTAGAAAGCTTACAGCAATATGTACTTGTTTTAGTCTTTAGTAGAAAAACTCCCTACTTAGAAATTTCACCAGAGTACTAAGAATGGAGTTGAACTGGAGACAATGAGCTGGCAAGTGAGAGAAATGTAGGTCTAGCTGCAGGGTCTGCTGGTCTTCCTCATGAGGGAAACCAGGGTTTGGTACTATTAGATTGGTTGCTGGGTCTCCCTATTATTCTATCCACATTTGACTCACCCCAAGGGGAATGAAACAGTGACCCTGAGGTCACCTGGAGGGCTAGAGACCTTGTTTAAAGGACATCTTCAGTCCCTGTTTGTTCTTTTTTTTAAAAGTATTTTTTAATTAAATTATTATCTGTGTACATATATGTTTGTTCTTGAGCTAAGTGTTCTCCCAACGGTTGGGTCCACAGCTGTTCAAATGACCCTGCCCACCACCACACAGAATCTGAGAGTCCAGCTGGGCCCATGTTCCTCTCTGGCTGTGGAAGTCTAGGAATGGTTTGGTGAGGAAGTGAGAAATAAATCCTCAGGTTCAATTTCACCCAAACCTGCCTTCGTCCTTCCTGAGTAGTTGAAAGACTATGACAATGATGTGCAAACTGCAGCTGGGAATTTGTGTGACTTGGGGGTCTTTTAAAAGTTCCAATGCTTGGTTATATTCTATATCAACCAAGTCAGATGTCTGGTGGTGGGAGCCTGGCATTATTCTTTTTAGAATAACCGTGGGTGATTTCAGTGTGCAGCAATGCGGAACTATTGGACTGAGCTTTGCAAACAAGATACTACCTTAAGGCTCATGAGTGTCTTTAAAGCACCTGACACATAGTAGTTGTTCAATAAATAATGGCTTCCTTTCCTATTATTAAGATGATATAACTATTGATAATGATGATGATAACAGTAATAATAATAATAATAAGCCCTTACACATTTATGGCACTTTATAGTTTCCTCTTATAGCCATTACTTTTTATCATACCCTCACCATTCTCCCAAGAGATGAACATGAATATTATCTTCTCCATCTTTTAGATAAGGAAACTGAGTTTTATTTTTTTAAAAATTTCTTTATGGATTAAGGTATTACATATTTGTCCTCATCCTCCCATTCCCATCCCAAACCCCTCCCCAGGCATGCCCCCACCCCCGTGTTGTCTGTGACCACCATTTATGGATTATATGCATGCACACAAGTCCTGCGTCTTATTTTTTAAAAAGGGAAAGTGACCTTCCCAAGCAGAGCCTGGCCTAAAGCAGATTTAAATCTAATCCTGAATCCTACTTTAGTGTTCTTCCCAGCATGCAACACTGCCTCTGTGCTTAAGGGGCTTCTACCAGATAGGGGAAGACACATTTGTGCTTATAAATGTAGTAGAGGCCTAGTGCACAGATTTATGCACCAGTGGGGTCCCTCGGCCTAGCCTGAACCCTCTCATAATCTGGGACCCCTCCGGGGATGTCGATAGCCGGTTTTAGCTGGATCCCAGCAGGCCCAATCTAGACAGGAGGGAGCCCGATCCTTTGCATTGAGTGTCTGCCCCCTGGTGGTCAGTGCGCATCATAGTGACCAGTCGACCAGTTGTTTGGTCACTTAGGTTTTTATTTATATATATAGAGAGAGAGATTGAGAAGGCCCAGTACCTAAAACACTTCAAGTTACTAATTACTTGAAAGCATATGCAAAAAGGCAAATAGGGATCCACACCCAGTGTCAGCTTCTTAATGATACAGCTGAGTCTCCTCCTTCTCCAAATCTAGCCAGCAGACCAGCCCTCCCTGACCTCCCCATTGGACTCTGCAAACACAGAAGAAGAAGCTGAGTAGATCAGGGAATAGATCAGGCCTGCTGGGTCTCCATCCATTTGCTAACACAAGAGTGAAGGCACAACATGTGTCCACCATGCCTAAGTGCTGGGGTAGCTAGGTCTAGAGAGCAGTGTCCCTGTCTTCTCCCCAGATCCGCACAGGGGAGTTAATGGTTAACCCTGTCCCCTTCCCACCAGTGAAATAAGTCTTTCTTCCTTGTCTGGGGAAGGGGAACTGTGAGAATTGAGGGGACATTAGAAGCATTGGTTTTCATACCATTTGTTCCCTTGTGAGATGAAATGGAATCAAGCAGACATGATGATGAGATATAGAATTCTTCCTGGAGCAAGTGCCATATAAATGATATGAGAAGTGGGAACTGTGAGGCTGAAACTGTGAAGAGATAGGGTGTTGTGATCAGAGGGAGGTGCCATAGATGCTGAAGAGTTGACATGGGTCTTGAAGAAGAAACAGGAACTGAACTAATTAAATCTTTGGCGTAATATTTTCCAATGCCCTGACCTAGGGTGCATAGTGACTTTTAGAATCTTAGGGAACGGTTTGAATATATATGTTATGGACTAATCAGGCCAGTAGTCTATCAGCCGTATGCCAAATGCCTCTTTGGGGTTGGTAATGGTAGGCCAGGATCTTAAGGATGTGTGACAGGAATAGGATCTTGCTCAGCCACGTTGGCTAACTAGTCGTTTTGAGAAACGCTACTTTTCATTTGCTTCTTAAATGTTGACAAGAATGAATGTCACAACTGTGAAGGAAAGGATTTATCATATCGCCATGCCCTGGGACAGTGTTGGCTTGAGCCAGCAAACCCTAGATTTCAAGCGTGGCCCTGACACTTATTATGGGTTTGACCTCAGACATGTGACATGCCCCCTCTGAGGCACACTTTTCCCCCCAGTAACATGAGGATGAGAGCAGCACCTTTTTCAAAGGGGTTTTATGAGCTTTCAATGAGATACCTAATGTGTGATGTGAAGAGTTTAGCTCCTGACGTACAGCGCATGCTTAGTAACTGCCGTGGCCGTAATTGTTGTTTATTGTTATTACTGACATCCTGAAATTCATACTAATGTACAAACGACTCTCAATGGGCTGTCAGAGCCAGACGGCCTAACTGTGGCCAGAAACACGCCTTGCCTTGCTTTTTGTCATCTCTGGGCCCCAGACCTTTCCTGTGGCTTCCAGGAGATTGTCACCTTGGCTGAGAAGCTGAAGCGGATCTTTACCCCTCTATTAACATTCCGTCATCTTTCAGGTTCCATTTCGAATTCTATTTGGGGATGTAAGGAAACACTTTATGGTGGGGCTGCTATTCATCTCTCCCTCTCTGCTCCCGCAGGTCTTTATGACTTTATTATGGCATTTATCATACTCCGTCCAGCGTTGCAGTTGCATACCATCTGTCTCTTTCACCACAGTAACTGACCTGAGGGTAGGAAAAAGAGTCCATTTATTTTGGAATCCTCCAAAGTGGATAGTAGAGTACCTGGCACACAGTAGATGCTCAAGAAATATCTGTTGAATTGGAATGGCTCAAACATTTTAAGAGACCGCTTTGTAATCATTCACCTTCTCAGCTGCTCATTCATTATTACAACTGTGAAGGTTAGTTTGGGGGATTATCTATCATGAAGCAAGCCTGGGCTTCATGAACCAAAGGCAGAGTGATTATCATTCTTGAGTTTTTAAACATATATTTTTATTGATTTCCGAGAGGAAGGAGAGGGAGAGAGAGAGAGAGATAGAAACATCAATTATGAGAGAGAATCATTGACTAGCTGCCTCTTGCCCTCCCTCTACTGGGGATCAAGCTCAGAAATGGGCATGTGCCCTGACTGGGAATTGAGCTAGTGACCTCCTAGTTTACCGGTATAGGTTGATGCTCAACCACTGAACCCACACCAGCTGGGCTCATTCTTGAGTGTCTGATGCCCTCCCTTGTGGAGATGGATATAAAATACAGAGCAACAAAGTACTGGAACAACTACAGGTAACAGGCATATATGGGCTCCAACCCTGCTATTGTGCTACCGTGTGATTTTCAACAAGCTCTGAACCTCTCTTGGCCTCGGTTTCTCCATCTGTAAAGTGAAAGTGCTCTCTCCCTTTTATTTACAAACTTATGTAATTCCTAACTTCTGTATTTAGATTTAAAGAGGAATTTTGCCATTGTTCTTTACACCTCTTCCCCCTCAAAACAATGTTGAATAGGTGTTTTTCTTTAATTACTACTATATTCCTAGCACCTATAACAGTGTCTCACACACAGGAGCTGCTCAACAAATACTTATTGAATAAATGAGTAAACAAATAAAAACATGTAGACACAGTTTAGTAATGATGTGATGTAGTACTCAGGAATAGTTCTAGTCCTGGCCCTCCAAGATCCCTGGGCCCTGGGGGACTCACACTCAGGCAAGATGAGCTCAGAGGAGGCAGATGGGAATATATGGATTAACCTTCTGGGTTAGGTCCCTCTATACCCATGTCATTGTGTACTACCCATTTTGTCACCATTGTATGCTATCCATTTTGCATTTTAGCTGCCACACAGTGGGAAAAGAGAGCTGAGGGAAGCTCAGTTCACTGTCTGCAGTCTGATGGAAACCCCTTGTGTCTGTTTCTCGAACTGTCAGCCCCCGGGTGGGCTAGATCCCGTCCTAGGGAAGGACGGGGCGGGGGAGGGGGGGAGGGTGTTCAATTGTCTATTTAGTGGATAAAAATAAAATGTTCCCTAGGAGAGTGGGAAAGCAAATAGAAGTGCCTCATAATTTAGTGTGGCTTTTCTTTGACCTAATTCTCTTAATGTTGGATGAATTTCTTTTGCAAATTGAATAATTTTCACAAGTCAATTACATACATTCCCTCAGCCCGTCTGAGTGTAATGAAATAGCTTAATAGAATAAAACAATAACCCCACAGATGATGATGTTGGCCATTATTAAGTATAACAATAGGAATTAATTATGATAGCAGAAGGGATAATTGATGACTCGGAAAATGGATTCGAAAGCTTTTTTCTATCGTGGCTTCAGAGACATCTCAAGAGCAGTATGACTTGCTGAATGCTTTCAAACAGGTTTATTAATAACACTAGGGGCCCACTGGATGGATTCTGGCACCTTGAAAGGAACTGTGGGTTGTGAGCTGTGGTGGGTACAGAGGTGGGTCTTGGCCCATCCTCCACACCCCCACCCTGCCTCTTCTGCTTTGCCCCCCCAATCCCATCCCCTGTCTGCCAACAGCCCTGCTCCCACCTCCGCCACTCCCATGTGCTGATGGCACCAGCCCCTTTCGCACCTGCTGACTGCACAATTGGGGCTGGCACTGTCAGCAGGTGTGAGCAGTAGCTGCTGCCCCATCACTTCTCAGGTGCAGGGGGAGGTGGAGAAACCCTCAGGGGCGATCGGGGCCGGCAGCCACTGCTTGCATCCACTGACGGTGCTGAGTGATCAGGACCAGCGCTGGGTGCCAGCAACGGGTACAAGTGGGGCAGACGCCCAGCGGGACTATGGTGATTGGGAGCAAAGACTTTTCAGTAACCACCAGAGGCTCACCCCTATGACAGCGATCGGCGCCCCTCCTTGGTCTGGCAGCTCCACTCACCTGCTCCACCATCCTGCCAGGACCAATGCCCACCATGTTCTGCACATGCCCCCTGGTGGTCAGCACACATTATATCGACTGGTTGTTTGGTTGTTCTGCCATTCGGTCTATTTGCATACTAGGGTTATATGTGTGTGTGTGTGTGTGTGTGTGTGTGTGTGTTTTCCCCTTAATTCCTTACAGTTGTTTAGTCCTTTACAAAACACCTTCATTGACAGAATCTTGTTTCTAATTTAAACAGCACTTAGATAGAGCTTGCTATGTGCCAGGCTCCATTCTGAGCATCTCACACATATTAAGTCACTTGAGACCAGATGCCGACTCTGCTCTGTGATTCTGGGGGCTCTTCCCAACGGAGGAAGCTGAGGCTGAGGCGGAGTCAGACCTTGACTCCGGGTCCCCCATCTGGGAAGTGGTAGAGTGAGGATTGGGAGCTAATCAGCTTCCTAAGTCCCTGTTCCACCTGCTGCTCAGCATCACTACCACCTTCAAAGTGGGGGTGTTCAGCTCCATTTTCCCGAGAACTAAACATCCCCTGAAACAGAAATTAAATTATTTATCAAAAACGTAGAGCTAATTGGTAAATGCCAGAGTTGGAATTCAAATTCTGGCTTATTCCTCTCCAGTCAGTGTACTTCTTGATGTGCGTTCATGAAGCAAATTTCTTTTATACAAAGTGGTCTGTAATCTTTCTAGAACTCTGGTACAGTGAGTAAAACATAGTATTTCCTTTGGAGAAAAAAATGTTTGAGGGGTAATGGAAACATATGCAGTTTTAACATATATATATATATATATATATATATATATATATATATATATATATATATTATTGATTTTCCACAGAGAGAAGAGAGAGGGATAGAGAGCTAGAAATGTCAATGAGAGAGAAACATCGACCAGCTGCCTCCTGCACACCCCCTACTGGGGATGTGCCCGCAACCAATGTACATGCCCTTGACCGGAATCGAACCTGGGACCTTTCAGTCCGCAGACCGATGCTCTATCCACTGAGCCAAACCGGTTTTGGCTGCAGTTCATTTTTTAAAGAAACATTGTTAATTTGGGAGCATAGACATGTAGAATGCTTAAACTACGAGGGATCCTATGGTCTCCTAGCAATTCTTACATTTACTGTGCATATTCAATCCTAGTATCCTGCCCAGGAATTCTCCTCAGTAGATCTGAGGTCAAGCTCAAGACTCTGAATTTTAACAGACACACCCAGGTTATTAATTACTTAATGAGAGTGGTGCTCATTGCTCAGATTACCGAGATGCTGGGAGAATCAGGACTCTGAGGTCAATACTCACTGCGCACTTCCGTTTGTAAGAGGACATGTTTTATTTATGAAAATCAACGATTAGTTTATTCTCAGAAGAATCACAAACTCACTAGTGCAATTTATTCTTGTGTTACATTTTTCTTATAAATGGTGCTAAGAGCCACTGAATTCTAAGGAACTAAATGCTAGTGAGGTTTTTCAATTTAATGAGTGTTAGTGGCAGCACTTACTTTCCCCCAGAATGCAGTTTAATTAATTTTATCGACATTAATGCATGAAATCAAATATATGCGAAGATACGTTACAGAAACAGAGATCTAGAAAGAAATAGACTATAGCCAAGTCAGTGGCACTGGCCCATGTAAGAATGAATAGATTGGCCAGGTGGCTCTGGCTTCGTTAATTGCAGCATTGTCCTATACACCAAAGGGCTGTGGGTTTGGTCCCTAGTCGGGGCACATGTTGGGGAGAACTGATCGATGTTTCTCTCTCACGTTGATGTTTCTGTCTCTCTAAAAAGGAATAAATATATTCTTCTATGAGGATAAAATTTTAAAAAAAGAAAGAATATATCATCAGAAGGAGGCAGTCTGTGTGAGATATGAAAAGTGGGGAGTGGAGACCCAGAAGGGCTGGAACTATCTGGAACTGTGTGGTGAACAGGAAACCTGGCCTCAGTTCCATTCGAGGGTGTGCTCAGGACCCTTCTAAAGGGAGCCCGCCCAGCCACAGCCCCCTTCTCCCGGCCTCCTCCCCCCAGCGACTGGCTGGTTCTGGAAGGCGGACTATAGAATACCACCCTGCCACCGTTGATTGGAGGATCCAGGCACCTGACAAAGAACTGGGCATTCGATTCTCCATCCCAGAAAATGATAATTAGGATTCCAAAGCTCTCATTAGTTTCTTCTAGTCGCTTCAAATATAAACGCAGGAATTTCCGGAGCCCAAGTGGAGAAAGAGGAGCCTTCAAGAGAATGCCCAGAGAACGAGAGCTTTGGCCTCTGCAATTTGGGAGCCTCAGAGAAGTCAAAGGGCGTGTGCGGGGCTGAAGAGGTGTATGGCAGTAGAAGTAAGGGGTATCACTCGGAAAGTATCAGCCTTCCCAGAATTCTTGGGGGGCAGAGGGGTGGAGGTAGGAAGGTGCATGCGTTTTTCTCAGGCCTTTAAAAGGCGCCACAGACTTGGATGGCTTGAAACAAGAGCAAGCTATTCTCTCACTGGGAGCTAGAGTCCAAAATCAAGGTGTTGGCAGGATCACACTCCCTCAATCCTGCAGGGACGGACCCTTTCTTTGCCTCTTCCAGCTTTGGTAGCTGTCGGCAGCCTCACTGTCATCTGGCCCCCATCTTCACACGGCCCCTTTCCCTGTGTGCCTCTCTGTCCAGAGTGCCCTCCTCCTTTAAGAACACCGGTTCACCAAATCCAGTATGGCCTCATCTCCACTTACCTAACTACATCTGCAATTTGAAAACAAGGTCATATTCTGAGATTTAGGACTTCAATGTATGGTGTGTGTGTGTGTGTGTGTGTGTGTGTGTGTGTGTGTGTGTTGCGGGAGGAGGCGGGATAGTTCAACTCCTAATAGATGTATAGGCATTGAGGCAGAACTCTCAAGAACAGGAAGAATAGAGACACGTGCATAGCCTTGCTGTGGTGGAGTTTTTAGGGATACTTGTGGAATGGTAGAGCCAATCATCGATCTATGATGAGCATTTATCCTGAATGTAGAAAAACGATTTTCTGTCCACATTTGCTTCCTCGGTACGCACACACATACTCTTTCAGTTCTCCCTTTTGTTCCCTTTCTCCTTAGAAAAGATTTTAAAAGGCTGAAAAACTACCTTTGTGCATGTGGATCGATTTTCCATTTGAAAAGGCTCAGCAAACGGCTGACTACACCTGATGGGCCCCTGGCACACCCTCTTTCACGAAATTCCAGATTTGCAAAGGGCTTACTACAAAGAGAGGGGCGAAGGCCCATGTGGGTTTTAGGACAATGAAGACACAATTGAGGCTCTGACATGAAAATAACATATCCAAGAAACAAAGCAATAGGAAGGAGTTAATAAAGCCAGAGGTAAACAATGCAACATACAGGAACCAGACAAAAATGATTTTAAAAGGAAGAGCCATTCTCATTGTTTGAATTAGCCCCTATAACTACAGCTGCTCTTATTATGTGTGCAGTAAAATAGGCTTTTTAAAAAGAGCTCTTGATATCCCTTATCTTCCTCAGCAGCCTAATGAAAATTGAAGCTTTAGCCAGGTTGGCTCAGAAGATAGAGCGTCGGCCTGGAGACTGAAGGGTCCCGAGTTCAATCCCGGTCAAGGGCACATGCTGGTGTTGCGGGCTCGATCCCCAGTAGGGGGTGTGCAGGAGGCAGCCAATCAATGATGCTCTCTCATCATTGATGTTTCTATCCCTCCCACCTCCCTTCCTCTCTGAAATCAATAAAAATATATTTAAAAAATTAAAAATTAAAAAGATGACACGGACCCCATAAGTGCAGTCAGCCGTGTCCTCCTCTCTCTTCTCCCCCATCCGTGGCCAGCTCAGGACATTATTAGGATATCTCATTTGACTTCCTTCTTTCCCGGCAATGCATTATGAACCTATCAAGTGATGGTTGGCAATCAATTCTTGATCTCTCCTGGAGGTTAGTCAATGACACCATCTAAACTGTCATCTCATTTCTTTCCTTAAAGAGAATCCATCTATTTCTTTCGGGCACATAGAGATTTCAGACCCAGGTACGACACTAACCCATTCATGAGCAAGATGACATTTTTTCTCATTGAGACTGTCAGGCGTTGCTTCTGTGGGAAGATGGACTTAGTTATTAAAGGTGTCTCTTTCATTTAAAGTTCCAGTTAATATGCTATTAACTCGTATCACCTCTTCATTGTGCCGCCTCTTCATCTCTTACTTTTATTTTTTGGGGGCAGAGGAAGGATGTTGGGGATTCAGCTATGGAGAAACAGAGGTTGCAAGCCAGAATTCTGAAGTTCAAATTACAGGGGAAATTACAGACTGCTGAATATTCATGAGGTAGACAATATGTAAATGAGGCAGACGATGATGCAAATAGGTTGGGAGTACTCCCAAGAAGATAAATGGGATAGAGGTAATAGCCTAAAAGTTAATAGGTTAAGCCAAGTGCATAAACCTTGAAGTTGTGGCTCAGTGATTGAGGGCAGCATTTAAAAGTTAAAGGCTTGAAAACGGCCCTACTTTTTGTGCTCCCACTCTAAACGTCTCTTTCACGTGCAACGTCCATTTACCGAGAGCACGGTCGGTTGTGTGGAGTTTTCCTTATCCTGCAGGTCCCTGAGTCTTTCAGAGGCAGACAGAATGTTCTTCTCGGAGGGTTCGGTGAAAACTCCAACAGCCGGTGCATCTTTCTGGATGCTTGTGCTTCGAGTTGGCTGGGGGCCATTTTTTTTTTTTTTTTGCTTTTCAAATTAATAATTCGAAAAAGATGCAATGCCTATCCATAACGACTTCGTCTTGTCTGCAGAAATGATTCAAAACAGCAGTTGCTACACACAAGTTGGTCTCATTAAGTGAGATTTTGATGCAAGAGCACAGGTACGGTTGTCAGCGCTGCTGCTGGTAACTACTTAACTGTGGAAATAATGGCCGAGCAGAAGGCGGGAGAGAGCATTAACACTGATCGGTATTCTGCTGGGGGCTCAGCGTACTCGGTTTTCCCTTTGTTTTCCATTTGGTGCAATGTACTGCACTTAAGCAAAATTCCTTAGGGGGCTGCAAGAAATGTAATTGCATTTTTTTTTTAAATGTGCTTTGGAGAACATGCGAAGGTATTTCCGAAAATCTTTGTAGAGACCCTTGTTTTATTCCATTGTCAGTTCCATCTCTTTGTTAAAATATACGGCTGAGGGGTTTTGATGTGCACATAACTAAAAGGAAACGAAACAGCTCCATTCCCATGAAATCAACAAACTCTTGTACATTATCTGGGAAGAAATGCATTTCTTCGGAGAAACTTTTTTTGACTTTATTTAAATGGAGAGCCATGTCCCTTAACTATGTCTTTTCACATAGCCTATATCCTGCCATTCTGTGTCGTTGACTTGATCTTTGTTTTTCGTTTTTAAAAAATATATATTTTATTGATTTTTTTACAGAGAGGAAGAGAGAGGGATAGACAGTTAGAAACATCGATGAGAGAGAAACATCTATCAACTGCCTCCTGCACACCCTCCACCGGGGATGTGCCCGCAACCACAGTACATGCCCTTGACCGGAATTGAACCTGGGACCTTCCAGTCCGCAGGCTGACGCTCTATCCACTGAGCCAAACCGGTTTCAACTGACCCGATCTTTGAATAGTAATATGCAAAGGCAGCAACAACAAACCCGAGGGGCACAGAAAACTCAGCATCAAAAAAAGTGGGGGTGGGACTTTAAGAAACATTTCCATGACCATAGACACTGTCTTATCAAATGTCTACCAATGCTGAAAGTGAACTTGACTCTTTTTTAGTGTGGAGTTCAGTGGCACTATGTGCATTCGCCTTGTTGTGCATGTACCACCATCCAGCTCCAGAACTTTTTGACATTCCCCAACTGGAAACTCCATCCCCATTACGCCCCAGCTTCCCAGTGCCCCCTACCCCTGGCAGCCACCATTCTCCTTTCTGTCCCCGTGACACTGGGCGCATCTTGACAGCGATGCCAACTCTACGTATTCCTTGACTTCAGGAACTTTTGTTGTTGTTTATTTCTAAAACCCATCAGAAAAAAAAATGCACAGCAGCTGGGAAAGGCAAAAACCTCCAGGGACCCATCGGGAGAGACTGATTATGCCAATAACAAAGCTCATGCAAGGCGCTATCCTCCCGGAACGAGGCAGGCTCTCGCCCAGGCCGTGCCAAGCAGAAGGCAACATTTCTGCTCTGAAATGGCCGGTGACAGAGAGCACATTTATGCTGCAAATGGGAGAGGAATTCAATCACCTGGGCCCAGAAAAACCCGCGCATGGAAATGAATGTCTCCGGGACCTGGCATGCGCTCGTGCCTGAGAGAGGAAGCATTTGTTCTGGAGTCAGTGTGATTAAAGCACCGCAGGGCCAATTGGCCCATTTGTCTCGCTTTATCTCATTACCAGACCAAGGTGAAGATTTGGAATTGTTCGCGATGGGGCCCGTTCGGCCTTGACCTGGATGTGGTCCCAGGCCCATGAATAAAATGCCGTTACCCCCCATCCCTCCTTCGCCCTTCCTCCCCAACGCGCTCCCCCCACCCCCCACCACCTCCACCAAACAAAACAAAATGAATTCAAGTTGAAAAATAATTTACACAGGCAAAGTAGAGAGTGGAAAGCAAGACTAATAGGCAATCTGGAAAATTCTGACCCGAAGGAAAATGCTATTCCCTTAGTGGCAGAAAAGGGCCGTTTTCCCCCGAATTATCTCCATAATTACTTCGATTCACCATTTCCCTCTGCCGATGTGAACGCAACCTAACCTTAAATTATGCCTTTAGTCCCAGGATGTCATTCTGGAAAGTCTTGCTTATAATACATACATTTAAAGTTTGTAACGAGTGTGTAGGGTTTATATAAGGAGAAGAAATGAGCACACGAGGACATGCACTTCCTGTAAAGAAAAAATAACCCGACCCTAAGAACAATTAGCCCATCAGTCCCACGTAGGCACGCAGTAAACCATTTATAGATGCTCTTCAGGGGGCAGTTTTCCTGACACAGGGGCATGGTTCCCACGTGCGTGCCAACGGAAGACAGGACATGAATGTCTGTTCCCACGTGCAACACCGGGAACCTTCTCTCGAGGTTCTAGGGAGGCCTCTTTCGGGACGTGAGACCAGCTAAAGAGGTGGTTTCTTTTTACATATGTGTGTGGCTAAGCACTCGGGGACCATAAAAGGAAAAGAGCGCACCATAAAAATGAAAGACGTGGGTGGGTTGCTCCGCGTCACGTATTAAATCACGGTCACAGCAGAACACATTTCTTTATCAGATTCGCCGGGGATGGGGCCATAGAGGGTTATACTTTGATGTGGGGAAGGGGGTCACTCAGAGGGTCACAGGCATGCAGCCAAAGAGGACAGACGTCTTTGGGGGTCTGCGCTCCGGGGGGCAGTGCTAAACGTGGAGCAGGGGGTATAAAAGGGATAGTGGGAGGCGGTGAGGTCTCAGAGAGAAGCCTTGCCCCCTCCCCACCCCAGGGCTGTGAGGCTTTTGGCACTGCTCTACAACATGATGATGACTGGACTTGTCCAGCAGCACTGATTCCACACGACAGGTACATGCTCAGAGACTCTCCCGTGAAGGAAGGTAATGGCTGGAAGCAAGCCTGGGGATGCGTGGTGGGTAGGCTCTGGCTCTGAGCACCGGTTGCCTTGGGCACCTGTCATTTCTCCAGCCCTGAGGTGGGGTTCCCAGCAGCAATAAGGGTTACTAAGCTTCCTTAGGAGGGATGTGGGAGAGGAGAGCCTCTCTTTTTCGCTCTGCAATGATGTTCCCTAAAGAGAGGGACTGTGGCCCTGGCTGGCATGGCTCAGTAGTTAGAGCGTCTACCGGAGCTGACGGGTTGTGGGTTCAATTCCCCGTTAAGGGCACATACCTGGGTTGCAGGTTTGATCTGTGTCCCAGGTGGGGCAAGTGTGGGAGACAACCAATCAATGTGTTTCACATCAATGTCTCCCCCTTCTTCCCTCCAACCCCCCACCCCCTCCCGTCCCTTCCACTCTCTCTTAAAAAATAAAAAGAAAAAAGAAAATAAATGGGGAAAATGTCCTTGGATGAGGATTAACAAAGAGAGAGAGCGGGGGGTGGGGGTGGGTGGGTGTTAACATAGAAGCTGTAATTCATTAGGTTGGTTTGATGCCAGCCAATTAGAGCAGAAACTTCTTTTTGACATGCCTTGTCCATGTATGGCTGCTTTCTGGCTCACCCATAAGTACCCAGGTCAACAGGCCCTAGCTGAAGTCCCTGAGGTTTCATCTCCTAACAACCTACGCTGAGTGAGCGATAGCAGCTGAGGTGGGAAAAGGTTGGTTGAGGCCACTGTCCTCCAAAAGTGTGGGGTTGGCAGCCTTGAGGCTTACGGGCCCCTTGACTCAGGCCATCTACATATGATACAAAAGCAGGACTGCATGTGACATGTGTGTAAAGAAGGTATACCATGTGTGGGTTGAGAGCACAGACCTGAGTATCAGACCTGGGTTCAGTCCTTGCCTCTAACACTTAGTGTTTGACCTTGGGCAGGATACTGTGTCTCAGTCTCTCCATCTATAAAATGGGACTGATAGTTATACTTGTCCCAGGGGATTATTGTGAGAATTAAATGAGATAATATATGTAAAGCACTTGGTACAGTGCTTGGCCTAAGACCCTTTATAATAGCTCTTCTTATTATCCTCGTTTTTTAAAGAAGGAAACGAAAGCTCTGAGATGATAATCGTTTTTTTGCCCAGTGGATACCACATAGGTGCTATTATCCCCCTTTTTAGCAGAAGGACTTAGTGCCTTGCTCAAGATCACAACTTCTGGCCTTCAAAACTAGGAAGGTGTATTGGAATTCAACCAGTGAGAGCAGTCTCTAAAAATTCCCAACCTAGCCGAAACCGGTTTGGCTCGGTGGATAGAGCGTCAGCCTGTGGGCTGAAAGGTCCCGGGTTCGATTCCGGTCAAGGGCATGTACCTTGGTTGAGGGCACATCCCTAGTAGGGGGTGTGCAAGAGGCAGCTGGTTGATGATTCTCTCTCATTGATGTTTCTAGCTTTCTATCCCTCTCTCTTCCTCTCTGTAAAATAAATAAATAAATAAATAAATAAATAAATAAATAAATAAAAATTCCCAACCTTCACAAAAAAATCCACAAACCACAGGATTTTCTGCTTTTCTACAAGAAGTTGTTGTGGACACAAAGTCTAGGCTTCCTTGATCACAGGGAAGAGAAGAGAAATGGATACTTCTAGAAAATAGGCCTGATCCTTAAGAATTACACAGAGCCCATTAGAGTCTGTGTTTTACACGTGAATTTATTTATTCAACAAGAAATGTTTGTTCTGTGGAATAAATGATTAGATGGGCATCACATACATGCAATAATATATAACTCCTCATCCTTTTTTGAAACTTCAAACCATTAACTGGTTCCTTTTTTTATTTTTTTTTCCTTATTGAAGTGACCAATTTTAGTTGTTTAACCGAGTCAATCAATAGTTTCAATGTCTTGAATAAAAGGCCAGTGTTTGAGTTGCCACATGGCTTTCTATCGGCTCTCATGACTTAAGTCCAATTAGTGAAATGGTTGAAATGGTTGCTCAGATAGACCTTCTCTACTGAATTAGATCCTCCCCCCTCCTCATCCAGTTGCCTATTTCTTTCACTAGCTCAACTAAATCAGCAAGTTGTTTTGAATAAAATCATTTTACCCCTCATTGTCCATAACCACAAATAATCACCCTCTTAACATGTCATGTGTTCTATCAGCAAAACAAGAAAATTGAACCCCCTTTTTCACTTCCTATTTCAAGATAATGTTGGGAGAATTAATGGGATATGTAATGCAATTTTAAAATGATAAATCTATTTCCCTTAATATGTTCCCAGTATTACTATATAATAGGCAAGTATTAGTGTGAGGTTTGACAGCAATACCCAACTCTTATTTGTTCCATTGATTTTCTTCTGCTACAGGTGCATTGAAGTGCAAAGTGTTACATATCCTCACTGCTTGTTCTTGTGGCCTGTTGGGTTAGAAATAGAAAGAACTATTTAATTTTAGGGTTGGAAAAAATCTGAAAGGTAATATTGATGAGCTATGCATGTTTAAGTCTTATCAGCTTTCTGAACAGGAGGTCAAATAAATACAAAACATTTGATTTGTAAATAAACTCTGATATAACAAACATTTTTCCAATATTTAGCACAGTACCTAACCACATATATACTTAATAATTATACATGTCGCACAAAAGAGTCTTGGGTATATGATGCTAGCCATTTGTCAAATATTAAAATAAGGCACCATTTCCAAGATGGTTTGGTATACTGAATGACTACTGTCATTTATTTCCTCGGTGAAATATGTGTGCATTTATAGCTCAGAAACAAGATACAGAGAAACAATTCTTTCTCCCAGGTGTATTCTCTGGCAATGCTCTCCTCATCAAAACTGCAACTTGCTAAGGAAGTTGTCAGGTAACACTGCACGTCGCCCTTTGTCTTGAACACAGTCTTCAGACGGGGTGTGAGCTGCCCCTCTGAGTTTTCCACTCCACGGTGCTCCCTGTGTCCATGGTCCTCACCCACAACTTCATCTCCACCGTGCTAACTGCTCAAGGCCTATGGACTCCCATTTCTCCAACTAGATTATAATCTCCTTGGTGCAAAACAAGCATAAAAAAGGGTTCTGATTCACACTTCACTTTTATCTCTTACCAGAGGTCCGGTGCACAAATTCGTGCACGGGTGGGGTCTGGCCAGCCCACCCAGATGGGGGCTATCAGGCTGGGCTAGCGGGGGTGGGACATTGGCCAGCAGGCCCTGCCCCCAATCGGGGTGGGGGGGGCAATGGAGGCAGGGCCCAGCCAGGGGGAGAGGCAGTGGGAGCTTGGGGGTGTCCAATCAAGGCCCCGATCGGGCTGGCTGACTGCCGCAGTATGCATCATAGTGACCAGTTATTCCAGTTGTTCTGTCATTCTAGTCGCCTGGCATACATATATATAGCACAAAGCCAGGCACATAGGAGGTATCCAGGGAGCAATTACTCACTAATTGCTCTGTAAAGGATAAAGATAGACCTATTCTTCCTCTGTGAGACATGGGAATTATTTTCTCAGTGACTACATCATGAGTAGCTTTAAGTAGAAAAAAAACAAAATAATAACAACAACAAAAAATAAACAGAGATTGGAATCTATAGTTTGTGGCTTAACTTTTCTCTGGGGAAATGTTTAAACATTTTCCCCAAACATTCAAGACTTTTAAAAAATTGTGGTTTCCAGTACTTATCCACCATGTAATTCGCAGGGCTGAAGCCTGCTCTTCCTGCCCCTCTCCCAGTCCTCCTCTTGCCTGGTTCTTACTCAGGAGGACCTTCCTCTCTCCCATGGTCCTTCCTCCTCAGGCCATCATCTTCCTGGTTCTTTGTTTATTCTTGGTTTATGATAGCCCACTCAGTAAGGCTTTCCTCAGAATACACATAGATGCTGATATTTTAAGGAAAGTGAAGAGTTTTATGAATATATTATTTCCATTTAGAAAAATTTGAAAGTCACAATTTGGAAGGAAAGAAAATAAAAACATTTATTATCTTACATCCCAGAGATTACTGCTGGTCATAGCTGGTAATATCTATCATTCTACTTTCTAGCCTATATTCTAAACATTTTTATGCATTTTATTATTTCACAAAACTGGAATTATTCTGTACATGATATAAAACGTTTTTGTACAGTGTTACATATTTTTTTTACCACAATGACTCAAATCATTTTCTATGCTTGAGAATCACCTAGTAAGGATGTCCAACTGCCCATTTGTAGTTCTTTTGCCTGGAAACCCTGAATCAGTGGGTCTGTAGGAGTGTCCAGAGTCTGTATTGTCACTGATTCTGATACCATTCTTTCTCAAACCAAACTTTAAGAAACACGATTCTACAACCTAACTTTCATAGCTTGCACAGTATTCCATTGTGTGTGTGTGTGTGAGTGTGTGTGTGTGTGTGTGTGTGTGTGTGTGTGTGTATGTGTGTATATATCATTACTTATACTATATAAAAAAAATCTCATTTCACGTGTTCTTCTATAAGTAGAACGAAATAGAATGATCTGAGGAAAAGAAAGATCTGAGATCCCCAAAACCTAAAATCTATTTTATATGTTGGTTTAACCTACTCATAGTATCATTTTATTCAAACTATCCTTGAATAAATCCTGGAAATGAACAGGTTCTCCCAGTAATTTTAGAGGTGAATTTGGTTGGCAAAAATTCCTTTAGAAAAATTTTACAGAAATGAAAACTGCTGTTACAAAATCCATGTATAGCCCCAATACCAGTATATTTACACCAAAAATGTCAAGAAAATCCCATTGTCCTAAGCCCTTCCTACATTTTCTGTATCCTAATTCCTCCCTGACTTTATGTGCAATGTCTCTGCAGATTTCTCCTAATGTATATGCCATTGCTGATTTCTTTCCAGAACATTCTTACCCCTGACTGTCTTATAAACCCTTCGCACCATATTCTCCACCACTATCTGAGTATCTCTGCGGTGCACATCATTGATAACTGTCCAAGGTGTATTTAAAAACCTGACAACATAACACATGGGCCCTTCAGCTAATGCCTGGGTGAAGTGAGGGAGGACAAGATAACATCAGGAGGGTCAGGAATCTGGTTTTCATGGTGGATTAGCCAGATAAGCTTTTGTTAATTTTGGAGGCCACTCCTGCTTAAAGTCAGTAGTGGCAGAACTCTTGACGATATTGCCTGCCAGGGAGAACCCAATGACTGACTTGACCTCTGCCCCACGTACAGTTCACTGTTTACATCTGTCTGTTATCATAAGGCTTGCAGAGACATAGTAGGACTGAGGAGAGCGATGGGAGCTGGCAATGCTAATGGGGCAGCAGGTAGCGGCGAATACTGTTTATAAATGATCACCCGATTAGTGTAATCTTTCTTTGAAGCTCTTCATCTTTAAGCAAATGATTTTAAAGAGGAAAAAAAGTTTGTCTGGTTTTGATGTGTCCAAAGTATCACTCAGTATAAATATGTTGGTCAAAGAGAAGATCGAGAACATACGAGAGCCCTGAGATGATGGTGATGAAGATGGTGATGGTGGTGATGATGACGATGATGATGATAGAAAGTTCCAAAGGTTTGAGATGTTTAGATAGTTTATCTGAGAGGCTCCAGCTGCCGCAGGACAGGAGCTCAGATAATCTCAGAACATTAGCCCTCTAAGTGGCCTGTAAGGAGATACCTGGTTTCAAGTATTCCCAGTTCCCAGTGATGAGAGCTCACATGCATTGAGCCTTTCTTACATGGCTCCACTGGGAGGCACCTGGGTTTGTATCCGAGTTTCTCTGGGGTCAGGGGTGCTGCTGAGGACATTCCTCCACATGCCTCCTGTTCGCGTTTCTTGAGTTATAGGCCTAGAAGTGCCCACAGGTCTGGAGCTCTGGCTTCCGGCGGGAGGGTTAGACCAGGTTCTTGGCCTGTGGGTATTCTGCAGACAATTGCTGGAGCAGCTTCTCCAGGCAGAGCCACCTGCCCGCTCCTGGGAGGGCGTTTTACTGACCAGCCTCCTGAGAGACATCCGGAGGGGTCTCAGGCCTCCTCTTTGCTCCCAGAGACTCTCAGACATCTCCTCCAGTGTCGCTGGGATTGCTTTTCTTTCCCTGAGACCGGATGGGACTGCTATAAAGCAGCTCTGCCACACACAGAGCCTTCATGCACAGCCTGGCCTGTCTGAGCTCGTCCCCTGCCTCCTCCGGGCTCAGAGGGCAGGGCTGGGCCAGGCAGCTCTGGGATCAGAGATCTGGCACCAGATTTGGAGTCAGGCACCCCAGGTTGAAATCTGACACACAGGCAATAGAGTAAACTTGGTGTGTGTCTGTGTGTGGGGTGTCACTATTTTTAAATGTCAGAGAACAAATAATAACAGTCCTTTCATTTTTAACAGGCTTTCATCTTCCTGTTCCTATCTCTCTTGTTTACTTAAGCACAGAGTCTGATGACAGCTGGCAAGCTCACAAACAGAAAATGAAGATAGACTGGCTCTGGCTGCCCAAGGTTATCTCCTTAATGAAGTCCTGTAAGGAATTCCTAGCAGCCTGTCCCTAGCTGGCCTTTGCTGGAAACAGTTATAAAGCCTTTGTATCAGCTGACGCCAAGGTTCCATGTTGTTCTCCCTCACCAAATCCCAGTTCACCCCTTTCCACCCAAAACCACTTGAAGCGTAGACAGGTGATGACAAGCCTGTGCTTCACTACTTACCAGCTGTATGACCTTTAGCAACCGTTAAGGTTTCCCCATCTATACAATGGGCACACTGATCATTCCTGTCACATAGTGATTGTTTGAAGGATTAAATGAGATATCTCCCATGAACATTTAGCAAAGGGGTGGAATGTTTTAAGCACTCAGTAGGGATTAGCTCAGCGATTCTCAGCTGAGGTTGGTTTTGCTTCCAGGGGACATCTGACAGTGTCTAAAGCTGTTACACTTTGGGGAGGTGGTGCTGCTGGCATCTAGTGGGTAGATAGAGTCCAGGTATGCTACTAAAGATCCTATGATGCACAGGACAGTCCCTCTCAAAAAAAAGATTTATCTTCAATAGGGCTGAGGTTGAGTAGGTTAGCTTCACGGCAACATAGAACACTTTAGATGGAAGAGGTATGATAAGTGGTCAATCCCATCATCAGGTGAATATTCTGCTGAAGGGTCAATGTATAATTTTTTTATTGGATGCCAGACATTATACATTTTTTCTTGTTGAGTAGAGGATATTTTTGTATTCTTATAAATATTCTTGGGCATAGTTCTGGGATGCAGTTAAGTTACTTGATCCTTTTGGATCTTCCTTTTTATTTGTTAAGCAGACCCAAAGCAATGCTTGGTCTAATTATCCCCCACTACTGAGGTAAGACCTTCTTTAATACTCAACCCAACACCCCTTCAATCATAGGCTCCCCAGTCTGGTTGGTGAGAGCAGGCACTATTCCAAGCCTGGCATGAGCCCTGGTACTCTTCCCTATTACCCTTTTGGGTAGAGCTCTCTTTCCCCAGCCTCAGGCACTTTCTTTGCATGCATGCACTGACCAGTGCTGACTGCTGCCCCTGAGAATCTTTCTCTGAGCAGCTCTCTCATTTGCAGTGTGCTGTTCTGCCAACAACACTCTCCATAGATTCTCAGCTCTATCTTCTCAGCTGGAGGCTCTTGCACTCTACTTGGTTTCCATCTTTCCTGTGCCGTCACCTAGAAGTATTCTCCATGCAGGAAGCAGTGGCAGTCAGGTGACTCTTTCCCCCCATCTCGCAGGGAGGACAGTCCTTTATTGCCTGTGTCTAGTGCTTTAAAGAAAATGCTTCATATATTTAGTCTTTTTTTGGAGGAGAAGGGATTTTAGGCAGGGAGAAAATCGGCCCCTGTTCCTCCATCTTGGCTGGAAGTAGAATTATTTTGAATCTGAAAAATTAAATGATTTTACTCATAAATACTTTAGATAAGAACATATAACCATAGTATAAAAACATACAAGTACAATACCTCTATCTCACCTTTTAAGAATGATAATAGAGGAGAACCAAGATAGTGGGCTAGGTAAGCACCTAAGCTGCCGCCTCACACAACAATTTAAAAACAACAACTAAAATCAGAACGGACTTAATCCAAAAACACAGGAAAGCTGGCGGAGTGGTAAATCTACAACTAGAAAGAAGGAGAGAGGCTCATGGATTGGACTGGGAGCCACAAGGCGCTGAGGTAGGGAGACGCTCGTGTGCAGAGAGGAAGTGCAGCCGAATGCCTGGCTGGCGGGAGGGGAGGAATTCCCGATTGCACTGAACCCTTTCCAACTGTACTGAACCCCAACCCTGGCTAAAACCTTGTGGACCCAGGCTCATACAGGTGGAGTCTGGACTGTAGAGAAAGGCACCCAGAGACTCAGAGACTGGGAGACCGGGAGAGCCAGGAGCCGCAGTGGGCAGGGTCTATAGTCTCGCACGAGTGAGTACACGCAGAGGTCTGACCTTGGAGGTTGCCAAGGCCTCTCCCTAGAGGAGGAGTCAGAAGCTCAAGACTACAGAGACCCAACCCAAATCTGGGAGAGCCCCTGATGCACCCATGCTCTTGCCTGGGGAAGCTGGGACGGTTAGGCAGAAACTCAGGGGAGCCGCGGAAGGCAGAAGTCAGGCGGAAACTCAGGCAAGCGCACTAGGGCAGGGCTTACGAGAAGCTAAGACTGTCAGCTCAGCCCTGAGACTCCGCCCCATCCAAGCTGAGCACAGAGGCTTCTGCAATTTTGCAAGTCTGATCCTATAAGACTGTCTCCAATACAGAAGGTATCCCAGAGTAGACACAGCTGATACCCACATCCAATTGGCCTGAAGGTCAATTCCTCCCAGGGATACCAACAACAAGAAGACTTAGCTATAACAAGGCTGTACATGCAGTCCACAAAGGGGAGCACCAAGAGTGTCTACCTCAGGTAACTGAGGAGTCTGACCTACCTGGCCATATAGGACACCAAACACACAAAGCCATCCTACCAACTCTGGGAAGCAGCAAAAATGCCGAGACAAGGAAATAGATCTCAAACAAAAGAGATGGAGGATATAGAGTTCAAAACCACCGTTATAAGGTTATGCAAGAATATCCTAGAAAAGGCCGATAAATTTCATGAGACCCAACTAAAAATTAAACATAAACTGACTAAATTGGAAAATATTATGCGGAGATCCAACAGCAGAAAGGAGGAACACAAGAATCAGGTCAAAGAGCCAAAAGACACTCCTCTGGAGAAGCAAGAAGAAAAGAGAATCCAGAAAGTTGAAGATAGTGTAGGAAGCCTCTGGGACAACTTCAAGTGTACCAACATCAGTATTATGGAGGTAGAAGAGAGAGTGCAAAATACTGAAAATATATTTGAAGAAATAATATCAGAAAACTTCCCCCATCTGGTGAAAGAAATAGACTTACAAGTACAGGAAGAGCACAGAACACCAAATAAGAGGAATCCAAAGAGGAACACATCAAGACACATCGTAATTAAAATGCCAAGTGTAAAAGACCAAAAGAGGATCTTTAAGCAGCAAGAGAAAAGCAGTTGGTTACCTATAAGGAAGCACCCATACAACTATCAGCTGATTTCTCAACAGAAACTATGCAGGCCAGAGGGAGTGGCAAGAAATACTCAAAGTGATGAACAGCGAGAACCTACAACCAAGATTACTGTATTCAGTAAAGTTATCATTCAGAATTGAAGGGCAGATAAAGAGGTTCACAGATAAGGAAAAGTTAAAGGAGTTCATCACCACCAAACCAGTATTATATGAAATGCCAAAAGGTATTACTTAAGAAGAGGAAGAAGATCAAATGAATTAAAAATCTGAGGAACAGAATAAACTGGTGAATATAATAGAATCAGGGGCAAAGAAAGGGGTGTGGAAGTACAGAAAGAGATTGGATTAAAATCATAAAACCTATGGATGAGGACAATGGCGGGGGCGGGGGAGGGCGGGGAGAGGAAGGTAAGGGTAGAGAGTGGGGCGGGAACCGGGTGGTGGGGGGGAACAATTGTAATACATCTGAGCAATAAAGTTTTATTTTTTTCAAAAAGAATGACGATAATATTAAAATATGCATTGTTCAACTATCTTATAAGTGTTACTTTATTTTAACCATTTGTTTGCTTGAATCAAGATCCAAATATGATCCATACCTTGAGGGTAGTTGATGTGGCTCTTAAATCTCTTTTCATCTGTAGGCTGCTCATCCATCTCCTACCTCTCTTTCCATAGCTCATTTTCTCTGTTTATTCATCTACTAGTGGCCTGGTACACAAAATTTATGCATGGCTGTGGGTGTCCCTCAGCCCAGCCTGCACCCTCTTCAATCTGGGACCCCTCAAGGGATGTCTAACTACATGGGCTATTTAGATTTTGTATTCCACATGGTCCATGTACCATATTTGATTTTACAATTTGAAAAAGTCGAGGACACTGGTCTTCATCCGGAATTTCTGCCTTAACTATACGGTCTCTGTCATCTTCTGTTCATAATTTGGATTCACTATCTAATATCAATAATATGTGAGTGTGAGGCAGCCCGCATTTCTGAAATTTAATGACATTAATTTTTGCTATTACTTTGCCAAATAAATGGAATTTAAATAAATCATTTAAAAGAGCATTCAGCTTAATATTAAAGACTCTGGCTACAAAGTCGGGTCTGTTTCCAACTTTTTGCCAGCATTGTAAATTGTTTGTAATATCTGCCCATTTGGGGTTGCATGTCATGATTATGAATAAATCGGACTTGCTATACTTTGTTACAATTGCCATAGCATCCTGATATTCCTGCTGCATATGTCTGGGACTACCCTCAAAGATGATGGAAATATTATTATTTAACCAATCAGCGCATTGTCATTTTCAAATCTAGATGTGAGATAATCCATCAAATCACTATATTTTTCAACTCTCAACTTAGATTGGTTTGCTTTAATTAAATTTATCTAATTGGCCTCCATTTTTTACTATGAATCCACAATAAACTGTTGAGTTAATTTTCCTGCATTTAAAATAGGATAGAATGTGTCCCATATAGAGAGATGAAATCCATAATATTGCATTTATGTGATTCGTGTCCTTACATTTTGTCTAGTATCATTGTCAATTACACCGTCATCTCTGAGTCTTAATGCAATATCTGTTCTCCAGCCTTTTTCACCATGTGGAAAAAGAATAGGATATGTCATTGCATCTAATGTATTAAACGGGATTCTGATTTGTTTCATGAAAGCAGCATTCAGATTATTGGGATCTGGTTTACAATGAATGAGCAAGTCCCTTTTTAAAGGAGGTTCTCCATCTTTGTTTCTGAATACCATGGCAACCTCGATTACACGGGGAGAATTATATCTACCTGGATCACAGTAACGATCATATTTAATTGCCATTGTTACTTCTGTGGGAGCTATACCTTTTGCTCCTACTTCAGATTGTACTTCCTTTTCTACCTCATGTAGCATCTTGTACTATTTTGTTAACTCATTTATTTCATGCATGAGGTTGTTAATGTTGATCATGAGTCTTTCTAAGCAGCCCTGTTTTTCTGGCTAATCTTTTACTTGTCGCTTCGGCCGTATCTAAAATATAGAATTGAGCAGACTTCTGAGAAACACCATTCGAAGGATGTAAAGTTCCAGTATGGTGATAAACTTGTCCATGTATTCTAAAACATTATGGCCCGTATCCTGATGGTGATGCAATATTTGCACCCACTGAAGCAAAAACAAAAGAACTATTTATGGAATGAATACTTTCCATGTAATTTTTACTGTCAGAATCTTTGTCATTAATCTTTTGAAATATGCTGGGTATTCTGGAAAATGTATATAATTTGGACAAACTTTACATTTATTACAACATCAAGTAAATTTTCCATCAGATGGTTTTTCAAGAGAAATTTAGTGATAAACAAAATTGACATCTAATAGTCATTCCACCACAACTATGTTCAAGAATTGCCTCCTCATGTACTCTATTTTCACTGAGAAGGCAGTTCCTACCAGTATTGGTACTACTTCTTGATGACTGTTCTATAGACATATTCTATCATCTTCTTTCAGCTTCAGAGACACATTGGTCTTCAGACATTGTCTGTTGATGACACAGGCTTCTTTCAGCTGTAGTACTACACTGTGTCAATAATTGCTCTTTAGACATATTCCTATCTACCTGTTCTCAGGGTATGGGATACAGGTGAATGAGAGTCCTGGCTGTCAGGCCGCTGAGAACTGGCTGACCAACGGCTGATTCTGGCTGATTTGGGGTGGGGGGAGGGAATGGGACTCCCTCCTCCCTACTATAGAATCTGGACCAGTGCCCATGGGGACACAGCGTCAAGTCCACCTGTACTGGGAGACCCAGAGTCAAGTCCTCAGCATAGGTGGACTTGACACTGTGACCATATCTAACCGAGGATCATTCCGTCATGTGTGCGAGGAGTCCTTTAGTTCCATGAAAAGGTTAATACAGGGAAAGAAATAACCCAGGAAATGTAAAAATATATTGAATCACAATTCTGAGTTGAGTGCCCTAGGAAGGACATAACAAAGAAAACTGACTATGGCTGAATTGACGCCGCTGTGAATTTAATTTCAGATTTTATTATCCTAATTTACACATTCATAAAAATGAAATAGGTCATTATCAAGTGCTTAATTTTCAATGTAAGTCATAAAAATGTGTACACATACCATCTAGCTGACTTATAGTTAGGATTTTCATTTTGGTCCCAAGTGATCTGGCACCATAGAATAAGACTGTGGTGAAAAAAATACTTTTTTTGTCTTATTCCCCCCGCCTTTCTTCATTCATTCACTTACCCCCTCACTTCTTCACATAATTAGTCAGTAATGTAGTCATGCGTCCACTCGTGAATGAAGGTGGCAGGGCACACAATGATGCATAGAAGAGAGGCCTTCTCCTTGAATGCTTCAGTCTCGGGGAACATGGAGGAACAGCACAACCTTGAATGTTATAAGAGAGGGTTGTAAAAATTGGTGGTGGTGGTGGTGGGGGGAGGGTCCAAAGAATGAAACGACGTTACCTGCCGTGCAAACACAGGAAAGGGGGATCTTTCCTTGGCTTTCTGAATTTACTACTGAAAGCACATATATTTTCTCGTTTACCTTCATAAAACAGCAAAATATTTAATGTATGCAGTAGATACTCTCCAAGCAACTTTCTAGCCCTAACATGTTCTGAAAATGTGTACATTTTTATGTACACATAAAATTTGTTGGTCATGGTGAGAGAAGCAGCCCAGGGCTCTGTTTGTAGGAATGATTGTGATTTAGGGTGACTGAGAGATGGAAAAATAAGGGAAAGGTCCCAAAAGGCAGGGGTGAGAAGCAAAGACAGTATGATCCACATCTCAAAAGCCCATCTGTGAAGTGGACTGGGTGCCAGGAGATACCAGGTCCAGGGGCAAAAATATTAAGACCCATCATCTGTATGCGCCCTGAGATCAAAGTCTACACCTGATATTTGGTGAGCACTTACTCTATGCCGTGTGCTGTTTTGTATCATTTCTTAAATCCTTACAAAACCCTATGGGATAGCTTTTATTCTCCCTGTTCTACTAGGCGAGGAGGCTAACTGAGTCACAGGTAGCAAGTGGCAGAGCTGAGATTAAACTGGGAACATCTGATGCAGAGGCTGCTTCCTTATGGGGGAAGGGCACGTCGCAGGAGATCAGTCAGCCAGGTGGAGACCTAGGGGAACTGAGGATATCGTTCCAGTTGGGTCTGAAGGCCTGAGGACCATAAAAGCCTCTCCCGACTGAGAAAACAAGCCCGAATCGGGAGCAAAAATGCCGGATGGCTTTATTTCTGTCTTCTAATCTGGGATTTTTAGGCTATTTTCTCTTTTCTACTGAGTTCTATTGCTTCTAGGCCGGGGGAAGCTGACTCTGAAGAGTTCTGGTCTAGGCTCTGTCTGTAATTGGATGTGTAACCCCAGACAGGTACCTTGACCTGTCTGAACCTCAGGTTCCTTATCTGTAGAGTGGCCTAGATTTTCAATATTCCTTTCGGCTCTAAAACCTTATGATTCTAAATAAAATCCATAAGGCATTTATAAGAGAGCGTCTCTGATGGCTCTCACTCCAGACATTCCAGGTGACAGTCACTGCACAGCCACCACCACCTGCTCCTCCAGCCCTCCTTCTGGAGCCCTAGGCTCCATGTAAAACCAGAAGTGCCCCCCCCCCCTGCCCCCGCTTGACAACCGGGCCATCTTCTTTGTACTTTCCTACTTACTGCTCCCATTATCATACTCCCTGCTTCTTGAAAACTACTCCATTTTGCCAAACAAATTCCGAGCCCGAGTCCTCTCTAAATCTTTTTTAAGCTCCTCACCAGGTAAAGGTTTTATCTTCTTGGAACTTCGTAGTATTTTGTTCATAAACTTTTGTCATACCCAACATACTCAACGTTGTGTGTATGGTTCTGTCCACTTCTAAATCCTAATGTCTCAGAAGGAAGCACGTGGCTAACTTACTCCAGTGTGCTGCAATTTTCCCAAACCTCTACCATGTTGTCCTGTGCGTGTATGGTGTGTTTGGAACTTAGGAATGATCCCCTGAAAAAAAATGAACAAGGACATGAATGTGCAAACCGGTGAAGGAAAAAATGAGCAAATGTATAGGAACGTGGTACAACTTTAAAAAATAACATGGCATGCAAGGAGAAAACAGAGAGCAGGTTTAAAAAAAGAAAAGGCCAGGCAGGGAGCCCTGGCTGGTGTGCATCATCCTGTACACCGAAAAGGTGGCAGGTCTGACCCCCAGATGTGTACGGGTTGGCGACAGGTCCATGTGTATGGGAGGCGACAGGTCCATGTTTCTTATATCAGTGTTTCTCTTTCTCTCGCCCTCTCCCTTCCTCTTTCTCTAAAATCAATTGTTCTATATCTATATCTAGAAGTATATCTATCTATATCTATATCTATATCTATATCTATATCTATATCTATATCTATATCTATATCTATATAATCTATATTTATATCTATCCATCCATCCATTCTTAGGTGGGGATTTTAAAAAGCCAGGCAGGGAAAAATGACTTCAGATTCCCAGCGTTATCTTCCGTTATGTGTCAGAGACACAGAAGTGGGAAGGGAGACTGAGACCACACTCATGGCCAGCTAGCGGCCCGGGCAGCTTGCAGTGGGTTAAAGCGACATTTGGTTCTGTCAGGACATCAACAAAACTGTGGAGCGGGTCAAGCTGAACTTTGCTAAGCCATTAGTTCCCTCCTTTCATCTTCATGAGTTTAATTGTAAATTATTCCTCATTCCTCTGGTCTATTTTCTTTTCCCGAGTTTGTTCCAGTGATTAGAGCCCCGAATAAAAAGTACAAATGCTAAATTTCCCCTCGTGGAGTTAAAAAGGGAAAAAAAGACCAAAGACTTGGCATTTACAATAAACAAGCATCCCCGAAAGCCACTTGGCTGTGCTGAGGTTACTGCTGGTAGGGATTTTATAAATTGCATCCATAGACAGTGCAAAAGGTTCAACATGCCAGTAAATTAACTTCCAAGCGTTTAACTTAAGAGGAGGAAAATAAGGAGTTAGATAAACACCTGGATCATTTGTATGCTCTGGTGATCCAAAATAGATAGGGCTCGTCTCTGAGATGGTTTTATTTCCCTTGGAAGTTTTGGGACATGTAAATACAGGGAGGGCAACCAGAGGCTGAAGTCAAAATGCGGGGTTTTTTTTTTTTTTGTGTGTGTGTGTGTGTGTGTGTGTGTGTTTTTAGTGCCTGGATGCATATAAGGCAGAGACAGCAACCAATTTCCACAAGAGAAATCACACCGCACTGGGCACAGCCATCAGTGGTTCCACGTAATAGCAACATCACTCACACGGAACTTTGTTTCACTCGCCAATATTAAGAAAAATCGGTGCCTGCAATATGATGCACAGGGCTGTCAAAGCCACACATACATGGCCTTTGGTCTGAAAATTATGTTGTTTTTATAGCATCAATTCAGCAGTGCAAAGTTCATAAATTTGTATTAGGGCTATGAGGGCCACCTCCCACGGCAGGAAGAAAACAAAACCGCGCCGCTGAGGAAGCGGAGGCCCAGCTCCTGACACCGCCCTCCAGGCCCGCATCACGCTCTGGAAAGGCGCGGTGTCCGAAGGGGCCGGTTCGGTATTTAGGACAAAGGTGGTTTCCCAAACCTGTCATGACATCAATCGGCACGCCTTCTGATGGATGGTTTTAGGAGAACCAGCCGTAAAGGTTAAAAACAACCGCAGCAAAGAGAATGCCAAGGAATAGGGGTGGATTTGTGCATCAAGTGTCACAGTTTCCAGCTTTAGCTCCAAAACCAAAACTTGCCGCAGGAGGGGCTATTTCTGTTCTCATTTCAATCCAGGGGCAGGCAGTCTTTCTGAGGCAGAATTTTGACAATTTTGACAGCGCGGTCTCTAGCACTGGGACTGCAGATTATGATACTTCGATTATTAGGCTCCGAACCTGGACCCATTAATTCTGGTGTCATGATAGATAGCACATGCACAATAGTACCGAGTGTGGGATTAGAGGATCTCTCTGGATTTATGATAATATCAAGACAGCCTATGCCGGTGGCCATAAGTGTTCCTTGTACAAGGATCGCTTCCTTTAATGAGCTTGCAGCCTTTCTGTATAAACCGCCACCATTAGACACAGACGTGTCATTTCGGAATCCGACTGCAGTGGTGACTGCTGTGTCAGTACAATGTGACCTCCACAAAGCGGGAAATGAAGGATGAAATAGAAAAAGGGGAGTGTTTCGCGGCTAGGAAATTGGCCTCCATTTGTAAGAATGCACAATGCCAACGCTGCATCATCGTCTGCTCAAGACGGACAGTCGTTTTAAAAATTGGTGTTTTATAATTAAATGTGTTTTCTGTTAAAAAAAAAAAAAAAGACAAAGAGCCCTGATTGCATCCATGTGGAGTTTAATGCTCGTGTGAGAAAGTCAAATTGGCCCGAAGGGGAGCAACTCTGCGGTCCTGTTTGGAGAGGTTCTTCTCGGCAAGGGAACTGGGCCGTTGCTCAGAAACAGAGTGATGATGGCATCATCAGCCTCAGACAAGTATAGCTTTTAGGGAACACTTGAAAATAAGCCAACAAAGACAAAACTGAAGTCTATAACTTCTTTGTAAGAGAGAAATGAGTAGAACTGGGTCTGAACACCAATACCAGTTCTGTCCCTAGCAGGTTGCTGTGTGGGGCTAGTTTTGGAGATCCGGAGCACTGAGCAGACACATGGGGGCAGTTTCTTGACACCGTCTTTCCGTGGAATGTTTCCCCAAAGCGCTGGAAGGTAGCCGTTTCTTCTGGAGGACCCAGCAAGAGACTGTGTACATCTGACTCGACGCTCTGCCTCTAAAAAAGTTTGAAAACGCAGAACTTCCTTCCCCGGTTTTTCTTTGCTTTCTTTCTCGTTGAGTCTCAGCAGCCAACAGGGAGGAGTGGCCGGTCTTTTCCAGGATCAGCTGCACTTACAAAGAGCTGAATTTTGAAAACTTTAAATGGAAAATGGGTGAATCCACAAAGCAGTTGCCCTGAGAGTGGAAAAGTTCTCTGGGAGGAAGGGGCTGGTGATGTGTGAGGAAAGGAGCAGGAGAACTGGCGGGCCTAGTCCTTCGTGCTCTCTGCCTCGGTTTATGTGCCATGCGCAGTTGTTCAAACCTGGTTGTTTTGTTGGATTAAGGCCTCTGATTGGATAAAGCCATTCTCCCTGAAATCAGGTACAGCCCCCAACTGCTGCTTGTGATATGTCAGTGGCTCTATGTGACCCTTCCATTGCTTATGATGTGGCAGCTCTTGCTGTTATCTGTTCTTTGGAGGGACATTCTCTGTTGCTCTTTCACCCCCATGAGACCGTGATGGATATTAAACACTGAGAGTAATAGAGAGGTGAAAGGAACTGCCCACGGCCCACAGAAATGGCGGGCTCCATGGGAACAGGTGTTCTCATCTCACACCTCGGCAGCCACAGCGAGTCTGGAACATGCCTGTGAGCATGGGAGATGTATTTCTGTGAAAGGCGAAGATTCTCTGGGGTGCAAGAGCAGCAGTCCCCAGATAAGAGCATCGTGTCTGGGTTCTTGGTAGCACAGCCCATGCTGGAAATACTAATGAGACCTGATGCAGCCTTTGTTCACAATCCACTGCCCACGATCAGCCCACACTCCAGAATTAAGACATTTCCTTCTTCCTCTGAATGTGTCACTTCCTAAGCGAGGATGAAATATCTTATCTGATTTTCAAAATGTACGTTCACTCCATAGAAGCAAAGAAGGTGTGGAATGGAGCTCACCCTCACCCTGTCGCCGGGCTGACCTGCAGACCACAAGGGACACCTCTTTCTATTGGCACCAAGTCACTGAGACAGGTTGGCAACTATGCCAGTCAGTCCTCAAGGGCAAAAGGTCTTTTAACCTGATACACATCACAAGCTATAAAAATAAATAATAAAACATCCCAAAGATGCCAAATTCACATCCAGAGGCATCCGTTGATACCTAAGATCAGATGTGAGGGAACTGAGTGAGGAACTCAGAGCCCGGCCGGATCGGCCTCGCTGGAGGAGGAGGCATGCCTTCCAGCAGGGTATGCATAGGAAGACATGCAGGGTTGCTGGGAAGGTTGGTAAATGCAGGGAATGGGACTCCAGATCCCCTTGAAAGGGAATATTCAAGGAGGTAACAGCTCTGGGATCATAGTATAACCTCTGTGCCACTTACCAGAGCAGAGCTTTGATCTTAAGCCAGTAACTTAACCTCGCCAAGACCCATTTTCCTCATCTGTAAAACATGGCTACTCAGCGTACTCACCTCCTGGGCCAGAGGGTGCATGCAAATGCCCGTGAGACTGTGGGATAGCGCCTGGCACGGGGGCGTTCCACGTGAATATTAGCTGATAGTTTCAGGACTCAGTGCCTGCTTGGTCCTAGAGTCTTTCCCGGTGGACAGAAGCCAGTCAGAGAGCCCAAGACTTCTGCAGTTAGGAGTCCCTGGAGGACCTGGCTGGATAGAAGCACGCTGGCATACTGGCGTGGAGCTAAAGGGAGGTTCCTCGACAGCACTCCTTCCTACTCAATGTGCAAGAAGAACGTTGTTTTCTGAGCCAAGCCTCAGCAGCAAACTTACAAGCAGCCATTATGGTCTCAGAGATTGTTATTTGTAACGTTTTAAAAGTTGGTTGATAAGAGCTCCTTTGGAAGGAAGGAATTACATGGATCAGAAAAGAGCATTCACTTGTGTTGTTAGTCTTAGCAAAAAAAAAAAAAAAAGTGCATACTGTATATTGAATTTGTCATTTGAAAAGCTTTAACACATGAGTGTCCTATAGCTAATGAAGAATTTGGCCCACATTGGCCTCTGAGTAATGCTGAGTAGTCTCACACAATCTCTTTTCTGGTGTTATAGTGGTGCAGGTTGATTATTTTATGTTGTTCAGAAGAACTTTTTATATATAATATGCATGTTTTATATAGTCCATACGATATATTTTTTTCTTTGTATATGTGTAGAATAGTCCTGGAAGAATACACAAGAAACCATGAACAGTTATAACTTTTGGCAAGAGGCATGGGGGAATCTTGAGAGGAAGGGAGTGTATTTCTTTTTCTTTTCATACAACTTTGTACTCTTTTAATGTTTTTCTATATGCAAGATGGATGCAGTTTTCCAATAAAAGAGGATTGACAGAAAGAACTGTATGGAGGACCAGGTTGCAAGGAAGCAGGGAGGACAGTTGGGCCGTGAGGCCCAAACCCTGCTACTCCTTGTTGCGTATGGATTACAGCCGCTGAAACCCAGGGACAGAAACTGTGAGACAGACTTCAGCCCCCTTTGTTTCCAGACTCAGGGAACCTCCGGGGCAGCAGCTGTCAGCTGCCTTTGGAAACATGAGCCAGCAGGTGTGCAAAACACAGAAGCCATGGGGAGAGACCCCTGCCCTGGCCCATGTGGCCTGTTCCTTTCGCCCCTAGGGTTCTCCTTGCTCCTCCCACTGGCCAGGCAACCTGTCAGGTCAGAGACACCCGGAGGAGAGATATGTCACTGCCCAGTGGCTGCTGAGGCAATTCCAAGGTGCACAAGGTTTGTTGGGAGCATGGACTTGCTTAGTCTTAGGCAAGATGGCTGGGCAAGGACTGAAGTTGAATCGGTATTCTAAGAACACCGAGGCTGCTTCTTCTGGAGCTGGCTGCAGAGGCGGAGCCCAGGGCGTGGACCGGTTTGTAAGCCAAGAGCACCGCACAAATGGAAGGGCCTGCTCTCATTATAAGGGCTTGAGGGCTGTGGTGGGAGGGGAATCTGGCCCCTACAAAGGATTTCCCCCATGAACATCAAAGAACCAGCAAGGGGGGCTTTGAGAGGAGGACAAAGGTAGACCTTGGAATGTTGGCTCTTCCTCAAAGGCACTTCCTATGCATTTTTCTTTGTTGAGAATCAAATCCAGAGACTCCAATGATAATGATTCTCATTTTTATTACTGTTTTATTATTCAGGGTTGGCTCAGTCTTTATTCCCCGCCAAAGGCATTTGAATGAGGATAAAAAGTGCCAAGTGAATATCTTGATAGAACCAAGCCCTCTCTCTGTAATCAAAGTCTTGGTGGACAGATGTGGTGCCAGTGCACGTTCAGCCCTGCCTCCAGGTGTCATTGCAGTGAGGACCGAGGCTGGCCTGGGCTCATGGGACTGGCATTTCTGAATAGACAGGCAATGAATGGAGAAGGGTCTCTTTTTAGTGTTTCCAGCAGCCCGATTGTGGCCGTGCTCAAAATACTGAAGGGGAAGTTGCCAGAGAAGACAATGTAGTAGAGATTTCCACTAAACCCATTGGAATTAACAATGCTGTGATTGATAAGGTTCTTTCCAGGGACAATGGCTATTGTCCTTTAAGAGGGACAACCATGGTGTGACACAATATGTCACCCCTTGTTGACTGTAAACCCAAACCTGATTCAACTTTAATATAGAACCAAGCCAAGCAAACGAAGCAGAGAGCATTAAAAGAAACTAATGTGTTAATAATAATGATAATGATAGTAGTAAATTACCAACAATAATAGCTGCTGTGACATCTTTTAGAACAAAGAGGAGAAGCCAATATTCGTTGAATGTGCTTGGTGATAGAACAGAGGCATCCGTCTGACCTACAATCACACGCTGCTCAACTGCCTGAAAATTTTAGCAAAAATAAAATGGTGGTACTTCTACACAGTGGAATACTATGCTGTGGTAAAAAAAAAAAAAAAAAAAAAAAGGAGTTCTTACCATTTGCAACAATGTGGATGAAGCTGGAGAGCATTATGCTAAGTGAAATAAGCCAGACAGAGAAAGATAAATAGCACATGGTATCTCTTATTTATGGAAAATAATGAACAGCATAAACTGATGAACAAAAACAGATCCAGAGACAGAGAAACATAGGTCAGAATGTCAAACCTCAGGGAAGGTAGGGGAGGGTGGGGGTAAAGGGGAGAGATCAACCAAAGGACATGGTATGCATGTATATAAGCCTAACCAATGGACACAGACAATTGGGGGGGGGGTAAGGGCATGAATTGGGCGTAGGGGGATTATGGGGGAATAAGGACACATGTAATACCTTAATTAATGAAGAAATTTTAAAAAATCTTGATGTGTTTGTAAAGCCTGCATAACATCTGAGAATGTTGGTCTAAATGTGGGAAAAAGTAAATGCGCTTGCAGAAGACTGGGTATTTGCTAGTACAGAGGGGAAAAAAGGTTTCAGTAGACTCAGTGAAATCCAAGAAAAAGTGTGCACCATCTTCCATTTCTTCATTTATTAGTAAAATCTGTGCTATGCATTTTGCAAGCCAGGATCATCCTATGCTAAGAGAG
Organism: Vespertilio murinus; assembly: GCA_963924515.1. Lineage (NCBI taxonomy): Eukaryota > Metazoa > Chordata > Mammalia > Chiroptera > Vespertilionidae > Vespertilio > Vespertilio murinus. Next base: position 10,109,499 of record OZ004712.1, on the reverse strand, counting down.
AATGTGATCAAGACTGCTAATCTTCTTCTATTTGGCCCTTAATCATGGCCAGCATGTGAGACATTTGTCAGAAGTAGAAGCAAAGAGAGTATCACAAAAATTTTCTCATCGCTAGGTGGTAAAAAAATGTGGATATTTGAATAGGCATCAGAGAAATTAACTCTGAAAGTCAATTTCCCCATCTTTAAAATAGGGATGGTAATAGTAATAGTATCTTAGAGTTGGTCTGAGGGTTAAACGAGTTAATATGGAGAAACTGATGAGAACAGCTGAAACCGGTTTGGCTCAGTGGATAGAGCTGTGGGCAAACTACGGCTGTTTGGCTGTTCTATCTGGCCCACGGAGCCGAAAGAGCGGAGGGTCCTCTTGCTCTCCCCTCCGCTCCTTCACCAGCAGCCCAAGATGAGAGTGCCAGCGTGGTCAGGTTGCTTTTGTTCTGGCCCTCCGGTCCAGTTTAAGAATCCATTGTGGCCCTCGAGTAAAATAGTTTGCCCACTCCTGGAGAGCATCGGCCTGCAGACTGAAGGGTCCCAGGTTTGATTCCCATCAAGGGCATGTACCCTGGTTGAGGGTACCTCCCCAGTAGGAGGTGTGCAGGAGGCAACTGATCGATGTTTCTAACTCTCTATGCCTCTCCCTCCACTCTGTAAAAAAAAATCAATAAAATATATATTTTAAAATTCTTTAAAAAAAGAAGAAAAAAAACTAACGAGAACAGTAACTAGCAAACTGCAAGCATATGAGATGCAAATGCGCATGAGAAGGCTAAGAAGGGTAAGTGTTCCAACTGAGAAGACAGAACAAAAGCAAGAACCAGGGAAAGTTTTCAGGGGAGCACGGGGGACCGGCATGCGTGGCTGTGCCTCAGTGTATATGGAGTCAAGGGCAGCAGATGAGGCAGGCAAGGTGTGTTGGGGCCTGAGCATTGGGACTTCACTCTGCGGGCAGTAGGGACATGGTTTGAGCTATTTTCAAGGAAGATCACTGACATGTTGTCAGAATGTGAGTTGGTTCGAGTAGAAAAGAGGGAGCCAGGAGAGCCTGGGAGGACACTGGGAGTCTTGGGGGAGCTTGGTGACAGCCACCCGAGGGCAGTGACTGTAGCACGGAAGAGGGCTGCCACACGGCAAGGACGGAGGTGAAGTCCGACAGACCCGGGGCCTGGCCGGGTGGGACTGGGCGGCGGGGGGAGTGGAGTGGTCAGGGAGAGGGAGGAGACAAGAATGAGGCTGGCGGTGTTTCAAGTGTTGTTGAAAAGGAAGAGCTGGCTTTCAGACAGGTGCCAAAGATGATGGGTGCAGTTTGTGATACTGTGTTGCTTGAAAGGCCCTCAGTGAAGGATCCTTTGGGGTTAATCAATATCTGTTATGAAGCAGCTTGGAGACGGGTGCTAAGATACCACCTGTCATTCATATTGACGTGACTATTGTCATTCAGATTTCTCTCCACTCCCTAAACAAGGTCAGCTGTTCTGAGGAAGTTTTAAGAGATAGAGAAGGCAGCCAAGTGGCGGGGGAGGGGGAGGTGGACAGGGGAGAAGCAGTGCTGGTGGGATGCTGAAAGTAAAAAATGGGGGAGAAGAGATGGCCTAGGACAGTGGTCGGCAAACTCATTAGTCAACAGATCCAAGTATCAACAGTACAACCATTGAAATTTCTTTTGAGAGCCACATTTTTTAAACTTAAACTTCTCCTAATGCCATGTCTTCAAAATAGACTTGCCCAGGCCATAGTATTTTGTGGAAGAGCCACACTCAATGGGCCAAAGAGCCGTATGTGGCTCGTGAGCCACAGTTTGCAGACCACGGCTAGGATAAAGGCACAGAAAGGGAAGTGGGACTATACCATCATCAGAAAATATTAGCCTTTTATGTTACCAGTATATTATTACCAGGTAATATACAGGATAAAATATGGACAATATAAAAAGAAATAATGGATACTCCAATCATAGGGGGGGGGAATATTAGGACATACAGAGTGGGGCAAAAATAGTTGTTCACATGGAAAATAATACAATAATTAACAAATAATAATATAAGAATAGACTGTGTTTTGCATACTCACAACTGTAAACCTACCTTTGCCACCCCACACTCCCATTTGCCTAATTTTAGCAGTGGTGAGATTATAGATGATTAAAATAGTTTACCCTTTGTTTCCTGAGTTTTTCCCTCATTGAGCATGTATTATATGCTTTATCTTTTAATACATTTTAATACATTTAATACACTGTGCTTTACATTTTAATACATTTTTTTACAGTGTAAATATTTAACAAATTCTATGAACAGGAAGAAACTGTCCCTGCCATAAAGAACTCAAAATCTTCACACACACACACACACACACACACACACACACACACACACACTTTACGCTATTGTCTTGTGGCACTTAGAACTTACATTCTAATAAAAACAGATGTGCAAACAATATTTTGGCAAGCAACTGATTCAAAGATCGGGGACTGCCTGTAGCTGATTACACTGCCAGTGTCTCAGAACAAGGGTTTTAAGTTCAAAATGCTTGCTAACAGAAATCATTACAATACACAGGCTAGCTTGGGGGGAAATGCTGGCCTAAAATTTGGATACATTTAAAAGAAAATGTTTCAATGTGCTTACATTCAACCTCAGCCTCAAAGAGCTAACCTTTCAACTCAAGAATCATTTTGGACAACTGTTCTTGAAATTGTCTTGCATATAAAAGCCAATTGGTCATGACTATGGAAAAACGCGTTACCTTTTTCTTATAGCCAGAGTATGCAGCAAATGAGAGCTCTCTGGGCGATTTGGCAAAAAAAGAAAAAAAAAATGGTTTTCAGACTGTTTTAATGTGGGAACTGAAGTGTTTTTGCTTTTCTTCCTTCCTCTGATTCTTGAGAAAGGTAGATTGCAAATATTTCCTTCAAGGGGGTTTGAAGATTAAGCCCTCCTAGCCTCTATAAAGGAAGCATTTGGTGCTTATTTGCTGGAGATTTGAGGAAATTGGGGGGAGAGTGAAGTGACTGGTAAATGTAGTAAGTAGATGGGAGCTCCGTGAATCAGGCACATGCTCCCATAGGGCGCCAATGAGAAGAGGTCAGGGGGCTGGGGAAGGAAGGGAAGGGTTGGGAGGTGGCAAGTCTCCAAAAGGAAGGGCCATAGGTTCAGGTTTTCCTCAGCTCTGGCCTTGAAGGGACTGAGGAAAAGGGGCCAGTGGCCTTCTCAGAGTGATCATGCTATGAACAAACATCCCATAGTTTCCCCCCTGCCTCCCGGCCCTGGCCCCCCTACAGGGACATTGGTTATAAGTTCCAGAAGTCTGTCAATGTACCCTAGATCTGGAAACAGCCCTGACGCGGAGAGGAAGCCCCAAGAAGGACGGAAGTCCCATTTCCGACGCGTCCTGGCAGAGTGGGGGGATGGAACTGAAATTAGAAAGCATCCCAGATAATATGCGATTTTTTTTGAACATCTGAGCTTGAGGACTGAGAGTCAACATCCAGTGCAATATTGAAGAAAGGGACGATCTGGTGGTTTCCAGCTTAGGACGTGCACACGTTTTAGAATGATCTGAAAGAGCTAAAATGTGGCCTGTCTGAGGCAATTATTCCAGGATGGTTGGCGACTGAAGGCTCACAAGCGTGACTCTTTCTGAGAAACACCCACTGTCTGAGGAGACAGCCTTGCGCTCTTCCTAGAGGTAGCTTGAGTCTAAAGACGACTTGATGCAGAGATACAAGGACCCGGCCCTTTTTGTAACAACTCTGAAGGGCCATCTCAGCTTCGGAGCTCCTGGTGGGATCAGCTGAGGCCCCTATTGTAGTTCAACTTCTTGTGCCCGGTGTTGCTACCCTCTCTTCCTTGCAAATGTTGATCTCAAGTTTGTTCCCCAGTGACATTCCTGGACACAGGTCTCTGTCTCAGAGTCTGAAGGTGTCTCGAGGACGTGTGACAACAGGCTGCCTTATACCTTTCCCATTAAAAGAATACAATAATTTTAATTCTGCGCAAAGACAGATACCTCTTTTTTAAAAAAGATATATATATATATATATATATATATATATATATATATATATTATTGATTTTTACAGAGAGGAAGGGAGAGGGATAGAGAGCTAGAAACATTGACCAGCCGCATCCTGCACAGCCCCTACCAGGGATGTGCCCACAACCAATGTACATGCCCTTAACCGGAATCGAACCTGGGACCTTTCAGTTTGCAGACCGACGATCTATCCACTGAGCCAAACCGGTTTCGGCGACAGATACCTCTTTACATCCACACATCTTGTTGTCTTTTGTATTTATTTCACAGAAGTGGATTTGAACATGACTTTTTCTTCATTGAGGGGAATCTTTTGATCATCTTAAGAATTAAGAATTGGGACAAAAGTAAAAATTGTGAGGCAACTCTAGAACTTCCTTCTCTCATTGGACACCAGATAGATTTGCATGCCAGAAGCTCATTTTTAACACAGGTTCGTTGCCATTGATAAAACACATGCCAACACCAAGGAAATGTAATATTCAAATAAACTAACAAATTGCTGATTTATAACCTTTTACAATCTCCCTATAAATCAAAAGGGGTCCTCTTTCCTCAGATGTTCTCTGAGGATGGTGTGGTGCTCTCTCCCATCACTCTGGGCCAATGGGAATCCAGTCTTTCCCATTGTTCAGCTCACTAGGAGGACATGGGAGGCGGGAAGTAGTCAGCAGTTGCATGTTTGTGATTCTGTGTAGCTAAATGCTAACGTTGTTCTTTACATTCCCATTTCCTCTTCCTTGGGAAGATGTATCCAAAGGGGTGGGGGGGGGTCTGCTTTCTCTATAGACCTGTTGTTGGATCATCTCTTCATCACTATTAACCAGGGATGCAGGTTAAGAGAAAAAATAAAATGTGCCCCCCACCAAAAAAAAAAAAAAATGGCCAACATAGGAAGAAATTTCTTGTAGTTAATATTTTCCAAAAGAATGTGTCATTGTAAACATTTAAATAGTGCATTGATGTCGCCCTCAAAAGTTATTATTAAGATTGGCAAAAAATAATAATAATACTAGTGCTCAACTAAGTTTGTAAAGTTACATATTGAACATCTAAAATACTAAATGTAGTGATTAGATCGAGAATCAGTAGAGATGAAGCTGAGAAGAGGCAGGAGGCGATGGGAACTTTTTTCTTCTTTAAACTGAAAGACCTGAACATAACTGAAAAACATAAAGATTTTTTTTCTCCTACAAAAAGCAAGATTACAGTTGCATGCTTTGTATTTTGTCTGTCCATGTTTGGATTAAGAGAATTGAATATAATTAAGATGGCACATGGCCTCTTTAGGACAACTGTGTATGAATTGGAAGAAGAGAGGCCCAGGTTTTAGATTGGGGCAATTAAATCCAGTCCGATTTGACCTAGACCAAGATTTATGATTTTAAATTATCTGCTCAGGCAAAACCAGCAAATTAACCTTGTTAGTCCCCTTCCTGGTGTCACCAATGGGGTACAATTTCCCACTTCTACCCAAAGTATCTGTGTAACTACCAAGGGCCTAAAAGTCACGGAGGAGTCTGGGTTGCTTGAATGCTACTCTTCAGCCTCCCAGGGATATTGGACCAAAGACATGATGCTAATTTGACAAGAGTGTTAAATCCAAGTGCTTCCTGAATATGGGAATGGGATGTGGGGAATGAGAAAACCCATTCGGTCTGGGGACTCTTAGGGCCTGAAATGTGTCCCCCAAATTCAGCTGTTGTGACCCTCAATGTTGAATAGGACTGATGTCCTTAGAAGAGAAGGCAGGGACACACATGCAGACGCAGGGAAAGGAGAGGTCTCCTAAGAAGCCAGTCCTGTTGGCACGTGGACTTCCTGCCTCCAGATGCGTGGAAACATTAAATTCTGGCTTTTAAGCCACTCTGTCTCTGGTATTTTGTTATGCAGCTAATATAGGGACATTGGTTATAAGTTCCAGAAGTCTGTCAATTTACTAGGATGGCTTTGAATGATCAATATAGGAATAATGTCACCATCTATGGTGCCTTTTATTTGCTGCCAGTAAAGGCTTATGGTGTTCAAATGCTCATGTCCTTATTAGGTCTTTGCTCGTCACTCTTGGGTTGAGCCACTTACATGTTAGCTGAGTTATGTTAAAACTGACATTAAGTAAAATAACAATATTTTTTCCAAACAAGTTTAATTTTTCCGTTTGTTAAGTGACCTTTTCATTTAAGAAAACCTGGAAACTTGTTTTAAAATGTAAAAAGGAGAATTACTTCTAGATCATCGTCTTCCAAATATTTTGGGCATGATTATCACCATGCCTATAAAATCCTATTCTATCTACTCTTCTCATTTTTATCTTACACCATAAAAAATTTTACATTATTTCAAAACATTGCCAGACATCAGTTGCAATGACTATGTTTTATTGAATCATAATTTATGCCTCTTTTGCCATTTTTCAATATCATAGGCAACTCTGTGGCGATTTCTTCATGCACAGAGCCCTTCTAGTATTTAGAATTATTCTCAGGATATAGCCTCAGGACTGGGCTTACCAAGACAAAGGTTATGACCTTTTGAACGACTCTTTTGTTATCCTTTGCCAAATGGCTCTCCAGGAGTTGTAAGATGTGGGCATCCGCTGACCAAGTGATTCCCTGAAATGAAATGATGCTTTCATTTGTGTTCCTCCCAGCACAAGCCGATGGTATTTTTCCCTTTTCATTTCTCCCCCCATTGACCTCCTCTATGATCTAATTATCCCTCCACTGGGGCACTCCTTTGGGCAAAGGCATCGCATTCATAAATGTCCTCTTCAAAAAAAGCAAGAACATTCCCTAGGAATCCTAATCATGCATGGGCACGGCCCCGCTCATTTGTTTTCTGAGCAGATGGAGCACACGTGGCCCAGGTTTTGAAGGGGGGGGCCAGGGGAGAGAGGAAGAAGGGACTGGACCCTGAGTTGTCACCTGAAGGGGTGGTGGGGCGGGGCAGGGGATGGTGCAGTGGGTCCTGGGTAAGTGGGAGAATGAAAATGGATTCCGAAATATTAAGTTTGAAAAGACATCACAAGAACCAATGTAAACTTTATTACAGTCTCGATCCAGAACAGATCTGTCCCTAAGACGCACGAGCAGGCAGTGCAGTTAAAGGAGCTGGTTTGGAGGGAGGAGCTGAACTTGGCTTCTCCTGCCATGGCCTGCTGATTAGGAGCCCTAAAGCAAGCCACTTCATCTCTGCCCCCCAGTTTCCTCGTTGGTAAAGAAAATAAAAAAATTTTAAAAAAGGACACCCCCAGCCTACCTTATAATGCTGGGAATAGAGTTCAAACTTGGTAATTAATATTCAGGTGCACTGCGCCTAGGGCATGGGGTGCAGAAGGTTTGTGATCACGAGACCATAAGGAAAGGATGGGAGAGAAAGTCCTCTATAAGCTTTGCAGGGTGGTGAGAAAACATAAGACGCCCTCACCCCATCCTCAGCTCAGTATGACACATCAGTCAGCAAACACTGTTTTGTTTCTTTTCTTCAGAACCAAACCCCAAATTCTCCCACAAGCAATAATCTGTTTTCCTTGTGATGAGAATAATTTTAATTAGGAGAAAGTCCTGCCGCGTCTGAATATTTTCTTTCCTGTGTGTGTGTTGTGTGTGTGTGTGTGTGTGTGTCGTTGTTGTTGTTGTTGTTGTTTTTTAATCCAAAACTCATATATTCAAATGAACTACGAGAGCAAAAACAAAACAAAGCAAAACAAACTCTCCTGATAAATTAACAATAATTAAGTTTAATCAGATAGTGTGATCCCGGGTTGTGTGTGTCTGTGTTTAAGCTTTCCCACTATTAGGGAGATTCTGCATGTACAATTTAAAAAGTACAAAAAAGTATTAAGAACCAATATCACATCTCCCAAAGGCAACCATCATTAATAAACTGCGGTTACTTCCTTCCAGTATTTTCTCTATTCGGTTTTAAATCACCAGGTTGGTCTTTAGGCAACAGGGTGAAATAGAAGTAGTATTTTATTGTGGCATCTGTGCTGTCTGGGAGCTATGCCACCTGGGAGTCATGCCATCTGAGGATGTTACTTCATTTCTCTGCGCCTCACTTTCCTCCTCCATAAAATGGAGCCAGTGATACCACCTGCTTTCCAAGTCAGGATTCATCAAAAATAATATCCACTGGTCGGTTCGTAGAAATTGCAGTACACAAAAAACAATAGGCCACCTCAGAAAACAGGCCAGAGTTTAAATTATTTATAAGCAATGCAGCAAATAATGTTTGCGTGTAATAGATAACAGTGCTTGCGCACATAACTAGCAAATGTGCACATGGCATGCTTTGTAAGCAATGACAATTCTGTTGTGAATGTTCAGTAACACCGTCAGTTCTGGGAGGGCCAGCGCCATGCTGGACCGCTGGGGTCAGGGGCTCAGCTGCCTCCCCCTCAGGAGGTGGTGGCCTGACAGTGAGCGATGTTACTCTGTCGGTGCCCAGGGCGTGTTAGAAACATAAATGTTATTTGGGTAAGATTTATCCCCTGCTTCCTTCTAAACCAATTAAAGGGCACAGATGTTTCAATAGAATTTAAAATAAGGCACAGAGGCATGACATGGGACAGAATCATTCCCCTGGTTTTAGTGTTTATTGAGCACCTACTATGCGCGGCGAGCACTCTCTAGGGAACTATGAGGCAGGGGCACCCAGCTTGGGAGCCAGATTTCCAGTGTGACCTGAAGAGCCCCTGTATATAGAACCACCCAGGGTGCTTCCACAAAGTGATTTTTTTTTAATTGCTTATCCCCTGCCTTGGGTCTTTCCTCATGCAAGACGTCTGGGGGTCTCCACCATTCGCCACCTCTCTGGCTGCCGGGCATGCGTGCTGGGGTTTGAGAACTTGCAGAGAGGACACAGACTTCGCAACCACTCATTCCGTGGGCATGTCCGTGCTCTCAGTAACTCAGCAGGAGCCGGGAGGTCAAGCGTGGGGACTTAGGAACCAACAGACCGGAAGGCAATTGCTGACCAGCAGGGCATCTGCCCGAGCCTGCCCGCCTCTGGGCCTCGGTTTGGTCTGCGTCGAGGCTCTAATGCTGCCCACCCCAGCCTGGTGTTGCCTTGAGTGAAAAGACGGTTCCGTTGGAAAATGCGTAACGCGTGGCCTCATTCCTAGGAGGCACTTGAAAAGTGGCAGCGGTTGTTGTCCTCTGCCCAGAGGGCAAATGCAGTCACCCCTCAGCCATGGCCCTTCGTGGGCACCGGTCAGATCCCTGGGGCACCACAGACATGTCCGGGGCCAAGGTCATCTGGGGCTTTGACACCAGCTCTGCCCTGGGAGCCTGGCCATTGGCCCAGGGCAGCTAAGGGCTGCAGTAACTGCGAGCCAGCTGGGAAGAAAGAGGGCCTGCTCCCTCCTTCCCTCCTGCCCCCTCTCCCTCCCCCTCCCTCCTCTCTCTGTCCCTGTTCAGTGGAAACGACGCCTCGCCCCCAGGACCGCAGCAGAAACCTGTTACCAGGCTTGTCAGAGCCGGCCGCGGCAGATGGATGCAGCCCGCAGCCTCTCTGCATGCAGGATGTCTTCATCGGTCCTCCCAGGACCCGGGCACGGTGCTCCTGGCAAAGGCAGGAAGAGGGGGTGACCATTCAGTGGAAGGTGCCGCCTTCCGGGGGGCTTTTACGGGCTTGGCTGCGTGGGGACGATTTAATGGCAGTCGAGAGGCAGGTAATTAGGAGCAAGCCGCCCCGATCACCCTCGTACGCGGCCCCGGATCGCTCCCCGGCACTCCAGAAGCCTTGTTTGCTTCCTCCGAAGCAGAAGAGGCAGAAACCGGGCCTCGCCAGCTGTCGCTAACGAACTGCCAGCCCGCGTGCTCCTGAATGGAGCTCCCCGCCTGGCCAGCCCCCCGGCGCCCGCCCGCGCTGTCTCCGCCGCCCGCCTGCCTTTATCTGGCTGGTGCAGGAGCCGCTCCTCATCACGCGGCTGCTGGCCTCCGAGGGTCAAACCCGGGACCATCGCTACCTAAACAAAACGAGGGGGATGTCACCTTTGGGGGAGACTGATAAGCAGTTGGCAGGCAGGCCAACGGGGAAGGGAAGGTGCCAGCAGCAGCCGGCAATCTGCAAAGGCCGTAAATATGTTACACTCTCAGCGGGGACACGGGCAATATAGGCACCGAGAGGCCTTTGTTTAATGAGCTGTCAGAAAGCGGGCATGAAATCATGTCGGGAAACATGTGCAAGCCGCGGAGGCCGAGCGGGGCCCGCAAATGGCCCTCTCCTCGCGGTGGATGTCCCGCGCATCTTATCAGTCTGAGCGCCATCAGAGGGCGGACGCTATCATTAGCCGACTAATGGTGTTTGAAAGCTACACATTTCTCTCTCTCTCTCCTCTCCAGGTTTGACTTAAATGGATTGGAGGGAGGGGGAGGGGGATCCTAATGTTCTTTTTTTTCCCCTTCTTCTCCTTTCCTTGGGATTTTTTGGTAAACGTGCACGTTGGAAGAGAACCAAAAACGAACCACAAAGAGAATGTCTCTGGAAGCGCAGACGGAATGGTTGTACTTGGAGAGCCACCAGCGCGGAACAACCGGCTCATCTTCCTTCCAATTCTGTCGAGACCCTGTCTGGAGAGACCTGATGTACCTCCAGCCGGCCTTTTCTTTCAATCAAGCCCGTAAAAGGAAGCGTGCATTTAAAATAGGTTGCTCTCTTATTCTCCGAGCATTTGAATTAGTGGCCAGGTATCATGCACCTTCTACCACACCAGCTATCCAACGCAGGGAATAATGTTCCAAAGACGTGAAAGTATTCGTGTGGGTCACGTGACGCTGGTGTTTATTTCTATAAAGGAAGTTAGAGTCTTAAAAACCTGGCCAGGCCCAGCGGCGTCCACCGATTCGGAGCCCCGGGCCTCAGTTCCTGATTCCTGAAATGAGGCCTGAGGCCTCGGTTGCCACACTACGGATCGTCTCCCTCCAGGGCACCACAAGCCTGCGTGTCCTGCCTCTGGTCAAAGCAGGCAGCCAGAAACGACTGGTGGGCAACCGCTTTCCCATTGAAAGGCCCAAGACTCCAGCCGGAGCTCCTCTGGGTGCGGCAGCTGCCTTAGCCAGGATGGTCCTTTGGGACCCACGTTGTCCTCGGGTTGAGCAGTGGCAAGCTGCTCTCCTCTAACGTCGAGAAAAGGAAGGTGGGGGGAGGTCTGAGCAGTAAGTAGTAAAGGTTAGATTATAAAGGTGAAGGGACGCAGGTTAGGGAAACATGCAATGAAGTAGAAAGACAACTAGGAATCAAAACGGGCTTTCGGGTGCACAGCGAACAGCGGCGACTGACATACACGTGACGAACTGTTTTCTGATTCTTCCTGTGTTAGCTCGTTTGCAGGAGAGAAGTAGAGGGCAGAGCATCTGAAGTCGCCTTGCCAATACAAGTGCAAGCCAGCAATGGCCCAGCTCCTTGCGCCCGGGCCCCGCATCCATGCCCTCCCAGAATGATCTCCCCTGAAAGCATCTTCAGTGCCTCTCCCTCAGGCTCCCCAAAGATTCTGGGCGCAGGGCCTGATGTGTCCTGGGTGCTCGTTCCGAGTCTCATGCGGCAGGGAGAGCGAGCTTTAGTCCACAGAGGTGGGGAAAGAGGAGACAGAACCAAACTGGGAAGAGGACAAGCATGCCCGAGGCAGGGGCTGTGCCCAGAATAAGGCCTGGGCGCAAAGGAAACCATCAGCAAAATGAAAAGGCAACCTACAGAATGGGAGATATTATTAGAAAATTCTATATCTGATACTGGGCTAATATCTAAAATATATGAAGTATTCATACAACTCAAAAGCAAAAACAAAAAAACACAAAAAAACCCACCAAACAACCTGACTAAAAAATGGGAAGAGGATCTGAATACTTTTCCAAGGAAGACATACCAGTTGCCAACAGGTACATGAGAAGGTGCCCAACATTGTAGTCATCAGGAAAATGCCAAATTAAAATCGCAGTATCACCTCACACATTAGAATGTCTATCATCAAAAAGACCAGAGAACACATGTTGGCGAGGATATAGAGAAAAGGGAACTGTTATGCGTTCTATATCTCCATTTCAATGTCTAGTGGATGTCTCAAACATATCATGTCCCAAACTGAAATCCTGCTCTTCTTCACCTACAGAGCGTGCTGCACCCATAGCCTTACCCGTCCCAGCCAATGGCGTCGCTGCCCTGGTGCCCAGCAGGCCTGCGGTAGTTAGGAAGCATGGATTTCTGCGCCTCGGTGAGTATTTACTGCAGTTAAAGCAAAGGTTTACTTGTGGTCAGGAAAGGGTGGGGATTCCATATTATAAATCCTTTAAAGCATGAGCTAACCTTCATAGAGAGGGTCATTATATCACCTCTTTTCAAGTTCTGTCATAGTGTAACCTGCAAAAGACCTCATCCTTGTACATTTGGGGACTATTCTCTTTCCTAATTAATGTCAGATGGTTGGCTTGCAGGTTCCCCCCCTTTTTCCTGGGCTGCCTCTTAACAGCTGTGGTGCATTGCCAATGAGTTATCAGTGGACAGACATGAGATTCCTTTATGATGTTAAATGACATATTACAGTGTTTCTTCTGCAAACTACAAAAGCTGAACATCACGGACAATATTAAATCTTGTGCAAGAGTTGTTCTTTTTAAAAAATACATGTTGATTTCTAAAATATAGCTGCACAATGGTTTTTTTTGGCCGCCTTCCTAACATGTGCTCTATTTCATGAGAAATGTTTTCATAGAATTGGATGATCTCCTTTGGTCTTAAATTTTTAGACAACAAATAAAAACAGCAAAAAAAAAATATATCATGACCTTAAATGCTGGAATGAGGAAACCTTATTAAACAGCAGTTAATTTTAATTTTAAAATAAGGTCTACCAATGTAATAATTGATTCAGACAAGAGTCCTCAACATATGCTAAGCCAACTGATAATAGACTGTATGGTCTCAAATTATCTTCAAATAAATTACTTGGTAGTAATTGCAAGGAGTGATTAGAAGGCCAGCACCTAACCAAGTGTTCCAAATCAGCATCAGTAATAAGATTATTGTCTTTATGCCTCCTGATCTGATGGAGAGGCATGTTGCACCACTTATTCAGTGTTCAGGAATCTTTAACTTGAATGTAATCACGAGGAAACAAAAGCAGAATCCAGCAATAATGATTCTATGGTTATGTATGGTTGTATATGGAAAAGTCCTTGTAAGAAAACACACTTAGGGTTGAAGGATCACAAGAAACCCACTTTCCTTTGTACTCGTCCCACTTTTTTTCTCTGGTTCACAATTGTTTATTTGGATTCCAGATGTTCTCACAGAGGGAAGCTTGACCCTAATGCACGTTAGGACAGACACCCTAAAGACCTCAAGCCATAGGCAGACATTGGGGCATAATCACTCCTCTGCCATATCATGGAATGGATGCCAAGGGAATGTCCGTTTTTTAAGAATATATTTTATTGATTTTTCACAGAGAGGAAGGCAGAAGAATGGAGAGTTAGAAACATCGACCAGCTGCCTCCTGCACACCTCCCACTGGGGAGGTGCCCGCAACCAAGGTACATGCCCTTGACCGAAATCGAACTTGGGACCTTTCAATCTGCAGGCCGACGCTCTATCCACTGAGCCAAACCGGTTAGGGTGGGAATGTCCATTTTGGTTGGAAGAATAAATGGTCTCCCTCAGCAAGAGCTTTTGCCTGACAACAGTGTCCTCGGGCTGAGGAAGATGGTGCCCATAGCACCCTACTCTCTCATCACACTTCCCTTCCCCGTCTCCTCGATACTGTACCTCTGAAAGCCCCCAAGAACCCCATTTCTTCTGCTACTCTGACAACATGCCCTTAAACGCTGATCTTCAGTCTGTTACCTATTACTATTAGCAACAGGGCAATGATAATAGCTTCCTTCTGTGCAACAAGCATGTTGTGTATACATCATGTTCCCATTGGGGAGGGAAGGTAGAGCTCATCAGTTGCCTTTTCTAGATGCGGACACTAAACGACAAGGAGGTGACACAGCTTGCCCAGGTCCCTCTGAAGCTGTCGATGATGCTGTGTTTGCTGCCTGACACTTGCTGCCTGTCCATCACAGGCTCCATTTGGAATCTGAAAATAAGCAGCATGTGCTCTTAGGAGTCAGGAGACCCTTCTCCCAGGCGCCTTTCTCCCTTCCCAGCCTCTTTGGAAATGACCCTGTCGTGCAGTAAGCTAGAAAAGCAAGTCTAGTGTAAACAGCATTTCAAGCACACGCTTCAGACTTACATCAGCTGCTGAGAACAAAGGAGACCCACTGGCTTCTGAAGGGCACGCCCTCCTGGCCATGCAGACCGGTCACCTGGTCACACATCACTTGATACTCCAAGCGCAGGTCACGGTTTTCTGTTTTTGTTCTCCCAAGTAGCCTCGCTACATGGATGGCAATAAATAACGTGCAAAGGAAATTCGGAGTCAACTAGAGGGGTTAAACAACTGCTTTAAAATAAGGAGGCAAATGCTTTAATTTATTAGGAATTAGGAACTACTTTTATCTGAATTCCACTGAATGAAAATTAAGAACCAAAAGTTATCCATCTGTTCCGTCCCTCTCTTTTTTTTGTGTTTTTTTTTTTCTTCTCCTTTGGCAGAAGTAATGAGTAGGAGGGCTTAGCTTAGTCAGATAATTCTAGCAGAATATTTATTTTTTTACTCAAATTTCAAAAACAATATGAAATGCACAGTATAGATACACAGCTGTTGGATATTGATGACATGACATAGTAACATACACAATGTAGAAAAAGTACATCTACAATCTCAAGGGTGTTTTCTCTGTACATGAACACAATCCTTTTAGGATACCTACCAATAGGCCCTGATATTAGGACTCCTGGTTTACATTAAATTAGCTTCATATTGCATGAGCCTTATATTAAATGAGTTTAATTTGATAACTGGTTAAAAACTGAAAGAAATTGACTTGCATGTTAAAGCACGTCCATTCCACTCACTACTCTGCCTCTCACTCTGTAATCTCGGACAAAATAAATCTAACTTTTCCTTGCCTCTGATTTCTTACCTATAAACCATGGTGATCAAAAATATTAATGCCAGTCTCCCTACTTCTAATGTTTACATCTGCACGTGGACTGGAATTATCATATGGAAGCAACTTCTAAGGATCCCAACTCTTTCTTTCAGTTGATCTGAGAGTTAGAAAAAGATTAAAATTAACTGCTGAGCTTACTCAAAATTTCGTGAGCAAAAAGGAACTTTTATTTCAGAAAGAACTTATAGGGGAAATGTGAACAGCTTGGTTTATTCTCCTTTTGCTCAACTTTTAAAACAATAGCAATGTCCGGTCCAGTGTGGCTCAGTGGTTGAGCATCGACCTATGAACCCGGAGGTCATGGTTTGATTCCTGGTCAGGGCACATGCCAGGGTTGAGGGCTCCACGCAGTGGAGGGTGTTCAGGAGGCAGCCAATCAATGATTCTTTCTCATCATTAGTGTTTCTATCTCTCTCTCCCTCTCCCTTCCTCTCTGAAATCAATAAATATATTCAAAAAGAAAAAAAAAACTAATAGCAGTATTTAACTTATTAGCATTTATTAAGTAGTTACTATTTGGCTTGTACTCTAAATGCTCATGCTTTACATATACTGATTCATTTATCCTTACAACATATGCATGAGGGATATGATCTCTCTCTCTCTCTCTCTCTCTCTCTCTCTCTCTCTATATATATATATATATATATATACACACACACACACACACACACACACACACACACACACAATTTCCCTTGGTAGATAAAGAAACTAAGGCTTAAAACACTAAATGGCTTTTAGCAGACCACACAGCAGTTTCAAATCTAAGTCCATCTGATGGTGGAACATTCACTAACAATGATTATATCAGGATGTAGGGCCTTATTCTTCAGGGGGGAAAAAAGTACTGGTAGATAAATACTAAAATGTGAACAGTAACCCCAGCCAATGTTAGTAAAAAGTTAACACTCAAGCTAACATTCCATTATACATATACTTTCAGCAGTCATTTCTTTCCACTTGATGTTAAAGTTATTTTTACAGTCATAGGAGAGGAAACTAAAGTGATATTTTGTGTGCTTCAAGTAGAAAAAAGGGGGCAATGGTTGACTCCAGATTCCTCTCTGCCGCAGCCAATCCTTTACAGGAATGGGTTGTAATATAAATGAATGTAGTCTTGTACTAGACAGAAACATATATACTCTTTAAAGTTATTCAATTTATATTGCTACTCAGTTGTTAAAGTGTTGGTGAATGTAGCATGTATATAAATATGACACCGATGACAACTATAAAGATAAGCCTCTTATGTTGTAACTTCTCAATTTAAGCACACGAGACTCAATTTGGAGAATAAATCATGATAACGGGTAGCCACTACGTTTATATGAAAATGAATAAATGTCTTGTGCTATCAGTTTATTAACCTATAATGAGTAGATACTTTATCATCACCTTGTAGGTTTTTTGAAATACGTTGGCACAGTTGTGTGATAGATAATGCAGAATCATCTGGTTGCTAAGAAATTAATTTTATTACCTAAGGAATCGATTTTCCCAGCACTCGATAAGTAGATGGGACTGAAAAAAATGTGTGGCCGCCCCAACACAGGAGCCAGTATGTGACAAACCCAGTGGGGGAGAGAGGAAGGGGTGAAGATTATATATAGAGGCAGCGAGGGGGGTTAAAGGCAACCAGTGCCCTCTGGGCAAAGGGAGCAGGAGCCTCAGGAGCAAGTTCCCAGCATTCCTCCAGGACGCAGCTACCATGGGAATGCTTTCTCACCTGGTGCATTGTGGGCGGCCGTTTCTGCGGCATGGTATGAGGGTCAATACAAGATCCTCCGGTCCTGTGTTTGCCAGTAGACCTACCCTGTCGCTTCATTATTTTGGATTTGCTCAGAGATGAAGGCGTTGATTTCAGCAAGCTCTACAGTGCAAATACAGAGTTTGGGAAACGAGAGATTATTTTTTTAAAATGACCCCAGTACATCGTCTGGGTTGCATGGCAACACGCTAGCTGAGACAGTGAGTCACCTTCCCCCAGCTGGTCTCTCTCACCTCTAACATCCGGTCCCTCAGTACAACTGGCACCCGAGCTCAGCATTACCTAGGCAAGAACTCCCTCAGATTCACTGGGGTGACAGGGCATTCATAGGGGGATGGTCCCTCTCTGGAAGCACAGCACCCCGCACCTGCTGACCTTCCTGCCAACACATCTCGCGGTTTACCAGGAATCCCTCTGTTTACCAGGAATCCAAGACACTGAAAGCCAGATTTACGCTCCCCGGTCCCATTTATAGGACATTTTAGAGAACAGTTCATGTGTTTCTTTCTACCTATTTATTTTCCCTTATAGCCTTTCCATTTTCACCTTTTGGCCTATTATTTTTATATTCATTTGGGAATGTGGTGGGATAAAAATGAACAAAATGCATGTTATATAGGAGAAGAAAGAGGCTCCTATTACATTTTTGGGGGAGGGGAAAGCCCTCACCCCAACCTCCCGGTGCTTCTAGCCGCATTACAGCCCAGTGGGTGCAGGAAGGGCTGCTGTGCAGGGTGCCCGAGAACCCAAAGAACAGGGCGTTTGGAGAAGAGGAATAGTCACACTGTGCTCATCTCCATGCACAACAGTCCCCTGCGCATAGTAGGTGCCCATAAAAGCTTGATGAATAGACTTGAGTGGCTTCCTTAAAAGGATCTGCTTTGCAAAATACAAAGGAAGGAAGATTGGGAGGAGAGCTGGCTTCCCTGGGCCCCTTCCCATCTGCATCACTCTCAGCGAGTTCCCAGGAGGTGCAGCCACCTCGCCACCTACAACACCAGCCGGCCTGGTCTTCGGGGCGACTAACCAAACGGGCCAGTTGTGAGAGTGCAAACCATTCACCAAGAGGATGGCCCACGGCGCCTCGGTCCCCCGTAGCCCCATGAGAGGGACTAATTGGAACCAACCTCCCATATCTGAATTGTTTTTCATGCCATGAAAACTATAGCAAGAGGCCTCTTTCAGAAGACGGCCTGTCTGTGTCCCTGAGACGCCGGAGGAAGCTGGTGGCCCTGCACTGACCGGCTTCAGGCACACTTGACCTCAGCTTGCGGGGTCAGCTGGATTCAGCTGCTGAAGAGCAGGCGGAGGTCACTGCGAACCAGCAACCTCTGCACAGAGGCCTTCCAGGCCGCTGCTCCTGGCATCCATCCACGTCCGTCCGGACGGATCTGCGGACAGCGCGGACACCACCTCCCTCTGCCCTGTACCCGCTCGAAGCTCTCAGCACGCCCATCCTCAGCCGCTCAGGCCCGCTCGGTCCGTCAGCGGCTCCAATTAGGGGATCGGAAAAGAAACGGGCAAGGCTTCTCCCCGATGGCTCTGGAGCAAGACACGCACGGCACGGATCTCACTAATAGATTTCCCCCGGTCTCCGAGCGAGGAGCTAGCCGGGCACAAAGTGCCCATTAAAGGGCAAGCTGCCATCAAGACAGTGCGGCCGCACGCCCGCCCCGGAGCCACTTTGGTTGCTGAGCTTCCGATCTTGATTTTATCACCAGCGCACAAGGTCCGTGCCGAGCCAGGGAAATTATCTTCAGCCCTCCATCTGCCATTCCCCCCCCCCCCGGGGGCCCTCCCCTTTGCAAAGTTTTTCCGTGAGGCGATGTCCAGAGAAGGATCTGAGCGGCCGGGCCAATTAGCACTGACCTCCAGCCCGCAGCGCAGAGGAGCCCGGCTGTGGACGCGGGGAGATGGGTTATCACCATGTAAACACATCCCACAGCGCAAACGGTGTCTCTTCCGGGCAGTTAGTCCTCACATAAGTAGCAGTTTTACATCCTAGGTTGAAAGAGTAGAGAGAAGAGGCCCCCCAAATGGTGACCCAGACCCTGTCCCCGATTTGCTCACAAGATTGCACCTCCGTAAGTCTTCTGGGGGAAGCAGGAACAAAAAGAAACACATATATTGGTAAGTGTATTAGCTGCTATTCTGAGTAATAAACCTTCTGAGATGTTAATAGTTTGACCAACTCTAACCAAAAATGCTCTCTCCTTAGACTGAGCGTTCTGCTGGTGGTCAGGGCTTGACACGTCTCAGCTGGGCTTGCTCATGATTTGTAACGAACGCGCCCGGCTGACAGGGCGGGGGTCACTGGTCTGGAATGGCCTCAGCAAGGATGACTCAACAATCGCTCCCATTTGATCTCTCATCTTGTGGCAGGCCAGCCCAGGCTTGTCCTCGGCCATAGTAGTTCAGATTTTATTTCAGTACTAGAGGCCCAGCGCACAGACTAGTGCGTGGGTAGGGTCCCTAGGCCTAGCCTGCGATCACGGCCATCTTCCACCACCACCCCCCCCCCCCCCCCCCGCCAGTCCCCAGTCCCATCCTGCCACCATCACCCATCCTGGCTCCCCATGGTTCCCTGTTGTCTATCCAGCGTTCAGAGCCTGCAGGCTGCAGGGAGGGGCTGAGAGGTGGTCAATGCACCTCCTAGTGCCTGATCGATTGGTCGTTCTGGTCATGATGCCATTATGGTCACTGGCCTTTTATTACATAGGATGACTTGTGAGAGCTTGCACAATTACAAATGATATAAAGCATGAAAACAAAATCAAATGAGCTATTAAAATGGGGTATGGGGAAATTGGGGGGAAAAAACATAAAAGAAAAAAAGCAACACTAGTGGTAAGGTTAGATATAAAATGTAGATCTTACATTTGCTAGAATGTGTAGGTCATACACTTTGCTACCAGTGCCAGGATGGAAATTTGAGCTAG
Source organism: Vespertilio murinus (assembly GCA_963924515.1). Classification (NCBI taxonomy): domain Eukaryota; kingdom Metazoa; phylum Chordata; class Mammalia; order Chiroptera; family Vespertilionidae; genus Vespertilio; species Vespertilio murinus. The sequence goes on along the minus strand of OZ004712.1, from coordinate 10,089,698 downwards.
AGCTCCCTTGTAGTTGTTGCAAAGGGGAAAATATGGACAGCTCTGTGTTTATTTGTTGTTGTTTTATTAATCCTCACCCACGGATATTTTCCCATTGATTTTTAGAGAGAGTGGAAAGAAGGGGGAGAGACAGAAAGAGAAGTGATGTGAGAGAGACACATCTATTGGTTGCCTCCTACACACACCCTGACCATGGCTGGAAATCAAGCCTGCAACCGAGGTACATGCCCTTGACCAGAATAGAGCCCAGGACTCTGTGCACTGATACTCTATCCACTGAGTCAGACTGGCTAGGGCTAGAAAGATGTTTAGAAACACACATTCTTAGTACACCTATTTCCCTAGACCTTGGGCACTTCTCCAGCTGACTAAAAAAAAGTGAGTTGAAATTCTTAATTGATCAAAAGGAAAATTAAAGCATTTTGTAACTAGATTAGAGGTATTTTGTAATGGTTTATCTGTGGCAAAAACATTGAAACTGAACATTACAATATTTCTGTGTTTCTTTTGAACACATTATCCAACAAAAGAATAAAACAAGTAAAACAAACTCATAGACATAGACAAAAATATAGTTTTTACCAGAGAGAGGGGGGATGGGGGTAGTAAAGGTTAAAGGGGGTCAAATATATGGAAGATTTGACTTTGGGTGGCGAGAATTCAATGCAATATACAGGTGATGTATATATCATAGAATTACACATGTGAAACCTATATAACCTTACTAACCAATGTCATTCCAAACCTATATAACCTTACTAACCAATGTCATTCCAACAAATGAATAAAACAAGTAAAACAAACTCATAGACATAGACAAAAATATAGTTTTTACCAGAGAGAAGGGGGGTAATAAAGATTAAAGGGGGTCAAATATATGGTGATGGTCAAATATATGGAAGATTTGACTTTGGGTGGCGAGCATTCAATGCAATATACAGATTATGTATATATATCATAGAATTGCACATGTGAAACCTATATAACCTTACTAACCAATGTCATTACAATAAATTTAATATATATATAATATATATATATATATATATATATATATATATTTTTTTTTTTTTTTTTTTAAAGAAATGGTTGATTCAATGGTCTCATCTGATCCAAGGGTTGGGGTGAGAAGCAGCATAACAAGTCTTCCCAAATTGTCATTTTGATGCTCTCAAAAAAGAAATTGGCCACACAATGGCCCATAGAAGCCAGACAAAGACAAGGCTTCTCACTTTTGTGTCTTAGGAGAGAGTAATCTGCTCTTATATAGTATTCCCATGACAATCATCATTACTGCACACCATTTCCTCGGCTTACTGACATGGAGAAAACAGGCAAACTGGTTAATGAAGCCATGAGGGAACATTCTCTCCTTTAACCTGTGTGCCCACTGATACTCATAACAGCGCCTGTGTTTTGACCACTTACTCCAGGCAGATGGGTTTGATTTCTTTCCCTGCATTGCTAAGTAGAGCTTGCTGCCTACTGGAGGTGGGCACTTGATTTATCCAGTGGTGAGCAGTGGTAGGAGTTAATGGGATGGGGAGCCTCACAAGGCTTGAGTGGGGTGTTTTCATTACGCCCCAAAGTTTTGATGTCATAACAGAGAGCACATTTGGAAGCCGTGTAAGTTGTTGGGCTATTCAGAAACTACCTTATAAATTGCAGCACCGGAGATCAAATGGTCTCTGGCGGTTAAAGAAAGGCCAGAGCTGAAGAGGAAGAGGCACCAAGGAAGAGAGAAAGAGAAAGGCACACAGAGCCATGAACAAACCCACCTCCTGATCCAGCCCTCTTGCGCTCTCTGCCTTCTGATCCTGTGCATTGTTGGAGTCTTTGCTAAATACCATTTTGCTCTTCCAAGGAGGAGGGGAACTGAGTAAATACCAACCCCAAGCCCAGAGGAAGATGAGCTCCACCAGGACTTATGGTCTGAGAACAGGGGAGCAACCGTTCCCGTGGAAAAAAGGAAATGGCCTGGTCTAGAAGAAGAGGAAATGCATGATAGATAGGCACAAACAAGAGATATTTATCACAGTCCAATGCCATTTATATCCCGTTTTCTTTTTCTTCTAACTTTTAAAAAATATATATTTCTTTATTGATTTCAGAGAGGAAGGGAGAAGGAGAGAGAGATAGAAACATCAATGATGAGAGAGAATCATTGATCGGCTGCTTCCTGCACATCCCCTTCTGGGGATCGAGCCCACAAGCCAGGCATGTGCCCTTGGCCAGAATCGAACCTGGGACCCTTCAGTCTGCAGGCTGACGCTCTACCCACTGAGACAAGCTGGCTAGGGCTGTATCCCGTTTCCTTGTAGAAGAAATGGAGACTTTGCAAGATTAAGTAGCAAGCCCCAGATCATGCAGTGATAGCTCAAATCCAAACTCAAGCCTGATTGCAAATGCCATTTGGTTATTTGCTGCATTCAGATGCCTGCCATACATTCCTATTACTAATCTAATCATCTGCAGTGTATGACAAAAAAAACAAAACTGTAGCATGAGCTTTTGAATGTTTAAAGAAAAAAGTTAGATCTATAGCATTTTTAATATTTAGTAAATGTTGATGGAAAAGATGACTATAATATGATATGAGCCCCCAAGCTATCTAAGTCTTTCTACAAATAGGAAGAAAAAAAAAATGAGGGTTTTTTTTTTAAGTTCATGATCTCCTTTAGAAAAATTAAATGGTGAAAATGAGTTAATTGATAAATACAAATTCCTTTTTAGAAAGGACACAGATTTAATATAAAATAATTGCCTCTTTATGACTGATTTATCTTAAGCCTGACGGCATTTAAATTATGTCTTGCCCTTATTCAGACCTTATCTAGGGAAATAAATGAACCTTTCATTCTGGAAGGAGAGAGAATGGAGAACGCCCCACGAGGAAACAGAAGAAATAGTCTGAGTTCTTAAAAGATGGATGGAGATCCTTTTCCCTCCTCCTGGTTGGTGAGGAAGACATCCATATCCCACTGCAATAAATCTCGAGTCACTTATAGAGCAGTTCCTTCTAATGTCGGCCTATTAGGAATGCCCTCGCCACCCCCAGAGCCCGCCAAGGCTGTCGTGTCCATTCCACGGCTCCTCTGGGGGTCCGAGAGGCCGTCCTCTCCCCCAGAGCCCATGGAGAGACCATGTCAATGGCCGTCTGTACGACAGGGTGCAGCTTGTTCTCCTCCTAAGACTCCATTCTCATGCTCTGCGTTTTCCTTTGAAGTAAAATATGTGTCATTCTAAACCTTGGGCCCTTCTTCCAGGCAGAAGGAAAGCAAACACTGAGACAATTGCTCACATCCTTCAAGGCCAGTAGTTCCAACTGAGGCCCAGAGGGTGGGTGGGAAGGGGGTGGGGAGGGTAGGGGAGGGCAGAGGGAAGGAACAGAATGCCTCAGGTACTCTGCCTCTTCACCTAACCCATCCAATTACTGGATAATTGCCCATGCACCCCTTGGCAGGCATGGACCTAGAAAAGTTTATGTTTTCAGTTGGGTGGGTTCAGTTGTCTCATAAAATTACATTGTACAAAATAGGGGCTAGGCACTCAGCCTTGTCAAATTTGGGGAGCACTTGGGCAAAATCTTTCTTTCCTACCCTTTGTGATAGTCTTTTACAAGTATGCAGTTCAGGAACAGGTCTCGGAGGGACAATAGATGGCACATCCCGAGCTGGGCAGGCAGTTGTAACTACCATGGACTTCCCTGGTGACCTTGATCAGAGCAATTTCCTCAGAGAGGTGGGGACAAAATCCTGGTCGGAGTGGATTTGAAAGAGAATGGGGGGTGCTGGAATGGACGCTGGGAAGAGAGGCATCACTTGCAAAGCGTTTCACTGTAACGGAGGGCAGAGAAATCAGGCCACGACTAGGGGATGCTATGAGATCAAGAATGTCCTCGCTTTGTTTTACAGTAGGCTGTACACTGATGGGAACAACCCTACTGAAGTTGAGATGGAGAGAAAAGCTGACGCTCGAATAGGAAGAGGACATCGTTGGAGCTGCACCCTTGAGAAGAGAAAGAATAAGACCCAGTGCACAGGTGAGCGACCTTGGACCATCACTCATCCTCACGTGAGGGCACATGGCCCCCACAGTAGAGATGCAGGGGGATGAGGGAGGTGGGAGGATGGGGTGATCAGTGCCTATGAAGGTTCTCTTCTGATCGCTTCCATTTAGTAGAAATAGAAAGTAAGGTATTCGCGAAGTTAAGGGTAGGGAAGGAGCACTGAAGTTTGAGGGAAAAATAGGAAGTAGTCATCTAGTGGAGTGGCAGAAGGGATGACCTACATGAGCCACCCTGGGAAGCCTGTTTCTGGATTGGGAAATGATAAACTTAAGCATGACCCCACAGACTCTGGCTGCCAGAGGAAGCTTTGAGTTCTGATTGGACCTGTCATGCGGTGATGAAATGACCCCTTGGCGCCGAGTGCAGGAAGGCCTGCAGGAGGTAGGTTTAGCCTTTCCCACAGTCTTTCAAATATTAAATAATCCATAAAACAAACGTATTCTCCATGAAATAAAATAAAGACCGTCTCCCTAGACAAGGGTGGACCTGAAACTAGGACCTTCGGGAGATGCATTAAAAAAAAACATTTGAAAGGCTCGAGGAAAAATCATTTCAAGTCAAGAAGCCAAAAGATAAGGCAGCTTCCAAAGGAAGAGACATAATCTAAGTCAGAATGCTGTTTAAATGCTGGGGGAACGAGCCCATCAAGAATATTTTTACAGTATAATTTTTGCAAGTGCAGAAGACATACATATTTAAAGCAGCGCTTATAAATAAACTTTTAAACAGGGGTTTTGACCTGACTTGCTCACTCCCCTAGGATGGCCTTCAGGGGGTCTGCACTCCCTGGATTTGCACACCAAGTGTTGTATGTATATGAGTACGTGCATATTTGTGGAAGTGAGTAAATAAACGGCCATTGAATTCTCAAAGTAGACTCTGATTTTAAAATAATATTGATTTTCTTAAAAAAAAAAAAAAGAAGAATGATCTTCATCAGAAAACATGTTATAGGGACAGAATATTTATATCAGAAAATTTCTGAAATGAAGATTTAGGAACAGCTTGGGGCAATGGGAGACACAAAAGCCCAGGAATCAAAAGCTGTGTTTCCAGCTCTAGTCTTGCTTCTAACCAGCTGTCTGATAAGAGACAAATCTCCTGGGAAAGAATGGAGCCTTGAGGTCTCTTCCAGTTCTCACGTGGTAAGGAAGGTTCCACGAACATGCACCACACTGCGTGATTTTTGTTAGTAAGAATGAGAAGGAATGTCTTTACCTAAAATAAAGACTTTGGAGAAGGGCCTGTGGCTCCTCCTGAGAAATGACAAGTTGATATCAGAGGATACCGTGGCTGAGCTGGCAGCACCAAGCCACAATTAAAGTTTCTTTTCATTTGTCAGTTTTATTTGTTGTATCTTTTTTTTTTTTAATCTGGGCATGGGAAATGGGGGAGAGGGTAGAACCAGATGAGATTCTCTCAAATGATCACCAGCCATAACATCCTAGGACCTAGGGCTTTACGTTACAGCATTATCTCATGGGAATGCCGTAGCTCCCAGAAACATCTGCTTGACCAACACTTCAAGTGCTTTATACCCAAAACCTAGAAATGTCCAGCAAGTGGACCGCAGACAAGGAAGCCACCCTTTACACTCTTAACAGCAGATGCCCTTCACCAGAGACCAATGAAGACACGACTTGTTTTTAACTGACAAAAACCGTTGCCTAGGAAATGGGTGACACTTAGTTCCTCATAACTGGTCCCCAAGTAGCTGGCCTAACTTCATCTCACAGAGCGGAAAGGCCAGCAAATGAGACCCTAATTGAGTAAAGCAGGCGGCCCACCCACCAGCACTCCCTCCCTATACCTGCGGTGTAGCTGCAGCTGTGACAATGACCGACCGGCTAAGGCCGGTATCCGATCACAGCCCAGTGCAAACAAGCTCACAGACGGTCTTCATCTTCTCAAGAAGGAAAGACGCATGAAAGCCAACTAACTTCTTTAAACTAAAAAAATTAAACAAATAGAGGTAAGTGGGGGAAGGAGCAAGATAAAATATTTTATCATTTGTGTCCCAATGCAAACCATGTAGGAAAATATTTTTGCTATATCAATGACTAGATTTAGTAGTATGGTGTCTGTTTTAACTTTTTGGTCAGCTCTCCCAAAGGTAGTTTTATTTTGCTGAAAAGGCAAAGGAATAGGTTAGAAAAATTAGCATTAATTAAACTTTATTTCCCTTGGCCGCGGGCCACGCGGTTCACAGAGAGTGCAGCTTCTAGCCAAGTCGCCTCCCAAGCAAAACTCAGAGCGCATGGCTCCGTTCATGTATGTTTGGCTTTCGCACAAGAAAAAAAAGAGCAAAGGGGGAGGATGAGAGTAGAAAAAGTAAGAAGGTAAACAGGGAGTATGTCTTCTGTTTGACTTTCTTTACTTTTCTGCTTTGAGGGGGAAAGAAGTGAGGGGGGCAGAGCAGGATACAGAATTGCGTTTCAACTACGTAAAAATCTGTGCGGGTGTGCAAATAACCAAATCTAACACAAAAGCTCCATTTGTCCAGTTTGGGTCAAAACTCTTGGCCCTATCTTTGACCCTACCTCACACACCCCTCCAATCTGCTTTCAAAATGAATCCAGATCCGATTTGCTTCTCACCACTTCACCACTTCCCCCACGGGTCCAAGCCATAGTCACCTCCCCGCAGAGTATTTCAATGGCCCCCTTTAACCGGACTCTGTGGTTCTTTCCAAGAACTGGCTCTCTGAAGTTTGAACTGGCTCCCGGCTACCTCCATGACGTTGCCTACCGCTTTCCCCTTCGCTCATTCTGTTCCAACCACGGCTGTTCCTCGGTGCTAAGCATTCTCTCACTTGGGGGCCTTGGTACTTGATGTTTCCTGTGTCCAGAGCATCCTCTCCCTGCATTTGCTTCAGGGCCTGTGTCCCTGTTCTTTCATGGCTCAAGCGAATGCCCCCCCCCAACCCCCCACCGCCCCTCGTCATCAGACAGGTCTTTACAGTCCGCTCTACAGGAAGTGGCAAATCTTCGGTACTTACCACCCGGCAGACATTGACTTGCTTATTTGTTGTCAGAATCTGTCCCATTGGGATTTATGCACATTGAGGTACTGTCTTATTGCTGGCCTATAGTTGATGTTCAATAAATATTAGTTGAATACACTGGTGAATAAATGGGTAAGTAATTAAAAATAAATGAGTACATTAAAAAGAAAAGGAGGGAAAGTGGAGGAGAATGAAGAGACAAAGAGAGAACCCACGACCTCCAAATCGGTCTCTCTAAGGTGAACATTTTAGATTTCCCTCAATTTTCCTAAATGGAAAGTAAAGATGTGTTCCTTCGACAATCAAAAGAGTGTTAACATTCATCCTGACATAATTTTGTCCAATTTAAGATTTGAGAACAGAAAATGTAAAATATAAGGTTTTTTTTAAAAAAATCAGTGTTTTGGTTTTAAGAGGCTGGACAAGTTATCTAGCAGGTGGGGTTTTTGAGAGAAAGGCCCGAGTCGCCCTAAAGGCACCGTCCCCCACTGAGGAGACAGGCAGGCTCCTCGCCACCTGCTCTGTCTCCCCTGGGTCTGTCCTTCCTGCCCAGCTCCGCCCTTTCCTTCCACTGCCACCTCCACCCCAGACACGGGGAGCCATGTTCACTCCTTGCTCACCTCCCACATCCAGCCGTCAGTCACATCCTCTCCATTCTCCTTCCTGCATCTTCCTCTAATCTGACTCTTCTCGCCAACCCACACTGCCATGGCCTTGGGGCAGTTCCATATTACTCCCCCCCCCAAAAAAAATCCCTAATTTAACTCCCTGGACCTAATCAGTCCCCCCACCTTACGCAGCCCACCTCCCCCAACTAGTTGGGTAGGTTTTTCCTAATTGTGTAACGATCATGTCATTCTCCAGACAGCTAACATCCCTCGATTTAGCACTGAGGGCCATGTTCAAACCTGGCCCGCCGGCCCTATAGCCCTTCATTCCAGCCAGCCCAGCTCCAGCCTGCTGGTTCCCCACACTCCTTGGCCATCTCCTGCCTCCATGCCTCCAGCATGCCCGTCAGTTTGGGAATGTCAGTCTTTGGCCTAGTTATCGGACACCTACCCTTTAAAACTCACCCCCTTGCTGCATTCTCTAGATCTTCTCTGGCTCCCTGCATGCAGAGACTATTCATACTCTGGGCTCTCAGAGGAGCAGGTCTCTGTTTTGGTTGGGGATTTACTCGGGGGAATCTCCTAAGGGAAGGGCCAATGTCTGCGACCCTGCATTTTAACATCTAACTCAGTGTTTAATATCTAGTGGAAATTTACTAAATACTTGGAAGAGGAAAGGGGCAGAGGAGATAGGGAAGTCAGCCAGTTAATTAGATTAGAGCTATAAATATATTGAGGGAAAAATATATAAGATCTTAGGATGCACACACTAAATCTCTCTGTGGATGTCTGCAAACCCTGGGGCTGAGAGATTTGAAGTGAATTGTGAATAATGGCTAAAAGCAGACAGAGCATGTGGCCCCAGGCACATTCCTTAACCAATCAGAGCCCTGGTTTCCTCTTCTAGAAACCGAGGACAAAATTGCCTCCCTGATGATGCCTGTGTGAGGTGAGGCAGGATAATCCACAGAAAGGGTTTGGCACAGTCTCTGGAAGCAGTAAGTGTTCAATAAATGACATGAACATGATGATGATGATGGTATTCATTAGGAAACAAGACACAGAAGTATTTTTAACAGAACAGTCAGAGGAAGCCCAACAATAAAACTCCCCAAATGTATTGAAACTGGGGTCTCAATCAATAGGATTCCAAAGGCCAGCCCCTAAGTCAGCATCCCGAGGAAAGGGAGTGGCTGTTCACCTTCCTCATGGGGTCGCAGCAGTTTCAAAGCAGTGTATTCAGAAGACCCCTGCAGGGTGGTGCAGAAACCAATCACTGTTTCACTGACAGATGTGGACAGGAAGCTGGGAAGGATGGTCTACAACCTTAATTGCTCTAACCACTCACCCTTTAGTTGAGGCATTGCTAGGTGAGGCAGCCTCCACCTCTGTTGTCTTATGTAAATTTCTGTTATTTCCTGCCTAAGGGCTATGGGTGTTTCCCATGGCCTCCATAAAAGGGATAGCAAGCCAGAGGAGTGTGTAGTCCTCCCTCTAGAGGTGGGTGCCGTGCCTGGGGCTCTGGTGGGGTGGGATGCCACTCCGGGGCGTGTGGACCTACCAGGACCCCACGGGAAGGGGAGCACACGATTCCTTAAAGGAAAGTGAGGCAGGCATAGCATTTGAACAAACAATTTTCTAACGCATCACTGTAAAATGCACCTGGAAAGGAACGATCCTGCTGAAAATAAGTTCAGGAAACTAACACTGAGAACAGAGGAAAAACTGAGATGATTTAGCAGTGTTGACTGGAATGTTTCCAAGGACATACGTGGGCTCAAGAGAGTTCGCTCCAGAAAATGCCTGTACAGTGACGATCCCGGAATGACGGTTTCTGGATTTAAATGTTTGTTTTCATAGACCAGAGTCTAAACAGCCTCAGAGTCAAAACAGCCTTTCCTGGAACTGAGGCACCCCCCCCCCCCCCAAGTTGACCAGATGTAATGAAGATGGATAAACAGCACGTGGATGGCCTGGCCCTGCATCCCGACGTGGTTTAGCCACGGAGACAGCCCCGTTTCCTTCGGAGACGGTCCTCCCTCTTCTCCTGACGGGCTCTGTTCCGGAGGGAGGGGCCGCTGGGGGTCGTCGCCTGCCCGTCACCAGCAGGCACCTCTCCCCAGAGGCCAGCGCGAAGCGGGGACTTCACAGAGGACCCCAAAGGCTCTTCAAGGTCACGGGGCTCTGAGGGGGGCCGTCTGTCACCGGCTCTCGGCTGTCCCGCTCTGCACAGTTTTATGACTCCTAATCTCGTTCCATCAGTTCTCCTGTTTTATGACTGCAGACGGTACGATAAACGGGGTCCTCTCCCCGCTCTGTCTCCGTGGCTGTCACAGGTTAGAGGGCTCCCTGCTGGTCCGTAAACACCACCGCCTCTTCCAAAGCCGGGGCCCCCTCCCCACCCTGCCATCACTGAGGGCAGCCCCTGCGGGCAGAGCACCGAGGGCCGTAGCCTCCCGGGCAAGGCTAAGCTGATGCCATCGGGAATGGACTTAGCAAAGCTCTGGGACCAGACTGCTCCTTTGGGGGCGATTCCTCTTCCGTCTAAAAGTCTCGCAGCTCTGTGGCTTGGGACACGTCCCCTCCCCTCTCTGGAACGTTTATGAACGAGCAGACTGGACTCGGAGGGGGCTGGGGGTCTTCCCGTTCCAACAGCCCACAGCGCTGACCTGCCTGGACGCTGTCACCCGCCACCAGGACATCGGGGAGTCACTGACGACCCCAACCCTCTCTGGCGTCTGTCAGAGAGCCACCAGCCCCAGCGGCGCGTCTGTCGTGGCAGGAGCGAAAGCAAGGACAGACCCCGGCCACAGGCAGACGCAAACGGGTGAGGTGAAGGCAGGAGCCCCCGTGACGATGTGGCCATGTCTTCCTCCTGCCGCCCTCCGGGATGAAAGCCTGCGTGTGCTGACTGTTGAAAAATCAGTCATTAACAGCCAGGAAATGACTTCCCCATCCATCAGAACCCTGCTCAGCCATGTTTCTGCGTTTCCCCCTTTCCCTGCGTAATTATTCTCATCCACCGCTGATTACCGTTTATAATAGCCATAATTCTCTCCGAATCAATCATGGCTGTACCACAGGCTCGCCAGTGGAAACATGAGGCAATGCAGATACCCACGACTGGGTTTTATTTTTTGGGAAATTGGCCTGCTTTCGTCTGGATCCCATTTAATCATCTGTATGTTCAAAGAAAAGCTAAGATTTTAATTCAAAGGCATTTTTTTTCCCCTACGTGCCCTTATCTTCCCTTCTTCTTCTTCTTTTTTTTTTTTTAAAGAGGAAATGATGGCTGGTTAAATTAAGCTAATATTGTGCAAGATCTGCCAGCGATGTTGTTCCGAGTGATGGGTGGGGGGCTCCAGGAGGTCCTCGTCACGAGAATGCCTCTCTGGCATTGACCTGCCTGGATGTTGCTCAGGCTGCCATCCTGTGCGATTTCCTGGAAGGTCCAAGAATTGTCATTTCCCTTCATGGACCGATCAAAGCAAAAATTCCTAGTGACTTTTTGTTGTTGTTGTTATACATTCTGGCAATCAGTCATTCACACCTTAGTAAGAATTCAAGGCACTTCACTTTTATTCAGTATTTACTACCCTGACAATGCTCCGTATACCGTGCCGGTGCTTTGGTGAGCTAAAAAGAAGGACTGTGATCTAGTCCTTACATCCTGGAGCTCACCGGGCGGCTGAAAATGGTGGGAAGAGGGACATGCAAATAGCGATCCCAGCATTCATCACGTGTAGCGTGGGTGCCTGGGGCACTAGGTGCGGCAGGAGAACGAGAAGAAGAGGCTCTTTCCGCACCGGGGATCTTGGCAGGAAATGTGATGTGAGCTGAACCGTAGAGGAGGCGGAGGACTTGAACAAGAAGTCCTTCCGTAGGAACCACTCCCAGAGGCCTGGTTGGGAAGGGAGGGTAAGGGAGAGACCCCAGGCCTGGGGCAGGGCGAGAGCTGGAGGGCTGGGCCCAGAGGGGCGGCAGCACCAGGCAACCCCCGGAGAGCTGGAGAAGCAGGCCCATCGTCACGGGCAGCTCTAGAAATGCCCGTGAGCTGGCACTGACAGACAGGAGCAAAGGGCAAACCACCACTCGGAACCTCTTATTGGGCAGGTGACCGCATGGCTAACGGAGTTTGGGACCACCTGGTTATAACGGTGAGAGGAGTCATTTTACAATATTGGAGCCCGACCAAAGAAAAGGGGTCTTTTCAAACCCAAACACAACCAGGTTGGGGTAAGGCTCTCACAGAAGAAGTTTATTTTATTTTATTTTATTTTATTTTATTTTATTTTATTTTATTATTTTATTTTATTTTATTTTATTTTATTTTATTTTATTTTATTTTATTTTATTTTATTTTATTTTATTTTTTAATGTTAGCAGAGTCTTTGGGAAGCAGTGGGCGAACAACAGCGCACGCTCTGAGGCCTGTTGGCACAAAGGAAGGCTTGTGCCGGGGTGGGGCTGGGCTCACCTCCGCGCTCACTCCTGCCCCGGGCGCACGCTTGCTTTAGCGGGACCCACGGCCCTCCCCGGGCTCCTGTCGCCCCCTTTGCCCCACGCCCTGCGTGGGCGGCATTAAAGCCATTTATGCAGCACCGCCGGGGCCTGCAGCCGGGGAACTGCTCCAGGTAGCTGCCGATCTGGAAGTTATTTTCTTTCCCCAAACAGCCAGGGTGGTCCGTATCAGTGGTTTCCAGCTTTTTTATTTCATGAGTCAGTAAAATTAATTTTTAAAAATCTGGGTGGTAATCAGAGGTGTGTTTGGGGTGGGGGAAAGGGGGAACATGGGTTTGCCTGTTTTTTATTTTGCCAAGTCAAGGCATAAAACATAACCACTCACATCTACCCACTTCTCACACACACACACACACACACACACACACACACACACCCTGGTACCAAAAACAAGCACACCGTAATCTCAGAATAGAGAATAGTTCTTTCATTAAAACCTTTATTAAAAAGAAAATTTCTGAAGAACAGAATAAACGGGTGAATATAATAGAATCAGGGGCATACATAGAATGGGAGTGGATTGATAATTCTCAGAGGAAAGGGGTTTCGGGGGACGGGAAGAGATTGGACCAAAATACACCTATGGATGAGGACCGTGGCCGGGAGGGGGGGGGGGAGGGGGAGTAGGGGCAGAGGGGGATGGGAACCAGGTGGAGGGGAGCTATGGGGGGAAAAGGAGAAACAATTGTAATGATCTGAGCAATAAAGATTTATTAAATAAAAGAAAAGAAAATCTCACTTCACGGTCCTTTTCTCACTGTGCAAAAGAATCCTGTGACGTTTCTCGAAGGGGGTGGCTCCGCAGAGGCCTGGCCTGCTGGGTCCGCTCTCTGGCTGCAGAGGAGGAGAGCTCAGAGGCCAGGCCGCCGCTCAGAACAGGGTTGCCGGCAGAGGCGGGAGTGCCTCGTCCCCCACCGCTGCCCCGCTGGTCGGGAGGCAGGTCGGGAGGCAGGTCGGGAGGCAGGCTGAGCTCACGCTTAGGCGGCATTTGAAGGCAGCGGGAGACGGAGGCTAAGAACTCGGTCTTTCCAGGGACCAGACCGCCGTTATGAGCTTGTGAGGCCCGTTAGGCCCTCTGTGCACGGGGCCTCCAGGCACGGGAGACAGCCAAGTACACAAAACCGGGACGAAGCTTTAAAAGGCTGGGATAGAACCTGGCCAGAAACACGTCTGTTTTACCTGCCTCTTGGCTAAGGCTCTCATTAATCCCAAGTGGGGGGAGAGGGAGGGGAAGGATCCATGGTTAATAGTAACTGAAATACCTACTCTGAGTCTACTCTGTACCACATATACACAGGGGCGGGCAAAAGTAGGTTTACAGCTGTCACTATGCAAAACAGAGTTTATTCTTGCATAATTATTAATTATTGTATTATTTCTTATATAACAACTGTAGATCTACTTTTTCCCACCCCTCTGTATACTGAATCGCTACTACGTTCTATGCCAAGATCTCTATCTACACTGTATTATTTAATCCTCAAGGCAAGTTTATGAAATAGGCAGTCCAAGCAGTTGCGTTTAGTTGGAGAAAAGAAGTCTAAGGGAGGTCAAGTTCTTTGATGTCCAGATGACCAGTGTGCCCAGAGTCTATCCTGACCACCTCACCAGCCTGCCCACTAGGGTTTGGGCACGTTACATGCCCCCAAACCAGTTTTCTTCTCTCACACGGCTGCCCCTGGAATAAGATTTAATAAGTGAATTCTTACTGAAATGTCACTGACTAACCTAGTCTACTTAGTTCTTTCCAACTATGCCCCATTGCAACAGGCCTACATTTGCTTAATCCAAAAGAAGAGGCTGTAAGGTGAACGTTCAGGCATGAGTAGCAAGCCGAGGGGTATGTCTAACGCTAGAGCAGGTTTCCTAGGCCCCTCGGGTAGCTGGCCATCTGTTTGTCATTTGAAGAACAAATAATGCTATCAGCAAACAAGTCTTTGAACATGTGAAAGCATGTATTAAAAAATCAGCCATCCAAATAAATGAAAAAACCCAAGGATGTCATTTGAATTCCTATTTAAATTGTTCAAAGATGGAAAGATGAATTAAGGGCATTGCGGTAAAATCCGGCAGATAAACAAGGAACTCCACATCAATCCTGCTGTCTAGGGAAAAGAAGAGGAACGAGTCCATCGCAATTCAGAAGGCTCTAAGCATAAAGGGCAAATCTTTGGTGTCCCCCAAAAACACTTTGGGTCCAGGGAACTATCTGAGGGAGACCTGGTCAAGACTTAGGAGAGGAGCCATCCACGGTGCCCCGTGGAGATGAGACGGAGCGGGCGCTGAAGGCAGAGCATCGCCCCAGCCTGGGTGCCAGCCCACAGGCGTGTCCGCCCAGAGGGGCTCCTGGCTCTAACACGTGCACCTGCAGGGGGCGCTGCTTCCTCGAGAGGCTGCAGAAGAGACCGCTCCAGATTTTCACAAAGATTTCTTCCAGGCCAGTGGCAGCCCTGACCCTCCTCTGTCCCCCCTTTCATCCGTGGTCTGTGCTCAGGAAAGTCTAAAGCAATGATAGCAAAGGAAGTAGAAACTCACAGGAATGCAGACCTTGATCCAACACGGAAGGCACACCACCCCCCCAACTCTGGCCAGGTGTCTCAGTTGGTTGGAGTGTCACCCTGTATACACCTCCAAAAAGTAAGCAAAGGAATCGCCGTTGGTCGGAGAATCACAGTTAGTGGGTCTCTGCACATTCCCCATGGCATCAGGCCACCAGGGACAGTCCACCCCAGCCTGGCACAGCACAAGAGGAGCGGCCATCCCTCCTTCCTCCGAGGACCGGCCTGTGATGTGGGCACCACGTGAGAGCAGCCGGCGTGCAGGGCTCACGGGGTGTCTCTTGACATCTACAAGCCGAAGAAGAAGTCGCCCTTTTTACTAGTAATTCTGCTAATTTAATGGGAACGTGAAATAGGTTTCTTTGCAACCTTGACAGCTAGCTTTGCTGGGAAGGTGTCTAATATTGGACATAAAGTGGAGACATGAATCGATGAGGCTCATTAATATTCATAGGCAGCAGATTAAGGTTGGCGGAAAAAATTATTTATGAAATGGGTATTGTCTTCCTCTCACCAAAGGATTCTGTCGGGAGAGGATAGAACTGGGTGAGAGCGCTGCTATCACAGGTTAGGTACGAATTTGCAGATTTCTGGGTTTATCTCCCAAAGAAAAAATATCTAAAGCATTTGCAAAAAAATAATAAAAATTGCTGGGCTTAGAACAGTAACTGCTTATGTGCCAGGGCCCAGTAGGTGTGACGAGGCTCCGACACCACTGGGAGGACGGCCCAGGAGGGTGGTTATGTAACAAAGGAACAGGCTGTGCGTGAAACAGGGCTCAGCTGATGCAGATAAAGGTGGGGGCCAGCCCACCGAGGATTCCTATCTCATTTGTGTGTGACGGGGTGGGAGGTAGCATAAAACTGAAGAATATAATTTACAATTTTTCTTGCATTAAAAAAAAGTACTCGTTGGGCAGCCTGAGAATCCTTGGTGTTATTCCTGACTAGTCGGGGTACGCTATTTTACAATCTAATAAAGAGGAGAGTGAAAGTCGTAGAGTTAAGGGATCATCTCAGATCCTCAGATAAACTCTGTAAACAGCACCGTGTCCTTTCACAATGAAAGGATTTATTGTTAGTCCCTTATCTCCATGAACCCTCCCCTCCTCTATCTTTCCCATCCCTTTACCGGCCCGTGGAAATGAGCTGTTCTGATCTGGTGAAATTTTTAAAGTGACAGATGATTTATATTTTTCTTTTCTTCTTTTTCTCTTTTCTTTTTTCTTCAGAACTAAGCAATGAGAATGGCTGAGTGAGAACCTTAGATGGAATAAGGCCTTGAGTTGTTTCCTGGGGCATCCAAAACAACAAGGATTTTGAAAAAGGAGTTTTCTGGTGACTGTAATTTTAAAAAATTCAGTCTCTATCCCTATCCCCAACTCTATCTCAGTTGCTTGGGCATCGTTCTATAAACCAAAAGGTTGTGGCTTTAATTACAATGAGGGCACAAACCTAGATTTCGGGTTTGATCCCCAGTCAGGGTGCATACAGGAGGCAATTAATGGATGTTTTT
This sequence comes from Vespertilio murinus, assembly GCA_963924515.1. NCBI lineage: Eukaryota > Metazoa > Chordata > Mammalia > Chiroptera > Vespertilionidae > Vespertilio > Vespertilio murinus. The sequence continues at coordinate 10,073,423 of OZ004712.1, read as the reverse complement.
CTCTCTTTCTCTCTCTCTCCCGTCCTCTCTCTCTAAAATAAGTAAACATATACTTGGATGAGGATTTTTTTAAAAAATTCAGTTCCCCTATGCATGTACCCAGTTCACTGTAATTTGGTTGGTTGCGTAATGTTGTAAATATAATTGGAAAAGAGAAAGTCGTACTCTATTTTACATGGTCTAGCTAGCCACAAGGCTTCATTAGGTAAGATCACCAGACCAATTAAAAAAATTTTTTTCCATAGATATAAACAGATGAAATTGAAAAATGCCTTCTCAGGAATTTGATCGCCCAGTCTTTGAGACAGGAGACCCAGAACGGAGTCTAAGCAGAACTTCATGCCTTCTTGACAGCAGGGGAGAAAAGGAGGTGCAGACATAGGGCTTGAAAGATGAGAGGCTCCTTAGCCACAAGCCACCCCAATCTCTTCATCCTGAAAGTGTAGAAAGGAAGACTTAAAAAGGACCCGGCCAGATGGGTAAAACGTAGGCAGCACCCAATGTGATGGAATATTACTCAGCCGTCAAAAGGAATGGAGTTCTGGCACAATAAGGCCGAACCCTGGACACATTATGCTAAGTGAAAGGATCCAGACACAAAAGGTGCCATGAAGGAGACAGACCCAGAAAAACAATCCCCTAGAGCAGGAGTAGGCAAACTTTTTGACTCGAGGGCCACAATGGGTTCTTAAACTGGACCGGAGGGCCAGAACAAAAGCAGCCTGACCATGCTGGCACTCTCATCTTGGGCTGGTGGTGAAGGAGCGGAGGGGAGAGTAAGAGAACCCTCCGCTCTTTCGGCTCCGAGGGCTGGATAGAACAGCCAAATGGGCCGGATCCAGCCTACGGGCCATAGTTTGCCCACAGCTGCCCTAGAGCCATGGTCGGCAAACTGTGGCTTGAGAGCCACATGCTCCTTGAGTGTGGCTCTTCCACAAAATACCATGGCCTGGGCGAGTCTATTTTGAAGAAGTGGCATTAGAAGAAGTTTAAGTTTAAAAAATTTGGCTCTCAAAAGAAATTTCAATGGTTGTACTGTTGATATTTGGCTCTGTTGATTAATGAGTTTGCCGACCACTGTCCTAGAGGCAGGAAGCAGGCTTGTGGTTGCCAGGGGCCAGGGAGGGAGAATGGCAGTGACTGCTGATGGGTTTGAGGACTTTGGGGAGGACGATGAAAATGTTCTGGAATTTACATAGCAACGATGGTTGTTGAACCTTGTTATTCCCATTGAATTGTTCACTTTAATAGAGTGAATTTTATCTCCATTTTTTAAATAGAAAAAAAAGACAAAAGAAGCGAAAAGACGGAGGTGGGGGGACTTGACCAAGTTTAACAAAGAGCATCACCCAGGCCTCCCCTCAGAAGGGAACACCCTCCTATTCGTAGAGCCTCTTCCCGGGATCACATTGTCACATACATGGAAAGACAAAGAAAGCCAGTTACACTCAAATGCAGTTATCAAAATATTTAAAACCCCCAACTTGTGTTCTAACTGGCAGCTGATAACCATTTCAAAGTCCTGACGCACCCATGTGACTTTACAGCGCACCTGCAACAACGGTCATGCGACACGAGAGCTGTCATTTCTTTCAATGGCAAAATCGCCGACACCAACATCGGTCTGTGGCTGACACTCGCAATAGATCACATGGGTAAGTTTCCTTTTTTTTTTTTTTTAATATTTTATTGATTTTATTACAGAGAGGAAGGGAGAGAGATAGAGAGCTAGAAATGTCTATGAGAGAGAAACATCGACCAGCTGCCTCTTGCACACCCCCTCCCGGGGATGTGCCCACAACCAATGTACATGCCCTTGACCGGAATCGAACCTGGGACCTTTCGGTCCGCAGGCCGACGCTCTATCCACTGAGCCAAACCGGTTTCGGCACATGGCTAAGTTTCCGTTGGAAGTAGTGAAAATAGGAATATCTGTGTTTGTTCCACATCCAAGAGGAGAGACCCTCAAATTCTTACGCCGGGGCCAGCTGGGGGTTCAGAGACCTGCAGTTATGAGTCCCTACACTGCACGACCTTGGAGGGCAGCCAGGAAAAAGTGCGTGTAAGTCACTGTCATTTCATTTCTCAGGGAGGGCAGTTTCCACTCTCAACAGCCAGCCACTAGCTACAGTCACACCTGAGGAGGAGACTTCTCATTCCACGAAGAGGTCACAGCAGACCGCCCGGTTTAGTAAGCAGCTACGTCCCCAAATGCAAATAGGCCTCGCCGTGTTTGCATCAGCGACAGTCGGTTGTAGGGGACGCCAGTGTGCTGTCGTGGGAACAGTTTTGAGGACCTTTTTCCTGCTGGGCGTGTGTGGGGGGGACTTCCGGATAGATCTGTGTGGTTATGGGCGTCGGCTCCTGAGCCCAGACAGGGAGGAGGGTACCCACCTCACCCCAGGAACTCCCAGCCCTGAGCGTGAGCACTGCTATCTACACCTGCGGCCCATCCCCCGTGAGCATCAGCTGCCCTGGCTTAGCAATCCGGTCCAGGTGAGAAGCCTCTACACCAAACATGTGATGTAGCCCCTAAGGTAAACGAGCCATTACTTTCCGAGCAGCTTTTCCTTTTAAAAACAAATCCTGTCCTCGTGTAGCATCCCAATATGCAACCGGTGAAATCAGTTTATTAGGAAGCTATCATTTGGAGAAAGACATGAACGTGCAGAATTGCCTCGGAAATGTACTCTCTTCTTGTTTAAAATGCAGTTCAGCTCTGCTTTTTCCTTCACGCCAGCCCTCAGGTGCCCTCAGCACTAATCAAAGCTCAAGGGGAAGCTTCCAGAAACCACCAAGGTCACGGGTTTTGGTCTGCTCAGCGCCATGAGGCAGATGGCCTCCTCCCCTCTGTGGCTTTCGCTCCGAGGGGCCAGGGAGTGGTACCTTACCGTGGAGTGGGGTTTAGGTGCCTTCCCGGCAGGTGGCTGCTCTTGAATCTTGAGTGTTGATCTCTGCCTTTCACTGGTTAGTGACGATGACTACCCAGCCCAGACAATGTAGACTCTAGAGCAGTGTTTCCCAAACTTTTGACATTATATGTATCCCTTCTATAATTTTCGTAACGCTGAGTACCCCTCGTCAAAAAAAAAAAATGGATGTATTTTAATAACAATCAAAATATATTTATTATTTTATTTTTTGGTACATACACAAAATAATAATGAAGGAAAATTAAAATTATTCATAATAAAATATAAATAAAAGTTATATTATAAATAACATTTATTTGCACACCTGACCATCTCACGCCTCACAAGACTGTCTTGACTTGACTCATGAGAACGTAGAATTAGGCGCAGCTGAGCACGGTGCAGTGCATATCCCCACCAAACTCCGGTGCAACGCGTACCCCCACCACACTCTCCCCGTGCCCCGGGGGGTACGCGTACCACACTTTGGGAAACACTGCTCTAGAGGATGTGGCTTCTGGAGCTTCGTTCTCGAAGCCTCCCTCCTCCATACAGTGCACATGTGATGCAGCTGTGCCAGTATGGTCTGAGTGCACGGATGCAGGCTCACAAGTGATGCGTGTGGCCCTGGGACCAGGTCCTCCCTCTAGTCCCCACACCAGGCCACAGCCCAGCCCCACCCCTGCACCACACACCGCTTGACTGACAGCCATCTCAGCCGCACCGCGAAAGCCAGCTGGTCCGTGGGGTCAGCCCCATAACCCCCTGGCTTCTCTTAGCTGCTGCTAGTTCTTCTGCACAAAAGTCTTCCCTCTCTATAAACAGGAAAAAAAAGAAAAGAAAAGCAAAAAACTCACCAACAAACAAAAAAATAAACAAGCAAAAGTCTTTGCTCTCTACGTTGCAGCGTCCCACTGTGGGGAAGCGAAGACGAATTCATCCTCCTTTCCTCGCTCAAGGGTGAGCAACCTGCCGGCACCTGGCCCGCCCTGAGCCTGGGCCGCCCGAGCCTCCTGCCTGGTAAGTCTGTGTGTGTGTGTGTATGTGTGTGTGTGTGTGCGTGTGCGTGTGTGTGTGTGTGTGTGTCTGTGAGTCTGTCCACGGGGTGCAGGGAAGTGCAGCGGTGTGCACAGCGTGGGGTGCCCCCCACTCCCCTCTTCCAGCCCGGGAAAGCGAAGCGACCTTAAAACAATCAGCCGAAGGGACCAACGGCCCGTTTTCCCGTCACCACTCCTTGTTACAAGCCACGGCCAAACGTGCGGGAGCCGGGCGGCCAGGGAACCACGGGGTCCCCGCGGCGCCCCTGTCCTCAGCCTCACACTTTCCACGGCGCCTTTCCCAGGGCTGCGGGTCCAACGAGCAGAGGGCCCGCTGGGCCACAGACCCGGCCCTGGCTTTGCCGTGACAACCCCGGGGCTGAGCCCTGGCTCCTGCACTTGCTGGTGGTGTGACCTTGACCAAGTCCTGGGCAGAGCGATCTCCTGGAACGGAAGAGCCCTGTCGGCAAACAGAGGGCCGATGGGGTGCCCGCCCTCTGCAGCGGCGAGGGCTCCGGCGGCGCCGCGTGCAGGTCACAGTCGAGTCCGTGCGGCCACCGGACTTTTCCTTTCTCTCCGTGACTAACAGCCCACGGCCCTCCTGGGGGGCCCCTCTCCCCACAGCTCTCCTGCCTGGCTGCCCCAGCATTTTCGGGGGTGACCCGAGGCCCAGTCAGTGGGGTGCTCGCTCAGTGGAGTGAGCTGGGTGTGTGTGGGGGGATGAGTTTGTGATGCCCGCGTCTCACCCACGCAGATGGATCGGGCGGCTGGAATTAATGGCATTCTGAGCCACTGCGGTGCTCATCTGCTTAACAATCCAATTTCTGGGACGTTTTAGAAGTTGTTAGCTGGCTGCCAAAAATGAGCATCATTAAAAAGAGATTCACAGCTGTTCGGGAAGCCAGAGATATAATTTTACCTTCATTATGCCTTATTGCAGATGTTATTGATTTAATCTCATTGCATTTCACCGTGTAATATCAGCCCGTACCGTCTTTGACTTGGAAATCGGCAACTGTATTTATTCTTCTTCTTCTTCTCTGAGCAGAAGGTGGGCTCCGACCGACAGCCACACGGCACGGGCTCCGGGCGGCGGCCCTGGTCACGCCGGATGGCCGGGGCCGGGGGCTGATTTAGCCCAGCGATGGAGAGACAAATACTCTCCTGAGTGGGGTGACTGCTCCCTTTAAGAGTGTGTCTGTGCACATGAGTATGGTTTCAGTCCGCGGTCGGCAAACTGCGGCCCTCGAGCCACATACAGCTCACAAGCCGCGGCCGGCCACTCTGTTGACTGATGAGTTTGCCGACCACTGGTTTAAGTCACTAAATCGAAAGAACCCCGGGTTTTGCTCGCGCGTCACCAAAGGGAATCTTTCACATTGCTCTCAGTTCTTCTATCCTGGAATTTTCACACTGAAATGGCTAAAGGGAAATTCGATCTGGAATAAATTCGGCTGCATCCGGCTATTGTTTTCCAAGGTGTCTTCCTCAGAACATTTGTCTGAAGATACTCTATGATTTTTATTAAAGTTTCTGAGCCCAGCCAGTTTGGGAAGCCCTGCTGGATAAACCCCCCCTGTAAGGAGATGCGGGGTGTGGGGGCGCACTAACGGCTCCAGACGGGAAAGGAACGTGGTTGACGTTGCTCAGCCCAGCATTTTCCCAAACTGATTACATGCCAAACGTTCGTTCTCCCCACCCATCAATATCCCTCTGTGCGGGTGCGCTGAGGAACCCCCTTTGGGAATCACTGCTCTAAGACCAATCTGGAAGGGGGAAGGCCAGCTCAATCCTGGGAGTGCCACAGCTCCGGCGCCTGCCCCGGCGGCCACCCTCTGAGCTCCAAGGAGCGGGCCTGACTTCCGGAGGTTCTGGACCTGCCTGGCTACTGCTTCAGCTTTTCTTCCCCTTCCTGTGTCACTGTTTGAGCTGCCAGACTCGGTCTGTCCCAGTCCCCCGACTTCCTGCTTCCCCACAGCCCGCTCTCCCCAACCCCAGGCTCGCCCCAGGGGAGCAGGGCTCCCCCCGCCACCCCAGGGGCCCGTCACTCAAATGCAGTGGGGTCGGGGAGGCCCGTGCTCCTCTATATGTACCAGGTGCCGCCACTTTCTCACTAACGCGCTAGGGAGAAAACTTGTCTGTGTGATGTGCTCCAAAGCCTATCCTATATAATAAAAGGCCAATATGCAAGTCCATAGAATGGTGGAACCACCAGTCACTGTGATGCGCACTGACCACCAGGGGGCAGACGCTCGGTGCAGGAGCTGCCTCCTGGTGGTCAGTGCATTCCCACAGGGGGAGCACCACTCTGCCAGAGCCGGGCTCAAGGCTGGAGAGTGCAGTGGCAGTGGCGGCAGCACTAAGGACCCCGAGGTGGACATACCCCCGGGGGGGCAGGGGTCCCGGACTGCGAGAGGGCAAAGGCGGGCTGAGGGAACTCCCCACCTCCCCGTGCATGAATGTCCTGCACTAGGCCCCTAGCAGGATATCAGGCACAAAATTATGCCAAGTCTGTACTATTTTTGGTAACATTCACACGCCTCGTGGCCTGCAGCCAGCCATTGAGTCCCGCGGTCTTGGTGACCAGTGGGCATGGCATGCACTGAGAGGCAAACCATTTCTGTCTGTGTTTGCAACACCTGAGAAAAGAGCCCCGCGTTGCCAATCCTGGCATTTGAAGGGGATCCTGGGCACCACTGGTTTGATGAGCTCACGCTAGAGTGGACATCACACTCCGGCGGACACCACCAGGGTGGCACGGCAAGGATTTTTATCCCGCTTCTGCCACCGCCTTGCACACTTGTAGATGCCATGAGCTCCAAGCTGGCACGGGTCTGTGGAAACCTAATGTGCTGTGTCCCTGGCAGGTAGTTCAGAGGAAATAGCACACCTTTGACCACGATGTCTGACATTCGCTACCAGCCGGCAGAGAATGTTAACAATCTCATTATCTCTTCCCTCCCTCTCCCCACCTCTTCTCTACCCCAACGTCGCTGGTTTCCCCACAAGCCAGCCAGTCCCCGGGGTGACTTAACCACACTACTGAGAACGACAACCATGGGCAGGAGTCTGGGCAGGGTTGAGGGCCAAGGGAACAGACCTGATCGCATGGGGGCACCTGCTCCCCATTATTACTCGCCCTCTGAGGACAAACAGCTTCTGTGCCCCCTCGATTGTGAGCTATCGAGTGTCTGGCCTCTCACGCCTCCACATGTCCGTCATGGAGGCCAGCACTAAGTTCAATGCCTACTTTCTGTGTTGTTGGGTTGTTGTTTTTTTTTAATTTGGGTTTGGTTTTTTTGTTTGTTTCAGAGAGAGAGAGGAAGGGAAAGGAGGAGAGGTATAGAAATGTCAATGATAAGAAAGAATAATTGATCACTACCTCCTGCACACCCCCTACTGGGGGTCTAGCCCACAGCCAGTCATATGCCCAGACCAGGGATCAAACCGGTAACCTCTTGGTGCATGAGTTGATTCTCAACACCTGAGCTACACGGGCCGGGGTCAATGCTGCCTTTCTGATGAACAGATCAGCACCTCCCCGCCAGTACGGGCTGGAGCCGGGGTTGGGTGCAGAGACTCCCAACAGGCAGCTCCAGCCCAATAGCTCCTGTTCGTGGGTGTGATTCGGCCGGAGCTGTCGGCTGCTCCTCCGTGTTCAGGCTCGTCCTCCCTGGAACTCCCGTGAGGACCAGGGATGGGAAAGCTAGATGGGGCTCCCCACTGCATCCATGCTGCCACCGAGAATCGCCCAGATTTTCAGAGAGCGTGACTTGTGCATAATGTTCAGGAATTGTGTTCCAGGCAGGCAGGGGGCACAACTGTGTTTCTATGCTCATAAGATCACAGCTGTTCAAATTTGAAATAGAACATTGAAGATATTTAGAGAAATGTTCTTATTTTTCTAATTAGGATTTCGAACTCCAGAGAGAGGTATAACTCAGACGTACAACTAATTAACGAAATAATGCCAGAGAAACTCCTCCTTACCGAAATGCAATTAGGAGAATCCACTTCCATTGTCTTCATTAATACCCATTTTTGTTTTTAGCCTCTGAGCCATGTTATATTTATGCGGCTCATATGGGACTCAGAATTATGTCTCTTTTAAAGTCAAACTAAAATGAAATCTGTAACTAAACTAGAATCTGAGAAAATAACAGACCAAAAAGGAAAATTCATTCTGGATTCATAATTGGAGGTCCTGAAAATCACTGCAAAAATAAAGTATAATTAACCTGTATATTAAAGAAAAAAGTAAGATGATTAACTAGTTCTACTTCTATTAGCATACTTTTATCAAGGCAAAATGACCTACCAAAACATGGTGAGAAGAGGATAGAAAGATAAAAATGATTCGTACATGATTAAAGCTAATTCATTAACATTGCTACTAAACAAAGGAGTAAGATTTTAAAAAAATTAGAAACAGACATGAAGAAAATTAGCAGAGCGGCGCCACCTAGTGTCCCTTATCTGATAAAGCACCTGACATTTCCTGCGCCCCCCTGTGGTAGACTTGAGCTTTTCTCATCCGCAAAACCACCACTGATGCTTAGATTGTTTGTTTTCTTTCTTTGGCTCTGAATGGGAGATGGAAAGAGATAGTATCTCAGCATTTCAGCATATTTTCCAAGCAAGAAAATTTATATACTTTTCACATCTTCTATACTTTCACAAAGTATAGGGGAAAAATTACTTTTATAAATTACGTATACTTTCCCTATCTTTAAAAACAGAACAACCACAAAGATTCAATTTCCTGTTGATAACACGATCGTCTTCCTTTGGGTGGACGTAATTTCAAGTGAGCCCTAGGCCTTACCCTTGAGGATCTGAATGACCTGAAAAGTCTAAGCCTCTTTGTCCCTCTGGAATCCTGTTCAGCATGAAGTTTTATGGATACAGTTCCCATTCCAACATGTTGGAAAGATTTCAAAGCCAAAACAAACTTTAATTAAAAAAAACAAAACAACTAATATAGAAGTAAATGGGAGAGGATTGAGCTAGAAATGGGGGGTCTCCTTCCCCTGTGCCTCAGTTTATCCATGTGAAGTGTGAAAATTATTCTAGCACCAGTCTACTTATCTTTTCTTGAGGGAGGAATAAGGTGGAGGGGAGTCGCCATTGACAAGATCAAATGAGATTAATGTCCATGGATGCTATTGAAGAGCAGGAAGTATAAGACTTAGACAACATTGAGAGAGTCTGTTATTTTCATTAAGAATTAAAGATTCACCCTGACTGGTTTGGCTCAGTGGATAGAGCGTTGGCCTTCAAACTCAAGGGTCCCAGGTTCGATTCTGATCAAGAGCATGTGCCTTAGTTGCGGGCACCTACCCAGTGGGGAGTGCGTAAGAAGCAGCTGATCGATGTTTCTCTTTCTTTGATGTTTCTGATTTTTTATCCCTCTCCCTTCCTCTCTGTAAAAAAAAAAAACAAAAACAAAAACAATGAAAATATTTTTTAAAAAAATAATTAAAGATTCTAGTGTTGATGCTTAACATCAGCATTGTCTACGAGGGAAGAACGAGTCAGTGAATGAGGAAACCGGAAGACCCAGGATGAGTCCTTTCAGTCTGGACATTGGCTTCTATTCTGTAAAATGAGGATAGTTTGGACTAGATCAGGGATGGGCAAACTTTTTGACTCGAGGGCCACAATGGGTTCTTAAACTGGACCGGAGGGCCGGCACAAAAGCAACCTGACCATGCTGACACTCTCATCTTGGGCTGCTGGTGAAGGAGCGGAGGTGAGAGCAAGAGAAACCTCCGCTCTTTTGGCTCCGCGGGCCCAATAGAACAGCCAAACGGGCCGGATCCGGCCTGTGGGCCGTAGTTTGCCCACGGCTGGACTGGATGATCCACAGGGCCTGTTCTGGCTCTAATATCCTACGAGCAGATTGTCCGGTTGCATTCTCCCTGCCGCTGTCCCAGCTCAGGCCCTCGTTACCTCTTATCAGGACTTTGCAGTATCTTCCTAACACCTCTCTCCCAGCCCCAATCCACCCGGCAGAGTAAGGGGGGGGGGGTATTTCCAGCACAGATCTTCCTGAAGGGAAAGTCCAGTCATTGCATCCCCTTCCCTAAAGGCCTGCGTGGCTCCCTAGGGTATTTTGCAGGGCAACCAGCATTTGCTGGTACCTGCTCTGTGCCAGGCAGTGTAATTGGTGTTTCTGTGCCCGGTGTCATGACATCCAACCTGATGACACATGAGATAGGCAGGATGTGCCCTGTGTCAGGAAGGACAACGCTGAAGCTTCTAGAGTTTAGGGGACTGTTTCAAGTTCCTGGGATGCAAATCTGGATCTCTGCTTCCAAAATTGTGAGTGGTGAAGGATTAGACTTTGGAGCTAGAAATACTTAGGTTGGAAGCCAGGCTCTGCCAGACATTGTTATGCACTGCACAACCTTGGAAAGTTTCCTAACATCTCTATGCCTCAGTTTCCTCATCTGTGAAATGGGGACACTATTAGTAGTTATCTCACAATGAATTAATGCACGTTAAACACTGGAATGGCACGTGCCACAAGGCATGTAGGAAGTGTTTTATGTCATAATTATCACATCTTCTCGCTTGAACTAGATTAGAAAGTTCTTCCTTTAACATTCAAGGTGCTTCTAAACTTGCCTCCAACTGGCCCTATGCTTCTGTCTGCTGTTCAACCATGAGTATGATACTGTATTGTTCCAATTCCCCCCAAAACATTTGCAAGGGTGCTGCTGTGCTTCCTCCAGGTCTCCACCTTTGCTGCTGAGGCTGGCCTTCTCTCTACCGACCCCTAGCAGTCAACACTGTGATGGGCGTATGGCAGCCTGCAAGGAGTGAGGATAAAAAAAATCAATGTTAGGTATTATGGGCATTATGGTTTTCAGTGGTATTATTAATATCCTTCCAATCTCAGTCTCAAAGCCACTTCCTTCACAAAGCTCTTCCCAAACCCCACATGTCTGAGGTACTGTGCTCCTCTGAGCTCTCCAGACACTTGCTCAATCTACCTGGGCCACTTGGCACACTCACAGGCTCTGCTGTCCAATGCAGACGGCCCTGGCCACGCGTGGCTATTGAGCACTTGAAAAGTGGCTTGTTCCAAACGTTGTCTGCCGTAGGTGTAACATACATCCGTATGCCAAAAGCTCTGCATACATTAAAAAGAAGTAAACATTTTATCAATATTTTAATTTTTATTGATTGCCTGTTTAAATATTTGAATATATGAGGTTAAAACATGTTATTCATTTCATTTTTAATTTAAAACTGCATGTATGATTTTTCTAGTGGAGAGCAGTATTGCGAGATAAAAGTTATTTTTAACAACGTTCCGATTGTAAAATGGGATGCTTGTTTACCATGCGAGCTGAGGAAACATAGAAAAGCACAGGGTAGAAAAGGAAAATTCTGTCTTCCCACCACTCAGAGACACTGATTTATACCTTCTAGGAATCTTATTTACAAAATTTGACAAAATATATGTTGCTGTTTTATTTGACACTCGAGGCCTGGTGCACGGAATTCATGCACTTAGCGGGGAGTCCCTCAGCTCAGCCCAGCCTTCTCGCAGTCCAGGAGCCCTTGGGGGATGTGATACCGCAGCATGCTCCCGCTGGGAAGCCGGCCTACACCAGTGGTCAGACATCCTTAGGGCTGCCCTGGAGGTGGGAGAGGCTCCCGCCACAGCCGCTGCGCTTGCCAGCCATGAGCCCGGCTTCTGGCTGAGAGGCGTTCCCCCTGTGGAAGCTCACTGACCACCAGAGGGCAGCTCCAGCATTGAGTATCTGCCCCCTGGTGGTCAGTGCATGTCATAGTGACTAGTTGCTCTGCCGTTCTGTCGATTTGCATATTAGCCTTTTATTATATAGGATGGCAGATTTTTCTACTTCATTAAATATTCTTCTATGGCTTTATTTTTAATGTCTGCACAAGAATCTTATCTATGGATGTATCATACTTCATTTAGCCAATCTGTAAATGTGTCAGAGATCGGCTAGATGCTCACCGATTCTGTTTCCTCCTCTGGGGCTCAGTGGAAAGCTACATTTCCCAGCATCACTTTCATACGGGTGTGGCCACATGACCAGGTCCTAACCAACAGGATGTGTTCAGAATGTTGTAAGCCATACCCAACAAGTCCGGGCATTCCTCTTCTCTTTCTCTCCACTCATCAGTGGGATGAATGCAGGGGCCTACAGGAGGGCTTTGAGGTTCTGAAAGACAATGGGACTACATAACAGAGGGAGCCAGGGTCCCTAAATCACTTCGTGGCAGACCACCCAACAACCACCTCAAACTGCATCGTGAGTGAAAAATAAGCCACTGAGATTTAGTATTATTGGTTAGAGTAAACTAGTATTAATTCCCTTAATAGATAATACAGGACATTTGGGTTGCTTTCCATTTTTGTTATTGTAGTCTCTCTAGGATAAATGTAGAATTGCAGGGTGAATGGTATGTATCTTATATAGCTTGGAAATTTTGTCAAAGTTCCCTTTAGACTTCTCGTATTCCTTACTAGATGGGAAGCCATTTGGGGCCTTTCACTTTGATCCCTTCTAAGTATCTTGTAGATAATAGGTATATGCTAAATAGTAAGCAAAATAATTATTCAGCTCAAAGTACATATGGACAAGGAAATACTGTTACTTTCAAAATCATGACTTTGAAATGTGGAAACTACATGAATTGTATAGGCGCTTTCAAGAAATAAGGATTATAGAAAAATGGCAGCAAGTAACATTGATGTGCTTGGCTGGGAACTTTTGTGTAAAAGAAGGTACTTTTATTCTAATTGTCATGCGGAAGCTGTGGGTAGAGTCAGCCAGTTTGGGTATATATACCCCCATTCCATGGGTTGCTGATGTTCAGTTGGCCACTTGCAACTTTATTTTGTGTCTTTTTTTTTCTCTCTCTCTCTGTGGATTCTAGTAAAAATCTCATTGCATACATTTGGCTCTTTAGGATATATAAAGATTAGATTTGGAAGGATTAACAATAGAAACTAATGACCTTTAAGAATTTTTCCAAATCTAAAATTCCATGTGAGAGGATCTGCAAGGAGATAAGAATGATTATCTGGTGCATGGGTCTCCTTGGAAAGAAGTCATAGACCATACTGAGGCCAAATTCCAGTTTATGGGGGGTTTCATTCTCTAGAAGCCCAAGAAGTGACAATAGCTTATCTTTTCTTAAAATATATTTTTAATTGATTTTAGAAAGGAAGGGAGCGGAGAAAGATAGAAACATCAATGATAAGAGAGAATCATTGATCAGCCCCCTCCTGCATGCCCCACATGGGAGATTGAGCCTGCAACCCTGGCATGTACCCTGATTGGGAATCAAACCATGACCTCCCAGTTCATAGGTTGACACTCAATCACTGAGCCATGCCAGCTGGGCATAGCTTATCTTTTTATTCAACCACAAACCAGGGCTGTTTCTTCATGTTACAGATAATTGAGGCAACTTCAACCCCTCATTACCCAAGAACCCAAGTTTATGTCCAAAATTCTTTTAGAAGAACACTATTTTGCTTCAAGTGCAATTGAAGGTTTCAAGTCCTCAAGATGCTGAGAACGGGGAGAAAAAACACACACAGATTATAGTCCTCCTATAACCAGAAAATTCTCATGCTATTGTAGTAAAAACTTGTGGAGAAGCACGGGACTTGGTTGGAAGGTCTGTAAGGAGGATTCTCTGAAAGGTCGGGGGCCTCAGGGTGGGACCTGGCCAAAGGTGGCAGCCTCTACCTTGACCTTTCCAAACAATCTCTATGTTTAGTCTTTAAGGCCCGACCTTGTAGAAGCATGGGCTTTCTCAAGGATATGTACCCTGCTGATTGTATGTAGAGGTTAATTTTACTTCAAGCTGCTGTTACAATAAAAGGCAAATGAGGCAGGCAGTTGGGGCTGTTTTGGTTTCTAAAGCCAAACAAGCCCCTTGGCCTCTCTTTCACAGAAGCCGTGTGCCAGAGTAATCTACTCATCTGTTGCTCGCGTTCTGCTGGTCAGCCCTGGCAAAAACTTCTACTGAGTACAATGAAAACAAAAACAAAACAGTGCATTCCAAATAGATGGGGCCACCATGGCTCCTGATCTTATTTCTGGAAATTTTATTAATGAGTGAAGCACAATCACTACAGAAGGATAAGAAAGAAGCTCATCACATTCTTTAAATATATATATATATATATATATATATATATATATATATATATATATATATATAGAGAGAGAGAGAGAGAGAGAGAGAGAGAGAGATAGATATAATTGATTTTTTTTACATGGAGGAAGAGAGAGCGATAGAGAGTTAGAAACATTGATGAGAGAGAATCATCGATCAGCTGCCTCTTGCACACCCCCTACTGGGGATGTGCCCGCAACCAAGGTACATGCCCTCAACTGGAATCGAACCTGGGACCTTTCATTCCACATGCCGACGCTCTATCCACTGAGCCAATCCGGTTTCAGCTCACATTCTTTCTTGAAGGAAATTTGAGTTACAGACAAATGGATTCCAGAACACCCCAAGCAAAAAGACCAACTGAAAGATTAAAAGATAAAAAAAAAGTAAAAAGATGACCTTTCTATTTGATGCCAGATAACTTGTCACTGGATTTGTTTTCTTTAGCTGACCTGGCTTGGCTTCCCAGCTACTTGGTGTCACAAAGACACTTCGTGATGGAGGGTGAAGAAGGAAATATTTGTAACCAAATATCATGCCTCTTGAACAGGTTAGAAAGAGATGGCTTTAAGGGAATAAAGCTGCTGACATACACATATCTTTATTTTATTTTTATCTTTTCTACTCTCCTGTGCTTATATGGTGATCTTCAAACTATAAACCCATCCTCTTCTCAAACTGGCCCAGTGGCAAGTTTCTAGGTAGGAGGTGATATCCACTAACTTCTTTTGGATTTTTTTTTTGCATTCTCAGATAAGGCCTCTCTGGTAGAAGTGATCTCAACAGACCAAAGAGCACAGGAGGAGAATGAGGCACAAAGACTTACCTCATTTTTGAGTTGACTGTCTCCCACCTCCCCACCTCTCCTCCCAGAGCAGAAGGTCTAAGAATCCAAGAATCCTACTCTTCAGTATTGAGAATGGGCCTGGCCTAGGGAGGGCACTCAAAAAGTGTTTTCTGAAAGAGAGAGGGAAAGAAGAGGAGAATCTTGAAACACTCATTGGAGACATGTTTAAAGGAAGAACAAAATTGCCAGTTCTCCCAACACCTGGGAGGTCAGTATTGACCACTAACATCTGTCAGATGCGGCGCCCAAAATATAAACAATAGCAGGAGCCATGACAGGACAAGGGTTTCTAGTCAGAAAGCAGACTTCTCACTTACATCAACTTACACCTTAGAAACCGATCTCACAAAAGGGCAGGAAGATAGTAATTGGCCATAAAGCAAAGCATATGCCTTTCATTAGGGCGTATTCTCTGCTGTGGCTCGAGATGCCTTCCCTATCTCTATATCAGTTTGTGTTAAGAGAACAGCTACCCGAAGTCCTATCCAGTGACACACTCCAAATGTCCTTGGCTGTGGACTATACATTTTAAGTAACATGGAAGCGCGGAGACTTATTTAAATGAAAGCGTTCAGTGGATCCATTTGCCATGGTGTTAATTGTGGGCAGAATGGATGAGAGTGGCTTGACTGGACACCTGTAGGGACAAAGAATCAAGCAAAGAAGAATTCTTCTTCTGCATCCACACAAATCACATGGTCTCCCTTATGGGGCACGTCATTGCTGACCCTCCCTCATTTGTGGGCAATCACCCAGTGCTAGCTCCTTGGTGGGAATTGAGTAGACAGAGCATTTATTAAATTTGAATAAAGCCATTCTCCACCTCTGGGTTGAGCAACTTCTCCAAAATGCTTTCCCTACGCTCTGCACTGGAGCCTGCTGCCCTTCCAGTCTCCTTGCTTTGTCCTCGCCGCCTTCATTTTTGGTTTAGCTGCACTAGGTGCTTGGGGAAATGGCTGCCCTAATCATAATCTTTAAGATCTCCACAGAAAGTGTCTATAACTGGAATTTCCTCATCACTTTAATGTCCTTCTAGTCAGAGCTTCATGGGCCTATTATGTGTAAATTAGAAACACATTATTCCACCCGCAAAGCTTTTCTTTCAAATGCATAGAATTTTATAACCTGTCACAATCTATTAAATTCTGAATAGTCTGTACCGAAGCTGACTTTCTTCTGTAAGAAGATGTCAAAGGATCTTAATTTCAGCTAATTCTGGCAACTAAAACGAGTCTCCTCCACTTAATAGCTGGCAGTGGTCTCTGCACTAAAATGCTTCCAGGAACAATTGGGAAATCACTAAGATAATGGGGTGTTTCTTTAGATTAGCATCACCCCTGAAACTCGGACCTTTTGCCAATTCAAAGCTCCTTTGCTGTCTTTCTAAAACAGAATTTCCTGAGAAGTTCTTAAATATTAAGAAGAGTTGACGTAAGTAGACAAGAAGACAGCAAACAGGAAAGCTAATGGACGGATCGTGAGTGACCTGTAGAGAGTTCTAGAATTTCATGGGAGCTCCTTCCCAAATAAGGGAAAAGTTGGCAGGCATGAGTTTGCCTCCCTTTTCAGTGCCCGAGTCTCCTTTTGTTTTTGGGCTTCACGGCCATCAACTGCGGTATTTCTAGGAATGATACGTTTTGGGTGGGGAAAAGCATTATTTCCTTCACAACCAGCTCATAAAATACAGTGCACACTTAGCACTGGAGTGAAGAGTGTGCTAATAGGCATCTAATCACAGATTTGGCGTCTTAACTCAAATAGCTAGTACCAAGGAGGTGTTGTCCGGCAAAGCAAGGAAAACTATGTGTGATGCTTGATGAAGAGTAACTGATAATAATAGCTACTATTAATTAAATGCCATGCATGACAATAAATGCTTTTTGTGCACGATCTTATTTATTTTATTTTTTAATATATATTTTATTGATTTCAGAGAGGAAGGGAGAGGCATAGAGAGATAGAAACATCAATGATGAGAGAGAATCATTGATTTGCTGCCTTCTGCACACCCCCTCCTGGGGATTAAGCCCGCAACCCAGGCATGTGCCCCTGGCCGGAATCGAACCTGAGACCCTTCAGTCTGCAGGCCGACACTCAATCCATTGAGCCAAATCAGCTAGGGCTACACTCTTATTTAATCCTTAAAAAAGTCTATGAGGCAGGTTTACTATTACCCATTATACAGAGGACCACCCTAAGGAGAAGAGGGAGATTTAAGATCTGAATTCACCTCACCCTTCAAAATCTAATATTTGAAAACATTTTTTTTTATAGAAAAGATGATCAATTTGTCTCATATGAGTGGTTTGGATCATAAAGAGGGCTCTGAGCCAGACAATGGAACTTTCTTGTTGGCCTCTATACTTTCGTTCTCCATAAGGAGGGATGGTGTGTGTCTGAAGATATTCATAAAGGAAGTGAGGCCTCATATTCCAGACAAACACGTCACAGGCGGATTCCCCAGGCACTCCAATGGGCCGGTCAGTTCCGTCCATTTAGGACTGAACGGTTCAAATCAGTGGGTTGGCTTAGCATTGTGCCAACGAAGCTTTAGACAAAGGACCAGTCCATTGCCATGAATCCATTGTCCCAGCGGCTTGGCCCTGTGTATGCAAATCAGTTGGTGGATGTTTTTACTTTTCTCTCAATATTTTTTTTTACGATATGTGATTTTTCTTGCTTGCTTTTCCTATGTCTGTTTGATAAATCCTGCCTGAACCACTCTGAGCTTGTTGTAGAACCATTGTACCAATTATGGTTATGGTAATGCCAAATGCGGGTGTGCTTAGTTTAACTTTAGTAATAAAAATAATTACATTTTGCCCCAAATAATGGCATATGTTTGCCATGCTTCATGGGCTATAATTTTTTTATTTGCTTTTCTCTGCATGTGATTCCCAATAAAATTCATTCTCAATAAAAAAATTCTCAGAAATGAAATGCTCAGTTTTACTATTTTATGGGACCCCAGAAACTTGAACAATAGCCCCTTAAGGACGGATATAATTTGGATGTATCACACTTGAGCAAGGCTGTCTCTAGTCAAGTGACATTTGGGCTGCAACTGATAGAAATTCACTAAAATTAGATGAAAAACAAAAACGTCATTTTTTTTTTAATGAAAGTGTTTTGAAAATAAGAACCAGACAATCATGTACGTTGCAATGTGATCCCCTGATATGTCAAACACCCACCTGGCATCATACGTAGTTATTACCATATTATTGACTGTATTCCCCGGGCTGTCCTTCACATCCCTGTGACTATTCTGTAAGTACCACTTTGTACCTTTTAATCCCCTCACCTTTCTCACCCAGTCTCCCAGCCCAACCTCCACTCCTCTGGCAACCATCAGTCTGTTCTCTGTATCTGTAAGTCTGTTGCTATTTTGCGTGTTAGTTTATTTTGTTCTTTAAATTCTACATGTAAGTGAAATCATATGGTATTTATCTTTCTCTCTCTGGCTTATTTCACTTAGCATAACACCCTCTAGGTCAGGGGTGGGCAAACTTTTTGACTCGAGGGCCACAATGGGTTCTTAAACTGGACCGGAGGGCCGGAACAAAAGCATGGATGGAGTGTTTGTGTGAACGCTGCCATGTTAACACTGCTGCTGGTGAAGGAGCAGAGGGGAGAGCAAGAGAACCCTCTGCTCTTTCGGCTCCACGGGCCAGGTAGAACAGCCTAACAGGCCGAATCCAGCCCGCGGGCCGTAGTTTGCCCACAGCTGCTCTAGGTCCATCCATGCTGTTGTAAATGGTAAGATTTCCTTCTTCTCTATGGCTGAATAATACTCCAGAGTATGTGACTGTCTAGCAACTATGCTGTCCACCTGAAACTAAGAGAAAATGATATTGAATATAGACTATAATTGAAAAGTAAAATTTTAAAAATAAAAATTACTAATTTAGGGAAAAAAAGTAAGAACCAGACAAAAAGGATATGTCAATTAATGACAGAGTTCAATTCATCATAACATCCTTTTGCAAAGTATTCTAGCTCAGTGGTCGGCAAACTCATTAGTCAGCACAGCCAAATATCAACAGTACATCGATCGAAATTTCTTTTGAGAGGCGAAAACCGACTTCTGCGCCATGGGCCACGAAGTTTCAATCGCACTGTACATGTGCGCCCTTACGTGGTGTTTCGTGGAAGAGCCACACTCAAGGAGCCAAAGAGCTGCATGTGCCTCTCGAGCCGCAGTTTGCCGACCACTGTTCTAGCTCATCCAATTTCATTCTTCCACTTGTTGATTTATCCACTCATTCGTTCCTTTAAGACGGACCGAGCATCTGTGATAAGCCAGGTGCCAGAGACACAGAGAGGGAGGCTCCTGGTTTCTCAGGGAGCTGGCCTTCCCTCCCTTGTTAATCCTTCCTCCGAGCATCCCTGCAGGTGTGCCTTTGAAGAGTTGCTGAAAATGGTGCAGAAGATAGGAGTGGGGTGAGGAGAAGCTATAAAAGGGCCACTCAAGCTTAAATCTGTTAGAGATTAACTTTGGAAACACAAATGATGGGCTTGGTTAAGATGAGTCTATAAAAGTATATTTCTGTGGAATGCACCACTCGTTGACTTCAGGGCAAATACAATTCAAAGCTTCAAAAACTGAGCTCCATAGTTGCTAAGATAGACATAACTATTTCTTTTGAATGATACTTAGGGCTCTATCAGAAGGAATCTCCTAACAAATCTGTTGCTCTTAGCTCATTCCCAAAGCATGAGAATGGCACGGGCCTCACGGTAACCCAGGCTGCGGGTTCAAGGCCAGATTTCTGGGTTTCATCCCCAGAGTTTCCGATCCCTTAGGTTCAGGAGGAAGCCTGGTCATTTGCATTTCTAGCAAGTTCCAGGTGCTGCTGCTTGCTGACCACATTTTGAGAGCCGTTGTTTTATAAATAAATGTTATTCAACATGCCAACTGTAGATATGAGCTATTTGTTACCAGTCTGTGACAACACAGAAACTAAATCAAAGGGAAGCTTTGGGAATCTTTTATCATTTGACATTGCCATCATCCAAGTACATGATCAAGGGTGGGCAAATCTCATTGAACAGGGTTCGATGAGCCCAGGACTGTCACATCTGCATTGGGAGTCACCTGTGATGCAAGCTGCATTCTAGATACACACACGGAGCCCACATTTTCTTCTGTGATGGGCTGAAAGAATGAAACCCTGGCCGTTCAGCACAGATCCCTGAGAAGCACTGCTCTCTAAACCATCATGCTATATACTATTTCATTAAAAACATGGTTGACACACTAATGACTCAGGGTCATTTCCTTTCACATAGTCTGGGGCAGGTGGGAAGAGGCAAGGGCCAGGTCTACCCCCAGAGGCCCAGGGCCACAGACAGGCTGTAGAGAGGAGTCTGTGTGTGACACCACATAACAATACAGTGGGTCAGCGCAGGGGCCCAGGAGATCAGCCTTGGTTTTTTTTGAGGCTGGAGGCTTGGCCAGTCAGGATTTAGGATGCACAGTCCTGTGCTAGGGTCAAACTGGGTAAGCAGGAATGTTGGATGTTCCCAGCGAGGTCAACATGGGTCCTTCAGTTGCAGGCAGTCAGGGAGACTTGAGACCCAATAGAGAAGGTTCTTCCTCGTCAGTTACCTGGACCCCAGGTCTGGGAAGTTGACTTTATACGTGGGCTCAGAAGATTGGGTATGACTAGGTCTACTGGGGGAGAATGAGAACAGGCCCATCATGGGTGTCCCCAGAAAGACCAAGCCAGGACAAGGGAAAGCAACAAAATAAAATTTAAAAAGCCTCTTGATCTCAGCTACGTGGGCTGGCGTTTTCTTTGATCTTTTTCAACACTTTTATTCCAGTTTCCAATTATCTGATTCCTGGTTGTCAGGATTTAGCTGTTTTTTAAACTCTATGCCCCTCTTGGGCTGGCTGGAAGGAAGCCCATGCGAGTGGGGCATCCTCCTGAGTTCAAAGCCGGATGAATGTGTCTCCGATTGACTTTGCTAACTGTCTTCCAAATGGATCTCCTGGTAGCGCTACGATTTTACTAGCAGTGATTTGCTTTTTTAATATTTTGTTCTTCAAGCTCTGATAAACTCGGTGTTCTCTCTAAGCACTTGTACAAATTAGACTGCCGTTGGAGGAGGTTCGCGTTTTTACATGTTCAGGATGTCAAGGCCTGATAAGCAGCCACGGAGCTCAACCCTCCTCTAAAGCCTGGCTTGGCTGGAATCACCCCAAGAAGAGGCGTTCATTACCTTGGATCTAGAAACAGCCATTAGCTCTGCTCTCATGGCCTCCAGTCACTAATTTGAAAGAGTGACCTTAAGTGCCCACCAGCTACCCCAGGGGCCTCCGCCTTCCAGCCAGCCCAGAAATGCTGCATGCTGGCTGGCCGAGACCCAGGGATGCTAAGGGCTTCCCATAGAGGTGGGCATTTCAGGTGACTGGCGGAAATCAGTGTGACGTGGGAGGTACGTACTGTTCGTGGATCAGACAGACCGGAGCTTGAATCTTCCTGTATTATTTCATTTACTTACTTATTTATTTATTTATAAATATTTATTGAGTTTTTACAGAGAGGAAGGGAGAGGGAGAGTTAGAAACATCAAAGAGAGAGAAACACCAATCAGCTGCCTCCTGCACGCCCCCCACCGGGGATGTGCCTGCAACCAAGGTACATGCCCTTGACTGGAATCGAACTTGGGACCCTTTAGTCTGCAAGCTGAGGCTCTATCCACTGAGTAACACCAGTCAGGGTCTTCCTGTATTATTTTAAATGCTTTTGATTCCACTTGACAGCAAAACCAAGTCAAACTAGTTTAACAGGGAAGGGAATCTAGCGGCTCATTTTGGACGGCAGGCAGAGCTGGCTTCCGGGTTGGTTGTTCCTGGAGCTCATGGAAGTCAGTGGCTCTTCTCTCCACTCCACTGTTTTAGCTTCATCCTCAGACTGATTCCCTAATTTCCCCCAAGACTGAAAGCTGGCTGCAAGCTCCAATCAGGGCTTCCTTTTTAGGGGTCAGCAGGGGAACAAAGGGGAGACCCCAAACACTGATTGGCTAATCACTGGGCAAAAGGGATAGAATTACTCTGGTTGGTTTAAACCCATGAGAGTCACTCATTGGAGTTGGGGATAGGGCTGAGGACACCAAAAGCAAAGGTATGTTCCACCTAAGGGGAGGCGGGAAGGGGTGCCGGGAGACAACCACCATGTTCATGGTGCCAGCTCAGCTACTTGTATTCCCTTGGCCTTGCCCTTTAGCCTCCCTGAGTCTCAGTTTTCTCATCTATAAAATGAAGATTACATACCTTGGTATCCACCTTGCTGGCTAGGTGGTAGGGATTAGGAGTACAAGGAGCTTTGTACTGCGCCTGCAAGTGCTCAGTAAAGGTTATGAGAGAGAAGGTAAACGAAAGTAGGTGCCCATTGTATGTGGGCATTGCATTCTTTATAGGCTTGTTTCAAATGGACCTTCCTTCCTTAATGTGGGCAGAAGTGGCTATAAATGGACGACAAAGACTGTTCAGAGAGAGACCGTTTAAATGCTGATCTACGTGGACATTATTTGGGTGTAAAACTCAAACTAGGCAATTCTAAAACATGCAAAGAGTTATCTCTGAGTAGTGAGTTTAATAATAATATTAAAACAAAAAGAATAAAATGAAGAAAAAGCATATGGAACAGAAGTACTTACAATTTATTGAGCTCTTCTGCGTGTTAAACTAAGCACTTTACATGAGTTGTGAGCCTGTAAGGTTGGTTTTATCATACTTATATGTACCTGAGAAACAAATTTATGAAAATGAAGGAATTTGCTTGAAGCCAATAGCCATTAAATGACAAAACCTGGACATGAGCACACATGAATAGAACTCCAAAGTTCATCTCATGATCCCTAAACCAAAACTGCTTGCAAAGGAGGGTGCCCTCACTCACTCATTCATTCATTCACACATGCATTCATTCCCTCACTCTTGCCCCCCTGCCACTTTGGTATTGGGGCAAAGATGAATAGGACACAGCAGTGCCTAGGAGAAGGAGACTGCTGAAGTCCTGGGATTGCAGACTTATTTTAGGAGTTCCCCAGGGCAAGGTTGTGTGGGGCAGGGTTTTGCGCCCTTTCTCAGTCAAATGAGAACTGTTGAATCGCTAATGATGATGGAGGCCTGGCAGCTTAGGGCACAGCGTGCTCCGAGGCCTGAGAGACACAGGGGGCTGCTCTCTCCCCCCAGCTCGCTCTGCCATCTGCTCTCCTCAATGAGACAGTTTAATCTTGAGCTACCTCAGGGCGAAGGAGGTCGGAACGTCAGAGGTCACCTTAGCCCCCCATAACTCCGCTCCAAAGAAATAATTGTTTCACAGGAAAATGGCTGTGACCAGTCAGATTCTTCTTTATTCAGAATCTGGACGAGGTGAAGAGAATGGGTCTCGGGGTTTATATTGTTGATTCTGCTCAATTCATCCAACTGCGTGTGAGATGGCCTGTGTGCTGGGGGTTGTGCTGAGTGCTGGGAACATGCAAATGAGCATCACAGTTGCCTTTGGCCTCTGGGGTATGCTAGCTGGCAGTGCAGACAGATGCACCCAGAATGCAGGATGTATTAGACTAGAATAGTCTGCTGTGCCCTGGTATGACTACACAAGATGTTAAAATTTGTGTTACATTTTGGAAAGTAAGTTCAAATTGGTGAATTGGCGAACACTCACTTGTCCCAACTGCCCATCCACCTGTCCGACAATATCCATCTCCTTCTACCCTTTCTGCCCTGACCCTTCCTCAAGGACATCCTTTCCACCTAACACCCCCCAGCTTTCCCAGGGTCCAGAACAGGGGCCTCCAAGACCCTGCCCAGAACTGCAGGAGACTTGGATTTTTAATTGATCTGCATCCGAGCATTGTGCTCATCATTGCTGAGTAAAGGCACGTGCCTTCTGGGAGTAGAGGCATGAGGAGGAAAGTTGGAACCAACTGAAGGGGGGATACCCCAAGAACACGCGTTAGTTGAGCATCTGTTGTCTCCTTGGATCTCGGGCAGCACTTCAGTCATGTTCCCCAGACATGTCCCAAGTCTTCCATCACCCCACCCTGCAGTCACCCTGCAGTCACTCTGTAGTCACCCTGCTCTGAGTCCCAAGGCAGCAACAGCTCAGAAGCCTGGGGCTCCAGAGGGCAGGGGCCTGCTTGGCGAGGGGTAGGAGGGGGGGGTCAGTTTCCATTCCTCTGCACTTTTAGTTTGGTTACTATAGGAATAAAGGGCTTTGACTTTGTATTTTGCAGAAACAAAGGACTCAACAACCAGATGGCTGGATCCTCGTAACCGATGATTGGAACTCTGTTCATTAGGAGGCTTTTGGCTGCTAATTTGAAAACAGATCCAACTGGCTTGAACAAAAGAGCAAGTTCAAAGGAAAACCAGTAGGGGCCCAGGCATGATCCTCTCACAGTGTCTGAGGGATCCCAGCGATCTCAGCCTCTGTGTCTGCCAGCCTCAGAGTGACTTTCGGCCCCAGGTAGACCTTTCATGTCGCACGATGATGGACAGCAAACAAAATCAGAACAAAACTGTATGTCCTGGTGTTTCTGTCCTCTGGAAAAAAAATGGAAATCTTTTCCAAAAGCCCTCAGTGGGCCCCGCCTTCTGTCTCCTAGTCAGAAATGGGTCCCCTCTTTAACCCTGTTCAATGGCCACTGAAGAGACTGCAGTCACTATGGCTGGTTTTTTCAATCAAGTTTTGCCCATAGACTTCAATCAAGATTTGCCTATTTTGTATCCTTATATATATTTCCAGCAAATGAATATCAGTGGGCAACCAGCAGTACCTGCTGCTGGAACCTACTGGAAAGAGAAAGGCGGAATTGGAGACGATAATGTTGGCGAGAACGAAGGGGAACATGGGCGTGTGTCACTAGAGTAAGCGTCAAAAGGCAAAGAACTTAGGCGTAAAGAAGCCTGTTTGGAATGTTAGCGTTTCTTGGGTGATTGTTTCACTAATTAATTGCTACATAACAAATCACCCCAAAACTTAGCAGCTAAAAACAACAACCATCTATATTGCCCGCTGGTCGCAGATCAGCTTGGTGGTTCTGCTAATCTGAGCCAGACTCATCTGAGCTCTTTGGACTCCTAACTGTCTGCAGGAGGCTGGCTGGTCTAGGATGGGCTCAGTTGGGGCAGCTTAGCTCTTACTCCAAGTGGTCCCTCACCCCCCCCAGCAGCTGGCCCCAGCCTGTTCACCTGGCATCCTCTCAGAACTCCAAGAGGAAGAGTAGAGTTACTGGAGCTCTAGACTCAGAACTGGGACACTGTCAGCAAAGCCTCGTTCTGCTGGCCGAAAGCAAGCCCGGAGACCAGCCCGAAGCTGCAAAGCCACCCTGCGGAGTGTATCAGGAAGAGTGCCGGGTGGTGACCACTTTGGTGACCAATCTACCACCGTGACCTTTGCGGGGCCGTTCTCTCCCCTGCGCCGCAGCCTCGTCACCCCCAGAATGCAGCTAATACTGGTCCCGGCCTCAGTCTTGTTTGAGGACTAAATGAGAAAACGCATGCAAAGTGCTTAACACAGTGGTGGGCACATGGTAAGTATTAAATAAGTATTAGATTTTATTATGATTGTACTCATGACTCCAAGCTAGTATTATTGTCATCATTATTATGGTTGTTCTAATGATTATTATGATTTTGAGTATCTATGTGCTGCGTTATGACTCCCCCTAGGACGCAAGTTTAGTGAAATGGTTTCCAAAAATGCCCAGACTTTATGGAAACCCTCTCTGGCTCCCAGAAGCCTGCGACTCAAGGGGGGATGATTTCGGAATGGCCCCCTTCTGCCTTCCTGCGGCTGTTTGGAGAGCGCTGTTCTCCCGGGAAGGGGGTCCTTCGCTGGCTGCTTGGAGCTGCCCGAGCACCATCCCTCAGTCGAACCCTCCGAGGAGAAGCGGGAGCCGCCATTTCAACGGAACCCGCTCGCTTTGGCCAGTGTGCCCCCTGGAGGCAGGGAGGCTGCTTTTCCTCCCATGCTGCTGTGCCCGCCTGTGCCCACTCCCTGGGGGCGACGGTGGCTTCGGGGTGCCCAGGGTGGGCTGTGAGGGGGCAGGAGAAACCTCCCAGTCTCCTCTCCCACCTGCTCCAACCCAGGCTTCCAGAATGAAAACCAGTTAGCAATTTCTCAGAAAAGGGGATCTGTCTCTTAAGTCTGTGAGAAGGAAAGGGTTGTTGTTGTTGTTAATGGCTGTTTTGCTCATGATGGAGCCACCTCCGGATGATGCTCCTGCGCTGATGCCCCGTGCAGGCGCCGAACGCCTGGAGCAGGAAAGACCAGGCGCTCCCTGCACCAGGCGGCCGCTAATCTCGCTTCTACGCGGCTCTCCATCTGCTGAGGGGCGGCCCAGGCCGTTCTCCGTGTAACCCGCAGCCCTTCGTCATTTAGGCCCAGGCACAGCCAGCAGCTCGCTCAGGATGCCAGGGCGAGGATTCAGAGGGTGACAGTTTCTGTCCTTGTTCCAAACCAGTGCGGGGCCCTCGCCTGTGAACTGCCCTCCCTCCACCTCACTCCCCGAGTCTGTTCCTCTCCCTCCCGACCAGGTTTGCAGCCCCTCGCAATGCTTCTTCGCCTGTCTCTTTTTTGAAACCCTATCCCACCTTGCAAATGTGCTGGTCTACCTAGACACCTCCCATAGTTATGTTGCCTCGGTGGCCATTGTTGGTTGGCCTCGGCCAGCGAATTGTGGCCCCCGGTCCGTTCATCTGGCCAGGCTAGTGCAGAGGCTCCATTTGCATTCTTTGATGCCTTTTCCCTGGGTTCCAGTGACGTGCTTTTGCATAACGTGTGTAAAATTCTGCTGACATTCAGAGTTCATTTGGCTTGAGATCCTTAGGAAGGGGGGTGGAGGAGACCTGGTTTGTGTAAACGCAAAAGCTATCAGACAGCTTTGTTTTTTTTCCCTGAGAATTGGAAGATGGCTTCTCGTGTTAGTTCTTTGGGTCACCCTTGACAGAAGGGTGAGCTCCTTTGCTTAAAGAGCGTTGGTTCCATTTGGGCTGTCAGTCTCCTGCCTTCGTATGGGCAGGGCAGGGGACCAAGGACCATTTTCAAGTTCAAAGGCAAGCCTGTCACTGCATTGCAACTACAGCCAGAAGATGTCAGAGAGAGGAGGCCCTAGTCAGCATCTGCCTCACTCTCTTCCTTTCTCGGGAGGCTCAGTTGGTTGTATGGTATGTCATGTCAACAAGTAATTTCCTCTTGATAAAGCAACATTGTCATAAGGCACCTTTCTAAGCACTTCTCATACAATCTTATGCAATCCTCATAAAAGTCCCATAACAGTAGGACTTACTGCTGTCATTCTCATTTCACCGATGAGGAAACTGAAGCGCAGAGAGTTTAAATAACTTTGCCAAGGTCACACAGTACTACATAGCAGAGTGAGGGTTCAAACTCAGGTAGTGTGGCTCAAGAGGCAAATTGGGGAATGAGTTTTTTAACCTTTATAAGAAAGAATTCTCAGGAGATAAAGAGCCTTGACTAAGAGCATAACAAGCCTTATTAAAATAGTCATCTTTAATTTTTTTCTCTTGAAAACTTGGGGAATGGCCACCAAAGGCCTGAAGAGGAGAAAGAATGTGTGGGGGAAGGGATGTGAAGAGAGGAGCCAATCTGCATAACTTATGGAAGCCACAGATGCAGAGTATCTATCAAGTTAGGTCCGGGAACCAGTTTTGCTCTTAAAGGGTTGAGTTCCACTGCACTGTCCGAGAGAAGGAACGCTTGTCTTGGGAGAGGGGCCTGTAGGACCACAGGCATGGCTGAAATTCAAGCTCTTGAGGAGATTCAGGTAGATGAGCCCATGCCCACTCCAAGTGCGATTTATTTTTGTGCCATTCCCCCCATAGTACTACCCTTCTACGGGACTTGGGATGGCAGTGCCACCATTCATCACACTATTAAAAGCCCCCTTCTGCTTCTTTACTCCTCAGACCTGGGGATATAAACAGACGGTGGGAGAAAGAGGGTCCTGCCTCAATCCCCACTTCTGTGGTTGGTCAGGAGCCCCACCTAGTTATTACAGTGGCCTTCCTCCGCCACCCTTTCCATGTCCCCCCCCCCCCCCCGCACTCTACCCGCAACTCACTCATTGGATAGATCCTTTATCTGGTGGGATGGCCAAATCTTTGATCCAGATGATCTGAGTATTGGGTGGCCCTGCCTTTATTGTCTCTGTTTCCCATTGCCAGGGGTTACTGGGCAAGGGCATATTAGGACATGGTAGTGAGTCCCCTGAGTTCCACACAGCACCTTCCTGCCCTGCCGTCTCGTTGAATCCTATTGGCATCAGTATCTCCCATCCTTTTGGTGTAAAGATGCTTGCTTACACATTTGGAACTTGGAATTGAAGACCTTCTTGGTTTTCTTGCAGGAACCCTGAAAAGATAAACTAGAAGGTATTTGTAAGGAGGCCCACATCAGAGAATACATCCTTATTACTGGCGGAGGATTTTAAAAAAATAAGCTCCAGCAGGACTGGCTATGCAGGGACATCTATATTCTGGATCCGTCACCCTGTGAGCACATGCTGACCGTTGATGTTCCCTTGAGTGACGGGCGGTTGAGGGCCCAGTCAGCTTACCTGGAATCCCTGAGCACTGGTTTTCAAGCCACTCTTCTCCCACCTGGTATGCAGGTGATCCAAAGTGAGGTTACTAAAGGGATAACATTGAAGCCACTCTAGTGCATGGGAGAGGGGGACACCTCACTTGCAACTTTTGCTGTTTTGTTCTCAGTGACAGATTCCTTGAGGCAAACCAGGTCATGGGCGCCCCAACACCACCAGCTGCCACCTGCCCAGCACTCACTGCAGGAGGGCTTACCGGCCACTCCCTGCCGCCACCCTAAATTAGGACCCACACGGCCGCATCAGAAGTCTTTCCTCAGCCAGTCCCCGCTTTCTGCTTTTGACCCACAAGCTCTGTACACAAAAAGGAAAGTGGAAACATCCCCAACTTAAAAAAAAGAAAGTCACCCCTTCAAAACACGTTCGTCTCATTGGCAAACCACACACAAGCAAAAACCTTTATTTTTAGAAGGCCCAGGTTTTGGCCGCCTGAACTTGAGATCATTGTCACGTGCAATCTTTGGGACCTACATGTAGTAAAGATTATTTGTTGCTCATCTGAAATTCAAATTGAACTGGGCCTTTGTATTTATCTGACAGTCTTTTTTCTTCTTTATTATTATTTATTTTTCAATTACAGCTTACGTGTACTATTATTCATTCTCTACGTGGCTTCTTCCTTAGACCCCTGGTTATAATGCTGGACTCCAGTTGGCTGTTGGGGCGGATTGAGCTATCATTTAGCTGTGAATCCGGCTTGGCACTGGGTGGAGGTGCCGGCAGCTCCCCCCTCCCTACTCCGCCGCCAGCTTGGATCTCCTGGATCTGACAATCTTCTCACTCACCAAACACTTTTCTATCTCCTGTTTCTTCTGATCAAAGGGATGAGAGGCAATAAGTGCCTCGTCATGGAAGCCGTTCAATACTGAGCCGTCGTTCAAAGGGAAAGGCTGAGCCTCCCAGAAATCACAGCACGGGCGGAGGTCCAACGGGCCGATGGGAACGGAGGCCAGCCCTGCGGATGAGGGGGAAGCGAGGGAGCTGGCAGCAAAGCAGAGATGGAATAGGACGGAGGGAGCATCTGAGACCACAGCCGTGCAGGGCTGTCTACTGCCACCCCAGCGAGGGCTGCTCTGCCCGGTCCTGTCTCCTCCCTCCAGGAAAGTGGAGGACGAGCCCCAATCCGGTGCTTTGCAAACGGGAATATTCTGGCTTTCCGCTTCTTTCCCTTCCCCGCGCGTCTCAGCCCAGGGCTTTCACGTTAAGTTCTCACAAAGGCGAGACAACGGTTTATAGGTGGAAAACATTAATTTGGCTTTGATAAGCTCACAGAAACAGTTAAATGTGTGTGTGTATGTGGATCGTTTAATCACAGTATCTGGAGTATATAAACATGGCACATGCTATCCGCTCTCTCCCCCCCCCCCCCACCTCGTTTCTGTGGCCTCAAAATTTGATCCAAGTCTGGGAGTTAAAAAGTCCCATTTTGTGTAATCAGGTTTGGGTTGAACATGATTGCGGAATTATTTTAAATTGAAGACACATGTCTGGAGGCCGGGCT
The DNA here is from genome assembly GCA_963924515.1 of Vespertilio murinus. NCBI lineage: Eukaryota > Metazoa > Chordata > Mammalia > Chiroptera > Vespertilionidae > Vespertilio > Vespertilio murinus. The sequence goes on along the minus strand of OZ004712.1, from coordinate 10,043,306 downwards.
GTACGTATTGTTTCAGGATGGTGTCCATTAGGTCTTATCCACAGGGGCTATCTTCAACTTTTGCCACATTCAATGCATTCTTTATACGTCGCTATTTGCAAAATGGTGGATCGTGTACAAGGGAAAATTGGAGGGAATATGGTACTCGTTAAGGGGTGATTTTTTTGAAATTATCTTGAGTGCATTTTTTTCAGACCTGTTTCCAGTCTCCCCCGCTAAGGGTCTCAGAGCAGCTTGGGAAATTTTTTTTTTTTGGGGGGGGGGTAGGGAGGAGGAGAAGAGAATATTTTTAAGACAATCACAATACATAAATAAATAAAACCCTGCAGTTGTGCAAGTTCCCGTTGCAGGGCTGTGACTCTGAAAACTCTGCAACTGAATCAACATTTACTTTAACCCCTTGTCAGCCCTAAATACTTAAAGTGTCTTAATTGCGGATCGAAATTGTTGCCACCGCCACGGGCTCTCTGCTCTGAATGCATTTGTCCCTGAACTGGGGTTTTTGTCGGACTTCACCTGCGCGGGCCCCGTTGATTTTGTAAATTGTTGCATCATGTCCCGCCCTGACTCGCAGGGCCCAGCTCTCCAGGAGGGGTGGCCGGGTGAGGGAGACTCTCCTGCTCCCTCATCCCGAGGCTCAGCCACGCCAGGCATCACCGTCCTCCAGAGATGTCCTCCTTGCTGAGAGCCGGGTGCCTGTCGCATGGCTGTTTGTTTTAAAGGCTCTATCGAGCCTCCTTTCCATACCATGCAGTTCTCTCCCAGGGAGTGTTCAAGTCGGTGTCTCTGGTAAGCTGACAGAGCTGTGCAACCCTCGCCCGATTTTAAAACAAACCTTGTGCCCACTCGCGGTTGCTCCCCACTTCCACCCCCAGCCCCAAGCAACCACGAATCTCCTCTCTGCCTAGGGATCTGCCTTTTCCGGACACCTCACAGCTGAACAACATGCGGCTGTCTTTGGGTGGCTTCTCTGGCTTGGCGGAGGTATCCGCAGGTATCCGCAGGTACCTTGGTCAGGGTATCCGCAGGTACCTTGCTTTGTCCTTACTGCTGGATAGCGACCCACCGCAGAGAGAGACACATCCGGCCACGGGCATCAGGCGGCTGGTGTTTACTTGAGTTGCTTCTACTTTGACTTGACGGTGGAAAATGCAGCTGTGGACATTCGTCTACCAAGGGGCCTTTTAAGTAAATCCGATGGAGCTTTGTTAGCGCCCTTCGCAGTGAACTGTAAGGAGGATTCACGTTGCATTTCGCTCAGGTGTTACCCATGCTCTTGTTAAAGCTGTCTACGGGAACTCTGCGGAATAAGGTAGGCTCCCGGGTGCTTCCAGAAATAATGGTGATCACGGCAAGAACCTCCGTGATCGCAGGGCAGGAAGTGATTTGGCTAAGGGAGGGAGCCCTAGCCGGTTCGGCTCAGTAGTTAGAGCACTGGCTCATGAACTGAAAGGGCTCAGGTTCAATTCCAGGTGCAGGCTCGATCTCCAGCCCCGAGTGGGGCACCTGTGGGAGGCAGCCAATCGCTGTGTCTCTCTCACATGGATGTTTCTCTCTGTAGGTCTCTCCCCTTCCCACTCACTCTCTCTAAAAAATCAGTGGGAAAATATCCTCGGATATTTGAGGATCAACAAACAAACAAGGAGAGAATAAGGGAGGGAACACTTGGAGGTTTTGAGACTAACAGAGGCCCCGTTCCTCTGGGCCAGCCCCGCCCTGAGCTGGCGGAGCTCAGACCCCAGGCCTGATTCTGAGGCCCCGCTGACTTCAATCACAGGGGCCACTCAGCCGGGGGTGAAGTTGGAAGTGGCAGGGAGGTGAACAGGTCAGAGCAGGGGAACAGAGTTGTCAGGCTTTGTTTACGTTCATGCTTTCTGCGACTCGGCGGCTGATAGGGGATGTTGGCGGCTCTGTCATCGAGGAGAGCGTGGTGCGCGTGATGGGAAAGCAGCTGTCTCAGGAAGTGCCCTTTGCGCGTGGCCTCAAATCACCCGACTCGGTCCATGGAAAACCCCCACTGAGACCCTTCCCCCCAAATCGCCACAGAAAGCAGGCCTAGCAAAAGCAACGTGGCTCACAGAATGTGGTTCGGATCACTGTCCTGGCTTGTCGCTAACCCTGTCCTGGGCCACATCACTAACCTCCCTGGTGAAACAAGGAAAGTTGACATCATGATTCTTGCCTCAAGTTTTTTTTTTTTTTTCTACTTCCAACATTCTGTTTCTCCCATGACTTTGAAACTTAGACTTTGGAAACCCACATTTCAAAGTTAAACCAGTGTCAGCCTCCCGTGAGCAATCAACTCACTGATGTCAAGAGACGTGACGTGGCACTCGAACTGGCGAATCATTAGCGTCTGGAACACAATTTTTTAAAATGCACACCACGTCCCACTGGCACCCCAACCCTATTATGCAGACGGGAAAGTTACTGTTGATTTTTCTACATATTTTCTTGCAACGCGTCTAGCTTCTTTGTGTCAGAGTTGGGAATTGGACCAGCGTTTTAGGGCTTTCAGTCTTTTATTGTATCAATTAATCCTGATTGCCTGGGAGTAAAGAAAATAATCACCCAAGAGCCTGTGTAAACTAATCCACCATTAAGAAAAAAAAAGTCCCGGACTCACTGGCCAAAACAAGCCTTTCTTGTTGTTGTTTTTGTTTCGTGACTTCAGTTCTTACCGGGACGGGGGGGAGCTGCTGGAGGAAAGAGGTTGGCGGGATTGCAGTTCAATAGGTGGTGAGGCTGCACCCTCCCCAGAAGAGAGCATGCTCCATGCTGAGAATGCGAGGGTCGCTTTCACGCCCATTTCCCTGATTCCTTGTGGAGCAATCTGACATCCCTGCCCCCGCCTCTCAGACACAAAGCCAGCTCCTGGGGGTAACACTGCTTTCACAAGGACTTCCAAATGCATCTCTTTACAAAAAAAAAAAAAAAAAAAAAAAAAAATTAATTGCTATCAGAGAGGCAGGGAGAGGGAGAGAGAAAAAAAAAAACCATCAATGATGAGAGAGAATCACTGATTGGCTGCCTCCTGCACACCCCACACTGGGGATTGAGCCCACAACCTAAGCATTTGCCCTGACCAGGAATCCAATCGTGACCCCTTGGTTCATAGGTTGATGCTCACCCCCTGAGCCACGCCAGCCTAAAGTACATCTCTGAATAGAAAGCAGCAATCGTGTCCACTTCCCTGTGCCAACAACCAACCACATTCACAGGGCTGCCTGCTCCTTTCCACCCCGGGCAGAACATTCCAGAACCCTGGCACTCTGACCGTTCTCCCAAGCCAGTGACCATCCTGGTAGGGAAAGAAACCAGGAGACAGATGGTATGAAACAGAAATCGCGTTATCACCGCCCTCTCTCCAGCGCTGGCTTGTTATTTTGGCAAATCGCCACGTAGCTCTCGGCACTCCCGCTGGTCTGTGGGGGGCCTTCACCGCAGATGCCAGAACGCCGGGGCTGATGGAAGGTGGCGCCTTACAGAGGAAATGGCATTAACGTCCTGTGGTCCCTCCACGGCCGTCGGAACCACACGGACAGTTGACGAAGCCCGCACGCCACCGGGCAAACGCGGGGTTCTTTTCACGCACAGACCCATCTGTTGTTGGAAAACCGGATCGGGGAGGGGCCACGCTGCGCTGCAAACGGAGCCTGGTCCTCGGGATAAAAATGTCTGCAAAGGTTCTTTTGTTCTGAGGCTCGTCTTTGGCTTCAGCTGAAAGGAAACAGAGGCCTGGGAAGCAAGCACACAGCATCATGGGAAGACTCCGGCCTTCCCTCGGGATGCTGCAGGTGTCTGACGGCCCCTCTGCTTGCCCTCTCCGTGTGTAGCACAGGGACAGTCAGTGGTCCCGTTACAAGCCCAGCACTGACGGCCCAGCCTGCATTCTCCAAGGCACACGCTGAGGAGAGGGAGGGGGTACCAGGGGGAAGGCTCCCCTGGAGCACTCTGGGGGATGGCGCCGGTTCCCAGCGAAGTCCAGGTGAGGCTGGTTCCACTTCTTCCAGTCGCCAACCTCGCTGAAGGCCGCCAGCAACGTAGGCGCCGTCAGGGTGCTGGGTGGCACCGGCTCCTGCCTGACGGTGCCAGTCATGCTCATGGCGAGGAACTCTATCTCCTCCTCTCTGAAATGATACAAATATTGGGTAAGTCCAAACCCATAAAAGTCCAAACTTTCAATTCTCTCAGCAAAGGATTGTAAAGAATACACAAAACAGTGTATTACTAAACAAATAAAAAAAATCCAACGTAATTTATTAAGGAATAAAATATGCGTGTGTCGTTCAATCCCATTGTCACCCCAAAAGGGAGGGAGAAGGCAGGCATTTGGGGTTCAGTGGTTTGCATTCTAAAGTTCCTTATGACTTGGATGATTAAACAGAGTCCACGCTTGGGTGTTTTTGTTTATAAAACTCAGGAAAAGAACAATTACTGTTTTATTATTATTATTATTATAGCAACTTCAACGAATGTTTGTGAAAATGAATTGCTGCATGCATTTTAAATGATAAAGCCCTCCCCAAAAGTTAGTTATCATCTACAGAGAGAGAAAAACACACACACACACACACACACACAAATTCACCCAGGCATCTGGAAAAGGTTTGTGTTTTGTGCGGGATTGTCATTCGTGTGGGACGCAGAGAAACGTCTGCCAGGACCAAGACGAGAAGCGAGCTGTTTGAACAACTTCCTTGTCTGTGGTTCTCTCTTTCTGATGCTCTCCGGAAGTTCCTCACTTCTCGAGACGACTTCTGTCTGCATAAAACAGGGAGACGGTGCTGCCAAGAGCTCCAGGCTGAGACAGAGCCCCCTCCTCGGCCCCCCATCTCAGATCTCCCCCAGCCCCCCTTCCTGGGAGCCGGACACGCTCTCCTGCGTGATGCTCAGTCCCCAGAGGTCGCTCTGCAGTTTCCTTCACTTCTGCTCGCGGGCAGCTGAGTCTGTGCCTTTGCTTGAGGAGCCGGGGACGTGCTGAAGGAGGAGACAGTGGAGACGGCTGTGGGGAAACTTCTAGAATGGCGCCAGCAAGCGTGGGCTTTGACAGTGTCATCTCCATCCTAATTGGTTGTAAATGATTCATTGCTTTCTCACAAACATTATTGTTAAAAATACTGGAACCCTGGGTTTCTGAATTAATAAAAAACCCTTTTCAACAGCACAATATTTCTTTCATAACTTGTTTCTGACGCAGACTCGTTGTACGAACAGATATTGATTCTTTCTTAAATGGATAGCAGTTCTGCCTGTCTGCCCGGCAGTCAGAACTATCTGTGCCTCCTGAAGTCAGGGGTACCGGGAGGGTTCTTTCAGACGTCCCGCTTTTTAACAATTTGTCCCGCGTCTCACGGCGTTTTAAAAAAGTCAAAAAAAGATTTAAAAGAATCTTTCCAAAAAGTGGACTTTCTTAAAACGCCGTGGGACGCGGGACAAATTGTTAAAAAGCAGGATGTCTGGTCACCTTAGGCTAATCCAAAGGGAAAAGGTAGAAAAGACTGGGGGAAGAGGTTTGGGATGGCATATCATTTAAGGAACTACGTCTCCCTAACGTTACACACTGCCAAACTGTGTGGAAATAGCCCTTGGATTGACTTGGGCGGCATATGGACCAATGAGTGTTCTCACACATCACAGTTTTCATCTGGATGGCACAGGGACAAGCTGCCAGCGACATACTCTGAAACTTTTCTGAAGGTGGAGGGTCAAGGATACTTTTGAAAATCTGATAAAGATCTCTCTTCAGAGATAAAAATAAGTACAAAAGTTTGCCCAGCAATTACAGGCATTTCATGGATTGGCAGAGCTCCGTATTACAATTACCGGAAGTACCTAAGGCTCCTGAATTTACCGCTTTCTTAGCTATTTACCACACGAATAACGGACAATTATTCATGTGGTAAATAAAAAAAAATTATTAACAATGGAGACCCTCCTGACACAGGAAGCCGTGTGCCATCAGTGGAATGCAGCACTCTCTATGTGGCCGATGGCATTGATAAACATTACAGTCCTAGGTGCCAAATAGTAACTTTTTGTGTCCAAAACTTCTCAGGCCTGAACAGACAGCAGATGACAAAGACATCATCTTTTGACGAATCTTTTTAAATATTGTCAAGTTAATAAAAACCAAACAATTTCCTGGAAAAGGTTCCTTAATTCTTCAGTTTCCAGGAAGAGTCTGTATCTCTGCATCTGTCTGCCTGTGTTCTTAACTGTCAACCATCACTGCAACAAAATTCTTCGGAGAAACACACGTTAAATCAATTTTAGGAGAACAATAGCAATTAAAGAAAAAGCTAAAATATATGGTAACTCCTTTCAGTGGAAAGTGGGTCAGGATTAAAGTTGTTCCATATGAAATGAATTTTTCGTGCAGATAAAACCTTGGTTTCATTTTTAAAGCACAGTATTCCATTAATTTGGAATAATGATAGAAGATGTAATATCATTTCATTCCCCCTCTTTTATTGAGAATTAAGATATACCCAAACCCTTTTATAAGATACATTAAAAACGTATTTGAAATTTGAAAAGATTTCATCAAAAGTTTTAATGTAATGAAATCAACTTCTAAAAAGACAATGTTATCTTATTCTGAAGTAAACAGTTCACAAATTCATACTCATATAATGCTTATAGAAAAGCATCTTGTAGCCAAGTTAAACTTCAAAAATTAATTCCAAGCAGCTCCAAATTAAAAAAAAAAAGCACATTTTGTTTTTCTTGATTGTCTCGCCAAGCAATCTATGACGTTAAAAATACCTGGGTCGATCGAAGTACGCCACGCAGCCTCCTCGTGGAATTTCCCGAAGAGCCAGAACAGAAGAGAATTCTATATGTGCTGATTATAGAGGTGAGGATATGGCTTAATTGTACTTTAAATCCAATCTCCAAGGTGGTTGCTTTATAGAATAAAACAGCCCACAAAACATGAACTGTGTGAGTGGCCTGTTCTGCATTTGTGGAGCGAACGTTTCATTTTCAGAATTGCCGAAGCATAAAAATCAGCCGTCCCCGCTGGTGAAGGACCACTAAACTTTCATGTGTTCTGTAAAACTTAAATGCTGGAGGCCAGCACTCACAAAATTTAATGATCTTTCTGCTAATACAAGCCAACTTCTTTTTAAGAAAATAAGGAAAACAAAGCATATACACCCCAAGTGTCATATTTCGTTTGTTTTAAAGGAGCGTGGGTGAAATCACCTATTTGATATTTCTAATCTTCTCATGCTTGTTCAAATCCATTCCCCCCCACAGGAATAACTGGAAATGTGAAATCAGGACTGATGTGTCTGGCCTATCTTGTCATACCTGGAAGGAAACCAGTTCCTTTTGGAAAATGACAAAAAAAAGTAAAATAAGAATGAGGCTGGCTTTGTTTTTTAATATCTATTTTTTTTAAAAAAAGAAAGAAGGGGCATTTCTTTTACACAAAGCTTAAACCCACTTTCTTTTAAACGTGTTTTGTCATAAGCTTAGGGACTTTCTGCCACGGGTGTCTGATCAGCATCCACAGTGCGTACCTCCCCTGCGAGCTGTCTGCTAAGTTTCTCTTTCGTTATTCAGATCTCAGCACATCTTCTCTCAGAGTCGGACATTCGGCTGGAAGGGTGGGAGGATTTCCTGGCTGGCTCACAAAATCCAAAGTAACTCAAATTTAGTTTGTTCTGTTAGATGAGTAGTTTAAGCAGCAATGGACCATCCGGTAAAAACAAACAAACAAACAACAAAAAAATCTTTGAATAGAAAAACCCATCCTGTCTCCCTTCTCAGGCCTTCAGAAGTGCTTCTCCACCGGGGCCGTAGGAGTGGGAGGTAATCGTAAAGATCACGAACTCCTAAATCTTCTAGCATCGTTTAAAAAGATAAAATTAGTACTCTCATACAAATATAAAATGAATCCACTTAAAGATTATTTTAATTTACTAATCAATGATGGAACAAATAAGATGCCATCCTGGAGTCAATTAAATCAATAAACCATGCGTATATGAACAATAAGGAATGCTGAGATGAATTTTACACAGAAATGCAAAAGAGTACATCCCTGGATCAATGATCAGTTACATTCCACCAGACACCATTCATTTGCATTTCATAAATAAAAATCATTTTTTATTTGACCAGTTCCTACAATTTGCAGAATTGTTTTTAAAAGAAAAAGAAGAAGCTTAAAGGAAGAGTGAAGAGTGGAGATAACCACAGGAACGCCGTGGGACACTCAGTAACTCCTCTCTCATCCATTTCAGAGTGTCGCACAGTTCTTTCTGCTGGCACGTGTAACCACGGAGCCCTGTGAATTTTCTTCTTAGAGCTCCGACTGCTGTCTCTTCCCGGGAGACCGTCTTTACCCCTGTGACGTGCGTGCCAGGGAGCGATGGGCACACAGGGACATGGCGATGACCATGACAGTAACATAGCGTGGCTGTGCCTGTCACCTGAGTGATGGCGCCTGCCAAAAACATCTCCTTCTTCATTTTCACGTCACCCTGGTGAGGTAGAGGGGAGGGACCTTCCTCATCACCCCTCTTTCCTGCGGGGAGACAGGGGGCATTTTTCTTCTTAGCAAGGAGGTCACAGGTATGTCCACCGCAGCATTTCGTCTACGCATGGGCCTCCGCTGAGCACAGACAGCTCCTGCGAGGTGCACTCTGGAGGGGAGAAAGGCCATCTCCCAGCATCCCAGGCGCGGGGTGGAGGGCATGGAGGAAGGGGTGTAGGGGTACTGAGGAGGAAGGAAATGGGAATGGCCTAGTGAAATAAGTCAAAGGACAAACACTGTGTGGGTTCATCTATAGGTGGAATCTAAAACTAAACAAATGGACAAACAGCAAAAATCAGAAGCAGCCAAAACCAGTTTGGCTCAGTGGATAGGGCATCAGTCTGCAGACTGAAAGGTCCCCAGTTCGATTCCGGTCAAGGGCATGTACCTTGGCTGTGGGCACATCCCCAGTAGAGAGTGTGCAGGAGGCAGCTGGTTGATGTTTCTCTCTGATCGATGTTTCTAGCTCTCTATCCCTCTCTCTTCCTCTCTGTAAAAAAAATCAATAAAATATATATTTTTTAAAAATCAGAAGCAGTTTTATTCCCATGAGAACAAACGCACGGTTGCCAGAGGGGGGAGGGATGTGGTAAGGGGAGTCAGAGGCACAGGTGCCAGCTCAGCCTAAGGAAGCCATGGAGATGCGAAACTCGGACGGCACAGGGCCGTGGTCGACAGCGTCCTAGTCCCTTGCACAGTGGCAGACGTGGCCGCTAGACCCGGCGTGGTGGTCACTTCCTTTGGGGTATTAATGTTCAAACACTATGCTGTGCGCCTGAAGCTAATATAATGTTACATGTTAACAATAATAACCAGTTAACTTGTACTTAACATGGAATTAAAAAACATTTTTTGAAGAAGTGGGCCCAGGGAAGGGCTGTGTGTGTCTGTGTGTGTATGTGTGAGAGAAACAGAGACAGAGACAGAGAGACAGAGACAGGGAGAGAGAAGCCAAAGGCTGCCCCAAGAGCCTAGACCTTTGCTCCCCATTTTCTTAGGTCCCCAGGAGCTAAAACCAGTACCTCAGGGACCAGAGGCCCATGTGCCTTGTGCTCCCCTCCCCCTCCTCCCAGCCCCTCTCTTGAACTTTCCAAAGAGCATGCAAGACAGTCTGCTCCCCCCAACCCGCCCCCCCATGCAATCCACTACTTCAGCTCAGCGGCCCATGTGCAGTGGCCACCTCCTCTGTGGTGACAGCCCTCCCTTCCGCCGCCTGCGGTCACCACCGGCTGCTCAGTGGTCACCTATTGAGGACGGGCAGTGTTTGCAGGAGGAGCAGATCAGAGAGGGACCTGCGCCCAGTTCAAGAAGGGGGCCGGCTCCTTCCTCCGCTCCTTCCTGTTCTAACCCGGAGCCCAGGCGCCTGGCCGGCCTCCGCCGGCTCCCACAGCGGCCCGGGGAGGGAGACAGAAACCAAAGCAAACAGGACCCTCTCCTCCCTCCCAAAGCTGCTGTTCGCTCCTAATGCTCTGCAGCTTTTAAAACATTTGAACGGGAGGTTTCGGCAGTCTGCGGTGGGAGGCATTCCTGCCTCCGCCCAGGACCCCCGCGCCAGGCCCTCCGGCCGCAGCGGGGTGCCGGCCGCGGGCAGAGGGTTTTCCTGGCGGTTTCTTTTCAGCACATTCTGTCATCGCCGAGTAACTCCTAACAACTGCTTTCCTCGCCACACGGGAGAGGAGCGCATGCTTTGCGCTGCTTGCTAACTACAGGCGAACATGGGCCCCTTCCCCCCACCCCCACCCCGGGTCGGCTGCTCAGACACGCCACGCAGTTCACGGTGCTGGGTGCTGGGTGCTGGGTGGTGGGTGCTGGGTGCTGGGTGGTGGGTGGTGGGTGCTGGGTGCTGGGTGCTGGGTGAGTGCCTGGCTTTCACGCAAGCGCCCTAAGCTCTCTGTGGATGTCTCCTCTCAGCCACATCCACCCCCCGCCCACATCCCTCAAGGTGGGTGGCCGTGCGTGGGCCCATGTCTGCCCAGCGGGGAGCCCGTGGGCGTGGCGGTCCCACACGCCCGTGGGGCCCGTCCGCAGTGGGGCTGCGGCTCCGTCTGGCCAGTGGCCTCCTGGCCTCTGTGGCCACCGCTCCACGCGGCGTGTGGTCCTGGAGGCATCCCCCGCGCATTCATCGGTAGACGTTCCTCGGATTCCGCCACATGCCATGCCCCCCGCTCCCCAAAGCCTGCTGTGCCGGGCCTCCGGGGGCGGGGGCAGCAGGCGGCACCCCCGAACTCAGGGACCTGGAGGAAGCAGGATTCTTAGCACGTCCCCTTTTAGCCCGGCTGCCTTGGCTGTGCACGGGGCTCACTTTCAGAAGGACAAGAGGAGGGGACCGTCCAGGCTCCTGAGGACAGGAGGGAGGTTCGGGGAGGGGGGGGAGCGCCCCGCTCGCTGCAGGCGGGAAGGTGATGAGCGCGCTCCAAGGCCGCGGAGATTTCAAAGTCATTTCTACCTCCTAACGTTACAGCCGTTAAACCAAGAATTCAGACCTTTAGCCAAAACGCCGTGTTTCCTAAAGCCAAGCTCTCACTTGGCAAAAAGGCTGCTTATAAATGCCTCCCGCTCTCTCCTCGCTCGGAGCCCGTTTTGCATTAAACAGGGAGCGAAGCCGCAGAAACCGGGAGGACTCGTGTGTCCGGGCTCATCCCTGGCCCCATGACTGCCTACCAGCTGGGGATCCAAGGAAGCCCGAGAGCCATTCGGCCATGAGCTGGCTGCCTGAACCGGGGCCAGGCTGGCAGCCGGTGCTTTCCATTCATTTACGCTCGACCCATCCAAACAGGTTGATTTCTGTTTTCGAAAGAAAAAAAAAAAATAGAGCTATTTGGTGCTTAAGGAACTGTTTCCACCTTTTAAGCCACATCTTCCACTGCCTCGCTCTCCTCGGGCCCGGGGTAGGAGGACGGAGCCCGGGTGCAGGGTGCAGGGTGCAGGGTTCAGGGTGCAGGGTGCAGGTTCAGGGTGCAGGGTGCAGGGTGCAGGGTGCAGGGTGCAGGGTGCAGGGAGGCTCGGGGACCGAGCGGCCACGCAGGGCTGTAAGTGCGGAGAGGGTTCAAAAGCCGGCAGCGTGAACCCTCTCGTCCCTCCGCACAAATGATAAATAACAACCACAACAGGGGCGGCGAGGGGGAGAGCCAGTGGAAAGCCGTAACTTACGGGCCGCGCGGCTCTCATAAAGCAGGGCTGTTTGCCGAGGCCGGCGGCTGCCTGCGGGAGCCGAGCCGGGCCTCGCCGTAAATCACCGGCCGGCTAAGCTCTCCTCCAGGCCCCCCCGGACCGGCGGCTCCGCCAGACCCATCACCCCGCGCTGTGTCTCCTAAATTATCCGGCATCTGGTTGTGACATCTGAAAAGCTACAGGGGGAAGGATCCCCCCCGAATCTGACCTCCCCCTACCACTTTATATATAACCCACTGCCCTCACCCCCAAGAAATAGATGCGGCGGCATCGCATTCGTAAACAGGAAGCAGGGCCAGGGTATGCTTGCATCTCTGAGCAGACAGCACACCACGTTTCCGGGAGTCTCGCAAGCAGTAGGCTTTCCAGTTGTGTGCAGACGTGCAGACACACAGACAGACACACAGACAGACACACAGACAGACACACAGACAGACACGTGCGCGCAGACCTCTGAGGACCGGGACCGTCTGAGGGCGCAGCCCCGGCGCCTTGAGATGCGATCAGGCCTGCAGAGCGGGGACCCGGCCAACAGAAACAGCTCCTCTCCGCACAGGTTCCACAATGACTAACCCAGAGAGCCCTCTCCTGCCGTGTCACCCGGCGTGCTTCATCTGTCCGCGCCCACAGAGCGGTGGCCGGCAGAGCCGTTAGAGGGGGCCTTTGTGAGGAAGGCGAGGACACGGGGCACACAGGGGCCCGGGCAGGACGGCGTGGGCACCTCACAAACGCCCGCGGGCTGGCTCCGCGCGGGGGAGGGTACAGAAGAAGGGAGCACACCAGACCGACATCCTGGGTTTCAAACACCCGAAGCCAGTGGGCAGACGGGAACAGCCAGGTCACAGAAACGTAACTTCTTGGTGTTTCCTCATTGGCTTCCTGGAGTTTATGCCTTTGTCCTAAACTCGGGGAAGTAAGTAGACCTTCTCACTTCCACGTGTGGCTCCCGGACCACACGATTGCACCCGAGGCAGGAAATGTGCTCCCCCGATGATGTCTGGGCTCTTAGACAGCCAGGGCGGCTCCCTGGTGTGGGCCGGCTAGCCTTGGGTGTGCTCAGAGGATCTGTTTTGAAAGGAAGACCCTTGTACCTGCGCAGGGACACGCCTGGTCCTGCAGACAAATGGCTTTCAGGGCCGGCGCTCCGCTGGGGAAGGAGGGCCGTGGTCACAGCCTGGGGAGCCCCCGCCCTCAGCCAGCGGGGCCCTAACGGCCAAGGCTTGCAGGGCCCCGAGGAGAGGAGATTGTCTTCTCTCCATTTCCAAATTTTCACGCACACTGGGCCATTCCGGCCTCCCCCGTCAAGTAGGAATAGCCTGTCCCAGCTTTGCAGGTAGGGGACGGAGACACGGAGAGAGCGCGGCCAACAGCCTGGAGTCACCTGGTGGCCCCTGAACCTCACCCGGGCGGCCTCACCCCGAGTGCTTGTCCTGGACGCCCGGCCACCCGCCCGGGGCCGCCTCTCCTCCGCGAGGGATGTTTGCAAAGAGAAGAGTGCGAAGGCCAATTATTGCTCCGTCTTATCACTGGTTATATACATATACCTTAGTTCTTTTTGCTCAGTTCCTCCTTTCTATTTTAGCAGCATTGAAGCATGATGCACACACACACAAAAGTGCAGAAGTGTTTGGCTCCCCGAATTGTCTAGGTGCATGGAACCAGCACCTCGATCCAGAAACAAGTCATTTCCACCAGCCTCCCCGCCGTGCCCTCCTCACGTCATGGCTCTCCATCCCCCCCAGCCACTGTTCTCCCTCCCCTTTTTGGCGAGGGTGGGAGGGTGGGAATCTTGGGTTGTAGGCACCCGATTTGGAAGCAGCCTGCCTGGGCCGAATGCCACCGAAGGCTTTTGTAAAATGCACATCCGTGGCCAAGTGACTCAACTTCTCTGCGTCTGAGTTTTCTCAGCTTTAAAATGGGGATGCGCATGGCACCCATTCCATGGGATCCTGGTGAAGGTTAAATGCTCCAGCACATTGACAGAGCTTAATCGGGGTCCATGGAAAAGATCGGGGTGAGCTCTCAGCAAGCGCCAGCTGTTCTGATTGCAGGGACATTGCTCCCCGCTCTCTGAGACTGTCCGAGAGAGACCAGGAAGATGCAAAGACGGGAGAGCAAGGGAGAGGGAGGCGGAGGAACTCTCACCGAGCACGTGCAGTGTGTCAACCTAAGGAAGAAGCCATCTCTAGGTTGGGAAGAGGATGGATCGGACCAAACAGGCTGAGGGAGAGCTCAACTAGATAGTTTTCCAGGCCGAAGGGCCAAGGCTTCGGAGCCAGACGGTTCTTAGAAACGCGGTGTGCTTTCTCAGGGGCCCCGCCTGCTCGCAGCCCGGTGCAGACGGACGCGCAGACCAGACAAGGAGCAGGCAGGACCGCCTTTCAGATCCTCACGACCTTTCCATCCCCCGAGACTCAGTCTAGATTGAAGGACAACTGTTTATGTCCTGCACTAAAAGGAAAAGGGCTTGGAATTTGTTTTCTTACCCAGTTCACAATCTAACCCCACCCACCTAATAAACATCATTAACCAGGTCGCTTTGACCACAAAAATCCCTGTCGCATGTGACTTTGTAGGTAGAATAGATTAAGGCGTTGTTCTGTGTCCCGTTTTTTAAAATTATCGTGTATACCCTTTCCTTTAGGATGTCTCAAAATTCTCTGCGGTGGAAATAGCTCGAGGAGAGTATAGGTTTGAGGAAACCAGAAGCCCCAGGAAAATAAAAATACAAGATTGGAAACGGGCTGTGCAGCTTTTTTTCCAGGCCCGATGAAGGATGCATTTCAAAGTTTAAAAAGAGAAAGAACAAAAATATATTTTAAGTAACATTTAAAAAATGGCAAGCATATTTAAATAATAAGTTGACTAGAATAAAAGATTCACATAGGTTAGGATCCTGACTTATATCAAATAGATTGGAGTCTGATCTATTGATTTGCTAAGTTATTAAGTTGTTAACTGGATTTAGGAAAACTCAAAATGGAAAGAAAAAGAAGCTCATGATTGATATTCTCTGTGTGTGTGTGTGTATGTGTGTGTGTCCTCTCTCTCTTCCTCCCTCTCTCTCTCTTCCCCCATTGCCCTCCCTCTCTGGCCTCTGCAGTTTTTACAGCATCTAATGCTGTCCACTTGCCAGTTCCAATAGATTTTTCTAGCGCGATGGAGATAACGGTACTTTCAGAGCTTTTCAACAGCAGGGCCAGGCCCACTGTCTGCAAGAAATGAACGCTTCCTTCCCGGGCGGCTGGCTGGAGCCGGAACAGTACACGATGTTCAGGATAAGAAAACGGAAGTTCCCAGCTCGGAGCGTGTGTGCTTTCACCAAATGAGGTAAAGGAGGCAACGGAAGGACCGTGAGAAGCTGCCTTGTTTGCAGCGCCGCGCCAGGCCCCGTGCGCTGGGCGGCCTCCCTCGCGCTCAGAAGTGGGGATGCCCTGTCCCCGCGCCTCGGCTCTGCGGAGACATAAATAGGAACGCCGCAGCTTTGTTGCCTTTTAGGGACATGGTAAATGCCAACGAGATCATTATGGAGTGACTCTGCATGCCCTGGAGCGCGCTCTGAACGATAAATTGAATTTATTAACGTCCTGTCCAGCGACTAAAGATTGTGTCCGCCCGTTTCCAAACCAGGGACCACCGCGGGACCCCTTAGGTCCCCCCAGCCCTTTAGGCAGCTGGGCTCACTGGGAGCAGGGTGCTGGCCATCATCTCAGCCATGAGAGCCGGCCTTCAGACTGAGCCACCCCCGGGCCACTTGCCCAGCTTCTGTCCACAACAAGCTGGTCACTCCACCTTCCTCATCTCCAAAATGGGGGTGACAACAATAATAGTGCCTGCCCCTCGGGGGCATTTCTGCTCAGTATCCCCTCATGAGCCAGCCTGCTGTAACCCACAGGGAAGACATCCAGAGCTCTGGTGGGCTCTGGGACCCTCCGCACGTCACTGGCTGGCTGTCCACTTCCTCCTCTGTGGGGCAGGAAGCATGAGGCCTAGCTCAGTGAGTTGAATGGCATAGAACTCAACCAACTCTTATTACTAACTTGGCATCCCTCGTTTTGATTCCAATTATGTGTGTCTCCTGTTTGTGGGAATCTGACGGGAGCCAGGGATGCCCTTGGCCCGTGGTTGGCAAACTGCGGTTCGAGAGCCACATGCGGCTCTTTGTCCCCTTGAGTGTGGCTCTTCCACAAAATACCACGGCCTGGGTGAATCTATTTTGAAGAAGTGGCATTAGAAAAAGTTTAAGTTAAAAAAACGTTGGCTCTCAAAAGGAATTTCAATCGTTGTACTGCTGATATCTGGCTCTGTGGACTAACGAGTTTGCCGACCACTGCCCTTGGACTTACCTTGCCTCTCCTTCATGGACACAACTGAAATTCAGCCTTTTCAGGTCAAGGGCCTCTGACCAACTCAAACCCCACCTGTGTGACTGGGCTCACACAGACCTGACCATCTCCCACGAGGGGAAGGTGGGGGCGGGGGGGGGGGTGTGAGCACTGCCCAGAGGTGGTGCTGCACATGCGCCTCTCCTCCTTCCGCAGACCATCCTCCACTCACTCCTCATGCTGTCTTTCTTGGGGTGTGCCCTCGGATGGGTTTTCAGGTACTCCTTTCGGTAAGACGTTTTGTGAGCATAGACACCCGCATGTGGTTATATATGTATAAAGTATGTATACACAGTATTCTGCTAGTATGTTTTGTGCATTCTGAAAACACATGCTTATTACATAGAATTTTTTTATTTAAAAAATATATATTTTATTGATATTTTACAGAGAGGAAGGGAGAGAGATAGAGAGCTAGAAACGTTAATGAGAGAGAAACATCGACCAGCTGCCTCTTGCACACCCCCTGGAATGTGCCCGCAACCAAGGTACATGCCCTTGACCGGAATCGAACCCGGGACCTTTCAGTCCGCAGACCGACGCTCTACCACTGAGCCAAATCGGCTTCGGCTACATAGAAATTTTTAAAGAATGAGATGAGAAAGTAAGGAGAAAAGGAATTCATTTTCTTCGTGCACGGAGACAGATCGCCTTGGCTCCCTCAGCGGCTGCCGACCTCCGGGCCCTGCGGGAGGGGTGTTTCCTGTGCGGTCCTGGACAGCCATGCCCGTGAGAGGCCTGCACACCACCACAGGTCAACCGCAGGTCCGCGGGCCAGAACCAGCCCGCGTGCTCAGCACAGTGGCATCCGTCAGCCCCAGGAGTGTGTGGCGAGTGCAGGCCAATGGCTCCGTGCTCAGATGGGCCCCAGGTTTGGTTCAATCTCAGCTGTTAAAATGTAAACAATAAAATGGTTAAGTATTTGCCTGAGAGAATACAGTAGGTAGTTCCTTTACTTTGTTTCTTGCACAGCAAGAAATCCAGGCAAGATAGGGCTCAGCTCAGCTCCAACACACACTGCTGATGAAACCGGAGGCCCCGGCGCCGAAGCCTCCCGCCTTCAGAATCTTCCCCGGGCCAGGGGCTAACGGCTTCCAGAGGCGGCCACGGGGGGAGTTCACGGGAACGTGGGTCACTGTGTCAAGGATCATGTCAAGAAGGGGAGGTCACCGGTTCCAAATATTTCAGAGGTGAAGAGGTCACTCTCCCAGAAACCGTGTCCTCCTCAGTCAGCACGCCACGGTGCGTGCTTCGCCATACTTTGGTGAGCACCAGCTGTCACCACGGGAGCCTCTGTCCAGATGGAATTCCTCCGTCTCCACCGGCCAGATGTCACTCTCACATCTTGGTTGACACCTTCCGGGAGCGGCCCTGGGTCGGGTTTTTGCCTCTCAATGGACTGAGTCGGTGGTTCACCGAGTGTAGTCCAGGGGCCCCGGGGGCTCCCGAGACCCTTCCCGTGGGCTCATCTAGCGAACACGGTTTCATGATAACCCCACAGGCTATCTGTCTTCGGCGTCCTCTGCTGTCACGAGTGTGCAGTGCGGGTTCTGGAGGCTGCAGCTGTCAGTGCCCAGGTGGCTAGTGATTGTATTTTAAACATTTCTGCATTTTAATTTCCGATACGCTTAATATGTATAGGTCTGACTCAGACAAACATAGGCTCTCAGGAGTTCTCAGGAATTTTCAAGAATGCAAAGGGATCCTAAGACCAGAAAGCCTGAGAAGGGCTGGACTAAGTGAAGTAGATCCACCACCCTTTCCACTTCTTCACAGATGGGTCTACCCTCGCCTTCCTCACAGTCCCGGCAGCTCCCAGCAGTCCTTGGCACTGACGAAGCGGACCGCCATGTCAGTGCCCAGTGGGCAGGAACTGTAATTCCTCCTCGTCACCTGGGCAAACCACACTAACGTACGTACCTCTGGGGCTTTGCAGAGTGACTCTTCATCTGGCGTAAGCCACATGCCATGTTTTGCGTAAGCAATAGGGTTTTAAATGTTTGTGTTTTTTTTTTGCATAAAGCAGGGTCTAGTATATATTAATTTTTAAAGTACATTAAATATATATCACTTGGTCTCCCCCCCACACAAAAAAAAAATCAGTTAAATAAATTATATCTGACAGAGTATATCCCTGGAAAAGGAAACGCCTAGTACCTCCTAAAAATTTCTTCAACACACACACACACACACACACACACTCACTCACACACGCACACACCCTTCACGAACACACATGGCATTTAATACATGCCTGTTACAGAACAGCCAATGCATTTACCTTTCCATGAACTGTGAGTCATTCTCCCACCCCAGGGAGGACTTTCTGAGCTTCATAAATATTGATTGTACTCCCTAAATTCTAACAGGCAGTTTCCTCAAATATGAATGATACTGCTCAATTTCACCCCCTTATATTCTGTGTTTAGTCACACTGGCTTCTGCCGTGGAAGAAAATATATTCCTTGTAGGTGAGTACTCCTGATAACTGAAGCTTAGCCACTTCAAATCCCAAGACATTCAAACATTCATTCATTCATTCATTCAAAAGCATTCCAGAACTGTGAGCAAG
This sequence comes from Vespertilio murinus, assembly GCA_963924515.1. Classification (NCBI taxonomy): domain Eukaryota; kingdom Metazoa; phylum Chordata; class Mammalia; order Chiroptera; family Vespertilionidae; genus Vespertilio; species Vespertilio murinus. The sequence continues at coordinate 10,024,630 of OZ004712.1, read as the reverse complement.
CAAGAGTGATGGACCTTGAGAATACAATGACAAATAAAACAAAGTGTGCCCTCACGTTAGCTCAGATCTAACTAGGTGTTGACTAGAATTTGTCCTAAAATTTATCCCAATGGTCTTTAAAGTGACTTTTGGTCTATTGGTGTGTATGTATTCTGATGTCAACAATGCATTAGTTTAGTAGCACATACGGAAATTATAAATAAAATAAAGTAAAATTCACATTTGTTGAGAGTGAATGCTCCCCAATTTTTTTACTGAGTGGGTGTGCAATTTTTTTTTAAAAAGGTGAGTATAGATCCAGAGACATAAAAGCATGGAACAGACTGTGGATACTCAGAGGGAAGGCAGGGGAGGGTGGGTGGGTGGGAAGAGATCAACCAAGGAACTTGTATGCATATATGCACAACCCATGGACACAGACAATAGGGGGTGAAGGCCTGGGGCTGGGAGAGGGGGGGTTAGGGGGGTGCTAGAAGAAGTCAATGGGGAGAAAGGGGGACATATGCAATACTTTCAACAATAAATATATATTTTTTAATAATAAGATTTAAAAAGGCGAGAGACATCGATTGAAGGTAGTCTGCTAGGCCTCCTGTTAGAAAAGTAGGGTCTGTCACCCTCATGAACACTCCTGGCTGTTGGCAGCGGCCTGAGACTGCTTGTCCCCGCTGGGCTGGGGGGGAATCTAGCGATGAGGTGCTCAGCCTGTTCCTTTGCAGGAGCATCGGCCCCAGAGCTGTAAGGGATTTGCCCAAGCCACCTCCCCATTTGGTGGGGGCCTTAGCATCGTTCTTGAAGATGAGATTCTGAGTCCCCCTGGCTGTGGGAGGGGCCTCGTGAAGACGCAGGCCTGGAATGAGGTCCTGGATGTTTGTGGAGGGAATCTCATGGCTTGCCCTCCCCCTCCCCTCCCCTCCTCTCACCCCCATCACCCCTGTATTTCCAACAAGCTCCGGGTGATTTCTAGCAGGAGTCCGTCCGGGGAGATGGAGACTGGGCCAAGGTCTCCGAGTCCCCTGCAGGCTCTCTCCTTGCCGCACACGGTCCGGGCTTCTGAGAGCAGGAACCGCTGTGTCGGGGACAGATGTGCGGGCCGTCGGGCCCGGGATGAGGGGCTGCGGATGGCTGATTCCACTAATCCCGGGCCTGCTTTTCCAGGAGCCCGTCTGTAATCTGCCCCTTTGATGTCGGGCTGTGGGCCCTCATTTCTTACTGCCTTGGGTGCGATCTCTCCTGATCTCTCTCTCTCTCCCCTCCTTCCTCGGGCCCCTCTCATTCTCTGCTTTTAATTTGTCGTGGGCTGGGAGACTACACAAATAGGCTTGTTAGGAGCGCGTCCTAATTAAGAGGCAATTAGGCCCAGTTAGAGTGCATCGCCGGTGCCCGCGCTTCCGCTGCCTGCAGCCCGGCGGCGGGCCGTTCGCTTCCTTCCTGCCCTGGGCCCGGGCCCGGCGGGCGGGGGCGGGGGCCGCTGACCTCTGGGTGAGCGGGGCACCGGGATATTTACTTTCTTGTCACATTTCACTGCTGTCAAAGCTCAGGGAGTCTGGTCGCCCCGGAGGAGCCAGTGTGTTTAATGATGCAGGACACCTGAGTCTGACCTGGTCCCCCACCCCGCCTCTCAGGCTCCGCGTGATTTACGGGGGGACGGACGGGAGGGGACCCAGGAGGCAGGGCCCCGGCCGGCCAGGAAGTAAGAAGGGGCTCCTCTGAGCCTCGTACTAATTTCCAGTTCAAGAAGGTTTGTCTGGGTCCGTCCCGCCTGATAGGGGCTGGAGAATCTCAGCCGGGACGCCCACAAGGCCACGTGGGGTGGGGGGAGCTGAGCCGTGGGCATGGTGGGAGGGGGGGAGGTCCCCAGGAGAGACTGGATGTATGTAACACTGAAGTTCATTCCGTGCAAATACACCGTGTGTTATTTTAGAATCTTCAGAGGATGGCGGCGGAGTCGTTAGAGCCTCAGCGCTCCTTGTCTGTGAGGCCCCCGTAAGTGACATAAGCACCGTCACAACCACCGTGGAGTTTTCACCCTCGTCCTGTGTTAGGAAATGAAAATTCGTTGTCCCCACCACGTCCCAGGGTCCTTCAGCCTTCCTTCATTACTCTCTCTCTCTCTCTCTCTCTCTCTCTCTCTCTTTGGGAGGGAGACAACGCCTTCGTTTTCCCAAAGTTATAAAATGGCCAAAATAAAAGCAAACGCTACCCAGAGTCCAGGTACCTTCCTTCACAGGGTCCCGTGTTTCCCGTGAGCTGATTTCTTGTTTTTCCCACAACAAGTAATGTCCTTAGCTACTATCCCAGGCCCGGGCGTGCATGACGGACGCCAGAGCCTGTGTTTAGTTTTTTAAAGATGGAACTTTGAAAAGAGGCAGAAAGCGAGCGGTGCTCGTATGCGGGGAGGGGGTCGCGCGGATCCACTGTGGATGCTTCATTACCACTCTGCTCCAGCTGACCGCCGCACGGGCCGCAGCCGCTGCTCTCCTGGCACCGGGCTATTGGCTGTGAGAATCTGCAAGGCACCGGGCCCACCCGCCGGGCATCGGAGGAGAACCGGGCTCCCAGATGCCTCCGTTACCGGTCTCGTTTGCAGGTCTGTTTCGTTGTGTATGTCTTGCATTCACATCATTTCTTTTGCTCAAACCCTCTTTTGCTCTGAAAATGATTTTAGAACATGGGCCTGCCTTTATCGCTGTGCTGTCTGCCTCACTGGGCAGCAGGGGCAACACGGTTTACTCAACCTCGCAGTTGCCCAGTCATCGCAGGGCAGGCCTCGTCTAGTAAACTTGGGGAACTGTTAGCTCCAGAAAGTCTTTCTCAAGACTTCCCCCTCCCCACCTCCACCACACACACACACTCTTTGTTGGGAAGCAAAAAATGTTGTGCTGATGAAATCACAGTGACTCTGGGAGGTTTGCATTTAAAATATATATATATATATATATATATATATATATATATATATATATATATAAAATTGATTGGGGTGACATTGGTCAACATGAACATACAGGCTTCAGGTGTGGGTTTCTGTGTTACAAGATCTGTAAATTGTACCCGTGTGCCCACCACCCAGAGTCAGATCTCCCGTCACCTTATGTTGGGCCCCACTGGGCCCCCTTCTCCGTGGCAATCTCATTTTTAAGTCTAAATGTCAGATGGGAGAGTTTGGAACTGGCAAAACCTGTGATTTCATAGCCAAGAAGATGGGCCACTAAAACTAGTCAGGACCCTTGGGGGTTGGGAGGTGGGGCACCATGGATGTTAGTAAGATGCGTTAGCACGCAACAGGATGTTAGAAAGCTTGCATGCTGGTTGCTGGGAGTCAGAGAGACCTGAGTGCAAATCCTGACTTGGGTGGGTTTTCTTAACCTCTGTGCCTCAGTGCTCCACATGTAAGAGAGAGCAAGTAGCATCTAATGTCCAGAGTTATAACGAATTATAGATTGGGTAATGCTTGGAAAAGCCTAGGCAAGAAGGCCAGGCATGTGGTCAACTCAGTACATGAGAACAATTATTATTACTATTACTTGTTTCTTGGAGGAGGAAGAGCTGGTTGTTTGGCCAAATATTTGTTTCATTTTAGTTAATTTCGGTGTTGTGGGAAACTATCTAAGCTGCCAGCACATGGAAGTGTTGTATGAATGTCTCTAGACAGGCTGGCCGATAATCTGTGGCCCAGACATGGACACTTTGGGGTGGAAATGTGCACCATAATAATGATGCCAGGACAACGGGCATTGGTCAGGACCATCCCAGGCAAACTAGTTCCTATTGACCCCTTACCATGGGAACCTCACACTGAAAAAATTATTAGAACTGGAAGTAACCTTTGATATTTCCTAGTTCAATGCTCCAGTTTTATAGACAGGGAGAATACCATCCTGAGCAGCAACGTCACTTTCCCCATGCCATGCAGCTAATAACTGAAAACCAGTCTGTAGCGGCAGCCATGAATTTGAATTCTGTTCCATGATAGTGTTCTGTTTTCCAATAGATGCTAGAGGCCTGGTGCATGAAATTCGTGCATGGGTAGGGTCCCTAGGCCTGGCCAGCGATGAGGGCTGATCAGGTTCCCCTGCCTCTCCACCTCCCTGCCTCCTCCTTCCCTTGCTCCCACAGCACCCTGCCACTGCTGCTGGTCACCTGTCATGTTCCGTGCCACGCCCTGGTGGTCAGTACATGTCATAGCAACCAGTCATTCTGCTGTTTGGTCGATTTGCATATGAGCCTTTTATGATGTAGGATTCCCATTGCTTCTTTATTTCTTCTACTGAATGAGTCCCAAACCACCCTACTCTTCCTCCCCCCCATTTCACACCAGAACAGCTGACAAATGTGCAAAACAGGCCTCTGAAGGGAAGGCTTGTCATTTTTAACCTCGATCCCCAGGCTGCTGTTCAGGCCACTTTCTCTTCCTAAGCGGCCAGTCATGGGATGAAAGACAAAAGGAACAACTGTCCCCTTCTTTTCTTTCCATTAAGGAAGTTCTTGTATGTCTCTCTCTTGATTATTCCTCGTTCCATTTTCCTTTGGGATCAGTGAGTGACAAATAGTTCCTAACCAAGATACCTCCTTTACATCATTTTCCCAAAGCATCTCCCCACGACACATTTGTTTCATGTGAATACGCATCTGTCATCCCTGTTAATTATACAATGCATGCAATATTTGCATAATAGTATAGATTGCAGCAGTTTTCACTTCAGGAGACTTTGTTCATCAATTAAACAAGGCAAATATTCCCTATTCAGGAATAGGCTTTAAAGAGACCAAGGAGCAAGATGATCAGAGATCACAGGCCTCCCAAGGTAGGTCTCCAGCCTCCCTCCTTAAGGAAGACCACATTTTATAACAATGCTCCCATGCAAATGCAAATTTACGTAGATGTTTTACTTAGACTCTGGCATTGATAAGTCAGTCTCCACACTCACGCTCCTCTCCTTTTTTTCCTTGAAAGACATGATGTGGTTGTCCCAGCCATCTCTCCCCAGGTTTAAGGGTTGGCATGCCCATAAAGAGGACCAGAGGTGCATGTCCCACGCAGCAGCCTTCCCCTCCCCTGGATTTTTGTGTTGAACTGGCGGAGGCACAAAGCCATCAGGACGGGATGGGTCGCATGCTTTCTCTTGGGGTCTGGTTCAGTGATGAGTGAAGCACCCACCTGGACCCGGGCCCTGCTGGGTGTCTGCTGGGGGAATGTCCGCCGAATCCTCTTTAACACCCTCAGACGTCAGTTAGCCAACACAGCTGAGCTGTGTTAAGCACTTAGATTTAGCCCTAATGTACATCTCTGATTAAAAGCCCACTTTTGGAACAGTGGGCTAGGACATGCAGATGGAAAACAGTTTATTTTCTCAGAAGCCGGTTAGAAATAAGTGAGAATGCAAAATGATGCTTGCCAAAACAAGTCAAGTCTGAGAAACTGTCAGAACCAGAGGAAGCTTACAGAGACATGACTACTAAATGCCATGTGGTAGTCTGGATGAGGTAAAAATTCAGTACATCTCGAGGAAGTATGGACTTCAGCTAATATTAATAATGTTCCAATCTTAGTTCCTTAACTATGACAGATGTACCTACTAGTGCAGTGGTTGGCAAACTCATTCATCAACAGAGCCAAATATCAACAGTACAATGATTGAAATTTCTTTTGAGAGCCAGATTTTTAAACTTACACTTCTTCTAACGCCACTTCTTCAAAACAGACTCACCCAGGCCGTGGTATTTTGTGGAAGAGCCACACTCAAGGGGCCAGAGAGCCTCATGTTGCTCGAGAGCCACAGTTTGCCTACCACGGTACTAGTGTAAGATGTTAACAGTAGGAACAAGGTCGTATGGTATGTAGACATGCTATGTATTATCTTGACAACTTTTCTGTAAACTTAAAACTGTTCTAAAATTTGAAGTTTATTTAAAAATAATAATAGTAATAAACTACCCATGCCGAGAAGGTAACACCCTAGTGATTTCATCTAAGGAGGCAATGTGAGTCATGGTCAAGAGCACAGGCTGATGTCAGATAGATTTGAGCTCAAGCCCTGTTTTTACCACCGTATGACCTTGGCAAGTATTTAACCTCTCTGCCTCAGGCTCCCCATCTGTAAACTGGGATGGTCAGAGTGTCTGCCTTGTGGGAGCTGTGAGGATTAAATGCAATAAGGCAGGTCAGTCCCGTAGCATAATGATCAGCACATTGCAAGAAGAAACTCTAACAATATTACTTTTCCTATAGTGCAGCTAACAAAAAAAAGGGGGAGGGGGAGTTGAGAAGTTGATATATTTTATTTTATAAAAACAGAACACAAACTAAGGCAGCAGAGTTCAGGCTATGTGGTCTCTCCCAAGCATGGAGCACCCAGGGGCTGGTCAGGCCCCTCCCCGCCTGACCAGGACATGCCCACACGAGCGGGGATGAAGAGGAGCATGTGTAACCATGGCTCCTGGTGGCCTGGGAGGCAGAGGACATCAGGTCACTTCTCTACACAGAAGTCCAGGGACCAACCCCGCAGCTTAGCCCGGGACATTCCCGACCAGACCCCACCCCACACTGCCAGCTCATCACGCATTGCTCCCATGTGTGGTTCCCGCTAAGCCGCGTGCCTCCCACCTCCACACCTCCACACCTCCACACCTGGCCTCCGTTCTCTCTGTTCTCTCTCTGAGCCCCACCCCCTCCATCTCTGTCTGATGCCCAGTTCACTCAGGTGCCGTCTCAGCGAGACCTTTCTTAGCCTCTTTGTTGTAGGTTGGTGTATAAATAAGTAATAAAACAAAGCACCTCTTGTGAACTTCCCTACTGGACGGGTTCACCCTCCTCCCACCCTCCTGGCGGGCACCCCCTGGGAGAAGAATGCAGGCAGGTGCCTTGTAGGGTGGCTGTTTGTCCTCTTGCCTGGTCTCGCTGGAAGCTGACAAGCTCCATGGAGGCAGAGGCTATAGTTTCCCTGTTTCTCAGCTCATTCTGCCAGGACAGCCTCCAGACCAGGTGTCTCAGGCGGGGCTGGTAATTGTTGCCGTGGGGGCTGTGCTGCTCAGTGCGGGATGCTGAGCAGCATCCCTGACTTCTACTGTGAGATGCTGGCACCGCTCTGTCCCCAACTGTGACAACCCCAAATGTCTCCAGACTTGGCCAAATGATTTGGGGGGAGTGGAGAGCAAATCACCCTCGTTGAGAACCACCGCTCTAGGCTCTCAATGAAAACATTTAAAAATATTTTATTATAAAAAATGAAATGTATATGTAAAAGTAGAAAGGAGTAATAAACCATATGTATCCATCACTCCTCTCCAATAACTTAATATTTTGTGAATCTTATTTCATCTACCATCACCTATTTTTTTTGTTGAGTATTTGAAAGCAAATCTTAAGCAACGTGTCGTTTCACTCCTAAGTACTTAAGTCTATAGCTCTAAAAGAGGACTTACAGCCGAAACTGGTTTGGCTCAGTGGTAGAGCGTCGGTCTGCGGACTGAAAGGTCCCAGGTTCGATTCCGGTAAAGGGCATGTACCTTGGTTGCGGGCACATTCCCCAGTAGGGGGTGTGCAAGAGGCAGCTGGTCGATGTTTCTCTCTCATCGATGTTTCTAGCTCTCTATCTCTCTCCCTTCCTTTCTGAAAAATACCAATAAAAATATATATTTTTTTAAAAATAGGACTTACAATTATTAGAATACCATCACATTTAACAAGATTAATAATTATTCCTTACTACTATCTAATACATGGCAGATGTTCAGATTCCCATGATTATCTCAAATCACATTGACTTTTTTTTTTTAAATTGACTTGCTCACATCAGTATTAAATAAAGCCACGAATGCATTTAAGTTAATCTTACCTATCTTTTTATGACATTTATTTTTGAAAATAATACATAGTTTAAATTACTGACAGCGAGAGGTGCTAAACCTAATTCTGTGGCAAAGGAAGATTTCTTTTTTTTTTCTTTTTTTTTTTATGTAGGTAAATTTAAGAGATAATACAATTATTTTATTGTATATTTAGTTTGTAACTCTTCCTTTTTCCTATGAAAATTAAAAGAAAAATGAATATAATATAAATTTTAAATCTACGTTAATGGGTACACAACATATAAAGTTGTAATTTGTGATAACAATGTGATAATTGGGAAGGGATGGAGCTATATTGGAGCATAGTTATTTTTTTTTTAATACATCTTTATTGTTCATATTATTACAAATGTTCCTCATTCCCCCCCCATTGCTCCCCTCCACCAAGTTCCCATTCAATTCTCTGCCCTTTCCCCATCCCCCATTGTCCTCATCCATAGGTGCAGTCTATGTTCAGTCTCTTCCCGTCCCGCTCCACTCCCCATTTCCCCAAGAATCATCAGTCCACTCCCCTTCCATACCTCTGATTCTATTATATTCACCAGTTAATATTGTTCATCATGATTTTTACTTCCCTTGGTTTTTAGACTCACTTGTTGATAGTTACGTGTTTGTTCATAATTTTTATCTTTATTTTCTTCCTCTTCCTAAAGAACCCCTTTTAGCAACTCATATAATTCTGGCTTGGCAGTAATGAACTCCTTTAGCTTAAATTTATTTGTGAAGCTCTTTATCTGGCCTTCGATTCTGAGTGATAGCTTTGCTGGGTAGAGTATTTTTGGCTGTAGGTTCTTGTTATTCATCACCTTGAATATTTCTTGCCATTCCCGTCTGGCCTGCATGGTTTCTGTTGAGAAATCAGCTGACAGTCGTATGGGTGCCCCTTTATAGGTAACTACCTGCTTTTGTCTTGCTGCTTTTAATATTCTCTCTTTGTCTTTAGCTCTTGGAATTTTAATTATGATGTGTCTTGGTGTGGTTCTTTTTGGATTCCTTTTGTTTGGGGTTCTGTGTGCTTCCTGGACGTGTAAGTCTATTTTTTTCACCAGGTGGGGGAAGTTTTCTGTCACTATTTCTTTCAATATGTTTTCGGTATCTTGCTCTCTGTCATCTTCTGGGATGCCCATAATTCTGATATTGGTTCGCTTGAAGTTGTCCCAGAGGTTTCTTACATTATCTTCAACTTTCTGGATTCTCTTGTCTTCTTGCTTCTGTGGAGGAGTGTCCTCTGGCTCTTTGTGTTCCAAATCTTGGACTTGATTCTTGCCATCTTCCAATCTGTTTTTAGGACTCTGTATAATATTATTTATTTCAGAGATTGTATTCTTTATTTCTAGTTGACCCTTCATTATTTCTTGTTGATCCCTTATCATATCCTCATAGGTCTCATTTATTTTATCGGCCTTTTCTAAGAGATTGTTGAACAACCTTATAAGCGTGGCTTTGAACTCTATATCCAGTCGCTTTTTGTCCTCCATTTCTTTCGTTTGTGATCTGTTTCCTCGTTTCGGCATTTTCGCTGCTTCCCTGAGTTGGTAGGTTGGGAGGATCAGCTGTGTCTATGCCAGGAGACAACCTTATTCCACTAGACTTGGAAACCTGCAAAAGCCTCTCTGAGTTCAGCTTGGATGGGGCGGAGTCTCAGGGTGGAGCCTACAGCCTTGGCTTCCGGTTAGCCCCGCCCTCTGAGTTTCCTGAGTCTCAGTGTTCCTCAGTGTCCTTTGGTACTCGCTGCAAGCACCTCTGAGAGAAAGGCACTCTAGAGTTTCGCCCGCTACCAGACAGTGTAGTCCCTCCCCCAACAAGCCCACAACTGGGGTTCAGAGCAGTTGGAAGTGGGGTTAAGCACAGTCCGGAGCTTATGTCTCCTTCCCGCTAGGGCAATCTCGCAGCCCAAACAACAGTCTGTCCTCTGTGCGCGCAATGTGCGCGACTCAGGGGCTCTGCTTTTCGCTGGTCCCCTTAGCTTATTCCTTACAGCCCAGATTCCCCCTGTATGAGTCTGGGCCCGAGGGTCTTGCCCAGGACTGGTGTTCAGTGCAGTCAGAACTGGGGCTCAGCACAGTCCTGAGCTTTTGAGTCCTTCCCGCTGGGGCAATTCAGCAGCTCAGGGAACAGTCCCTCCTCTGCGTGCAATGTGTGCGACTCCGGAGCTCTGCCTTTCCGCTCCGCTGAGCTTCCGCCTTAGAGCCCAGATTCCCTCTGTATGAGCCTGGGACCCTCGGGGTCTCGCCCAGAACTGGGGTTCAGTGCAGTCGGAGTTGGGGTTCAGCACAATCCGGAGCTTTTATCTCCTTCCCGCTGGGGAACGCCAGCCGGGCACTCAGCCGCCCCTCCTTCCGGCTCCGTCCTCTCCCAGCACGCACCAGGTCTCCGTACCTTAGGCTTTTACAGCTCCTCTGGTTTTCCTTCTGGTTTTCTCTTTCCTTCTAGTTGTAGAATTTCCAGTCAGTCAACTTTCCTGTAGTTCTGGATAGTGTCCACTCTATATTTTAGTTGTATTTTTTGAAATTGTTGAGTGCGGCTGCAGTTAGGCGTTTACCTCTGCCGCCATCTTGTTGTCTATATTCGGAAGAAGATTTCTTAAAGTTGGTATGACATTTTCTTCCCGGAAAGCAGTCGAGATAAACAAACTCGTGGCCATGGGCATTGGCTTCGATCTGCTCAGAGTCACCATGGACACTTTTGTTGCCTGAAATATCATTGACTTCCTGTGTTTATCAACAAACACCTTCATTTTATGTTAAAGTGTATCTTTCATGCTCAAAAATTAAATATGTACCTTTATTTATAACTAAATCAGTGCATCCTCTGAGAGAGCATAATGCACCTTCCCTTGCTGTTCCCTCTGCGAGGCCTTCTACTCCAAAGTCAAGTGGAAACGGAAAGTCGCCTCCTGTTGACATTGGGCGCTCCTCTGAGGACCAGGAAGTTGGGATATTCAAAGCAATTGCTCGGCCAATGGTCGCTTTGATCAGTGGTGCGCTCGTGTTTAAACATATGTTTCCAGACTTCAGATAATGACTTTCTCTTTGTGTTTACAAGATTATTCCTACAGCAAAATAAGAGTATGATTTATTTTTCTCTGCAAAAGTAACCTCAGGGTGATAAGAAGAATTATCTGTCTATCACGTCGCACTGTGGTTTGCTTGTAGAAGCTGCAATTTGTTTTCCTCTCTTGAAATGTTTGCTTTCCTATGACAAAGGGAATATGTGGAGATATATTATGTATGCATGTGCTCCGGGCATGTATGCCTGCCCGTGGGTAGAAACCTGGTGTCCACGGGAGAATGTGGCATTCGGTTGACAGCCGGGGAGCCTGGGAGTTTTCTGACAGTCACAGTCCACGGTTCTGCTCGAAGCAAATACCTCCAACTGTGGATAATGGACCTTCCTGGAGAACCCGAGACAAGTTGCTGGTTAATGTCTCTGAAACAGCCTGTTAAGACTGTTACTACAAATTAGAGTCTGGATCATTCCGAAACCCAAATAGACTTCTTTCATCTTCCAGATGGCCGTCTGATTGGGAGCTGGGCAGGATCACGTTTCAGGTTGTGACTTAATGATTCGGGACAATATTTATGGTTATTACTTGACAGAGGGCAGTGAGGAAAATTAAAGCACAGCCCCATGCTTCATTTATGACAAAAAACAAATTCATGGCAGGGTTGTAGATTAGAGATGGCACCTCCAAGCTCCAGGCAAACTCCAGGCTCAGTCCTGAGCTGACCCACCTGACCAGGTACAGCGTGGTTAGCCGGGCAGGCCCTGACTGGAAGACTCCAGTCGACGCATTCTCTCTAGAAACAAGCCAATGATCCTCTGACGGGAATCTTGTGAAAGAGAGAGCTTTGAGTGAGAGATTTCAGAGGAGACCAATAATGCAATTGCGTTCTTTGCTGGTATGACGATGACATGCAGCTGAAATATTATGTTTTGGGGCACATTTCGGACTTTATTATTACAGCCGGCGATATCAGCAGGAGAAAAGATAATTGTGTTTGCCAGTGTGGGCATTCTGTTTATGTAGTGTGTAATTTCTGCATTAACTTTTCCTTCTAAAACATGCCCTGCGTGATAGAATATTTATCTCTTACATTACCCAGAATTCTAGGAACCCTGTAATTGGGTGCTAAGGGGAAGAGGAAGACGAGATGGGGAAGGCGAGGCACAGGGAAGGGATAAATAAAGTTTGAGCCAGTTAATGAAAGTGCAGATTGCCAGAGGAAAAGCCGGGAGAAAGTTTATCTCGCTCCATTAATCCTCCACTCTGTGGAATGAGAATGCACATATTGTTCTGAGGGGAAAAGAGAGAGAAACTAAACCATATGCCATTAATACATTTGACCAACTGTGACATTTTTTAAATAAGGTTTTAACTGGCTTTATTACACCAACTGTGTAATTTCAAAATGACTCTGTCATCTATTATATCTATTATAAACAAGTACTCTGTTTAACCAAGCCAGTAATAACCTTCGCAGACTGAGAAGGCTGGGATCTGAGCCCTCTGATTGTTTCGAAAGGGGGGGAGAAAGAGATTATTCGGCTAGAAACACAGAAAAAGAACATTATCTTGGAAAAAATGTTTTTAATGTATCACACCAATAATTTGATGTCCTTTTCTGCGGTGTGTTGGAGCCTGTGCACCATCTTGGTTCCGCACCCTCAGCCCAGCTTCCAAAGGGACAGCCGAGTAGGGCTGTGAGAACACCACGGCGCCCCGAGGGGCAGTTTTCTGGAGGAGATTCGGTCAGGCTGACTTGCCGAGCCGTCACGACCTGCTCCTTAGGCCTTGAGGGGGTCACCAATGAATACTTGCTGAACCGAGCCAGTGGAGGGAAGGAGGGATTCCTGGACTTGTCAGCAAACACATCTTATCCAGTCGCCTGACCTGCAGTGTTGCAGACCTATTGATCTGAAAAGCAATACAGATCAAATTTTCGCGTAGGAAGAGGAGTTTTATCCTGAGCCAATGACCACCGCGCTCCTTCCCCTGGGGGCTCGGTGGTCCTGGTGAAGGGAGAATGGGGGTGTCCAAACCGCTGCACGACGTGGCATCTTCCTGAGAGCAGAGGGACCGGGGGCAGTCCGTGTCTCTCCTGATCTTGTGGTGAACAGAACCTATTTCCAACCCACAGCCTCTGTCCCCAAACTCGGCCAGGCCGCCGCTCTGAGCCTGGCTCCCCTTCAAACCTGCGGTGAGGGGCCAGGGGCCAGGCCCTGAGGGGAGGCGTAATTTCTTCTCAGGTCCAGGGAGAGGGGGATGCAGGCAGCGCGGAGGCGTCTGCCAATTAGGGGCGAAGTGAAACAGATGACACCTGACACTGGGCCGGGGAGGCGGGAGGGCCCAGGCGCGGATTGGATTCCGTTGTCACCCAAAGGTCAGCTTTAATCAAGTTCCCAGTGTAAATAGTACCAATATAAACTAAATGGCGGGGGTTAAACGGCTGCTCTCGAGGTCAGTGACTCTTGGCCAAGCTGGAAGATGTCACGTCAAATGGACCGGCTGGAATTTACCTGGAGGCCCCCGGTGCCCCGCCGTGAAACCCGAGCCCGCAGGCCGCGCCCAGCTGCTGGACAGGCCGCGGAGAGATGCGAGCCCGGCGTCTCTGCCGGCAGCTCAGCAGTGAAAGCCAGACGCACGGGCCGGGTTTCCCCAAGCGCAGGCTGCAGCCACGCTGTGGCCGGAGTCAACTCGAACGTTGGATGCACGAGCGGATGCATGTGCTTTCTGAAGTCCCGGGGAAGGACGCCGAGGAGGGGACCCGCCCCCCCTGGGTTCTGGACGCTGCAGTCGCTGCGGAGCCTCAGGCCACCCGGAGGAGATGGGCTACAGGGTCTGGCTGTAGAGATGGGGCCGCTGTGTCCCCCCAGAGGCAGCCTGGCCTGGAGTCGGGTGGACACGACCCTGATGATCCGGGCATTCGAGGGCATCCTCCGGTCTCCCTGCCCTTTGCCCCGCCTGGCCCCGTGGAGTCACATCCCCGGCATCGTTGGTCTCTGATGCCCAGCCCCCCAGGCCTGTCCCCACTCCTTGCACACTGTCTGCAAGTCCCTGCCTTCCTGGCATTTACCCGCTTCCAAAGGGACCAGGACGAGAAGACAAATGCCACCCAGCAAGACATCCCCTGTCTTCTGGCGCTTGTCAGAGGGGGTGCCTTCCGGGAGGGTGGAAGGAGAGGGAACCCCTCCAATGGGGGGGGGGGTCCACAGGAGGAGCTTTGTATTATCACTTATGTGTACACCAACCTACAACAAAGAGGCTAAGAAAGGTCTCACTGAGACGGCACCTGAGTGGACTGGGCATCAGACAGAGATGGAAGCCGGTGGGGCCCGGAGAGAGAACAGAGAGAACAGAGGCCGGGTGTGGAGGTGGGGAGGTGGGAGGCACGCAGCTTAGCGGGAACCACACATGGGAGCAATGCGTGATGAGCTGGCAATGTGGGGTGGGGTCTGGTCGGGAATGTCCCAGGCTAAGCAGCGGGGTTGGTCCCTGGACTTCTGTGCAGAGAAGTGACCTGTTGTGAGCAAGGAACAGTTTGCCCACGGCTGGCTTAGCCCCACTGTGCACCCCAACGTGGTGGGACATGGAGCTTTTCCTAAGGACCCACAGCTCCAAGGTGGCACAGGTGGGACTCAGCGCCAGAACGTCCTGATTACAAAGCCACACAGTGAGCGTCACCTCCTCTATCCCATCTGAGTGGCAGTGACCCCAGCAGTGACCCAAAGGGGAGGCACCCCCATCTGGGAACCCGTGGCTACCCTGGCCAGAGGGGCATCCTGGTGAGCACCCACAGACTGAGACGGGCAGGGTGGCCTAGAGCTGCTTTAAGGCCGTGCCAGGGCAAGGTGGCAGCTGTCTCCTAGCCGAGGGGGGCGGGAGGCGCGCTGGCCTGGCGCTGCTCTGCGAGGCTCGGGGTACTTGAGCGCTGGGCCCAGGGGAGGTATCAGGAGGTGGAGAAGGAGCGGGACGGCTGCCAAGTCCGTGTCAGAGTTCCCGAGAGGGGCCTGGCCCGGGAGCCGTCTGGGTGGTCCGGTTGGTGCCTTCCCAAAACAAGCTGGAGACGCCTGTGTTCCGGCCGACTCCCTCTGCGGCCCTGGTCTGGCGGCCCGGGCCCGGCCGGCCGTGGAGAGCTCATTAGTGAGCTCAGAGAGAGCTGTCCCGCCCGGGCAGCCGGCGCCCGAAGAGCAGGTGGGTGCGATGAGAAAAGCTAGACGCCACCCACTCTGAGAGCCCAACCCAGCCGCCTGGGCAGGGGCGGGAGCCCGGAGCGGGGAGGGTACCCGAGTGACTTGGCAAACCTTTGGCAAACCACAAGCCCCTTGCGGACGGACGTCAGTGCCTGTGATTGAGAATCAGCCAGACCCGGGTTCACATCCTGGTTCTGACGCTAGCTGTGCGCCCCTCAGCCAATCACTGAACTCCTCTGAGCTTCATTCTCCTGGTCAGCGGGATGGCAGAAAAGGCGGCTTCCTCCTGGCACGGCTGAAGGATTAATTAAGCAGCAGAGATTCCTACACTGCGTGGCCCCAAGCACATTGTAATTCTTCAACACATGGTAGACCAATGGCTAGTCCTCTGACCTTGTCTCCTCTCCCGGCTCAAGGACATGCCCATCGGAACGTCTGCCAGCATGGGGCCACCTTTGAGGGCCGCCAGCTGTCCCACGGGGACAGTTATTGGAGTGAGCAATTCTAATCCCAGAGCGGTTACCTGCGGTGGGCAGCTGGCTTTGTGCACGTGACTGATGACAGAGAAGAACCCGCATTCGCTAAGGGGTTGGGGTCCTGACCCTCGGACGCCTTGGGGAGGGCCAATAACTTCATCCTCCTTGTATTCTCCATCGTCAGCCTTCCTCTGCCCCCCCAGTTTCTTGTCTTAACAGGCCTTTCTTGATGCATATTTGTTCGACAGATGATTTGTAACACATTGCTTGGGCATCGCGGACAGCCAGGCTGACCCTCCACGGCCCCGGCCCTGGAAGCTGCAGGGACAAGTGAGCGAGCCGGCGATGCCCAGCTGTGTGCCTCTTCAGACCTTTCCAGCCCGGAGACCGCAGAGAGAGCCTCCGAGAGAAGCGACCTCGTGGACTGTTTGCTGTTCCAGCTTCCTGCGGGGCCAGCTCCAGCAGGCGCACAGATGGCCCTTCTGCGTTTTACTCAAAGACGACTGGACCCTCTCAGGACCGGGCAGAGTGTGGAACTCTGGAAAGCACCGCCGTGATGATCTGAAGATGTCTGCTTTTCCGCCCACTCAGCGTTTGGTTTGGGTCAAAGATCAGACCAATGTGGAAACTCCCCCTCCGGGTCACCCCACGCTGGGAAGGGGCCCTTTGGGTCTGCTTTGAGACAGCCATGGCCAGTCTCCTTGTCATCACTCCGTCCTGCCCCTTGGGAGGCTGGGCTATGAATGTTTTGCTTCTCCCGATGTTAGTTGAGCCCGGCGGTCATGGGCCGTTGTGGCCGACTGCCCGCCACGTCTGTCTTCCTGTCCAGTTTGACCAAGACAGCACCCCTGCGATCACCTTCCCATTCCTTGCTCACAACAGATTCAGGGGCTCCTTGGTTCTGAGAACTAAGCCCAATAGGACTCTTCTGGATTCTCCCCGCATCCACTCTGCTCCCCAATAGAGGCGATGACGGAGAAAGTGCTGCCCCTTGGCACAAAGAGGGGGCTGCCCGTGGTACTCTTAAGGGAGCAACTCTGCCTTCAGTTGAACTCAAGGCCAGGCGGGTGGATTAGAACCCCCCCTGACACAGCAGCTCCCCATGAACATGACAGCTCTCCAAGGTTAGGGGAGCCACGGGGCCTGGAGAGGGGGAGGGGCTGGGAAGAGGAATTCAGATGCCGTGGTGACGAATTCTAATGCATCTGTGACGGGTCTTTCGTCCACGTGCTGTGCATTGTGATGTAACTACCACCTCCCTTCTGGCTGGCTCATGACTACTGGATATTCTCCCAAACCCAGTGGCACAGTGGCTACCAGGCACCACGCATAGTGTGTTAGGTAAGAGCCAGACTCTGGAGCCAGAGTGTGTGGGTCTGAATCCTGGCTCTACTGCTTATTAGCTGTGTGGCCTCAGGTGAATTCCTCAGCCTCTCTGTGCTTCCATTTGCTCATCCATAGAAGAGGCATGATAATAGGACCTACCTAATGGGGTTATTATAAAAATCAGATGAGGTAATATCTGGAGAGTGCTTGTATAAGCACCTGACATGCAGTAAGTGTTTGTTAAATAAGGTAAAAATTCAGGGATCTAATGTCTATTTTTCCCTAGGATAGTGGGATAATTTTGTTTTTTTCTTATTATTATTTTATTAAAGTATTATATGTGTCCATATCTTACCATTGCCCCCCACCCCCAGTGGGGTAATGAGCAGATGCTCCATGCTCTGAAGTCATTTTTGGTTGTCATAGCTGGTGATATGCCACTGATACCTCGGAGGGAGAGGCCAGATGCTGCTAAATTCATCCTACAACGTACAGTTCAGTTCCCTACAACGAAGAATTTCACAGCCCCCAGATATCCCACTGCCAAGGGTGACCAATCCAAGTCTAGTTACTGCCCCCGGGCCCCACATCTCAGGCTGCTGCATAACCAGCCTGAGCAGAAATACCTCTGAGCTCAGTCAAGTCCCTGAGCCTTTTTGCCTGCTGTTCTTGTGCCTACAACACTATTCCAGCATCTTCTGTGGCCAGACTCCAACTTCCCTTGAAGACTCCGTTCAAGCATCACTTTCTCTGGGAAAGACTTCCTGGAACTCTCCCCAGGAGGCTGCATTTGGGACCTCCCTCTCCACTTCCACAGCCCCTTGTGCACCTTCTTTTTATCCTGCATTATGAGCTTGGGTGTTCTTATCTGATTCTTCCATGCACTATATTAAATGTCTGCTTTCTTCCTCCTTTGATTTATTTATCAAGTACCTACTGTGTGCCAATCACTGTACATATCTCTAAGAATGTAGGGATGAATAAGACTTAGTCTCTTCCTTATGAAGCTTATAGTCTGGTTGAGAGCACAGATCTATGAATTAATCCCTTCCTCCATCACCCCATCAAATCAATAAGTGCCACCCACTATTTACCCTGTTGCTCAAATATTTTTTTAAAAAGGGATTTTTTTCTACATTCATCTCTCTCACTTACCCACCTCAATGAACCCAGCAGAAGGTCCCATGGAGTCTACCTCTCAGTCATAATGCCCTTCATCTTTATCCTTCATCTTCACCTTTATTCTACTATACTGTGATCAAAGCCAGCATCTTTCTCTTTGACTCACTGGTCTCCCTGCTTCCAGCCTTGACCTTTGTAATTAATTCTTCCCATTAATTATACCCTGAGTGATCTTTTAATAATTTAAACATGTCACTTGCATTCTTAACATTAGTTACTCCCCATCTTGCCATACCTACCAGGATCATTGCTCTCAGTATTTCCCTCCTTCCCTTAAAAGAATCTTGCATTCATACTCTCGCCATGGCTTCTTAGTGGGAAGACTGTATTTTCCTACCCCTTGACCTTGAAATTGGCCATGCAAATCCTTTGGCCCACAGAATGTTAGCAAACATTTTGCAAATAGAGGTTTGAAATGTTCTTGCGCAACCTGGCATGCCTCTCTCTTCCTGTGACCCACCAGGAGATACTGTGCCTCAGTAGCTCCTGATCCAAGGAAAATATGTGTGGAGACTTGTGTGGGGCAGTTTGGAACCTAACCTGTAGCCTGGAGCAGAGCCCTGCCAACCCACACACCTGCAAACAGAGCCAGCTCCATGGGTGTTCAACCCGTGCAGTCATACAAGACTCCTTGCTTAGAAGGACCCCAGGCTTGGTTTAATGGCTCTCCTGTGATTATTTTGAAATTCAGATTATTTTTTTTTTTACCAAAGAGCCCCATATTTTTTATTTTATACTGGGCACCATTATGTAGGTGGTAATCAAGAAAAATAAATGCTATTATTATGTTATTTTACATAATGGTTTTATTTATATTCTTTCTTATATTGTCTATCAACTTCTGAAATTACCTAGTTCACTGGTTTACTTTTTACCACTGTCTCCTCCAAGCAGAAACTAAACTCCATAGCAGCAAGCACCTTGTTTGTCTTGTGTGTCTTTGTATATCCAGGGCCGAGAGCGTCAGGGGCTTTCAGAAACTATGTGTTGAATAAACAAGAGAGGAACTTGCATAGCTTCCAGACTCAGGCTGTGAGAGTTTCATAAACAAAAGCATTGGTTCTACCCGAAAGAAGAATGTTTACAGAAGAAGCAATGCTCAAGATTGTGCATTTCCCTTACTCGCCCTTTCCTATCTTTTATTTATTCAGAATGCCTAGTGAAATTAAGAACTTCTACAAAATCTAGTTGGAGAAAAGGTTTATTTTCTCGGAACACCTGAGAATAAGTTCATTTGTTCAAGGTTGGAGTAGAGTACAGACTATTCACTGTCCCTCTGGATTCATTCTTTCTATCAATTTAATTTAATTTTTAAAATATGTTTTTATTTATTTTAGAGAGAGAGGAAGGAAGCAGAATAGAGAGACAGAAACATTGATCAGCTGCCTCCTGAACCACCCCTACTGAGGATTGAGCCTGCAACCCAGGCATGTGCCCTGACTGGGAATCAAACCAGTGACCTCTCAGTTCATGAGTCAACACTCAACCACTGAATCACACAGCCAGGCTCTATTAATTTTAATAATATAATGCCCAGAGTTTTCTCTCAGCTTGGGCCTCCCTTATAACTAGTTGTGCCATGTGACTCATGGCAGCCAATAAGTTATGAGCAAAAATAAACTGCACAATTGCTGGGAACCAATTCCAGCATGCAATAATTATAAGAGTTTCATTAAACAGTTGGTGAAGCTTGGGAGACTCAACAAGGGCTGAGCCACATATGTAGTTTACCTGTTGGAATGGCTAAAACCTGAATAGGATCGCTTGCTGCCAGACAGTTCAGAGCATCTTAAATCTGCATATTATTGCCTCCTGTTGGCCAAACACCTGAACAGCTGTAGGCTATTCTCCAATCTGACAATGCTTCTGTACCTTACCCTTTGAAACTTTACCCTTTGAAGTATATGTCTCCACCTTGCCTTAGGACAAATTGTGTTAATAAATAGCACGGGGTCCTTAGACAAATAGTCTCTCAGTTCTTTAGCTGAAGATCCTCTGACCCCCAATGCTTTCAAAATTATCTCTCATCTTTGGACTCCTTCTTTAATCTACACATCAGCCCCTTTCTCAGATTGCTGAACCCTTTGCAAGGCTGGGACCAGAGCCCCAATGTACAATAACATCCACTTTACAGAGTCGCTGTAAAAATGTAATGAACTGGCATTGCACACATAGGGTTTGGATCAGTGTCTGATTCAGAATGAGCAATCAATAAATATCGGTCACTTTGATTACTCTTGAAACTTTCAATTTTGCACTCATTGTGGAAGGATTGATCATGAATCTTCCACTATTATAACCATGTGGTGTCATGAATTTCTCATTATTGCTTCAGAGATTGTTTATTGGTGTTTAGTGGAGTCTGTTATCTTTCAAGAGACATTGCAATGAAAAGAAACTAACCAAGTACCTCTTCTATCATATTCCAGTTCTGTGGGCAAAAGTACCCTCGGGGCCTCAGAAAACTCATCCCAGCTTAGATCTGATGTTCATGTTCTGTGCTCACATGAGGCTTTACCCAGCACAGGCATGTCCAAGGCCATTTAGAGGCTCAGTAGAAGTGACCAGAAGCATGTGTGCTTTTTAGTAATAACTAGCTCCCTATGTACAATATTTTTAAAACACTGTGCTAGAAAGCTGGGGCCAGTTATGAGAGAAAAAGAGAGACAACATAATAAAATAGTTCCCCTGAGAAGCAACTGATTCTGAGGTTGTGTTGTACATTCAAGACCCTTTCTTGTGTCTTTCTGATGTGGCCAAATAATACAGAGCTGGTAGTTGGAGCACATGACCTTGAAGACAGATAACCTGGGTGTAAGTCCCAGCTCTACTCTCCATCTGGGTGACATTGGGCCAGTCAGTCCCACCAAGGGTTTAAGTACAGAAGAGTAATGTCCACCTCACACAGTTGTGGTTGGTCCAGGGAGTAAATGAGATGAGGGGTAAAAGTGAATAAAATGGCATCGGGACCCCAGTGGGATGCCATAGTTATTACTGGTACATAGTCCAAAACTAACTGGGCCAAGGCATCTCTGCCATGTAACTTTCAACAGAACTTCCCGATGACAGAGCTGGTTCTGCAAGTCACCCACAGTCAACTGACCCAACTGACAAGTCATTTCCATTCTCCCAGAGAGATTTCAACTTCCTGGTCAAACTGAAGAATTCATAACTGTCCCCTGCCCTTAGTGTTCAGCATTGTAAAGCGTGTTCCATAAACAGACACATTCTATCTCCTTTTAGCCCAGCCTCTCCCAGCCAGAACCATCTCTCATGGAACATTCCCACCCATTTCACTGCATCTTCCCATTCAAACCTGGTTCACGGCCTTTGGAACCACACCTTCCATCGGCTCCTAACCACAGGTGACTCGGAGCAGGCCTCCTGGAGGGGCTACGACGTGACTCTTGGGCTGAGGCGTGGGCCCAGGACATTGTAAGCAGCAGGAAATTCCCTCAGAGTTGTGCAGGCGATGGCTAAGGTTCATGGGAAAGTGCTTGCAGACTCGGGTTCCTCAACTCCGAAGGGGCAGGAGCAGAGCTCGTGAGAAAATGGGATAAGAGTTACATAGGGCTCAGCCCCTCTCCCCCCGCACTTTTATTTACACCCTTCCCTGCATTTTCTCCCAGAAGGCAGCGAAAAGAAGCATGGGCCACAGTGCAGCAAGCCCAGGCTAGACCAAAAACAACAAAACTCTCCCATGGCCCCGCTGTACAGAGCTCACTTCTTGGCCAGGATGCAAATATCTGTAATGATACAGCTCGGAAATAAGTCAGCTCATATTCTACTGGTCTTTGTGACTGAATCAATAGCAGTTTCCCATTTTAAATGTATATGCTACTCTCCTGAAAACAATGCTCAGTGTTTTAACCATAAGCTCAGAATAGTCCTCCATCGCACATAACCCGGCACCGAAGACAGTGAGAGGAATAGGCGATCGCCCGGGCAGAGTGCAGTCACACGTTCATGTGTCTCCCAGGGTCTCTGGCGTTCTCCTCGTGCAATAATGAAGGCATTAAATTACCAGGTCAGAGGCCCCAATTCACACAGAAATAATATCGCTTTATTATTTCTAATCTTATTAACTTGGAAAATAGTCTGGAGATGTAATGTCATCCCAGAACGGCGAAAATATTGATTACGGGAAGCTGCCTTCATGGATAATTCAAGGAGCCTGATTTCATTTAATTTCTGTAATTTTTAAAGCATTTTAAATTTTCTATGAAGCAAATAATCCTAAATTATTCCATAAATAATGCAGATATATGGTCAGATTACTTAGTATTTACCAGTTACACACTTTGCATTATGAGTTAGAAAGAAAAGATGGTTTTAAATCCTGTTTTCCTATCCCCAGGGTCTTCCTCGAGGCAAATAGGCCTTTAAAAATATATATTGCAATTTAAAAAGATAAATATGGGTGTTATTAATAAAGGACTGGTGACAATCCATCGGCACTGTCATTTTCCAGTAATTCGATTATGTCCCAAGCTGAAACCTGGGTACCCGATGATCTGACAGGATGACTGCAAGGAAAGCACATAGCCTGGCACCCAGCAGTGGCCCCCTGAGGCTGGCCTGCAGAGAGCCCTTACCCTGCCCGCTGGCAAAGCTCTAACCAAGGGCAGGGCCGTAAAAGAAGCTTCAGATTCCCCACCACACACCACACTCTCCCCACACTCTAGAAAGGCGGCCCAAGTCCCCAGCCTCCGGTGAGTGGGAAAGGCCAGCTACGAGTGCCAGCAGCTCCGTGGACCTTTGAATGAACACTTGCTATGTGCCGAGACCCAGGCGGGGCTCTCATGGATGCAAGACTAACCAGATGGAGCTTCCTTCCTTCAGAACGTTTCCCATGTGGTGTATGTCTAGAGTCCAGCCGTGGGCAAACTACGGCCCTCGGGCCGGATCCGGCCCGTTTGGCTGTTCTATCCGGCCCGAGGAGCCGAAAGAGCGGAGGGTTCTCTTGCTCTCCCCTCCACTCCTTCACCAGCAGCCCAAGATGAGAGTGCCAGCGTGGTCAGGTTGCTTTTGTTCCGGCCCTCGGTCCAGTTTAAGATCCCATGGTGGCCCTCGAGTCAAAAAGTTTGCCCACCCCTGGGACTCTAGACAGTGCAAGGTTCAGGGAAGTGATGTCCAGGGTGGCTAAGGGCCCCTTCTCCCCAAGTGGAGAGTGTCAGAATGAAACGTCACCACCCTCTAGGCGGCAAATGGTCGGCAAACTGTGGCTCGTGAGCCACATGTGGCTCTTTGGCCTCTTAAGTTTTTAGCAAAGGCCAGCTTAGGAGTACCCTAATTACATTAATAACAATGTACCTACCTACATAGTTTTAAGTTTAAAAAATTTGGCTCTCAAAAGAAATTTCAATCATTGTATTGTTGATATTTGGCCCTGTTGACTAATGAGTTTGCTGACCACTACTCTAGGCCACAGCACCATTACGGCATTGTTTTCGGCATTCTTCTTCTCTTGTGCATAGGCATTATTTATTTCATTTGCCAGGCAGCTAGTCAACACTTGCCATGTACCAGGTGCTTCTCTAGGCAACCAATGAGAGCCAGACTGGGCCCTGGAGAAGCTCCCAGTCTAGTAGAGAAGGCATTGAGTGTCAGTGAAACTGTACAGCATGACACACCGTGTAAGGATACCTATTTGTTACCATAGGGTCATGGAAGGCCACCTGAGGGAGGTGACATCTACGGCTCCAAACAGAAAAGTACCGCAGGAAGGGGGAGGTGGAAATGAGGTATGGCGCTGTAGACAGAGAGGAACAGCACGTGCAAAGGCCCAGAGATGAAGGAGAGAGCTGTGACAGGAACTTAGGGAATTCCCCCGTGGTCTGTCATTAGCACATGTACAAGGAGGAGAGAGAGGAACACAGGTTCAGCTCCTGACCAAATGCATGCTGGGCTATAGCATTTGATCATGGTTGACTTGCCTGGGGTCAGCCTCGACTCTGTCCCTCCACCAGCATACCCTCCTTGGCCGGGTCTCCCAGGTCAAAAAATCTCGTGGACAGTCTCTCCTTGTCTCTCCCTCGCGTCCTCCACACAGATGAGTCATTAGACTTCCCTCATCTCTGTTCCCAAGAGTTTGTGAGCACTAGGCCAAGTGGCTTCGCACAATTAATGAGTCTGGAGTTACCGATCCAACCCTGAGACTCACGCCCTCAAGAATGTTTCCTCTCGGGATATTTATTAGCTCAGAAGACATGTGTGGGCAGAGCATGTTATTTAGTGACCTGTAATGCCTGGATAATGATCACAATAAATCAGACCTCATTATTACGTGAGGGAGAGCTGGACGGCCCAACCGGCTAGGTAATGAGGTCTAATTTAATGCCCTTGTATTATTCTCTACATATTTGCTGGGAAGTCAGGGGTTGGGGTAGGTCTTATGGGTCCAGATGCCGTGGGTGTTCAGCAGTTACATTGGGAGCCTCGTGGCCTAAGCACGTGTTAGGAGTCAAGGAAACAGTGTGATCGCAAAGCTCCGGCCCTCTGAGTGGGTGCCAACCAAGGTATGGTTCTCTCAGCCACTTAAATAGGAAGAACCAGTTATAAAAGAGAGCAGCACCCTGGGATCTATTTCTTGGGAGTAAAAAAGCAAGTCACAGAGGCAGGAAACACCAGCACAGAGAAATCCGAATCTCCATGAGAAGAATTCAAACGGCAGAGGGCTTGCTTCGGAAGCCATGCTTCTCAGACTGGCCAGGAATGGCATCGGCTCGGGGTGTCAGGGCCAGGCTCTCAGTCTGGCCTTCTTTGGGAGTGACCAGCCCAAACATATTTCTTGCAATGGAGAGCCCTTTGCCATAGCAATCCATTATTGTGGTTTTTAATTCTTCATGCTCAGACGTTCCGCATTGATCCCCTGACATTGTTAGTTTTGGCCCATCCCATACAAAAGTCAATGGAGTGATCAATTTTAACCATGTAATGTACAAAAATGTGCTCTTCAAGCATCCAGGGGTTGAAGTCATTTCTCTTTCGCCCACCAAATTGTAAATCTCCCCTTGCTACTGGTTTCTTGTTGGGTAGCAGACCTAAGGAAGGAGCCAGCCAGAGACCTTTGTGCAGGTGGCCTCCGCCAGGTCCCTACGGAGCTGTCATCTGCGAAACCCGTGCCATTCGACAGCAGTTACAAAGTGTATCTGTGCACGACATCTGGTGCCAGACAGGCATAAGGCTCAACCCTCAGGAGGCTCCAGCTCCCCCCTCCCCGCTGCCAGTTTTCAAAACTCTCACTTCTATCGGCGGAACCTGGTCAAACCCAGCAAAGCAGGCTGAACCACGTGTTTAGGGATTGTGTGGGGCAGATTGGCTCCCAGATCAAAAGCCATGAGTAGCCCTAACCGGTTTGGCTCAGTGGATAGAATGTCGGCCTGTGGATTGAAGGGTCCCAGGCTCAATTCCAGTCAAGGACATGTACCTTGGTTACAGGCACATCCCCATTAGGGGGTGTGAAGGAGACAGCTGATGGATGTTTCTCTCTCATCGATGTTTCTAACTCTCTATCCCTCTCTCTTCCTCTCTGCAAAAATAATCAATAAAATAAATTTTAAAATAAAATATATATAGCAATGTTTAGCCAAGCCCTCCCTGTCCTCCCTGGCATTAAAATGACTGAGTTCTCTTGTATTTTTCTGAGCAACAGCTTGAAAAATGTTTCTGTGGGGCCCAGAGAAAATGTTTTCTCCGTGTTACCGTGTTACAGAATTCTTAGCTCTGCCTTTCTCCTGGGATGTCTGAGCTCATCATCAATCAGGACGCCTTTTAATAACACAAACAATGATGCAGGAAGACCATCCCGCATGGCGGGCAGCAACTGCTGGACGGAGCTCGCATGCGTTTAAAGCACTCAGAAGAACAGAAAAGGAATATTTTTTTCCCTTCAAAAATCTTTGTGTTGCAGGGCATCCAGCCGGAGTTTAGCGGACTATGGCAGATTTGTGGAACAGTAGGTGAATCCTTG
Source organism: Vespertilio murinus (assembly GCA_963924515.1). Lineage (NCBI taxonomy): Eukaryota > Metazoa > Chordata > Mammalia > Chiroptera > Vespertilionidae > Vespertilio > Vespertilio murinus. Next base: position 9,998,629 of record OZ004712.1, on the reverse strand, counting down.
GGGAGGAGCTGAGTGTGGGCAGGGCCACCAAGACAGAGCCGTTCTTGATTAGAAGCCAAAGCAGTGAGGTAGAGAGGAGGGGGGTAGTCATGTAGGATCTGCCTGGGTTCACAGTGATCCCAGGTGAGAGTTGACCACACAGTTATCCTTGAAAATGACTCAGAATGGTGCCTTTGGAGACAGTCCTACTGACTCTCAGCAAAATCAACCCAACCCGATTTTCTCTGGCGTGGAAATGGATGACTATGTCCTTCCTTGAGCTTGAATTTAAAGGCTAGTTGGCCTGGAAAATGTGTGTCCATAAACTCGAATGACACCGAGTGTCAACAGAGGCTGATGCTGTGAAGGGACAGGAAGGCTGAAGTCATCTCCAAGAACACTTCAAGTACAGTGGTTCTCCACCGTTAGCCCTCAGCAGGATCAACAGAGGCTGCTTACAGGGCAGACTGGTGGACCCACTCCCAGGGCTTCTGACTCAGTGGGTCTGAGGTGGGCCTGGGGATGTGCATTCCTACGGATGCTGCTGGGGGTACAGTGAGCACACTCACTCTGAGAACCACAGCTGCAGGGTGGTGCTCGCTTGGGGTCTGCTGGGGGGGCTTCTGAGGAGCCAGGAGGCATTTGGTACATTTGCAGCCACTTCTATTTCTCCAATCCCAAAGCAGTTCCTGTCTCTGGTTGTAGTTTCTCTCAGCTTCACTTCATTCTCTGACTGGCCTGTTTTCTTAGGCCTCTGGTCTGAAACCTCTACCAATAATTGAGAGGCAGCTATTATTGATTTGCTCCTCTTGTCCACTGGGACAATTCCAGGTCATAGGATTTCCATGTGCAAAATAAGCAATCCACGATCAGACCTTATGTCTAGACATATAGATAAACCCAATCCACACTGAGAAGTAAGAATCTATAGGCCTTCAAGTATTCTACCTCCTCTAAAAGTAGGATCTTTTCTCAACATTTCAAATTAGTCAACATTACCAGATATAATTTTCACTGAAAAGCAAATATCTTTAAAAGTCATTAAGCTACATGAATGACCCCAGCTGGTTTGGCTCAATGGATAGAGTGTTGACCCCTTGGACTGAAAGGTTCTGGTTCAATTCCGGCCAAAAAGCATGTACCTCAGTTGCAGGCTCAATCCCCTGCCCTGGTCAGGGTATGTCAGGGAGGCAACCAATTAATGAAACTCTCTCACATCAATGTTTCTCTCTGTCTCTCCCCCTCCATTCTCTCTAAAATGGAAAAGTATCCTCAGGTGAAGATTAACAACAACAAAAATGGAAAAAAAAAGTTTTTATAAAAATAAAAACCACCAATAAAAAAATAAAATAAAATTAGCTACACGAATGTACTTGATGCCACTGAACTATACACTTAGAAATGGTTAAAATGGCAATTTTTGTGTTGCATGCATTTCATCACTATTTAGTAAATAAATAAATATCATTAAGAGCCAAGATGCTGGTTTTGGGAATGCAGGCCCCAGACAGTACCAATCAGCAGCCGGGGGCAGGGATGAAGTATTTCACTTCATTAGACCTTAAGAAAGGTCTGTTGATTGATTGGGAAAGGACGAATTGCTTAAATACTGCCTGAGTGGGAAAGAGGGAAGGATTTGAATAAAGGTGTTGAAAACCTGAAACAAAGCCCAAGCCCTGCAAATAGCCTGAGAGCGGAGCAGACAGGCCTGTCTGGCTCATGAGAAAACAGGGCCCATCCATGACCAGTTCCCATGAAAGGCAGACTAGACTTCCGACAGGGAAAATCGGTGGGCGTGCCAGTGGCTGTAAGTCCCTTTGGCGGAAGCCCCAGGCCAGACCGGCTCTCAAATGTTGAAGTCTGGGATTATCTCAAACATAAAATACTAAGATACTGCCCATATCTTCTTTATTAGAAAGGACTGGACCCCCATCCTACCAATGTCCCCAGCTTGGGAACCAATAATATAAGTGGTTGGCCTGAATTCACAGTCAGTGGACAGGTCACAAGGACATCAGCAGATGTCATTATCACATTTTAAAATTATTTTTAAAGATTTAATAATTCAGGTTTTGTGTGTGTTTTTTAAAAAATATTTTCATTGATTCCCAAAGAGAAAGGAAGGGAGAGAAGCATCGATGCAAGAGCAGAATGTAAATCAGCTGCCTCCCACATGTCCCCAACAGGGATTGAGCCCAAAATCCGGGCATGTGCCCTGACCAGGAATTGAACAAGCAGTTCTCCAGGGCACAGGATGATGCACAACCAACTGAGCCACACTGGCCAGGGCAATAATCCAAGTTTGAATAGGTTGCACATTTTTATATCTAAAGAGAGGAAAGTAGAGAAAATTGAAAATCCTCCCAGTAAGAGTGATAATTTTTAATCAGTAGACTTTCAGGATAGTGTTGTTGATGGTTTGCTATCTCTTTGATGGGGGAATACAAAATCAAGGACACAAAATAATCCAATTCTCCCTGCCCTAAGAAAACCTGCTTATAAGTATTTACTTTTATTTATTTGTTAGAGGTCCGGTGCACAAATTCATGCACCAGTGGGCTCCCTCAGCCTGGTCTTCGGGATCCAGTAGAAACAAACTCCACGACAACCCCCAAGGGGTCCTGGATTGTGAGAGGGTGCAGGCCAGGCCGAGATATTCTACTAGTGCACGATTGGAGCCGTGCACTAGTAGAATCTAGTAGGGATTCAGGAGATTGGCCAACCAGGGAAGGACCACAGGAGGGCTCCGGGGCGTGTCTGGCCCATCTCACTCAGTCCTGATTGGCCAGACCCCAGCAGCAAGCTAACTTTGCTTTTCAGAGCATCTGCTCTGCCCTCTGGTGGTCAGTGCATGCCATAGTGAGTGGTTTAACAGCCTTAGCATATCATTAGCATATTATGCTTTGGTTGGTTGAATGAATGACCGAACACTGAGCATATTAGGCTTTTATTATATAGCATGAGTGGGAAAATGTTCTCCCTTAAGACTTGTCACAATTCTTTTCATCCCTCTGGAGCTTGAGAGTCTGGGTGGGTGGGGATTCTGGTCTGGCAGCCGGTGTTACCAGTTGGCATTGTACCAGCTCCTGTTCCCCTGAGTTCCTGGACCTTCTGAGGGCCTAAGACCTAGCTTTTGCACTCTTCTTCCTGTTTGGGCTCATTATGAAATTGCTTCTTTCTCCTTTAAAACCCCCTGATGTGGGCTTTCAAAACACAGAATTAGTAATAACTGTCATAGCAGTCTTCTTAAGTTTGCAAAACTGCAGAAATACAGAATAATCAGACCAAAATAAAAAGCACCACCCCCAAATAAATGCATAGAAAAAAATAGAAGTGTGCTAAAATATTTATAGCGATTGTCCCCGGTCGTGGGAGACGTCACAGTCTTCTCTCTATAGCAAATCAAATGAAATGCCGCTTGACTTTATAGAGTGGGGTTTTTTTTCTTCTATTATTACGAAAGCAGCAAATGGAGATTAATTAAGAGCAGTTAGAGTTTCATTGGGTTCCACTTTCCTATGCTGAGCATCCGTTCTTTTTGTAACAAAAAATGTGTTTTATAGTTCACACCTTTTTCATCTATGAGGTAGTTGGGGCATGCTTGTCACCCGGCCTCAGTCACCTGTGGGACAGAGGGGACGGGATGCCATGTGCTGACTGTCCCCATCCATGGTCCCTGGTGCTCACTGGAGTGTGGGGTCAGCGCTGAGCTGCGTGGTCTCTTTGAGGAGCGAGGGATAGGAACATTCCTCCCACCATTCCTGAAAGCCAGTCCCTGACTCACGTGGGGCTGGGGCATTAGGTGGCGGGGGGAGTTTACCATATCACATTTTCACATTTTCATCTATCATAATTTAGATCTTCACCTTTCCGGAGCTGGTGATGGATAGCCTCCAAACACATAAACACCCTCCTCTCCACCTGTGCAAAGGCACCGGGGACCCGGCTCCCCGACAGCCATCGAGGTGGGAGTGAGTCTACCTCTGAACCCACTCCTTCGCAGAGGGGAGTCCCGGGGTCGCTGTGGCCGGGGAGGTGACAGTTTCTGGATGCTGTTAGCTTGCAGCAAATTGAAGTGTCGTTGTCTTATCTATGACCAGAAAAGCCCTAAAAAAAAAAAAAAAAAAAAGAAAGAAAAAAAAGAGTGTAGCCGGTGGGGGAGCGAGCAGGAGCCCCGGCGTCTCATTTTTAACGAGGACCAGCTGAACAGCGAAGGCCAGCACCACACAAGCCATCTTATGTCTGCCAATTCATTTCCTGGCCCCAAAAGAAAAAAAAAAAAAGAAAAAAACGCGTGTTTCCTCTCATGCAGGCCAAACATGGCAAAGCACCAGGGGAATTCTGAATGGAATCAATTGCACTTGTTACTAACTGAGTTTTCTTTTATTCTTATATTACCAAGGGCTGGATACTCAGCTGCAAGCAATTATAATGAAGAGTTACTGAGTAATGGTTTCCAGATTGCTCCACGATGGGGCATTAATTGAAAGGGACAATTTAAGAGCTTAGGCCATGTAAATGCATTTCTTATTCTGTCAGATTGAGAAATTTCTGGATGCAAAAGGCTGCAGTGCTCAGAACTGATAAAGGCTTAATAGTGCCCATTCAAACCAGCACTTTCAAAGCGAGTTTCGTGTTTTTAGGAGAATATAAGATATCTTCTCTTAAATACAAAATGGTGAGCCTGTGGCCTTGTTCGTTCAATCAGAAAAATATTTTCGAAATAGCATGTTTGCATGCCACACTACGAGACATATGCATGGCATCAAGTGTTTCTTGATCAGTCTGTTTCATTGCAAGGCCAGTTAAGCTTTCAAGTAAACCTTACTTTTCAGGTGGCATTCTATTATAATGTATACTAAGTGCTCTCTCTCTCTCTCTCTCTCTCTCTCTCTCTCTATATATATATATATATATATATATATATATATATATATGTGTGTGTGTGTGTGTGTGTGTGTGTATGTAAATTTTAAGCAGCAGTTAAAACACATACATGAGTTTCTGTGTTTAATGTTCCATGATGGGGCATTAATTGAAAGGGGTGATTTTAATTTAATTTTAGTTCAAATTTAAAATTTGAAAGAGCATTTCAGTAGGCCCGATGCCTGTGAAAATGAACCTCCACAGAAATTAGCTACCACGTCCCTATCAGAAAGCTTCACTTTTATCTTTTTTTGCAAAGTGAACTTTTACTTGACTGAGCCCCATTCAACAAAAACATTTTCAAAGAGCTTCTCTGATAAGTCACATCAAGGATGAGTCTCAGAGAAGAAGAAGCAGGAGAGGGTAAGAGGGTTACTAAAGCCAATCAAGGAAAACCCTGACCCTCTACAATAAGAGAAGTGCCAGTTTTCAAGGTCTAACTTCAGACTTTTCATTATATTAGTTTTATTTCTCAAAAGGAAGGGAGGGAAGGAGAGAGAGCGGGAGGGAGGGAGGAAGGAAGGAAGAAAGGAAGGAAGGAAGGAAGGAAGGAAGGAAGGAAGGAAGGAAGGAAAGAAGGAAGGGAGGAAGGACACAGAGACTGATAGAAATAGATGCAGACACATCTTAAGAGTTACATTTTAAGTTGAAGTGAAAGGAGCCGTGAGAAGGCCTCCACCATTCCTTCATTCTGTTTTCCAAATCTGAACTGCCGCCTGAGGATGGAACTTGTACCCTTCCTTCTGCCTCGGCCTCCCTTTCCCCACCTGGATCTGGGCAGCGAAGCCTCCGTGCTGAGGGTGGACCCCCCCTGGAGCCTTGACCACCCCATGACAGAGAAGGCAGAAGGGAGTCCTTGTCGATCCAGGGAAGCGGAGAACACCAATCAAACAGGAAGGGGGTGGGTTTGACATTATTTTTGTTATTATTGCATTACCCGCTTTCACTCAGTCATTCAACAGGCCGTGATGCACGTTTCCCTCATCTATCACCTCACATGCTGGCGAAGCAAAAAGCCAGGATGAAGACATCCCACTCATTCGCAGGCATGTCTCGGCTTATTAGGCAATTCCTAGGCTGTGGCTTGGCTCCGGCTTCTCTTTCTTACTGGCTTAGTCACTCTTAGATCCAAAGCCCTGGACTAACACTGGACTCTTCACTGTGGACTGCTGTTGATTTATTGACAGTGAAAGCAAGTTCAGTCACCAGTGAAAAATCTGATCTTTTTGTTCCCTCTAAAGTCGAGGTCAGGCCCATCAGAATGTTCCAGATAACAGTCCTCACACTGACATGCTTGAAGTCGGAAACAAAACCACTTGAAAAGTGGATGGTCGGTTTGGGTCAGGGTTGAGAAACTTCCTATGTAATAAAGTAATCTAAATTAATAATTCAAACAGAACTATTATGGACCCAAGATAAGATAGGGGAAAGCTTTTTTTTTGGGGGGGGGGCACCCACAAAATAAAACAAGGGTGTCTGCTGCATTTCCATGGCTAGTGTTAGCAAATAGCATTGTCTGAAACGGTCCCATTTTATCCAGATAACATCTACACTGCGTAGCTGCCTTCATTTTGCTCACGTTTCTTCTTACTTTTTTTTCTTCCAGTCCTTGTGAAATATGAAATTTTAACTATGAGGTTCAAAATTCGATTGTTTATTTCAAAGATTTGAAGAGAAAGGGTGTCTTTTTCAACGTCCTGCTTTGTTTTTTTGTTTGTTTTTTTTTTAAATAAGTAAACCGAACGGGAAGATGTAGACAGTCTATCTCAACTGCTCTTGTGATTCCTCATTCCATGGGCTGAACTGATAAATTATCCTAAGTCACATCGTAATTTTGCCGAGAACTGTAAGCATCATGGGATGTTTTTAAAATCTAGGGGGGTGGGGGGAAAAGAGCAATCTTTCATCCAACAACTTACGGGGCTGCTGCTATTTCCAGCAGCCAAACACCTGAGCAAACCCAGTGAAGTGTGGGCCGGATAGTTCTGATAACAGCAGGTCCTGGGCAGGACTGACCCGGTGAAAGCAGCTTCCTCACGGTGCAGGTTACCCGTGTTCTTACCCCCAGTACCCCACTTAGCCGGGGAGAGAGAGTGGGGACACCTTTTCTTTTGATAACATAGTTCGTGCTGGGGGGAAAAATGTGTGAGCAAGTACATACAGGCATAACTGAATAATATCTGAGCACGACTATTAGCCAAAAGGACTATCATCAGCACCTTGGGTTCTGAACATACACTTAATTTCCACGGATTACAGAAATGGAATCAACACTGGATTCGCAGGTGCGCAGGGGAAGGTTTGGAAGCTGACGCAGAGGGGCGGTTGTTTTTCTGAACTCTTTCAAGGTTGCTCCACTGTAGACAGTGCGGGGAAGAGGCCCAATTTTCTACACGACCAGAAATTTCTGGGCTGGCAACCTCGTGTTATGCTAAGCAGTTTTGCTTGAACCGGTACCTGGAAAAGCTAAGACAATCCCCGTGTTTACACACTCCGTTCAAACCGGGCTGGAGCGACACTTGAGAGGGATTAGCAGTCAAACCCTGGAAACCTACCCTCACCGCACACGCCCGCCTCTGCCGTCCGAACGGGTCATGAGACACATCACACCGGCCGGACTCCTGGCCCGACCAGCGTTCCAGTCCTCGTTTTTTAAAAATAGCTTTTCTGTGCAACTGCTCTCTTTGCAATAAAACACAGATTTGTTTATAGCTACACTTTAATTAAGGACCTTTTGGAAGAGGAAGATCTGGAAAGCAGGGATATATATAATTTTTTTTGGTCCTTTTTCTTTTTCTTTTTTTTTTTTTTTTTTTTTCCACGAGGGTTGTTTGTTTATTGGTTTAATTTTCCCTGAAGTAAAAATACACTTTGAAATGTAACATGTCATTATGTAATTTGTAGTAACAAAGTGCAGGCCCTTGCCCAGGACGGCAAGCAGGACCGGGCGGCTCACAGACGGTCCCCACCGGCTCCCCTTCCCCCCCCCCCTGATTAACAGCCTGTGTCCACAGCCGGCCAACCAGAACCCTGGCCAGCGCACCGCTTGGTCAGCCGTAAAACTGCCAGCCAGACACGGGCAGGGGGGTTTGTATGCAGAACTCTTAACGTGGGGGACATAATCAAAACTAAGACAACATGACCCTCGGGGGTAGGGGGGTGGGAGCAGGGGAAGGGCTAACCTCTACTTCCCTTAATCCCCCCACGGCTACCCGCCCAGAGCAAGGAACAATGAGATCACCCCTGGAGGTGAAGTGCTAAATGAAATGCACCTGAAATCCAGAGTTCCAGAGGGAGGATGGTCAGAAGCTCCGTGCACCTAAGGAAAATTCTAGAAGGAAAAAAAAAAAAAAGAGTCAACTTCTGTTTTATGGAGGCATGTTCAATTGTCTGAGTTGTTTGGGGAAGGTCCTACTGTGGCCCCCGGGATGGGTTCTCTTGGTCAGCGTGCTTGCTGTGGGTGCAAGGACCGCCGCTCAGAGTGGTATTTTATCTCTTGTTTTTGAGGCTCTATGACACCCAATTTTTAAATTAACTACAACAGAGACACATTGCCTTGGTCTGGTTCCTTCTTCTTAATGGCTCTTGGGTGCCTGGCTACTATCAGGAATTGGGCTTCTTAGCAATTGCCCCTCATTTTCACCTTTGTTCTAGTCTCCTTATTCCTTAACTTTGAATTTCTAATATTTTTGAAAAGCAAATGTGGTCAGCCATTTTATGTTGCTCTCTAGGATTATTTATGCCTCCTTTGGTCCATCCAATCATACTCACACATGCTTACTTTTACCTTTCATGAGAATCTCCATGCTAAATCCTATATAATAAAAGCCTAGTATGCTAAGTGTCTGGTCAACCAGTGGGTAGTTCAACCAATCAAAGCATAATATGCTAAGGCTGCTCAACTAGTCGCCATGACATGCACTGACCACCAGGGGGCAGACACTCCAACTGGAAGATTAGCTTGCTCCTGGGGTCCAGCTGATTGGGACTGAGCGAGAGGGGCCAGACACGCCCTGGAGCCCTCCTGTGGTCCCAACCCAGCTGGCCAACCTCCTGCGTCCCTCCCCGGCCCCAATCATGCATTGGTGGGGTTCCATAGCCTGGCCTGTGCCCTCTCGCAATCTGGGACCTCTCACAGAGAGCAGGATTTAGCCTAGCCTGGTCCTGTAGGCCAGGCCGAGGGACCCCATTGGTGCACAAATTCATGCACCAGGCCTCTAGTAAGTTAATAACACAACATAATGTTAGCTCCAAATCTAATGAGAACATGTATAGACATGTTGAGCATGTTATTTTTCCAGGCATTGGGCAAAGCACTTTCCATTTCACTTCATACTCTCCAAAGCCTATGAGTTGGGCATCAGTATTATCCCTCTTTTTTATAGATTCAGAAACTGATATACAAAGAGTTTCAGTAATGTGCTCTAAGAAACAGAGCTAGCGAATAACAGGGCTATGGTAACAGCCCTGACAGCCTAATTCAAGACCCAGGCGACTTCTGCTTCTAGATGTGACACAACTACCTTGGTCTGGAGGCAGTTCTGTCTAAGACCCTTAATCACTGCAAAGAGGCAGGTGGAAATCCCCACTATGACCAAAAGGGTACATTTACTAGGTAGCAAATGAGACAGCCTAGTGAATTGAAAAAGGATCAGTTCAAAGTCCAAAAGCCATGATTCCTTTGCAAGCTCAGCTACTGATCAGCTGTACCTGGGAAATGTTCACTTGCATCTCTAAGCCTCTGTTTCCTCATCTGTGAAAAGGAGGAAACTTGGTGGCATTAAATAAAATAGCATTTAGTAATTTAGAAACCTACAGTTTGTAATATAAAACCTATAAAGGTGCTCAAGTCTTTTTCATCTCCCTCCCAAGCTAATCAACTTACATCACCAGCTATTATCATTATAACTATACGAAACAGCTATAAAATTCCATTCCCAGGGTATAGTTTGATGGAAAGATGTTCCCTTCTTTAAAAAATAAAAAAAAAAAGTTTAAGCAGAACGTTTTGTTACATTTTTGTTAAACCCATTGGGTCACAATGAGCCTCATGTACTATAACTTTAAAAAACAAGTTGAGGCTTCTAAGTACACTTAAAAGGCGGGTACGTCTGCCTTCTCTCCAAACACCACAAGATCATTTCTAACATTCGACATCCAAGTATGTTCATTCCAAAAGGGTACGGTCACTGCATGGGGGCGACTCTCTCGTTGACATGTTAAAGAAGAGCAGAGCTGTCAAAGAAGTTTCTTCTCTGACGGAACATACACCACTTTGTGGTTGTTGGACTTTCTCTATCACAGCCCGTTTTCAACCAACTCTCTGTCATTGTTGGGTTAAGGTCAACCATCATAAACTACAACATGAAATGCGTCCAGATAGCTACCCAAAATACACTTCCAGCTCTGTGACTTATTTTACCTGTTCTTAAAAACCACAAAAGACTTCCATCTTCATGGGATGACAGAAAGCAAGAGGATATTCTAAATGACCTCTTCTGGCTAACATATCTTTTTCAAAACACGTCACAGTTTTCCCCACCTCATCCCCCTCCACTTCCAGCTGCCCCGTGAGCACTTGCTTAGAGTAAGTAAGGCCTTAAACATTTCTGATGATAAATTCGCTGTCGATACACAGACAAGTTACTTTTCCCACAGCCTGCTGGAATAGACTCGCATTCTGCTTTCTCCCAGAGACCCCAGAACTACCTGTGCCTTGGCATGCGCGGAAGATAATTTTTATTCACAAATTCAAGCTACATTAAGCTGTTGAAAGGAGGATGGATTCTTAAACAGAGTTTCAAATAATCCTCGCCTTTGAGATCATCTGTGCTCACAGCCCAGTATTTGTACAAGATGAAATGATTTACAGGACCGAGCCTGGAAAAACCGGAGGGCAATTCCAAAAGGCAAGAGCGTGTTGCCGAACCCATCGTTCATCCTGCCAGGGAAACTTCTGTAGTGTCTCCAAACTGTTATGAGACACCCCGCTCCATCCAGGCTGGGGGATCGTCAAAGAGGCGGGAGCTATCTCGGCCACACAGCCAGCGTGGAGAGCTGGAGTTTTTGGCAGGGCACTTCCACCCCAAACGTGGACCGGGTCCTGGAAAGATGCTCGCATAAACAAGGCCGGGAGACAGCTCGGCAGCCAGGCTCATCCTCTCCCAGATCAAAGCCCGCAGCTGCTCAAACAACAGAAGATCAAGGGAAAGATAAGGCAACACAGCGAAGAGAAGTGTCTACCTTGAGCTCTTGAAAGCTCAGATCAGCTACTTTGATAAAACGTTGCCTCCAGCCAGCCCTCATTCTCTGTGGGGTGCAGAAAGGGGGTAGGAATCGTCACAGGCCGTGGTGAAGGACCCACGCTCCAAAGTCAAGTTGTTCGCCTGGCTCTCCGCTCGGCCGCTTCCCGGCTGTGGGCAAGCGGGTAGGCCGCCGGGCCTCTCTGTGCCTTCATCTCCTCACTTGCAAAATGAACCTAATAGGACCTGCTTCCTAGGTTTCGCAGAGTGACTGACACACAAGAAAGCTCTAAAAACGGTTGTAATTAGTAGTTAAGTCACACAGTCTCGGGTTTGAACAGTTTCTGAGCTTGGGAGTTTTGTGAACTTAGGGAAACAATTTGGGGGTGGCGTCCCCATCTGTAAAATGGAATTAAACCCTGGCGGTACTGCCTTGGGGAGGTTGACTGTGTCACACACTCAGTGGACGTTCAGTAGATGCCACCTCTGATTATTATCATTTTTCCTGATTTCCAAAGGAGAGAGCCACTGGGCTGGTTAGACTAGAAAAGACAATAACACCCGCCTCGGCCCCTCTTAAACCTCCGAAGCTTCATCCACAGGCAAAGGAGATACGTCCTGATACGGGAGACACGGGTCCTGGATGTTTTAAACACACAACGAATTTTCTTTTTTAAGAGAGAAAAGGGAACCTGGAAGGGTTCCCAAATTTAACATCTGCAAACAGAGAGGATGACGAAATGCATTAGCGCTGAGGAATAACTTTCTCCCATCTTCTCAGAAAACATCTGGGGTATCACCCTCCCTCCGCTCCTTCCCCCCTCCCACCCCACGGCTGACTCTTGGCTGACAGTTTATCAGAGATAAATGGAAACACCTGGGAGCCAGATAAGGCCAACTGAGCGTGATCAGCTGAGGAGCCCTCGGGGACGCATGCCACTCAATATTTCTTTCTCCACACCAGGCAGGATGGGAGCGCGAGCCAGCCCGTGACCGATGGCAAGGCTCGCTTTCACATTCATTCTTTCCTCCATGCATTCCAAACGACCTCAGGAGATCAGTTAGTTGGCCCAGCTTCCTGCCTGAGGTAGGTCAGCACCAAACCCCCAGGTAAGAGGGATGGTTATTGATCCTGCCTTTAACCATTTCCACAAAAAGCCACAGGAGCTAACTCTGTATTCTGTTCAAACCTTTAACTGCCTTTTCTTTGTTCAAAGAAAACTCTCTCTGGCTAAAAATTCTCACCTCTACAGAAATGGAAGACCTAATATAATCCTTTGTACCCTGCGGTCATTCAAAAAAAAAAATATTGCTGTTACCCTCTCCACTGTAATAACCTCCCCAAACTTGAAAATGTGAAATCCCTTTTCCTTCCCTTTCTTCAAAGGTCCTACTTGCCTTCCCTTTAATTAGCATGCTCCTTTCCTCTCAACTCATTCCAGCTTCTACGCATTATTAGAGACCAAAACTTGACACAGAACTTTAATACTTGACACCAGTTCTAGCTGCTAATAAAGTGATATTATTATTCCAGTGTGTGTTTCAGCACAGCCACTACCTGGATGTACAGTCCCCAAGCAAGTTACATAACATTCCTGGGCCTCAATTCCCTCAGCTATAAAGTTGTTTTGATCATAAAGAACAAGGATTGTGAACACGGCATTAGGGAGACATACCAGCAGCCAATAGAGATTTTCTAAAAGAATCCAATTCGGAAAGACACACAGTAATTAACTAGGTAAAAGAGTAGAAGAGAATAGAGCAGTCCTACCAGAAGTAACTCACCACGTGTGCCAAGGTCCGAGGCTTAAATTCCTATGGACCAGTATGACTCGGTCCCAGAGAACAGAGGAAGAGGATAATGAAATGAGGCTGGTGAAGGAGGAAGGGGACAGGTAGCATAGGGCCTTGTAAGCCATCGTAAGGATTGTAGCCTTTATCCTAAAGGCACTGGGAAGATGATATAGTTATAAACAGGTCTGTATAATTTTGAAGAGCATTGGCTGCAGAATGGACTGGACCCAGAACAGACATGGGGAGAACAGACGGGCTCTGGAGCTAAGCCGGGAGTGGGATTACAGGAACTTAGACCACAGTGGCAGCTGTGAGGATGAAGAGACATGGGGTAGATTCAGAAATGCATCTATGAACCCAGGGATGGGGCAATGTGGGAGAAGGAGGTGCCAAGAAGGACGGCCAAGGGCCCGGCTGGCTCTCCTCGGGCTAGGGTTGCTATTTACCGAGAGAGAGGAAACGCTGGGGGGAGGAGTGGGTTCGAGGGAGAAGGTATGAGTTCAGGTTTTGGACACACAAAGTTTGAGGAGATGGCCAGGTCCAGATGTTGAACAGGCAGTTGGATTTACGATTGGGAACTCACAGGAGAGTCTAGGCTGGAGATATAAACGCAAGGGTCGTCCGCATGTAGATAATAATTAAAACCATAAGCATGGACGAGATCACAGAGGGAGGGTGTAGAATGTGAAGCAGAAGAGGGCAATGGATCAAACCTTGAAAGTTTCTAATATTTAACAGTCCGTGGGAGGAAGATGAGCCAGGAAAAGGGCTGAGGAGTATCCCCAGGGGTAGGAGAAAACCAGGAGAGCGTTAGGTCATGGAATGCAAAGGAAGAGGGTGTTTTGAGAAGAAGGGGATGTCAACAGTGGAGTTATTACATTTGCTTATCTTTAATGACCTACAGCAGGTGGAACGTCCATGGGACTCCAGGTTGATGTGCAGTGTTGGGTGTTTTCCAGCTTGGAACTTGGCCATTTTTTTCTGTGCATACGATGGATTATTGCTGGGTGTTGGCGACCAAATTTTCTATCCAGTTTGATTAGTATAACAACACCGGTGACATCTCATTCAGCCAGAAGCTTCTGCTATCCAGAATGCAATAAAAAAAAAAAAACAAAAAACTAGGCAAAAAGAAGAAAAACCCTGCAAAACTCAATGGTTGTTAAACTCTGCTCATGAATATCTCTGTATTTACTAATAGGATCCCTTATTTAGCTTTCACACAGAACCTTTACTTTATAAGTCCTGCGCAAGTTGATCTTCGGTTTCTCAATCCGCAGTAAAATGGAAAGAACCTGTGGGGAGGCGGAGGGGTGAAGGAAGACTAGAGGGAAGGTGACAGCGGTGTGCAAATAGTGTACAGTTGGTGGTCCTAGAAAGCCAATTAAAATCTGCAGGAAGCAGGCAAGAGAACAAAAACATCACAAATAGCCTCAGTCCTTAAGTGAGGCACGACTACAGTCTATTCTTCAATAATCCTTGGGGGAAACATCACAGTGTAATACAGGGGTGGGCAAACTTTTTGACTCGAGGGCCACAATGGGTTCTTAAACTGGACCAGAGGGCCGGAACAAAAGCAACCTGACCATGCTGGCACTCTCCTCTTGGGCTGCTGGTGAAGGAGCGGAGGGGAGAGCAAGAGAACCCTCCGCTCTTTCGGCTCCGCGGGCCGGATAGAACAGCCGAACGGGCCTGATCCGGCCCTCGGGCCATAGTTTGCCCACCGCTGGTGTAATACCTGACAATAATGGGTAATAATGAATGTTTGCTACATTAAAATAGAAAAAGAAGCCGGTCACGTGGCTTTTTATGTTCTTCTGTGCCCCGTAGTTTCTCTAACCTGGTATTTAGAGCTGGAGGCTCACTGGGACTCCAGTTGAGTTTTCCAGTAAGAATTCAGCGAAGGAGGTAATGTGAACCTCGGGTTATTCTGAGACGGCCGGATTGACCGGTGGCGACAGGGACTGTCAGCTTCTCGTCTGCTGTAGAGTTCCTGTTGGCTTTTCACCTAATGGTTTGCAGCCATTGATTAGCCTTGCCCGGGTTTATTATTTCATCAGGAGTTGACAACTCCGGGACGTGGCAGCGTCTACCACACAAATAACCTAGTTTCTTCAACAAACAAATTGCAAGGAGACAAGGGCGAGGGATGAAATATGAGTGAAGAGACACAACAACCAGATGCTTATGAGTCAGTAAACATCTGTGAGCCCGCTGGGAAGATGGGGTTTCTGGGAAGGAATTGTTCTTTTCAGGGGTGGTCATGGCTTTGTAACGATGTATGTTTTAAAGCCCTTATCTTACCGAGATGGTACTGAAGGCCTTATGGGTGAAACATGATGTCTGGCCTTTGCTTCACCGTGGGGCGGTGGGTTAGGAGATGTGGGGAGGAGGGAGAGGTTGAGGAGGTGGGAGATGAGAAGTTGTGAAGCTGGAAGATGGGAGCCCGAGGGTTCCGGTGCCGTGCTCTCTACTTTCTTTAAATGATCAACATTTTCCTTTGGGGAAAAAAGATACTTAAAAATAGAAAGAAGGTATGTCTTTTCACCTTGTAATTTTGGAAGAATTGGAGTGGGTGAAACAGATGGTTGGGAAGGCCCAGTGGTGACTGCACAGGACAGGAGGGCTGTGGCACAGGTGGCAGAGGTGTGACTGACTAATCATGACTTTCGTTGTTGAAACACCAGCCTGAAGGCCGCATCGGGGAAGAACTCACTCCACACAGCTCAGCGAGAAAGTGATTTCCCAGCGAAGACGCGCCCGGGCCAGTTCAGGCAGCGCAACCCTGAGACCCCCCGAGGCCAGGCCCAGAGCCCGGACTGAAAGGAGGTCCCTGTGCCTCAGTGTGCGAAGCCTGATCCTCTTGCCTTTCTCCCTCCTTTCTCCATGTTCCTCTATTCCAGAGAAGTCCGCCCCCCCTCCCCCCAGCCTTCCTCTCCTGTGCGGAGCGGCCACGACACAGTGAGCCCCCCTGGCCTCCAGCCCTCTTCACTGCTTGCCTCTAACCTCCCACCCCCTCGCCTCCCTCCCACTCTCTCTTCTCCTCATGCCAACCCCTCTCCACTCGGCCCCTCTCTGCCCCTACGTTGAGAACTGAGATCACTGGGGGAAAGAAGGAGCCATTTCATGCCAGGGTCTCAGGCCGTATCCTTGGGTTTTCCTGTGCCGGGCCATTTGGCTGCGGCTGCTGAGCTGGCTGAGAAACCTCAGGCCTGCCCAGGAGTCCTCCAGCTCCCACCGCCTCATGTGCCCATCACGGCTTTCTGGATCAATGAGCCCCTCCTCCCGTCAATAGGAGCTTTGTGAGCTCAACAACAGATGCCACAGGGCCTAGAAGGCAAATAAGTATGGTTATTCAACGTTCTACGGCTCTGTGTATAATTCAGGAAATTCAATTATGGTTTCCCCGGCAACAGTAGCACAACTTCAGGCCCGGTGCACAAGGGGCTGACCCTCCCGCCCTCCCGTGCCGGAGACAATGCGATCGGCAGACGTGGCATTGCCATTGGAAGCCTGACTGGTGCTCCCAAATCCCGTGCTTCCCGACGTAAGGCTGTGTCTCAGCGATTCACATAAAGACGGGGGCCAGAACATACCGACATCATCTCAGGTACATGTCAGTGCGGGATGCTTAAGTCACGTGGGCGCAATTCCCAAGTCTAAACACCTCGGGCACCGGAGGGCTAGCAGGACTTTCTGAGCATGTGGACTGCCAGGGGACCTGCCTAGAACAGGGATTCCGAGCCTGGGGTCTGTGATGCCCTGAACAGAGGCCAGTGCCACAGTGTGTTGCGAGCATGGATTCAGGTGCCAGACTTTGCAGGTTCAAATTCTAGCTTGCTTTTCTTAAAAATATTTTTTATTGATTTTTTTTTTTTTTTTTACAGAGAGGAAGGGAGAGGGATAGAGAGTTAGAAACTTCGATTAGAGGGAAACATCCATCAGCTGCCTCCTCCACATCCGCTACTGGGGATGTGCCCGCAACCAAGGCACATGCCTTTGACCGGAATCAAACCTGGGACCCTTTGGTCCGCAGGCCGATGCTCTATCCACTGAGCCAAACCGGTTTTGGCTTTTTAAAAAAAAAAAAAATCTAAATAGCTATGTGTCCTAATCAAGGTCGTTGCCTTTTCTGTGCCTCAGTTTCCACATCCACAAAATGGGGATGATGCTCCTGGGTCATTCGGGTGGTTTGGCTTTGGAGCAGAGAATATTCTCCGACCTCTTGGCAGGATTCGGCAATGACAGCGCCAGGCTGTCCCGCACGATCCCACTCACAGCTCCATGCCTGCGCCACGTCAGAATTGGAGCGTGTCGGATAGGTACCACGTTGAGTTGGCTCTTCATTTCCTCAGCGAAGCCTATTTCCTCTCTCCTCGGCCCTCCGTGGGCTCTCCCAAAGCCCCCTCCCCGGCAGAGAGCAAGGCCAGGGATCCGGGTGGTTTTGGAAACGACTCCCAAGCCTGCCAGGCGGCAGCAGGGCTCTCTCCGGTCTGCCGGTGCCAGCCGGGCCGGGCGGCTGATTTATGAGACGTGGCGCTCACGGGCTCACCCTCTGCCCTTCCGGGTCATTTCTCAGCCGCATCTCGCCGGCTGGGAACATCTGAGAAGGAAATTTACCGAGAGAGGCGCAGGCCGCCTGTGCGTATGTCATGTGTTCAGGAGCCTTCCCCCGAGGAGCCGGGGCGCCTGTTAACTCCCTTCAACCCCTGGCGGGTGCTCCTGCCCCTGGTCACCCCACTCACTGGTGCCGACGACACCCGGGTCCCCACTGTGTCACTCGGCCCCGTGACCCTAATGCTGAGCGATGGAGCTCACACAGCGCGGGCTGTTCTCAGAGCCCCCAGCCTGGCCTGTGACAGCAGGGGCGGCCGGGGGCACGGGCGGTGGGCACCCCACGGGCTCGTGAGTTCATCCTCTGAGCGCCTGAACCTTCGGGTTCAGGGCCACTTGAAGTGCGGTCCATCCTCCTTGTGAACAGGAATCTGTTCGAAACGATGCGTTTGAATACAGAGCTAATGCAGGCCCGGAAGAACACCTGTGCGCGCCTCCATCCAGCCTCCCGCTCCTGCCAATCGGGTCGGAGCACAGAAACCTCTCATCTGAACCAGTGTGTCCCCACTCAGCCCCCCATTTCTGCTCCACGTGGCTTGCAATGGCCGATCTCTGCATCTCGTGGTTCTCAGGCGTGTCCCGGCCAATTAGTGCGGTGTCACAGCCGTGGGCAGTGACGGTGAGTCCAGCTGTGAGCTGTTAATAATCAGCTCACCCGCAGGACAATGGTGCCATATGGTTGGTGGTCAATCAAGATGAACATATGCATGGGGTGGGGGCGGGGGGCGGGGAAACGCTCCTGTCAACCCCAGCCCGAGGGCGTGCAGGTCGCTGGCTAGGAGGCCGGCTGGCCCGGCCCGGGCGTGGGGCGAGGCTGTGTGGCCGGCTCCCCACCCTGTGAGGTTTGCCCCGAGCCGCGGAGGCGCGATGACTAAGGCGGCCCAGCTGGAGCCAGAAGACAAGCAGACAAAACACGGCGGGAAGCAGGACGCGGGCTGGGGCCTGGGGATTTGCTGAAAAGAAACATAGCTCGGATTCCTGCCGAGGGCAGGGGGACGGGTCCGAGTTTCGGTCATGGGAAATGGTCTGTGTGCTTCGCCTAACGGGGGTTCAGAGGCGAATAAACACACGCTGATTTGTGGCCACTGAGTGAAGGGGGACCCGTGAGTCGCTTGGTTGATTCCAAGTCACTTCCTCCGCAGGATGGAGGGGCTTGGGGATTATTTGGATTTGGTTTTGAATTGGGGGTTTGAGGCTTTGGGGGTAGGGTAGGGTCGGGGGTGAGAAGGGCAGGCTCTTGGCCAACAGCTGAACCCTGACTCCTGTTCCTCTCCGCAGCTGCCCCGGAAGAAGAGCAGCCGGCGAGGCCCGCAGAGCACCTGGCTGTCTCCGCGGCTAACGGAGCCCTCACCCCCTCCGGGCCGGGCTCACGGTGGCGGCCGAGGAGGACCTGTGCGGAACCGTGTCCCGGAGCGGAGAGCACGCCACGGTGTCACCCGGTCTGTGCTCTGTGTCTGTCTGTTTGAATGACGAGTGCTGGGACAGCATCTCTCAGGGCCGCCTCTTGGGGCCATCAGGGGCCATTCCCCCATGGTGTCCGCGCTCTCTCAACACCAGAGCAGTTCTTGGTCAGCATCTTCTAACTGGAAAGCCAGGTTCCATTAGTTCATGCAAACTTGCTTTAAATGTAAAAACTTGCCACCACCACATAAGACAGATCCTTTTTTCTTTTTCTACTTTATTTTACGTTTGGGTTTTTTTTTCTTCTCCTTGACAAAAAAAAAAGATGATTCCATTTCTGGGAGGTTCCTTTTCCATAGAAAAGAGGTCGTTTTTCCCACTAAAAACGGGCCTTTTCGTTGCCATTTAAAGCGGAGGCAGCAAAGGCCTGAGTAGAAGAGGCTGTTTACTTGCTGTGTGGAGCCCGGCTTGATTACGTGGTAATTAGAATCCCTGCTAACCAACCCCTGGGCTGGAGCACCTGAGGCTCCCTGAGGGCGCCCCCTGCAGGGGAGGCCGCATTTGTGATTACACTCTTGTCTTTGCAAAGACAAACCACTCACTCTTCCTTCCTCCGTGGGAATTCAAGGAAGGTGTCAGGACACACACACACACGCACACACGCATACACACACGCACACACGCATACACACACCCCAGTTTAGAGACACGATGTAGACACACACAGGAGGCGATAAGAATCCAGAAGAAAGGTATCATGTCTGGGTTTGGAGGTGATGATGACGAGGAGGAGAAGGGAACGCAGGAGGGCAGCACCCTGTACTGAGGTGTCAGGAAATATTCTGAGCACCTGACGCAGCTCATTACAGCAACCTGAAACGTTGAGAGCATTGGACCCATTTGCAGATGGGAAGCTGAACTCCAAGGAGTTACGTGACTTGTGTAAGTGCACAGAGCTAGTGAGGTAGAGGAGCTGGGATTCATCTGTCCGATCGCCTTCTTCTCCATCTTGAGGGGGTACTTCATTGAAGAGGCAGGATGTGATGGGGATGGGAAGGATGAGTGAGATTCAGATTGTCTGACTAGAGGGAAAGAAACACTAAATAAGACGAGATCAGGATAAAAGGACGGACGCTGGAATAGGTATGTTGTGTTAAGATGCTGGAATGTGTATGTGTTTTAGGAATGGTTCGGAGATGGAATAGAGGGTTTTCTTGGAAAATACAAAGTTTGCACAAGTCGGTACCACTGGAAAGGCTTGATTGGGCCCAAACATTGCCGAATACAATCATCTTTAGGACGAGGTCTTGCAAAGTCTTGACACTTGATGTGGAGTCCATGTGGAAGACATGTGCTATAGCAAAAGGTTACTCTTATGACCGCTTTATTCATAACTGCAACTAGCCAAGATGACCTCTGATAGGGAAATGGATAAGCAGACCGTGGTACATCCAGACAAGGAAATATTGTCCAGCAATAACAAGAAATGAGCGATCGAGCCACCAAACGCTATGGAGGACCCTTATAGATAAAGAAGCCAATCTGAAAACGCCACCTCCTTCCAACATGTTCTTTTAAGTGTGTTTTTAGAGCTAACTTTTTTGCAGCATGATAGCCACATGTACTGACTTTAAAGGAGTCGACGAGAGAATTAGACCGTCTGCACCCAGCTGGGAGCTTACACACAGAGCCGCCTGACAGAGGTCGGCCCCCACTGGGCCCCGGCCGCCATGGGGAATGCAGAGGGCCTGGCAGCCCGGTGGTGTGCGGATGCACTGATATTTACAGACAGAGCGGCCTCCGTGTCCTGTGATCGCCATCATCTCCTTCTGCTATTGCTTCCTTGTCCACTTCGAAGCGGCCCCGGAGGCGGGCAGGCCTGCCCTCGCATCGCAGATCTGGGTTTACCTCCGTCCCTCAGAAGTCCCGTTCCCCCTCGCAGGCCTCAGCAGGCACCGTCTACACCACAGAGCCAGCCTCTCGGAGGATTGCTCCAGGAGAAAGCGAATCTCGATGCCAAGCTGGGTCGCTTCGCTGTATATAAAAACATATGTTGGAAAGACATATCGTTTTTTTAGATTATGCCCTGTTCTCCTACACATCCCAAAACACACACGTGTTTTGGACAGCGGGAGCGGGGAAAAGGGTATCCCTAACTTCCACTCGCGTGTGAACTTTGTACACACAGAACTTCAACAGATGTGCGTGTTTATACCTCTGAGAGATGCACATGTGTAAAGCAC
Organism: Vespertilio murinus; assembly: GCA_963924515.1. NCBI lineage: Eukaryota > Metazoa > Chordata > Mammalia > Chiroptera > Vespertilionidae > Vespertilio > Vespertilio murinus. Next base: position 9,977,430 of record OZ004712.1, on the reverse strand, counting down.
CCGGCAGTGTGTTTATTCGCACCGACGACTGGGCAGCAGGGCCCGTGTTTGCGTCTTCTCGTGCCACGCACGGCGTTTACATCGGTGACATGTGTGATGGAAAAACCCGGTGGCCGGGGGCAGTCAGAGCCTCGTGGGTTTTGAAAACATTCCAGACCCGGCGATGAGATGCCACCGAGACAGGGGTACAGGGTCGGGGAAGGGCTGGGGGTCGGTGGCTCCCCAAATACTTAACGCGAGACCAAAGCTGGAAATGGAAAAATAGCAGAGTCTCTCCTGCTCCGTACAAATCGCGGAACTCGAGACTCTGTTTCCCTTCCAGGGAAAGGAGGGAGCCGTCTGCTCCTGGGGACGGTGCGGTGTGAGGGAGGAAGAGGCTGAGCGAGGCCTCGGAGCCCCGCCCGCCCCACGCTTCTCAACGAGGATTCCAGAAGGCCTGGCCCCTCAATGCCCCCATTGTCCTCCTGATCCTGCTCAGCAGCCCCCGGCTCAACACTTCCCTGGTCCGTCCACAGACGTTTTCTCCTCAGACCAGGATCTCAGCTTGTAATGCCCTCTCTGTTTGGAAGAAAGCCTGATGCGGGGAAGGATGTGGTCTGGAGTGGGGAAGTGCCTGGCCACATAGAGAATACACGGCTCAAGAGGGATGTAGGGGTGCATTTATCACGTCCTGACGTGGGGGGTCTCAGGTTTGGGGTTCAGAATAGAGTGATCCGAGCCCCACTGGCCAGAGGTCCCTGAGTGCCGACCTCTCCATGCCAATTGGGGTACATTGGCACATTCTAGTCCTGATCTGGGCCGGCTGGCCAGGGGGAGGGACTGCGGGAGGTTAGCCACCTATGCAAGGTTGGCTGTGGGAGTGCATTGACCACCATGGGGAAGCTCCTGCATTTGCGTGTCTTCCCCCTGGTGGTCAGTACGTGCCATAGCAACTGGTTGTTCAGTTCGGTTGTTTGGTCATGTGATTGCTTAGACTTTTATATAAATAGATGTGGCATTTACATTATGGGCTGCAGGATGCTTCCAGGGCCTCTGCATCCCCCACAGACCTCGCTTGGGACAGCACGGAAGGGGGATTGCTTTGGAGTTCAATAGCCTTGGTTCCGGACCTCGTATAGCTGTGTAACCCTGAACAAACAACTTCATTTTGCCAAGAGTCCCTTTCCTCCCCTAAGAAAGAGGCATAACAATCCATCCCTCTTAGCTTATGTGGAGGGCTAAATTGGGTTGTGTATTAAGCAGTCAGCTAAAGGGTTCTGTGATTAAATCTCAGTGGCCTTGCATTAGAGGCTCAAGAAACATCCCAGGGAGCACAACCCTATCTCTCTAGTTTCTAAATCCCTTTGTTCATCATCAGGTCCCCTCTCTGTGACACTCTCAGGCATTTGTTATTTGTTCGCCCAAAAGGTTTGAAGCTTATACTGTCTACCGGACACCGGGGAGACGCTGGGGATGCTGAGATTCTTACGGCCCAGCCCCTGCCCTCCACGTGCTTAGACTGCCACCGGGGGACAGACAGGTAAGCCAGGGAGAGCTGCTGAGCTGGGGCTGCTGTGCTGGCAGTGCTGCAGAGACCATGAGTCCCCAGAGAGGGGGGTGTCGGCTTTGCCTGGGGATCAGGAGCTGAAGATCATAATCACAAGGCTTTCAGGAGGAGCAGGTTTCTGATTGGGGCCTTGAAAAATAACCAGGAGTTATCAGGCAGACCATCCTTAGATGAGTGGCGGTGCGAGCCACGGCAACGGGAGGAAACGCATCAGGCTGGTTTGGAGGGAAATGACAAGTAATTCCCCCGGGCTGGGGTCCGCAGAGGAGCTGGAGGGGGGCGGGGGGCGCTGCAGCTGGAAATGGAGCACAGGCCAGCTGGGGGCTCGGTCTTTAGACTACGAACAGCAGGGGCCCATGTCCACCAAGAGAGGCGGGCAGAGCTGCCCAGAGAAGGAGCATGTGCACCACCAGCAGAAGCAGGTTTCCTAGGGTCCAGGGCAAGGGGGCATCATGTGCGCCCTCCCGGCTGTGAGGCCCTGTGGGCATCTGCCCAAATCCCAGCAACATCCATGTTCTGATCCACCCCTTCTCTCACCTGGATGGAGCCACTTCTCTGCTAGATGACGGCTGATTTCCTAGTTTAATATATATATATATATATATATATATATATATATATAGAGAGAGAGAGAGAGAGAGAGAGAGAGAGAGAGAGAGAGAGAGAGATTGATTTGTTGTTCCACTTATGCATTTATTGGTTGATTCTTGTGTGGGCCCTGACTGGGGATGGAGCCCACAGCCTTGGTGTATGGGAACACAATGCTCTAACCCCATGGTCTGCAAACTGCAGCTCACGAGCCACATGTGTCTCTTTGGACGCTTGAGCATGGCTCTTCCACAAAATACCACGGCCTGGGCGAGTCTATTTTGAAGAAGTGGCGTTAGAAGAAGTTGAAGTTTTAAAAAATTGGCTCTCAAAAGAAATTTCAGTCATTGTACTGTTTGATATTTGGCTCTGCTGACTAATGAGTTCGCCGACCACTGCTCTAACCAACTGATTATCTGATTTTCTAAAATCCCAGATATCGTGTCAGTTTGTTTATTCCATTTGCACTTAAACAAGGGCACTGTGGGTAATGCTTTAAACCACACGGAGAAGGCCCCTAGTGACAGAATCGGCAGCACGCTGGCACCTCTGTGAAAATGGTGCTTCCTCACTGGTCCTGGGCTGTGAAACCAACTACTTTCTTGCTGTTTGTCCCCAACGTGGCGTCTAGCATGGCGCTTGGTGGCTCAGAATAGGTATTTTCCCCCTTCTGAGCAGGCAGGACAGGGAACATAGATAACAGCTTTATTGCTACTAACCCTTTTATCCTAACATTTGAAATATCAGGGTGTCTGAAAAGCTTCATGTTATATGTTCTTTATTGGCTGCATAGGTCTATGTTTGTAGAAAGTTTAAATGGTTGCAGAGTCAGCTTGCACAAATGATTTTTTTTTTTTAAAGATCTCAATATATCCTGCTGCATTGTAATGGAATTTTCAAAACTGGCTGTTAGGTGGATGATCCCACTAATGTTTTCCCTGGGGGCAGAATGCCTTTGGCAAATGTCCTACAGTCAAGGTTAACGCACCAGAGGGCTGTACCTCCCTGACACTGCACACTGGCTGGGACGATATGCAAAGCCTGGTAGCAAAGGCAGGCTCTAGAGAAATCCCTCGTCCAGGTTTGGGGTCCAGGCAACTCCGAAGGTTTTCTCCCCAGACTCTGACATCCAGATATGCAGTGATGTGGGGGAAAACAACAACAAAGTCACGGAAATAATAGTATTATTGTTTAATGGGACCTTCAGGCAGCAGGATCATAATAAGAAATGAAACTTGAACTCTTTGAACTGAATTTTTCAGGAAAGCACTTTCAAACTCTTGAAAGGGAAACATCAAAGTTTGAAGGGCAGATATGAAAAAGGCTCCCCCTCTTACGCCAAAGTGACATAAATTCAACCCGACACACATTTCTAGTGAGTGTGGGGCACCAGCGCAGATCAAAGGGGGAGAGACATGTGCTTGTCCTCCAGGAACGTATTTCGGCGATCTCTCTCTCTCTGGGCTGATTGAGACTTTTGTCTCTGAGTTATTGTTCCCTTCTGTCCGCGGCTCGCTCCCAGAGGAACGCGGCGGGACTGGGTGTTTGAAGGCGCTCGTGTGAGATGCTCAGCCTCTTTCAAGATAATAGGAAACACAAATTGGAACTATTATGAGAAAACATCTTTTTCTCCTTTCAGTTTGACAAAAGACCAAGAAGTACAGAAAAAGAACATGCTGGTAAGAATACGGAGTAGAGCCTTCTGGTGCCCATGGAACAAGGTAAGATCTTTCTAGAAAGCAACTGAGTATATTTACCCAAAGTTGCCATGAATGCTGGTAGACCCCTGGATCCTGCCTCTGTCTCACCTCCACCGGCCCGCTGGGAGTGCAGGCCCTTTTCCTGGGGTTCTGGCATCCCCCTGGCAGTGTTTGGTGCCCATTCAGCGTTTGGATGGCCCACTGCTTTCCGCCACTCACACTGTGCCCCCTGTCCCTGCCCTGGGTCCCATGTCCCACCCGCAGGCAGCCCTAACTGCCCCTGACCTTGGCTGTTCATCATTTCCCGTCTCCTATCACTGCTGTGAGCCCGTTGCTGTGTTATAGGACACGTCAGCCACAGCACTTTCCAACGGCTTTACTAAGATAGAATGGAGACACAAATACGCTGTTTGTGTCTAATGTGCACAATGGGACGTGTGTGGGCATATACACACCCCTGTGGTGCTATCACCACAATCCAGGCAATGCACACAATGGCTTTCGTATTTCCCTTTTAATCACAAGGACCTTTAACAGGGGATCTACCCCCTTAACACAATCCCATGCTCACTGTGTGTGCTCTGCTGTACAGCAGATCCCGGGAGCTCACTCTTCCTGCGGAATTTATACCCTCTGATCAAGTCCCATCTCTCCCGCCCCCAGCCTCTGGCGACCACCGTTCTATTCTCTGCTTCTGTGACTTCAACTATTTTACACTTTGTTGTTGTTATTAATCCTCAGCAGAGGATATTTTCCCATTGGTTTTTAGAGAGTGGAAGGGGGGCGGGGGAGAGGCAGAGAGAGAGAGAAACATTGATGTGAGAGAGGCGTGTCGATTGAGTTGACCTATTTCAGATTCTTCATGTGAGTGGAGTCGAGCAGTATTTGTCCTTCGGCGGCTGGCTTATTTCACTCAGCATAGCCTTCGAGATTTAACCACGCTGTTGCAGATTGCTTTGATAGATGAATGGATGACCAAAGGCGACAATAATATTATAATAACTAGGGTGGTAACGGTGTGTGGAAATATTGGCGGTAACACTGTAAAGTATATGACTGTCTACTGTGCTGCACACGTGAAACCAATACAAAATAAGACCGAAAGTAGAATGCAATTGAAAAATTAAAATAGAAAGCACACAGGAACGAAATAGGGCACATGAGTTCAACATGTAATATCTATCCCTGTCCAGGGTCAGATCTTCACGTGGCTTTCTGTCACCCCTTTGCCAGAGGACAGCTCCCAACGCCCTGTGAGTGTCTGTGGCCAGTGCCCAGGTGCCCGCAGACCCATCGAGCCCACTTTGGGTTTCGCAGAAACAAGGGCCGTGGTAACCATCCTTGGGGAGGCGGCTGTGAGCTGAGAGCTCTTAGGCTCCGGTTCAGAGTGTGGCACGTCTCAAAACCTCTCAGCCAGAGGGCTGGGGTTCGTGTTGGCCAGTGGAGCACAGCCTGGAAAGGGGGACGAACGTCAGTGCAGAGGCAGAGAAGGCCCACGGGGAGGCCCTGGGCCCGTCTCCCTGAGCACCGAGCGGCTCAGCACGGTGGGAGCGAAGGGGGCCTGGCACCTGCTCCACCTTCAGCAGCCCCGACAGTCAGTGTCCGGGGCCACCTGGGGGTGGAGGACATAGCGCTCTCAAGTGGCTTCACGGGAAACGAACATTAAAAACGGCCCTGGGAGGAGGAGCTGTGAGATCTGTGCGCGCACACGTGGAACGTGCCCATAAACAAACTCGGGAGTGAGGTTCGCACCCACAAGCATCATCACTTAGACTACATGGGGCTTGCTATGGACTCAATTGTGTCTCCCCAAATTCATGTGTTGAAGGTCTAACCCTCAATATGAGGGTATTTGAAGATGGGGTTTTTTTGGAAGAGTGTTAAGTTTAGATGGGATTGTGAGAGTTGGGCTCTGATGATTGAATGAAGGCCCTTGTAAGGAAGACATAGTATCTGTTGGTGTGTTAGTTTGCTTGTTTATCCACTTGGCCAATCATTGCATTTTGTTTGGAGAGTTTAATCCATTTACATTTAATCAGTATCAGGAAGGACTTCTGCCAGTTTATTTGTTTTGTTTTATTTACATCTTATACCTTTTTTCTCATTTTCCCCATTACTGCTGCCTTTGCATTGTTGATTTTTTTTTTTGTAGTGAACCATGTTGATTCCCTTCTCTCTCTCTCTCTCTCTCTCTCTCTCTCTCTCTCTCTCTCTCTCTCTCTTTTTGGTGTATATTTGCTAACTGCTTTCTTCATGGGGAATGCATTTAACACCCTAAATGTATAACAATCTGGTCTGAATTGAAACCAACTTAACCTCAGTAGCAAATGACCACTCCTATAAAGCTCCACTCTCCTTTTATAGCATTGGTGTTGCAAATTGCATCTTTATATATTGTGTGCCCGGGAACATAGATTTATAATTATTTTGTATGCATTTGTCTTTTAAATCATGTAGGAAATTAAAAATGGAGTTAAAGAAAAAGAAACAGAAGATTAAAAGAAACTCTCCCCTCAAACTGCTGTCACTCTTTTTCTCTGCCATGTGGGGCCACCATGGGAAGGCAGCCATCTGCAGGCCAAAAAGAGAGCTCTGAGCAGCACCCAGCATGCTGGCACCTACCTCAGACATCCAGCTTCCAGAACGGTGAGAAAATAAATAAATTCCTGTTTCCTAAGCCCCCAGCTCAGGGTATTTTGTAATGGCAGACGGAGCTGGTAAGACACGGCTCAGAGTGGACCGTGGAGCCAGCCTCCTTATTTTACACAGTGCCCCAAGGGGACACGGAGCAGAGGAGGGATCAAAACCCAGCCAGACCCCTGAGCGCCAGTCCACGGCTCTCACAAGTACAACAAGCTTGCCAGATATTGCAGAATGAAAGGAAAGGCTCAAAGCAGTGAGTATATTATTCTTAGACGTGTCCATATCTTTACACTTTTCATCATAGCTTTGAAATAATAAACCAACGGTCCAAGGGGACCTCCAGTAAGATCTGTAATTGAGAATTTGGCTTAAAAGGCTGCCAGGGACGAGGAGAGAAAAGTAGAGGCCTACCTACTTGGTTATACCAATATAATTACAGAGTTGTGAATTATGCAAAGGAAGACAGAGGGCAGGATTGCAGCCTCATGAGATTTCTTGTGCCTGTACACGAACCTGCATGTATTGAGTCCTGGCTGGCACCTCCGTTGGTTAGAGTATTGTCCTGACATGCCAAGGTTGTGGGTTTGATCCCCCAGTTAAGGCACATGCAAGAATCAACCAATGCATGCATAAATAAGTAGAAGAACACATTGATGTCTCTCTCATCAGTAAATAACTCTGAAAAAAAATACTGCATGGACTAAAGCATTTCAAAGCTTTGCTTTAAAATCTATGTTACACCAGTATGATGTTTACCCTTCCAAAGGGCTTCCACATACATAGTTGAATGGACTCTGTGCAATAGCCAGCTCACGAATTAGCATCTCTGTGGAGTTCGTTACTCCCTTAAGCCGTAGTTTCCGTAGGTGACCTAATCCAAGTCACACAGTTGCTGTGCATTGAAGCTGCGACTTGAATATTGTGTGTGTGTGTGTGTGTGTAAGTGTGTAAGAGAGAGAGAGATATAGAGAATATATGAATGAGAATGAGCCAGGGTGGGATTGATCTCACGTCCCTGTATGGGGAGTTGTTTGGCATCGAGTTTTAGTTTTGCAAAATGAAAAGAGCTCTAGAGATAGGCTGCATAACCATGTGAATGTACTTAACAATATTGAACAATACATTTTAAATGGTTGAGATGATATATTTTATGTTATGTGTATTTTACCATAATTAAAACTTTTATTGGTATAATTTTTAAGTTTAGAAATGGCATGGCTTTATGTGATGTAAATTTAATTTTTGGTCCAATTTAATAGGACCTGGCTGGATTCTCACGTCTGCTCCTACATCCGATCTGTTGCAGTATGCTGTGTTGATTGAAGAATATGAAGAGTATCCAGTTATTGCAGTTCGGTGCTGAGACAAGGACAGAGCCTTTTGATAACTTTATCAGTAATTGTGGCCCTTCCTCTCGATACCGCACCAAAACTCAACAAGAAGTCATTTCTGACAGGTTAGTTCTAATGTGGAATCTGAAACTCCACAAGTTAACCTTTGGTGCTTTGTTATATCGCAATCTATTCTCTACTTTGCATTTTTAGTAAATATTTTACCCATGCATGATTTTAAAAAAATATTTCTTACAGAGAGGAAGAGAGAGGGATAAAGAGTTAGAAACATCGATGAGAGAGAATCATTGATCAGCTGCCTCTTGCACACGCCCACTGGGGATGTGCCCACAACCAAGGTACATGCCCTTGACCGGAATCGAACCTGGGACCTTTCAGTCCACAGGCCAATGCTCTATCCACTGAGCCAAACCGGTTTCGGCCCCATGCATGATTTTTTAACATCAAACATTGATTACTGGGGAAATATTGGCTCATTAAGTTATATACTGTTCATTTAAAAAAAAAAAAGGAAAAAAAATTGCATGTAACTATCACCTCTGATGTCATCAGGAAAGTATTTAAATATTCCAAAAACCATTGAGCTCATGATGGTGAATATAAATTTTCCATTTACATATAACTAAATAATGAGTCACGTATAGAAAGAGGTCATTGCAGACCGTTTTCTCTTAAAAGCTCCTATTTATTACCAGCCATCAATGCTATCAGTGGTTTCCCTGGCACAATCAGCCTACTTTGTTTATTCTTGTAGAAAGATCTACTGAACGGCCCAGTCTAAAGAGCCACAGCATGCCTGCAGCGCTCTCCATGAAAACACATGACTATTCAGCTTGCAACTCAAGAGCTGCTCGTTAGTACAGCCATGTGTATGCAGAAGGGCCCCATGTACATGTGCCATTTAGTCACACAGAATACTGAAAAGATGTGTGCTTAACTGTCAAGGTTTAATAAAACTAATGATTTTTTTTTTACTCCTCCATTAAGGACATTTTTTAGTGGAACCGGCTCATCTTCCCCCGAGAGCACGTGGCGGTGAAGAACATGATGATCACAGGTACGGTTAGATACACTTTTTTTGCCAAAACAAAAATGTGTCATCTGAGAAATGAGAAGGTTATCACCCTCATAGTAGCATTTATTGGGCATTGCATAGAGGTAGCATTTTGCAAAGGCTAGAAGAGTAATGACCTTCTCATTTCTCACATGATAAATTTTTGTTTTGCTAAAAGAAAGCTCTAATTTAACAACAAATCAGCCTTAATAAATGCTTATTAACTGAATAATGAGTCATGTATAGAAAGAGGTCATTGCAGATATATCTTTATTTTTAGATATTACACCATAAATGCTTCAGCTCCTTAAGTATAAATAAAGATTATAAAAATAAAGACCAGGAATTATTTCCCCAATAACCAATAATTATGTTAATGCTTGAACATAATTATTCTGAGATTCTAGACCCAAGACAACCCTAGCATCATACATGAAATACTAAAGAAAAATTAACCCTAGCTGGTTTGGTTCAGTGGATAGAGTGTCAGCCCATAGAATGAAGAATCCCGGGTTTGATTCCAGTCAAAGGCATGTACCTCTGCTGCAGACTCAATCTGGTCAGGATGCATGTGGGAAGCAACCAATTGATCTCTGTCTCTCTCTGTCTCTCTGTCTGTCTGTCTCTCTGTCTCTCCCTCTCTCTCCCTCCCTCCCTCCTTCTCTCTCCCCTTCTCTCCCCCCCTCCCTCTTCCTCTGGTCAGGATGCATGTGGGAAGCAACCAATTGGTCTCTCTCTCTCTCTCTCTCTCTCTCTCTCTCTCTCTCTCTCTCTTCCTCCCTCCCTCCCTCCTTCTCTCTCCCTCTCTCTCTCTTTCTCCTTCTCCCCCCCCCCCCCCCGCCAATCTTGTCAAAAATCAATGGAAAAATATCCTTGGGTGAGGATTTTAAAAAGAGAGAGAGAAATTAAAGCAGGTGTCATATCAACCATAGAACAGTGAAACAAAAATTATCTAAGCATACTGGGCATCTCTAAGACAGGTTTGTGGATTTTAAATGTTTCATTTCCTTTTAAAGAATGGTATTTTTCTGCCAGGAAAATTTAATCTAAAGGAGGGAATCCCAGGTTGTTATTCATGTCATTTCTTAATTTGGGCAAAAGTCACAGCCTTCACAAGCAATGACATCAGAAACTTTTAACAAGACAACAGACTTTTCAAACTCGAAACCTATAAGGACTGTTGGATTTCAAGAAATAAAATCATTGGGAAGTTACTGCATTTGTCATATTCCAAGCCGATTGTGTAAATAATAAAAGTCCAACTCAGCAAACAAGGCTGATAAATCCATGGTGACCGGCCAGACTCCCATTCCCATCATTTATTCACGTGTTGGTAGACTTCCCCAGGAAGCCTGGGAAAATAACAGAAGTAACTCAACGTCCCCCAAGAGAAAAGGCTTCATTTTTCCTTGGCAGATTCATTCCTAATCACATCGCAGGGAACCATTATTAACATCTGGATATTCAAAAAGAGCCACTGAATTATTATAAAAATGTTTCAAATCATCAGCCTAAAACTCAAATGATCTACAATGTGTACGGTGTGTTTTTTTCTCCCTTTAGTCAGGAAGATAAATGGAGAAATTCTTTATATTTCAACTTCCATTACACATTTGTTTTTAATCTGGGTAGATTCACGTCTGCCTACTGTACCTCCATATCAAAGACGGATATGTCAGCGTTAGCTTCTGCTCCTCTCACCATGGCTTTCTTTTAAGAATATAATTTTTGAGCAGCGAGATTCAAAGCAGTCATAAGTCAAGACACCAATACTGAGTTCCATTCTCTTTGAGGGTCGTTTTTGTGCTACTAGATTGAACAGATCTAATGTCTTTATGTTTAACTAGCTCCTTCCCCCTTTGATCAGTTTCTAGCAAGTCATTAACTAGGTCTGTTTGGCTTATAAAAACTTCAAGACCCTAGAAGAGAATCCCCTTGTAACCAGACTTCACATTGAGGAAAAAGTCAGTGAAGTGAATATCAAGAGGTATTTCACAGGGGGCGAAATCTTTACAATCTGCTGTGTGTGAGGGAGAGAGCGGGAAGAAGCTGAGGGTTTTTAGGTTGATTTGTGGAGACAGGGGGGCAGGCCCTCCCCTAACGGTGGCGTGGGCTGATTCAACGGTGCAGATGGAGGCCCCAAAACTACTGGTCTAAATATTTATAAGCTTTAAATCAAGCTAATGAACAGTCAAATGAAATATCTTCTATCCTCCTCTCTTGAAAAATATGCCTTCAAAGTAAATGGAAGTTCAAGTAATCAAAGAGTGAAATATAGAGACTTTCATCAAGTTCAGTTTTCTGCACCAAAATTACCCACATTTTGAAATTCTTTAGGAGATGATTTCTTTCTTCATCCTTTAAAATCACACACACACACACACACACACACACACACACACACACAATTTCTAACCATTAGGAAAGAATTGTCTTTTTTAAAAAAAATATTAAGATTTCTAAACCATCATGTGTACAATGCAAGTTCCTGCCTACAGAGGAATTGCTGCTCTCACTTACGTGTCTTTCCCCCTTTCATATGTACCCCAAGAAAAAGTCATGGTATGTTTCTTCTTTGTACATTTTCCAACTCTAATATAGTTCATCCTTAGTGTCTCTCCAAGAGTGAAGAGACTTCAAGTCTCAGCCAGCTACTGACGCTGTCCGGTTCTGCAATTACAATGAGCATGGTGCAGGTTACCATGGGTGGGGGGTCCTGGCATGTGACGGAGGACATCTCCACCGAGGGACACAGGTGTACCTCGCTTTGCATGGCACGTGATCAGGATGCGTTGTATTCCGACGGCCGCCATCTTCCCTTGGCCTCACATGGCCAGTGCAGAGACCGGTCATCTTCGTTTCTGGCAGCGACTTCAACCGGGGTCTTTAACTTCACCCTTTCTCATCCTGCCTGTCAGGTAATTACCATAATCTTTCTTCAAATACTCTGTGAGGAACTTTCATAGGTGATTTATAATTAAATATGAAAGGACCCATGAATCCCTTTGAAAAGTGAAACAACCTGCTGTAACATGAACGAAGATGATCATACGGTTCTTGCCTCTTACGGTTTTGATTTTTCTGGAGGTGATACAACCCTTGCCCAGATGAGGGCCTGCCCGGGTTTCTATTGGCTTACCTGATGTCGCACTTCCTAGGCTTTTTTGTGAAGACCAAAACATCCTCAGAAAATGAACTTTGAATGATCGGCGGTTCCCATTGAGTGGCTGACAGTGGCGGTCGAGGCATGCATTCTTGTTTTGAGCGTCCCTTTGCCTCTTCCCGACAGGACCCCTGATCCCCTCTCTCCTTTGCAGTTTTCCTCCTAAGTTTTTCTAAAGTGGTTTTTCCAGCTGGAAGTCGCTGCACAACCAGTAGTAGGAGAGGGAGGAAGGATACACTTCCAAGGTGCAATGCATTAAACACAGACGTATTTTTTTCAGCGTTTCCTCGTGGCCCCGCCTCCTGCAGGACTAATACCTAACGATGCCAGGAAGCGAAAGCAATTAAATTTCACTTGGTGTAAAGTTGAAGAAATCGTCCCAGGTGAAAAGGTTTCTTTGCCACATTCCATAGGTGGCAATAAACAGGCAAATTTCACTGGTTTTTGATAGAGTCGTAGGAGCTTTCACAGGGCTCAGGCCGATCCCGTTTCAAAAAGTTGAATTTATGGGACAGGGGACTGGAAGGTTCGTACTGACATGTTTAAAGCCCTCTTTTTAAAAAGTGGCATATTGCATCATTCCATTTAAGTGTTCACACCGCAGGCTGAAACATAATCTGTTTACTGAAAAAACAACGTTTTATTGCCCTGTGAATAATTTCCCATTGGAGGGGGGAAAAAACACAATGTACAGTATTTTCGTGCTTTGTGAAACATCTGGAAATTTTTCTTCGGTTGCTAAAGCTATTAGGCATTTGCATCCACATGCACACTACTAATTTTTAAAGTTATCGCAGAACAACGTCAGACTTACCGTTGAACAAATCCGGAAGCGAAGGCTGCCAGAGGCCCGCCGAGGGCACCCCCAGACCAAGCACACACCCACCGCCAGGCTTGTGGGGTTTCCCAGGCCACCATCAGGGAAGCTTTGCTGCTCTGCTCTCCTTTCTCTGAGCCTGGTGTAAAGTGGGTGTGTCAGTTAGGCCTCTACCAGCTGCTGTAACAAATAAGCCCTAAAGCTCGGCAGCTTAACAGAGTGGAAGGTATTTTCTTGCTCACCTGCTAGTCCAACGTGGGTGTGCGGAGTGGGCAGGCAGCTTCCCATGGAGGTGTGGGAACTCTAACTGCTTCCACCCTGGACTCTGCATTTTCAACAGAAAGTTTTGTTGCAGGAGAAAGAGCATGGCCACTAGAAGGGGTGGCCCTTAAACCCAGCTACATCCTACGGGCTAGGCCGCAATCATGTGATCAGTCTAACCACGAGGGGGGCGAGAACGGCAGACCAGTCCCAGGAAGGAAAAGAAAGGGGCTTGGGTCCACTGCTAGCCAGCCTGCACGCTACAGGATTACAATGTATTTCCCCAATTCCAACAGGTTCAGCACTGACCATTGGCTTATCCAACTGCTGCTTTGGAGTCTACAGACATCAGCCCACTGCAGGCTCTGAGGCATTTCTGAGGTGACTTACGGAAAGCCCTTTGACTGGAGACACTCTTGCATGAGGTCAGCTCCAAAGGCTGCATCTTTCTTTGTAAAAGTTGTAAAACGGGACTGATTATGGAGACCGGACAGCCCATGAACCAATCCAAGCTCTGGAGAAGAGTGCTGGCTTTGAAGGTGAAAACCCTCTTTGCCTTTCCTTCTATTTTCCTTTTCTCCCAGGACTGTTATTTCTCCAGCAGGGACCTTCATGCAAATGTTAAGACTTAGATTCTCTACAGAAAAGTCTTCCCACGGTTGTGTAAGCGCTGGTGTGCAGGCAAGATACTCAGACCTAAAGGAGATCTTAGGAAACAAGCCAGTTTCCTCAAGAACACATCCACCTAGAAAAGATAAATTAAAATGTAAATAACTGGGCATCCCCTATGGATTCTCCCTTCCCCACACCAAACCTCCTCCTCCTAACCAGCTCTGAGGGTAGGCAGCTCTTCTCTGTGCTGCCACCTGATATACCCCTACTCCGTTACCTTATTATAATGGAATATTTAGTTACCTGCTAGCCTCCTCCATTAGACTCTAAACTCCACACGGAGAGGGCCCTTCTATATCTTGTGTATCCCCTGAACACCCCACAATCTCCGGCTCCTAAGAGACGCTTGCTAAATATCTGTGGAATGGGATTGAATTGGATGCAAGTTAGAAAAAGATAAGTTCCATAAGACAGTTAAAAAAAAAATCAAAGGACTGCCCCTGTTCAAAAGAGAGAACCACGCATCTGGCTCAAGGGGCAGGGGGAGAGGGGGGAAGATTTCCTGAGGCATTTGATGTGGACTTTAAAGGAAGGGTAGAGTTTCAGCAAGCAGAAACTCAGTGATGCCCTTGCAGGCCGGGGAACAGCATCTGTAAGTGCTCAGAGGTGGGAAAGCAGAGATGCATTTGAGGAGCACCTCGTATTATTCTTATTTATCTTGTGCTTCGAGTGTGTGAAGGGAGGGGTAAGACACGGGAATGGAAAGAGAGGTTGTCGTTATTCTGGAAAGGGCTTTGATTCTCAGACTGGGAAGTTTTAATTTAGCTCTGTGGGCAACAGGGAGCTGGGGGAGGTCTGGGCACCAGGAAGATCAGTCTGCCAAGTGGAGAGGGGGGGGAAAGTGCGGGTGAGAGCCAGGAAGAGGAGAGACCTCTAGCAAGGCCTGAAATCAACGCAGGGGAATGGCCACAGGGTCCTACCTGAGGCAACCTACGTGAGGAGGGAGGGACAGGCCAGGAGGAGGCGAGGGCATTGGACCCACAGCTCCTGCTAACTGGTCAGATTTGGAGGAACCATGGCCAGAGAGGAGCGCTAGGGGAGTGACAATACGTTGCTGCCATTCACAGCAAGAGGGACTTTGGGAAGAAGCATTGGTTTGGTGATTGAGGGAAAGGGGGCGGGGGGGAATGAGTTTGAGGCATTTTGAGCTAAAAGTACTTGGAAGAGTCAGGGCCAGGAGTTGGGAAGATGGGAAGGGATACTGGGCTTTGCATTCATGAAATTTCTCAAACTGAGATTCTTGACAATGCCTCTAAATAAGCGTATGTGTAAAGTTCTTGAATTTATGTTGAAAATTTTGATAAACTTGCAAAATGCACCACAATTGTGCAGCCCTGTTGGGGATATTTACTGACTGTCCTGATATGCATGGAGACCTTTTAAAGAAATAGAAGCATTTTAGATCCAGAGACATGGAAGGAGGCAACAGACTGACAAATCTCAGAGGGAAGAGGCGGGGGCAGAGTGGAGAGGGAGATTAACCAAAGAACTTGTATGCATATATGCATAACCCATGGAAATAGACAGTAATGTGGTAAAGTCCTGGAGAATGGGGTGTAGGGAGCCAATGGGGGGGAAATAGGAGACATCTGTAATGCTTTCAATAATAAAGATGAAAAAAATAGAAGCATCTTTTAATAGCTTTTACTAGGGGTCCCCTCATCATCTGGATTTACCTCCAATGGTGTCTGTGCCCACCTCTCCCCATGTCCCCACTGCCTAAAGGATGGAATGGGGTTGGAACCCCAATAGCTAGCCTGACCTCTGGCAGAGAGGGAAGGCAACTCAATAAATAAATTTTTGGGGAGGGATGGTGAGGAAGAAGGGAGTCAGCTGTATTGAAGCAATAACCACAGACATCAAAGTGAAGAAAGACTGTAGGAGGCAGGAAAGGGTCTTCCTTTCCAAAAGGGCAGCCAAACAATCGCATAGCATTACTCAGCTCACCCGACACGTGGCAGCTCTCCAGCGTGAGCCAGACGACGCCATCTTCTGTGCGGAGCTCCCTACGTCATCAGAGACATTCCATCCAACTCCGCATCTGGAGGCAGGGCAACAAGATGGGCAAGATCAGAGCTGCCACCCCAGGTCTTCTTAACACACTGGATCCCCTCTTTGAGCACCTGTGAACTTCTCCCAGGAAGCTCTCTGGCCACCTCTTCTATCCCCTCGCCCTTTGGCTCCTGAATGAAGACGGATGGAAAGAGATGAGGTCAAGATGTGGGAGGTGGAGGCAGATTTGAAGATGAGGGGGGGAAAAAGTGACCCTGGCTTTTCTTCCTCCCCATTAAACTCTGCACAGACTGCTTCAAGAAGAAGAAGAAGAAAATAGCGCATCGCCCAATTATTATAAGAATGTGCTTCTGTTTTACTTTCCAGAGCCGACTTTGATGACCTTAATTTTACCTGCGCCAGGGCATAAATTTTCACTGAGATCTCTATCCCATCCTGACACCAATTAGCACATGAGTTTCAGCAGAGGAATCTGCGGCAATTTACTGCACACCTTCCAAGAATAGGAAGTGCTAATCGAAATGAAGACTGTCTCCAAACCAATTGAACAGGTGTGCATTTCCATAAAGCCTGCACGGCGGAGCCACGCCGCGGTGCTGGCTCCTGCCTGGGAACTGAATTAGTAATCTTCACATGCCCTGTCCCAGTGATTGAAATAAATTACTTTGTTAAATTGCGGAGCAGGTTGACCCATCTGTTGGCCCATGAATGTTCAGTTTCTCGGAGGGTTTATTATTCCAAATAATGACTGCCATATGCAGCGGTAAACAGTGCCTTTAAAACTGACTGAAGGATTTGGTGTGACTTTTGAAAGCAATTTATAAAGCTATTCGTGTTCCCCTAAAGGATCTGCCCTTCAACTAACTTCCAGAAAAGTTGTCTTGATCGGTTAATCCTGGCCGAGACACCTTGTTCTCTTTGGAGAGGGAAGAGGGAGGGGAGAGCAGAAACACATGTTCCTGGAGGACCTACTGTGTGCCAGTTAGCCTGGCTCCCTGGAACCTCACACCAGCCCCGAGTGGTGGATATCAACATCCCAGAGACAATGGGGGTGGGGGGGTCAGAGAGGGTAAGTGACAAAGACAAATGCAAAGTCGGGAACTGGCACTTGAACCCTTGAACCCAGCCCACTCGCTTCAAGACACGGGGTGCTATTTCCACCAGGTCTGAGCATCGGGTGGAAAGTGTGTGCACGGGGCAGAGCGGTGAGGGTGCACTTCCAATTCAGACCCCTGGGGGAGAAAAAGTAAAAGCCTATTCGTGCCACGGCTCTGATTCTGCAGACAGCGCGCCGTTCTGACAATGCTTGTCCCCTCGCCTCTAAGAAAGGAGCCTCGCTCCTCTTCCTGACCTCCCGTAGGGGGAAAGGGCAGGGCTTTCAACTCCCATTGGCGAGGATTGAAAAGACGAAAATCTGTGCGTCCTCTTCCCATGCGTGGCCTCCTTACTTCAGATCATCCTCATTTCCAAATCCCGGGGGGGGGGGGGGGGGCACGCATGCTCGGCTCACACAAGGCCCATAAACTGCTCCGACCACAGACCAGCCATGATTTGTTCATGATGTTACCGTGGACTCGCCGTGGCTAGATTACAGATGTGAAATTGCTGATGGATGGCCCGAAGCCAGCACATGGCCGGCTCTCCTGGTATTCAGCTGCAGTATCAATCATGTGCGGAAAGGTATTTTTCCCCCCTCCGTGAAAAATGAAATGGCTAATATACAGCGTGGAATGAGTGCCTTGGAACAGTTCCTTTCTTAACGGGGAAAGAATAAAGCTATTAAAAGCATAAACTCCTGTATTTGCCATGATGACAGTGGGGTTTTTATTTTTTTTTCTTTTGACGCGCTAAATGAATAAGCTCGCTCTCCTTTGATTTATGCCCGTGCAAAGAGCCGCTCAAAGCTTCAAAAGGCAGAGAGAGAGAGCATTTGGAGATGCCAACGGTCTCTTTGTTTAAAGAGAGTGAGATGCTAAGATTGGCCAGAGGCAAGTGTTTGACAGGCAGAGACCTGAAGGGGCGGCACCGAAGTGCTCGGTAACCGTGGGGAAAGGGGTACCTCAGAGGGGCTGCCAGAACCTTTGGATGAGGAGGTTTGCCCTCCTTTCAACACCCCCCACCCCCAGGCACCTCTGCCTGGGCCACAGCCCAGCTGGGACTCTGCAGTTGTCTCCTCCTAAGACCCCAGGGAAGCTGACCTGTTCTTTGCTGTCGGCTTGAGTCCTGGGAGTGGGCAGGAAATGAGGCTTGTTCTTCACCTCCACGGAAGATGGGACTAGAGAAAACAAAGCCCACAGTAAGAGCCTTTTGATAAGGCTTACTATATAAAAATTAATTATTGATGGGGAGTATATTTCATATCCGAAAAGACTGCCCAGGTAATAATGTCCATTGGGAGAGGGGGGTTTGTTTGGATTATGCATTTTTATTTTGGTCAACAGCAATGTGCCCGTGATCAGCAAAGCATAAAACATCAGACAAAGCTCAAATTGGGAAAAACCCAGACCCAGACATTTCCTACGAAATAACCAGCCAGGACTGCTCAGAAGCCTTGAAAGACAAAGGCAGACCGAGGAAGGGCCGCAGGCTGGGGGGCAGTGGCAAGAGATGATAAATGGCACGTGCGGTGGGAGGTTGTAGATCGCCTGGACCACACCAAAGGGCATTAGCAGAACCACAACAAAAATGGAGGTTAATTAGTAGTGGTTTATAGTTCATCTGCAAATGGTTAATAATGTTCTATCTGTGTCAGTGGCCTGGTTTTAGGTTATCGTACTATGGTTATGTAAGGTGATTTGAAGAAATCTTTGTACCGTTTTTTTGCAAATTTAGGGGTAAGTTTTTCAAAAGGCCTGTTCCCCGGGAGCAAGCACTTTTAGCTCTTTTAGCTGTTTCTTCAAATAGTTACCCATGTAGCTCTCAAAACTATGCTTACAATAATGTGCCTTGATTTACTCGTTTTAGACGCTAACTGCCAAGTTCCTGCCACGGTAATGTAGTTCACTCAGCCCCCACTGCTCCTCTTTATGCTTTTTTAACATTTTTATTTTTAAAATTATTTTAGACTTTGAAAAAGTTGAAAATACCATAAAGTTCTCATACATCCTCCATCCAGTTTCCTTTTTTCTTTAGAAGCATGTCACTAAATCCAGACTACATTCAAAGGGAGAAGAATTAAACTCCGATTCCTAGAGGAAGGCATACCAGAGCATTTGCAGACACATTTTTAAAACCACTTCAGAAATGAGCATTTTGAGGAAGATATTGGAGGCGAGGCAGGTCTCTCTTTCAAGTTTTGCCCATTATTTCCAGCATTCCTCCGTGGCTCTGCCTGCTGCAATCACTACTGTGGTGTTCAAATGGTGATTTTTTTTCTGTTCCCCTTATTTCTGCTACATGTATTAGTTGGAATTCTTCTCTGAGGAAGAGTTATCCCTTCACCCTCATGTATTTATCGATTTAATTATGTATGTATATCAGTGTGAATTTGTGTATATTTATTTTACTTTTTGGTCTATAAGTCAATACTATCATTATTTATTTTGCTGCTCAAATTTTCAGCTTCAGTCATTGAAAACTCTTTCAGGTTAGAGCTCATATTCTTTCTTTTTCTCTCCCTCCCTCCTCTTCCTCCTCTTTCTCCTCCTCCTCCTCCTCCTCCTCCTCCTCCTCCTCCTTCTTCTTCTTCTTCTTCTTCTTCTTCTTCTCTCTCTCTCTCTCTCTATCTCTCTCTCTCTCTCTCTCTCTCTCTCTCTCTCTCTCTCTCTCTCCTTTATTTCTTTCTTTCACTATTTCTTTTCATTCTCGCACCGCTCCAGACGCTCCAGACTCCTCTTAGACTTTCATTGCTGCAGCTCTAGAATTCGCAATTTTCCCAGGACACCTGGCTCCTTTTCTTGGGGAATGGTATTTAGAAACCACAACATGGAGCTAGATGTGTTCATTGCTGAGGGGTGCTGCTGTTCGAAGGCCCTCGGAGCTCAGATATGTATGTATGTACACTAAGCCATGTGTACATGCCTGTATATATTTATTTCTGTATCTGTTAATCTGTGTACATATAAAAAATAGAGTGACTTCCTATTGTTTGACTATAACTTCTTTCTTCCATAGGGAGAAATCTAGTTCTCTTTATCTACAATCACTCATTGCTGTTGTTGACCTCATTACTGAAGAACAAGAGCTGAAGTTACTTAAGCTCATTCTTTGTCAGGCATTCTATGTGTTTTATCTCATAAAAGCATCCATGGCAGATACTGTAATATTCCCAATTTACAGAGGGGAAAAAAAGAAAGTTTGGAGAGGTTAAGCAACATGCCCCAAATCCTACATTTTGCATGTGGCAGAGCTGGGATCAAACCAGGACAGGCTGAGTTCAGAGCCCTCAGCCGGAATCACCACAGCACTTGGTGAAGTTGCCAATCGAATTCCTTCCTCAAGGACTTTGCTCTTTCCTCCCCTGGGTCTTTCCATGGCTGCCTCCTTATCATTGGAGTCTCTGCCCAGTGTCACTTCCTCAGAGACACCATCCTAACCACTCCCCACCAGCCATTCTCTGTCCCTGATCCTAATAGAGCGCCCTCATGCGTGAATCACATCCAACATCCTCCTGCTTATGATCTGGTTATGGTCAAGCCCCACAGCCATAACTGGAGCTTCCTGAGAGCAGGGACCTGCTCTGTCTCGTTGGTCATGGTGACCCACATTGTCTGGTGCTGAGCCTCCCTAAATACTTGCTGAATTCCTGGAAGACTACTGCAGGCTGACAAACCCCAGCATGTTAAAGAGCACAGTCCCTGGAAGGCCAGTCTTTAGAAAAGCACCTGGTTGTGAGTGATGGGTATCTCCAGACCCTTAAGCTCAATTCCCACATCAGTGCTTCTTTGGCATGTCAAGCAAGAAAGTTGATTTATGCCTGGGCTGAGTGAGTCAATTTTTCCAGGCAAAGAGGAAGGCTCAATGACTTAATGTTTGTAGCTGGGCTTTGTAATCTCTCCAACAAAGATACTCTGTTGAATAAAAGTAACTTCCATTCCTCTCTGATTGGAGCCATACAGACACAGCTTCTATAAGACCAAAATGTCAATTGCTTCTGGTTTAAAGAGTGTTTCTCAACAGACAGCCCTAAGCTTTATATATCACTCAGGATAAAATCCGAGGGAAAAAATTTATGGCAGAGAACACTCTCTCTGGCCTTGGTCCAACATCTGATGGAGAGTATTAACAATATTGCTCAGACTTAAGCCTCTTGGTTCCCTGTGACGCTTGTCTGAATGAGCTTGATGTATGTGACAAGCATCTTGTTTTCGACCCCTGTAAGTGAGCTCATTGTCAGCATAACTGTTTTGCAGGTCTTCAACCAGACTGAGACCTCACACATCGCTGCCATGTTTGTTTCTTCAGAAAGCTTGGCGGTTCCGACCACATCACTTCCTCTCCATCTTCTCCAACTTGGCACTTTCTGGCCCACTCCCTTGGAACTGCTCAGAGCTCACTTAACTTGAGACGTTGTTCTCTCTCTTTGGAATTCGTCTCCCTCTGCCTGGGTCTTACTCGTCATTCTTTTGAAAGACTTGGGTCTGTTGTCCCATCATCTGTCGGGTTCACTCCCTCACACTTCCCAGGTTGAGTTGGGTGCTCCTCCTCTGAATTCTAAAAGAACTTTTTCCAGATCTTTCATTTTATTACTTAGTATTATTGACTGGCCAATGGGCTCCTGGATTGCCCACCATATTCATCTTGTATCCCTAGTATATCACTCTGGCTGGAACATGGTAATTCCTTATAAATGATTAAGAACTGAGTCTATATTGGCTCACCCACTTCACTTCCATTTTGTATTAAGTTTC
This sequence comes from Vespertilio murinus, assembly GCA_963924515.1. Lineage (NCBI taxonomy): Eukaryota > Metazoa > Chordata > Mammalia > Chiroptera > Vespertilionidae > Vespertilio > Vespertilio murinus. The sequence goes on along the minus strand of OZ004712.1, from coordinate 9,955,772 downwards.
CTCAGAGGAAATAATTCCTTTCCCTCTACTTATTCTTTAGAATGTTGATTTCACTTATAAAATAAGATGTTCAGTTCTGGTGTCACTCTCTCCCAAATCTGTCTCATGATCTACCCAAACTGATGGTGGTGGAGGTGATGGTCTTAGGAGCAAAGAACTCAAGAGCATCAAGGTGTTCTTCAGGCAGGAGCAGAGTTACACCTGGACCAAAAAAGAACCCAGATGGCCCAGCGTCTCATCCTTGCCCAGCCCTCTTCTGAGTGAAAACATATCCCTCCACATAAATCACCATAACCATCTCCAGGATGTAAAGGAACCATTGTGTCCTTGGTCAGGCATGAACACGCAGTGACAGGACCAGATTTCAGTTGCGGCTTGTAGAGCCAAGTGTTCACATGACCATATGTCAGATGCTGTGGTTTCCAGAGAAACAACAAAGGCCACAGTTTCAGAGTAGGTCCAGCATCTCATAGAAGGGAGAATGGTCACACACGGTGGCCTGAGATGTCCTTCCGTATCTAAGTCGCTGGTGGTGTGGCATCGACTGTGGTCCTGGCTCTACCTGTCTTTCCTTTCTCCCAACTACTTTTGAGCAGCTCCTGCAGCCTCCCTGGTTGAGGTTTCTATGCTTTCCACTCCCATACCCCATCAATGACCTTTTTTTAATGAATGCAGCAAAGGTAGGTTTTGTGTTTGTTTTTTCCAATTACAGGGTGACATTCAATATTATTTTATATTAGTTTCAGGTATATAACATAGTGGTTAGACATTTATATAATTTATAAAATGGCCCACCCAATAATTCTAGTATCCACTTGGCACCATACATAGTTATTACAATATTATGTCGATGGCTTTCTTTGATGCTTACATCACCAAGAGTTCACAACTAAGAACTCTGATTGGTAAGAACTGTGGATTGTATGCTAAGGACATTAGGAAGCCACTGGAGGGTTTTAAGCAGGAAAACAACATGGATGACGTAGGAAATGCTTGGGAAGAAGTCCTGCTTACCCTTAGAACTACATGGTAATTCTCCTAAATGGTTGGTTTGGGGCTCTTGGGCATCCTCATTTGGGTAGTTGACTAGGTTTCTTTTTCAAATGTGTCTCTAGTAGGAAACATGGAGTCCAAGTCAGGGCCAGTCCATTCGTTAAGGAGGTAGATTACTCTGGTAACTATTTCGAGCCTTCTTTTTGGCTCTGTGTTGCCTCACTCCTGCTTTTCTTACCCCTTTTTATCCTTCTTTTAATGTTTTACTATTTTGTCTTAGTTTGCTTCAAATTGTTCCTGGAAAAGGCTTTAGTCTGTATAATGTGCTGCCCACTACAGTAGCCATTAGCCACTTCTGGCTCTTCCCATTTAAATTTTAATTAATCAAATTAAATCACAATGTGATCCAGCAAACGCACTCCTTCATATTTACCCAAAGAAGCTGAAAACTTACCACCCAAAATACCTGCACATGGATCTTCATGGCAGCTTTATTTGTAATTGCCAAAACTTGGAAGCAATCAAAATAACCTTTTAAGAGGTAAATAGATAAATAAACTGTGGTTTATCCAGACAATAAAATATCATTCAGCATTAAAACAATGAGCTATCTAGCCATGAAAAGATATGGTCGCCTCTCAGATATTTTTTATTTTAAGTAAGTTTTTATTACAAAGGTTGTCACTAAACTGGATATTTCTCTACTTTGTGAGTTATTCTTACTCTCCACAGGAGACTTAAATGCCTATCACTAAGTGAAAGCAGCCAATCTGAAAAGGCTACGTATTATGTGGTTTCAATTGACATTCTAGAAAACGCAAGGCTGTGGAGACAGTGAAGCGGTCAGGGGCTGCCAAGGACAGGGGTGGGGAGGAGAGGAGTGGGCGGAGCACAGAGGACTTTTAGGGCAGTGAGAATGCTCTGTATGACATCATGATGATGGACATGTGTCATGATACATTTGTCCAAACCCACAGAGTGTACTACACCAAGAGTGAACCTTCACGTGAACTATGACTTAGGTGATGATGATGTTCCACTCTGGTGGGGGGTGTTAATAATGGGGGAGGCTGCTCATCAGTCAGGAATCTTCCTCTTAATTTTGCTGTGAGCCTGAAACTGCTCTAAGAAATAATAAGGTCTAAGAAAATTAAATGTGAAGTTCTTCAGTCACCACAGCCACATTCCGGGTGCTCAGTAACAACACGAAGCTCCTACAGGATGGAACAGGTAGATGGTAAACACGTCCATCATTGCAGAGAGCTCCAGCGCATAGAGCTGATATAAACATCATTAATGTAATGAATATTGTTTTTGTTCAGTTGCCCCTCAAATTTTGTCAGTTGAACGCTGACTTAGGGATCCATGGTGGTAAGCATTCTAGAACACTGTATTTAGCACAGATGAGTACAGGAGCTGAAGCAGAAGCCTCATCATGTCGGGAGTTATTAAAACTCTTCCCACATCTCGATGTGAAGGACTCTTGCCCAGCGTTGTGCACTATACAGAAATATTCAGGATGCCACCTCCCGAGAGCATCTGACCGCGAGAACGTGTCAGGAGCATGTCTGGGCGCCGAATGAGCACTCAGAAATACACCGAGGAAAAAGAGGTAGAAACTGCCCCTCTGGTCTGCAGGAAACAGAGTGTCATCTGAGGGCAAAGCACAGGAAAAGTCCAGTGACCTCTCACACCAACAAGGGGCTGCAGTGTGATACCTTAGTGGCGCTAAATGGTTATTGCTCACAGGCTAGCCTCTTGGAAAGAAAGCTAAGGTCTCTATACAGCAGTCCCCCTTTATCTGTGGGGGATACGTTCCAAGGTCCACAATGGATGCCTGAAACGGCGGACAATCCTAAACTCTATATACACCATGTTTTTCCCTATCCGGGTACATACACACCTTTGATAACATTTAATTTCTTTTTTTAAAAATATATTTTATTGACTTTTTACAGAGATGAAGAGAGAGGGATAGAGAGTTAGAAACATCGATGAGAGAGAAACACTGATCAGCTGCCTCCTGCACACCCCCTACTGGGGATGTGCCCGCAACCCAAGGTACATGCCCTTGACCGGAATCGAGCCCAGGACTTTTCAGTCCGCAGACCGACACTCTCTCCACTGAGCCACGGCTACGTTTAATTTCTAAATTAAGCACTGTAAGAGATTAACAATAGTGATAAAAGAGAACAATATACTGTAAAACAGGCTATGTGAATGTGGGCTTTCTCCCTCTTTCTCATAACCCAGATGGATACTAAGCAACCAATGGGTAGGTGGCACGTGGAGTGTGGATACACTGGACACAGAGATGATTCACGGCCGGGTGTAGGGCGGGGGTGGGGGGTGCGGAACATGACAGATTGAGGTTACATCATGCTACTCAGAATGGCGCGCAGCTTAAAACATGAATTATTTATTTCTGGAATTTTCCATTTAATATTTTCAGACCCGTGGTTGACTGCTAGTAACTAAAACCATGGAAAGCGAAATTAACCATGCAGCTAAGATGGGGGCCACCATACCGAAATGGAAAAACAAGTTCATTCTGCCCCCGTGGTTACTAAGAAAGGTTTTCTTGATTAAGCAAAGCACACACCGGAGTGTTGTTTTCCCCACTGCTCCGAGGTCAGCGGTGTCCCCGGGGACACAGGAGGACGGGCCGGATGGGGGCAAGCGTGTCTCAGGACAGCAGACGTTCTTCCAGCGGCGAGCCGGGGGCGAGAGAAGGAGCTCCCGGGACAACTGTCAGCACAGTAGCAGCTCGGTGGTTTCCTTCTCCTCTTCTGGGAGCTATTTTCTCCGCAAAATGACTGCCATTTTAATGGGCTGCCATTCGCTCATTGAAGTCATCTGGGAATTTAGTCAGCAAACGGACCAAAAGATAGGACCCTGTGCAGTGTTTAGAATTCTGTCATTTAATAAAACGTTTTATAAGCTCCGTGTGTACCTATTAACTGGCAGCAGCCCTTCCGGGAGCCCGGCAGCCTGCCCTGTGGTCCACAATGCACTGACTGCCCTGGGTGAGTTATAGGGAGATCCTTGCCCAAGTTCCCATTTGTCTTTATTATGGCGCTCAAATAGCAGATGATGAGTGATCAGTCACTGTTCACTTCCATTCCTGGGACTCTGACCAGGCTTGGCTTCTTATCATTCAGGATCTCCCTATCTTTCAAAGTCTTCTGGAGGGCTGTCTCCTCTGGGAAAGGGAGGCCCTGAGCTTCTGATCCCAGGGAGGGATTTATTACCTGCTGGAGAGCAGCCATGTGTACGTGTGTGCGCACATGTGTGTGTAGGGGGGGGGTTTTCCATTGACACAGCAGCTCCTAAGTGCTGATCCATGAACTGGCTCCATCAGAATCCCCCAGTGTTATAGGCAGTAAGAATGGCACCATATGTCTGACCAGTGGGGTCAGACCAAATTTGGGTTTAGCGACCTCCATACTTGGGTTCTGGCTAGGAAAGAATTCAAAGACCAGACCCAAACCGTAAGGGAACAGTTATTTGGTAAATTACAGAGACAGAAGACGTAATTCCTAGAAGAAATGGGCTTAGAAAACAAGTTACGGAGGTAAAGGAAGAGCCCTGGGAGCTTGCGAATGAGGAAGGTAACGGTAATGCACCTGGGGGTGGGAGGGAAGGGTAGAGGAGGAAGGCCAGGAAAGGAACAGGCACAGGCATGTCCCTGGAAGGAGAACACACTAGGTCCTCCAGCCTAAGGGTTTTAAAGGCGGAGGTTTTAGGGGAGGTGTGAGAAGATCTCAACAGAACATTCAGTAGTTCGTCAGGTGTGCTCATGCAGGACTGTGGTCTCCACTGATTGATTAGCCTGCACCAGGGCAGGGGGGTTGGGGGTGCATTAGTCAATGCAGCTGGTCCGGACATCAGCCGTGGCTGCCTTTATTGCTTATCTGGGCCCAGAGCTGAAACTGAGGCACAGATGTCATGGAGGAAAGGTCAGGGCGTCCAACCACTTGGCCAGTGATATGCTAGGGAGGGAAAAGCCACCCGAGGGTGAGGTCCCACCCTACAATTGTGTGTCCACTGCTAGGCCCATCCTGGTGACCTCCTCTCCCTGGCCCATCATCCTTGCTCTGCTCATGTCTGTCTAACCGCTCACAGCAGGGTGGATAACAAAAATGGGCCTTCTAGGCCCCAGCCAGATCCAGCAAGTCATCCCAGGGGAAAGGTCCAAAATCCTTGGACAGCCACGGCCCTGACTTTTTTCTGATACACAGCCAGCTCGGGAGGCACTTGGAGAACAGAACACTCACTACCGTGTTTTCCCGAAAATAAGACCTACTTCATGGAAACATGATACATCCCCTGAAAATAAGACCTGGCGCATCTTTGGGAGCAAAAAATTAATATAAGACACTGTCGTATTTTCGGGAAACAGGGTATATGGAAAGGTGTGCACTGTGTCCCGATAGCAGAGTGATTGGCTTTAAACAGGAAAACCAAAAACTACAACCTAACGCAAACCTCTGTCGCGCAGCCGCAGAACGCATGTCGGAGCCTAACCACCCACCTAAGAAGTGTTGATCACAAAGGTACAGATGTGTAGGCTGCAACATGGCCTACTACCACGCTCAGAGAAATCAAAAAAGACGCCGATTACTAATGAGCCTTGTTTTCTTGAATTGGGGTACTGTTTTTGAGCACCTTTGCCTCATTTCACCTTCAGTTCCTACAACTGTGGGAGACTGGACTTGGGTTCCAAATAAAGCATGACTCAACCAGGGAAGGAAATGGGCTGGCGTTGGCCAAAGCTCAGAAACCAGCCACATCAGCTGTGAGCATCCAGCCTGGTCCTCCTCCTCCTGCCGTAATCCCACTATCTATCTGCATTGCCTCCGGCTGCCTGTGTTCAGGCCTTGTGCTCGGTTTTCTTTGCCAGTGTTATCACACTTGTTCTTCACAAATGCCTCCTAAGCTAGGTATGAATATTATCCCCATTTTTAAAAAATGTATTTTATTGATTTTTTTTTTTTTACAGAGAAGAAGGGAGAGGGGTAGAGAGTTAGAAACATCAATCAGTTGCTCCTGCACACACCCCACTGGAGATGTGTCCACAACTAAGGTACATGTTCTTGACTGGAACCGAACCCGGGACCCCCCCAATCTGCAGGCCAACGCTCTATCCACTGAGCCAAACTGGTCACAGTTATTATCCCCATTTTAATGATGGGGAAAATGAAGCTTAGGGCTGTTCAATAATTTGCCAGCGTTGTAGCCCCAACGTTTTAGTTATATTATGCTTCTCCATTCAGACAATACCATCTGGAGCCCCGTGGGCTGCCAAGAGCCCTTCCCTAGTGATGGCAACAGCTGAGAAAGGAGAAAAGAACATCAGCAGCAGCAAAAATCATCTTCTTCCATCAACCAAAAACCCTCCAACAAAGCCAAGCCAGCTTTGGACAAAAATACAATAATACTTGTTTAGAACATGAGATGTGTCAGTTGCTTAGCCCAATAGTTTTAGATGAGTTTTGTAGTCACCCTATGGCCTGCTCCAGTCCCATGCCCCTAGACCGAAACAAGGTCAGAATAAATGTGAAAATAAAAATATCTTTGCTTTTCCTTAATCAACAATCAAACTTTTTTTCCTAGAGCTTGTCTTCCCTGAAAGCTAAGCCCTCTCAGGGAACGTCGCAAGTCTTGGCTCCCTTCACAAAAGGCCATTGATGATTGGGGTCCCAGCCCCCTGCATTCCTTGGGCGGCTTTTTCTGCAGGGAGTCCCACCCACACTTGAGCTTTCTCTCAAGTTCTCCCTCCTAGACCCCGTGTCTCAGAGAAGATCGACATTCAACAGGAGGCAAATGTGAGTCCATCAGGGTTTCTAAGAAACCAGCTATGACCCAGTGGCACATCAAAGCGTCTGACATTTGCCCTGCACAGACCCTTCATGCCCTCTTCTAAAGACCATCCACCCACTTTCTATAATGATTACTATTGATACCTAGTGAGCAGTGACAATGTGCCTCAAACAATGAGAAACACAAAAGCTCCTTTACCTTCCACCCCTCACGCCCAGTGTCTTGCAGATAAAAGTAATGGCTGCCATTCACTGAGCCCTTACCATGGACCAGATCCTGATATTTAACCAACTGACATTCACTCTTCACAACAACTTGAATCGGTGGGAAGACACAGGTTTCCCCATTTTACTGATGGGAAAACTGATGCTCAGAACCTTACCCAGCTAGGAAATGGATACCAGCAGGTTCCAACCCCCTAGCTCTTAACTAGTATACCATAACCCCCCAGCCCCCACTTAGTAACTGCTGTTGGCCAGCTTTGAATGTCACACATTTTCTGTTCATTATCTCCCATCTTGTTTTGGCTGGATTCATAAATATTTTTTTAAGGAGAGGCAACAAGAATTCTTAAGATTGTGCTGATAGAATGTCACTTGCTTTGCCTTTAGGCAGGCTTTGCAAACACTGTAGAAAGGGAGACAGACAAGGCAGGGAGTGGCAGGAAATACCAACAAAAATGCAGGTCTCATCTTTCAAAGACACAGTCATAACTATTCCAATAAAGTGCAATGAAATAATTGGAAAGTATGCAGATTGGATTCAAGGGGATTTTTATTTTCTTCTACTTATTGTCTACAGTTGGCTTCCAACCTGACATATTTCCAGGTCTGGATCAAAATGAGAAAAAGAAAATATTGCAATGATTGTTATGCAGCAAATTTATTCACCTTAAGTGGCTATTCTTTATTTTTATCGAGATTGTTTCCCGATAGTTTTAGTATTATGATATCCTCTCTTCTAAGAAGTGATGATGATAGAAAATGTTCATTTTCTTTCTCTCTTTTTAAATTTGTCTTTATTTTACTAAATAAATAGTTGCTCACCTTATATCAGTTTTTCCAAAAGAAAATTTTAATTTGACTCATTCAAAAAAGTCTTGAGATAATTATTTCTGAAATTTTTTTGACTAGTATGAGAATTCTTTTGTAAAGCCTAGCAAAAATTTATTTTGAAAGAAATACATAAATTTTAGGAGAATCGCCTACACATACCTATCCTCCTTAGTATAATTTTATTTTTAAGTTTTTCTAATTCTTTTTTTTTTTAGTTCTAATTCTTTTTTCACTTATCACTGAAGGAAGAGTGTAGAAAAGCAAGAAGGTTTCTTGGCAATGTTGAGAGATTTTAGTAACAAAGGGATAATTAGATGCATCAGTGGATAAAGTGAAATTTAACAAAATATTTTTAAATTGTTTTTTATGAAGCCATAAGAAATCATTGTTTGTTAGACAACAAAAGGTATTTTGTTCCTATCTATTGCAGAAGGAAAACTTTCAAAAATTTCTCAAAGTTTAGGCTGCAGCAAATGCTGATAAATCACACACAAAAAAATTTAAGCAAATTATCTGACCTCATAGCATGATACTCAAGAAACAAAACCTCTACTGTGAAAGAGACTCTATTTCAAGAGCAGACTTGGGGGGGGGGGGGTCGGTGTGTGTGGAAAATGCAGTTTAGGCTTAGACTAAATTTACATGCTAATAAGAACTTCCCATTAAAAGCTGCTTCACAATGGGTACTAACCAGTTAGCAGATTAACAAGATTCAGAACAGAATAGGAATTAGACATGTTTCTCCTATGACCATATGTCTGGAGAGTTAGCCTGTCCTGGAGGTGTTGGAGGACAATATAGTTAAGAATCCCGGATAAACCAGAATATTTTATAATCTAGCAGCCTTCATACAAGGAAAATGTGCAAAGTTTATGTGTAACTTCTTGCAACTCCTTTCAGTGCTGGAAAAATGTTGTATCTTTCAAAATGTTGTGTTCCTTCCCTCTCCTACAGTCTCCAGAATCTGAGACAAGGTGGCAAAGCAAAGAACACAGGTTTTAGAGCCACACTGTCTAATCCATAGTCCCTAACCACAAGTAAGTATTCCAACTTGAAATTCAGTTATATGAACCACATTGCAAGTGTGAACAGCACAGACATAGAACATTTCCGTCCTTGAAGATGGGCCTGTTGGTCAGCTCTATTTTAGGGTCAAAGATCCCACTACCAAGAACTTGAACTTCACTCAATTTCCTTATCTGCAAAATAATATCTATCTCATAGGAACATTAGGAGACTCCGATGATTAAGAGATCTTTGTAACCTATAAAACAAATAAATATTAGCTATTTTGATGATGATGATGATGATGACGATGATGACAACGACGACAAATGAATTCTATACAGAAAAACTTCAGATGGTTAGAAATAATAAGAAATCTCAGTCTTCACTCAGAGTGGACACAATCCTAGTCATAAGGTATTTCCTCCAATCGTATGCTCTCCCTTTTTTTTCTTAAAAGTTTCTCCTTCTCTCCATGACTGGGGACAAAGAACTAGACAACATAGAAGTGATTTTGAAACCCATTTGAACACTATATGCAACTACTACTACGTCTTTTTAAAAATCACATCAGACAGAATTCATGTTTTACACCTGATTTAATGTTTCTCAAGCTAATGTCCCCAACCTAAGGAGCCTGTCGAAATCTACAGGTTAGGAAGAGCAGGGCAGATGGGGAGAAGGGCCCGTGGCAGGGGATGTAGTGTTAGAATTATTGCCATTATTACAAAAGTCTTCCCAGAAGTTGTATGTTTTCCTACCCAGGCGACATTTAAAGCACTGGTTTGGTCTGAAATTGTATTAGTTAAGTCTAATAATACTGTTTGGTATATGAAACTGCCATTTTTGTAGGTCAAAAATAAACACTGGCAATTGCATGTGGTTCAACCCAATGCTTACCTCAAATTGGCCTGTAGCATAGGGGCCAAGAGCTCAGGTTTTAGCTGACAGACTGGAGTTCAAATCTCACTCTGCCCCTTAATAACTGTGTTTCTGGGAAATTGAGGGATGGAAAAACAAATGCAACTTGCAGACCAAATCTTTCAAAACCACTGCATCCATGAGAAAAGAAAATAATAAAGTGCTTTTGGGGTGACAAAAAGGCTGAGAACCAGTGATCTATTCCTCAAGGTAGGGCTTTTAAATTGACAATATGCTACCCCCTTCAGGCAACATCTGTCATGTAAAACAGAGAACAGAGTCCAGGGAGCTCTCCTAAAAAAATAATAAAAATAAATACATAAATAAATACATAAATAAATAAAAATACCTCAGAAGCCCATGCCCTTCATACCTTAGGTTTATGGTAACTAAGTCAATTGTGCATCAAAAGCTACCCTGAGCCCGGCCCCCGGCCCCGCTCCCGGAAGTGCAGAGGCCCCTCCCGGAAGTTGGGGGGAGGAGCTCCAGCCGCCCAGCCAGGATGCACCCTGGGAAAGCAGTGCCGGATCCGCCAGATCCGCCAGATCTGAGATGGCGGCCAGCAGGCGGCTGGTGAAGGAGCTGGACGAGATCCGCAAAAGCGGGATGAAAAACTTCCGGAACATCCAGGTGGATGACGCCAACGTGCTGACCTGGCAAGGGCTCATCGTTCCCGACAACCCTCCGTACCACAAGGGCGCCTTCCGAATCGAGATCAACTTCCCGTCCGAGTACCCGTTCAAGCCGCCGAAGGTCACGTTCAAAACGAAGATCTATCACCCCAACGTGGATGAAAAGGGCCAGGTCTGTCTGCCGGTCATCAGCGCCGAGAACTGGAAGCCCGCCACCAGAACCCGCCAGGTGATCCAGGCCCTCGTGGCGCTGGTGAACGAGCCCCAGCCCGAGCACCCGCTCCGCGCGGCCCTCGCCGAGGAGTACTCGAAGGACCGCCAGGCATTCTGTGCCAACGCCGAGGAGTTCACCAGGAAGTACGGGGAAAGGCGGCCTGCGGACTAAAACCTGCCGTGGTGCATTCACGTGAGGGTGAGCAGACCCCCCGAGCAGTGCAGACACCCCGCAAAGCAGGCCTCTGCGGAAAACTGACCCGGGCCACCTTTGCTTGTGGCCGTTACCAACGTTCTACAGTTTTCTTAATCAAAAGTGTTCTCAGGTAACCTGTAAAGAAAGGATTAAAAGTTTAAGATGTTAAAAAAAAGAAAAGTAAAGCTACACTGATTGGGGGGATGGAGAAGGGGGGCACCAGCATTAACTGCAAACGCCAGAAACAGGCAAACAAATAAACAAACAGAATAGAAATGTCAAGAGATTTTTGGTCTTGACCTTTTCAGTGGCCTGACAGCTTTGCCGTATTACAGTAATGTTTAGTATTACTATTTGAGAAAAGAGAAACATGTAGTATTGTACCGTCAGGATATTTCTACTTAAAAGGAAAAAGGAATTATTGCACTCAAGCTATGGTGCAGATCAAAGCCACACAAGAGTCCTGGGAGCAGGCACCAAGGACCGTCAGCACCAGAGAGGACCCAGACACAGAGAACGGCAGCTAAGATGCAGAATCCAAACAACCGGAAGGAGAAGCTGGAGAACGGAGAACCGGAAGAGCTGGGCAGAGGAGAGCAGACTGCCGAATGGGGGCTGATGGGTTCTGAGGACGAATCCACGGACCTGGGCGAGCATGGTTACCTGCAGGCGAGCAGGACCCATTTAGAGCGACCAGAAAGGGGTGAACTTTTGTCCAGAAAACTCTCCCATGTAGGATTCAGCAGGGGCCAGCTGTAACTGTGGCAATCTGATAGAAAGGACATGGGCTGCAGAGTCAGACAGATCTGAGTTGTTGGGCTCGGCAGTAGCTTTGTGCCCAAGTGCAGGCAGTGATTCCCTGAACTTCGGGTGCGTTATCTTTAAGACCAGAACATAATATGACTTTCGCAGTGTTGTGGTGAAGACCAGATGAGGACACACATACTGGAAAGTGCTGGGGTTGGTACCTGGTACTTAGTAGCTACTGAATAAAAGATCTGTCTCTTCTCTGTAGTGATGATGGTTTATCTGGGTTTATTCTGTTACACTTGCACTTAATCGGTCATTCCCCTTTCATATCTGCCAAACATACACATTCCTTCCTAGGAAGGCGGCTCTGTTTATTCTTCCAAAGCAACAGGAATAACAATCTCCATTTTGAGAATTACTTAGGATGAATATCTGAGCCTTATTTGGGGGTCTTAATGCTGTTAGTATCCTTCAGCAGAATGTCAACACTAGAAAGATTGCATTGTGAGCTGACAGTGCCCATGAAAAAGGCATCCTCAGAAAGCAGGAGTGACCTCCCCCACACCTGCCAAGAAACAAAGAGCCCAAGCCCACAGCCTCCCAGCAGGAGCAGCTGTTCTGGCCCTCCCCCCTCCAGCAGAGCCCCGGATGTATCCCCTCCCACCCCTGCTCTCTGGGCTTATCAAGAGCAGACATCTGCAGCAAGGTCTTTGGGGGACCACCCAGAGGGCAGCCAGAGAACCCTGGGGCTCCCCGAGAATTTGCAGAAAGGTCAAGAGTCACTTGCTCTAACAGTTGACTGAAAGCATCTCAGAGAGACCCGAGGGAAAGGTCATCTTAAGATAGTGACAGGGCACAGCTTGAGGGGGTAAAGGGGAGAGGACAGAATTTCTTTTTTTTTAAGTAGCAAAAAGTACATCTGTTTCTGGCTCAGCTTAGGCTTTCGAGTCTGATTTTTATTTCGATGGCATTTCCTTGGCTTTTCCAATTCGCGTCTGAATCACAGAATGTGTCCATTGTGCACTTCTGGGCGTGCGTCTATGGGCCACGAAGCACAGCGCTGCAAGTGCATTTTCTCACTTCATTAAACATTGCTTTAAAATGGCATCCAAATGTCCGCTCTCCCCAGCATGTCTACAGGGGATCCTGTTACTTTTCCCCCCAGTGGGAACAGAAGGAGCGCCTAAGTCACAAGCTGTGATGTTTAATATTTTTCAATTCTGCATGTCTGCCTTTGCAAGCTGGTTACAGGGCCAGCCTGGCCAGCCATGCCAATGTGTGAAAGGGTCCGCAGTGTCCCCGGGAGGTGCCACTGGCCCTGTAGGTCTCCCGTCTGGGCTGTAGCAGCCCAAGCTGGCCTGCACCCAGGGGATCCCTTTGCACTTCGCTGGGCGAGGTGCTGACTCCACCTCCCACGGGCAGGCCAGGACGCATCCTGCTGACTTAAGAAGATGCCACGTAAATTAGAACTCATGTAACCATATGGTTCAAACCTGCGGGTCATATTTTATACACAAATGACTGTGACAGGCGGTATTTTTGTGCTGACAAGTTGTATTTCATCCATGCTTACTTAGAATTCCATGCTATCATTAAAAGCTAAGCAGTAGAACTGTATCATATTTTTTATGCAAAAGTTTGATTGAGTTTCCTTCTTATTTAGAAAAAGAGAGAAAGAAAATTTTTACCCAGGCAGCTTTTGCTTCCTCCTTAACTCTTATTATCCAAGGGTTTGGCGGTATGGTGGTTTCAGCCAGACTAACCCTCATGGAGTGTGCTAAACAGCTATTTTATTGAAATCCCCCAAATAAAAAGTCTAATAGTTTACCTACCACCCGGTGCTGTGTAACCTCTGGACGTTCAAACACAGAACCTACTGACGTGACCTTCCTTGATTCCATGAGCTCATAGCAAACCAGGGGCAGTGGTGAATAAGAGAGTCTCCAATACAGTGATCAGTAATCTCCAAGGTTGAGAAAGAAAATAGTAATCAAGATGCTCGCTGGAGCAGTCTTCAGCCTGATTCTTAGAAGACAAACCTTGGGAAAATAGCTCTCAAGTTTACTAGAATTCTAATTAACCTCACAGCCCAGCATCCTAGAGGGCCCATGACTATATTAAGATTGCAAGAACTAAAAGACTTCAGCACAAATCTTGAACTGAAAGGGAAATGTATACTTGAGTGTATATTCAAAATGGTTCCTGTAACTATGGCTTCCCTCTTGGGAAAATGTCTTAGACCCCCAATTCATCCTCTGCTTTACCTTTGCAATCCAAAGTAGCCCTCTTTTCTGAATCAACACTAGGCATGTAGTTTGGGAGAGGATTTTTCTGATTTCTGCATGAATTGAAAGAAAAATACTCTGGCAAAGCTACCATTTATAGTCGCATTTAGTTGCATATAATCACAAATGTCCTTTCTTAAAAAGAATAAAATTTCTTTTAAATCAGGACTACCCTGACCACTCTGGGCACATAGTTGCCAAACCAGAACATCAGGAAGCTCCTCCCCCAAAGGCTGAGGGGCATTTCTAGAAGCTCAGAGAAAGCAGATCACTTCTCTCCGGGAAGGTGGACCTGGGTTTGAATCCTGTCTTTGCCTCTTAATTTTTTTGAGCAAATCCATAATGCCTCCGAGCTCAATTTCCTCACCCATAAAGCGGAATGCAAAGTATGGTGTCTAATGCACTTGTTAAATTGTCATGTCTTCATCCTAACCCCAACTGAAAGAACACCTGTGCCCCCAAGCTCTCAGACTGCCCGGAGAGTAACTGTCTAGGTGTGAGGAGAGTGTGATGGACCTGAAATTTGTCTCCCTCCCACTCTCTCCTCTCGGTGCTTGTTTTCTTAAGTCTTCTTTGGCAAGGGCTTAGAGACTAACTGATCCCAGGTACATTTTAATGAGAGACTCTGAAAAATCTTAATGCCTGTACAGATTAAAAATAATTTTCTTTTGCTGAAACCAGTTTGGCTCAGTGGTAGAGCGTAGGCCTGCAGACTGAAAGGTCCCGGGTTCAATTCGATCAAGGGCCTGTACATTGGTTACGGGCACATCCCCGGTAGGGGGTGTGCAAGAGGCAGCTGGTTGGTGTTTCTCTCTCATCGATGTTTCCAGCTCTCTATCTCTCTTCCTTCCTTTCTGCAAAAGATCAATAAAATATATTTTAAAAAATAATAATTTTCTTTTAATGAGCATGTGTCCTTCCATTTTAAAATAATCTGATGACTACCAAAAAAATGAAAAATGCATGAAAGTACAAAGAAGAAGAATCACCCATCATCCTGGTACCCATGACGAGCACCTTGAGGATGTGACCGCCGGTTGACCTTTGAGCTGGACATGGGCGATTGGAGGCTGCTCACCCCCACCGCTGACCTTGGAATGTACAGTTCTGCCTGCCATCCCTGCAGCTGTTCCAAGGAGAAAGCCTAGAGAGAGGAAGGTGTTGCTGAGACCATCTGGATGATATGTGATGGGACCCAGTTAAGGCCTCCATATGAACTTCTAAGATTCTGATGGGCAGGCGTGGAGATCTATTGGCCATGTGGTTGCCCAAAACAAGCCTCGTTTATTCAAGTTCCCTCATTTATTAAAACTGCCACCTACCAATCTGGGGTGGCCTGCCTCTCTCTCAGGTCCTTCTTGGCCCAGTAAGGAGGCCAGTTTGTGAACCAACACACCACAAACATTTCTTTTAGTCTTTTCTGTATGCCTGTGTATTGTGACCTTTATTTGTGTATGTGTGCTTTTAAAAGGGATGATTAATTACATTGCTGTTTTTGGTTTTACTTAGGACAGAATGCATGCACAACTCTGTGTGTGTGTGTGTGTTCATTTAACATAACCCAGGAAACATTTTTCACATTATTATAGGCTTCTCAAAAATAGTCATTTTTAATGGCTGCAAAATAAGGGATACATGTTTAAATGTATAATTTCCAACTCTCTCAGGAGCTGTGGGGGATAAATGTATAAAACCAAAACTAAATATAGGTCCTCTAAAAGGCAGGGATTGGGGTCTCTTGATCCCCTGCAGTAACTGTGGTACCTGCCTCAGTCAGTGCCTGGCCCATGAGCGGGGCTCTTTAAAAAGGAAGAAGAAGAAGAAGGGTGAGAATGTGGAGCCCGAGATGCCTCTCAGGCTGCCCCTGGCTAGCTATGAGCTCATTCTTCACAATGACTGACAGGCAACTCACTCTCTCCATGCTTTGCTTTCTTCTGTGATCCGTTGCTAAGACACAAGTAAGAGCAAATACAAGATTTATAAAAATAGCAACAGGTTTTTTTTTTTAAAGCACCTGTTTTCCATTTAACACCCTCACGCGCCTGTTTTAAAACCTACAGGGGAATTGTTTATTAGAGTTTTTCAGAAACCAGGAAAAAAGCGAGTTATAAGAAAGCCATCTCTGTGATTCTCTGATCCCCAGATATCTAACTATGTTGGAAACTTCACCCAAACGAATCAGAAGCAGATGCAAAAATAAATTGTAAACGGCGCGTTGCTCTATTTAGCCAACATGTTGGATGCCCCGGGAAAAAAAACAAATCGAGACTTTGTCCTGCCCTAAAGTATTTGTGTGAAGTTATAGAAAATGTGGTACCTACTTAGGTCCTAGGGTCTCGTCACCAAGAGTGATGGCAAGCTCAGTGGCTCTACCCAAGGACCAGAAACTAATTCTCAGAAAATGTCCAAATAACTGAGCAGAATACACACAAAAAAACCCTTCTTTTTGTCCCTCTAAAACCCAAAGATGTAGGACCCTATAAACGTCCACAGACCTACTGTCTGAGCAAAATCTGACTTTGGAACCAAATATAATGTGGGCAAGAAAAATGTTAAAAGTTAAAAACACTGTCAATGCCATTTAGCCTCATGTATTAGGTCTAGCTCTGCCAGCCCGAGGGGAAAGGGCAGGGCAAGAATGGCCACATTCTCTCTCCTCTCCCAGCCCACAGCTGGGCCTCAGACAGGAGGAAGATTGTGAGGCCACGGCAAAGGTGGCTAAGAGGTTGGGCGGTGGAGCCGAGGAGGGAAAACTGGAATAAGTGGGGAGAGACCATGTGATCAAAGAGAGGCGGTAAAGAACTTTTTGGACATAAAATTTTAATCTTTAATTACGGGAAAGGATGTTTATGCAAGAGGGTGACCTCTTTTTTTTCCAATCTCTTCTGGGGCAGGTCAAGCGAAAACGGACTTAAGCTGTAGCCGAGCGGGTTTAGGTAAGACAGAGAAAGGAATTTCCTGAATGTGGAGGTCGTTAAACGCTGGAATAAGTTACTAAGGGAGTCTGTGGACACTCTTCCTCTGGGGAACATTTAAAAATAAGATAAATTTTCATCTGTCAGGGAGGGTTTAGGAGTAATCCAACCAGAAGGCTTCTCAAAGCATTTCCCGGCCCTCTAACCTGAAGGCCAAATTCCCTCCCGTTTTATTTCTACAGTTAACTCGATGTGAGACGGATGCCGGGAGCAGAATTCGGAGTTTCGGATACAGTAACCAGAGGCGATGGCTTTCTGTTCTATAATAAGATACCACTTTGCATGAAAGATGGAAGTCAGATTCCTTTCTGGGAGCCACATCAGGAAAAACATTCACCACTGGGCAAGTTAACTATTGCCCAGACCCCTTCCCTCTCATCCGGGAAAGACAGAGTGGAACAGAACAGAACAGCCCCTCCTCTGAGCTGTTCTGTTCCCTTCCGCCTTCTGAGCACACCTTTCCAGTTTTTAAGTTTATCTTTCCAGACCATCATCCCAAGTATTCCATTTTACAACCAGCTAGTCAGTTTCTCCCGACAGTCTTTTGAAACCTCATCAAATGTTTAATTGGCAATTATTTGGCTCCCTTTCCACCTCAGATGTACAGTAGTAAAATACAAGCTTGGGCTTTGAAAAATTGTCAGGCGCATTCCATCTGCTTGGTTTTTCTCCTGAGTTTTAAGCAAGTCAGTCGCTGGATTCCCACAGCTCTGGGGAGGGCAGGATAGCCTGACCCACCCTGTGGGCGCTCCCATCACACTTTGTAGTTTACCAGCTTTGTGTGCCGGCCGTGGTGAGCCTTTCTTTGAAAGGCTTCAAGTCTCCTTTGTGTCCGGCCAAAGCGGGAATCTCAAAGGGAATGGATCCTCAAACCCGCCTCCATGATCATGGTACCTCCTCCTCTTCATTCTCAGCCCAACTCTCCTTTTTCCCTTTCGCTTCTCCCACCTCATTCTCACTCCCTCAAGTCAAGGCGTTTGTCAAAAGTTTCCTCTGAGTTCCCCAACGCCTTTGTCCAGTGTGAACTCTCTGAATTCAAGCGAGAAAAAAAGGAATTTGGTTTAAGAAAGAAAGGGGAAGATTGGATAGGGGAAGAGGCTAGAGCTGCTCCTAGCAATGGGCTAGATGCTTCATAACTGTGATCCCTGGAGCAGAGAGAGAAAGCACTCCAGGAACTTTCTGGTATATGTGGCGGGATTGGGGCAAAAAGAGACATATAACCTCTTAGGGAGACAGCACAGATTTATTCATCTGTGTGAATTAAAGTCGATCATTTAACTTACCCTTTTCTTGAAACCATCAAGTATTTATGGTTCTAAATTAAGGCAAGCACATTATAAGGATCAAAATAAAAGAAAATCATTATGTTTCCTTCTGGGGAAGCTCCCTAGAGAACTTCTAGTCTTGATGGGGATCCGGTGAGGAGGGGGATCTCCTTAATGTTTCATAAGGGAAGTAAGAGAGGTGTATTCTCATCTTGTATGAGGTGGGGAAACCAGGAACGGAGTGATGACATAATTCACCCGTTGTGGCCAAAACAATCACCAGATCCTAAGCATGCATATGTATATATTCTTTACCAAGATGCCCTGTTAGAATGAAATTTATTTATGTAGTTAACTAGGTAGTAAGGTTTTTTTTCATGCGTACATAAAAAAAATATTAAATTGAGTTTATGAGTAACATCCTTCAAATAACAAAGTGCCTCATTAATATTTAACACGCTGAGAGAAGCTGGTCAACAGCAGTCAGTCTTCTTAGCAAGAATTGGTTTCATCAGCCTCTCCAGGTCTGCAACCCCAAGGCTCTAACCAGGTTTACCTAAAGGGCTAACCCCTGCCCCGTTCATTCCAGGCCACTCAGAGCTCAACTCTCTTGGTGGGGAAGGGGGGGGGGCGGCAGGGAAGTGGTAAGAGAGAGAAAGAGAGAGAGAGAGAGAGAGAGAGAGAGAGAGAGAGAGAGAGAGAGAGAGAGAGAGAACAAAAGATCTTTCACATTGGTTCCACCACTGGGGACCTACATTCTCCTGGAGATCCTCTTCACTGGGGATAGCCTGCACTGAGGAATCGTATGTTGGATGGTTAAACCAGCTGTTAATTGGTAGTCTAGTCCTTCATGAAACAAACCCTGGACCTACAGTGTCTTTGTCCCCGGAAACACAGAGAGATCAACATGAGCATAGTTCTTCCCTTTCAGCTCACTGCATCCTTACCTTCATTCATCCAACCTCCATGCTCAAGCTCATTAGCAGATGAGAATCTTTATTTTCGCACATGGCCTGAGCCTTCAACCTTAAACCCTTTGCCTTGGGACAGCCAGCTGGTTCTGTCTGGGCCCCTCTCCCCCTCAGACAGGCAGAACCCACATTGCCCGCTCACAGAAGCATGTAGCTCAGCCCGGGAGACTTGGCCAAAGCTCGGGGTCCCCCGGAGCACCGGGTCCTCAGCAAAAACTTCTGCAGACACAGCTGGTTCCACTACAGCCAAACAAATCACTCCTTTGAACAAAAAGCTTCAAAACTTAGAGGGAAGAGATGAAAGCCACAGATCTCTGTAAATTATATATTATCCGCGTCTAGAATGCCCAGAGGGGTCATGAATTTAGAGACCTCCACAAAAACAACATCAACAAAAAGCCAATATCTGACACCTTATGTTCCTGAAACTCATTACAACTCTGGGAATAAAAGTAGAGGGAGAAAGAAACAAACGGGGAATAAATTATTTAAAAGAGAAAAAAAGCTTTCACCATTTTCTTGCATTGTTCTTGAGCTTTTCCCAATCGTTTCAGAACCACTGGGAAGAGAAGTCCTGTCTCCTCAATTATCCCTTGATTTCAAATTACCTCTGGTCTGGGCTGAAAACTACAGACGCCTCCAATCTTTAACCCTTTCTTCTCTTTCTACAATGTCACCAGGAAAATCAATAAGGAGGTTTAAATGGCATGACATCTGAAATAGAGGTCTTTTTTATTTTTTAATCAGCCTCTCAAATTAATAATAATAAAAAAAACTCTATCCATTCCGTTGAAGTGGGAAAATGCCTTGGGAGAAAGGTGCCAATTCTTCCCCGACATCTGAGATGTGATTATGTACTCTCACCCTTTATTCAGAGCACTTCCCCCCCCCCCCCCACAATGCTTTGCTCCTCGGGCCATGGGACATTCCCCTTATGCTGCTGCACAGAGCTGGAGCTGGACAAACTTGAGGTGTACAGAGGATGTGGGCTGTACCTCCTCAGGATGCCCTGCTCACCTCCACGCCCACAGGGTCTCGCTCCCAGTAAGGGTTCAACGAGGCCTGGTTGACCAGATGAACAAATGAATGGACAATCGTCTCTAAATCTCTAGGATCCTCCCCACCACCACCCCCCCATCAATCTTTCCTAAGAATCACTCCTCGCCCGTTTCCTTCCTCCAAGACACTTCACTAATCAAAGGGATGCACCATATTCTGAGAGTCTTACACATTCTGTTTCTTATTTCATCTGAGAAAGAATGTACTGAGGAGTCCTCCCCACCGCATGTGGATTGAATTTCCATCTCTTCTCCCCATTTCCACCTTTCTTTTATTTCTGTCTCCATCAGAGCACAGCACTCAATACCCTGCAGAAATAATTTTCTGCTGAATGAGGTTTGGCCATAAGTCAAGGGCAGATTTATTAAGGCCCCTGCACAGCCTGTTCCCCGGCTTACTGTCGACATGACAGTTTAAATCTTTGATCACCCTTACACGTAACCCCTTCCCTGCTGCACAGGCTGGACCTGCGGGGCGAGCTGCGTTGAGAATGGTCTGAGCGCCCACGGACAGGACACCTTCACCGGGACCCAGGGTGCCCAGCAATTCCATCGATGATCCAGGCGTTCCCCACCCTGCTCTCTTCCACCTGCTCTGCTTCCGAAGGTCACTTAACTGTCACCAGTGCTGCCCCTGACACCCTCTTCTTCCTTAGGGAGCGGGGAAAATGCCACTGCATTTTGTCACCGGATAGCTGTTTTATTGAGTGGGTTGGCTGGGTGTTCTGGGAAAGACTGTTGTTGTTTCTGTTTGGTTTTAGTGTCTTTTTAATGGTTTTACTTTTTCTGTGACAGTGCACCCAACACCTGGTACCACCTAAGCTAGTCCTGTAAAAGCCCTGGAGCCAGTTGGGCGGTGGGGTGACCCGGGGTGCGATGATGATTGCTTATCCATGTAGTTGGGTGTCACTGCATATTCCGTTTGGGCACTTTGGTTGCACACACACTTATCCTCCACAAAACAATGCTCCAAGCTGCCGTAAGAATATTAACCTGCTTGCACCACCGTGAAGGCTCCCGAAGGGTCACTCCGATCACAATAACAAAAGACAAAATATGGTGTGTTTCAAGACACCCTTGTTTCAGATGGCTCGGTCCACAGCTGCCCCATTCATTCTTCCCAAACCAGCAGTTGCTGTGGTTACTCCTCCTCTATGGGTAGCACTTGGCGTGTATGGACGTTTTCCCCCTACGCCATCTCTTTGGATTCTTGCCATGTTTCCTACAAGGGGCAGTTACTGTCAGGGACACACTCACACGGGCAGCACACTAAGGTTTTATACTTGGGTCTTCTTTGGAGGCATACTCCTTATAAATGACCCCTTAAAAAACCAAACCAATGCTGAATAACTCATGGAGATAGTTGTTAATAAAATCCTTTTTTTTAAAGTATAAATACAAATTCACACTATATAGAAAGGTATAAAAAATACCCCCAAAAGTGAGCCAAACCCCCCTAAGATAACCAGGCTCTACCGTTTGGGTATATATCTTTCTGGGCTTTTTTCTATGATATGTTATTGTTTTAAGGTCAGGTAATGATCCACTGTATTCAAATCCCCTCACAAATCTCCTTAAGCACTTACTCATGGGAGGAGGGGTTAGACTCTGATGAATTGAACTTGTGTTGCCAAAGAGAACGAATCAGCCAATACATTTATTTCTTTAAAAAGTCCTTTCATTAACTTAGTCTAGAAATAACCTTAAACATTTCTCACTTTTAAATGTTAAAACAAAGTCAGAGCTTGGCAAACTCGTTTTGAGTGACTCAGGAATGTTTGGAAGCAAAATATAAGATGTAGACTAACGACATATAGATTACCTATTTAAAAAAAAAAAAAAAAGGTAAATGACAGATGATGGAAAGATTTGGGCAGGAGAAATGTCCCTCGACATTATGACAGGGAAGAATATGCCATCCAAATCAGTAAAGAGAGCCCTAATCTCCCATGGAGACAAAGAGTGGCAGGCATGGGGAGGGGGGGCAGGCAGGGAGAAGAGAGAGGAACTAGGGGAACTTTCCAGGAATGGGGAGATCTTTTCACAAAGAGAAGTAGAAAACCATGTACAAACAAAACCAACACAACCCCAAACACTCACTGACCACAGTATCAACTGCAGGGTATATTTCTGTAAAGTTGCAATTAGTTCCAGAAAAAAAATACGATTCTCAGAAAGCAGCCACTGAGTGGCATCATCAGAAAAGGGTTGGCCAGAAGGGCTTAGAGAGGTTGGACATCTGCTGCTTTTGTTTAGATAAACGCAAGTTCCTGCCCACACCCAGGGGCTGCCAGAGACTCTTGAAGAGAAATATGAGTGCATTTTTCTTTTGACGGAAGAATCACTGCATCAGCTGACTTGAGTGTTGGTGTGGTCCTCGGGGACTCACAGGCCCGCTCTGAGGAAGGAAAAGGAAGCAATGCAGGCGGTGCCCAAGGAGCTGAAGAGAGTGGATTCTGCAGACCTGGCTCAGTGCTGTTGGGAGAAATAGCAAAGCCAATTCCCAGAACGTTGGGCGCTTGCGAAAGACCCTAAGTGTTTGAGGTGAGCCACAGAGGGCCATGGGCTGCCACTGGGACCTCATGTCCGCCCTGCGGAAACAGCCCAAGGCCCCGGACTCTCTCCGCACTTGGAAATTTTGGTTTATCAGAGGGAATGCATTTTCCTCCAGGCAAGCCCCCCCCCCCCTCCTCTCTCTCTCTTAAAAAAATATATTTTATTGATTTTTTACAGATAGGAAGGGAGAGGGATAGAGAGTTAGAAACATCAATGAGAGAGAAACATTGATCAGCCACCTCCTACACACCCCCCACTGGGGATGTGCCTGCAACCAAGGTACATGCCCTATGAAGGGAATCGAACCTGGGACCCTTAAGTCTGCAGGCTGACGCCTATCCACTGAGCCAAACCAGTCAGGGCAAGCTGTCCCTTTTCACTCACACCTGTCAGTGTACAAGGTCATCCACCAGCTCGCTCCTGGGACATTCTCATTAACTGCTAAGTAAGCTGGGGGAACGCTCACTCGCCGGACACATCCATCTCCTTGAAGCATTTCACCTGGGCCCAGCAATGTTTCCAGGCAACCATCTATCCTGGGGTTTAGGGGATATTTGGCCATCTCTGCCAAAACTACAAACATTAAAAAACAAACCAACAAACAAAATCTCTATGTCCTTTCATGAGCAGTTATAATAATAGAGGTATGCCAAGTCTTAAATGTTTTCATGTTTAAACATTTAAAAAATCATTTTTGTAATTGAATTTGGTCTCATGAATTCTTATTCATTAAAAAAAAAAGAGTTGGCTATCAATGTTATGCTTGAAAAGCCACTTTCTCAACATTTCCCCCAAAAAAAACACTGTAAAAGCCACAGAGCATGGCAGATGCATTGGGACAATGGGGGTAACTGACAGGTTTTGTGGATGTGTAGTTCCCCCCCCCCCTCCTCAAACCCCCACCCCCGCTGCCGGGGCCCCAAGTTTCTGAGCCTTTGGGAGCCCCGGGCACAATGGCTCTGGTTTAATAACTGTGAAATGCTATTGAACCAGCAATAAAAAAATATTCCCCACCGCAGAACAATATGATGCGGCAGGCAGCATTCCTGCCAATCACAGGGCATTCAGGAAAAGGCGACTTGAGTTCCTTCAGCAACAGGAATGCCCCTTTGCAAACTGTGTGTAGACAAGCATGAGGGTTTGGCAGCCCCAGAGAGCTCTGCAGCCACACACCGCAGTTTGGATTGCGCAACTGGATTTATGTGCGCCTAGAAGCAAAACCTCTCTCCTGTTTGCGAACGATAAATCAGACTTGCTTGCTGGGGACCTTGGCCTTTTCCGCATGCATTTGCACTCTTCACGTGCATCGTACATACATTAGAGCGCGTATTCTTTAGGTCCACGTTTCCAAGGTTCCTTACGTTGCAAAGGAAAGCTAACCAAATGACCACTCAAAGAAGGTTAACAACCGTGCTCTCCATGGGTAAATTCTCTTTCTACATGAGATCAACGGCCAGCCTGATTAGGCAAATGGCGAGGCCCTGGCTCTGTTTTCCAGCACACATGTGTGTGGGAGAATTGGTGGGCAAACACGCTGCAATGGACATGTTTAGAATCAATCATCACAGCAGATGGCTGCACTGTGTCGAGAAATCAAAATAACAAAAATGTGGGCAGAAGCAGCATAAACGTTCAACTCCAATGTCACTTAGTGGAAGAACCCAATTACTTGCAGCTTGAAAGTTATGTCCCATGATTGTTCTTCAGCCTCAGCTTGGTGTGAACTGGGGATCTGAGGCAGCACAGATAAGATTTGAAGTTGGGTTCCCAGACAAAGGGGACAAAAGGAAACCATTCTCGTGTGGACAGGGTGAATCGGCACAGCGATGATTGAAAAGGCATATTGTGTTCCATATTTTCCTTGGTCCTTGGCGCTTTGGGGGCCATTGTGAGAGTCCCAAAAGGGTTTGAAGAGCGGGGCTGCATAAAGGAGGGGCTCCAGGAAGTGTAGTGACAGGACCCTCCTTTGAATTTGACACCATCTAGATCCTTCTTAGATTGCACAAGTCACATTTTACTGATAAAGATGACATCTTTGGGGGGGAAGAAAAACAGCCTAGTCTTTTCATCAGCTTATAGAAGGAGGCCAATAGGATAATACCAATGTTCTCTTAGCAAGTTGTAAGTCCCTCTCTGGGCTGTGGTCTCCCTGAGGGACCTTATATTCGCCCTCTTTCATTCCTTCAAGCATCTAACACAAGACCTGCACATAGTAGGTTCTCAAAAAATTCTTGACAACTCAAGTCTTTCTTAGTAGCTAAAAGTTCTATTCATGAAATCACATGAAACTCCTTCTTTTGCAGGTCAACAATTTTATATTATTAAAACCCACTATACTTACTATTACTATCCGCCCCTTTATTTATTCCACAAATACTTCCTAAGAGTTATTGTGTGCCCACCACTGTCACTAGACTTAACTCCACTTACAAGTGAGAAGAAAGATGCATATATTAGTTAAGAGATTGCCACAACGTTAGTTGAACAATAGCTAAATCTTGTGTATTTGTCCCTAAACCTTGTATGTTAGTCGGGCACCTTTCCATTGTCACAACCATAGGCAGAAAAGTAGATTCAGTGGCTCATAAACTAGAAAGTTAAAAGGTGGATTTTTTTTTCAGGGACAGGGATTCAAGTAATAGCAATATTTTCTCCTCAGCCCCCACCCTGCTCCCTCTTTCCCTCCATATCTTTGTTCTTCTTGTCTCTCTCCTGTTATATGAGGCTTCATACTATCTCATCATAGGGCTTTCCCCATATATTTTCCCCATATATAAAAGCAAGAACCCCTAAATCTGTCCCAGTGCCCATATATACAGGTTCTCATGGAAGGATGTGATTGGCCTTACTTTGGCCACATGCCCAAGCCTTGGCCCAATCCCTGTGGAGAGGAAGACTGGATGTGCCCTCACAAGCACCAGTATTATGGACTGAATATTTGTGTTGCCCCCCAAAATTTCTATGTTAAAACCTCACCCCTCAACATAACAATATTCGGAGGTAGGGCCTTTGGAAGGTCAATAGGACAAGAAAAGGTCATGGAGCCCACATGAAGGGGATTAGTGCCCTGATAAAAGTCATGAGAGAGCTTGCTTTCTCTCTCTGTGCTCCACCAGGTGAGAATACAAGAAGTGAGCAGTCTGCAACCCAGAAGAAAGGCCCTCACCAGAACCGGACCATGCTGGCACCCTGATCTTGGACTTTCAGCCTCCAGAACTCTGAGAAACAAACCTGTGTTGTTCATAAGCTATTTCCGGTCTACGGTACTTCATTATAGTAGCCCGAATGGACTGAGAGAGCCAGGGAATGAAGTTCTATTATTAACAACACATCAGACCCATTCAGGACAGAGAAGCAGCAATTTCCCAATGGAAAAAGAGGAGAGAAGACTCCACCACAGATATCCAAGATTGTGCCGCCATCCTGCTTGAGAGCCCCCCCCCCCCACCAAATACTTTATTTGCTGATTTACAGACTATGTCCTCTTTACAAAATTGGTATCCACTCTCTGGTTACTCTAACTTAGACCACTCTCCCCCGCCCCCAGAAGGCTGTCTTCATGGTTTGCTTCCTGTTAGGGGAAGGAGTTACGGGAGTTGGTACACCTTTGCTGTGCCCAGTGGGTGTGGCCTTCCTGAGAGCCAGTGAGTTCTGAGTTGAATCACACCTTAGACTACACGGGGGCCACCGTGGCCCTAGTCAAAGTTCAAAATCAGATGCCCCTCATTTCACCGAATAATAAACAAAGGGGGAAGGCATCCGTGCAAACCCACCACCCGGGGGCAACCCTGCCCGTGGGAAAAGCTGCATTTCCAGAATGAGGCCAACAATCACAGGCATTTCTGAATTAATTTGGGGAGGGCCAAGGACATCAGGACAGGAGATCAAAATAGTTGGATTCTGCACGTTTTCTTGTTTCAAGGTAATATGTACCCATGGTTTATTTGTGAGAAATAAAATAGATGATTAAAGGTATAGATGCGTTTGATGAATATTTGTTGAATGACACTGGATTACATGAAGGGATGCTCAGCCTTTTAATTAAGTGGACAAGCATGCCGGGACTGGTGGACTAAGCCGCCATCCTGCAAGGTACGTCGTGGCAAACCTGGTAGCAGTCAGGAAGCAGTGGGCACGGTACCCTGGCAGAAGTCAGCTGTGGTTGAGGGCCAAAGGGTTCACTGCATGCGGTGGCCTGCCATCACCCCAGGGTGGGCCCAGGGGGAGGTGTTGGTGTTCCAGAACACTCTCTAAGCCAGCCCTCGCCTGGTCAGAGGTCTTCTCTGGTTTCAAGACTATTTTCCTCACGGAGGGCGCCACTGTAATATCCTGCCCTGGTGCCTCCCAGGGTAGATCAAGAGCAGCCTGGGGGAGGACCACGGCCGCGTTAATGAAACGAGGGTCAAACATCTTGAAAGAATATGGTAGTGGATCCGGGGGGCAGCCCCCCCCCCCTTCAGAGGCTCCGCAGCGAGAAGGCACAGGAGCCCAGAGAGTCAGTGCCACCCTGTGGCTCCCGGCTTTCGCGGCCTCCTCCAGAGCTCGCTGAGCCTCACGGGGAGGCAGTCAGCGCTGCCCTTGGGAAAAGCCCTTCCTGCAGCGTCAGCCGCTCCCGGGAGTGAGGCCCATTCGCTCACCAGACATCCGCTCTCGCCTGCCTTGGCCCTTTGATGCACCAACAGAACGACGACGACGACGGGAGGTGAATGGTGGTGGAGGCAAGGCCGGGTGCTTATCGCTCCGGACACAGAACGCCGTTCCGAACTGGTCGAAACCACCCCTCGCATTATTTAGTAGGCCACACGCAGGGGAACAAAATAATAATAATACTCCTGTAGCATTTGCAATGTACCAGGCACAGTGCTGAGGACTTTCCATCTGTGGGCGCATTTCATTACGCAGTGACGTGCATTCTGTGGTCATCCCTATTTTACAGACGATGCTCACCCACGGGGAGTGGCGGGACCAGCATCGGAAAGCAGGCAGGTCAGCCCAAAAGGCCCAACTCTTAGCAGCCGTAAGCACTGCTCCAACCAGGGGTTTTGTCCTCTAAACAAGATGACGTATATAGAGTGTGTGTGGAGTGCACTTAGCACACATTATTATTATTATTATTAATGCCTAATCAATATATTACATTTAATTAATACTTATATTTCTAGGATTACAATTTTAACTAATTAATGGTAAAGATGATCTGATTTGGCTAAAATCGCATAAGAACTAACAACAAAGGCACTGGACCAGGAGGTGGCCAAGACTCATCCTGTTTCCCACCCCAAGTCGCTGATCTCCTGCTTTACAAACTTGCACCTACTCCATCACCTCCACCCCCAACTCTGCCTGGCTTTTTGCTAATCTGGTTAGCAGATCTTCGGATGCCATTCCAAGAGCGCATTAGTGCCGAATTGGCACTGAAGCTGCCGTGTATTTAAACAGTAAAACTTTTTGAAAGGAATGTTGAACCCAAATCAGTACCCCCCCAAAATGGAGTGAATTTAGCTTCAACGTCTTATGGCCAATATGGGAAGGTTAGGCCCATCACCATCAAACCACGGGACAGGCTGCACTTGGGGCCGAGTGGGCAGGAGGAGCTGGCCACACGTGGGTGCAGCAAACCCACTACCCCTACCCCTCTGAGCCCCCAACCCCCCACCAACAGGCAGAGGAGAGGGCACAGGGAGAATGAAACACTGTTTGTTCCTAGTTGTGCCTGCATTGACTGAATTCTGGGGCTGCCAGAGCATCCAGCCGGACTGGGCTTTATTTTTGTTTTCCAGTGTGTGTATTTATTTGCGCTCAAACCAGAGCAACTAGCTGAGTGCCACCTACAGAGAATTCGGAGGGCTGAGGCTCTTCGTCCAGAGATTTTATTTTATTTCCCCCCCTTAGAATAGACGTTGCCGCTTTAAGGACTTTTCTGTCAGCTGCAAGCAGGCCCCTGCCTGCGCTGCTTTGTGGAGCCGTTAATGTTAAAAACAGAGTTTCCAGTGGCAGGCGCAGAGCAGAAAGCGCTCCCTGGCCGGGGAGAAGGCCCCGGTGCGTGTTTGCTTTAGGCCGAGGGCAGGGCGGGCGGGCGGAGAAATGGCTTTTGCCGGAAGGGTGGCAGGCCATTAATAACCAGTGAGGGATGGGCTCAGGAAGCCTCGGAGCCCGTGTTTCTGGGCCGGGTCGGGAGACGTCGTTAATATTCCAGAGGAGCATCGTTCCCATGAAGCCTCCTAGGGCCCCACGGGGAGCCCTGCGGCCCGGGGAGCGGCGGGGGCGGGCGGGGGCTCACAGACCTTGTCATCGGAGGGGAGAGGGAGAAACAAACTGGGTGCTCAGCTGCTGGGAAGAGCTCGGGCTTGCGCGGTTCGGACGCTCTCCTCCCGTAGCTGGTGGCCAGACGCTGGAAATGCATTTCTTCGCGAAGCGTTCAGCCCCGGTGCCGTGGAGTGCGCCGTGTTTACTTTAGCCATGTTTAGAGTTCCAGCTTGACAGAGCTGGTCAGCCCGTGCCAGCGGCCTTTCACGGTTCGGTTTAGCGTTTCTAAAACCGGCTTTCCCCCAGAGACCGAGCACACGGGGAGAATGAAACCCAGCGCCGACATTTTGGCTGAAGAGGGATGGGAGGGAGAAACGTCGCTTTCCTTTGCCTGCGGTACCCAATCAGGGTGCATGACACTAAGTATCACCCATGGTCCCAGGAAGACACCCCAATATTCTGATGGGGAAAGTGGGGGGCAGGGAGGGAAAGCAGGGGAGAAAGGATTTTTTCCTAACTCTGCCTGTCTTGGGAACCAGATGTTGGGAGGTGAAAGGTAGGTAGCACGGCAAAGAAAAGAAACCGGGGTGGGGGAGAAATCCCTTTTGTTTTATGCAGCATCCCCCACGGAGAAAAGAGCGAGCAAGCAGCCACCAGCCCATGGCCCAGGTTTCCCCTGCACCCAGGGGCCCTCTGCTCCCCGCCCTGTGGCCAGGCCGGCGGGTGGCTGTGCTACCTGCGCTCGGCCCTCGGAGAGAACAAGCCCCATTTGTTTCCGTGTCAAGGTCTCCACTCCCCCCCGCCCACTTCCACGCTGCCCCCCCCTTCCCCATCCGTGTTCTGGTTCTCGGGGGCCCCTCCAGGAACTGTCACCGGAACACGAGGGACAGATCGTGCGTGCGTCTAACGGTAGACGGTTGCGCATGGAAAGCCCCGAGTCCACAGCGAACAAAAGCAACTGTTCAGAGCCCTCCAGCAAAAAAAAAGAAAAAAATTGCCGGGCAATTTTAAGTTAATGGGCAAGATTAATGGATTGTCATATAATGTGAAGGGAAAGGAATAGGGGAGGGGGGCGGAACCCGAAAGCGGCTCCACAAAATTGTTCTGGAACCGGAGTCTACCTGAAGGCCCTCCGGCCAAGAGGATTACTGTCTGCGGCGCGTGAGGCCGGCGGCGTGCTAATCTGAAAGCCATGCCTCGTCCCGCTCCCCGGCACTTAGTGGCGGGTTTCATGTTAGAAACGCTTAGCGTGAGACCCGCGCTGAAAGTCTGCCCAGACATCGCATAGCTGATTGCAACGCGGGAGTGCCGGGGGCCCTGGGCCCACACCTCAAGAATGCCGCTGACGGGGTGACATCTTGGCTCCACACCTGGGTTTGTCAAGGCCTCTTAGCGGGGCTGCTGGGAACGTGCCCTGCCCGGGGCCCCTCTCCCCCCCCCCCGACCCCCCTACCGCCCCCCCACCGCCCCTCTGACAGATTAAAACACAACAGGGTCTGTTGCCTGACTGACACATTCCTCTCCTGTCTGCTCCTGAAAGGACTTTATTTAGCAGCCCTGGAGCCGGGCTTGTGACTGACAGATTGTGAAGGGTAAAAGTCATTCAGTCCCATTAAGCCCTGTAACTGCTCTGGAACAAAACACCTTTAAAAAAAAATAATAAAAAGTGTTGGGGGTTTCAGGGGGGAGAGAGGGGGAAGGGAATAGAGCTGTGGAGAGTGGGGGCATGAGCTTTAGGGAGGGGAAAAAAGGGGTGGGGGGGACTCTTTTCAGGTTCAAAAACAATCCTCCTCTTTGCCTCCTGTCTATCAATGCGGGCGGCGTTCCCAGAGGGGGGCCGGCCGGCCTCATTGGTGTCATTCAGCTGCCAGTCTCCTGACAGGGACAGCGAGGGCCTCATGTAGTGCTGCGGAAACTGTCTGTCAGGCCATCGGCAGCTGCTCTGACGACGTCGCCTCTGCTTTGCCAGGGCTGTTCCAGAGGAAGGGGGTGCAGGGGCGCACCCCACAGCGTCCGAGAGTCTCGGCTCCAAACCTGGGTTCCTGTTTTCCTTTTACCACTGCCCCTATTTCCCCTGAGTGGGTCTCTTCACCAACAACACAGGCCCAAGATTCCCTGGCCCGGCTGGGCCGCCGGGTACATGACCCGCTAGCCGAGGACACAGGCCTGGGTGCCAGGAGGGGGCTCTGTCTCTGGGGAAATGGGGGTCCTGGCG
Source organism: Vespertilio murinus (assembly GCA_963924515.1). NCBI lineage: Eukaryota > Metazoa > Chordata > Mammalia > Chiroptera > Vespertilionidae > Vespertilio > Vespertilio murinus. The sequence continues at coordinate 9,924,613 of OZ004712.1, read as the reverse complement.
GAGCACATCCAGGGCCTCCGGTTCACCGGCGTGCAGGGAGGGAGACTGTGGTGAGAGCTGGCTTGCCGGCCAGGAGGCCTGCACAGGCAGAGCTGTGTGCGACCAGCGGGGCCCCGCCGACGGCTGCCGGCCAAGCCCCAGCCTTGTTTGGGTTCTTGTGGGTTTCTTCCATCTCCCCCCCCCCCCCTCCTCTTTGAGTTTTGCTTGGAGCCTGAAGGCTCAAACAGAGCTCTAACCTCGAAGCCAAACTCAGCACCGAGCAACCACTTCCCACTTCTGTGTTTGCCTGCCGCCCTCTCAGCTCTCCTGGGGGCCAGACTCACACAAGCTGGGTTTGGCCCCAAAGACTCCTGGGCCCGAGCCCATCACGGTGAAGACCGGGGACCGCGCAGGAGGGGGCGCTCCCCTGCACTGCACCTTCCCACCCCCTCCTCCCAGACTCCCCCTGAGGTTCGGGAGGTAGACCAGAGCCCCGGGGTGGGGGCACCCTGCGAAGGTCTGGCCTGCCCTTCCCCGCCCCGGACGGACGGACGGACAGACAGACGGCTGTGTGTGTGATGGCTGGCGTCTCCCAGGTAGTCTTTCCACATTACAGGGCGCTCCCTCCAAATGGTAACGAGAGCGCTCTGTGCCAAGCTGAGAGCTAGAGAGTGCCCACGTCCCACGGTGGGCCATCATGTTGTAATTCTCCACTTGGGGGGGGGGGACCGACAACATAGTTAGCCAAGTCCTACAAGAACAGGCGCATAGAGCCGTCTGCGAGCAACCAGGCCTCCGTGGTGCCTGCCGTGTTCCTGTCACGGCTTTCTGCCCTCATTCTGCAAGCCCCCTGGGCCCACCCCTTCCTGCGCACCAGCTCCACCGGGGTGGCCGCCACACCGCGATGCACTGGTCTCGGGCACTCAGTCACCAGGTCGGGGACACGGACCCCTTGCAGGAAGGCGACACCTGGGGAACTAACTGCGGGACTGGCCAGGTGTGCAGAGGAGCCGACCGGCGGGATGATTAGAGAGAGGTGAACTTGACTGGCATCTCCCTGCTCCTCAGCCTCCTCGGGAAGACACGCTCAGGAGCCAGGCCTGGGCCATCTGCACCATCAGGAAGGCAGCAGTCGTGGGAGGCACTAGGGAGTGAGCATTTCCAAACGGCTTTGTTGCCTTTTGTGGCTGTGATTCCTGCCCAGAGGAAAGGGGCTTGGGAGGCAGGGCCATTGTCACAAAGAGCTCTGCCTCCTGGAGGCACCACCCAAAAGGGGCGTCAGCCACTGGCTTGAAAGATGCCGGGAACATTGCGCTCAGGACGGATTACCTGCAAGGGCCACGTGGAGTGGCCCCAAATGAGCAGGCGCTTGGAGCTCCCGGACGCTGGACGGGACACGGATTGCCCTCCTGGGTTCCCAGGCACCGCCCGGCCTCCTGCAGGGTTTATTCTCACCGTATTTCCTCACGACTGCTTATGAATAACCTCACTAGTACCCCAAAACCCGGTGCAGTGTAATTTCCATGGAATCAATAGTGGCTACTATTTAGCCTTTACACATACGTTTAGACAATTCACCCTCGCTTACGTGAGTGGATTCCCCACGGTGGATTAGCCTACTCCTCTTACGGGCGGACTTAAAAGAGCAATAAAACCCATCATAAACACCCCTCTTCCATCTTTCGTTTTCACTCTCATGCGAACCGGGAGGCTCAGTCAGAGGCACTTGGCATGAAATGTGTAACATCTTCCCCGCCTCCCACCTCAGGAAAATTCTGAGCCAGACGTGTAACCGCACGGCAGGGACGAGGGGCGTGAGTGGCCGTCTGTAATCCCCAGGGAGACAAATCCTGTGAGGATGGCTCTGCCGTGTTCCTTGAAATATTACAAAGTTCTAGAATAGCACATATGCCCATACTCAAAGGTATATGAAATTCATCATTATTAAAATGATGCACCATTTCTTAGCCACACATGCAGCTGTCCTGATGAAACAGAAATACCTTGGAAGGAATTGGGACACAGAAAGTGTCAGGATAACCAAAAATAATTGATAAGGCGGGGGGGGGGGGGGGGGTGAGAACAATCCATCTGCCTTAAATAACAAAATTGCAATATGAGAAGTATATTTTTGGCACTTCACGGAAGCATTTTGGAAAAGCTTATTTGAAAAGATGAATGGAGCTGATCTATTAAAAGTGCAAAGACAGCTGTCAGGTCCCAAAACAGTAAGGAGGCTAAATTTTTCCAAGTTAAGACCTTGATCCTCAGCAATGATCTTAGACGAGGCATTAAAGATACAGGCACATTAATCTTTGCTTTACTTTCCTAGACCCCGTGAGTGATGACATCATGACTTGACTAGGATAATCATTATGTGGGAGAAACCAGCTTTTTAAAAAGGAAGTTAGCTAAGAAGATTCCATCTCAGGGTAAAGTTAACCCTGGCTGAGAGTACTAAGAATTGAGCGTCATGTGCCCTCTGCTTTTAAAAATATATTTTTATTGATTTCAGAGAGGAAGGGAGAGGGAGAGATTGAAACGTCAATGATGAGAGGGAATCATTGATTGGCTGCCTCTTGCACACCCCCAACTAGAGATCGAACTCACAACCCAGGCATATGCCCTTGACCGAATCAAACCTGGGACCCTTCCGTCTGCAGGCCGACGCTCTATCCACTGAGCCAAACCGGTTGGGGCTCAAGGGCCCTCTTAATAGCACGGGACAATAACTGCTCCTGCGTCTTATCCAGTCACCACCTCCACAACCATTTCTGGGACCAGACAACACACCATTTGGTTTTTTTCTACCTGAACTCCTTATTGCCAAACAACCATGAGGTTAGCTACCAGATTCGCCAGAATTATTCCACCCAGGGGAGGCTGCAGCCAACCGCCCGGCCAGCCTGCATCTGCGGGCCTCCCACACCTACCTCTCTCGGGGCTCCTACTCTGACAGGGATGGTGTGGCTCTCGAGGGCGTGGGCCACCTCTCCCGAGAGTTGGCGGAGAAGAAGCACGAGGGCCCTGAGCGTCTCTGAAAGTTGCAAAACAAGCGCGGTGGCCGCATTCTCTTCCAGGACGTGCCGACGCCTCCCCAGGACGAGCGGGCAAAACTCAGGACGCCACGGAGGCCGCCCTGGGCTTGGAGAGGAACCTGAACCAGGCCCCGGTGGAGCTGCGGGCCCGGGTTCCACCTCGCAGAGCTCAGCTCCGTAACTTCCCGGAGAACCACTTCCGGGGGGAGCAGCTGAAACGCAGCGAGAAGATGGGCAACACCTGACTCCCCTCTGCAGGCTGCCGGCCCCCGGGCTGGGCAGGGAGAATAACTCTTCCAAAGGCTCAGCCCAAGCACAGCTACCCTAGGAGCCTTTGGAGCCCAGAGGCCTTTGAGGGGCCCCCCTGCATCCCCTAGTCCCTGGCTTCTCCCTGAAACAACCAGCTATTCTTTTAACCACCCCGTCGCCTTCTCCCATGCGTTGGATGGAAGAATTTTTCTCCCTTCCACTGTAAACTATTTGTTTGATTAGTGCCTAAACTAACCAATGAGGAAAAGTTCAACCTTGTTCCAAAATGAAGTTGGGTATCACAGTGCTTCATTGCCTGAAGGAAGTAATTATCCAGCAAATTCTGTCCCATAAGCTTTTTTTTCCTAGTTTTCATTGCCTTTTTGTTGTTGTTATTACTCATCACCTGAGGATATTTTTCCCATTGCTTTTTTTAGAGAGAGTGGAAGGGAAAGACAGAAGGGGAACCATAGAGGGGGAGGTGGGAAAGAAAGAAAAAGAGAGATTGGATACCTCCCGTGCCGGCCCCATCTGTGGCCTGGGGTCCAGCCTACAGGCCAGGTGCATGCTCTTGACCAGGAATTGAACCCACGATCCTTTGGAGTATGGACAACTATTCTAACCACTGAGCAACACTTGTCAGGGCAACCTTTATTGCCTCTTTTGCTTTTAGAAACTGAAACTGTCTCTATGAAGATGCTGTTTCACTTTTTGTGAAAAAGCAAGTTTCCCCACAGCCCAATGCCTTCTGCTGCCCTAGGAAAGTATGCCTTTAATTGGAACCAAAAGCCCAGCCTGATATGTTAAAAATGAATGTCTTTCATTGAGTTTCGTGGTATTTTTATTCTAATTTTAAAGGGAGTGGAACCTAAAGAATCTTTGGCAGGAGATCTTTGTTTTAAAATGTTGTTCCAGGTCCAAAGCTCAGTTTTCTTGACCTTCACCATTTGTTTCTCTAACTGGTGGTGTTGACAAGCCCACAATGCTAAGCGGCCAATTCTTATTCCTTTCTGGGGCCTCTTTATCTTTCCTGGGAATGGAGAGCTTTTAAAAAAAATACAGATTTTTATTTATTTCAGAGAGGAAGGGTGAGGGAGAGAGAGAGAGACAGAAACATCAATGACGAGAGAGAATCACTGACCGACTGCCTCCTGCACTCCCCACCCTGGGGATCGAGCCTGCCACCCAGGCATGTGCCCTGACCAGGAACCGGATTGTGACCTGGCTCATAGGTCAATGCCCAGCCCCTGAGCCACAGCCGGCCAGGCTGGGGAGCTTTTTAAAGATCTCTAAGCTTCCTCTGAGACTCTGAAGATGAAAGAATCAAATGAGAAGGATCCGGCTCGCCTTGCTTTTTATCTGTTCCACATACTTGACCAGAGTATTTTAAACGCCCCATTTGCCATAAAAATTGATCAACACCTGACCAAGTTCCTACTCATTCACAGGATAATATGTAAACGTGGGACTCAACCAAAAGGTTGACAAGTGAGAATGGTTTTAGCCATAAACCAACTCATGATGCTAACAGATGTGACTCCTGCTCTTTCTAACGGTCTCTCACACCTCTCTAAACCCCAACTGCATATCTGCATATCGTGGGCAGTGTTCCACACCACTCTTGCCATGGCAGGATATACGTGGCCTTTTTTTGAATCCCTGGTTTAAAAAAAAAAATCTTCCATGAAGTTTTGATTTTTCTCCCTGTTCTGTGACCTAAGCCACAGGGCCACAGGGAAAATAAAAATCCAAGCTGGCCCCCACCCAGAACCCCCAACCAACTTCTCCACCTGAAGTGTTTGTAAACACCAAGCAAAGTGCAACATTTCCTCAGTGCTTTTACATGCATGTTTCATGTAAAACAGTTTGCTCTACTTTCAATACTTGAAATGTTTATAGAATGGGCTGTTTTTCTAGACTTTTAAATCAGTGTCAGGAAACCCCATGGTGTTCGTCGATGGGTTTGGCGTTTGGGACTCCAGCCGCTAATGTGCGGAAGGGCTTTCATGCTAGCTGGTGCGGCGCCGTTTCTAGATGAATGTACGCAGGGGCACCTGACCATAGTGGCAGGAATCACCTGCATGTTGAGCATCAGTTTAGCAGTGGTGCTTAAAAAGTGTCTGAAAGTGCCCTAGCCAGTTTGGCTGAGCGGCTAGAGTGTCAGCCTGGGGACTGAAGAGTCCCGGGTTCAATTCTGATCAAGGGCACATGCCCATGTTGCGCGCTTGATCCCCATTAGGGGGTGTGCAGGAGGCAGCCAATCAATGATTCTCAGCATTGATGTTTCTCTCTCTCTCCCTCTCCCTTCCTCTCTGAATTCAATAAAAATATATTTTAAAATAAAGTAAAAATGTCTAAAAGAGAGCAGGTTCCTCAATATAAGGCAATTATTAAATTAATAAATATCTATAGAAAGCAGAGCAATTCAAGCTCCCTTACTCCTCACTCCCCTCCTGCCCCCCCTCCCACTCACCCCCTGCCCTGACCCCAGATATCAACCACCACACAGGTAGAAGGACAAAAACAGTAATGTTTTCCTTTTAGGTTTGGATGGGAACTTATCCCATCATCAGAATTTTATTTGTAATAGATTCTTCTTTATTACTGGTTTCTATAAATACCAGAGTATAATTTTAACTCTTTTTTTTATATAAAACTTGCTTTAAAACAAACATAAAGCAATGACAAGGACTCGTTCTGAAATCAGTATGAAACCAGAGCACAGACTCTCCCCTTACTGACTAACCACACCTTCAGGTTGGTGGTGCGCCTCTGGGCAGATCCGAAGCGTTTTATTTGTAATTATGACATTTCCCCTCCTGTCAGAAGCCTGTTATCTTTGCCGGAACTTTATTTTCATCCCCATTAGTTAAAAAGCAAAGGAATTTGGCCCGTGATGCGAACTATTTCAAGAAATAGGATCAACGCGCTTAAAAACACATCCCCCCCACCCCTGGTGGCACTTCTAACGACATAATGACCAGACTCGGTAACACGCCTCTGGCTCTCCGCAGAGGCCCCGTGCGAAGTGGGGACACGGAGCTCCAGTATGCAGCTATTTTAGGTTCGGCTGCCCGGCTTGAATGGTCGGGATAATCGTCCCAGTTACTCTCTGCTCTCTGTACGCGCAGATCTAGGCTTACCTTGCGGGTCGGGCCGAGCGTTCGCTGGGAAGACAGGAGCCCGGGTTCTGTTTCAGTGGGCCAGTGAGTGAGCCTGTCGTGTGGAACGAGTTGCATCCACGGCGTGTCTCAGTTGATCCATCTCATGCATGGGGGCTGGGGAGATAGACACCTCACTTAGTTAGAGTCCATAGTGATTATTGAACTTGAAACCCTTTTCGGCAGCTTTAAAGAAAATGTCCTCTGAAAACAAAACAACCGGTTAGGCCAGGTTTCCTAGAAAACAGAGCCCTCGGCAGGAATGAGGTGCAGGTGTCTGCTTTGGGAGGGGCAAGGCCGGGGGATGGAAGTGAGAGGGAAGGCGGGGAAGGATAACAAGCAACGCAAAGTGATGCATTAGTCCCCAGGACCATGGTCGGCAAACTGCGGCTCTTTGGCCCCTTGAGTGTGGCCACAAAATACCACGGCCTGGGCGAGTCTATTTTGAAGAAGTGGCGTTAGAAGAAGTTGAAGTTTAAAAAATGTGGCTCTCCAAAGAAATGTCAGTCGTTGTCCTGTTGGTATTTGGCTCTGTGGACCAAAGAGTTTGCCGACCACTGCGTCAGGATGTTGGCCATCACTTCACCGTGGGCCTCAGAGTCCACAGAGGGAACACGGAGAGGAAATGTATTCACCCCGTTTCTATCACTGGTCACCCCCACACGTCCAGCTTGCGCCACCAGGCCCCTGTGGCACAGCCCATGCCCTGTGGGGTGGCGTTCTGCCAGGCCTGGGATGCGGTGGGAAGCCCTGGAGACGTGGGATGATGACTGGTTGGCGTCAGGCTGTGGCCGGTGCTGGCCTCACAGAGTGGCAGCCGCAGCAGGGACTGAACAGAGCGAGCAGTGAGAGCCGGAGGCAAGCTGAGAGAAGCGGAGGGAGATGTGTCCAGGTTACCGAGAGCTACTGAATTGCCAATCAATTTGCCAAAATTCACTGGCTGAAATCTCGACTGTTGACATGTGTTACGTTGCACAGCAAAGTTCGCATACTTTGTTTGGATGAAAGGGACAAAAGGCTGAGAACCCGGCAGACTCTAAACCTTCTCAGAGGCCATCGTGTCAGCAATGGGAGGTCCCATGGGAGCGAGACCTGCACTAGGAATTAGGCCCAGGCCTTCCAGTAACTAGCAAATGGCTCCCGTCAGCATGTGCACATCACTTCTGTGCCAGTCACGGTCCTGGGGAGTAAGACATGCAAAGTCCACAGGCACTGCCTTTCCACTGAGGAGCTCGAAGTCTAGTCGGGGAGTGCAGAGGCCGGGCCTTTTGTTTGGTGGTTTGTTCTGTGTGCCCGATGTCCATTCTTCCTCCTTCTAACAGCGGTGCCCAGCTTACTGAGAGTGGAGCACCAACTCTCCCCCTAGTCTCAGTCCCTGCAGTTCGGGTATGGCTGCCCCACACACGGCTCCAGGGGCAAATGCCCTAGGCCCAGCCAGCCAGAGAGCCATGTGGTTTGTTCCCATGTTATTCAGAGCCCAGCCAGTGTGGCTCAGTGGTTGAGCCAGGTCATGGTTTGATTCCAGGTCAGGGCACACGCCCAAGTTGCAGGCTCCATCCCCTGTGGCGGGTCACGCAGGAGGCAGCTGATCAATGATTCTCGCTCATCATTGGTGTTTCTCTCTCTCTCTTCCTTCCTCTCTGAAATCAATTTTTTTTAAAAAGTCATTCAGAGCCAATATGAGCCAACGTCCTTCTTTTTCCTCTGGATTTGGAACCTGGCAGTCTACTTCCAGGACTGCATGCAGCTGTGTGTCCTCACGGAGCAAGCATGCCTGAGTCACAGTGCCGGCACAGGGGTGGCAGGACTCAGAAATGGAGAGACACTGAGTCCCAAGAGTGTTGTCAGAGCCTCTGGATCCAGCTGAACTCCTTGGTTACCAGGCCAATAAAGTCCCCTTTTTTCCTTAATGTAGTTTGAGTTGCATTTTCTGTTACTTGTGGCTGAAAGAGTGAGTGGAGATAGGGAAGATAGGTATGTAAGGAAAGGGAGAGAAAAACTAAATGTCCGGGAAGCTCTGGGCGGACAGCATTGCTGCATAGATAACTCTTAAAGCCCCCCGCCCAGACCTCCCCTGACCCCCCGTGGCTCAGGCACATGTGGCTCATGAGGGCCTCATTTCCGGCGTCCGGGACTGTACATGCTCACAGCCATTGTTGACTTGTAAATGGTGTCCTTTTCTCTGCCTCCTCGGAGATTCCTTCAGAGGATTAGCATGGTGGGTCACAGTTTGGAAATGCAAGCCCATAGCCAATTAATGGGAAAGGAGGCGCGCCTGCCAATCGATAATCACCACACCACCTGAGGCCCTTCCAAAACTTACCTCATGACATTCCTGGGTCCTTTGGTAAATCCTGAGACTTCAGGCCTCAGAAAATGAATCACACATGTGCCTTCCTCCACGATGCGATCCGCATCGGTCTGGGTGAAGCCCCATAGCTGTTCTATGTAAACAGGAAAAGCATTTGAATACATGGGATGATGGGTATCGTAGGGCGGGTAATAAACATCAGAGAAAATTCCAGGAGTTGTCATCCTCACAATGGACTGCATTCTCAGTTCTTTTCCTATAGCGCCTGCAATTATGTTATTATAAACTAGAGGCACGGTGCACAACATCTGTGCACTCAGCCCAGCCTGTGCCCTCTCAAGTCTGGGAGCCCTCAGGGGGTATCCAACAGTGGGCCTAAGCTGGAGGTTAGACCTCCTCAGTGCCGCCGTGGAGGTGGTAGAGGCTGCCAGCACCGCTGCTCTGTTCACCAGCCATGATTCCAGCTTCTGGCTGAACAATGGAAACGCACTGACCACCAGGGGGCAGCTCCTGCACTGAGTATCTGCCCCCTGGTGGTCAGTGAGCATCATAGCAACCAGTCGTTCTACTGTCCAGTCATTTTGCATATTAGCCTTTTATTATATAGGGTGGGCCCAGAATGAGTCCGGGAAATGGCTTAGTCTCCTTCTGTCGTCACAGATCCTTCAGCCAGAGACAAGGGGAGGGTGGTCCTTTTACAAACAGGGGGTCATCTAGACAAAGGGGCTTCTGCTTCCCTCCTCACTCAGGCTAATTGCACATTTCAGATGCAGTGGAAATAAAAACACACCATCCATTGCTGTTGCTCCTGCCACTGCTGCTGCTCTCAGCAGAGATGACCAGCTCTGGCCACCCATATATCCCTTCTTTTCTTTTTTTTTCTTTTTTTAATATATTTTATTGATATTTTACAGAGAGGAAGGGAGAGAGAGATAGAGAGCTAGAAATGTCGATGAAAGAGAAACATCGACCAGCTGCCTCTTGCACACCCCCTACCGGGGATGTGCCGCAACCAATGTACATGCCCTTGGCCGGAATCGAACCTGGGACCCCTCAGTCCGCAGACCGACGCTCTACCTCTGAGCTAAACCGGCTTCGGGCATATGTCCCTTCTTTTCAATGCCTTCATCCTGTGGTCAGGAGGCAGGGACAACGTTGGCCAGATAACTACAATCAGAACTAGGAGGGAGCATTCCTTAACGCATTCCAGTACTGACCCACCCCACTGACCAGTTCCCCTGAAGAAATGTCACACACTTACTTGCTCCACAGCTGGCATTTGTGTGTTGGCAGTGGGAGGCACCGATGAGAAGCCAGGTATTATGTTAGGTGCTCATATGCTTGATCTTGTCTCTTTTCATGACCATCTTCCCACATGAACACTCTATCATTTCTGTTTTACAAAGAAACCGAAGCTCAGAGACCTTCGTTAACTTGCCCAGTATCACACAGCTAACAAGCAGGGAGTATCCTTCCCTGTGAGGCTGGAAGGATACTGATTTTGGACTTCAAACCTGGAGCATAATTCCTACCCATTAGGCTCCACTACCGCCCTCAGCTTTGGCTCTTTTTCCAAAGATGAGGCAATTCATTCCTACAGCCTCCCTCGGTTTTTTTGATAGATTTTTCTTCTGTGATCCCATCCCCACCTCGTCCTGCTTCCTAACCGATAGGTAGAAAAGCCATCGGATAAGATGGCTTGTACCAAAGCTAACAGTGTTATTCCCAGAGTGTGGCTAGAAATATTCAAAAGGCCTTTGTGTGCATCAGTTAGCAGATGTTCCATAGATGGATTCAAGCTCTAAGCGTGTGTAAGTGTATGTATTTGGGTAGATTCAATACATAGAATCAAAACAACAACAAAAAATGATCTTTGGAGAACATTTATCCATCAACCAATGTTCACTGCCTATTTCCTGACACTGGAAGAGGATTAAATGATTAAATGATTAGGTAAATCTCTGCATTTCTGGGACAGACAGTCCAAACAGAGGCAGGACAAAGCAAATTCTCCGAATGTGCTATCAGCTAAATCCTTTTCCTGGTGGTGGAAGAACTGAAAGTATAGGAAAGGTTTTGAAGAAAGTAGCATTTTAATTGAGCTTTGAAGACTGTAAAAGAATGTTGGCAAGTGTAGAAAGGGAATAAAAAAATTCCAGGGAACACCAGGTGTCAAGGTGAAGGCAGGTTTTTATCAAATGAAATAATAGTCCAATGTGGTTGGTAGGTTAAACGCTGGTAGGTTAAATCTTAGGAGGAGCTGGACAGAGAGGAAGGGCCGAGCCATAGAAGCCTTTCTAGAGGACATGTGGTGTCTGTCTGTCCACCGCCATATTGCCCTCAGACAGCTGCTCCTCCTCCGCCATTTGTGGGCCCAGTGGGGCTGTCACCACTGTGTCCAAGCACCCACGGCCAGGGGGTGCGGACACCCATGGTTCATGAGGAGCTAAGCAGAGCCAGCATTAATGACCAGCCCAGGGGGGACACAAGACCCAAGCAGGATCCATCAGGGCTTCCCTGGATTCGTGGAAAGCTATCAGAAGGAAGGCTCTTCCCTGTGAGGCTGGAAGGATATTGATTTTGGACACGGGCAGCCATCTTCCCTGTTATCCGGAAAGAGCCTGTCTGCAGAATGAAACAATGAGAATGAGGGACCCGGAGCCAGGAGAAGACAAGAGAAAGACAGAGGCCAGAGGCATCGACAGAGCCCCTGGGTTCACCCATGTCTGAAGCTTCAGATCTCTCTCTCCCTGGACTTCTTGGTCACATGAGTCATGATCTTCTTGAGCTGGTCTGAGCTAAGAGTCTGACTAGGACAGTGATGTATGTCATGCTAAGGAGTTTAGGCTTATTGATGGAGGACTGGGATACCTCTAAAATACTTCTAATCTTAAATGCTCACAGGACAGATACTTATACCACAGACAGAAAAATCACGAAGAGATTAAGCAACCTTTCAGTGTTCGGGGGCCGCAATCTACAGAACTTTCTAATTCACTCTGAACGAGAGAAGTGAAGCCGATATTACAACTATAACAACATGACATAGTCTGCTGCCCAAGATCCACGCTGAATGGTGACAATGTGTGTACTACACGTGATTCCCAGTGTTATTAGCAAAATCTGGAGGATAGATGTCTTGCCCCACAGGGTGACAATATCTCAAGAGGAACAGGTGACTCGTAAGGTCAAGGAACAAGGACTAAAACAGCATTACTCTAGCAAATGCGGAGCATCTGGTTACCTCCCTGCCTGAAACCCAAGATGTCTGAAAGAAAAGAGGTGCTGAAATAGCGGCAGTTGGTAGTGAAACCTAAGATCGCGGGTGACCACCCCCTCACCACGTACCAGGGCAGGGATCATGCCTTTTGCTGCAAATAGCTTTGAACAGTCTGCTCACCTCCAGCCCTTCCTTCTCTCTTGGAGGAAGAAGAAAGCCGCTTTGCTCCTCGGCGTAGGCCCAGAGCATCAGGTTACCTGTCGCGTTGGCAGGTCCATATCCTAAGATGAAGCAAATGCACAGGAGCCGCTCAGGGCCAGGGACCCAGTCAAGTGAGCACTTGATCTCCCAGTGCCTCCTGCTAGGAGAACACAGGAGCCCCCGCATGTGTGTCCTCCACACTGGAAGGGTCTGCCCCTGGGATGACTTCTCACCATGCTGACTTCACAGAGCAACCGGGGACCGAGGGGGCGGCATTGCCACGTCCAAACAGAAAGCCTCCCAGGCGCCTGGCCCTGGAGCTCGGTGCTCACCTCTACTTAGCCTCCGCCAGCTCCTCCGCTGCTGCCCCTGCAGGACAAAAGGCACAGGGAGAAGAAGGAGGCCAGCTGGTGGCAGCTCAGTGTAGGGGCCTGTGAGGACCATTGAGATTTAGCTCAGCTGGGAGGGGGTGAGATGGATTCCTGTGTCCAGTAAACAGGTGAAGAAAGAAAAGACGGGAAATATAGAGCTGGGTGCATAGCAGGGTGCTCAGTGAGGGTCCCGGAGGGGAAACAGAAACGAATAGCAGTTTCTCTAGAGTAAGTTAGGACGGACAGGCCTGGCCGGAAGAGGGAGCTTATACATAGTGTAGAAAGAGAGAGCTCCAAGGGCAGGTTGTAATGTTCCTTGAAAATGGAATTAAAAGGCATTCGGATTTTAACCTAGAAATGACGAGGAGCCACTGGTGGTGAGAGCGGGTTTCAGACAGGTGATCTGCCACAGGTCAGTGGAGAATCCCGGAGGAAACAGCCAACGCAAACAAGGGGAGAGGATCCGAGAGACAGAGGAGACTCTACCTGAGGTGGATCCGGAGATGGAGCCAGTGGATCGCTCAGCCCTCAAGGACAATTGATAGTGTTTAGGCGGTCAGTGATCGCATAAGTAGAAGTGTCCAACGGTAGTACTCGGGAGAAAAATGCAAACTATACAAATATATGAATAGATACAAGTAGTCATAAAGTTTTCCACAGTGACTAAAAATTTCTACAGCTAGTTTTATGTATGTATAGATGATAGATAGATGATAGATAGGTAGATAGGTAGATGATAGATAGATATGGATGGACAAACAAGCAGATACATATGTTTGGCATTTGTGCCTCTTATTCTTTCTTTCTCCCCCCCCCCCTCTTTTTTCTAGAGTCTACAGGGGTGGGCAAACTTTTGACTCGAGGGCTACAATGGGTTCTTAAACTGGACCGAAGGGCCGGAACAAAAGCACGGATGGAGTGTTTGTGTGAACTAATATAAATTCAAAGTAAACATCATTACATAGAAGTGTACAGCCTGCTCTTTCGGCTCTGCGTGGGCCAGATAGAACAGCTGATCTGACACGTGGGCTGTAGTTTGCCCACGCCTGGCTAGCACCTTACCTCATTGAGATAAGTTCTGACACTAAGTTCTTCAAATAATGACCAGGTGCCATTCTAGCAACCGAAAAGACACCAACATTGCCTTACTTCTAATACGTGAGAATACTAAAGACAGAAATACCTGTGGAAACCATTCATTCGTTCCTTCATTCATTTGACAAACATTGACTGATGTGTGTCAAATGTTTGTCAAATGTTTGGCTTGATGCTTGTCAAGATATATTTACCCTAGTGCTTCCCACATGCTAGCAGGATGCCTGGTGCTGGAGAAACAGCAGGGACTAGGACATGCTTCATCCAGTCACTCAGCAAACGCTTGAACACATTCTACGGCCACAGCTCGGCGCCAAGAGCTGTGTGCGTTATGGTTCCCGACTTCAAAGGATCACAGCCCCGCAGGAAAGAAAATAAACCCCTCCTGGCAACATCAATATACATGAAGTCATCGCCTCGCAGGGAGTACATTCACGACTCCAGTCTCAAATAAAGTGCTCCACGCCGCACACCGGGGGGAGCAAAGGTCCGGGGAGGAAATGAAACCTTTATAACTGTCCAGAGCGCGCGGAATTAACAAGTGCTCTTGTAAAAAGCAAATGCCAACCGCCGCGCTGCCTATTGGCCCGTCGCCGCCTCCGAGGCATTCATGTTTATTTATTTATTTGTTTATTTATTGGCTAGATTTATCACATTCGCAGGCTGTGCCGCGTGGCCTCGGGGTCAAATAAATCTCTCTTAAAACTTTCACATCTCTCTGAAGCCGAGTGCACGCCCCCGGCGGACATTTCCAAAGGCTTTACAAGAGCAGAATTTTTAAATCCGTTTTACAAGTAAGCACATTGGGATGGGAGAGTTTAAATGCACCGCAGAAGAAAAATAAATACATTCCAGCAAAAACCTGGAGGTCGGATGAAAGAATTCTACAGTCCCCCTTTGAGTCCTCAAAAAAGCCTCAGGAATAACAGCAAGGTAGAAGTGGAATTCCGCCCCTCGGCCTCCTGGCGCAGGCAACCTCCGTAGAAGGCATTTGCTCCGCGAGGATCGGTCATAAGATGCAGGAAGACAGCCAAGGACCACAACAAAATGCGTAATGGAATGGACTAGAAATACATTTTTTAAGAAAGCTGACCCTGTCATTTGCAAATTCAGCCAAAGCAGATTCCCTCCTCTCCCGAGGCCCCGGGGCTGTCTCTGGGAGAAGTTAAAGGTGTGGAAAGCAGAGCTGACTCTTTGGGACTCAGACTTAGGGCAGTACTTGATGAACATAACTAATACGGTGTTATTTTATCTCTTCGTGCATTCATCCAGCATTTATCTAGCACTACACGTACCCAATGCAGGATTCATGGCCTTGAAATTTTAAAAAAATTCATAATCCGGTAGGGTTCCTGGTTTTAAGGAATATTTGTGCAAATTAAAAATTACTGGATAATAAATCTTATGAGGTTTGCTATCACAGCCCGGGGAGCTTAATGTTAGCAGGTGACTGTCTCAGTGTCATATTGCCTCAGCCTAGCATTTTCTCTCTCTTTGTTTTTTTTTTCCTGTGCCTTCTGGAAATGGCAAGGTATATTTATTCTACTACTAGAGGCCCGGTGCATGAAATCTGTGCACTCGGGGGCAGTGGGGTGTCCCTCAGCCTGCCCTGTGCCCTTTCACAGCCTAGGAGGCCGTGGGGGATGTCTAAGCAGGCAGTCAGACATCCTTAATGCCGCCACGAAGGCAGGGCAGGCCCCCACCCGCCACTACACTCGCAGTGAGCCCAGTTCAGGACTTCTGGCTGAGCAGCACTCCCCTTGTGGGAGCGCACTGACCACCAGGGGGCAGCTCCTGCGCTGAGCGTCTGCCCCCTGGTGGTCTGTGCACATCATAGCAACCGGCTGTTCCCTGGTGGGCTGATTTACATATGAGCCTTTTGTTATATAGGATAAAACAACTTTCTTTTTTACTATCTTTTTCAAAGGAGATGACTTATTTTGGCTAAATGGGCTTACTTAGAAAGACACTGTGATGTTTGATATTTAAGACATGCATGTTTTTTGTTCTGCTTATTATTACCTTAAACCATGATTTTTGGAGCCCCAACTGCATTAGATCAAGGACCTCCTACTCTACAATTTCTATTACTACATTAATCAATAAAGATCAGAAACCACTCCTTAAATATCTTTGATTCTCTGCTCACCCTTCCCTAAAACCAGGAATGGTTGGTAGTAGTTCAATAAAAATTTAATAGTTTAGACAAGTTATTGCAAGATCTTGTCATCTCATAACTCTCTTCCCTCCCCCCCCCCAAAAAAATCTAATGAAAATGTGGCAAAATTTCTATGCAATTGGCATCATAAAGGTAACTCTACTTCATTACTCATTTATATTGTAAATTTATTTTTTTAAATTTTTTTTAAAAAAAGAGTTTTGACAAGAGTTGCATGTTCCTGGACTAGCCAACTGGACTCTGAATTGTAATTTCCTCACCTGCACTGGCCTCACAAAATGGTTTTGAGGCTCCAATTAGATAATGTGTCCAAAGGAACATCATAAACTGTCATGGGCAATAGACTAGGTCCAGTGAGGCTGATACATGTTTTAGATAGACAAGAAGTTTAAACTTACTCTTCAGGATTAGTATTTCCCTATTTTTCCCCAAACAAAAACTATTAGCATTGGAATTACATTATTTGTTTAATAAATCTTAGGTGCTATTTAGCTACATTTGGGGTTAACTAAGTTTTGAAGGACTTAACAATTATATTGTTATTTCTATGAAATTACCCACTCTGCAGTCTAAACAACTGACTTAAAAATCAATGTTTAGCGAATGATCCATTTACAAGCCAGGGCTGTGCAGCAAATAGGATTCTGAAGCTGCTTTAAACACACACACACACACACACACACACGCACACGCACACGCACACGCACAAGCACACACACACACACACATAAAAAAAACACACTAAGAGAATAATTGAAATACCAAAATGGCACCGTCTGCCAAAGTAAAAAACCACATACTCCACAGACATACCAAATTGTAACAGTGATTTAAGCCGTTTAGCAGGTTTGGGATAACAGACTGCAGACATTTGCGCTCTGATCCTCACACAGAGTCCTGTTCATCGGAATGGCAGGTTCCCCGTGGGTGAGGGTGGGGATTGGGATCACCAGAGCAGCCCCCAGCGGCAGATCCAACCCCAAGACATGAATATTTAGCTGTGAAATGAGCTTTCTCCAAAAGTACTTCAAGTCCACTGTCCAAGGAAAACCTAGACAAGAATCGCTGCATTTTGTAAAGCTCGTGGAAGTCCACATTTAACGGAACCATCTTGTCTCCCAGGTTGAACAGACCCGTTCACTGCCTGCCTCCAGCGGCCTTGCAGATGTATCCCTCACCACCCACCCTGCAAAGCTTTGGTCATTCCCTGGTGAATGCCCACCAATCGCAGGACACACTGAGCCTTGCAACACCTGCTTTTGGGCAAGCTGCTCCTGAGTCCTGGCACGCCCCCTCCATTTCCCTGCCCATACTGCCTCCTATTCGTCTTTCAAGGTCCAAGTCCGCCCCCTGTACAAAGCCTTCCCCGCATCTTTCAGAGGCAATGGCTTCTTTCTCGGGACCACTGACCGCTCGTGCGAGCATCCTCTTCTGTTTACGTGTCTACTGACTCGACAGCTTGGAAGCAGAAATCTTGCCCCAATGATTCCGGTATCTCCAGCTCTCTGCATAGTGCCTGGGACACAGCAGGCCCTCCATGATAACAGCAAACACTTACGTAGCACGTCCCAGATACTCCTCGAAACGCTTCAACCTATATTAACTAGGTTAATACTCACAAGCGTCCTATGACTGTGATCGCTACTTTTCATTACCCCCCAGTTTACAGACGGGGAAACTGAGGCTCCAAAAGGGTAAGTAACTTGCTCGAGATTACACACCTGTAAAGGGCACGGTGGAGAGGTCCATGCTCAGGGGTCCACGTCCCAGGGTCCACGCTCTGTTTCCCTACGCTAGTCTCACTCGCAGTAATTTTACAGGAAACAAAAGGCGGAGGCTGGGCAGCGGGCCTGAATTGTGTCAGGACTGTTTTTTCTTCGGGGGGAAGACCGTCGTCGGAGGCCACTCGGGCATTTCCGTGGGCGCAGCCTGTCTCCAGGAGTGCTTCAGACGGAAGGGGCAGGGAAATTCTCATTTTGTGGTTAATGGGATTAGTGCCTCCCTCTCCAACATAATGAAATTCAAAGCCATTTCATGAGTCCTCGTGGGACTCTTTTTAAAAATCCGTCCTCGGCTGTATTAGATTAGCCCCACCAAGATGCCCTGTATGAAATAAGGTCAGGCTCTCTCGCGTTCTTCCTTTGTGGCCGCTCTCTGTACCGGGGCACAGGGAGGTCACTGTGCTCAGTCTTCCATTCCCTCCCCCAAGGCCCCAAAGGCTATCAGAGTATCCCCTAAGCACCACCGCCACACTGCCCTCTGTCCACCACATGCTCTCAGTGGCGCGGACTGTGTACTTCTGGATGCCATTGAAGCCATCACCTAACACACCTCCGGGTGACAGGGGTGGCCTGTTTTCAAGACAAGGCGTTTGTCCCTGGCCAGTGCGGCTCCATCCATATGCATAGCCTTTGAAAAACTCTGGCTGTGCCCTGAAAGGTCTTTTGAGGGCAACGTGGCGTCCCCTTCATCAAGTGTGCAACTCGGAATAGAAAGGCAAAGCTTCCTTCCTCCGATGGACGTGGCCACACGTCCTCAGGCTGGCCAGAGCATCAAGGAGGGGCACTTCATGACTGCGCATCGGCCTTTCCAAATAATATCCCTAATGACAGCTGCTGTTGTCATTATGAATGCTGACTGTACGCGCCTGGCGCTGTGCTGAGCACTGCCCATCCAGGGAGGGGATATTGAAGGTTGGCTCTCGGGTAGCGCAGTAAAAATGTGGGCTCCAGGACCAGACTGTGTGGGTTTGGAACCTAGCTCCACCACCACTTGCTGTGTGACACTAAGTTACTTGTCTTCTCTACCACGGTTTTCTCGTGTGGAAAATGGGTTTCATAAAGGTGCCTAACTCATACGATGGCCATAAAGGTTGCGTGTGTTAATATAGGTGAAGCTCTTGATGCCTGGCACTTGGTGAACCTCACAGAATCGTTTGTGTTTGTCTTTGTTTCTTCCCAACATCTATTTCTCCCTCAGAATTCCCTGGTTCAGTGTTTCCCAAACTTCTCACGATGAGAATCACCTGGTGGAGTTGTTAAAGTACAGATTCCTGAATCCCAGCTAAGAAGTGCTAAGCTAGAATTTTGGGGAACATAGAGGTGAAACAGGATACTAAGCTCAGAGCACTGATTAAGTACACAATTTTACCTCTATGTTCCCGGCCTCAGCCATTCACCCTGATTAGCCCAGGCTAATGTTCCTCAACTTATTTTTCATGAACTGAGTTCACAAAATAGGTTTTGTATCACAACAAAACACATGTAAAAAATACATGTAACATTAAACAACATGAAACATGATTTACCTTTAGCACATTTACCTCTCTTCACTGCTGTTCTATTTTGTGGGTTTTAATATAGCCACAGTCCACTAAGTTTATTTTATCACTTGCCAATAGGTTGCTATCGACAGTCTGAAAAAAAAAGCACGGATCTAAGGTGACCATCCTTCGCTAAATTTCAACACCACCCCTGAGGTGGGTACTGTCGTAAAGTCCACGTGACACATTAGGAAACTTAGGTTAAGTCACTTGCCTAAGGTCACACACAACGTTCCAGCAATCCACACGGGAAGTGGATGATGGTTCCTGGTTCAGAGGCAGCCCCTGGCCTACGTTAGCCCAACTGGAGTGGAAATGGATGAGCCACGTGGGCATTGACATCCGTGCTACAAAATGAATGGAGTGGGTCTGGGCAAAGCTGCCACTTGTGGATGGCAGAACAGGGTTTGACAAAGCTTCGTCCTTGATGAGATGGTTTGACCCTGAAGCCACTCCTCTCTGAAGCTAGTGCATTCCCTGTCTTGGCGAGGTTGGGTTGGGGTTTCTGTTACTTGTAGACAAAAGTGTCTGCATCTCTTAAATAATATATTGCCTTGTGGTACCGGAATAACAAGTACGTGAGCTAATTCATATCATCACTATTTTGTAGAAAATGAAGCTCAGAAAATTACCAGAGGAGTCCTATCTCCTAAAAGGTGGAGCCAAGATTCAAACCAGGGTCTCTTTGAACTTCAAAACACTATGCCAAACAGCCCACAGTAGATAGTGCATTAAATTATTATACAGGAGGTTGACATAGGCTGTCATTCTCCAAAGAAAAGCCATCATCATCCTCTGTACCCACTCCTCACGCCTACCCCCCCCCCTCCAAAGCACACTATCTGCACTCTCTCAAATGCTCTAACCCCTTTTCACTTCCTCTGACACTTATTCACATTTACACCTCAGGTTCCATTCTGGACTCAAGACAGGGACCATGTTATGCTGCGTTCCAGCTCCGTACCTTGCACATTGAAAGCACAAAAGAAAGGCATGAGGAGATGACTGTCCTTGAAGACCTCTCTGTCCCATTTAGAAGTAACAGAGGGTTACTTCTGGGAAGGGGAGGAAATGCTGAAGCGTTTAGTGGCTAGTTTCATAAAAATTTCACCCAACATGGTTCGTCTTGGGTTATGGACTGGTGCTCTTCGCTGCTCCTTGCATCAGGCAGGCAAACAGGCAAAGGCAAGATGGGTGGGATCACTGTAAACACAGATAAAATTCTGGCACTGCCTGTGCTGCAGGGATCAGACTGGCTAAATCTGGCCCCTTTGAGTTTTCAAGTCTGATCTAATCTTTCTTCTTAAAGCCAAACTCAAATCCACTTTGGACGGGGGCCTGGCTCTGAGTTCATTTGAAATCACAGCACCGATGGCTTTGCCAGTGTTTTTTTTGTGTGTTCCCTGGGTAACTCTAGGAGAGCCACTGCATTCGAGAAGCAAACAGAGTAGACCGTGGTGTGCAGCACTTACAGTCCCCGGTGGCTTCCTTGCCTACCAGATTCGGTGCGATCTCTTAGCACGCATTGGAAGTGTGGCACAAGATGACATTTTCAGTCTTAACTTATATGCTTCCTCCGCCCTTGGCCAGCTGGCCTCCGTAGTCACAGTTGCCTCCGACCTGCCCTGCACTGTCCTGTTCCTGGCCACTGTCTGGTCTCTGCTTTCAGGCCTTTGCAGTCACGCCGCCTGTTGTGATCACATCCATTCTGGAATCTCCAGCTCCAAGACCATCTCTCTCTCGAAGCCTTTACCCCTCCCAGAGGGATTCTCTCCCCATTCTGAACCCTCAGAGCATCCTCCTTAACCCTCCTTTAGAGTAAATTATTACAAGCATTTGGGGAATGATTAAAATGATGAAAATGTAAGGTTATTATTATTACTAACATTTACTGAGGTCTCCAAGTGTCAGGTGTTGTGCTAAGTGCTTTATATATGTTAACTCATTGAATCCTCACTTTATTCTATGCAGGAGTAAAAATGGAGCTAATAGGAACCTACCTTATCAGGTTATTATGGGGACCGAATAAAGAATACATGAAAAGCCGAAACCGGTTTGGCTCAGTGGATAGAGCGTCGGCCTGCAGACTGAAGGGTCCCGGGTTCAATTCCGGTCAAAGGCATGTGCCTTGATTGTGGCACATCCCCGGCAGAGGGTGTGCAAGAGGCAGCTGATCGATGACTCTCTCTCATCGATGTTTCTAACTTTCTATCTCTCTCCCTTCCTCTCTGTAAAAAATCAATAAAATATATTTTTTTTTTAAAAGAATACATGAAAAGCTCTTACAACTGAGGTCCCGGGGAGCCTGGCACCGGTAAGTGCTAAATGGTGGTTATCACCGGAAGCATTACCGTTATCAGGTCCATTTTCCTGACGAGGAAACTGGGCCTTAAAATAGTTTGCGTATAGCTGCACCACCAGCAAAACATGTGCAAACCCCTGCCTGATACAGTATTTTACTACAAGTCCCCGTGGGGTTGACATTAGAAGAACACATCTTCATACCCATTCAGTCTTCAGCACGGAGCCTTACCCAGAGGCAGCCTGTATCTGATGAAGTGAATGAATGCATCTGAAACCATCAAGAATTTCACAGCCTTGCAGGCGGTTTCCACTGCTGGCCATTGAATAGGCCAGTGGTTGGCAAACTCAGCCCACAGAGCCAAATATCAACAGCACAACAACTGAAATTTCTTTTGAGAGCCAAATTTTTTAAACTTCAACTTCTTCTAACACCGCTTCTTCAAAATAGACTCTCCCAGGCCATGGTATTTTGTGGAAGAGCCACACTCAAGGGGCCAAAAAGCCACATGTGGCTCTCGACCCGCAGTTTGCCGACCACGAAAGAAGGTTATTCTCCTGGTGAGGCAAAAATTTACATACCTGGGTATAGGCTTTTCTAAATACAAACTTGTTTCCTATTCTTTAAGCCTTTCCAAGGAAGCACTTTCCTTCAGCTATTAAGACACCGTCTTGCAAGGCAGGATGTAAACAAATCCGACCATTCTCACGATTGTAATGTGAGCAAAGCATGCTGTTAAATGGTCCCAACCCAATGCCAAAGCCATCTTGCCCAGACTCACGCGACAGGATGCTAACCGCATTCTCCACACCCAGGCTTCTCTCCCATCACCCTTAGCTTTGTAGTTTCAGTCCGGGCTGCTCGGGTTTGTTTATGTTGCCATAAATTAAGGGACGGGCTTTGTACATGTCCTGAGTCCATTCCACCCAGGATGATAGAGTAAGGGAAACGTGGTTTCCCATAACCCTCTCAAATGTCCCGGTACGAAATCACTTCAGGGAGCGTGCCTCCCGTACCTGAAAGGGAGCAGGGCCACCTGCAAGTGACCGGCCGCCACCAGCAAGCTGCCCAGAGCCGGGGGATCGCTTTCACCGGGGCATGCGCTGAAGCCCCTCACCCCAGGTGACAGTGTGCGTCTCAGCTAACCGTGGAAATCACTTCCACGTGTCTCCTGGTCTCTCCCACTGCTCCATTTGACCACAATATTTCAATTTGTTTCACCAACATTTGCGAAGTGACCTCTGACTTCATCCCAAGTCCCAGCTAGTCCACCTGTGCAGAGCCCACAACCCGAGACCCCACATCAACCACAATTGCTGAATCTTGAATATCCACGGTACCACCCATCCTGACTTGGCCCCCCACTGTGTGGAACCAGGCCAGATCTGGGTATTTTGCCACACGAGGCATACTGCAGAGACTGAGCTGCCAGGGATGAGAGGCCAGAGGTTAACATCTCAGGATGAAAAGGAGCCCCCACCCTACTTACAGAGCCCGGTGCTTTGTTTAATATGGTGATTATAAAAGTAACAGGCATACAACACACATCCACCCCCACCTAATAACAAGGAAACCGTGAGCCTTCCAATGCCTCCTCTCATTGGCATCTCATCACCTTTGCAACAATCTGATGGCCCTGCTATGAGCGCCACTTTGTAGAGAAGACCGCTGAGCCTCTGACGTGTAAGAGTTATGTGTCTAAGGTTATTCAGCCAGTTAATGGCAAGGTCAAGACTCTAATGACAGTGATGTGGTTGACCCAGGACCTGTTTTGTCTGAGGGGAATGGGGCAGCTCTGGCAGTAGACCTCGACAGGAGATGCTTGAGAATCACCCAGAGACCTTTTAAAAATAACACTACCTGGGCCCACCCTAGGCCGACTGCATCTGAACGACAGGAGAACGGGGCTCGGCTATGGTTGTTGTATTACTCATGGTTCTCTAGAGAAACCAAACCAATGAGATGCGTGTATATATAAAGACAGAGATTTATGTTAAGTAACTGGTTGGCATGATTATGGAGCCTGACAGGGTGGGCCAGCAGGCCAGAGAGCCAGGAGGGGCCAATGTGCAAAGACTACATTCCCTCTGACTGAATCCCCTCTTCCACGCTATTCAGGCCTTCACCTGATTTAACGAGGCTCATTCACATTGAGCCAATGGAGAACAATCTGCTTTAGTAATTTAAATGTCAAATTCATCCAGAAACACTCTCATAGAAACATGCAGAATAATGTTCAGCCAAGTATTTGGGCACTATTGACATGTAGCCTAGTCAAGTTGACACATACAATTAACCATCACAGGTCATTTTAAAGCCTCACAGTTGCTTCTACCAGCAGCCAGGATGGAGAATTACTAATCGGTCACACACTCACGACTGCCTACAATCTCTTCAAATCCAGAGACTGCCAAGCCATTAACAAATTGCCCAGACAGGGACAGATGAGGTACTTGTCTAAACCAGGTACTGCGTCTTTCAGGGGAAGCAGCGGAGCAGTTTCTGTAGGGACAGATGCTGGTGTAGCCAAGAGGGACATTCATAGGTTTTTCCAGAAAGCAGGTAGAACAATCGCATTTTGGCCGCAGGTTCCAAATGGCTTCTGGTGAATGGCAAATAGTCATTCTATTTAGCCTCTTCCCAAGCCCTCTCAACGCAGAACTCCCTATCTTAAAGGGAAAGTATAATTTTTACACCTTGGGAAAAGGTCAGAATAAAATGGTTCAGTAACCAGACCGATGGCTTGACAAGCAGTGCTGGAGGCTTGTGTTGAGAGACAATAAATCTCACCAAGATGGCAGGGAAACTTGTAGCCAGAGCTGACGAAGCGTTTTCTATATGAGTAAATTTAGAAAAGCTGATAATACGTTTGTAAATTTTAGAAGACCTCCCCCTCTGGGTGTTGACTGAGAGGATTTGAAAAGACAAAACATGCAGCCAAGGCACCAGGAGGCAGTATGCTTTAAGTATCAACGCTTTGGCATTTTATTTGTGGTGTGCTGTTTTGAAATTTATTTAGAAGCATTTAATAATGTGTGTAACTAACAAACTCAGGAAGAGGTGAGGGCTTACCTGTATAGTTTAGACCAGCAAAATAATTTGCTAGAGGATGGGATTACAGGACGAGATCCCCTGGGGAGTATATGAATGCTTCCTGGGAACCTGAGCCTGCATTCTAGATGCCACACTCCTCCCAGCGGGCCCCCAGGGATACAGTGCTGCCACCAAGTCCAGGGTCAGGGGTAACTGCTGAGGGGGCAGAGGTGATCTTTGACCCCTTGCCTTCCTGCGGATTTCCTTCTCTTCCAATCCCTGCTCCTGGTTTAGTCTTCGTTTTTGCTTACTTCCGTTTTCATCCAAGCTGATCTTGGTTGGACTGTCTGAAGAGGCTACTGTTAGCTGCTGGTTGATCAGTTTCCTCTGCTAATAATAATGGTTTTCTTGCTCATGTGACTATCTGCTGATTAATCTAGATTGGCCTTGATTGGGATCATTTGACTCTCTTCACTTATCTCATTCCCCAGCAGGCAGCTCAAACGTGTTCTCCTCCAGGCAATGGCAGAGCACAAGAGCTCGGGAGGAATATACAAGTACCTTCTCAAGCCCCTGTTTGCACCACATCTACTACCGTCCAATTATCCCAAATAAGTCATGTCGCTGGACCCCTTGCAGAGCACCACAAGACTGCAGGACCAGGGAGTTAATGCAACCAATCTACCATAGCCCTGGTTTCAGTTTGGAACTCTCAGAAACTGGGGAGCAAGGGACACCTGGGAGGGCCCCCATCACTTTTCATGCTCCATTCAGAAGTCTCCCTTGTTCAAGCACAGCATATCCATCTGGGTTCTGACTCAAGACTAAGAGTGTTAGAGGAAACAGAGACAAGACAGGACTGAGAGCTAAGGATACAGTAAGCATGAACCAGAAAATTCCAGCAAAATGGGGACCTGCAAAAGGATCCAAGCCCATGGTGAATTTTTCAGACATCTGAGCTGAAATGAGGCAAAAACATAAAATGGAAGAAAAAACAATGTAAACAGATTTATTTGTAAGATTATATTTCTCCTATTTCAAGGGCCATTGTTTATTCTAAAAACATGCCCTTCCTACCTTTGAAATGAACATATTAGCTCTTTAAAATTAAAAGAAAATAGTTCTATTTTCTTCAATATCCTTACTTAGTAAAATAAAAGTTGTCAATCCAAAATCTGTTCTTCTCAAATTCCTTAAGTTGTTTCTTTTTTGGTGTTTTGTTATTTTAATTTTATTATTATAATTATTTTTGCTTTTACTCCAATAGCTGGCCACCATCACTGGGAAGGAACTAGAGCCCTCCAGCGGGGCCACCCCGCGGTGGAGGAGTCACTGGAGAGGGGCCTTAAAGGATGGCTGGATTCCAACAGAGGGGATCAACTCTGATGGGGATGGAGCCTGGAGAGAGTACCAGGTGAGCAGGAAGGTGGCATTCTCTCCGGCCCTTGACTGTGGTTTATCTGGATCCCTGAGCAGCCTGGAGTTGCTGGAAGACAGGGCTCCTGGGGAGCAACAGGCATCAGCTGCAAGCTCACCTTCCCATCCATCTGC
The DNA here is from genome assembly GCA_963924515.1 of Vespertilio murinus. Taxonomy (NCBI): domain Eukaryota; kingdom Metazoa; phylum Chordata; class Mammalia; order Chiroptera; family Vespertilionidae; genus Vespertilio; species Vespertilio murinus. The sequence continues at coordinate 9,898,601 of OZ004712.1, read as the reverse complement.
AGGCTTGGTTTGGGCCTAGCTACAATTGGCTCCTAGAGACTCTTTCCCCAGCCACAGTTTTCCTCTACTCCTCTTCCTACCAATAGGTCTTCCTGGGAATCAGCCTTCCGCACTGAGACTTCCCAGTTGATTTTTCTCCTACAGGAGAGTCACCCTGATAGGCTGAGGCCAAAGCTAAGTCTCCCTGCTCCGTATCCTCCTCCCACAAGCAGCCTTCTGGGTTGTTTTATTGTGAGCCAACCAGGTAGGCATCTTTACTGTAAAGACGGCATTCTCATCTCAACTGAGCCAAAATAATGAGATCAATTATGACTATTATTATTATTAATTCAATACTTATTCATTCAAAGTCACAGGTAAAGAGCAGAGCTCCTTAAACCCAGGTTAGTGTATGCAGTTGTACTCTCTATCTCCTTTACACACACACACACATACACACACACACACACACACACACACACACACACACACAGTAGTGACTTCCATAATGTCCTCAACACTATAAATACTATTGACAAAAAGGAAAGTAGGTGCTACCCTACGTCCCAGGTGACACCTCGCCCGAGTAACCCAGGTTGAAACATCACCTAGGAATTGTAGAGCTGAACGGTTTTCTTTGGAGCTTGAATTTTGAGGTTGGGTTTAAGTGACATCACTTCTGCCCATCTGCAATAAGGCCCCTAAATACTTTGTGGTAGTTTGTTCTTCGAAGCACTAAGGCTCAGAGTCACCATCGAGGAGCCACTGTGTGAAGTCCACGCATTTGACGGAGTTCAAGGATAGAAAATGCCATTGTCTCCACTCCACACGTGCTGCCTTGTGTCCAGGTCCAGACTTCAGGGCTGCAGTGAACTGGATGGCATTAGCCAAGAATAACAACGGTATTGCACATGTGAAAGTGAGTGCTAATGCACCATGCCATTTTGCACACAAATCCAGGATAAGGTTAACATAATATTCTTTTCTTTAAGTCAACAAAAGAAAGCACTGTCAGTACAAAGATTTCAATTGGCATAACATTTTACACTTCTGCCGAAACCGGTTTGGCTCAGTGGATAGAGCGTCGGCCTGCGGACTGAAGGGTCCCGGGTTCGATTCCGGTCAGGGGCATGTACCTTGGTTGCGAGCATATCCCCAGTGGGGGGTGTGCAGAAGGCAGCTGGTCGATGACTCTCTCATAGATGTTTCTAACTATCTATCTGTAAAAAAATCAATAAATTATATTTTAAAAAACATTTTACACTTCTCAGAATGCCCTCACCTCATTTGATACAAGCTGAGCACTGTTAGCTCCATTTTACAGATGAGAACGCCAGTGGTTGGGAAGCATTAGCTGAGCTATGCAGTCATATGGCAGGTCAATACGCCTGGGACTAGAATTCAGGACAAGTATTGCCACATCTACTCAGATAAACAATTAAATGAGTTTTATTGGCTTGTATTGTTTTGTTAGAATATCCTGATTAACCAACTAAATTATCTGGAGCTCAGATGTTTTCTAAAGGGAACAGTTGCCTACAGTAGGTAGGGTCACCCCGCTGACTTAACCAATAAAGGGACCTGAGCTGCAGAAATGAAAAGGAAAACATACTCATTCACATTTTTTGGATGTTCCTCCTCACTGAGAACCTCATGACCAGGAGGGCTCTGAACCCCATCAGTGGGCCCAATACCAGGTAGAGCCCGGGATCAGGAGGGCTCTATTGGCAATGGCGACTCCAGAATTCTATTTGGAAGGAACCTCTTTAGGGATGACCTCCAGTTAAAAGGTGTTTGTGTGGTAGATGCAGCTTTTCCTTCAATTTTATGTTACATATTTTTAAAAAATTTTCTAAAGCAGCTTTCAATTGCCTTTGCATAAAACTGAGAAAACTTCCATTGTACATAGAACAGAGGACATTAGAAAGGACACTAATGACAGTGGTGATCAGTGCAATGTATAATAGAGTAGCAAGGTGACTAATTCAACCCCGTATGCCTAGGACTCTCCCAGCTTTAAAAGTGAAAGCCCCATGTCCCAGGGTCTCCCCTCAACCCACCCCAGGCCAATTGAGTCCATTGGTCATGCTAAGTAAGAGAATCATTATTATTATAAGAAATGGCTAGAGAGGAATCTGATGGGATCGGTGTTGCCACTGACCGCCTGAAGTAGGTTATGCATTGCCAAGGTGTTAGCATGCAATAAAGCTGCATTAAATGTTGCTTACCAACTCTAATAGCCAGGTTCCTTGTCCCCATCTGGACCTCTGGACCTCTGGTATCAGTCTGCTCAGGTGACCACCAGGCATTACCCCTAACCTTCTGCAAGGCATAATGGGGTCTGGTTTTCTCTCAGTGGCATCTGGTCCCCTCAGAGTAACAGAAACTCTTAGTACAGTCCAGGTCATTTCTACTCTGGGTTCTTAATTCTTCTCTGGGGTTCTGTCCTCTCAGATCACCCTAATCTTATCTGGAGTTTCTGTTGTCCCAAAAAGAGTGAGGGAGGCAGTAAACACTGCCAGTGCTGGGAAGAGGAAAGCAGTGTGGGTTGGGAGCTCTGAAGGGGATGAAAGGGAAGACAGCTAAAGTAGGGAAGTTGTCATATGAACACAAGCACACACCAAAGGGGGGGCATTTTAAGGGGGAAGGCACATGAGCAAAAGGCAATAATGACCAAAGTATGTGGCATGAGGGCTGGGAGACAAAGGGTGCCTCAAGGAGAGTGAGGGAGATGGGACCGAACCTCTGGCAGTGGAGAAGCAAGATCTATAACCTTTATTGATAGTCTGGTAGTTCTCTGCCAGGAGAAGTTTTGCCCCTCAGGGAACAATATTTGGCAATGTCTGGAGACAATTTTTATTATCACGACTGAGAGTGGGTAGAGGCCAGACATGCTGTTAGACACCCTACAATGCCCAGGATAGCTCCCACAACCAGAATTATCCAGCCCCAATATCAAGCATGCCAAGGCTGAGAAAGTTTGCAGTAGGCAAAGGAGAGACTCTGGAGGGAGGTTTCTGAGCAGAGAAGTGGCAAATAATGTTGGTGCTGATAGCCTCAGGAAGTCAGCCAGCGAAAGAAAGACTCGTTTTATGCAACAAAGAGATTCCTAAAAAGCTTCTTGGCCATCAACATTTTAGAAATTAAAGCCTACTTTAAATGTCTTGGAGCCCTACTACATAAATCCAGAGGTGAATACTCTCACAGAGTGAAGAATCTTTTCTCAGGGCAAGCACCATTCCTACCCAGAATCTATTCCAATAAATACAAATAGCTGTGCTCCCGAGTCTCTTAATGTGGGGTGCACCTGATTTTCTCTTCCAGACGCAGGAGGGCCATGCCACTGCCCCCCCTCCCTATGTCCACCCCCACCCCCCACCCCCGGGAATGGAAGGAGCCAGATTCCCTGACTCCCACCCACTGTCTGACCCCAGGGCATCTCCATATTAGGTCACTGATTGGTTCCAGGAACATGGTTTCTTTTTCTCCATGATTCATTGACTCTTAAATGCAACTATTTCTTCACCCTGTCACTGTGGGACACTTAATCCCAAATTATATTGAAATCAAGAGATATTTCCCTTGCCTTTACGTTGGGAACAGAATATAATTCCTTTGAAAACTTCAAAAGTTAATTTTTTTTTTCTTGGTGACGGCTCTCAAGTCTTCAAACAATAAAATAAAGGATTTCATTTTCCTCTGGACTGTTTTTACCATGTCTTGGGTTTCTTTCCTTTCCTTTAAAACCCCTCAACACATCGACGTACACTAAATATTTATGAATGTAATTTATGAGCCTTGGTTGTTTACTCCTTTCCAAAACTAAAAAAGTATGTCTGTGTGTGGCCTGGAAAACCCCAACTATGACAAAACCAAGACAGAGAAATGAGCAGCTACTTCACATTTTAAAGGGAGAGAGGGTGTATAAAATAGGTCAAACTTCGAAAACTCCAGAAATTATTCATTCAACATAGCATTCTGACTGCACAAAGGAAAATAAATAAACTGTCTTCTCCAAGGACCTATGCTGTTTGTCCTGGCTTCGATGGTCATCGGTAAACATTTACTGAGAGCATCAGGAGGCAAAACAGGCCAGGCATCTGAACGTTGGAGAACTGTCACTTGCTCAGCAGATGGGGCTAAAGGTGCTGCCTGCCTTGACCTGTCCCCCGAACCCCTTCCCAGCTGCCTGCCTCGAACTCTGTGCAGAGAGGAAAATCAGCAAATCTCTAATGAGTTCCTGATCCGGCTCCAATCCCTCCCTTCCTTGCACACATTGCTTCAGAGAATCAAAACCCAACATCTGGAATTTGACTTTTCACTGTCACAGGATGTCTCCAATGCTGGCTGTTGTTTCTAGAGTTACATAATTTCTCCTAAGGAAGTTTTTTTCCCCCCTCTCACTTCAAAAAGAAAGTGAGAGAGATTGCAGAGGAAATGCCTATGATATTAAAAAGTCATAAGTACTCATCTGTGATAACAACAACAAAAAAAGCAATGGCATTGGACGAACATAGGTTCTGATGGCTCCTAGGAACTTGTGGGAACGGGGCCTGGTGGGACCCACCGTAAGGGAACAGAAATAAAGAATGTGAGGAAAGGGGGCAAATGCCTTGCGATGTGCAAACAGTGTGTTGATGATTTAAACGTCTCTGGGAGGCATCAAAGAACTGGTGGCTCAGGGTGCATCTAGGGAGCTCAGACATCTCACCAGATAATCTTACCCACGTTCAAGCGATGGTTGGCTCCAAGTCTTTAAGCCTCACCACCCCATGCCTCCGTCCAGCTGCAGAAGGGCCACCTTGGAAGCGAAGCACATATTGAGCTGTTCAAGGAAGAATCTCAGGGATCTGCAGGGGCCTGAGCCAGACCCCAGGCTGGCCCACAGGACTCACTGCGCAGGCGCTGACTCTTCTCCGGAGATTCCACTGGCCCTGCGGAGTGGAAAAGAGCTTTAAAAACCACCGCTTGGCCTCTCCAAAGAGACCATTGACCTAATGGCTGATTACTTTCTTGACATGGCTCATTTAACTGGACTTCTACTCTCTCTGTTATAGGACAGTGGGGATCAACACAATCCAAGAATCCTTATAAGCAAGAGTTTTACTCTCCCTCCAGCTAAAACGTTTACCATAGCTCTTAAGTATCCCAGCGCAGAAGAGTCCAGGAAAAATTAGAACCATTCTTAAATTCTCAAATAGTTTCATCTCAAAGGGTATGTAAGTTCTCTGCCCAACTCAGGAATGAAAGCTGAGAACCCTGTGCATGTGTGTGTTCCTGAGTGGTGGCATTGTCCTCCGCAGGGTGGGCGACCACTGAGTACTTTGTCCTCTTCAAGGGCATTAGGGAGGGTTGGGGGTTCACAGATCCAGGACCTATAGAACAACAGCAAAGTTTCTCACAAAACAAATGAATCCTCTGGAATGCCAAGGCCTCTCTCCATTCTGGGTGCTTAAAAATCAAGTGTCTAAAGTTGTCATAAAGTTATGCCTATTGACTTAATAGGCAATAACAGTTCAGGGGATTGGTGTCCCCAATGGAAACTCAAGGCTCTCTGAAAACATATGTGAGTCTCACCTCGCTCCAATTTGGGAGGTCAAGGAAGGCACCCTAGAAGAAATGACATCTAAGGTAAGATCGGAACAACAAGGTAAGAGGTAACAGAGAGAAGGGATAGAACATCACAGGAGAAGGAACCTCATTTGCAAAGCGCTAGAAATTTAAGCACGTGGCACTTGGCTGAAATGTGAGTGATGAGAGAAACTAAAACAGGTTCCATAAACCAGGGATCAGCAAACTTTTCTGTGAAGGGCAGATACTAAATATTTTAGGCTTTTTGGTCCATACAGTCTTTGTCAAAACTATTCAAAACTCTGCCACTGTAGAGAGAAGACATCTGCAGACAATTTGTTAATGACTTCATTCCAATAATACTTTATTTACAAGAAATGGGATCAGGCCAGATATGGCTCATGGCCTTACTTTGCCAGCACCTGAGCACTCCCTGTTCTAGATGTGGTCCTCACACCAGTAACCTCAGCATCACCTGGCAGCTTGTCCAAGGGACCCACCTCTGACCTACTAACCTAGAACCTGCATTTTACATTGGAGCGCTCCCCCAGGGGTGTGGGGAAGGGGGAGGTTGTAGGCATTGCTGTAAGCCTAGTTAAGGCCTCTGGACCCGTCCTTGGGGCCCCATTTTTGCATGTTTTGAAGATTCTTATGGCTGTCCCACAGTGCGCAAGTACCGAAGAATGAATCACCTGCTTAAAGTTTGCATCCTAAGAGCCTCGCTTGCCTTTCTGTAGTCCCGGCCCCAGTGATGAAAGGGAACAATATACAGCCAGACTGTGAGACAGCTCCGCTCTTCTCCCATCGTGGACAAACCACATTAACCCCACCTCCCACCATGACAAAAGCTGACCTTCAAAAGCTGGTGTATGCTCATCTTCATTAAGCCTCCTAAAGGTTAGCCCCTTTGGTGTATTCCAGGTCTCAGTTGAAGGCATTTTTCTAAGGACCTTTGCTCCAGACCAGAGCTTTTGTATCATGTTTCTCCGCTGTCCTTGGTCATCATCTGCTCCCGTGTAGATACCGTGACACTTCGGGGATCAGTCTTCTATGCCCGCTCCACCTCGGATGGCATTTCTGACCACGTGAGTTTGATGTCAGCTTCTGGACCAGCACACAGGCAGCAACCTCCAGCCTGAGCAGAATAAAGCCCCTTAATTAGGCAAGAGACGCACGCTGGACCAGCTGTGCAGGCTCTGAAGGAAGACATCGATCAAAGAACGCATGCCCTTGCCTACCTTTTATTTATGCTTTAGAAAATCCAATTAAAGCAGAGCCCGGCACTCTCTTAATTTTTCAGCCACTAATACATACAATAGCATTGCCGGCTATGAATTTAAACACTCATGCATGCACACAAATAAACACGTAGACACATCCTGTGTCTTCCTTGCCGTCTTCAAGGACTTATGGACTTGGGGGTGTGCCTGTGGGCACTGTAGCCAAAAGGATGATGGGAAGGTGGTCAGGAAATGTCATCCAGCTGGCTTTGTTGATTTCTTGGTCTTTTCTTCTGCCTCTGGCGATTATATTTCATCCACACGCCTTTCCTGCTCATTTTAGCTTGTCCTTGGAGATGGTTCACTCAGATTATGCTGATGTGAGCAAACTCTGTGAATAATTTTGCCTTGCTGTTTCACTGGTTTAAGGTTAGACTGAACTTTATAGTCCAACCTCCCCTTTCTTAGCAAAGCCTTGCTAATGTAGGCCCCAGGAAAGACACCCATGGAAATCACTGCTATGATTTGGCTTGAGCCTGGGCATTTCCCGGTGCCATATTTACTGAGATACTCAGGTCTGGAAATGCCAGGTATTGTGTATTGATTTGCTATCGTTTCAAATCCAATTGTTTAGGACAAAAAAAATAAGTTTTTTAAAGAGTAATTCTGTTTTCTGATGGTTGCCAGAGGGGAGAAAGGAAGGATGGATGGATGGGGGGGAAATGTAAGATTTAAGAAGTACAAATTGGTAGTTACAAAATAGTCACAGGAATATAAAAGTACAGCATAGGGGATATAGTCAATAATATTGTAATAACTATGTACAGTGCCAGGTGGGTACCTGGATTATCAGGGGTTATAGCACATGATCGAAAATGAGCCAATCAGAGCCTTCCCTGAGATATGAGTGGATCCTGGGGAGGGAACAAAAAGTTTCTCTTTCCCTGGAATTAAGAGTTGCAAGAACAACACAAGCTAGAAATACTAGGAGGCTACCTTGAACACCTTTTGAAACTGAAAGAAACTTCAGGTTGAAGTTTCAGAGCTGAGTTATAGCAAGAGAAAGAAAAAAATCTAAGTTGTATGAGCCTCTGGATCATGACATAACTGGAGACAACTCAACCTCTAGACTTATTGTGAGCCAATAAAATGTCTCCTTGCTTAAGCCAGGTTGAGCTACCTTTCTGTCACTTGCAACCAGAGGAACCCTGACTGAAACACTTTTAACATGTATCCATTAAAGTAGGTCCAACCAAGAGAGGAGAGTTCACTTCCAATTAGCTGGTATTACATGAAACTAATAAACGTTATTTTATTACTATTATTTTTTAAAATGTTACTCTCACAGTTTAGACAGGCTCCTATCTGCTTACACCCCTTGTCCTCCATCGCTCCAGGTCCACCGGGATACCTTCCCAGAGCTGTGAGAGCCCCCAGAACTTGCAACACAGACCCTCGGAGTGAGGTCAACACTCCTGACTGGCCCTCCACCCACCCGAGCCAAAGCTTCCATCTCTGCCGGAGTCCCTGCTGAGCCAAAACTACCAGCCTTCCTCAGCCACTGGCAATAACGTGTTCCCACGGTGTGCTTTGCTGCAAATCTCAGAAAGTGATGAGTGCTAACAGATCCCGGTCCTGTGCGAAAGGAAAACGTTAGGTAGGATTCTACGTGGGTCAGCTTCTGATGTGTGAGGGGGTTGTCTACGTTCAGACAGACCCTGAAGTGCCAGTCCTGTCTTTCCTACTGGCTGACAGTTCACCTGGGGTGTGTAAGTACTGAGGGCAATGGGCAGGGTCTCATGAACAAGGATTCATTCATTTCGTGAGAAACTTTGCTGTTGTTCTATAGGTCCTGGACCTGGGAACCCCCAACCCTCCCTCTGCCCAGCCTCGTCCCAGTGCGTGGCTCCTCAGCCAACTCCATAACTCACTCTAAGGCCACAAATAGGATCACTTAATTCTTTTTGTTTACTTTTCATTTTTAAAACTTTTCAATTACAGTTGACATACAATAGTATATTAGTTTCAGGTGTACAATACAAGGATTAGGCATTTATATTAACTTACATTGTGATTTCCTTGATAAGTCCAGTACCCGTCTGACATCCTATATGGTTATTACAATATTATTGACTGTATTCCCTGTGCTGTACTTTACATCCCCGTGACTGTTTTTATAACTGGCAATTTGTATATCTTAATCCCTTCTCCCTTTTCACCCATCTCCCCAACCCCCTTCCATCTGGCAACCATCAAAATGGTCTCTGTGTCTATAAGTTTGCTTCTTTCACCTCAGAGGGTAGGGAAGGAGGAGGAGGAACTAGCATGGGATGGTTGTCTCAAGAGCCAGGCAGAGTGCTAGGAGCTTCCTGTTATCCTAACTGTAAATCCCATGAATCGGCTTTTACAGATGAAATCACTGAGGCTTGGAGAGGTTGTGATTTTGCCCTTGCCACATAGCTAGAAAGTGCAAGAATAGGAACTGATTCTATGGCTTTCTGAATTTAAAACAAACAAAACTCTTTGTTCTTTCTGAAACCAATAATGCAAAAAAAAAGTCTATTATTCACTAGTTAACCTCTCACCAGTGCCAAATCCAGAGCCATAGGCAATTTGGAGTCAGCACTCGTGACCTTCTGGAAAAGGTTCTCCACTTAGAAATGGCTTTGGGCGATGTTTGAACCCAGGCCTCAAACAGTATTAGGCCCGACTTTCAATGTGACATTTGGAGACTTTTACCAATGAGATGGTAAAACAACAACAACAAAACAGTCAGAACTGTTTGATGACGGGTGCAAAATACTCAACTAACAATAACTCGAACAAAATAAAGGAGGTAACCAGGAGGCACTGGGGTGGTTCACCGAGCTCACATGGGCATCCCAGTGGGAAGTGTGGCACCAGAATTCTCTCTGTCCATCTCATCTCTCTGTGTCTGTATCTGTTGGTGCCATTTTCTCTACTGCCACGGGCCTTCTGTGCCCAGGAGGACGGTCCGAGACAGCTCTGGCTTGTGCTTCCCAGTTTAGACCTGACAGTAAAGACACCCTCACTTTCAGAACCACCTCCTGCCACTCTGAGGGAGGCCTCGGAGGCACCTGGCTGGCGCTATGTGGCCGTCCTGCCCCCGTGGTTATGGCTCATGGAGCAGACAAAGCCATCACTGTCTACAGCAGGTGAGTTCTGAAAGGTTTCACAGTCTCATGCAGCTTTAACACCCCATTTATTCACTTCTCCAGACATGATCGTGTCATCCTGTTCGATTTCTATAAGGTGTCGGTTTTCCATTTTTCATTCTCTGCCTCTGAGACCTTCCCCGCAGCCTGTCAACACTCTCAGCCAGTCCCGGGCCCTCGGCTGTTGTAGGGGCACATGCACAGGAAGGCTCAGGACAATTGAAAAGATTGACAGGAGAAGAGACCATGTAAAACTCTTTCAATTTGGAAAACGAGTGGTTTACAGACACTTCAGATTTCTTATATTCTGATTCACTTTACCATCCATAAATTCCATTGATCAGATCTCTAGGCACACATACTCACACATGCATTCACCTCTTCCACCAAGCAGAACCATCACAACTTCAAGAATGAAGATCCCCAGGGAGTAGCTAAGGAAAGCTGTCTGGGTGAGGAACTATGGCACCCGAGAGGCAAGAAGGACTCAAGGATGCTAGCCTCATCAACTGGCTGAATGATTTTGAGTGATTGGCTTCATCACACTGAGTCCATTAGCCCATCAGTAAAATAAGAAAGTAGGACCAGATCAGAGGTCAGCAAACGGTGGCCCACAGGCCAAATTCAGACCACTGCCTGTGTTTATAAATAAAGTTTTATTGGACCACAGCCCTGCCTACCCTTTTAAGTAGTTCCTATGTCTGCTTTCGTGCTACAAAGCAGGGTTGAGTGGTTGCAACAGAGTTTGTATTGTCTGCGGAGTCTAAAATATTTACTAACTGACCCTTTACGAAAAGGTGGCCAGACCCTGATCTGAATAAGCTCCCACAAAATCATTTTTCCCTGAAACACTTTCAAGTAAATCGTTTTAGACCCGAATTAACCAAATAATTGCTACTTCTTTGCCAGCGCTAATGCTGTTGACCTAAGCCCCCCGGACGTATGTCTGCATAGGCAGAGACTAGCAGGAAACCTATCAGTCAATGGCATTCATTCAGAATAAGTAGCCAACCACATTACTCATATTTTCCCTCCATCAACTGCAACCTGAATATGAGCTATCCAAACACTTTTCTCATCTCTCTCCTTTCATTTCTCTCTGGCCATAGAAATAAACAAGACAAAGTTTAAGACAATTTGATGTCTCTTCGGGTCAAAATAAAGTGAAATCACATATGCTAGGAGATTTATTTATATTCAGTGACCATTGCTGAATTCCACGTAGATGGCAATAGGCTGATGAAACAGACGAGGAAATCTATTCAGGGTTTTGAATTTTCTATTTTGCCTGTCAAATATCCAAGTGGTGGCTGAAATGCCATTGGATTTTATATTGGGCATTATAGCAAGAGAAGGCAAAGGTTGCACTAATAAACCATATTTTTCACTTTTCTTCTCGGTAATGCATTGAGTTGGGAAAACACTCTGCATCCCGTGAAACCAATCCCTCTCAAAAACTTTCTGTGTAGTATCATGCTGACATATTGGGGGAGAAACCAGAAGGGAGTGAACAGGAGGTTCCCCCAACACACACACACACACACACACACACACACACACACACACACCCCTCTGTCAAAAAAAAAAAAAAAAGGAATCCGAAAGCAATAACCAATCCCAAAATGCCAGGAAGCCGGGTTGTAAATTTAACACAAACAGCTCCCTCTTCAAATTTTCAGCCCGTTTATCAAATTTTAAAAACGGAATGACAAGTTAAGATTATTAGTCAAAATATATAAATAAATCACCTCCCGTATGTGATTTGCCAGGCCTGTGAGTGATTTCACAGCGGTTAGCTGTAATAAGTGAATACACAGGCAACCTGGGCTCAGGAGCGGGGCTGGCCCAGGTAAGGCTGGACGGCGGCCAGTCCCAGGCTGGGGAGAGAGCTCAGAGAGCAGACTCGGGCTGCCGCAGGGGCCTTGGAGGAATCATGGGGGGGAATTCCTCTCACAAGGCAGCCCTGACGTCTCGCCCACGGCTTGGTCTACCGTACCCTCTATGCAATCCCGTTGTTTACAGAAGGAAACTTATTTTAGACATCTCTAAAAAAAAAAAAAAAAAAAGCAAGGATCAAGTCAACTTATCATAAATTCCTCCCGCTCAAAGGCCGACTAATGGAAAACTTCTTTAAAATATGGTTTGTCAAAAGCTCGGGGGTTTTAACGAAATGCCAAGTCCTGGGAGTCATAAATTATCCGGCGGAACAGGGGAATGAGGAATGCTGCAGTCCTGGGTTCAAGATGAATTGCTGGAAAGTGCTCTGTCTTACGCGTTGGCCCTTACCTGTGCGGAGCGAGACAAATCCGGCCTGAACGGCCCCTGTGTGGCTGCCGAATGCTATAATGTAAACAGAGGAAACAAGACAAAAAGGCCTTTGAGCGGATTCCCCTCCGCTGGCCCCGGGCCAGGCCTGCCACGCGGGACACCCTTGTCCCCCGGCATCGTTCTGTCTTTGCTATTAATAGTTTTATTGGTGTTGGAAGGAGGCCAGCTGCCTTCCTTTTCAAACCAATTTGTCTGCTGGCGTGGACTGTTGTGTTAGGTGATCTGTCACCTCTCGAAAGGACCACTCTTTAATGTCCTCCCTACACTCACCGCTCTCGGCATCCATGCCTGCCTTGTTTATCTCAGAACAAGCGCCCTCGTTCGGCACTCACTGGATATTTTCTTGAGGATATTTTATTTATTTATTTATATTTAAGTATATTTTTTGTTGATTTCAGAGAGGAAGAGAGAGGGAGAGAGAGAAACATCAATGATGAGAGTGAATCACTGATGAGCTGCCTCCTGCACACCCCACACTGGGGATGGAGCCCACAACCTGGGCATGTGCCCTGACTGAGAATCAGACTGTGACCTCCTGGTTCATAGGTCCATGCACAACCCACCGAGCAACACTGTCAGGCAGAGAGTATTTTAAACTGTAAGGAAGCATTACTGCGGTTAGAGATGTTACTCAACACAGGCAAAGAATCTCTCTGGAAATGGTGTCCCCAGAGAGCCCTTCTCCACCTTTCAGCTGGACCACAGCACTGAATGCTCAACACCCGTTACAAATGCTATGCCCTTCTCTCCAGCATCCCGTATCCATAACGAGCAGCAGGAATTCCTGCTCTTGCTTTTCTAGAACACACAGTTGTTGTTGTTTGTTTTGTTTTGTTTAAAAAACAAAACTTGTGCTTTTTTATTAAATATATTTTATTGATTTTTTTACAGAGAGGAAGGGAGAGAGATAGAGAGTTAGAAACATCGATGAGAGAGAAACACTAATCAGCTGCCTCCTGCACACTCCCTACTGGGGATGTGCCCGCAACCAAGGTACATGCCCCTGACCGGAATCGAACCTGGGACCCTTCAGTCCGAAGGCCGACACTCTATCCACTGAGCCAAACCGGTTTCGGCAAGAACACGGTTTTTAGAGGAAGGCTGTGGCTTGTGCAAAGCTTACTTTTGCAAACACATCATACTTCATACAAAGGCATTTATTATTCATAGTGTATTGTAGACCCAACCTCGGTTTTTAAAACATTTATCTATGCCTGAAATATTTCCCTTTATACTCATTCACGTTACCATTCTCAGCTGTGTCTATCATTGTGCGAATTCCCAAGATAAAGTCATTTCCGTGCTGTTTGCCCTGGGAGTTTCCTTGTTTTGAAAGAGATTTTTCTTCTCATGCCCCTATCCTCCCAAACCCTCAATGTGAGCGTTTCCTCAAGTTCAAGTATTCCTTCAGAGGCACATTAACCATTTTTTTATTCCTTGGCAATGCAACTCCTCATTTTCCAGATCACTCATAACAAGGTCTCTTTCCAGAAGATTCTATACCTCATGCACAAACCGTTTCTGTTTTCCAATAACCAACCAAACCAAACGTCTCTATGATTAAAACACACACACACAATTTGGTAACATTATTCAATTACTATCTTGGGACTGAAGGCCCAAGGTGATTTTTGATAGTTGCAATTTTTTTCCCCTTGCTGGTTCTACTTGGAGCACTATAGAAAAAACACTTTCATTTTATTGCAAGTATTATTACAAGGCCAACATTGAATTGACAAATGAAAACAAAGTGTTAGCTTAAAACTATAACTTTGTCCATTAAGATAGCTTATAGAGCAAAACAGGCCTACGGGCTACAGTCTTGGGGTACGTTGCCAAGTCTGTGGTGGGGAAATCCTCCACCGCTTAGTTCTGGTTAATGACTCTTGTCCGTGTACGTATGAGACGTACATAAAATACACTCGGTTGGGGCCAGTTCTGCCCCCTTTTGAAGCTAAAAACACACAAGTTGGCAATTCTTCGTCTACCACCAGGGCAGTTTAATTTGTCCCATACTTTGCCACCGCAGCAGAAGTGGGGACCCCCGGAGCTACGGTGCCCCGTGATGAAGGTGATATGGGGAGGAGGGGGAGTGAGCACACTTTCGCCGCACTGCATGAGGTCCTGGTCGGCAGGCTGATCCGGTATTACTAATCCATAAAACCTGCTTCCAAAACCAATTCTCACAACTCTGAAGCAGAACAGCTCTCACAGCCACAGACACTTCCTCTCTCACAGTCCTGCCACTTGAAACGCAAACTCTCCGGGACCCCTGGTGAGTGGCGGCCCTGTGGAAACAGTGTGTCCCGTATGAAGAGCCTGCTTGGAGGCTTCAAAAAAATTTATGAGATGGCCACCAAAGAAGATTTTGGAGAAAAATACCCTTTGTTGTAAGAATGCCACCCTTTGTTAAAAATTTTTGTGGGGAATAAAAGGAGAGAGTCACAATGGGGCACATATTATAGATATGAAATGCAGAAATGCCCAAGAGAAAGGCCCCCACAACGCCACTCTTGGAAGGAAGCTTGTCATCTAGAGACGCTACCCAGGGTGATGCTGGTGCCTCGATGCTATTGCCAGCACCGCCTCTGGCAGGACAGTAGGTGCTGGGACTTGCCTTATACCCTCATGAAAGCTCAGCGTTATATTCACAAGCCAGTCAAGTGCAGTCTGCGCAGAGCAACGGCTAACTTTGCACCAAGATGGCATCAACACCCGTTTGATCTGTGGCAATGCCAGGCACAATTTGGACACCTTGTTCTTGCTAACAAACTGCAAGAATATATCCCAAAGGATTTCTGTAGGGAGCTCCACAGAGGGTGGGTGTGGAAATGCTCACATGGAAAGATGTTATGGAAACGTGTCAGGAAAACCATGTCCCTGGCAGCCCATCAGATGGTGTGGCCAAGTCATTGGTCCAACCAGCAATAAGCATTGATGAGCTGTCAGGTTCCCAAGACTGGGAGGGACTAGAGAAAGTCCCTCAGCCCCATCTCATGCTTCCTTAAGTGGGATGTTAAGAGAGTTGGGGTACCTTCTTTTTTTTAACATCAGCTATTATTACTTGTCTCATACTGTGTAGGTAGGTTAGTTGCTTTGCTTTATTTTGTTTTTAATCTCCTTCACATTTGCTTTCGGCCTTCTTGCTTGAAATGTGTAAGTGATTAAAGCACCGTAAGTATAGCTCCTCAATGCTATCTATCCCAGGGAGGAGCCCTAATGAAACTTCATAGCTTCCTTTGAAAATAATTACTGGGAGCCCTAGCTGGTTTGGCTCAATGAATAGAGTGTCAGCCTGCGGACTGAAGGGTCCCAGGTTCGACTCCAGCCAAGGACACGTGCCTAGGTTGCAGGTTCAAGCCCCAGTAGGGGGGGAAGCAGGAGGCATCCAATCAATGATTCTCTCTCATCATTGATGTTTCTATCTTCTTCCCTCTACCTTCCTCTCTAAAAATCAATAAAATACATTTTTTAAAAGAAAATAATTACTGGGTCTTGATGCACATATGATGATGTTCTTGGGAGGCAACAGAGCCTTGTAGAAAAGGCATGAAATTGGGATTTAGAAGTGGGCTTGAATTCTGAATCTGCTCGTCATTCAGAGTTGCAGCCACTAAATTCCCCTTTCCAGAGCCCACCTCGTTTCTTCTTTGTCCCATTACAGTGGCAGATCTGTTTGGTTGCCACTTAACATCACTGTGCTTAAAAATGCATTGCTCTTGTAACCCACAGACTGTAAGTAAAAGAAAGAGCATTTGCTGGGCTTTACCCTACCAGGGGTGGGGAACCTTTTCTCTGCCAAGGGCCATTGGATATTTATAACATCATTCTTGGGCCATACAAAATTATCGACTTAAAAATTAGCCTGCTATATTTTGTCAAACATTTAATTAACTCATCCCTGATGCCTTTACAGGGCCAGACCAAATGATTTCGTAGGCCTTATACATCCTGGGGGCCGGACGTTCCCCACCCCTGCTTAGGGTCTATCAGGTACGATAATTAGCTGTAAGTCAGTAACAGAAAATCCATTCATTGAAAACTAACTTGCTGGAAATCAACTGCCAAATAATTCATTTATCTAAATGCCCAACTCACTGAATTTTCCAGATTTGTTGATTTATTTTTTAAAAAAATTAGTGTCTTTCAATGATTTGTAGAGTTTATAGAAATTTATGTTGAGAAGAATGGTTTTTAACAGCTATGGAAATAAGATTTCTTCAAAGTTATAGTTAAGTATGTTTTGTTTTTATAAAAATGTATCAAGCAATATTCCATTGGTCAAAAGGAAAGAATGATAAGTTTGGTCTCCTTATGAATGTATTTAATATTAAGAAAGTAAATTTCACTTGGTTTATACTGATGTCTTTATTGTATCCTTTTATGTAATTCTATGTTGAGTTCAAGACAAGGATCTGACACTTGGTGTCTGGGCAGTCCTGGCCAAGTTGTTTCATCTCTCTGTGCTTTATTTCCATCAAATGATAATGGGAATTATAATAGCCTCTACTTCATAGGGCTGCTGGGAGGATTAATCTACTTTACTAATATAAAGTGCTTGGTCCAGCAATTGGTAAGGCTCAAATAAGTATAAACTATTAGTACAGCTTTTTAAAAAATATTGTATGAACACATGTCTTTCAACACTTGGGTCACCTTCAATGGATGTTGAAAAGGCCTTGCTATCATTCACTCTACAACCCTCCCACCCCCACCCAGGAAATGTCCCTTCTTGCCCTCTGCCCTGCGATAGCCTCTTGAACAGGCCTATGAAAGCATGTTCGTGACCACATACATCCCCACTAGACTGTGAGCAGAGGCCAGCATGGTGCTCCGTGCTTGGAGCTTGGTGAGTTTCCCAGAAACCTTTGCCAAACGAATAGGTAAATGAAGCAGATAGACCTAGCACAACTTGGGATGGCTCAGATGACTAGGGTCTGGGCTCATCCCTTTTGTGTTGGCTCTTCCTGGCTCTGTTTCAAAGGGCGGCCTCTGTGTGAACTCCTGCCCTCATCCTGGAGCGTGCTATCTTATAAGCAAACAGTTCCATCTCCACTTAGCGCCAGCCTCCTCCCCTCGGAGCCAAGGAGCAGTATTGCATTACCAGGTGTTCTCATTCTCAGAGGTGCCTTCCTGGGCTGAGGTGTAAATTAATGCCAGCCTGACCACTCTGGGTCATTAAAGACCAGATGGTGGTTTTTGCAAGAGGAGCAACTGAACCCTACTGGCCTGGCCCGAGCCCAGCCTGGATAATTGCCTCCTGCCTGCACAATACACCCCCACCCCTTCTTGATTCAGACACAGAAATAATTTTCACTTAGTCCTCCAAAAGCCAACCGGGCAGGGCTGTGCTGGCTTTGCACCGAGTGCTGGTGCATGGATGCAGGGTATTCCCCTGGGGAATCTGCAAAGTGCTCTGGCGAGGGGGGAGTGGGCGGCATAAATCTAATTGTTGTCATAGTACTAGTATACCTGGAAAAACAAGACTTAGTCATCTTAAGAAAACACTTAATCTCCCATTTTTTTAAGCTCTAGGAGTGGTCAGAAACTTAGTATACCTAAAAAATTTTAACTTGGGCATGAATTATCTTTTATTGGAATCATAAAGATATATGGATTAACCCTTGGGCCGGGTCCACTTCTGACACCTAAGCTACATAAAACAGTCATGGATGGGTTTTTGCTGGAGCAGATCCCATTTCATTTCTTACATTATAGGGGGAGGCTGAGGGGCATAGCAAGAACCTCGGGGTGCTTGCTCAGCAGGTCACCGCCTACATGGGGAAAGACCTGATTGGCAGGACGGATGGAACAGATCAGTCTGAACATAAAACATCCAGGGCCAAGCGCCAAGGTCAAGAGTGCCCGAAGTTGACTGATTGGCACCAAGATAAATAGACGGAGCATGAGGCATAAGTGAGCAACGGCTGGTTAGAAGCATCGTTCCCAGTAGGCCTGCAGGTCCTGACCCCTCTGCATGAGTTTATCCAGAGTACGCTGGATTCACTTGAAGGGGGAGAAACGCGTTCCTGACGTGGTTTATGGTTATGCATTGGCTTGCCACGCTCGGAAAATCCTGAGGCTCAGAATCCTCCCCACCTCCCTTTGTGTCCTGGCCAGAGAGGTATGGTTTGCCTGGAATGGGCGAAAGCATATTTTCTCCACCCAGAAAAATATCCCGAGGCCTCAGAAGACCACTGCACAGCTGATTGCAGGGCCGTCGGGGAGCCCTGACTTGCCCACAAACACATTCTCTTTGGCCGCGGCCTCGGCTCAAACCTGGCTTGGAGAAGCGGTGTCTTGAGTCAAGCTAATACTTAGTAATAAAGCTCCCTGGGAAAGCAGCCCTGCCAGAGTTTAAGTGGTGGGTTTTTATGACCAGAATTATGGTCCATTAAGGGACAAGGATGAAAACACCAGCTCGTTTCATTTTGATCTCTTGTCTAGGCTGGACCACAATTCTATTGCCAATTAAAGTTCCACAAGAAAAATGCTGATGTTTCTCCTCCAGAACCAACCTTCCTGGACCTTTCCCAAAAAAACCCACCACGATCTGAGGCCACACGCCCCCGACATTGACATTCCGTGGCTTTGTTTTCTTAGAGAGGCTAAATGGCCCATAAATAAGATGGGTTTTCAACCGAGAATTTTTTTCTTTTTTGTATTTGAAAAGGGAGCATATGAGATATATTCGGCGTGGAACAGGGTATGGGAGCAGCACACCATTTGGTAGTAGGAAATAAGGGACCCTTCCCATGGATGAGCTTCATGGCTTTGTGTTGTATAAAGAGGGACATGGACAACCACTTCTCGCAGTGAAGCCACTGTGACCATGAACTTATAATTCAGCTTTTATCTTTCATTTGCCCCATGGCTCAAGCCGGTCCCTCCATCCTTCTCACACGAGCAAATGCCAACAGTGCGTGCCATGCATGGCCAAGAAACGTTTCCCTCCTTCCAGGCGTGGTGAGGTCCTTCTGGGGGGCAAGGTGCACAGGCATCTTAAAGGGACTGTAGACAAATCCTAGTGGGTATGAACACTGACTAGGAGATAAGTAGGGCTTTCCACTAAACAACTTGTCATTGTAGTAAGCTATTCTTTGAATTTTCCCAATAACAAGTAGCAAGTGCTTTTGTACCATGTACCAAAATAAATTTCCATCTGACCGAAGAGATCTCACATCAACACAAGGAACCTCCAAAAGCAATTGGAAATGAAGTCGATAAAAGAACTAGTAAACTTTTTACACGAAATATCGAAGAACCATGTCAAGAAAGAACTCTCAAGTAGATTGTAAAGTCATCTTCAGGAAACACAGGAAGGCCAACTTTTCCCAAGAAAGTTAAGCAATTCCTTTCTGAGACTATGTTTTCCAATAAGTTCAAATTGAAAACAAAATAAATCGACATCACCGATTTTGTGTATGCCCTATTATATCAACACATTCGCCTATTTTTAAGCAGACAGAAGGAAAATATCCTTTCTGGACAACCAGAACCAAATGTTTTTAATAAAAAATTAGGGACAAATAAAAATCCTTACAGCAACTATGACTTGAATAAAAAATTCTTTCTGTCTTCCTCCTTCTCTTCCTACGGCCCACTTCATAATACTCTTATCCAAAATGATTGCTTGGCTTATATCTACCGTAAATGAGAGGGAGTGTGAGAAAAGAATATCTCCATGAGGAAGATTTTCTTTGTTTCTTTACCCAAGCTCTAGGGTTTTGAGAAGGGGGAAGAGGACAGATGTCTGCGGGCCGTGGCTTGGGTTCTCCCCTGGATGAGCATTTTGGGAGGAAATCTTCCTGAGTCGGACCTCCTGCTTCCAGAGGTACTCAGAGGAGGCAGAGGTGGTACCCTGGATACACTGAACCTGGAAGGTTGATGCTAGTGAAATTTGAACTTGGAATCTGTTTCCATGTAATTGCATATGGACAAATAAATTTCAAATGTCCATGCCCCCCACCAAAAAAAAATCAAGCTAATATACCCTAAAGATAACTAAATAAACTAATGAAATTTTCAGGGCCATCAAGAGGACCCCCGTCACTCTTTAAGCTTGGTTACAATCTCTCCCTTCAAGAAATGGAACCACCCTTCCTCTTCCTCAGTATTTGAACAAAGGGAACCCTCTTTCCCCAAAAGGAGGTATCATATCCACAAGGAAGGCAACCCAGGTCTTGCTTCCCGGTGGGTTTCCTGCTGGATATTTGTATTAGCTTCACAACTCTCACACTGCAGGGCAGTGAGTATATGCCATCCCACCAAACACTAGAATCGCCTCCAGGGCGTTGTGGCATTCCCAAGTTCTCCCTGAGAGACAGTCCTGCTGAGAAATACTGCATTTAACTAAGCTAGACTACTCACCACCTCTAAGACACTCCACACAATCCTGGCCTCTGGATTGCCGCATATGCTGCTCCCTGGATCTGAAATGCTCATCTGACCTTTTTTCCTTGTCCGCTGAATTACTATTCACCTTTCCTAACTGCAAAAAGGCCTTCCCACTCTCCCCACGACCCTCTTCCTATGCTCCACTTTGAATATTTTTTTGATGTTTGCTTTTTTTCCACTTTGAATATTGCTTATAGTAGCCAATGGGTTCATGCACAAATAACCTAGCAGTGGGTGTGAACCAAAAAACAAATGTGAAGTCTGGAAGGGGGTGGATTCAACACTGTTTCAGCAGCTGACTTTTATTATTGAAAACTCATGCTTTTTCCCTCTTTCAGCTCCACCATCCTCAACATTTTGGCTTTTCATCCTCTTGCTAATTGCCTCATGGTTGCAAGAAGGCTGCTGGTACTCTAGCATCAAGCCCTGGCATAACTGTTGCAGTTAGCAAAGAAGGCGGTGGCCGCCAGAGGGTTTCTCCTAAACAAGTTCTGTCTGTTTATCTGTGAAGTAAATACGTCCCCAAAGACATCTTCCAGGTCTTAGTAGCCAAAACTGTCAACATGCCCCAAAAGAAGCTGAGTAAGGAAGTGTGTGTCTATCGAGGTAGAATATATGCAGTTTATTGTATGGATTATACTTGAACAAAGCTGTTAAAATTTCCACAACTAAGGTACCAGCAACACAGTTCACTGTAGAGTAAGATGCCATTATTTAAAAAATAAAATTGCTCCTTAGCATATAAATAGCACTTAATTACTATATTTGGAAATCAAGAATGTCCTATAATGGGAAAATGCTGAAACCATCCAATTCCCTGTCGTTCAAAGTTGTATCCCTATTCTCTGTCCCTCAGGGATACTGGACCACTAAAACTAGATGATGATAATAAAAATTACTGTTTATATTTTATATACCACTTTGTGAGGTCTCTCATTTGCTTTTTTAAATATATATATATATATATATATATATATATATATATATATATATATGGATTTCAGAAACAGAGAGGAAAGGGAGAGAGAAATATCAATGATGAGAGAATCATTGATCAGCTGCCTCCCGTATGATTGGGGATGGAGCTCACAACCTGGGCATGCGCCCAGACTGAGAATTGAACCATGACCTCCTGGTTCATAGATTGATACTCAATCACTGAGCCATGCCGGCTGGGCCTCTCTTTTGATCTTAACATCTACCCTTGTATCCCTCATCTACAAGGGAGAACAGAGCCTTGAGGAGGATAAATCCCTAGCCCAACTCCACAAAGCTTAAGGAGCTTCCATGAGGCTGCCCCCAGGTCTACTGTCCACCTGCTCCCACAATGCCCTGCTGTCTTTATTCCTGGGGCCACTCTGAGCTAGAAATACCCAAAATTTGGGGTAAGGCCCATGAAATCCCCTACCCTACCACTCCACAAGAGACAAATAAAAGAGAGATAATAAGTATTTGGTTAGTAGCATGAAGCCCAGTGAGTATAAATATAAGTGCTAATTGAGGGTCCGAAATGGGTTGGTTTCTAAACAAAACACAAAATCAGATGTTACAGAAAATGTAGCCGCTTCTCTCACCAGTGTGTGAAGAAAATACAAAAGTACACTCAGGCGTTATCCCAAGTAAAGATAACGGATGCAGGCTGGTTTTAAAACTGAAACAATTATGCCTTGTTATTAAGAACATTCATAGAAATGTTCCCTGAATGTTTATAAGGTGTTCATTCAGTTTCTATCCTGAAAATCAGGACATCTTGGTACTGAAAATATTTCATGCCCAACAGTTCGGCAAAACCAGTATTTCTTCGGTTTATGGCCTCTCTTAATCTCTTTGTGGAAATCTCCAGACCTCAACTCCATTCCTTGAAATTTT
Organism: Vespertilio murinus; assembly: GCA_963924515.1. Lineage (NCBI taxonomy): Eukaryota > Metazoa > Chordata > Mammalia > Chiroptera > Vespertilionidae > Vespertilio > Vespertilio murinus. Next base: position 9,876,061 of record OZ004712.1, on the reverse strand, counting down.
ACAGGGCACAAGAGGAACAGAAATCAGCTCAAAATGAATATGTGTATTCAGAATGCTTGAGATTGTGCCAACTTTTCAAGGACCTCATTCAGATTAATCTTCTTAAGGGCCCTCGTGGTCTCTGGATCATTGCTGCTGCATCTCCCCACTTCTCAACACCCCAATGGCATTCTCCTGAAGGAAAAACTGCCCATCATTAGGGAAGAAAACGTTTATTAAGTCCAATCTGGGAGGGCGAGCGTAAGGTCAGGAGCAGGCACCAGCCATTTACACAGTCTTTGCATCTGCAGCAGTTCGATTTAAGGTCAGAGTGGAATTTATGGGGGACATCGCATTATAAAAAGTGGCTAACACAGGCAGTCCTCGGGTTACGTCGGACTCCACCTATGTCATTTTGTGGTCACGTCACCATCTCCCATTTATTTATTTATGTATTTATTTATTTATTACATTTTTATTTATTTGTTTATTTATTTATTTTTTACAGGGAGGAAGGGAGAGGGATAGAGAGTTAGAAACATCGATCAGCTGCCTCTTGCACACTCCCTACTGGCTATGAGCCTGCAACATTGACCAGAATGGAACCTGGGACCCTTGAGGCCACAAGCTGACGCTCTATCCACTGAGCCAAACAGGTTCGGGCATATGGATGAAATAGCATGATGTCTGAGATTTGCTATCTAAAATATCCCAGGGTATGGGGAAATTAGGGAGCTACCTAAGAAACAGGAGTGGCTGTGAGCCCTAACTGGTTTGGCTCAGTGAATAGACATCGACCTGAAGACTCAAGGGTCCTAGGTTCGACTCTGGTCAAGGGCATGTACCTTGGTTGTGGACACATACCCAGTAGGGAGTGTGCAGGAGACAGCTGATCAATGTTTCTAACTCTCTATCTCTCTCTCCCTTCCTCTCTGTAAAAATTCAATAAAATATTTTTTTAAAGAAGTGGCTATGAGTTGGTAATGTTTAAACCTGGATGATGGGTAAAAGGGGGGTTAGTACACTTTTCTTTCTACATTGGTATATGTTTAAAGTTTCCCATCAAAAAAGGTATTTAGATATTATTATGAGGAAGTAGTGTGAGTTTGGGTTCTGTTTTGGCCTGGCTTACACGTAGCTCTGGATGGTGGTAGCAGGGTGGCCCCTTGCAGACAGAGTCGGGGTGCCGACACTTTGTTGTTTTATTGTGAACAGATGCTGCTACTGATGCAGGGGTGAGAGCCAAGGCTAAGTCCTATAAAACCCACGCCATGGGGCTCCCGCTGGGGCAGAACTCCAGCCATTGCTCAGGGAGGGCTGTGGAGAGAGCCCTAAGCTCCTCCAACCATGCCTGCACGGGACCACTCACAGGGGATTAGCTGGTGGAGGAGGAGAGAATGCTCCAGGCCATGGACCGGAGGGGAGGAGAGGGAGAGAGAGGAAGTGACCTGAGGGACACCCAGCTCCCAGGAGAACTTTCTTCTGGGCTTGAAGGTGAAAAGTGAAGTCCCTCCTGGGTGTCTGTCACCAGCCTGGCCAACAACGAGCTCCACAGTCTCTCTCTTAGCAGGTGAGTCAGTACATGACAGAACTCGGAGGTGGGTGTGTGGCGGACCACCCAAGGGTGAAATCTTTACAAATAAAATTAGGATTCCCACCACCCCCTGCCCAGTGAGTTGTCTTGCAAACTCCCAGGGGTTCCTATTGTCAAAATAAAACATAGATCAGGCTTGAAAATTCCCCTACGCAGACAGCCATTTAAGCTGAAACTAAATCAAGCTTATCTGATGGACATAAGAGAAACTTAACTCAGGTTATTTCCTGTAAATGCCTGTGATATTCACAAAAGAAACCTGAGTCGTCTTCCTAGAATACCATAAGATGTCACTTTTCACCAATGCCCTCCAAATGGAAACTCCATTGTCACAGCCAATCATTGCGAAGCTTAGCCAGCCTTCTGATTTTGACTTTTGAGCCATCCCATACTGTTGTGCCTCTGAGCTTCACATCAGTTTTAGATTTCCAGATTCCCAATTCATGAACTATTCTTTGGTGCATAAACAAACAAACAAAAAAAAAACTCTTACTAAAAACTGTGTTACTGATCCAGTTTTGCTTTTCATTATTACTGGGTTTTCAGCCTTACCCTCCTCCCAATACCAGTTTGGAGACCATTGCCCTAACTGTCACTCCCTTGGAAGCTGGCAAAATTCTGCATAGATTCTGCAGACCGTGCTGGTGTTCAGTGTAACTGGGGTGTTTCAGGAGCTTGGATGAAGTAAATAAATTCGTACATCATAATGGGTTGTCTAGGTACAGAGCAACATTCTCTCGGCCTTCCAGCTACATTTCTGGGCAATATTATGCCTTGCGTATGCTCATATACTCTTTTGTTCTCTGAAGAACTTTGTCTAGCACTGTGGAGGGCTCACTGGGACAGTGAGAACACAGGAGGAAACAGAAAGACCCTTCCGCATGAACCGTGGTTAACGGATGGGCCCAGGAAACATTCTCAGCACACAGGTGTCCTCCGCCATGCCATCTTCTTGGATGCTAAAAATTAATGGGTTTAGAAAGACCTGACTAGCAACAATCCACAGCCTAAGTTGTAAATAAAAACGAAATACCTATATGAATGGATACACAAACTGTAGCATTCCCCAAATAATAAGCTATTATTCACACATAAAAGGGAATGAAGTCCTTATACCTTCTACAAGAATGAACCTTGAAATCATTACGCTAAGTGAAGGAAGCCAGTCATAAAAGGCCACATATTCTGTGATTCTACTTATCTGAAATGTCCAGATAGGCAAATCTATAGAGACAGAACGTAGATCCGTGGCCGCCTGGGGCTGGGGAGCCAGAAGAGTAACGGGATAGAGGAGCCATGGCTAAAGGACAAGAGGCTTCTTCTTGGGGTGATGGAAATGTTCTCACATTGACTGGGGGACACTTACACACACCTGAGAACATGCTGACAAACACTGAATTGTACATTTTAAATGGATGTTGATTGTATGGCAAACAAACTGTATCTCAACAAAGCTATTTAAAAAAAAACCTAAAAATATGAAATGCCTAATCCACACACACCATAATCAGCCCACCTGAAACCACTTCCTGGCATATTATTTCCAGATTGTGCATTGGTCATGAAACCAACTTAGTACAATTGCGTGGAGCATTTTTAAATAATAAAATTAAAACGAAATGGAACATCATCCCCTTGCAAAGCTTGAATTTTCTCTAGGTGTTTTGTGCCCTGAGTCACGATGTGCTCATGCAAAGACATGTGGCCGTGCTTTGAGTCCGCGGGTAACCTGCTTTCTTCTCGGGTCTGGGCAGCCTGTGTCTCTGTCTCACAGCCTTAGACAGTTCCAGGTTTGCCACTTCAGTCATCACTGTCTAGAGCAGTGGTTCTCAACCTTTCTAATGCCACGACCCTTAACACAGTTCCTCATGTTGTGGTGACGCTCAACCATAAAATTATTTTTGTTGCCAGTTCATAACTGTAATTTGCTACTGTCAATGAGTCATAATGTAAATATCTGTGTTTTCCAATGGTCTTAGGCTCTAGAGCAGCGGTTCTCAACCTGTGGGTCACCAGTGGTGCAACCCACAGGCTGAGAACCGCTAGCAGGGTCGCCTAAGACCATTGGAAAACACAGATATTTACATTACGACTCATTGACAGTAGCAAAATCACAGTTATGGAGTAGCAATGAAAATAATTTTATGGTTGGGGTCACCACAACACAAGGAACTGTATTAAAGGGTTGCGGCATTAGAAAAGTTGAGAACCCCTGGTCTAGAGTCGACACTCTCGCCCAATTCTACTGCCTCACTAGCACGCTTGACGTGTGGGCCTGTGAAAGGTCAATCCCGCTTTCACCATGAGTACTAATGACAGAAATGCTTCATTCTCCCAAACAGCTATTCTGCCAGCCCCTCTTCTAGCACGCTGGGCGTCTGCCTGCCTCCGTGTGGAACCCATGCTTGCTGACTGCACAGGGTTCCATGCCAGGGAAGTGAGCAAGCCGTACTCTCAGAACCAACGTGCTCTGAGGAAGCCCCTTGCTCCTAGTCATTCTGTTACTTATTGATTCAATAAACACCCTTTGGCCGCCTGCCGTGTGCCTGGCACAGGGACGTACCATAGTGAGGACGACAGGCATGGCCTCATCAGATGTCAGAGTCCGGTCGTCAGAGAGAGACACCGTCTCGGGTACTTTCTAGAAGTGACCATCAACGACTGCGTGACCTTTGGCAAACTATTCCACTCCACCACACTCGAGTTTGTTGGCTCGGAAGCTGGGTTTTCTGACCTGCTGAGAATTGTGGGATTTTTAGAGCTGAAAGGCCCTTCCAGAACAGCTCCCCCATTTTACCGATGAGGAAACGGGGACCCAGAGGGAACATCCTTTGCTCACTGACCCAGAGCCAGCCAAACGCACACCTTCGAGAAACCCCATTTCACCCGTAAGAAAGCTAAGCATGGCCTGCTCTGTGTTAAGAATTGAGAGGCCTTCAGAGGAGGTGCCTTCCTTCCCTGAACTTTTCAGAGAGAGGGTTGTGCAGAATGCTCAACCACGTGAAAAGAGACGAATGTGAAAAGCTAATGAGAAGAGAACCGAAGTCACGTGTGGACCTCGCCGGAGGGTTTTCCACAATACAGAGGCCTGGGGAGGAGAACGGTGGGACCCAGCTACCAGGAGCACTCCCCTCAGGCCTCCTAGTAAATGCCCCTTTCTCCTTTCTGAAGTTTAAGTGCTCACTAAGAAATGATCCCTCTGGTCGCCAGGATCCCCACTGAAACAATAGCCACGTTCCCAGGGCCTGGGTCCTGGGCGAGTGTTTGGTGGGTGGGTTCTGGGCTTGATTGACCGGATGGACGAATGGGTGATTTTTCCCTCCTTCGTGCTCTTAAACCCCCAGCCGGCAGGCTAGGGGCTCTGGCTTTAGTGTCCCCAACTCCCAGCCGTTCCCCTTAAAGTCTGTCCCATTAAACACCAACTCCGCAGAACACACACCGCGCTACTTTTCCTCTCCCCTAATAAATCAGGTAAATCGCCTCCTTTGTTTTTAGGACCATTTCAGGTTCACTTTTAAGATTCTTTGTTAAGGTTTTATTTATGTTGTGACTTAATAGAGATTTAATCCACTTTTCAGCACACAATCGTATCACAATATCCCCGAACGGTTCGCTCGTGTTATTAACGTGGAGGAGAAAGGCTGTTTTCCTCAGGCGCGGCCCTGATCATTTCCAGACTGCGTGTGTCTCCCTGGCATCTGAGCCCACCTGGGTTTATAAGGCCCATTAAAATAAATAACAGCTTGGTCTGCGAAGGATTGGCCTGCGTTAATATATGCATAAGGAGATCAATGTTTATCTCTACTTTCTAGAAACCTAAGAGTCTTCTACAAATATGTTTAGACACAGCAGAAACCATGTGAATCTCCTGGTAAATGTTTGCCTTCACACTCCTAGGATATGTTGGACACCAGATGGCTTGGTCAAAACAAAATCACACACACACACACACACACACACACACATATATACACACACAAACATATATACACACAAACACACATACACACATATACACACAAACGCGCACACAAGTTTGCGCACTGTGCCTCCCCATTTTCTTTCGGATATTTTTTTTCTCCTTTCATGCATGAGAAAGAATGTAGAAATACTTAGAATAATGACCAGTATGTTCTATGCTTACTGCTGCTTTGCCTCACTAGAGATTAACTCATAAAACTTCACTCCAAATTAAACAAACTCGGGCACTCCCTGCAGCCAGTCAAAAGCTGCTGCTTAGACCGAAGGAAATCTTGACTTCAACCCTGAGACGTTAATGGCCCCCTCTGTGGGAGGATAACAGGGTCTCTCTTCCTATGCTCTGCCTGTCCTCATTCTCATCTGGGCCCTGGCACCCACGGCTCTTCATCTGGAATAAGGATGGAAGCTACAGGAATCACAGACAAGCTGCATTTTAATACACTCACATCTCTCCTGCTGTATTAAAAAATTATCCGGCCGACACCGGTTTGGCTCAATGGATAGAGCGTCGGCCTGCGGACTGGAAGGTCCCAGGTTCGATTCCGGTCAAGGGCATGTACCTTGGTTGCGGGCACATCCCCAGTAGGGGTTGTGCAAGAGGCAGCTGATCAACGATTCTCTCTCATCGATGTTTCTAACTCTCTATTTCTCTCTCTTCCTCTCTGTAAAAAATCAATAAAAATATATATTTTTTTAAAAAAATAATTTATCCGGTTGATACAATTACACTCAGAGAATCACACAATGAAGGATTTTACCAACAGGCGGGCCAGGAAGCACCGTTGATCGTGGCAGTAAGCTTCCAAAGAAAACCGTGTCTAAAGCCAGTCTAGGAACTCCCTCGCCAACCTGTCTCTTCAGCCACCTCTTCTCTGGGGATCGTTAGAGGTTGCCTTTGAAGAACCCAAATGAGAGACGCCGCATAAAATAAAACCATCCAGGTTTTGCCGCGCATGGCAAGTTCTCAGCGGCTGTGAATGCCGCTGGAATCCCAGACCCAAGACTGTAATCTAAAGAGGCATGTAAGGGACCCTGAGAAAGAAAACAATCCCAAGGTCATGTCATGCTGGCCCTGACCTCGGCAGCCTATTTGTCTTCCTCTCCACAGAGCTTGGGTTTCACAGTCTCCAGCCCCCCAGACAACGTTTTTACCTGGAAGGTGCCGGGGGGGGGGGGGGGCGGGGGGAGGGCATTACAAGGAGAGAGGCCTTTACAAAGATCATTTGATGCAAGTCCCTGCTTCCTACTCCTCAAGGGTCTGCTTATTTTCAAGCATGCCCGCCTGGAGCCATGGGTGTGTGTTTGTGTGGTCCAGTCCCCGTTTTATGGCTTGTTGCTGTTCTCTGGAATCCCTGGAATACTTCAGTTACCAAAATCACCGTGCCCTGCGTCCTCTCGGGCTGACAACACTGCTTTCCTTTCTGCCTAAGCTGGGCTGTGTTTGTTTACGTAGGAAATGTACTCTTTCTGAACATTCAGGCTGTTTCAGCATCCACTTAGATGGCCCCATTAAATCAGGTTTTAAAAAAAAAATTAAGAAGGGAGGCAGGAGGAGGACAAAGAAAATGCCTCTTGAGATTCTAACTAAGAATTTGGTTCAGCACAAACTCAGGGATTCAGGCGCTGTTTTTCTTTTCGGCGTCGGAAGACAAAGCTGGGCTTGTTCCCAGCAGGCAAGGTCCCTACCCCCGTTCCGATCCGCCCTCACGTCGTGCGAAGTGATTTTCCTGTTTAAACTCTCTGCTTTCTTAAATGTTATCTTTTCAAAGGAGAATTAGATAACTCTACGTCCCCAGACTATATCCTATTTGTTTGGATAGGAAATGCTAATATTTTTCTACATGTTTGGTGTGGGTGTCGGCGGTAACTCAGGGAGCTGGTTAAGAAGGGTCCCCTTTAAGCTCGGGAATCTCATTGGCTGACTCCCGGGAGCCAGAAGGTTCGTGGTGATTTTGAGTAACGACCTCCACAGCTATGTGCGTTATCTGTGTTATTTAGCAAGTGGGAAAGAAGTTAGATTTACCTTTTCTGTATGTTATCCGTGTCGTTTTAAATGTTTCCTTTCATGAGGGCTTTTCTTCTTCCTTTCTCTCCACTCCCATGTTCATGCACTCCTTCCATCCAGCCCACTGCCACACCGAGTTTCCAGACTCCTCTTAACCTCTATTTAAAGACCCTGGTTTCATTCATCATTAACCCTAATGATCTTCGCCTGGTTCATCTGTCTCTGCATCCTCATTGGTCTAAGGCAAACTCATTAGTCCACAGAGCCAAATATCAACAGTACAACGGCTGAAATTTCTTTGGAGAGCCAAATTTTTTAAACTTCAACTTCTTCTAATGCCACTCCTTCAAAATAGACTCGGCCAGGCCGTGGTATTTTGTGGAAGAGCCACACTCAAGGGGCCAAAGAGCCGCGGTTTGCTGACCACGGGTCTAAGGTAATGCCTGTCACATCAGAGCCCCAGATATTTCCTGTTTGTGTGCAGGACTCTGTATCCAGCAGGGAAGGAAGCAGGAACGGCAGCAGAACATTTCTAAAACAATAGATTTTCCATGCCAACAAGCTCTCTCCTGGGGCACAACTTGGTCTTCCACAGCCAGCGTTGGCCCAACCAAAATGGTTAAGCGTGAAGCTTGTCATTAGGAGCCCAAAGTCCATTTTTCAGTACCTTGTCTTTACACACACTGGGATGGTGCCCCATGCTTCCCTCTATGAAAAACTACATTTAGAAAATCTAGAATTGGGCATTTATATCTTTCATTTTATATTTCAGTTACAGTGGACATTCAATATTATCTTGTCTTCCTTTCAGGTGAATAGCGCTGTAGGTGGATAATCAGATTCTTTACAAAGTGTTTTCCCTGGCATTTCCGGTACCCACCTGGCACCATACCCAGTCATTACAATATTATTGACTATATTCCCTGTGCTGGACTTTACCTCCCCATGACTATTTTGTAACTACCAATTTGTACTTAATCCCTTCATCTTTTTTCCCAGCTCCCCAACTCCCGGCCCTGGGCAACCATCAGTCTATTGTCTGTATCTACGAGTCTGTCTCAGCTCTGTGTGTTCTTTTATTTTGTTCTTTAGATTCTACATAGAAGTGAAACCCTCTAGGTCCATCGATGCTGTCACAAATGGTAAGATTTTTTTTTTTACAGCCAAGTAATGTAAAGTATGACAGCTTTTTTTATCCATACATCTGCTGATGGACACTTGGGCTGCTTCCAAATCTCGGTTATTGTAAATAATGCATATGTTCTTTCAAATTAGGATTTCTTCGGATATATACCAGAAGTGGAATCATTGGAACATAAGGCAGTTCTATTTTAACTTTTCGGACTTCCATACTGTTTACCATGTAAACTCAAGTTGGTATGTTCCCTCTCCCAGGAGAACTCAGATTCTGGCCCAGCCGTGGGCAAACTACGGCCCGTTTGCCTGTTCTATCGGGCCCTCAGAGCCGAAAGAGCGGAGGGTTCTGTTGCTCTTCCCTCCACTCCTTCACCAGCAGCCCAAGATGAGAGTGCCAGCATGGTCAGGTTGCTTTTGTTCCGGCCCTCCGGTCCAGTTTAAGAACCCGTTGTGGCCCTCGAGTCAAAAAGTTTGCCCACCCCTGTATCTGTATCTAGCCCCACATCTAACCGAAGAATGAAGATCTGTCCCCTCTCACTCACATTTCAGCCGGCAGTGCTCAGATGGCAGAGGTCATGCTTAAGGCAACAAGGCACATTCATTGTCACCAAAACGGAACACGAAAGTGGCTTGCGGCTCCTTAAACTTTACACGTCTGCTTAAACCCAACGCGTTAAAGCTGAGAACCTTTGGTGCTAAATGAGAACATTCCTTTCCTGCCACTCCTGAAACTAGTGGCATGAGCAAATACCCTCACACACAAGTGAGGAGCATGCTTGCTCCCTATTAACAAAGGACAAAAAAAAACCCAAACAAACAAAAAAACCATGAGCAGACGCAGGCTAACTGTACCGTTAGGAAGCCCAGGCCTCAGGCCCTTCACTGCATGAGCCCTTCCAAGACCCACGGAGAGGGCCTGGTCTGTTTGTATTTATAATTTCACATTCTTTTTTAAGAGGGCCCACAAATTATATAACCTTCAGGCCCCACGCAACCTAGATCCACCCTTTCATGGGTTGAATTGTATTCTCACAAAATTTATGTCTTGAAGCCCTGATCCCCAATGGGACTGGATTTGGAAATAGGGCCTTTAAAGAAGTCAGTAAGGTTAAATGAGGTCCGAAAGCTGCACCCTACGCCCACATGGCTGGTGTCCTTACGGAGGAGGGAGAGGCGCAGGGATGCGCTCACACAGAGGAGAGGCCACATAAGGACACAAGTGAGAAAACTGCCATCTGCACGTTCAGGCGAGGGGTCTCCGGAACGTGCCCACAGCTTGATCTTGGGCTTCCCAGCTATCAGACCCGTAAGAAAATGAAGTTTGGCTGTTGAAGCCACCTACTCGGCGGGATTCGGGTATGGGAGCCCTAAAAGACTAATAAACACCCCCTAGAAATTAGGAACTATTCTCTAACCTTTTATTAGCAAATTTTGTTAATGATAGCATTCAGGGCTAACGGAAGGGCAGTAAAGCAGGTAATCACACACATAATCATAATACTGCTGACAGCACATAATTCATAAAAATGCTCATTCTCATTGCCCTGGTTAATCCCTCTTCTGGGAATCTATCATAACCAAATAACCCAAAATATGTTTAACTACCCACACAAAGAAGCTCATTAAAGTATTATTTACAATTCTTGCCCATAACTAGAAGCTCCCCTTTCCCATGAATCACAAGTTGTGTGGCCCTTAGATTTCTGGGAGAATCTACCAGACTTGTGCAAATTCCCAAATTGGACCATATATCTTCATATGAAATCGGGTTCGTTTATTCGCGAGCAGTAATTTTTTCCACTCCCACATGCATACCCCCTTGCAATGGGATATTGCTTCTCTACCCATCAAGAGGTAACGTTTATTCGCCTACTATTTGGTCTGAGCTTGGCCACTTGGCTCGCCTACGGAACATTAGCAAATACAATACAAGTTTAAGATTGAGAAGTGCTCGCATGTGGATTCTGCTTTCTCTTTCTAGACTTGAAACCATGAGATCCCACCAGGAACTCAATCTCACCTGCTGGAGAGGCCGTGCATTGGAAAACCAAGACACTCTGGTCAGCAGCTACCAACCCCCGATATGTGATTGAATGCATCCCAGGCCACCCAGCCCCAGCCCAGAATCCTCCCAGCCTTCTGGGAGAACCAGAGAACCATAAGCTAAACAATACTGGTGAGTGTTGGTTGTTTGAAGCCGGTAAACTTTTGGTGGTTTGTTAGGCAGCAAAAACTAATATAATAATTTCCCCCATGAAATGCATATGGGGTAAATAGAAAATAGGCAAACTTAGTTAATATTCCCAATATTGGGAAATTCGTTTATGGACTGGCTGGCAAGCTCCTGGATCCCAAACTTATGATTCCAATTCTTTCCAATGCTTCAATAAGATTATGAATTAACTATGCTCTGGGCCTTTGGAATTTCTTGGGAATAGCTGAAATCTTGAGTGATAAATGTGCAAATGTCCCTGGTCTTGTTTACTCTAAAACTGGAAATAAGGTAAACGCTTTACATTATATGCTTTCCCTCAATTAAGCCACTTAATATTATGGCAATGAAGACAATACAGAAACATAGGAAATACTTAAGGCAATATTAAATGAAAAGAATAAGATGCAAATGTGTGCTTAAGTGATGATGACAAATACTTAAAAGAAAAATAGATAACTGGGTATGCTGAAGGAAAAGACTATAAAAAATTAGGCCTAGAAAAGAATGCAAGAAAATTTACTAAGTGATGCAAAGCAAGGGACTGAATCCAAGAAGACTCTATCCAGCAAGGCTCTCACTCAAAATTGAAGGGGAGATAAAGAGCCTCACAGACAAAAAAAGGCTAAGGGAGTTTATCACTACTAAGCCAGAAATGCAAAAAAAAAAATGCTAAAGGGACTGGTATAAAAAGAAGAAATAAAAAGGGAAGAAGGAACACAGGCACAAAAAAAATAAAAATGGCTACAAACAAGTACCTATCAATAATAACTATAAATGTAAACTAACTAAATGCTCCAATCAAAAGACATCGAGTGGTGAGTGGATAAAAAAGACATGACCCATACACATGCTGTCTACAAGAGACCCACCTCAGAACAAGGGACTTACACAGACTGAAAGTGAAGGGATGGAAAAATATATTTCAGGCAAATGGAAATGAATAAAAAGCTGGGGTAGCAATACTTATATCAGAAAAAATAGACCTCAAAGTGAAGGCCATAACAAGAGATAAAGAAGGCCACTTCATAATACTAAAGGGATTGATACAAGAGGATATAACTCTGATAAACATATATGCACCCAATGCAGGAGCACCCAAATACATTTTTTAAAAAACTCCTGGAAGATATTAAGGGAGAGATCAACAATACAATCATAGTATGGGATTTTAATACCCCACTGATATCACTGGATAAATCCTCTAGATAAAAAATCAGCAAAGAAACAGCAATCCTAAATGACTCACTAGAGCAGATGGACTTAATTGACATCTTCAAAACATTTCATCCCAAAACCATGGAATATACATTCTCCACAAGTGCACATGAGACAGTTTCAAAGAGAGACCACATAATGGGTCACAGGCAAAGTCTCTCCAAATTCAAGAAGATTGAAATCATATCAAGCATCTTCTTAGACCACAATGGCATAAAATTAGAAATAAACTACAATAAAAACAATAAAAATATTCAAACACTTGGAAGCTGAATAGCATGCTATTAAACAATGATTGAATTACCAAAGGGATCAAAGAAGAAATCAAAAACATCCTGGAAATGAAAGACAATGAAAACACAACAATCCAAAATCTATGGGACATAATGGAAGCAGACCTGATAGGGAAGTTTATAGCTCTATAGGCCTACCTCACAAAAAAACAAAAAGTGGTAGTAAGTCATCTAACGCTACAACTTAAAGAATTACAAAGAGAGCAATATGAAAAGCCAGAGTGAGCAGAAGGAAGAAGATAATAAAGATCAGAGCAGAAATAAATGACATAGAGACCAAAAAATAAAAAAATACAAAAGATCAATGAAACTAAGAGCTGGTTCTTTGAAAGGATAAACAAATTGATAAACCTCTAGACAGGCTCACCAAGAAGCAAAGAGAGAGGACCCCAATAAACAAAATCAGAAATGAAAAAGGAGAAATAACAACAGACCCCACAGAAATACAAAGGATCGTTTTAAAAAATACTATGAACAACTCTATCCCAATAAACTAGACAACCTGGAGGAAATGGACATATTCTTAGAAAAATACAACCTTCCAAAACTCAATCAGGAAGAATCTAAACATCTCAATAGGCTGATAACTATGGAAGAAATTGAAGCAGTTATCAAAAAACTTCCAGCCACTGTAGAGAACAATATGGAGTTTCCTCAAAAAACTAAAAATGGAACTCACATTTGACCCAGTGATCTCACTTCTAGGAATATGTCCCAAGAAAGTAGAACCACCAATCAGAAAAGATATATGCACCCCTATGTTCACAGCAGCACAATTTACAATAGCTAAGATTTGGAAACAGCCTAAGCGCCAGATTAAAAAAAAAAACTTTGCTACAGCCCTGGCCAGTTTGGCTCACTGGATAGAACATCAACCTGGGGATTGAAGGGTCCCGGGTTCGATTCTGGTCAGGGGCATGTACCTTGGTTGCAGGCACATCCCCAGTAGGGGGTGTGCAGGAGGCAACTGATCGATGTTTCTCTCTCATTGATGTTTCTACCTCTCTATTCCTCTCCTTTCCTCTCTGTAAAAAAAAAAAAAAATCAATAAAATATATTTTAAAAAATAAAAAACTTTGCTACATCTATACAATGGAATACTGTGCTAAGGTAAAAAAAAAAAAAAAAAAGAAGAAGAAGAAGAAGAAGAAGAAGAAGAAGAAGAAGAAGAAGAAGAAGAAGAAGAAGAAGAAGGAATTCTTACCATTTGTAACTGCATGGATGGGCCTGGAGAGCATTATGCTAAGTGAAATAAGCCAGTCAGAGAAAGATAAATATCACATGATCTCACTCATTTATGGATTATAATGAACAACATAAAGTGATGGGCAAAAACAGATCCAGCGACAGAGACGCATCGATCAGACAGATAGTCAAACCTCTGAGGGAAGGTAGGGAAGGGTGGGGGTAAGAGGGAGAGATCAACCAAAGGACTTGTACGCATGCATATAAGCCTAACCAATGGACACAGATACCAGGAGGGTGAGGGGGGTGGGGGCAATGGAGAAATAAGGGCACATATGTAATACCTTAATCAATAAAGAAAAATATAAAAATATTAGGCCTAAACACATTAGGAGCTGCTTTAAGGTGTGGGATTATGAGTAAATTTCTTTCTTTTTTATAATTATATTACCTTCATAAATTTATATTTTAATATATAATCATTTTTTTTCAATTGTTTGCTTTATCATGTCTAACCTTGGTAGCATAGAAATGCTTTCTGCTAGTTTAAAATCATAATATCCCAGACGGTGAAAATAACTATCATTTTCTGATTTATTTGGATATTACTAATATTGCTCTAGAATTTTACCTAAATCTGTGTAAACCCAGTTTAAACCACCTTTGGGACAGGGTAAGTCTAACCTCACTTAGACTAGAAATTATTAAAACCTCCTGGCTGATATGCAGTTTGATTCAGACCTAAGCTGAGTAGAGGCAAATATCATGCTGCCACCTTTTTAGGCCATAGCGGCCCTGAAAAATGGCTCCAGGCCCAGGTACTTGGAGCAGAATGAGTAGACCTTTGCTGTTTTCCAGAGAAAATAGAAGCCTGAAGCTCCTGCTCACTCTCCTCTACCTTCCCCCACCTCCTTGATGCTCAAATTGCCCCAGATTTGGCCGGTGGGAACCCTTTTTGAGCTGGTTCCAATACTCTTTTGACATATCTCTATCATTTTTGTGAGCATTTCCTTCCTCTCTGGAACCATAAAATCATTCAACTTTATATTTACTTCCCCTGCCCCAGCCCTGGAGTCAGCCATTTTTCCAAGGAGCTCGGCTCCCTTTCGTTGGGGATGACGTTTAGAAATCAAAACTGGGGTGCCAGTGTGCTCACAGCTAACTGGAGTGTCATTCCTTTTAGAATTCAAAACATTTTTTTTAATTTTAATGATATCATGAATTGATATTGACACTTCTAATTCCAATCCAACCCCAAAGTTTCTTCCTTGCCTTCCCCATTCCATTTCTGACTTTTTCCCTCTACATTGAGAACCCTGACTCCCAGGAACACCATCCTACTCACTCATTTGATTAATCCTATAATGCATTTAGCTTCCATTGAATATATTCTCCCTTGGGCATTTTGTAGTTTCTGTCATGATTTTATCTTGTTGTTTTGTTTGTTGTTTGTTTTTTCTGTCCTTAGTTAAAATGAATTCTTATTATGTTTCTTCCTGTTTCTTGTTCATTGTTATGCTTAGTTTATTAATATATGTGTTGATATGTTCATTTGAAAATACTTGATTCAATTTGTAGTACTGTCATAGGTATCTTCTGCTTCATAGTTAGATTTTGGGGAAGTTTGTATTCACTGAAATATCTTCTTCTTACAGTAGTATTATACATAGTTGGTTGGATCTTTTTCTATTCCTAGGCATTTTCTGGGCAAGTTTTCTCTATCAAAAATATCAGTTTCTATTACTATAATGAAATACAGTATCTTTAATAGCTAATATTGGTGATGATGGTGGTGGGGTGGACTGGGAGTGGTTTAAGATGTCTTATTTTTGTTTCTGCAGATTTCTTATTTTTACTTCCTTACCTCTTTCTTGTCCTTCTTTGGTACATCTCCAAGGGACATTTCTCATTCTCTATTTTTTTTCTGATCATTTCCCCATACACAGTGATTCTTCAAAGCTGACACCTCTGCCTATTCTAGGTGCTTCGTGTAAGTGGAGTCATAGAATATTTCTTTTATTGTGTCTGCTTATTTCTCTTAGCATAATGTTTTCACAGTTCCCCCATGTTGTCACATGCATCAGAATTTCAAGCATTTTTATGGCTGAATAACATTCCATCGTATGTATGTAGCACATTTTGTTTATCCAGCCATCTGTTGACGGACACTTGAGCTGTTTCCACGGTGGTTGGGAACACTGCTGCTAGGAACATTGGTGCACAAGCTAACCCCTTCCTGGAAGGTCCCAGTCCAGCTCTGTAGCCTTAAAGTCCAGACACAGAGCTGGGTGGAGGGACGGTGCCTGGCAAATAGAAACGAACACCTGGCAGCAAGCAAACGGTTAAAGTTTTGGCTTGGAATTGTATAAGCCTAGTTTCCCTCCCTTTATTTTCTCAGGGCAGACCTCCTCTTGGGATCAAGTTCAGCTCTTAGAACCCCCCCATGGGTGGCTGAGGAACAAAGCGGGAAAGCTGACCCAGTCCTGCTCCTTTCCATATTAATGGGGCCCTTCGCTGTTAGGGGATTGAAAGTCCTACAACTGAGTGACAGTTGTTCAATATTCTAATTACATAAACTTTTGTGTTATGGTTTTGCCATTTGACATATCGGGTTTCCTAATGTGATTGAATGTGTATGTTGGAAATATGTTTATTAATGGAGACTGACACGGTTCTAGTACGGATTTATGTTAAGCTGACTGAGTTCTGTGGGAAATCCACAGTGATGGTTGGGGGAGGCCAGGGCACAAACCGACCAGAGTCTTTTCTGTGTACGTTTCACAAGAAACTTCCTTGGAGATGAAACTCACGTTTTCTCTCATTTGGACACAGTCTGCCATGATTGGATGTGAGGTGAGGAAAGACTGGCTCCAAATAGGAACTTGCCGAGGCCAGAAGTCCACAGAATTGCTCTGTAAAGAGATTATACAAGCATGGGATGGGGGGGAGGCACGGAAAAACACTTAAATAATCAGGTTGTTGTTGTTTTTTTTAATGGTGATGGAAGAAGAGAGGATAAATGGTGACGGGAGGAGACTTGGGGTGTGAAAGCATAATACAACACCCAGATGAGGTATGACAGAATTGTACGCCTGAAACCGACATAATTTTATTAGCCAATGACACTCCAATAAATTCAATAAAAAAAAGAAAGAACAAAACAAACCCACAAGTGGATTATAATTCTTTCAATAAAATAGGAATCAAGTGAGTAATGAATAAAACAGAGAGAAAAGGAAGAGAAGGGAAGACCCTTCCTTAAAGTAGAAAGCATAAAGGATAAAGGGTGTGACCTTGCCCAGCTCACAATCTGCACAACCATCGAGACCCTGGGGAGCAGAAAGAAGCACCCTCCATGACCAGAAGTGTCTAAAAGACAGACTCCTCAAGAGAAGTCATTAAAATCAGAGGATCAATAATAATAAATATAGAAGCGGGGGCAGAGAGGAGAGGAAATGAAGTAACTACTGGAGGTACCAGAATATGAGGTGCCGATAAGTCCCAGTGACGGGAACATTGGGTCTCAGACCCGCTGACAACAAAGAAACAAGACTGCTCTGTAAGTCACAGTCCGTGAAGCCACAGAGCAAGAATAAGAATTATGTAGCATGAGCTCCATCACTCCCCCTCTTGAATCATCACAGGCATCACAGATCATGATGCGCTTTCCTATGGCAGCTGGATGCATCCTCCGAATCTTTCTCAGCACAACAACCCACTGGCTTTTAATCCAAACCAAAGGACGTCTTCTCTACGTGTGTGAAAGTTGTATGAGGAAGAAAACAGGAAGGTGACGCTCTAGTGCTGGGTCTCATGGTGGTGACAGACCTAAATCAGATACTTCATACTAAGAGCAGTGTGTGTGTGTGTGTGTGTGTGTGTGTGTGTGTACATATTTAGAGTATAGTAAATTTTAGAAAGCTTTCAACCCAAACAACTACTAAAATTTTAATAATTATTGCAATCTGGCACTGTAAAAATTAATTCCTTCCCAGCTATAAAGAATTCTTTCTGCTAGGCCGTCCAGAAAGTTTGCCTTTAGCTATGGAATGCCAGAACAAGCATGCCCTAAGTTCTACTAAACCTACCTGTGGCACTGGAAATTTTTATAGTCCTCCAAACCAAACACCAATCAAAAGCTCGTGCTGAACTTTTATGCCCCCCATTAAGACATCAGCAGTGTGGACCGCGGGGGTTCCAAGATTCCACCCATTTCCCCATGTTCCCTGGAGTCACGGGAGGCTGAACCCGTTAGCTAGGAGCGCTAGTATCCCTGGGAAGTGGAGTCGGAATATGCACAGGAGTTTTCATGGTCTCATACTAAGGCTAGTCTGGAGCCACATTTCTCTCGGGCCCCGTTTCCTAGGCCTGGAAGCCCACCGATTAGATGCCCCACTTCTCTGAGAACCGCCCACTGGAAGCCGAATCCCGAGACTTCCCATGAAAACCGTCTTTGGGCCGCCGGTGATGGAGCGGGAGTCGGCAAGCTTTCTGCCAAGGGCTGGGCAGGAGACAGAGTCCGCTTTGCAGGGCCTGTGGTCTGTGTCACAACTCCCCAGCTGTGTTCCCTCAGAGCAGAAGCGCCATGAACAAGGAGTAAACACATGGGCGTGGCTGGGTTCCAGTCACTTACTTACAGTGGGCACCGGGCTGCACGGTACCCGAAGCCACCGTGTGCTGAGCCCCGTGGCAGCCAGCGAGCATGGGGTCCCGATGAATTGCAAAACAGGCCCACCCATCATGGGAGAGCTTTCTATCAGGGAGCTCCTCTGTTTGAGTCTTCCCTCAGGATGGCCTTGTGTTATCGGACACATCGCTGCCTCCTGATTTCCTGTTTGTGAAATGTTACGGGGTCTGCTGCTGAGAGCGAGCTGACCAGCGCCCTCTCTGCCCCCGCAGACCCTGCGGGCTCCCCGGGAAAGCATCCTGATGCACGGTGTGAATGCCAGCCCTGGAGATGCACTTCCGCCCCCGGAGCCGGCGTGTGCTGCTGGCAAAGTCCATGTTTGCCTTTCCACGCCTCACCCTGCCTTCCGAAGGCTTCGGGCCTTTAGCCTGGGCCACATTTAAATTGCCAAGAGATGTCAGCAAGCTGTGCGGGGCCGCCGCATGCTGACAGTAATTACCGGAGGGCAGTGATCAATGGGGGTCTTTTGTGAGCATCGCAGGATCGCCATGGACTCAGGAAGTCAGTGTCCGGGCGGTGTAGGCTGCAGCTGAAATGGACAAGCCGTCTCCCCCTGGCTGCTCACCAGCCACAGGCCTCCCCTTACTCCATTCATTATTCCTGCCCCCGAAGACAG
Source organism: Vespertilio murinus (assembly GCA_963924515.1). Taxonomy (NCBI): domain Eukaryota; kingdom Metazoa; phylum Chordata; class Mammalia; order Chiroptera; family Vespertilionidae; genus Vespertilio; species Vespertilio murinus. The sequence goes on along the minus strand of OZ004712.1, from coordinate 9,857,154 downwards.
GGGGCGTTACCGTCCCCCATCTGCAGTCCACCGAGAAGGGGGGGCGGCCCGGCGGCTCGCAGAGGTTCTATTTACGGCGCCAGGAAATGCATCCTTTCTGCTTTCCCGGAAAGCGATCGCCTTGTTCCATCCACTGTGATTCCTTCTGTACGCAGGTGAGGGCCACCCGGCCGCCACTTGGAAAGGGAGGAGTTGGCAAGGTGGGTCATGTTTCTCACCTCCGGGTGTTATATTCATCTGGCGCAATGACCTGGCCAAGGATTCCAGTGTGGGAGAGACGCCTTCTCCAATCCATAACGCCCGCGTCGACTCGCTCTTTTCCCTTGCATGTTTGCTTTCTACACGTCCTTGCTTTAAAGTCACGTGACTTGTACAAAAGAATCTCAGGTTAGAAGTTGGAAGGAAGGTCCATTCTGATCATCACCAACCCTAATTCCCAGAAAGAATAAAGTTTCTAGAATTCTCTTTTCAAGGAAGATAAAGTCAAAATTTCATTCCCATTTTCTATCATCTGCTCTCCCTTGGCAGCTCCCCACACCAGGCCAGCTTCTCACCCCCTAGAGCAGTGTTTCCCAAAGTGTGGTACGCGTGCCCCCAGGGGAATGGGAAGAGTTTGGTGGGGGTACGAGTTGCACCGGAGTTTGGTGGGGGTACGAGTTGCACCGTGCTTAGCTGCGCCCAATTCTACGTTCTCATGAGTCAAGACTGTCTTGTGAGGCGTGAGATGGTCCGGTGTGCAAATAAATGTTATTTATAATATAACTTCTATTTATATTTCATTATGAATAATTTTATTTTTCGTTTATTGTTATTTTGTGTATGTGCTCCCAAAAGAGAAAAAAATAAATATATTTTGATTGTTATTAAAATGCATCCTTTTCTCTTTTTTTTTGACGAAGGGCACTCAGCGTTACGAAAATTCTAGAAGGGGAAACACTGCCCTAGAACATTCTTCTCGGAGGAGCGCCCTCGCCACATTCCACAGGACGGAGAGCTGGCCGGCCGCCTGCAGAGGAGCAGATAGTGGTGATGAGGAAGGCCTTTCGCGGGGGAAGCTGGCTTCTGCGCTGCCACTCTCCCTGGCTCGCCGGGCAGTGCTGCTCCACAGCCCCCCAGACACGGAACGCCCATCCGGCCGGGGGATGTTTCTCATTTGGAAACTGGCTTTGTGGAGAGGCAATTACGTCCTAAGGTAAATGTTAAATATAAGGAAAGACAAGCCATCTCCACACACGAAACTGCGCCGTTTAACTTTATAACCGTATCTTTCCCCAGGCCGTTAAGTTAATGTGGAGATGAAGGGCTTGACTGTCCATTTTTACGACGTGGCACTTGGTGTGCTGTTCCCCTCACAGCTCCGGGCCTCCCCGGGAGCAGCCACGAAGTTTGCCAGGCCCGGAGTCTCATGGCCCCGCAGGGTCTGCAGATTTACGATGGGAGGGAGCCGCCTCCCCAGCCAGGTCCGAGGTGAGCGGTGTCCTGGGGCCGCTGGGCGTCGGAAGCCCCTTTGCTGTGTTTTCCTTGGCTCCGGGGTCTGGCACGACCTGAACTGGATGTGACTACTTCTGACTCCGTTTACATATGAAAAGTGGGCCCTGCTCTGGCTCAGCGTGCGAACCTGCAGAGTAGAAATAGCAGCATTTACTCGGATCGCAAGAAAAGCCAGGTTTGCAGTCGGATTATTATTTTAATCATTACAAAGGGAAACTAAAATACATTTTTTAATGTATTATTATTGTTGCCAAAACACCTCAAGAAAGACAGGGGAAAACAGGATTTGTTCATGTACAAAAGAGAGCTAGACCCCCCCTGGCCTTTATTCGGAGACTAAATGGGAGTGTAAGGGGGAAATTGTAATGACATAAAACCGTGGCTGAGTCTTCCTGCTTCGTGGGGACCATAGGAATTCCCCCAGATTGGTCAGCCTCACAAACCACGTGTCTTCATCTTCCATTGCTGACAAGGTGAGTTTGACTCGGTAAAGGTTTATTCTCCAGTGGAGATACCAAAGACAGAGGTTCTTACCCTGTTAGGTCCAAAGATGCCTCTGAAAAACTGGTAAAAACCTATGGCTTTCATATTTTTTAAAAAAATACGTTCTTGTTGATTTCAGAAAGATGAAGGGAGAGAGAGAAAGGAACATGGATGAGAGAGAAACATCGATTGGTTGCCTCCTGCAAACCCCCCTGGTCCCCCCCTGGGATAGATAATCAATAAAATCATATCCCCAGATGAGAATTTAAAACATACACACACAGCTCTAGCTGGTTTTGCTCAGTGGATAGAGCGTCGGCCTGTGGACTGAAGGGTCCCGGATTCGATTCTGGTCAAGGGCACATGCCCAGGTTGTGGGTTCAATCCCCAGTGTGGGGCATGCAGGAGGCAGCCAATCAATGATTCTCTCTCTTCATGGATGTTTTCATCGCCCCCTCTCCCTTCCTCTCTGAAATCAACCTATAATAATAATAAAAGCGTAATATGCTAATCAGACTGGACTTCGTCCTTCCAGACAAAGCCGGGGCTATAAAGAAAGCCCGGAGCCCCGGGAGGGTGCCGGAGGGAAGCCAGAGCCGGCAGCCGGGGGAAGGAAGGCCTACTCTTGCACGAATTTCATGCACCAGGCCTCTAGTAAAAATATTTTTTAGAGAGAAAGAAGCTGCTGACCCTCAGGGTGTGTATTCCCCTCTTCCTTCCCATGAGGAGACTTTGACGTCCAGGTGGGAGGCGAAGGACCCTCTCTGATGATCAGAAGTCCTCAGAAGCCATCCACTCCCCCCACGGCGGGGGGAGTCAGCCCTGAGAGATGAGTTCTCCAGCTGACGCAGAGCTGCGCCCCGCCACACGGGCGTGTTGATCCCTCCCCCAGGTGTCCCGGCCTGACGCCCGGCCAAGGGGAAAAGTGAATGGGAGGAAAATTCGATCGGAAACCATCAGAGAGAGGTGGCCTCGCGGGGTTTCTGAAACGGCAGCAGCGAGGGGAAGGTGTCTGGGTGTCTGCCACTTCATCCGGCACGAGAGAGGAAACGCCCGTCCTAGGGTTATTCACCGCTCTCCCACTTCCCAAGCAGATCGGTTGTTGATTTGTTTATTCCTTACAGAACCAGACGCACGGGGCTGCTGAAAGCCGTCTGGCAGTGCGTGCGTGTGTGCGTGTGTGTGTGTGTGAGTGTGTGAGTGAGTGTGTGTGTGTGTGTGAGTGTGTGTGTGTGTGTGTGTGAGTGTGTGTGTATGAGTGTGTGTGTGTGAGTGTGTGTGAGTGTGTGTGTGTGTGTGAGTGTGTGTGTGTGTGAGTGTGTGTATATATGTGTGTGTGTGAGTGTGTGTGTGTGTGTGTATGTGTGTGTGTTGGGGGGGTGGGGAGGATAGGAGGGAAAAGAGAATCCAAAAACAAGTGGATCTGAGGGGTCACAGGCACGGCAGAGAAGCTCGGGCCCAGCACACCCCTTCCACGTCCTGCTCCTCGGGCTGTCCATGCCCCTCTCCGATGCCTGCAGAACAACTCGTGTTTTCTTTCCCAGAAAGAACGCTGCCAATCGCCGGAGGCAGACGTGTTTATCAAGCTGTGCATCTTGAAGTCTGACATAAAATCCGTGGCCTTTGGTACCGCTGAGAAACACTCTGTCAACACCGCGGAGAGCGCGGGCCGTGGCGCTGGCCCCGACCCAAGGCGAGCCGGGGACGGACAAAAACCTGACGCCGGGCCAAAAACTACAAGCCTGGGGGGAGAGGAGGGGGGAAAGTCAAACCCAGGCGAACAAACCTTCTCCATCGAGTCTGTTTAATATCTCGCGCAAGCATCCAAACCACAAATCGGTCAGTGCCGGGGTGAAAAGACAGGTTTTCTCTCCCCGTTGGAAAGCTCTTTTCGCTTAAGCTCCTATGAATACATCAATTATATTAGCCCTGAAAGTGTCTGTCAGGGCGATGTTAAAAGGTCCACTGTGTTACAGGCTGCCCACTTTAGAAACAAAACACCCTTCAAACCCCTGCCCCGGGCCGCTCGGCCGCAGGGAGCCGCGGAGGGAAAACAAGTGTCAGCTCCGCCGGGCGGGCGGAGAGGCAGAAAAGCCGCGATTTTAAGCAAACGCGGGTTGATATTTGCTTAATAACACCCTCCCTCCGGCACTTGTGTGCCTTCAAAGCCTTCAACAAGTCGGGGAAAGGGCTCTTCGGTGGCAGCAGGTAGGAGGCCAAAGAGAAAACGGTTCGCCCCCCCACCCCCTCCAGCCCAACTGCGCTCGGGAGTCTGAGCAGAGACTCGCTTCGGAGCAGAGGAGATTGGCCACAGAAAGTCTCTGTCCGGGGCTTTCCCTTCAGGGCAGCTCTCTGGTTTTCCGGGATAAGAGATCTACAATATTCAGGCGCCACGGGGAATCAGGAATTGTGTCTGGAGAAGCTGGCGATAGTGGGAGACAGCCCGCCGACCTCTGCAGAGAGAGAGACAGAGCACAGCAGCGCCCACAGGTCCGGATTGTGCAGCTTCCCCGGGCCCCGTGGTCACCCCCCTGGCGACCCCTCCAGAAGCGCGGCCACCTCCCCGCTGTCACTGTCACACACCCTGCGTTCTGTGCCCCCCACTTCCACCCCCCACCCACCCCACCCCTGCCCCTCTGGCCGTGCCTGTCCCCCATCTCCGCCACCCTGGGCTGCTTTCGTTGGCCCGCCCGCCTGAAACGGGAGAGCTGGGCGCTCCGTGCCCGAGCACAGCCCACATTCCACGGGACTGATGTCACCGGGGCCTGCGAAGATGACAAATGGTGGGAACGCGGGCCAGCGGGGGGAGCAAACACACAAGTCCAACGATGATTTAACCGAAGGTGGCCCAGCACCGTCCCTCGGGGGGCCTAGGACATTGGGGGCCCGGGGTGGGGGGGAGAGGGGGAGAGGAGCATGAATTCAACAAGAAGAGAAAGAAAATGCTATGGGAGTAGCTTGACAACCTTCTTGTTTTTAACTCAAAAATCTCTTTGGAAATTTTTTGCGTTTTGCCCTTAAGTCAGAATCCACACGTGTCAGAGCAGCGACCAGCAGCGGGGTTGGCTGGGTGGGTGGCTGGGCATGAGGAGGGTGGCTCTTCTCGCATCTTCTCCAAAGACGAGCGTCCGTCCGTGTGGAAGGGGTTCTGCTTCCCTGGGCAAGGGCGGCAGCTGGGAAATGTGGAAGGGGCTCGCTCACGTGGCATTTCTACTGGGTGGAAATGAGCTGGGAAGAGGAAAGTCTTGAGCAGTGTGACTGGAGCCTCTCCTGTCCTTTGGGAAAACACAGGGTCCACACCTGCAGGGCCTGCTTGCCCGGGCCGCACCCACAGTCCCCGTCCAAGGCATGCGCCCGCCGCCCTCGGCGGCATCACACTGTCTGTGGTCGGATACCGTCAGCTACCTCCGAGTGTGGAGAATGGAGGCCGATCCAAGGGCCACAGCGCTCACCCGCTGCACCTAAAGGGAACCTCTCTCCAGACCGACCGTCCACCCGGCTCAGCATTCTCCCCTCCCGCCTCTGCCCAGGGTCGCGCTCACACGTGTGTGCCACTCCACTCCGAGGGGCAGGGGCAGCCCCGATGGCCACAGCCTCACATTCTGCCGGGCCGTCTCATCTCTCAAAGCGTCTCCTGGGTGGGCATGGACCGCCGTGGCTCGGCGGCAGGGCTGGGAGGATAGGAAGGAAGGATTACGTGGACCCCAACCGCCAAACCGAACTGAGAGAAGCAGGTCCTCCCGGTGACTCAGCCGCACATGATGTTTTCCAGGGCGGCGTTTCCACGGGGGCGGGGGGAGGGGGGGTGCCCCGGGCTCTCTGGCCAAAGGTTACCGTGACTTTCACAGCCGGCCCACCCCACGGCGGACCTGCACCCGGCCCTTTCCTCCCGCTCAGAGCCGCACCCTGGCTCTGCCGCCGTCGGAAGACATAAAACCTTGATAAGCATCAGGACGAGCGAGCAGAGGACGTAGTAGCTTTGCAATGCAGGGGAAGGGGGCGATGACAGGAAAAGGCAGGGCAGGGCAGGGAAGAGTCCAGAGCAGAGGTGGGCAAACTTTTTGGCTCGAGGGCCACCATGGGTTCTTAAACTGGACCGGAGGGCCGGAACAAAAGCATGGAGGGAGTGTCTGTGTGAACTAATATAAATTCAAAGTAAACATCATTACATAAAAGGGTACGGTCTTTTATTATTATTATTATTTCAATAGTTTAGAACAGCCGAACGGGCCGGATCCGGCCCGCGGGCCATAGTTTGCCCACGGCCGGTCCAGAGCCTGCGGGTGCACAGGCCCAGGGGCAGGAAGCTAGATTCACCCGTGAAGGGTTCTCTGGAAAGGCCAACCTGGGCTCTCATTCCATTCCCCTCGAGGACGGAAGGAAAGAACCTCACTCAACACGTCCCGCTCGTGATGGCCTCCGCCCTCCCGTTCTTACCGGCGCCGGGAAGAGAGGAAAGGAAGGCAGGAGAGCAAGTCTCCTGGGCGGGGACGGAGCCCAGCGATGGTGTAGCCTCCTGGCTAGCCACCCGCCCCCCTGGGCAGCAGGAGGGGCCCGGAGCCACAGGCGGCCGTTACGTGGCCGAACTGAGTGAGTGATTCCTGATGGTGCCCTCCAAGAGGACTGACGCACAGCCCTGGCTCACAGGGCTCATATTTTTAAATGATTTTCATAGGCTTCTCTGGAATCAGCCTCGGCAGATTCAATGTCACCAAACCAAAGTCTCTTCCCTTCCGGAGGAGTAGCTTCGTTCATTTCAAACGCTCCTCCGGAGATGAGACGCCAGAGCCCCCGCTCTCTCCGGAGCTGTCTCCGTGTCTCCCTCTGAAGCTGTTGTGGCCCAGCTTATCCGCTAAAATGTTAAAGAAAACGAAACCATGAACCCAGAGAGAACAATAAAGATCAGGATTTGTTTCACTTTTACACGCTTACATGTTGAGACAGAAGGTAGGAAGGAAAAAAAAAAGTACATTTAATTACTTTAAAACGCACCTCCAAAATCTCCGCATTAAGGAACATTATGAAGGGTGACACTGTGAGAACGTTTAATTGACACGATGGGGTCGGGGGAAGGGGGGGTGGGGGCTGGGAGGGCAGCACATGAGAAAGAATCGAGTTTGAAAGAGAATTTGTTAATTTTAAAATGTCACCCGAGTAATTGCAGTCATTATACCTCCCCACGTGCAGCGAGTCGGTGACAATACCCAGCCCCCCTGCCAACTCCCCCCCAACACACACACACACACACACACACACTGCCCAGACACACATGTGCGCACACAAACACACACACACGGTGAAACCAGATTTTAGAATCGGCCTCTTGCCTGCCGGGGTTCTCCCGGGAGCAAACATTTACTGCCGGGACGCCGTCTTCCTCCAGGAAGACCAAAATGGAAGCGTTTACACACGCCGCCGCCGAGGTCTTTGTACGCAAAGGGGCCACGAGAAAGATAGCGTTTAATAAAAACATTTATGGACTCTGAAAGCCAACGCGGTCCACGAGGCGCGCACATGTGGGGAAAGATGATATTTCAGCCCGACACGTCTTTCTCTTGAAGATCCTCTGGCTGTTTGCAGGGAACAAGCCCCGGTTTCCTCCCGGGCCCGCTAATCCGCGTTGTAAACCGTTCGCAGGAAACAAATAAAAGGAACCTGGCGCTGCCCTTAGAGACAGGCCGGGATGGGGCTCTTCTCTGGCACACGCGGACAGAAACGCTCTAGGATTTAGGGGGTTCTCGAAACTAACCCATCCCCGCCTCTCCCGCACCCGGAGAAGGTCCCCCTCATGCTGCTTCCTTCCACCCCACCAAGCCCCCCTCCATTTAAGGTCCCAAGATGCAGGCAGTATTTGCCATCTGTTGGGAAAAACACACCAGTGTGCCTCCCCCCTCTTCCAGCGCCTGCGGCCCTGGTCTCCCCTGCTTCCTCCCAGCTAAGTGTGCCTGGTCCCGGAGCCCAAGGTTTGCACTGTGGGGTTTGCACTGTGAGGTTTGCACTGTGAGGTGTGCATTATGCACGTTTGCCCCATGTCGCTCTGCCACTGGGTCTGGGGGAGGAGGGGGGTCCCAGCCTTTTTTTTTTCTTCATTAGCGCTTTCGCCCTTCATTCCCCATGAACCCCACTCAGACTCCCCCCGTCTCCCTCAGCGCTGGGGACTCGGGGCTCTGAGAAGAAACAACTGCCTGCGCCTTTCACAGGCCCCAAAGGCAGAGCCAGGAGCCGGGGCTGAGCTGGACAAACGTTTGCACAGACCTTGTGCAGCGCCGCTGCTCCAGCCTTGGGCTCTCGCGCCCCCTGGTGGCGTCTCCGAGGCAAGCCAGGCCCGGGCTCGGCGCCTCCAAAGTCCAAGGGTCCTCCCTCCTCCCTGCCTTTGGGGACACTGGCTGCTCTGGGGACCCCTGGTGCTGGCGGGGTGCGGGGCTGGGGGCGCGGGCTGCTCTGGGGATGGGGACCCCGGTGCTGGCGGGGTGCGGGGCTGGGGCGAGGGCGCAGGGGGAGGCCGGAGGAGCGGTAAACCTGAAGGAGGGAGAGGGAACCTCGGGAACCAGCCTGGCAAAGGGGTCCCAGGCTCCTCTCCCCCAACAAAAGGCCCTTAGGGACGGAGGCAGACGCAGGGACCCCACGGCAGCCCCTCCGCGGCCGGAGAGGGAGAAACCGGGGCCCAGAGAGGCGTGGGCTCTGCCCGGGCCGCTGGCCGCCGCTGCCCTTTCCGGTGGCGGGTCCGGGTCCCGGCCTCGGGGCGCCGCCGGCCTCCTGGTCCCCGTCCCGGGCGGGGGCGCGGGCGCCTCGTGGGAACGCGCCGCGCTCCCCGGACCCGGAGCGGCCGGCGGCCCCCGGCCCGGGCCCCGGGCGGCGGACACAGAGCAGCCCCGCGGGCGGGCGGGCTCCGGGGCGGCCGCACGGATTCACGGCGGTCCCCCCGCGGCCTCGCCGGAGGGCAGAGCCGGCTGCGCCCCGGCCTCGGTGGCCGCCGGCCCGGCCCGCGCCCCCCGGTCCCGCCCCAGCTCCGGAGGCGGCGGCGGGGCGGGAGATGTACCGCCGCCCCGGGCTGCCCGGCGCTCTCACCGAGGAGGCCGCCCGGCTCCGCAGACCGAGGCCCGGAGGGGAGGCCGGGGCGGGCGCCAGCCTCCGCTTTCCGCTGCGCTCCCCACTGTGCACTCCCACTCTGTGCACCCCCACACTGTGCACCCCCACTGTGCACTCCCACTCTGTGCACCCCCACTGTGCACTCCCACTCTGTGCATCCCCACTGTGCACTCCCACTCTGTGCACCCCCACACTGTGCACCCCCACTGTGCACCCCCACACTGTGTACCCCCACTGTGCACCCCCACTGTGTACCCCCACTCTGTGCACCCCCACACTGTGTACTCCCACACTGTGCACTCCCACTCTGTGCACCCCCACTCTGTGTACCCCCACTCTGTGCACCCCCACACTGTGCACATTTTCACAGGGAACTGAGCTCACAGGGCGCCCACCCTCGGGGTGGGGGGAGCACAATGAACTCAGACGCCGAGGTTACCGAGGGCCCCGGCCGCCTCTGTCCGTTCAAACACTCTCCCCCGGTTTGTGCAGCGCGGAAAGCAAACCCTGGAGCCGCAGGTCCCCTGGACGCGGCCTGGGGGTTTAGGGAGCTGGGTTAGGTCTGCCGGGCGCACCGCGCTCCTCCCCCAGAGCAATAAGCTCTCCCCACTTTTTTATGTATTTGTTTATTTGTCTTTGGCTTTACCTTTAGCCTCTGTAGGGTGGTGCTCGCTGGTCATAATTTTGCTACGGAGAAAGGCAACCCGTGAGGATGCTGAAATAAAATAAGGAACGTATGGTTCAACTGGAACTAACAAATCTGAGATGGGAGTTCTAAAGTAAAAAAAAGTAATAATAATTATATATATATATATATATATATATATATATTCCATTTTCGTATCTATTTATATGCGACTGAGTGGGAGGTGTTTTCCTGCCTACAGTTTGTGAAGTTGATCCCGTAAGTGTGCAGGTTTTTGCTCTGCAGACACGAGGGATAAGAAAGGTCAGACATTACCCAGTTAGAATATGGGGGAGAGACAGCCGTTCACGCAGCACCCTAACCTTACTTTCTAGCCACACAACAGTCAACAATGCCACACACAGACGGGGCCGCAGGCTGACCCGGCAGGCTCGGGGAAGGCCTGCGTGGGGGCCGTGCAAACTCAGGCCTGAAGTAACCACAGGGCATGGTCTGGAATTAAAAAGCAGGTGATGGCGGATAATGCTGACCAAGATCAGCTTTGGTCTTAACTCGGCCTATTGTCCTCGGGCAGCTACGCTCAGGTAAGGTACCAGTGAAACGCCAGGGTAACTAGTAACTTCCCTTTTTCCGGACCCCTCAGGGCACAACCAAGCACCGGGGCGGAGACCGCCAAGTCCTCGATTGTTATTGTGATCGTGTTAATTGTTGACTGTTAGCCACCCTGTACCCACCTGCGGAAAAGCAGCACGCGTCTGTCGTTTTGTGTTTTATCCAACCCCAGAGGTTCCCCCACCACCGCCGCTCTGCTTCCTCCTGCCTCCCTAATCTATCACCAGTGGATCTCATGGAACCCGATTAACATCGCCTTCTTTGATTGTCATTTTTTTAAAAACCAGGTGAAAGACTGCCATTTTTCCGGGGCATAATCTCATACTCGGAGATTCTGCTTCCTGGCAATTGCTGACAGTTTGGCTCAAATAAACTCACAAAAATTCTTTACAGGTTTGAGTGCTTCTTCCGTGAACAGCCTTTTTGTAAAAAGAAGGTTTAATAGCTACGTTCAGAAAGATTTTTTTTTAATGGTATGTCCACTGCAGGTCTGCTTTTAACTGCTGACTGCAGTTTTTTTAAAATGCATAATTACAGGGCCGTGTGATCGAAAGTGAATGTACAAGTATTCGGCTGGTACCTGCCGGGGGGCCTGCTACTTGGTGTGTTTTCTTATTTCCTCCCTTCTCTCTGCAAACACCATTAGCTCTGCGTCTGGCCTTAAGTAGGGGCAGCCCAAAACCCTCTCTTCCGGATAAAACCCAGACAGAAAAAAAACAGACACATTCCCCACACAGAGGACAACAGATGAGCGTAGAGGTCTCACTTCCCCGTGGTCCCCACCCCAAAACAAGGCGCTGGTGATTGCTGGCTGTGTGAAGAGAAAGTCTTCCCTATCTTTGATCGGGACCCCAAAATGAGCCCCTGAAAAAAGCCTTGCTGCTCTCACAGCAGGAGGCTCCGTTCAACCTCAGCCCCTGTGGTTCCTACCAAACTCGGCTCCCCGGAGATCGCTGGCGGGATGTTTAGCACAACCCTCCCTCTATTCTCACTTTAATCCCTAAATGTCCCCGCAGAGGACATTTTCAGAAACAGAGCCGCTTCTTACCCTTACCTTTGTAACTTTTGGGACTGTGCTTATAGTTTGCTTTTAAGGAAGCATGTTTGGTTTTTTGGGTGGTTTTTTTTTTCAAACACTTTCACGGAGTTATTTTACTCGCAAACTTTCCTGGGCAAATCTCCAGAGGAAGTCTCCTATAAAGCAACAATCAGCAAAAGCTTATTTTCGTAATATGTAGCTCCTTCACAGTGCGAGTACGTTCTCACTTCATTTAGCTATAAAATATAAAGGTGTTTGGTTTTCAATTTTCCTAAATTACTGCGGGGGGAAGGGGTGTGGAGAGTGGAAGGCGATCCTTGTGCCATCTGGCGGCGCGCTGCAGAATTTCGCCGAAGAAGCCACATCTACCGACCTTCTGTGTATGCCTAGAGCGGGTTTCTCCGGGGAAAGGCTCTGCAAATCGTGTCCTTTGGAAATCAAGGGGGTGGGGGAACAGCCTTTTCACCGGGGACTGGTTTAAAGACACGTTCGCTAGGCTGGTGGGAATGAAGAGGGAGATTCTGTACGTTGCAAAAGCGCACCGTTACATGACCGAGGTTTCTAGACTTCACCATCGTATACATCCACAACGTAAGTCCTGTCTTCTTAAATTAAAAAAATAAAAACCACTTCTACTCCAGCGACACCGAAGTCTGGGAAAAGCCAGGGCGAATTGTATGTAGAGTTGAACGTTTTTTGCCTCGTTGACTCAGAAAACCAAACAGGGGTCTGTGCAATATCCTCCGCTGAACACGAGAGGGCGTGCTCCAAGTCTCTCGGGTCCCCGGTAACGTGACTCCTTCCTTTATTTGCATGAATCGCCTTGATTGGATGCTAGGCTTTTAACACGTCAATTTTACGTCAAATCGTTGTCAACCAACCAGCGTCCTACTCCAACGTGATTGGTTTCTACTGTCGGTGTCAATCATCTGAAATTTGCATACTAGTCCTCGGTGGCTAGAAGCTTGTCAGTAGCTTCTGGCAGCTGGAAGGGGAAGAATCGGACGGAGAAAAATGAAAATTCACTTTGTCCTAGCAGAGCAAAATAAAAGCATTACTTTTCTCGTTACTTTAAAACAAATTTAAGTGTACATCAACCTAATAAAATAAAGGCATTGTATTAAGCAAAAAAAAAAGCAACTAGAAAACCATGTTTACTAATTTTATTTAAGGTGTGTTGTTTTCAAAATATTAATAAGTAATCAAAGGCATAATAAAACCCAAATATGAATGCTAATAATTTAGTGTAAATTATAATTTAAAAATTTAAAGGTAAGGCTCCAAAATAAAATTACGGTGATAGAATAAAAACACAGCTTTCAATATTTGGGCTGAAAGAGCTGTGCTTCAAAAGAAAAAAAAATGCACCAAGGGGGGAAATAAAAAGAACAATATTTTGCTTTTAATAGTCACATATTTGCACCATTCTGCTTTTTTAAAATTTACTGTGCACTCACAATTGTATTTTAATGGAGCATCTGCAATACTTGTATTTGTACATGTCTACCTCGCCCCCGCACAAACACACACACACACCCCAAAATAAAAGCAAAATGAAGGAGAAAAAAAAAAACTCTCAGGGCCTGTGGAAAGGTAATTGCCAGTTTTAAATTTCAGGATCCATACAACTGAAGCTTTGATTTGACCGCGACAAAAATCTTCCAGGACTCCTCTACTTTAAAAATATATTCAGAGCTGCAAGGCGTTTATTATCTCCCTAAAATATGTGCACGCACGAGCCAACGACCTAAGGCCTTAAAACGCAGAACCATGCTCGGCCTTCCTCTGCCCGGTTCCGACACCGGAGAGAAACTTGTCCGACGCGAGAATTTGGATGCAACAGGGCAGGGAGCCGCGCCGCGGCCGCAGCCGCCTCGCCTCTGGAGAATTTTGTTCCAGGCGTTACCGGCGCGCGGCCGGCGGGCCCGGGCTGCCTCCGCGGCGCGCACCGGGCCGGCCGGGAAACCAATCCCCCGCCTCGCAGGTAACAGCCAGTAGGTGTTTCCTTCGCTGTTTTATTTATCTTTGCCACTCCTGTTTTACTGGCGGCCACAAATTTCTAGTTTTCTTTTTATTTCCTTTTTCTTTCTTCCTTTTTTTTAAAATTGTTTTCTTTAAAAAAAAAAAAAAACACAACACTTTCCCCCCTTGCTTCCAGGTAAGGGTGATCACAGCGAGCCGGGTGCCTGGCCCCCGGAGGCTGAGACGCGTGTCCCTGCGACTTCGGGGAAACCAAACGGAGCTGCAGGGGAGCTGCGGGGAGACGGGGCAGGGGTGTGCGGCGCCCGGGCAGGCTGGGCTCACACTCAGCGTGATTCAGTGCGTGCTTTACAAGAAATGCACCAAGAGATTTGTTGTGAAAACCAAATCTCTTCCTTGGGGTTTTAAGTTATCTTTTTCAGACACAGTCAAGCAATGCCCTCCACTTCTTTCACTCCCTCCCCGGTTAGCCTGAGGCTGGAGGCGGCCTGCGGAGCCGGGGAGGGCGCTGCCGGTGACTCCCGGCCCTTCGGACTCAGCGGGACGTGCCCGCGATCAGGACCACGGCCCCGGCGCAGGCAGAAGCGGCTTCCAATGCGAGCACTCATCGCCGCCATCACCCCCGCCGCCGCCGCACGCTCCCTCGCGCGCAGACACCCACCCACCCACCCGCCACCCGCCACCCGCCACCCGCGCACGCGCGCCCGGCTCCCCCGGCTGTCAATCACCCGCTCACGCCATCCGGCGCATGCGCGCCGGGGCCTGCCGGCCGAGCCCGGCGCCACGCCCCCCTCTACGTCACCCCGCCCGGCGGACCAATAAGAGGGCGGATGTGGGGGCCGGGCTCCAAGGGAGCAGCCAATGAGAACGCGCCTGGGAGCCTAGGGCTTGGAGGGAGTAAATCCTTCCGCGGTCCGCGTTCGGCCGCCCCCGCGATGATTTATGCGCCCCTTTTATTATTTGTAACACTTTGGGAAGTTATTAAAGGGAAGATCTACGGCTTCCTCTTTTTTTTTTTTTGGGGGGGGGGGTGAGACTGGATGGCAGTATTTGCCCGTGGCCCTTATTAGGGGAGAGCGAGGCACGGTGGGTGCCGGGTCTGTGTGGGTCCTGCTTTTTATTACGAGACGGAGTGTCCTTCCCGCGACGAGCTGCAGACAGGGCCGCTCCGAGGGTCTGCGTGGCCGCATGGTCTTCGATCCCTCAGGGGGCTGAAACCTGACGCCTTCCCACTCGCTGGCCTGTACTCTTGGCGTTGGGAAGAGTCTCTCCCGGGGAGGTGATACCACCTTTGGCCGCCGGAGAAAGAAATAAGCAAACTCCTCCTCGACCTTCCCTCCCCACTCCCCCCCTTCACCACCACCCCCACCCCCGCCCCCAACACAGAGTAAACCTCGGCCTTTTTCCGCTTGGATGCTCATTAAGAGTGGGTTGACTTTGTAGCGGATGCAATAAAACTTGGATGGTTTCGGGCCCCAAACAATCCTGGTTTCTGTTTTCCTCTCGCCCCAACCACACCCCCCGAGGAAATTGCCTTTTCAGCAGGCGCCTGCGGGAAAGAACCGCAAGAGACAAGATCCCCCTTGGAGACCTGCAGTTTGGGAGTGAGGGGAAGGGGCGCCTGGGGGTGGGGGTGGGGGTATGAAAATAAAGGGGGCCGAGGTGGGAGTGCAGGGCGGCGAGGGAGGCCTTCGCGTTTGGGTTGGAGTGTTCCGGCCTTCTAGGGGGAGGGATCCGCAAACCTCGCAGTACCCGAAGGGCCCTGAGCTGGTGTCATCCACAGAAACGCTGGCCGCCCCAACCCTGGCTGCGCCTCTGCACTTCGGGGCGGGGGGGGGGGGGGGGGAGAAACACCAATTCCCTGGGCACAATGAACGGGAAAGAGCCAAAAAATAATAATAAAATAAATTAAGAGAACGGATACAAATTAGCTACTCTCGACTTCCAAATATCAACTATAAACAACAGCTTCAAGCGTAAAACAAAGATTCCAAGAAGTCGGGGGACGTGGGCAGGATGCTGCCTCTGCTCTCTGGGTCACAGTGGGGAACCTCAGCCCTAGTCTGGCGATTCTTGTTTGAAATTATGCAAATCCATGCAGGCAGGGCCGCTGGGAGACAGAAATGGGGTGAAAGGAGACCCAAGGGAGAGGAGGAAGAGGAGGCGGGCAGCAAGAACCGAGAACTGTTTGATCGGAGGAAGGATTGAGTTGAAGGAAAACAAAACCATGAACTTCAAAGCTCCAGCCTAATCCCCCTCAGGTTAATTTCTGCTTCCTAAAAAAACGGATCGGGGCCATAAATCACCCGCCCCGCCCCGCCGGTCCTCCTCTTCCCAAAGCGGTTCCCTCACCGCCGCCCGCCGCAGGGGCGCGGGGTGACCCTCCAGCTCCAGGCGGCCTGTGGCCTCCGGGGCTGCAGGGGCCCGGGGGGCTGGGTGGACGCTTGGCTTCGCGGGGATCGGCTTGCTGGAGGAGGTGAGGGTCTGGAGGGGAGAGGGCTGGATGGAGGATGGCTCCTGCAGATGCGGGGTACATTCCCCGGGCCCTCACACAAAACCCAACCCACAAGCGTATCTGGAGCAACTGTTTGAAGAAGGTTACAGCGTGTTTAGAGATTTGCAAAGCTCTGGCGGGCAGTAAAAATTAGAAAGGCCTGCCTGAGATTTGTCAAATGACTTCCGGTAGCAGAGCCCCCCTTACACCCCGGCGCGCCCTGCAACCTCTGATCTTGGCTAGGTCAGGGCCTGCAGCTCCGCGTCGGACAGCTCTCCAGCGGCACCTCTGCGCCAGCCGCGCGGGGGGCTTTGGGGTGGGGGGCAGTGAAGGGTCCGCTTCCAGCCCGGAGGAGGCCTACTTAGGTGTAGGGTGAAAGTCTAGACGAGGCTTTCCCATCGGCTTTTTCACGCGGAAAGACCCAGGCGTGGACCAAGCGCGCCTTGCAAAGCCCCAGGCGTGGACCGAGCGCCTTGCAGTTGACTGTGAGATTGGGGGTAACTGTCACCTGAACCCCGAGGCTGGCCCTCCCGAAATGAAAGCCATCGCGGGCAGGCTCGGCAGTGGACCTGCCTATGTCTCAGCAGCAACTATTATTAAACAAAATAAATAAATAAATAAATAAAGCCAAACACCATTTTGTCAAAAATTCTGAGACAGTATCCTTACATTTACGGGGCTGCAGCTCGGAGGATTTCCCAGCTTTCCCGGATTACTCCCCAAGCGGACGTGGATGAGGGATTGATTCCTTTCCTCTGCAATGACAGCTTGCTCCCCCGCACGCACCAGAGCTGCGCGTTAGGTCGCGCCGGACCCCGCTGCGGGCTCACCGACCACACCGCGC
Source organism: Vespertilio murinus (assembly GCA_963924515.1). NCBI lineage: Eukaryota > Metazoa > Chordata > Mammalia > Chiroptera > Vespertilionidae > Vespertilio > Vespertilio murinus. The sequence goes on along the minus strand of OZ004712.1, from coordinate 9,840,476 downwards.
TGGTTACATAGGGTTTACAGCGTGGGCTCGCCAGGCTAAGATAAATAACTGAAGGAGACTGATGACCAAGAAAAAAAAAAGGAGGAAAATAAAAGGAATCTGTTGCTGGACGTCAGTCAGGTCCCTCCAGGACACCGCATTGATTTTTTTTTTATGTTGTTACTGTTACTCAGAGTCCGTACAAAAAAAGTGTATCTGAACATGAACAATCAAGTCTGGCAGATTTCGTTACCCCACACGAAGAGTTTCCTTAGGCTCATCCATGCTAATGCTCTTTTTCCTTGGAAGGGAAATCAGCATGGTTTTTCTATCACACACACACACCAGGACTATATTACACTTTTTTAAAAAGCATAAAACACCTCTAAAGTTGATCAGTGATGGATACATTTCTAACGGATTGCATATTGAGTTATCCACGAGTAAAAGCAGGATTAAGTTCCAGGAAATAACAGATTGAAGATTTGATCACTTCCCCCATTTAGGGGGTACAGGAACCCATCTCCCAAAACAAAGTTATACGATTGCTAAAAATAGGGGGCCAAAGGACCTCAAGGGAAAACAAACGACTATGGGATGCATGGAGACACAAAGGCCAGGCGCCAAAATCATGACATTCAAGGGCAAATGAAAGAAGGCAATGAATGAGGGTTTGTCTGCGGGGCCGTCGCTGCCCCAGGTGGATGGCGGCACCTGTGCCAGATGCCGGACGTCCCTGCCACTTGCGTTTCCACGCGGGTTCCTGGGCGCAGCCAGCGGGCGCGGCAAGGGAGCGTCTGCGGCTCCGCCAGGCCACGCGGGCTTCGCCTCGGGCGGTGTGTGAAGCTAATGGGAGCCGAACTCAGAGCTCAGTGCCCTCTTTCCCAAGCCGCAAGCAGCGGATGTCGAGAACAGAGTTTTCTCTCTCAGCAACCCCAGCACCGTGGCCAAGTGAAAGCAAATACTCTCGACAGCTTCGGAATTAACACGATTTGCTAAAACCACTGGCTCGCCCTTTCCGGGAGGGGGGGGGGGTCCCCCAGCCGGTCTAAACCCCTGGTATTTACATTCCGGGAGGCCCCGGTGAGGAACTGGAAGAGGCGCCGGTACCCCCAGCGCGCAGAGCCTCGAACCCGGCCTCCTCCGGGGCCCAGGGCTACATGTTTTTCAAGACCTGCCCCCCACCTGTGCGCAGGACGCGGGGGCAGTCATCAGGTCTGCAATGCCTGTATTCATTGCCGTGGTGCTGAGCTTTCCAAACGCGTAGGAACCTATTATTGATATCCGCTCCTTGCACTGATATTTATTATCTGCAGGAATATTTAAGGGTCTGTATTTGGCCGGCCACCTTTGACAGGCGCCGTCAGCTCACACTCCCGGGTAATAGACCACACTGCGGCTGCATTTAATTTATTGGAGTGAGAAGTTGCTGCGGGAGGTTTTCCTCGGCGGGCCCTAGCCGCGCAGAGAGAGGCCAAGACCCAGCCCCGAACGTGCTTGGAAGATTACATTTTTGTCTCGGAAAGAACGCAACGCAAACACAACCCAAAAATGGGAAAAACCTTTCAGGCATGGATTTATTAACTAGGGTCCACGGATGCTTTTAAGGGTCTGTGAAATGCCCTTACAGCTCCCTGAAATGTTAAGCTAAATTTTGGGCGGGCGGTTGGGAGGGGGAGAGAGAGGGAGGGAGGGATAACAGTTTTAAAATAAAATTATGTTTAAAGTTTGTGACCACCACCCACAGATAGAGAAATAAATTATTTGAGGAGCCATAAATTGAAAGTCACACCGAGTGCTCGGAAGCTTTGCCTTGGGAGTGAAGAGGCGAAATCTGAGAAGTCAGTGTAATTAGCAGCGAACTAGGCATGATTTTTCGCTTGCTTTAAGGTAATAGATCAAACCAAGCAATACTGAGATCCGTTAATAGCCGTGCCATTGTGATAAATTCAAGAGAGCTTAGGGAACAGGCACGCGGCTACCTGGTGTTAATATTAATGAGTTTTTAAACCAGAATATTTCTATGACTCCGTTTTCTTTCTAAACTTCAAGGCAACCCAAGGTCTCCTAATATTGTCATTACCCCACGGCCGACAGAGGGAACCCGATCCGATGTGGTTCTAAAACAAAATGGGATATTAACCGTGTTTGTTTTTACTTTGATCCATAGGAAATAGGTCCTGCGCCCTGTGACCCATTAAACTAATAAGATTATACACATCAGCAGAGCGGAGGTTCTAATTGTTTCCATCTGTCCCAGATCTTTGCATTTTAAAAAACTGATGAAAATGAGGCTTGAGTTACAAAAGAGAAAATATATTGAGAGCGAAAGAGTGACAAAGCCAAACTGGGGTAGGACCACACATGAAATCAATTACCAAGAAAAAAAAATATTGGTGTATATGGTGTGGCTCTTGAGAAGGCACATTATGCAGGAAACAATCCTTTAATTGATCCGTGCGCGCACGTTTCTTCAAGGTAACACTTCGCTGGGGAGAACCACCCAATCAGAAGCGTTTCCGGGAGACACCCTACACCTCCCCACCTCTTTATGAATATTTAAACCGTTAAGATTGCTCTCTTAAATATTCAAGAGACTAGGCCTCACGGGCTCGATTTTCATTGGGTGGCTCACACCAAGGTGGGGCCAGTGGGAGGAGGTGCGTTGGCGCCTTCATTTGCTTAGACCTCCCTCCCCCTTCCTACGTCATCGTACAGCTAAGCCAATCCGCGAAGCTCATTTTGACACGTCTCCCCGCCCCTCACGTCTTCGCGGGTGGCCAGCCTCAGCCAATAGAAGGGCTGCATGCTAATGACAGAACCCGGGCGTTCCTCGCTCCGCCTCTTTCCCCCACCTCTCCCCGGGGCGTGGCGAACCCCGGGGGCGTGGCCAGCCGAGCCGGTGGGCGGGATCGATCGTGGGCCGGTGCAGGGCGGGGGGAGCGTCGGGGAAGAGGCGGAGAGAACGTAACACGTGGCACGGGGATTACCTCCCCGCTTCCTCCCGCCCCGTCCCCCTCCCTCTGATTCCACCGCCGGACCCGCGACCTGCCGTGCGGTCATTGGCCGAGTTAATGAGGGCGGGGCGGGGTCATTTGCATAAAGAGAGGGCGGTGTCCGGTTCGCTTTGTAACTCTAGAGCCGTGCCCGCCCCTCTCCCGGGGAGAGGGTGTGGGCGGGGGCGGGGAGGGGTGTGGGCGGGGCGGGGAGGGGGTGTGGGCGGGGCGGGGAGGGGTGTGGGCGGGGCGGGAGGGGTGTGGGCGGGGCGGGGCGGGGTGGGTCCTCACAGCCCCGCCCGCCTCGCCCCGCGGTCCCCGAGGGCTTAAAGGAACACGGCTTTCTGGAAAGATCCGTTTAATTTAAAGGGAATGATATATTTCCAAATATATCTCTCTCTCCGTTACTTTTCACAAGTCATTCAGGTTGTAGCGCGAAAAAAGTGGAAGCTGCTTTCACATCCAAAAAGAAAAGTAATTTCCTTTTCCTCTGCTAAGCTCCCCTGCTCCCGCGGGCCTTTGGTGATGCGGAAATTTTTATTATTATTCATAATAAAGTACTCTTTCATGGGGTTTTTTTTGGTTTTTTTTTTTTTTTTTTTTTTTTTTTTTTGTCTTTACTACGAATCCCTGTCTGCCTCATTTCCTTCCCGCGGAGCTGAGGGAGCCGCGCGGGCGAGCGGAGCCGCGGGGAGGGGTGGGGTCCCGCGGGCCCGGCGGCGGAGGTTTGCTCGGGAACAAATGCGAGTGTTCACGCTGTTTCCCAGTGACACGCCTCGGGGACACTCGGGCGTCGTTTTCCAAAGCGCAAGGATTATTCTCGTGGTTTGCGTGTGCTTTTGTTTTCTTTACAAAACAATTTCTTTCCGTTTTATGTCTGACTGGACGCAGGCTTACCCTTTAGGGACTTGTCCGAGGTGCCAGGGGGCACAAGGCTGGGAAGGGAGAAGACTGATCCAGGAACCGGAGTTTTACAGTACCATCGGGGCTTTGGTGTTGGAGAATATTTCTGCAGCTTTTAGGGGGGAAAATAATAATTATCGTGGCCTGTTTGCTCCAAACTAAAATGTGGAAGCGGTTGATATTTTAATTTAGATGGCTCTTTAAAATCTGAATCGACAACAAAACCCTCGGACGAAATGAAGCTGGGCGAAAGCGCTGACTTCTTTGGGAGGGTTTGCGGGGCTTTATTCAAACAGAAAAGTTAAAATTCATAGCAAACACGAATATACACTGACTCTTCCGCGGTCCCCGCTCCCCGAATTGTCTTTATCTCCCTCCCAGAAGACAAATGATACCTTTCAGATCCTCTAATTCCTAATCTCCCAACTAATAAATAAAGAGGTTTCCAAGTAACTTCTATATTAGTAAAACCCTGGGCCTTCTCTCAGCGGAGAATAAAGGCTCCAGGAAAGTTAAGATCAAGGGGAAGGGAAAAGATTTTTGATAGTTTAATGAGCTCTAACTTTTTTCCTTTGAAGCACTTTCTGATGTGTAATAAAGGTAGAAAAATCAGCTTAATTACTGCCTTCCTTCCTATAAATATGTTGATTACATTTAATTCATATTTACATTTGTAGTCTTAAAACTAAATGACTTGAAACATTGTTTTATGCCTCCTCCATGAAATTATATTCAGAAATATTATTCTACAATTTAATGTTAAAAATACATGTTGATACCTATGATATTCCAAGCAATTAATGCAAATCCATCTGTAAGGCAATAATCATTAAGTCAGTTGGTAATATGTCAAAATTTATATTTAAAATTAAACTGTAGGTAAGATCAATTAATAAAACATAACTTTTTAATACCCTTGGTTCTTAGTAATTATCAGTGGTTTATTTTACAACCTAATGGTAAAAATTATATGTTCAGGATAATCACTTTTAGGAGTTAGCTCTATATGACTTGTTAATTCTGTTTTAATAAGTTCTGGGATGACAAATACAATACTGATTGAAGAAATCTAAATGAAAAATTATGTAATCCAAACTATCACATTGTTGCTGTTTTTATAAATAAGACTTTTCTAGTTTTGAAGATATATATGTTCTTGAAAAAAAAAACCTGAGAAATACTGAAAGGCATGGGGGGGGGGGGCGGGAAACAATGCATACCTAATCTCACAATCAAAAATTAAATCTACCATTTCCCTTTCCTTTCTTCCTCCTTTCTCTATGTATGACTGTGGAGATTGTTCTTTTCTTTTGTTTTGTTACAAAATTCAGATTGAGCTTTATCTTAAGAAATAAGAGCAGTTTAAAATGGAACTTTGAACAGCGAGTTCTTAAGAATAGAACCCAATCTGGATTTTGTAAGAAAATAAACAAAACTTCCTTTTATTACAAAGAAATACACGTTCATAAAATAGTCATTTGAAACTACCAAAATATAATGACCTGTTCATAAATAAATTCCACTGTCACTTGTTTTCTTTTTAAACAACAACAAAAATGCCGTATTATCATTTTAAAACATAAGTATTGGGACCCTTGGTTTAAAACTAAAACAATACACCCTCCAGTAATTTACCTTTTTTGCATATGTTTCTAAATAACTTGTTAAAAGTCGCCTTTTTACATTGTAATGCAGCAAAGGCTGATTTGAGTTTTCTTCGTGCTTATCTTCTGCAGCACATGCCATCAATTCCAGTATTGTTCATGCAAACAGTTTTTATGAGTTTTACAAAAATCCTCCTTTCCTTTCTTTTCTACTCCTCGTAAGATGCGTTTGTTGATTATTCCTGTTTCTAATCCTGCAAGAAGCCATAACCACAGCAAACCAACACATTAAAGACATTGGTCTGTTTTCAAATTGCAATTTTTTTCCCCTTTAGTCCAATTATGTTTTACTAACAGCATCTGCTTCCAATCTATTTGCACTTTTAGGAATACTGATTTTTATTAATAGCACCTGAAAATACCAGCAAGCCACAAAAGGACGTGTAATTAAGAATATTATCAAGCAAGTACTTAACCAAATGCATGATTGGCTATGTTTGTGGCCGCTACAAAATTAAGCAAAGGTACATATCTTACCCTTTCATTTCGGTCTCTAATGGTATGGACTTCTTCCCCATCTTGCTATTCCGGTTCCAGTAACAAAGCAAATAGCCCTGTTAATCATTAAATCACAAACTCATAGCAGTACTGTCTTTATAATATATCACATATCCTGTACATTTCAAAGCCAAACTATTTCATGGTGGTGGCAGATGGCTGTGGAACGAAATCTGTTCTTACACATTGGTTTCCTTTAGCTTACGGTAATATCCAACTCTAATATATTCAAACAAGTGTTCAAACGATAGCAATGAACCTTATTCCAAATATATAAAGTACGCTGCTAAGCGTGAGAAAGTCTAAATCTGTGTTCCCTGCTATTTTATTTTATTTAAATGTATGGATTACAGGAAATGGATAATTCCATCCCCTTTCCCAGGGTGGTTTTATAAGAAAAAGACATGGAAATTGATATGCTCCATAGAAGAGCAACCATTCAGGCCACACTTTTTAAGGGGGTAAGAATTCCGAAAGAATATACAGTGGCACTTTAAGATCTCTTTGAATAAGCACTGATTGACCAATTACATACTCACAGCTGGAAGGTGCTTGCTCTCTATGCATGTTAAAAGACCGCATTTGTCTTTGTGGGTAAACACCATGCACAAGAAAGGAAATTAAGAATGTGGTGGGGAGTGTTTGTTTTGTTTCAGGTGTCTTTCATCATGAGTGTTGCTTGAAAATTTAACGGCACAAATTCACCATTGGAAATGGAGATAGATAGACATCGCTAAAATTTACACATGCGATTTTTTTTCCATGGGAAACAAGAAGTGTTTTGTGACCAGACTTCCATAATTGAGTCGTGAAAACACTCTTGAAAAGAAAGCGAGTGGCTTTACTAATAGTTATCATACTTAAGCTGTTTCTATAAGGTGGTAAAACAGTTATGAAATAACTAACTTTCATTTGCTATAAAAAGGCAATATAGAGAATTAAAAACAAAATAGTGTCAGAATGCTAACTCTCCATGCAAAGATGAAATGTATTGGAAGTCTACCTCCAAAGTGTAAAACAAACAACGTTTTTCTTCCTTTAAGCTTGGATTATGTTGAAAATTGCCTCAGTTTTCTTGCTTTACATCATAGATACACAAGTTCAAGTGAGATTTCAAAGTGATACCGGCTCCCCAAACTAAGAAATCTTATTATTTAAGTTTGATTGTAAAACGAGTTTTGCGTGGAAAAGAAAATCTAGCATGCCGGTTGGGTCAACTTCTCCATCACAGTGTTATCTGCACGTTCTCCTGATGGTGAACAACAATATGCCAGGAGAAACTCCATTTCTTCTCAAACTTCTGGAGGTGGTAGTGGTGTATCACTTTGGGGGAGGGGGAAGTCCCTCCTGGGACAGTGAATGAATTTCATCACTATCGTCTTTCCCCTCCCTTTTTAGTTTGGCCTCTGCGACATGTGCAAAATGCCAGTATTACTGTAAGAATGTTTGAAGGGATATTTGAGGTAAATGAATGGCAGCCTGATGGCCAAATTAAAGTGTGAAGTTGGCGGAAACTTAACACATCTGCGATCAGCTTGCCCTGATTTTAAAGAGTCGTTGATCATTGGAAATTAGCATTATAATATAATAATGCACTCTCAAATTTACATGTATTTGTCAACCAAAATAACATAGGTGCATCGTAGAAAAATGAAAGGCACAAAAAAGGAAGCAAAATTTACCCCCACATATAGAAAACCACTGTTCAGATTTATTTTATATATATATATTACATATTATATATATATCCTTGAATTTTTTTGTGTGTAAATATATTTGCATTTCAAAAAAGTAAGACTGGCAATGCTGTTTTGTTAACTGTTGAGTTTTCATTAGACTTAAGAAATCATGGAAATCTTCCTTTGGTCCAGGGTCTTCCCCACGTTATCAGAATGAGGGATGGGTCTCCTTTCAATGATCATGCTGGATGTATCCAGCACATTCCATGTCATGAGCCATATAGGTTGTGTCCAATTTTGTGGAATAAACTGTGCCTTAGCACACGTGGCATTACATCTTCGTCAGCTGGGACTAGTTTTCTAGGGTAAATTCCTGTGAGAGCCATTGCATATTTTCAAAGCTTTTTGTTCCATTTTTTACACTTTTTCTTTTCTTTCTTTCGTTTTACCTTTTCTTCCCCCTTTTTTGGGGTGTGTGTGTGTTTGTTGCTTTGTTTTTTGTTTTCCGGTCGATAGATTGTTTTTCAATTAGAAAAGTGACCTGTATGTGTTCTTTCCTTGCTTTTAAACAGCAAAACATTAAAAAAATAAAAAAAAGTATAAAGTTCCCAGTTTGGGGTGTGTGTGTGTGTGTGTGTGTGTGTGTGTGTGTGTGTTTTTAACCCTTTCTCTATGCATTTAAATAACATATATGTACATATAGAAAATATACTCCTGCACAGTCTTAAATACTGTTAGAATAATTCAACATGTATTCATTCTCAGTGATAATTATTTATACATTACTCAAGAGAAGATAGGGAACAGCGGAAGGTTAGGAGAGAGGGGGTAATTAAAGAAATGGTAAGCAGTCCCTAGCCGGTTTGGCTCAGTGGATAGAGCATCAGCCTGGAGACTGAAGGGTTCCAGGTTTGATTCAGGTCAAGGGCATGTATCTTGGTTGCGGGCACATCTCTAGTAGGGGGTGTGCAGGAGGCAGCTGATGGATTCTCTCTCTTTCTCTCTCTCTCTCTCCCTTTCCCTCTCCCTCTCCCTCTCATGGTTGTTTCTAACTTTCTATCCCTCTCCCTTCCTCTCTATAAAAAATCAATACAATATATTTTTTTAAAAAAGAAATGGTAATCAGGTAAAATGCAGATATACCCTCAGCTAACCAAGGTTTCCTCCACAACTCCAGAAGGCTGCTTAGAGTTTCGTGCTGCTTTCTTAAAATAGTGATCCTTTCTTTGCTGGTGCGAAGTCAGCCCGCAGTTTACTCAGTCCACAGAGGTGATGAGGAGGCCCCCTGGGCAGCCGAGCAGAGCCATTCCCCATCCAGCGCCAAACCCCTGCTGATCCTGCTGGGCGGTTGTCTATGCTGGTTAGGAAAGGTCCAGAAGGTTTGTGGGAAATTAGCAGCAAGCATAGACTTTTTATGTTTTTAGAAGCAATTTTAGAATGAAGTACAACAGAATTCCCTCTGCTGGTACCAACGTGCTCGAAGAGTAGGAGTGACAGAACTGAATTTTTACTCCTCTGCTCTCTCTTTCATAATTTCAGGGATGTGGGGTGGGGGGGCTTCCGGCAGAATGAAAGGGGGGTTTTGTTGCCTGCTCAGTGAAGCAGATGCCTTGCAGTTAAAGGGCTCTGGGAAGAGGGCTTAGCATGTGGCATTGCTTCTTGCAGGTATGACAGCAAGAAGCTCCTGAGCAATGCCTTCCCCCAGCTTCTCCCCCCGCCACCCCCATCTCACTCCGGACGCCTCACCATTGGCGGCAGGCTTGTCATGAGGACAGCAGAGGATACAGCTGTGTCATCCCGGTGGCACCTCATCCTCTTTCCTCCTGACCTTCCCACAGAGATGAGTCCCTAACTTCCTTCCTTCTATTGTGAGGCCCCCCATTATGTGCCTCCCAGTGGGGTCACTCTTTCCTAATATCAAGGGGGGGTACGGTGGGGGCAAGGGGAGGGCAATGGAGAATTGAAAAGAAGGGCGGATGAGAAGCAATGTAAATAAGAGTGATCTATACCTCCCTTCATTTCTGTTTCTCCTGGAATTCTCTCCCAGCATAGAAGTTAACAAAACTGAACCCACTTAAGCACAGTGGAACTTGGAAATTGACCAGTTACTCCCTTTCTCCTTTCCCAGCGTCAAACTGATGCTAAAACGCCATGAAAACAAACTTCCTGTCAGTAAAGGCACCGGCTCGGAGCTCATGGAAAATACTTTGGAGGCAAACTACACATCAAATAACTGCTCCAAGCATTCTGCTCCTTCCAGCCTGGAAGGATCAGAAACAGATGGCTCACTTCCTCCCGGCATTTCACACAGACTCCGAAAACCAAAGGAAGAGTCGGGGAGGGGGGGTGGGCGGAGGGAGAGAAAGAAAGAAAGAAAAAGAAAGAAAGCTTTTCCATTTGCTCATCCCGATGTTTGAAAATTCTGAAAACACCCAACCCATTCCAATTATACGGTTTTATTGCACCGGGAAATTAATTATTGTTACTGCCTTAGAGGTGCTGAAAAACATTTGATCTTTCCAAAAACGCCTGGGTCTTCTTTACGCAATCTGTCACAAAGGCATCAAGTCTTATGAAAAAAAATCCCACAGAACTTCTAGGTTCCGTCATCAGAGTTGATGCCATCTTGTCTACGAGCCAACCAACCCTTTGCACGTGCATCTTTCATGAGGTCCACCTCCGTGGCACAGAGGGGGGGGGGGAGCTCTTATCTTTCCAATGGATAGGGACCACAGTACTGTATTTCTAATCAGAGGAACCCTCCTAAACAAAACCACCTGGATCCGCACCCTGCTACCCCCCCCCCCAATTTTATGTATTAACTCTCTTCAAACCTCCACGCCTATTTGACCTGTGGGAGCTGTATCTCCACCTCTGGCTGTCTAATATGGGAGTGCTTAGGGTGAGACACTGGTCCCTACTTCCACCTGCAGAGATGGTAACATTCTAGACCTGGCAGAGTGCATTTGTGAGAAATATTCTTAGAGGTCTCACCCAATCCTTGTCTGTTGCTCTCTTTAATTGGTCATTCTGTTCTTTTTTTTTTTTCTGGTAAAAATCCATCAAGAGTTAGGATCAAAGATGGAGACCCAAAACTAAACCAGCTCTTTTCCTTCATCTTCTGTTTATTAAATCAAGAGTTAAGACCGGGTGAATTCAATTACTCCTTTGAAGACCACATCTTTGTTTTGAAAGGCAGATCCCTCAAAGCAGCATAACTCGAGCATCTGTTCAGCTGAACAGCCCAGAAACGTGCCCAGATTGTGCCAACTTCCAGTATCAAACCGTCTGGAGGGTAAACCCTGGAGCCAGGATGCCTCCTGATCTGCTGGCTCGGCCACTGGCCACCTGTGTGACCCTGCGCCAGTTTTGGAATGTCTCTATGTCTCTATTTCCCTCGTGGGTGCAGTGGAAATAATTATAGTATCCACAACCTCATGGGGTTGGGGTGAAAATTCAATTAATATTCATAAAGCTCTGAGCGCCTGACTCAGCAATCAAAAGATCCTTTTAACTGAATAACTAGATATTCCCTTTGCCTAGGAACAGGATATTTAGATCTCTTTAGAATTTCATACAAAGGCAATTTGATCCATATATTGTTGTTATATTGGTGTCTCCATGGGGGCATTCCTATTCTATTGCCACGCTTTTAGCTTGCTTTCTTTTCTTCCTTTCTTCTTCCTTTCTTTCTCTTCCTTCAGCCCTTTCTTCCTTCCTCCCTCCCTCCCTTCCTTTTTTCTTTCTTTCTTTCTTTCTTTCTTTCTTTCTTTCTTTCTCCTTGTCTTTCTTCTTTTTGGTGGGGGGAGGTGTTATAGAATTAGTGCCAAGTTTATAACAGGTACCCAATAAAACTTGTTGGAATGAATAAATGGGTACAGGGTGACTGTGGCTTCATTTCTTATTAATGGACGGCTGGAGGCAGGGAGTGTCTGAGAAGACCTGAGGCTTAAATGCCTCCCTCCCTGCACACCTGCCGGAAACTGAGATCATCACCAAGGACAGAAACTGCTTCTAAGCCCGGTGACCAAGGAAAAAGGTTCTAACAACAGGGCCAGTGGCAGCTGACAGGAGCAGAGACAGCTATCTGCAATGGGAACAAGGCCTGGGAGTCAGGCAAACTCTTCCTAAGTTCCGATTCTTTCATAACTGGTGTAACATCTGCGAGGCTCTGTACCTCCTCTGAGACAATGAGTGGGGAGAACAGTAGGACTTTCCTCGCAGGGTCTCAGCCCCACTATCTTCCAGGCTGGGCAAGTCTTGTGCCACCTGAAGCTCAGTGACCGCAGCCAGCACCATATTTCTCCAACTACTGAGGCCAAAGAGGGTAAATCACTTGCTGAAGGTCACGTGGCCTCCAGTGGCATCACAGGAACCGAGAATTTGCTCCTGGAGCTCCAATTCTTCATTACCTACGTCATCGTTGGGGTTCCAACTCCACAAAGCATTTTTTTACTTACTTCCTAAATAAGAACAAGAATGCTGCTTTCAAGAGCTGAACACTTAACCATGCATTTTGATTTTTTTTTTACTGAAGCTCAATAATAAAAGTCTCCAAGTATTTTTTTTTCATCCTAAAAGATGCTTAGAAAAACCTTCAATCATGATTCTTGCAAAACCATTCGCTATTTATTTCCTGGTGCTTTCTGTAGTTGACCAAAGACTTAGCCCAGACGGGGGTGGCGGTGAAAAGAAAGTTACCATGACATTTGCTTTGCTGTTAGTGAAGGACATATTTTCATGTCCTTTTTATTAACTCTTTTATTAACTGTTAAAAGATTATTGCCTCTGACAATCCTTAAGACTGTCTCCAGTAAACTAGCTACATCATTCCCACAATCCCTCCCGACAGATAAAGTTTACTGGTGATAAAAGTGATTATCCTTCTCATTTCCTGCTCTGCTTCTCCTTTTTCTCTCCTGGCTACCTTCCAGGCTACTGAAAAAAGCTGGTCCCCGAAAGCTACACTGTACAATAGAAAGCTGCACTGTGTGCTATGATGGGAATGATCTAGATAGGCACGGTCCACCATGGTGGCCATGGAGCACTTGAAATGTGGTCGTTGGGACTCATGAACTATCATTTAAATTTCATTTTATTAATTAAAGTAAAATTTACATAGTCACATGGGGTTAGGGGCTATCAGCTTGGACAGTGTAGCTATAGAGCGTGTCCATCATAGAATATTTTACGAGACAACATAAATCTAAAGCATTTACCCCTGAGCAAAAAGCCCTGAGACTCTGCCCCCTGTCTGTCCCAGAGCTGGGCCGAGCTGAAAGATGGGCATGGTGAGGGATTCCTGGGACATCGGTGAAAGGATTTAGGGGAAGGGTGGAATCATCTCATTGGTCCTCATAAAATAAAGCCAAGAATACATAACAGAGAAGAGACATTGGAGACCCCGAGTCCCTGCCCCTCCTTACAGATGAGAAAACTGAGTGGCAGTGAATGAATGACTTGGCAAAAGTTAACACAACCAGTTAATAACAGAGTCAGTCTCCTGACTCCTAAGCCAGTCCTCTTCCCTGGTAAAGCACAGACCAGGCAAGTCATTCTTCCTTTCATTCTTCCACAAATCCACGTGTGCTTCTTCTGGGCAGGGTTCCTGTGCGCAGGATGAAGAGGGTGGGAGATGTGAGTTGGTGCTTTTGGTGGGAGAGGCAGGGGAGTGGATGGACTGGCCTATTCATCAGCTCATCTCAGAAGGCTGCACAGAGGAGCGGATGGGGTGACCCAGCATCTCAGTTGGCTGAACCAGTGTGAGTATTGAATGTCCCACATCCCAGGAAGCACCCCGGTCCAGGGCAAATCAGGATAGTTGTTTGCCCCACAGCTGATAACGACATCACTGATCGTTGGGAATCCAGATGAAGCAGAGAACCAAGGCAAGCACTACACTTGTGTGAGTGGCTCGGGCCTTTGCTTTACACATTTGCAGTTTCCTGGGCAATATCCTGGTATTTTCCCCTTCATCTGTATTCAATTGTTCTTCTCCACCAGCAACCCACAGCCAGCCCTGCTTTTAAATGGACCATGCCTCCTTGCAGAACAGTACATCTTAAAACATACGTTTAAAACACCATAACATGGTTTTAAAACAGAGATATGGAGTGATTAATCCACAATGTAGAACTCTGTTCTGGAGCCCGAGACCGGCTGTTACAAGGTGAAAGCATTTATACAGTCGACAGTCATCTGCAGCAAACCCTGCGTTAGTGGAGGTCTGGGGATTTCTAATGGCCCCTTTAAGAAGGTCCTGTTTCCACTTGAGTCAGTCTCTAGACAGAAGCATTATTGAAGGCCTACCTATGGCATTAATTGTCCAAAGCCCCAGGATGAGGGAAACAGCAGAGCTTATCAGAAAAAGACCAGGGTAAAGGAGACGAGAATCTAGGGCCTATTTTAATTTTGCTATAAACTGGGCTGCATGCGTCGCTTGAGGTCTCTGAGCCTCAGTTTACCTCATTTGCAAAAGTGAGGCTCCAATGCCTTCCCCAACTTCCCCGATGGGGCGAATGTAACGATGTGAAGGGCTTTGGAAAGTACAAAACATCACACAAGGACAGAGCCATAGCGCAGGACCTCTGACCGGTGAAGCTGGCCTTTGAGACACTGTAACTGTGAGCGGAGAGCAAGCACACTTGCTGGGCCCCGAGGTGAACCTTCACGTCAGTCGACCGCCTCCCTGAAGGACGAGAAAGGAGCAGCGTGAAGACAGGAAAGAAACACCACAAACAAGCGCTGGTCCAGAGAGGATTCATCAAAGGTTGAGGGAAGTCAGGAAAGCCACATTTCTCATTCTGGCATGTTCTTCTGTGACAAAAACATGACCACAAAGTGGGTCATTTAAAGCAAAAAACAAAACACCAGAACAATGGCAAGATCCCAACAAGACAGAAATCTGCGTAGGACACTTAATTCCCTTCATGTGCATGTGTGTACAGAGTCTCTAGCTTGGAAAGGAAGTCAAGGCCTTTCTTTCTGGCTAATTCTGTTTGCAACATCATGGCAATGAGATTGTCCTCATCTGAAGCCAAATCGAGGTCCTTTTCCTAGGACTTTTTTTTTTTTTTTTTTTACCATGGCCCCACATTATTTTTCATAATAATATTGCATAGCAAACAACCACCAAAGCTCAGAGTCACACACTAATGAATATTTATTTATTTTCTCATGGTTCTAAGCGCAGTTCTGCCGATCTCGGTTGGGCCCACTCTTGCACCTGTGATCAGCCGTGGGCTGGGCAGACAGATCTGAGATCTTGGCTGGGCTTTCATGTCTGTTTAGGGGTTGGCTGACTAATGCAGATTAGAATCATCTGGAATCTCCTCAGATGAGTTAACAGATGAAATGCAGGACACCAAGTTCAATTAGAACTTCAGATAAGCAAAAAAATACTTTTTAAATATTAGTGTCAAAGTATACTAGCATATAGTATATTTTATATAGTTCATACATTAACTAGAAGCCCAATGAAGGGTGGGGTCCCTCAGCCTGGCATGCAATCAGGGCTGACTGAGGCCATCTCGCCCAGTCCCTATTTGGGGCAATTGGAGCCAGCTGGCCGGGGGGCAGGCAAGTGGGGGGTGAGGGGGAGGCGGTGGGAGGGAAGTTGGCAGCCGACCTAATTGGGGCTGATCAGGACTCACTAGCTGGGGGTCATCAAGGCAGGGGGAGGGACTGCAGGAGGTTGGCATGCCAGGAGAGGTTGTCTATGGGAGCACACTGACCACCAGAGGGCAGCCACTATGTTGAGCATCTTCCCCCTGGTGGTCAATGTGTGTCATAGCAACTGATCGACCAGTGGACTGACTGGTCGTTCGGTCATAACGGGTGCTTAGGCATATATATCATATATGTAATTTAAAACATATACATAATACATCAAATACATAGTAATTTTTATAATGAAATCCAAATGTTTGCTAAATCTGGCAACCCTACCTATTCTAGCAGGAGAGGCCTGGCATGTCCCCATGATGGCAACCAGAGAAACAGCAGCAGAAGCATATGCAGTTCCTTGGGGTCTGGGCTCAGGCTGGCATGTCTTGCACGCTATTGCCAAAGCAAGTCACCAGCCCAGCCCAGATTCAAGGACTGTAGAGTCACATTGAGAAAAACATGGTTACCAGGAAGGTAACCATGGTTACCAATCAGGGTCATTTTGACAATCAATCTGCCACCATCCCCAATGGCAAAAACTACCACCAGAAGACATCGACACAAAACCCGACAAGAAGTTGTACCCAACCCTCACTTGCCCGTTCAACTCGAACGCAGAAGAGGGGTGGCTTGAGGAAGTGTTTAGGGGAGAAGGCCCATTCTCCTCTGACTCTCCCTTCCTTTGTTTTCTTAGGCCAACCACTTCTTCCCTGAGGCTCAGTTTCTTCATCTGTAAGAAGAAGAAAATGGTAAGTTTGCACTCTTGGGGCCTTGCAGCTCTAAGAATCTATATTCTTGAATATTTTAACTCGAGCCACTTGCCTTCCTCCATCATTTCCCTGCAGCAAAGTCTTCCAACCTAATCGACTTTATGACTGTATTAGCAATGCTCTAACTTAAAACCGCCCATTATGGCCCTCATTGACTGCTCCTGTATTCAAAGTAAATTCAATCACCATTACATATTCGATAAAAAAAATGAAAATCTCCAGGCCAAGGGGACATCAGCTCCTGGCATGGAAAAAGGCTCTTGAATAAATAAATCCGCTTTGCCCAATATTTCCCCCTCTTGATTTGAAGAGGGATAGTAACCCTTTTTCAGTCATTGAATTAATTTGCTAGAAGTGGCTGTAATTTCTATATAAATCCTGAGATTGTTTCTAATTTACATGCTGTATATGAATGTTTATGCATGTGGTGCCGGCCTAATGTC
Organism: Vespertilio murinus; assembly: GCA_963924515.1. NCBI lineage: Eukaryota > Metazoa > Chordata > Mammalia > Chiroptera > Vespertilionidae > Vespertilio > Vespertilio murinus. The sequence continues at coordinate 9,823,879 of OZ004712.1, read as the reverse complement.
CTCCAGGGATCTTCTTGGAAACTGTATGAATCATGTAAACAAAATTAGACTGAAATAAAAAGAATGTATGATATTTTCTTCACTAGTACTAATTTTTTTCTAAGTTTGGTTTTCTCCATAATGGTCTTCCTGCTGACTTTAATTATATTTATGGCACAATTATCTTGCTTTGGGCACAGCCTCACGTACCCACTGCTCATTTGGCGTCTGTCTGGTTTTGGGGCGGGGGGATGGGGATGGACAGAGAGGTGGTGTGGCTCATTTGCTATTTGCTCTCTTTGGGGCTGGTGAGGAAGGCGGGGGACAGGAGGTATTACAGTGGCATCTATGTGGCTTTTTCCGCTCTGCCCTGTCCCACCTCCCTGCTTTTTTTATGAGGATGAATTCAGACCATGGGCAAAGCTGAAACCAGGTTCGGGATCCTCTCTTTCTGTGGCATCCCCTGAGTGCCATTTGAAGACCATTACTGCTGTTAATTAATGCTTTGCCAGCTGTCTGAACTAATTTTATCGCGCTTATGTATGCGCATGCATTGTCCTTCAGTCCATTTCACAGACTAAACCAAACACAACAAATGTGAAATACGCATTGAAGTCTCTGGTCTCTGCTTTGGGCAAGAGGCCTGCGTAAGTTGAGATGCTTCAAATGTGCAGAATCACGGGGGGGAGGGGGGGACGATGCCCACCTCGCTGGTTGGCAGGGAAGTGGCCTTCTGAATCTCTGCCTCCCTGGGCCGTTCCTTCAAAGACAGCGGGCAGCCGCTCCTATTCAGAGGTCGGTGTCAGCTCAGTATTCTGGGTGGAAATGTCACAGCTCTTTTTAGAAACCTCAACTGTCCCAGGTTTCTCCCATTGTTGTCAGAAGTAGGTGTCGCCATCTCCCCGGGACTCCTACTGTGTCTTAATCTCATTTCTCTAAACAGTAGAGACTGGATTTCTGAGTGTTTTGGTCTCATCACTGGGGCTGACCCATCACGGTGCCTCCGAGAGACACGAGAAGTTTGCATTGGCTCATTCTCAAAGTCCCCTGCACCCTGGGGTTGAGCATTGGGGAGTGTTTTGTCATGAGTCCCTTGCCTTCTGTCACTTTAGCTCTTTTCCAGGTTAACCTACTCCACACCCGGTCATCCCCGACAAGCCTGTGACCATCCCCTTCCCCAAAAAACAAGGAAAAGTGCCACCTGCCTACAATAACACAGGATACAGTGTAGTGGCTTGGCTTTTGCTTAACATTTCAGCAACAACAACACACAAAAACACTGTGTTTTCCACTGGGACGTGGGGAGAGAGAGAGAGAGAAATGAGACATGGTCCTTAGGAAGAAGGGAGGGGCCACCAACAGCACAAACAGGAGCCAGGCCTTGTGCTGTGTCTTCTTTCATCGTCACCACTCTGCAAACAGGATCATCCTGCAGATGATGGATCTGGACTCGGCGGAATGAAGCTATCTCTAGGGGAGAAGAAACAATCGAAGAGAATGTGCCATTGTTAAGTGCCATGCCAGGTCGTCTTTGCCAGAAATGCAGCAGAGGCCGGGGAGAAGGACGGGCACAAGCTGAAGTGGATCGTCAGGGGAGCACCTGGGAGGCTTCGGTCCGAGCGGGTGCATCCCGTGAAAGAACGTGACGGGGAAGGGACACAACGTGCTCTCAAGGGCGGCGAGGGTCTGCTTGAAGGCCCAGGTTGGCGTGGGAGCAAGCTGCTGGGCTCTAGAGTCCACACTCCAGCCCGAATTGTAAAGGGGAAGTTGGCCACATGTCTGAGCTGTTGCAAGGGGTCAGAGAAAGAAGCCGTGACCCACAGGGACACACAGTCACACAGGTCCTTCTGCCTCTAGGGGGCGCCCTTGATCTCACCAGAGTCCTTTCTAGACCCATCGGAGCGATTGAAGTGAGCACATAGATATGCATGGAAACACGGCTGCTCCCCCAAGCAAGTAGGAAAGCGAGTGCCCACAGTGTGAGGGGAAAGCTGGACCTTCGTGTCCAGGGGCACGAGAGCAAGCATATTGGCGATGGCACCACACCTGTCTCCCACCAGCATCACCTGCCGGGCCGCCCTCACTCCCAGGCTTCTGTAGCACACTGCAGGTAGTCCTCACGTGTTTGCATCCTAGTCCAATGGCCCGCATGTGCTATCCTGTTTACTCCTCTGCCTTTAGGACCGCGAGGATTTGGGGAAAGAAGCAAAGTCATTCGGGGGGGAGATCGTAAGGCAGAAGAAATGCCTTTTTTAAGGTTTTCCTTTTCAATATTGAATCCATTCGCGAAGGACGCCATTTCCAAGGTCAAAAGGAGTCCACACCGCCTGACTTCCTGACACCCGCGGCTTAATAACCTAAAAATGAAAATCAATTCTTGTCTGAGACTTGTGAAGAGCTCATAATTGCTTCAGAGCGAAGCTCAGAATGGCCCGGCCTTCGCCGCCTTCCATTGCTTAGAGATGAGAACGTCATTTGTCAAGTCCGGGGCTCCGTCGGTCGGAGATTGCATGGTAACCAAGTAGAAACATCTCTGTTTGAGATTAAATAATTCTCGTCATTATACTCTTTAGGCAGGGATGAGGCCCCTTCTGGGATGCCGCCTGTAACAATGGCAGAGAACGAATACGAACCCATTGCGGGTTGGAGATGTTTTCCCTTAAAAACAAATTGGTTTACAGTCGTTTTTCTCCCTGCTGTCACGGTAGTATTTTGAATCAAGAACTTGCTTTGGTTTTTTACAGAAAACGAGTTGCCCCTCTCGCAGCTACTGAATTTTTCTCTCTCTCTTTAACCTCGACATCAGGTGGGTTCGGAGCTTCCTCACAGCACACACTTCAGCGGTGAGCCCGGCTGGGTGGAATTCCTGATTTGTTTGCTTTGTTAGATTGTTGTGCCATCCTGTAAGGCCTCGGGCTTCCAGAACGCTAGCTAACGTGTTTTCCATCACGGCCACCCCTCCATGTGCATGTGTGGGTGTCTGTAGCAGGGACAGCGCTCCGTGTGTATTAGCGCCTTCTTGTAGAAGTGGTCAGCCTCCCCACCAGCGTTCGAAAAGCCAATTCCTGGAGTTTTCATGAAATTTTAAAGGACCTATCAAGAGTCTCTTCACTGTAAAGATCAGCCTCAAGATGGAAATGGAAGCGTCCATTAAAATCTCATTATAGGAAGAGCAATTCTCTGCCACTTTTTTCTTCATTCCACCCCACAGGAATGTGAGTGCCCTCCCCGCCCCAGCCTGGGCCTGTGTGACCCCCTATTCAATCCACGGGCTGGCGTGGGAGGTGTCAGCGGAGACATGGGCGCACACACATGCTGGGGCCCGCTGCTCCCCATCCTCGCCCGCCGCCCCCAACCCTCTCCGTCCGCCCCCCACCCACCCTCACCCGGAACAAAGAGGGCTCCACAGCCTTGGAGAAACCGAACATTCGTCCCCACTCTCCCAAACCCCTAGTTTTAATAAAAATGTAGACATTTCCACAACCCGATTTCTTTTTAGACCCAGCCAACTTTCTTTTAAGCCCGGCCTGTTCCGCGAGGCCGGCTAATTAGCCTGCCTTGTAGCAAAGGTGCTCGCTTTTTATTGCCTCCCGAAAACAAAGCCAGGCTTGAGGAAGTGTTGGATGTAAGCTGTCTCCAAAACCTCAGGAAAGGAACCCCCCACCTTCCACGCCCCCCCTCTCCTCCCCGGGAAGATTTGTGGTCTGGTTAGAAGAACCATTTAGATGATGAAAGGAACCAGTGGACAGCCCCTGATTTATAACCAGTGTGATTTTTTTTAATATCCACCAAATTAATATTTTTATGTCTGTTCCCCCATCACGTTGCTTCGGTTTGAATTTCAACGAGGGGGAGCCTGCCAAGATCGCGTAGTAAAATGCGGACTGGATCGTAAATCCCAGCAGGGGTGGGAGAACGCAAGACAGATTGCCAACACCTTTTAAAAAAAAACACACACACACAACATTTAAACAAAAAAAAGAAGAAGAAAAAAAGGCAGGAATTTGCCTTAAAGTACAACAGGCCCAGAAGGGACGGGGAGAGACACACGTGGGAAGCTGGTTTGCCTTCCCCGGTAGCCCTTCTCCGAGGACGTCCACCCAGCGGGCAGGGGAATGGGTCACGGGGAATGGGTCACGGGGCTCCCCCCCCCCCCCCCCCGAGCCGGCGGTGGCTGTCCCGGATGTGTGCTGGAGACAAGGCAGAGATGCTCCCCCACGAGCACCTTCCCCGAACCGAGCCTTCCCGCACCCCTCCCTGTCGAGTGACCACTTACACAGCTCGTCAAACGCTCCTTTCATTAGGTGCCAGGCCAGGGAAGTAGATGCAGCTGGCAAGGCGGGGTTTGAAGCTGCGAGAAGAAAGCCATGTGTTTCCTTCCTAAGACTCAAATCATTTCCCTACGAGGCCCGCGGAGCGGCTACAAACGTTCTGGGTGGATAGGGCTTTCTGGGAACAAGTTGATTACTCTCCCCCACACCGCCTCCCCCCGCCAAAACTGGGTACCAGAGGGAGAAACAGAAGCCCTCATTTGCTTGGTTTTATAACAGGTTTACTGCATGCGAGCACACATGGAAAAGTAAACACCCTTCTAACCCAGCTTATTAATACGCCCATTTGGATAAACCGCAGGTCACATCGCATCAGCTGCAACATAACCGCGACCCCCGGGAGAGGCCGATATAACTCAGCTGATAGCCTATAAAAACAGACGCTAGTCCTGTCTGTCAGCACGGGCATTATCAAGGTGTTTCCCTAATCCTCCTCGGCGGGCAGCACTAAATCCTGGCGCGATGGTGTCTTTCCTCCTGTCATTAGCCCATCTCTGGGTCTTAGGACACACAGTTCGATCCCGGGAGCAAGGACCTTCTTAGCAGCTCGAAGGAGTGGCGTCTCCAGCGCCACAACTGCACGGAGCGGACTTCCCCGGAATCCCACCTACTGGCCACGCTGGCCTTTCTCCTAACACTGCGCCCGAAAGCCCGTCGGGCCGAGGCGTTGCCCACCCCGGGTGCAGAGACTTTTGGAAGTCTCTGAGCGGGCAAAGGCGCAGCTCCCTGGGGCCTGGGAGAGCAACAGGGAGGCGGAGATGCGGGCAGAACCCAGATCCGGTTCTGCTTTGGGCTTCAAGGATATGGAGATTTTCAGTCACAGATATTGAATAACAGCCAATTAAATATATACATTGTATTTAGTATTTTAGCTTTGTAGCCTAACACTTTAGCAAACTCAACAAGTCCCCACAAGGGAGATATAAGTTTCACACAAATGCAAAGTTAAGTAAAAAAAACAACAACATTTTTTTTCTTAAACAATAAATTGTAAGAACAATTACCAAACTTTGAATGTGGTTTATAAAGTTAGATACTAGTACTGTAGCGATGTTGATTTCCTGGATTTAATAATAGCACTGTGGTTATGAAAATGAATTTATGAAATACACACTGAGTTTTTCAAGAATAAAGGGGCGGCAGGAGTACAACTTGCTCCCAACCATTCAGAAAAGTGTTTACATACACACACACACACACACACACACACACACACACACACAATAATGAAGCAACCATGGTGAAATACTAACATTTGAAGAATCTGAATGAAGGGTCTACAGGAATTCTTGATACTGTTTTTTTTGCAACTTTATGTGAATCTGAAATTACTTCAAAATTAAAAGGTTTTTTTTCTTAAAATAGTCTTTTGCCAAAACCGGTTTGGCTCAGTGGATAGAGTGTCAGCCTGCGGACTGAAGGGTCCCAGGTTCGATTCCGGTCAGGGGCATGTACCTTGGTTGCGGGCACAATCCCAGCGGGGGGTGTTCATGAGGCAGCTGATCGATGATTCTCTCTCATCGATGTTTCTAACTCTCTATCCCTCTCTCTTCCTCTCTGTAAAAAAATCAATAAAATATATTAAAAATAAAATAAAATAAAATAAAAAATAGTCTTTCTATTTAGGTCTCCAGAGATGCTGTTTTTTCTTTTTAAATTTTCATTCATTTTTAATTGATGTATAAAAGACTCACAGCCTTATATTGGTGTCAGGTGTACAACATAATTCAATGTTTGCGTGTATTATAAAACAATTACCACACTAAGTCTAGTTAATATCCACCACTATATATAGTTACAAATTTTTTTCTTGTGATGAGAACTTTTCAGATCTACTCTGAACAATGTTCAAATATGCAATGCAGAATTCACCACAGTGGCCATGCTGTATACTTCATCGCCATGACTTATTTATTTTACAGCTGGAAGGTTACACCTTTGACCCTTTTATCCATTTGCCCCCTCACGCACATATCTCTGTCTTATTTAAAATAGAAACCTAAGAGAGTGTGTTCGTAAGTCCTTTATTTGCTTTCCCACGTGAACCTAAAAAAAGAATTTACCAATTTGAATATCATTTAGAACCCTTCATCTTTTTAAATTTCATTTTTCAATTACGATTCACATTCAATATTATGTTGTATTAGTTTCAGATGTTCAGCATAGTGGTTAGGAAGTCACACATACCCTTTATAAAGTGATCCCCTCCTATATTTCCATTACACACACCTGGCACCAAATATAATCATCACAATATTGTTGACTATATTCCCTGTGCTGTACTTTATATCCCCGGTATTACGCTGTAACTCCAATGTGTTGATCCCTTCACTTTTTAGAACCCTTAATCTTGAAGAAAAACAGAGGCGAGGGGAGCCAGTGACGAGACTGGCAAAATACAAGCTGCTCCCAGTTAAGCAAATGCCCAAGAGAGAGGCATTCTGGAAGCAGAGACCTGAAATCTCGAGGCGCAGAGAGCTCCAAACGATGGGACAGGACCCCTGTGGTCCTCGGTCTCCTCACCTTTAAAAGGGGCATAAAGGTACCCCGTTTCCCCGAAAATAAGACAGTGTCTTATATTAATTTTTACTCCCAAAGATTCGCTAGGTCTTATTTTCAGGGGATGTGTTATTTTTCCATGAAGAAGAATATGGTACACATTTATTGTTATATGAAAATAAAGGAAATTTATTACCTGTATACGGTACGGGAGTATGGTAGTTGTCAACACAAACCAGACAAACTGTGAATCCTACAGTATCAAGAATTTACTCATTTATTCAATGATAATCATGTCATCATCTTCTGTATCATAACAATCCAATTCCTGAATTTCCCGGTGAATTTCTTGTGACTCCATTTCTTTCAGAATCAGTGGACCAAATCTCTCATGGTTAGCAATAGCACTGTCTTTAAACGAGTACTTCTTGTCAAGGGAGCCTGCTCGCAGTGCATTTGCAATGCAGCTGTCGGTGATTTTCTCCCATGAATTCTTCACCCAGGTCACAACTTCTTGCAGTTTAGGTTTCACAAAGTTTCCACGCTGATTCCTCTCCATTCACACAGCAGTGATGTCAGGACTCTGCGTAACGTCACTGGTTGCTAGACACCAGTCGGGGCGGCCCTAGCGACCAGTTTATGGTAAATTAATTTTCATTCTGAGACAGAGCCTGGGGGCCTTATTTTCGGGGGATGCCTTATATTTCACTCAGAAAGAAACCTGTGAGTAGGTCTTATTTTCAGAGGATGTCTTATTTTCAGGGAAACACAGTAGGGCAGTGGTAAGGATCAGTGGAGGATGTTTTGTCTTGTGGTGTCTCGTCTCAGCTCTCCCACTCCTCCCCCAGCCTGGAGTCTCCTTGTCTGGAGCACCCATGTCATGTGGCAGGGGTCCCGGCGGACCCCCCATTTCCCGAGTGTCAGTGGAACCCCGCCGGGGGAAAGCGGTGCTCGGGCGCCCGAGGGGGGACTGTCCTCGCCCCCCTCAGGCCAGCCTGTCCCTGCACCTCTCTCTTTGGTAATGGAAACATCCCAACCACACCGCTTCCTGCCCTAATGAAATCCCACTTGGGCTGAAGGCCTGCTGACATTGATCAGCCCCAACCTGCTTTTCAAAGGTTTCCACTCACTTTGAGTCAAACATGTGGGCCCCAGCCCTGGACGGAAAGGAAGACGGTGCTTTCTTCTTTCTCTTCTGGACCAGAAACACCGCTGTGTGTGCAGCCGCGGGGAACGGATGCAGCTGAGTCCACGCGTCTGTCTGTTCCCTACACCCTGTCACACCCAGGCTCCACGCACACGTAGGCACATACAAGTCAACCACACGCTGAATGTCCAAAGCCCACCCCTCCCTGCCCCCCAGCAGGCACGGCCTCCATTCTGGAACTTCTGGGGTGTAGACGACCTCCGGTCACAGAGCATGCGTGGAGCCTGGCCCGGAGATAAATTGAGGCGCTAATCCCGATGCACGGCAGCACCTCCCGTCACAGGGAAGCCATCTCTGCAGACGGCGCACATATAAATCACATTTATTTTCATAGCACATTTAAATAACGTGTCGACCCCGGGGATTTTTCGCCAAGTAATGAAGCATCACCCAATGAGAGCCGGCAACGTTGCCCAGGTCTGTGAAGCCCCTCGCAGAGAGGAGGAAAGCCCGTGATTTATGTGGGTGTCTTGGCTGGCGCAGGGGGCTCCCTTCCCTTTGCACAAGACACTGCTTTGCATTGGATTAGAGATGAGATTTATCTGCAAAATAAACAAAGAGCTGGCCCCCTGTTTTCTCCCCGAAGCACACCAGATGAGCTATCACACACACACACACACACACACACACACACACACACACACACAGAGGTTTATTATTTGAGAGGAGAGAGAACAATCTTGATAAAAGGTGATCATTTGTCCACTGATGAATATTTGTGTTTATCCACGGTTCCTTTGCAAGAGGTGTCTCGTATGTGGGCTTTGGCTGTCTCTCTGCCGTGATGTTGGCCCATGTCAACACGGGTGCCTGAGGCCAAACACACGTGGAGGGAAATCCAGTCTCCCCCACACGTTGCCACGTGTGGGCACTTCCTGTTCACCTGCGTGTTCTCTCTTCCTGTTTTGAGGGGAACTGTGGCTATGGGTGGTTGCCCTTGGTCCCTCGGGATGAACAGCAAACTGTTCTGCTGAAGCCATCATGAGTTCTTACTCCATTTTCCCCTCCTTCCCTTCCTACCTTGTTTCCTTCTTCTCTTCCTTCCTTCCTTCCTTCCCTTCTTTCCCTGGCAGCCATAGAGTCTCTAGAACTCACCAGGACTCTGTATATGCCTTAATTTGAGGCTACTCCCAGGCTTGCTAAGTGTCAGTAGGGAAATATGTAAACTACATTTCCGTGGAGCATGACCTTAAGGGAAAGCGTGATTTATCCTGCACAGATTTGGATATGCTACAGTTCATTCTACAACTCCGTCCAGAAAACCCTGCATTACTGAATTATGAATAATAACTCCTGTGGTTACGGTGCTTTACATTTAGCAAAATATGTTCGTATATTATGTATTCTTATCAGCTGGTCTTCATACATGCTTGTGTGACAGGTAGGGCAGTAGTAGACAGGGCGTATTCTTGGCTGTATCCTTGTGCTTGGAGAAATCGCCGTTGCTTCAAGGACCCAACAGTACTTTACCCCCAGGTTCATGTGTTTCAGACTCACTGGAGAAACCCAAAGCATAGAGGCTCAAACATCCCTTGACCAGTCAAGAGCGGATAACGGATGGCTGGTGGCACCCTTGAAGGCAGGGATGCTAAACAGCTGGTTCCATTTGAATCAACCCGGTCAGGATCTCAGATGCTACCTGGACATTTCTAAATGAGGGCTGCCTCCTGGAAAAACACACTCTCCTGTTTACTGATGTGCGCTCCATCTCCAAGCCAAAGGGTGAGCTTTCCATTCGCTCAGATCTGACTTTTGCGGGCAGGAGCGACACTAGGGTATGGCTCTGTGCAAAGTGGCCAACACCAAGGAAGAAGATAAATAATGCTTTCACATTCTGGTCCAGATTCCCACCTCGGAGTAAAGAAATGCCAGCCCGGCTGTCCCCCCCCCCCCCCCTTTTTATTTTTCCTCTGCAGAGTCAGGTCAAAGTCAGTCCCAAGCAACAGCAAATGTCTGGATGTGAATATACTCTTTGCTTCTTGTCCCTTTCACGTCTCAAAATTGTCCTGAAGTTGCAGGGTAGCCATCCATACAGCAAAGGGGAAATTTTGATTTATGGAGATGATTGCCCCAGATTAACCTCGTATAGAAAAGCAGCACCTTGCCTAGCCAGACTAACTCACGACTGTCGGAGAGGGGTGGCCTGACCCCAAAAATAGGGTCACCCCCCGTGTTGCCTGGAGCAGTGCTGGCTTACGTTATTGCCCCAGCTAAATTATTAATAGCCTCTCACTTTCACAATCGTCCCAGTTTGGATGCTACATTATATAGTAGCATCCTCCCCACGCGCTGTAGGGGAGTGCAGTGGAAATGGGTCATATTTTTAAGGGCATTGAAAACAACCTGCAAATGAAACTGGAGAAGTAAAAAAATAAAAAAAAAGGAAAAGGATGTGCAGTCAGCTCCATGGTTCAGGCACAGAGCACTTGCTGAGATTGAATCTGTGTTGCTCGTGTAATTCTAATTATGAACCAATAACGTGGACGAGGACTAATCTTATTATAGCCACTAGTCTGCCATAAAGCGGATGCAGACAATCATTTGTTGAGTCATGAGGCCCAGATGTAGCCGAACCGGGGCTCACGTGGGCGGCGAGAGAGAAGCCATCACTTCCCATCTCGTCTCCTGTGGGCGGGGTGCAGGTGGGAGCTGGCGGGGGAATTGCAAGCAGATGGCGGTGCGGCCCAGTTAGAATCCGGGCTGCGGGGAGCCGGGCTCTCGGAGCCGCCGCCTCGGACCAGCGCACCTCCCCGCCTGGCCTGCACTGGGGTCGGGGGGCAGGACCATGCGCCCCCCGCTCCCGGTCCGCCCTGGCCTCAGCAACAGCCGGTGACGTTTCCAGCGATGGGCGTTGGGTTTCCCTCCAGGAGAAGGAGGCGGTGCCTTGTTCCTCCCGCTGGCATCGATGCCCTGGCGAGGCGTCAGGCCTTTATCCGATGCCCCTCATCGCCACCTCGGTGCCAAATGGGCAGCCGGCCTCCCCCGGTCACCAGCCCGGCCTTCCCCCCGGTCACCACGCCGATCACCAGGCCGGCATTTCACATGGGACGTGCTTAGTCCCAGACGGGCCTTGCTCCAGCCAGCACGATGCGGCCCCCTTTTCCCATCTCCCCCATCGGGGGCTCTTCCCCCACAGCCCCTTTTCTCTCCAGAAAGGAAATTCCTAACCCACTTAAACCCTTCAGCTCAGCACCACCACCACGTCAGTACAACGCTGGGTCGGTCATTTGAGCTAAAATATAGCATCTTCCTCCCCCCCCCCCAACATGGATACACACTCCAATAGCTGATAGCTCCATTGATGTGTCTTTCTTTCAGACTTCACCCACTGGAATTAGTATGTATTCACAGTGTGTATTCATGTTTTGGGGGGCACCTGTATGGGCCGGCAGCATGTGAATGCTCCAGTGGAGTCTGAGGTAGACCCAGAGGGACACGGAGTGTGGGGGACGCGGACGCCGTGGGCAGCTCACCCGTGCAGCCAGGACACTCAGTGAGGCCCCGAGCCCGGCCGAGGGCCACCTTCCGTCATTTCCATGGCGGGGAGCTCCGGGCGCCCACAGTGACACCATGCAAAGGAAAACCGTCTGTTTGCACACGAAACCAGGCTCCGCCATTCTAGACAGGTTCCCCTCCGTGCCAGGCGTCTGCTGGGATGGGACAGTGGGCAGCAGGCTGGCCGAGGGCACCGGCCTCCAGCGGCTCTGCTTCCACCGGTGGAACAGTTTCTGGGCAGACACCCCCTGGGCTGGGAGAGCCACGGGGACCTCCCCCAAGCTGGTCCCTCCTCTCCCCGCACACCCTCGCTAAGACGAGGGCTCCTTTGTCTGAGCGGGTGCCTGCTGCTCTCAGTCCTTCACCCTCCCGCCCACCTGGCTGACATTTCCTTCCCAGGCCATGCCCTCCAGAGGAGCGTCCCGGACGCCTCCATCCTCCGAGGCCCAGCCTGCCCGCGGCCCCCTCTCCCGGGGTCCACCCCAGGCAGGGGGGACGGCTGGTGTCTGCCTCTGGGGCTGGGGGCTCCTGAGGGGCGAGGCCCCAGGGTGCCATGGCCAAAGACAGTCCCACACGGGGAGCCACACAGGAAGTACCTGCGAACTGGATTAAGCGGGCTTCCATCACAGAGAGGGGGATGGAAGCCCCTTCCTATCACATTTCACAGTTTTGGCTGCAGCACTTAGGAGTTCAGCTAGATCCACCAGTAAGTAACAACCTCAATCTCCCGACGATTACCTTTCACCATTTTCACTCGCCAAATATGTGTGATTTAACTCATGTTCCATTCCTGGAAACGTAATTGTCCTCATTGGAATAAATTGCAACATTTTTAATGAAAAACAAACAAAAAAATTACTGTCTTTTACAGTATTTTTATTTTGCCCACAGTCTTCACTCTCCGTTTTGTAGACTAGCTCTGTGTCTTTTGTTTAAATGAATAGGTCTCAAAAAATTTTTTTTGAATAAATGGAAGAATGGCTCCATTACTGCATGTGATAATTAATCTCTGAAATTAAAGACCGTCCTCTGTCCAACTGATTTACAAAGAACCTCTTAATGGGGAAAAGAAGCTGCTTACCAATCTGCCTTCTGAAACAAAAGCAGATCATGTTTTGGAGGTGGAAGGGCTTTTTTCCAAGGTAACTCATGGCTTCGGTTTTTACATCTTCTACCAGGGTTCATGTACGGATTCTTTGGACACTGTGGTGGCAGCCCGTTTGAGAGGGGGTCTGGCAGAAAAGCCCTGCATCCCCTCCTCCCTCTCGGAGTAAGCCTGCCCCTGGACTCATAAATAATTCAGGACCATCCTAATGAGCAGGGCCTGGCGGCATTTCGAGCTTTGGCCATTCCAGGGACCAGGCACCAGGGGGCACTACAGGACCACGTTTGTGATTTCAGGCGCCATTTTAGCCTTGGATTTGGGGGAAAGAATTTCTTGAGGGGAAAAAAAACTGTTAACCTTCTGAGCCCCGGAGGTGGTTTTATTTATTGCTTTCAATCTGCTCTCACCACTCATCTTAGCTAGCCATGCACGGAAGGTTCCGTTAAAGGGCAATGCCCTGAACAGGGAGACACAATCAGGCTGCTCTTCCTGCTCCCTCCCGGCAATAATGCTGCTCTGGTGTGTGTGTGTGTGTGTGTGTGTGTGTGTGTGTGTGTGTGTGTGTGTCTGTGTGTGTGTGTATGTCTGTGTGTGTGTGTGTGTGCGTGTGTGTGTGTGTGTGTGTGTGGTGTGTGTGTGGGGGGGTGTTATTGTTAGCTTTACAATAGAAGAGACCATTCAGGGAAGCCATCACTAAAATGCAGAGGTTTCCTCCTCCAAAAGAAAAAAAAATCTTAATGTCTCGGGCAAAGGGGTGTTTTCATCGTTATTACCTCTGTAACGATCTCTGTTCACTTAGTAAGTCAATATCAGCAAATATTGATTGCACTCCTCCCTGTGCTGGCCCCAGATATGCCAAGAGGCGGGGCCATGGTGGGGAGGGGTTCCTTCCACTCCTGTGAGCCAGGTTTCCTCCTAACGCATCAGCATGGGCGTGTGACAGGTGACACGTCTGTCTGGATTATTTCCCTCCCCTCTGCTCTCCAGAAATGCATATTTTCCCGCAGAAAAAAATAGTAAAACTCGCCGCTTTCTTGACGAGAACAGGCTCAGGCTGAGCACAAAGGCGGAACGCCCTCTCGCTGGGACGGTGTGCTGAGAGGCTGGATCTTTATTCATCGCATAAAACAGATGCTCATGGGGGGTCGGTGTTTGTGTTTTCCTTTCAAAGTCGTGTGCTGATTAGAGTTTAGCAAGAGGTGGCGGAACACGCTGCCACTCAGCTGGCCCTGCCGGCGGTCCTGGCACTCAGGACTGGTCAGACTGGGATGCACACCGTCGTTGGGTTTCCATCACTCCACACCCCTCCATCTAGTCCCAATGGTTTGCAAAAAGGAGGTGAGGCTGTACTGTGACCTAGTTATTTTACATCCATTATCTCATTCAATGTTCACAGGGACCCCCACCCCCAAGCCGTCCCCATTCCAAGCTGAGCAAGCTGAGGCTAGAAGAGGTTAAGGTCATACAACCAGTATCCAAACCCAGGTACATGCACTTGCAAAAAAAATCATGTGCCCTCTGCTACTGAATACAGGGGGCGGGCAAGAGGTAGGCTAACAATCATAATAAATAATGCAATCGTTAACAAATAATAAATAATACAAGGATGATCTGTGTTTCATGTACTCACAACCATAAACCTGTGTCCGTCCCACCCTGTATAAAATTCCCAAAGGCTGAAAACGACTGCCGTGTGCTGGCCTAAACCACCCACCCATTTTCTTCTTGGGCTCATCGCTGGACTACATTTCCCAGCCTTCCTTGCAGTGAGGTGTGGCCTTTTGAGTAGCTTCCTGCCAGTGGAATGTGACTATAGAAGTCAGATACCCCCACTTCCACAATCTTCCACTTCCCCTCTCTGCCGGTCTCAGTCCAACAACTAACTTTGAGACCTTGGGGGATGGAAAAGCCGCAGAACGAAAGACGCTGTGTCCCTGAATTACTGCAGGAAGCCGCCCGCCAAACACATTTAATGCTTCCGTGAGCAAGACGTAACTTCGGTTGTATTGAGCCACTGTGACTTGGAGTTGTTTAGTAAATACTTAGCCTTCGATAAATAATACGTAAGGGAAGATTAGGGCGTTCGTGAAGGTTTCTTCTGCTCGCCCACCCAGGGGCCCTGGGGTCTTGCTCTAATTTCGCAATAGTGAACTTGTCCTAATCTTCCTGGTCAAGAGGAGAGCATTGAACCAAGTGACCTTGACCCAAAAAACTCCTGCAATTCTGTGGTAGTCCTCCCTCCCCCGCTGCAGCCCCTCCCCGCAGCTCAGTGTTAGAGGTGGGAGCAAAGCTGCCTGGACCCAGAAGGACTCAGCTCAATCTCTTACCTTCCCAGTTTTCCTTTTCTCACACACCTTTCCTCCCCGCTGCTGGGCAGCTTCAGACAGATCACCCCTCTCAACTGCGGCAGCAACAGGAGATGCAGGGTGCACCATCAGGAGGATGGAGTCTCCTCTCCGAACGGCTCTGCCCTGGCAGGTCATCACCTCCCTGTCCTCTCCCCTGCCTCCTCCTGGTCTGCCAGTGAGAAGTGAATAAAAGTCAGATACCCCACCTGGCATATAAGCATCTTCCACCAAGAGTAGTGCTGACGGGAGACCGAGACCTTAAAGCTGTTGGGCATCAGAAGAATTGATAGAAGGACTTCTGCTCTTTGAAAGCACTGATTCTTCTACTGATGACCCTTTGACATCCATAAAGCATTACTCTCGAGAGACGAGGAAGATCCTGAGTGGTTCAGGTGATACCATTTTCTGCCCCTGAACAGGATGTGCTCAAAATGAAGATAATGTCAATACAGACACAGGAGGGACTGAGAACTTCCATTGCACAGGCTCCTGGCCAAATCAAGAAAGCAGCGTGTCATTTGCAGCCTTGGTGATTCCAGCTGGGTCTCCCATGCGGAAACGAATCCCGCCCTCTTCTGGTCTACCACGGCACTTCCCACTTCCGGGGAAGAGATGTGCACGCTCACCCTCCACTCCTGTCACTGCCTACCTCGTATTGGGAGTTCTGTGCCTGACCTTCTGCCCGGCCATAAACTCCCTGAGGGCAGGGAACTGGGCGCTTTCATCCCCATGGCTTCCCCGGGCCCACGGCAAAGGTTTGCTCCATAAATATCATTGGGGTTTCTAGAAAAACCAGCGAGACTTGGGAGCTGAGTTTTTGAGAGCTGTGACAAACAGAGGGTACAGATCCAGGGCTCAGCTGCAGCTGATGGCGGTATGTGGCTGTCCAGAAAAGAAAGGGGCAGAGTAGGGGCATAATACGTGCTCTTCATATTCATATTAAAACACATTTGAGCCGGAACCGGTTTGGCTCAGTGGTAGAGCGTCGGTCTGCGGACTGAAAGGTCCCAGGTTCGATTCCGGACAAGGGCATGTACCTTGGTTGTGGGCACATCCCCGGTGGGGGGTGTACAGGAGGCAGCTGGTCCATGTTTCTCTCTCATCGACGTTTCTAGCTCTCTATCTCTCTCCCTTCCTCTCTGTAAAATATCAATAAAATATATTTTAAAAATAAATAAATAAAACACATTTGATTATTATGGCAGGCCCTGTTTGGGGGCTGGGCACTGATAGTCTCCTTCCCCTCTTGTCTGTAACCAATGACTCCCCGTCTGACCTCAGGAGGAGGAGCTGGGGAAGGGGGTGGCTGACCGACCCCAGCTTGGCCATCCCTCACAATTGTTGGCCAAATAAAACCAGGACCTGCACCAGGATTGTTTAAAAGCATTAGCACCTGACTCAACCCAAATGACAAATTACCGTAATTACCAAGGGTAAAGCCCAAGGTTAATGATGAAACAAATTAACGCATACTTAAAATATAGAAACGTGTTCTGTAACTATCCACGATGAAATAAGGTTAATTAAAGCAATTTTTAAAATATTAACAGAACCAGAGTTCCAGGGAGTGCAGGAACATTATCAGTACATTTGAATCATTAAAGGATTTAAGCAATTTATAGAGGCATGGATAGAGCTCGTATATTTATGAAGATCCAAAAAAAAAAAAAAAAGAATACACTTGCTTTCTTTTGTGTGCAGGAGCCAATTTTGTTTTTGCATACTGTGGCATTATGACATATAAGACTGAAGCTGATGCAATATTATTTGTAGATTTCCATTTATGAAAGAGGTTATCTTGCTTATTGAACAAATAATTGGTCATGTTTAACCTTTCACACGTGGACAGCTGCATGTAGGTCCTTACACGCGAAGACCTACTGCCCTTACACATGAAGACCTTCTACCCAAGTCGGTGGTTGGTCACGGGCGGTGCTCCTCCGACTGCCTGGGCGAGCACAGCGGAGGGGAAAGCAGCGCCGACTCGGCTGTGCTCCCTCTGCTGTGACCGATAAGGGGAAGGTGCGGCTACCATTTTTAATTTATAAAATGCAGGATTATCCTGGAGTAAATTAACCTAATCACACAGCGCAAGTAAATTAATGTCAGTTCATTACCTGAGAGCAAAAATAATATTAACCTAGAGAATCTAAATCCACTTCTGACACAAATTCAATTTTTATAGGGTTGCCTTGACAGTCTCTCCTGGATTATATGTGGTGCTTCCCGGCATTCCCTCCCCTGCTAATTGGAAACGTGGGGAGGAAAGACACGAAGGTTCCAGCGGTACTGAGGAACTGATTTAGTCGCCTTACAGGGCAACACCTCCTCACGACAACCCCGTCGGGGACTGTGCATCACAAGCCTGCTGTCAATTCCTCCAAAGGAAAGGTCTTGCCTGGCCAGTGTGGCCCAATGGTTGAGCGTCCACCTATGAACCAGGAGGCCATCGTTTGATCCCAGTCAGGGCACGTGCTCCATCCCCGGTTGTTGGGTGTGCAGGAGGCAGCCAACCAATGATACTCTCTCATCATTGATGTTTCTCTTTCTCTCCCTTCCTCTTTGAAATCAATAAAAAAATATTATTATATTTTTAAAACGCACACAGAAAAGGTCTCAGGGCTTTGGCTCTCATGGCGTTAAGGGGGTTTTTGCCAAAGCAGCCCAGCAGCGAGCGCCCATGTGGAGAACTTGGGTTTTCTGGCTCTTGCCCCTCCCCCTGCACCCCCGTCTCCTGCAGCCCCCCAAGGGGCCGGGCCTGTGATTTCCCCAAACGGGGCTGTGTGGGGGTCACGGAGACTGGAGGAAAGGCCCTGAACTCCTAAAATGTCTCCCCGGCCTGCGTAGCTGTGGAAGTTGGGAAACGCATGTTGCAACCTTGAGAAAGGCAGCGTAAATAGAGAGCGTGCCAGCTGTTTGTTTTCCTGTGGATGGACGCTCCAAGTTCAGCCTGGACACCCTCCAAGCACTGAAGTCGCCTTGAAAAGCTACATGTTAACCCTGAAGCCTTCAGCTGCTTTCCCCGCCAGTTCTGGGCTTCTCTCCCTCTCCCCCCTAGAAAGTTCCGAACTCTCTTGCTGTGTTTGCTTGCTGTGTTTGCTTGCGGTGTCTGCTGTCCTCTGATGAGCCGGTTCCTCTTCATACAGCAGAGCAAACCGGGGCCAAAGCCAGTGAAGGAAGCAGCCAAAGGGCACCCGGTGGAAGAGCCTTTGAGAACTTCTGTGCAAGGCTTCCTGGAGCCCGGCTCCGACGTGGTTACCAAAACTTGCTCAGATCATGGAAGAGAGTCACCTATTTAGAGCCAAACTTTTCTAGCATTGGTCACACAGGCGATTGCAATTGTGCTTTTCATCTCATATCATAAATCCTTACCCTTCTCCTTGGAAACATAAGTTAGCATTGCATTTGTTTGTTTGCTTTCTGAACACAAGACATAGCCTATATAATAAAAGGCCAGTGGCCATAATGGCGTAACGACCGGAACAACTGATCGACCAGTCGCTATGAGGTGCATTGACCACCTCTCGGTCCTCCCCCCCCCCCCCCCCCCCGGCCCACAGACTCCAATCCCTGGATGGCAAACGGGGAACCAAGGGGGACCGGGGTGGGTGGTGGCAGGGGGGGACAGGGGTGGGTGGTGGCGGGGGGGGGGGAGGGACAGGGGACTGGCAAGGAGCAGGAAGACAAACCTCTTGGTCCCTCCCCCTGGCCCACAGGCTCTGATCATGGTGGACAGGGAACCACAGGGAACCACAGGGAACTGGGGTGGGTGGCAGTGGGGCAGGACAGGGGACTGGCGAGTGGGCGGAAGGCAGACCTCTTGATCTCTGACCCGTCTGTAGGTTCTGATGGCTGGATGGCGAACAGGGAAGCATGGGGAACAGGGTGAACAGTGGCGGGGAAGGACTGGGGGCTGGTGAGCGGGTGGAAGATGGCCCTGATCTCAGGCTAGGCCTGGGGACCCAACCCGAGCACGATTTCCTGCACCAGGCCTCTAGTAGTATAGAATAAACAAGTCTGGGTAAAATGATGATTTGAAATCCCTTAATCACTCTTTATTTGTAGTGTTTACTCTAACCAACTGTTTTTACCATTTAATATATATATATATATATATATATATATATATATATATATATTGTTGATTTTTTACAGAGAGGAAGAGAGAAGGATAGAGTTAGAAACACCAATGAGAGAGAAACATTGATCAGCAGGCCCCTACACAACTCCTACTAGGGATGTGCTCGCAACCAAGGTACATGCCCTTGACTGGAATTGAACTTGGGACCTTTCAATCCACAGGCTGACGCTCTATCCACTGAGCCAAACCAGTTAGGGCCCATTTAAAAATTTTAAAAATATGAATCTTTTTCTACTTACACAGTCATTACATAGGAAACATGGGAAATGAATATAAGTTAAAAAATATTATTTGTAATCTCATCACCCATAGTTAAGATTGTTAACATTTTGGTATATTTTTCTTCTCTGCTAGCTATACTGTCTGGATGCTGACTTTTTTTTCATTTGACCTTATATCATAAATATCTTCCCAATATTTATTTATTATGACTAGTCTTCAAAAATGAGATTTTTGATGACTTCAAGAAAATATCACCATTGGAATGTACCATAATGTTCTTAATTAATCTCCTATTGTTGATATTAAAGGTATCACTCCAGTAGACATATTTCCATGTAAGCCTTTGGTGAGAGCTCTCATTAATTACCCAGGGTAGATTCCTAGAAGTGAAGTTACTGGGTCAAAGTGTAGGAACAGTGCTACAATTAATACATTTTCCCAGACAGCTTTTTCCAAAGGATGCTTATCAATGTATGGTCCCACCATCAGTGGCCAAGATGCCTGTTAACACTCAGGAGTGTTTTTCATGTTGGCCAACACAATAGATACTTCTACCAGAAACAAGTGGTGTGGCCCAGCGGTGGGGAAGGCTGAA
This sequence comes from Vespertilio murinus, assembly GCA_963924515.1. Taxonomy (NCBI): domain Eukaryota; kingdom Metazoa; phylum Chordata; class Mammalia; order Chiroptera; family Vespertilionidae; genus Vespertilio; species Vespertilio murinus. The sequence continues at coordinate 9,803,957 of OZ004712.1, read as the reverse complement.
GACTGGGCATTAGGGGATCTGGGCTTGAATTTGGACTGCCGAGGCTCAATCCTGTGACTTTGCGGAAAACCCTCAGTGAAAAAGATGAGGATTTGGCACAGTATCGACTGCCCAAATGAAATAGTGAAAATGCTGTGTAAGTGTAAAATGTAAAGTTTTTCACATTGCTACTAGCACCCAAGAAAAATTAGGAATTGAGTATGCAAATTACTCAAAACAAATGAAATGTTATCGAAATATTGTTTTAAGATTTCCTTTAAAAAGTAGTTGATTTGCCCTAACTGGTTTGGCTAGGTGAATAGAGCATCGGCCTGCGGACTGAAGGGTCCCAGGTTTGATTCCGGTCAAGGGCATGTACCTAGGTTGCGGGCACATCCCCCGTAGAAGGTGTGCAGGAGGCAGCTGATCGATGTTTCTCTCTCCTTGATGTTTCTAACTCTCTATCCCTCTCCCTTCCTCTCTGTAAAAAAAAAAAAGAAAAAAAAAGAAAGAAAGAAAGAGAAAAGAAATCAATAAAATATAGATTTTTTTAAAAAAATAAAAAAATAAAAATAGGTGATTTTCTTATTAGCATATTTCCTCACATCTCTTTCTGAATTCACACACACACGCACACACACTCGCACACACACTCGCACACACACCAGTGCCTGAAATCCCAGATGAGCCTTACTATAATGCCTGAAATAAAGTTGAATATTGTCTTGGATTCAGCAGACTAACCCAATAATTAATATTTCCATGGGAGTTAGATTTGGGTGTAATTGAGATTTAGATGGAAGTGGCATCAACTCATGAAATCTTTCCATTTTAACCACCACAACCCAACACAAAGCTTTCCCTCCAATCGGGCCCCTCCGTTCCAGTCATTTCAACACATGGTCCTCCATCTGTATGCTTTCCTTCTTCTCCTCACTGTAGCTGTATCTCCTCAAGGTTTGCCCGGGATTACTGTCTCCTGAAGTCTCTCCCAGCAACCTGAAGTACAAAGAGCAGCGGGCTCTCCTTTCCTGGAATTCTCCCCTGTGAACCCCCAAGCCAGCTCTGGGCACCCTGGTCTGCAAGGCCCTTCGGTCACTTCTCAGACACAGATATCTCCTCCCCACCCACACTGTCAACAGGGAGAGAGAGTCTTCCTCCCCATTTGCAGCTCTGTGCACACCCTTGGCCCTAAATTAACTTGCCCCTGAGGCTGATGAAGGGAAAGTTTTACCCGGGGCCAAGGCGTCACTTTCCCAGTTCTCCCACCGGGGAGACTTTCTCTAGACCTCGTCCCCCTTGGTGTGAGGGGGATGGAGGGCAGATCGGTGCCTCCAGCCACATTTCTTCTGGGGACTCTTTTCCCCCGCATTAATTTGTGCTGACGGGATAAGAATAGCTCACAGCCCAGAGGCAAAGGCTAATATGGGCAGTTGTGTTCTTTCCTCGTTTTTTCCCTCACCCTCTACCCTCCTTGCTAAATATATACCCCTTTTCTGATTAAATGTCACTGGTTTGTTTTTTTAATTTTAGAAACAAGCCCAAAGAAGTGACTGTGTTTTGGTATAATCATTATGATTCCTCAAGAAATACTAGTGTTCTGAGGGCATCGATGTCATAGTCACATTTTGAGAGGTGAATCTTGGCTATGTGTGTGTGTGTGTGTTTAGTGCCAACTCTAGATTCATTCCAATTTCCAGAGGCTCAGGTAGGGCAGATGTGATTGCAAGAAACAAAAAGCTACCCAAATTATTTATGTCAAAGGACAGAGTAGAGGTTAAGGGAGAAGCATGAGCCCTTTGCAGCACATGGAGCTGGAGCTCTGTGATCTATAAAGGAAGCACTGATTTCAAAAGCAGGGCTTTCTATGAAAGAGAAAGACTCTTTGTGCTGGACTAAGGAATCGCTACAATAATCTATATTAATAAAAGGGTAATATGTTCATTAGATCAAGTCGACCGGCCATCTTCCAGATGTCCAGCTTCCTTCTAGACAAAGCCATGGTGGTGGGGGCTAAGGCAGAGGCAGTTAGGGGCAATCAGGCCAGCAGGGGATAGTAGTTAAGGGTGAGAGCAGGCTGGCAGGGCGTTAGGGTGATCAGGTCAGCAGGGGAGGGCAGTTGAGGGCATTAGGCAGGCAGGCAGGTGAGTGGTTAGGAGCCAGTGGTCCTGGATTGTGAGAGGGATGTTTGACTGCCAGTTCAGGCCTAAACCGGCAGTGGGACATCCCCTGAGGGGTCCCAGATTGGAGAGGGTGCAGGCCGGGCTGAGGGACACACCCTCTATGCCCCCGTGCATGAATTTCATGCACTGGGCCTCTAGTCTATAATAATAAAAGCGTAATATGCTAATTAGACTGGAAGTCCTTCCTTCCAGACAAAGCTGAAGCAGGAGGAGCCCACGGCAGAGGCGGAAGAGGCCCCCATGCACCGGGCCTCTAGCAAAGAAATAAAATACTTCTCCTCAGGCAACTGGTAGGGTTCAGGGAACCTTTCTGGCTCCTGAGAGCCCCCACTTTGTAGTGGGAGAAGGTGGCCCAGGCCTGGTATCAGCTCTGATAGAGTGCACAGATTGCAGCCACGTTTATCTACAATTGGGGCATTGGGTCCTGGGCCCTGACCCAAGACAATTTTCCTCAGACTTTACAACACAGTTACAGAAAGAGCACTTGGCAGCTCGCCTGAGAAGAGTTCTGAGAAAGAGTGCCACAACCCAAACTGTAATCGCCTCCGAAAATTAGGTCAAAGTTGTCAGCATCCGCTGAGGATCTAGTGGCCAAAGTCAGAGTACTGGGCGATCAAGCCATAAACAGATTCATTAGTGGCCTTCTTCAGACACCGGTCCACGGGGTTCCCTGAACCCTACCAGTTGCCTGAGGAGGAGTAAAGAGTTTTATTTCTTTACTAGAGGCCCGATGCATGAAATTCGTGCAAAGGCCTTGGCCCCGGCCCCCTTGGTGGGGTGCCTCTGACACCTCTGCCGTGGCCCTGCCTGCTGCAGCTTTGTTGGAAGGAAGGACATCCGGTCTAATTAGCATATTACATTTTTATTATTATTATAGACTAGAGGCCCGTGTTTCAAGACAATACATGAGGAGCCAAAGCTGAAATCTGAGTTTGCCCTCACCACCACCGAAGCAAATCACCCCACCATCCAGAACTTGCAGCTACTCCTGTTTTCCCAACCCATTTCACATTGCATTTTTATTTTGGTGCCATTTTAATTTTAGAATCATCTCAGCTTTTTTATATATATATAACTACTGAAACAAAGATACTAGATAAGGCTGTGCACAGCTCCAAAAACCGGGCTTTCCACAGTTTGGGGAGCAGAATAGCTCTACCCTGGCTCCCAGACTCCGTCCACACTCCCATTCTACCCATGTCCTTCAAATCTGCCCTCCGACCTTCTCAGGTTCCACAAACACACCCAAGAGGAAGCCGAGTCTATTGCTGACACCACTGATACTGAACAAAAGATGAAGTAGCAGCCTACCACGATCTCGATCCAGTCATGAAATAAATGCTGCTCCTGACTGTGACCCTGGGTGACAGACCAGCCCCAGGGGTTGAGCTAACAGGATAAACCCTCCTGAAGCTGTAGACCACAGCTGTTGAACCTGAGAAAATGAGGAGGAAATACAGCAGCCCCCCTTGTCTACCAGGCATTCTCATTCTGCTGCAATCAAGTGAGATGAAATCTGTGAAAGGACTTTGAAGATAATAAAGTGTAAGGGAGGCCGTACAAGAAGGATTACAAAGGGTATCAAGGAAGAGTTGGATACATGTTATCACTAACATTTTGGACTCCAAGTTTAAAAGAGACGATTAAAATCAAACCAAAACCAGCCTATGGAAGAGGCAGCGGTGCGCTCCAAAAGATCCACACGCGCACCAACATTTCCAGCCTCCATGGCAGTTAGTCCGGAGCCCAAAACGATGAATGAACAGGAGGGCTGATGAGCTGTGCATCACTTTGGTTCAGAGTACTTTTCTACGGGAATGTGTCCATACTTGCCTACCTCCTTCCCTTCTTCAAATTACCTTGGAAACCTGGATCCCTGAGTCACTAGATGGAGGTGTGCCTTCCAACATGAAATGCAAAACTCAGTATGAGGGCTAAGTCATAGAGGTTCCAGTGTTTACTTAATATCTTAGCATAAGAAAAGCTATCTGTGAAAATACACTGACTTTTAGAAACTTATCAGGACACAATAAAAGGAAGTGGATGGCAAATGGTGCAGTTCTTGTACTGGGTCTGCACCATCAATGACCAAGGTATTAAAGCAAAAAAGAGTCAACCCCCAAGTCAGCTAACCCCTCATACAGTGAATAAACTTCAAACCAGGTGGGTCAGTGGGTCAGTGGATTAAATAAAACAGCTGACTTTGGCACTCAAAGGTCTCGTTCTGATCCAGTCGCTTATTCTTTCTAGGACCCGAAGTAACTGAACCTCTTCTCTCTGCTTTGGTTTGAAGATGTAGGGAAGGACCGGCCTCAGAGGGTTTCGGTGAGCAATAAAAATAACTGTAATGCACTTTCCTGGCACAAAGTGCTGCATAAATGCTTAATGATTTCCTTTAATGATATCATGGGCAGGGAGGGGTGCTGTGCTTTTAGGTGAAATGTTTTCATTGGAGTTATAGCATGTAATACTCCACATGGCAAGGCCTGATGGCTGGCTGAAATAAGGATCTTTTGGGGTTTTTTTGGAGTCTGGATAATTTAATCATTCCTCCTTCATCTCCAAAAGTTGCATCTCATTAAACACGTGCAGGACTCAGACCTCACAGAGGAAGCTAACGATGGCCGGCACAGAGAGAGCAGACTGCCCAATGCCATGCATGAAGGCCTTCAGCTTTGTTCGTGAATTCTGCGTTGGACACAAAGTACTCAGGAAAAGTGAAAGAAAATGTTGAACTTTCTCCCTTCTCTTTTTTTATTATTAAAAACAAAACAAAACACAAACTTACTTGGATTTAGAAAACATGGGCTTATATTATACTGAGCCCAGGTCAGAATCTCAAGCGAAAGTCATTTACTTTCTAATGCAGGTAGTCACATTGTTCTCCATGGCAGGAAGGAGAGCATTCAGTCAAGTATACCCATCCATGATGGAGAGGCCACATTCTTGTCTGCAATTATTATAGCCAAAGAGTAAAAAAGTGAGAGGGGAAAAGACAGGGATATTTTATATAAATGTAATTATAGAAATCATATATTATTTTCTATATCTGTCATGGGTTTGAGAAAAATCTACCCTCATGTTTGCTTGCAAACATCAAAAACTGTGTTCCCATGGATGCTCCCTCCTCTGAGTCATTCTAATTCTCAACTGCCTGGCGTGCCCCTCGCCTTCCCGAGAGTCCTCTCACAGGAGCGAGCCTGTACTGAAGGCTTACTTTGGGCCAGATTTTGCACCGTGCAATGAGCCTGATCTCATAGACGCCATGCAGTAACCCTATAGGCAGGAAGCATTTATCCCATTTTACGGAAGAGGAAGGGATGCTCAGCAAATGTAAATAACTGACCCCCCAAGTCACGAGGCTGGTAAGGAGCAGATCTTGGCTCTAAACCCCGTCTAGCTGCTCCCACAGGGGAGTTTGGAGTTTGGACAGAAAGTGGGGCAGACTGCAATTGTGAATAGGGTTGCCAGGGCAGGCCTCAGGGTGAATATTTGAGCTTCTGTGAAGGCAAGGCAGTTCAGTTCGCCTTGTGAATGGCTGAGGGAGGACATTCCAGCAGAGGGAACAGTCAGTACCAGGCCATGAGGCAGCGGGGGCCGTGAGCTGGCCTGCGTTGCGGAAGCAGAGGGAGCAAGAGGGAAAGGGGGAGGAAGGAGGTCAGCGAGATAAGGGCTGGAGGCCACGGACCACGCAATCCACTCTCGGGGCCTGGCTTTCCTCTAAGCGAAACGGGGTGTCCCTGGGGGGCTGTAAGTAGAGGAGTGACATGATGAGATTTAGGCTTTAGAGGAGTCGCTGGTTGCCGTGTTAAGAACAGACACAGTGGCAGGAAGACCCACCAGGAGATACTGAAGTATCTACTAGTGATGCTGTGATTAAAAAAAAAGAAATATATATATATTTGGTCTTCAACTTCTTGCTGGCACAGAGTTCCTAAAACCCCTAGATTTCCTAAGTGATGAGAGGGACTAAAGGTTTGTCACGTTACTGAGGTGACCTTTGGAATGCCCCAGATCACCTGAGGATGGGACTCCGGAGGAACCAACTGGTGGTTAAAGGCGTGGAACTTCCTGTCTGACTCCCCTAACCAGCCCCTTTCACCCCACCTCTGAGGAGGGAAGGGGAGGGGTTTGGAGGTTGAATGCATCATAATAATCAGTGATTTAATTAATCGTGCCTACGTAATGAAGCCTCCATAAAAATCCAAAAGGAGGGGTTGGGAGAGCTTCCGGGTCGGTGCACGGAAGCCATGCGCCCCTTCTCAAGCCTCTCTTGGGCATCTCTTCCATATGGCCGTCCCTGTGGTACGTCCTTTTAGGATAAACTAGTGACCTGGTAAGTAAAATGTTCCCCTGAGTTCTGTGAGCTGCTCACGCAAATTAACCTACCCAGGGAGGAGGAGGGGGGTCTCTGGAACCTCAGGTCCATAGGTCAGTCAGAGCACAGGGGACAGCCTGGGCTTGCGCCTGTCCTCCAAGGTCGGGGAGTGGGGACAGTCTTGTAGGACTGAGCCCTTCCCCTGTGGAATCTGATGCTATCTCTGGGTGGCACTGAGTTGAATTGTGTGGACAAAAGAAGGGGCCACAGTCTAAGCCTGACAAGGTCAGGAAAGGCTCGCATGGTGGCTCTTACAAACCAAAGTTACCTCACAGGGAAGTCTGAATGTAGAAGGTCCTAGCTAGAAGTGGGTCCCGGCGGGGAGTCATGAGCGAGGCATGTAGCTTTCTCGTATAATGTCTTTGTGCATCTGAGATAACATACCTTTGAAATGTCAGAGTAATCTGCTTTTCCAGACCCCTTAGAGGCACAACCGCAGGCACCAGCGCACTAGACCGCACTGTTATCTCGTTCCCGACATCCCATCGTGCCGTCTCTACGCACTGTAATGTTTAGTAACTATCTTGTACCCATCAGTGTAAGAGAAGTGTGTGCTCTCCTTTCTACTTTTTATCCCATCTCAGAGATCTCCCCGCCTTGCTTTCTCCTGCCCCCTTAACCGACCATCAATAGATTTCGAGTAACCCTCTTTGCGTCTCCTCCTTTGATTCTTTTTTTTTGGGGGGGGGTCTTTATATATATTATAAAGATATAATATTATATATTTTATTGATTTTTTACAGAGGGGAAGAGAGAGGGACAGAGAGTCAGAAACATCAATGAGAGAGAATCATCGATCAGCCGCCGCCTGTACATCCCCCACTGAGAATGTGTCCGAAACCATGGCACATGCCCTTGACCGGAATCAAACCCAGGACCCCTCAGTCCTCAGGCCGATGCTCTATCCACTGAGCCAAAGCGGTTTCGGCTCCTCCTTTGATTCTAACATGTAAAGTTAGCTGCAAACCTGCCATTCTCTGGAGCATTTTCTCTATCTGTTGACATTTTGCTTCCCCACTGTTGTCATCAATTTGGCTCAGGTAAACTCCTGTAACACTTTTCCTTAGGCGGGGCATGCATCAGCAATTGTAAAGTGCTCAGCTGGTCCAACCATTGCTCGTTGGATATATGGGGAAACCTCCCGCTCCCCCACGGGACACATTCACATTGGAACGGGGTCCAGAATCTTCACTAACTGAAGCAATCCAGGTGACAGATAAAGGTGACGCAGACCGGAGTGGTAGCGGAAAGATGGCTGGGTGTTGGATGTATTTTGAAGAAAGAGCCATGAGTGGTCCTGGCAGATGGGATGGTGTGGGGAGGGGGTGAAGAAGAGGGAAGAGTCCAGGATGACGCCAAGGTGTTTTGCCTGAGCAGCCAGAGGGTGGAGGCTGCCATTTCCTGGGCTGGGGGGACTGTGGGTGGCGCTGATTTGCAGTAGTGAATTCAGGAGTTGAGGGGTGGTCATGTGAGAGATGCGAACCTGTCTTGGGAAGAAGGTCGGGGATAGAGACGTGGATACGGGAATCAGCTGATATAAAAGCCACTGAGCCCACTAAGAGTCTGGTCATAGTTGGTGAGAATTACCCGCCCATTCAACTGGAGAATTTCATTTCCCCAAATGGGTAAGAACAGGGAGGAATGATTAAGAGCAAAAGGGTTGCTTGAAAATTAGGGAAGCAAATTTAATTTTTACATTTATTTTTTTCTCAATTATGGTAATTGAGCTTTTGGCCCAGGGCCCCGGGCCTTTGTACAGAATATTCACAGATGTGCAGGCGAGGAACAAGCCTGGCATTTCTCGTGTGCGTAAAAATGTTGGCACCAGACAGACCCAGAACGTGCGGGAGGCTTCCAGAGGCCACACTCTTTAAATAGTGTCACCAGGAGACCAAGGTGCGTGTCTGCAGAGCTGGCCTAGCCTCTGACAGCCCTGACCCAGGAGAGAGGGGACAGATCCCCAGTGAGAGACGCCTAATTAAGTCACACGAAACTTGTATTATCCTGGCAGATAGTTATACTGAAGCGTCTACCCCTTTGGCATCGACCATCATCACCACCATGAATGGGACGTGGAGGACTTCCCACTACACCAGCCCTTCAAAATGGTAGGATCGTGAAGGTAGCAGCCGGTCATTCATTACTTCATTGGTCCACTAAGCAGCCGTGGAAAGCCATATCAGCTCCACCTCTGCACGAGGGAGGAGGGAGCTGGCCCCTGTCAGAGGCAGCTGGCACCTGTCCCAGGAAGGCCCCTGAAATCCCTGCTCAGCCAAAGAGCCACCTCTTCTCAGTCGGTTTCCCACTGGCCTCACCTCTGCATCCTATTACCTCATGCTGTCGACACAACCAACTGAAACTTTAAAAAATATACATGCATCGCTGAAACCGGTTTGGCTCAGTGGATAGAGCGTCGGCCTGCGGACTGAAAGGTCCTGGGTTCGATTCCGGTCAAGGGCATGTACCTTGGTTGCGGGTACATCCCCAGTAGGGGGTGTGCAGGAGGCAGCTGTTCGATGATTCTCTCTCATCGATGTTTCTAACTCTCTATCCCTCTCTCTTCCTCTCTGTAAAAAAAAAAAAAAAAAAAAAACACAATAAAGTATATTTTAAAAAAAATATATACATGCATCCAGATTCCAGCATTCTTTGGCTCTGCACCCTCCCAATGAGCACTTGGGTGTTTCCTTCCTCTTCTGGGGCTCCAATTGCTACATATCAAAATCTTCCCCTCCCTCCCTCTTTCTCTATCTCTCCCTTTGGTCAAATTACACAAGGCGAGGTCTACGATTGCCTGATCCCCCAGATGTTGTGCGAGTGAACCTGACTTTCCTTGCTTTGAAACTCCACATCCCCCGAGTGAGCTATAGATGGGAATCCTACGTGCCTGCTTCCATAGGCCAGCCCTCCCGTTCCAAGCAGTTCTCCGAGGAAATTCTTACTCTGCTGGCATCAATGCGGCTGCTGTAATGGCTCATAAAGCCATCCTTGGGACTTTGCGGCAGGCGCCTTTACTAAGCTCTGTAATTAATTCTTGGAAAGCCATAGAAGGAGCTTGTTCGGAGCACATTTAAATCAAAAGCAGGCTTCCTGTTGGCCCAGATGGAGCCCCGAGAGTTTAAGACAGATAATGAAGCAGACTGAAGAAATCTCCTAACAGCCATTCATTCCTCCGGCAGCGGAATCCGTGCGCCGCCCAGGACATACATAGCGTGCCTGGGCCACATGCTGAGGCAGAGATCACTGTTCCCCCTCCCCGCGCAGAGGCCTCAGAGCATGAAGTTTAACTATTGACCAGACGCTTGCTTGATTCTCATTATTTTCTTTAACTGGCTTGTTTGCTTATTTGTTTGTTCATGGACACAACTGAGGTTGTTTTGATAAAATAACCTCAGCTTTTGATAGGGGTATGGCATGTATCATGAGCTGAAGAGGGAGACTAGTCAAGCTGGTTAGCGGGCCCTTCTCTACCGGCATGAGCTCAGTGTGCGTAATGATAACAGCAAAAGCTACAATCTACTGAGCGACACCTCTGCCCCCGCAGTCTTTGCCTCTTGTGCGCACATCCTCCTAAGACCTCCGATGAGCGTCTCCATTGCACGGACTGAAGCCTGGTACTGTGTCAGCGTGTTCCACAGATGGCTTCGCGAGGATAAGCTCTGTCATTTCTCCACGTGCAAATAAAACCGCTCTGGGAAAGCACAGTGCCTGGTAGGCATGGAAGACTCAGTGTATATACATAAAACTCACAGTCAGTCACCGGTCTTAAAGGGGAACTTGCCATTTCTCTATAGTGCTGTCTCTCAACTGGGGCTGATTTTGTGCCCGAAGGGACATCTGGCAATGTCTGGATACACTTTAATCGTCACAACTGAGAGGAGGGCTTTGCCACTGTCATCTGGTAGGTAGAGGCCAAGGATGCGCCAAACATTCTCCAATGCCCAGGCAGCAACACCCCCAGCGAGCAGAAGTTATCGGGCTCAAAATGTTAATCGTGTTGAATTGGAAAGACCTTGATCTATAGCCAAGGCCAACCGATAGATTGTTATTTATTGATTAATCTTGAAATTATAAAATGTCAAACCCAGAAGCCAAAATGGTTAACCCAGAGGCTAAGCCACTAGCCTGCATACTAGAACTGGCCAAAGATGTGTGTCCTTTATATTGCAAAATCCAGACAAGTATCTAGCACAAATATTAATACTACACACTTTGGTTTGGGAGATAGCTGAGGACAGCTGGGATGCCAAGCCCAGTCACACACATGGGCATTCATTGTGAGCTGTCACATGAACTGAACATCCAGCATAAAAACTAGCTGCCCCTCGGGCCTGTACCAAATCAGAAGAAAATATCAATACATTCCAAAGAACCAATAACATGGAGACTATGTGGTCGATCCACAATAATAGAAAAATTACAAACCAAAAATGAGACCAAAAATCTTAAAAACTATATTTTTGGAAAAAGAAAAATACACATCTAAGTAGTTCTTATATTAAGGACTCATACTTTATCCTTTGCTTTTGTCACTTAATAATTGATCATAAACATTTCTCTCATACCTTTACTAGTAAAATCCGTTCTAAAATGTGATTTTTTCAGGGCAGCATATGGATGGCATCTGATTTCTTTAACCAATTTCTTATTTACACACATTTACAGATGTCTCACATTTTAGCTATTATAAATAATGCTATAACGGACATGAAACATTAATATTTTTACCTCCTTGTTCCCACGTGTGTTGCTCACCACTGAGTTCTCCTTGCGTTTTTTAATTAGAATGTTTCCAACTGGAGAACAATTTTACCACAACTTCATCTAAAGGAAGAATATGGAAATTACCCCGAGGAGAGGCCACTAAAACAACAACAAAAGAAAACTCCTGTATTTTAAATCTTTCCAAAAATATCATATTGCTCAGGAAAATGTCGAGTCAGGGGAAAATGGTTGTTGTCACCATTTCAGAAAGAATAAGGAAAGGCCCAGTACTGACATTGCGTGATCAGATGCCACCATTATAATTTCCAGGCCTCACACATCAATATGTAAATAACATGGGAGTCACTTCCTCTGCAGGCTGCCAGAAAACTGAGGGAACAATTACATTACTGAAGCTAAGCCAGCTAGAACAGCAAGGAGGTTCAATCCAATAACGATATGGGTTTCATTTAACACTGAGAAAACAAGCATTTCTAGATATCCACATGTCATATAAGACCATTCTGGAGACAGGAAATAAATGGGTAAGGCAAATCTAAAGAGGAAGAAAATTGGATGAAATTCATCAGGACTGAAAATATTGGCAGTTTCAGGAGGGGGGCATTCGCTGAGTGATCAGGTGAGATGCATGTGAATATTGACACAGTTCACACTGCCTAACTCAGAAGGGACCGCACACCGCAAACTGCCCTTGACAGTGGACTTGGGTGGCCTTGGCCAAGTTCACCGTGCCTCAGTTCCTATATCTCTAATGGGACTGTAATAACATCTTCTACCTCAAGGGGTGCTACAAGAATAAAATGCAAAAGAACCCAAATAAAGGAAGGGTTGAGGGGAGTGTCCAGCACATTTGTGTGTGTCCAATAAGTATAAGTGATTATTATATAAACTTCGAAAAGATTAAGAAAAGCCAGATGGCCAGCTGAAAAACACCAACAGGAACTAGATGCTATTGCTATGGCCCTGTGATTAATTCTGTAGTTCATTTTGACACAAGGATATAAATTTGCTTCTACAACCACGTACAACCACCTTTAAAACATTCTAAATGTCAAGTGCCATGAAACTTATGTGCACGTTCCCAGTACAGAGTCTAGTCCCTTAAATAGATATTCAAGGCATCATGGCAAGCCGAGCTGTGGACCTGAGACCAGAAGGCGTAGGTGCAGGTAGACCAGCGACATTAAGGGGAGTGAGATCAGGTCACCTGGGCCACCTGGAGTGGGTGGCCTCTGATTGGAGGCTGACTGCACTCTTTCCAGTGGTGAGGACACACACCCACTCTCCGTGACTTGGTGAAAAATAATAAAATTGATTTACATTTGCCAAATGCACTCCCTTGTTGATGGCTGGATGCCAAAACATTGCTTTCTGGGGATTTTTGTTTTGTGTTAAGAGTTTGGCTTTGAACTATGGATATTACCCTGAGGAGAGGCCGCTCAGTAAGAACTGAGGATCTCGCAGCATTATCGCCTATGGAGGTTCCTTTCCACCAAGCCCACAGGACCCTTCCAGTTCCCACCAAGCCCACAGGACCCTTCCAGTTCCCACCAAGCCCACAGAACTCTTCCGGTTGGAGACGGCTTTAGTTTCCTCTCCATCAGAATTCAGTCTACAATGGACCTTTTTTTGTTTTGTTTTGTTTTGTTTTGTTTTGTTTTCATCCTCACCCGGGAATCTTTTTCCATTGATTTTTTAGAGCGAGTGGAAGAGGGAGGGAAAGACAGAACTATCAATGTGAGAGAAACACATTGATCGGTTGCCTCCTGCAGGAGCCCTGACCTGGGTTCGGGGTGGGGAGGAGCCTGCCACTGAGGGACCTGCCCTTGACAGGATTCGAACCCTTTGGTCTGCGGGCTGACGTTCCATTCACTGAGCCGAACCGGCTAAGGCTACCATGGACCTTTTCTTACTTCATTAATTTTCCTAGTGAGTATTCTAAAGCATCTTATTCATTTGCACAATTAACCAACAGGTAAATCATCTTTCCCCTTCTGAAAGCAAGTCTGATCCATCTGTTCTCAAACCCCAAATATTATGTCCCTAGAAATTATGCATGAACAAGACTTATATTTCCAGAGGTTTTTTAACTTAAAAAAAAAATGCTGCTTATGGAATGGCTGTCTTTCCATGAATGGAGACAGCTTTCTGCCCAGAGAAGCGAAGGGGAAGTGAAATGGTTGACTGGGGTTTGCTCTTTGCCCCCCACCTTCCCTGCAGTGTGACTTAGTCTGTTTTGCACCTCTGGTTAGCAGCTGGATGCTTTGCCTTGGCAGAGAAACGCATTGTCTATTTTAATGCTGACCTGTAACGTTTTATCCACAATTTTAAATCTTTTATCGCCTGTGGCTCCTATGAGCCTTTCCCTGTTGTTAACATTTATTTTTTTCTGATTGGTATTGATTCTCTATTTTACCCAACAGTTAGGAACCTACTGCCCAGTTGGCATGATTGCAAAGAATTTGACTGCTGTTTTCCTCCCACAAAAGAAGTATCTATAGCCATTTAATTATATAGTTTATTTTTAAAGCAAGAATGAAAGGATCACCTTTCACTTAAATTCAGCTTAGCATGTTCTCAGAATGTGAAACATTCGCAGTCCCTTTGGATACTGAAATGGGAGGCCTCATCTGAAAGACAATCAGTGCTTTGGGTTTTACCCAGTGCAACGTCACAAGCTTTCATTATATCCTGTTTTCTTTCTCCTGGCAGAAATAGAGTGCATAACCTCACAGACTGTCAAAGAGAAATAAATATGCTCTGTGGGAAAAATAACTCTCAGGCTTTCTAGTTGCAGGGGAAAAAAATCCCTCACCTCCCATCAGACACAGACTGCATATCATGGTGACTCCAAACTACCTTAAATGCCCAAACTGAAGCAGTTCCTACATCTTATATCTGGAAGATAACAAGGTGTTCTCTGACGGTTGAAGTGAAAGATAATAAAAGAATGTTATGCCCAGCTAAGATCCATAGAGGATAAACAGGAAGAGATGTAAACATTTATGTTGTCAAAGGACAAATTGGATGTACCCAGAGAGAGTTGACCATCTAGATTAGAGAGAAGTGTTTCTTCAACGGGAAAAGTGTTTCTTCTGGGCCATCTGCTCCCCAACTACCTCCCTGCATACACAGCACTTACCAGTGGGCTTGGTTTTCCAGGAGTCTCCACCTTCCGGAAGCTCTGAAGCTCCAGCTTACCGCATGATGCTGTGGCAATTTCAAAGGCTTTGTAGGCAGATGAATCACAGAGGGGAAAACTTGATGACAAGAGGCTGAATCCTGTTGATGGAGAGGAGACTCCACTGCACACCTGGAAAGGAAGTTGTCTGTCTGGTGCTTCCTGAGTTCTTGTCCACCCCCAAGGAACAGGCTCGGGTCTCGGGCTCTCTGGAAATGGTGGGAGTTTCACAGTGTTGCCTACAGCGCCCAGTCCTTCCGGATCTCTTTCAAAACTCACCCATACCCCGTACTCTCCAAAGAGAGTTGATACCTATGTTGGCACCAGGGCAGGAAGCTGACTCAGATGCCTGCTGCACATCTCCCGCTCTGTCTGGGCAGCAGAAAACACCAAGACACTCCCATTTGGGGATAATTTCAATAGCTCTGCCAGGTGACCCTTCCCTTCAAGGGGAAAGGGCGATTCCCTGGGTGTCTAGTGGAGAGAGAGAGAGAGAGAGAGAGAGAGAGAGAGAGAGAGAGACAGATCTGGACAGAACTAGGAAAATAAGCAAGAATGTCTTTACTCATGTCATCTAGACAGATGTGGCTCCAAATGTATCAATTGAAGCCACAAAGGTGCTGGGGAGACACATTATGAGTGATGCTTTCCTGTTATTTTGAAAGATTTTGTGATAGTGACTTAACCATCCTCCAGTCTTACCAGCTTAACCGTAGTTAACATGTACACCACGCCCAGTAACCCTATTAGGACTCGCCTGTCCAACTGAAGGAGAAAGGAGCCTTGACTATTTGCTCTCTGCCGCCATTTTGGGCACCGCCATTGCTCCTTAGTCTAATAACAACCTACACTTGAGCTAGCTCTTGAAGGGTTAGCAGAGTTTGCCGAGTGACGTAGATGAGGATGGCCTTCTCAGAAGTAGGAAGAGCATGTGCCACGGTAGACAGTTGTGAAAGGGCGGAGCTCATCCTGGGAAAGGGGAGCCATCTGCACCGAATGGGCCCAGAAGTAACTTATTCCCTTGCTGTTCTGGATGCGTGATTTGCTTCGGCAGCAGCCACTGGGAATAAGGATGAAGGAATGCTTCAGGACCCACTCAGGACTCTAACCCACTCTGTGACGCTCAAGGAGAGGATTTCTCCCCTTTTATTCTATATATTTTATTGATTTTTTACAGAGAGGAAGAGAGAGGGATAGAGAGTTAGAAACATTGATGAGAGAGAATCATTGATCAGCTGCCTCCTGCACACCCCCCACTGGGGATGTGCCCGAAACCAAGGTACATGCCCTTGACTGGAATCGAACCCGGGACCTTTCAGTCTGCAGGTCGACACTCTATCCACTGAGCCAAACTGGTTCCCGCGGATTTCTCCCCTTTTAAGTGAAAGGAAATCTTAGCCACAACCACCGAGGTATGTGATATGAATTCTAAATAACATGCTTTGCTGGAAGCCAACTCCAGCATGTCAGCAGGGTTGAATCATCTGGAAGTGGCTGAGGGCACTTCCCCAAACCTGAAGAGGATGCATAAGTGATTGCTTGCTGCCAGACAGGCAAGGGCATCTTAATCATGTTATTGCCTCCTACTGGCCAAACACCTGAACAGCTGAAGGTAGTTCCTCCAATCTGACAATGATTCTGTGTACCAAACCTTACCCTTTGATATGTATGCCTAACTTGCTTTAGGACAATTTGTGTTAATAAAAAGCAAGGGGTCCAGAGAGACAGAACGTGGTTTCTTTAACTAAGTCTTCTCTGGCCCCCCAAAATGCCTTCCAAAATTATGTTTTGTCTCTGGACTTTTTATTAATTTATACCCAGCACTTTCTCCAGATTCCTGAACCCTTCTAGATGCTGGATTAAGACCCCCAGCATTAATAGTTTTCTTAACTATAAGCTCCCAACTCCAATAAATATTTTATTTCTTTTTAAGCATATAATTTGTGTCCGCATCAGGAAGTATAAGGAGAAAAGTTTCTTTCGAATGTAAACATTCCTGGCTGGAAACTTCCCCATCCAGGATCAACCGAAAAAGAAGTGTTAGGAGAGAAATGTCTGCTTGAACATAAGAACTTGGAAAGCAAATGTGTGCAAGGATGTGGTTATCTTACCTATTGTCATATTAAACATCTAAGGATCCAACAGTGAAAAGAAATGGAAATTATGTTAACTCTCAAAGTAAAGATCCTTAAACACATCCACATAAATGTCAGGACCCACATTTCACACATTCAGATATTTACAGAATGGCCATGATATGCCAGGGACTGTAGGAGGTGTTGGGATATAGCAAAAAAAATCAGGCACAAATGGCCCCCACCCTCCTGGAGCTTATCACAGAGGCCAATGTGGCAACTATTCTAGGTATTGTGCTACAACTTATGTTCCATAAGTCAGAATCCAGAAACAAAAAAGAAACCTCATAATTTGTGTTGGAGAAGGAGAAATAATACAAGAGAGTAAACGTGTCCTGCTCTTTCCTGTTTTTCTATTCCGATTCAGGTTTTCAAGGTAAATTATCCAAAACTGATTACACAGTGAAGTGCCTAAACGAGCTTCAAATTCACTATCGGGAAGCTAGAAAGACGAACTGAATTCAATGTTCAGTTTTCACAGGGTACAGATAAATCCTGACCAACTGTCAACATCAGCTGGTTGAACAGCCCACGTGGGTCTTACTTAACCATCCTCTTCCTTTGCTCCAACCCCCAGACACGACGTCATGACACCCTATCAAACCGACTCTCGGTGGCCTTTCAAGGGCTGCATCCACTCTCTCTTCTCTCCGGAGCAGGCGTGCACATCCTCTCGGCTTAGAAAGGCTGGGAAAAGTGAAGGCGTGTTTTCCATAGCACTTCAGTAAATGTTGACTCACGGGGAAAGAGTAGCCAACGGGAGTTGCAGCTGAAGACGAGAACTGCGAAGGAAGCGCCTATCTGTGGGTGCCCGTCCTTTGTCTGGACTGTGACGGGCTTCTTTCTCACCACTGACGTGGAGCACAGCTTGGGGACGGCACGCAGCACAATCAGCAAAACAAGCCAGGAGGTTCCCTTGTCAGTGGGGACATTTCCACCAGTGGAGACGAACCCAGGTCCAGCCCGAGAAGTTGTGGCGGACGCGAGTCCCCTCCCAAATGGGTGAGTGAGAATGGCACCCCTGGCCCCTTCTCGTGAGCCCCCATGATTGATGTCTGCCGTTGTCACACCCTTTCTTATAGACGCCCTCGCGCCAGGCAGGGGGCTTGTGCAAGAAGCTGCCAGCAGAGACACCCGATGATTTCAGTCTCGATGAGGAGCTCTTGAAGATAATTGTCTCTTCCTGTTTCGTCCCCTAGCAAGATTTCCCCTCCTTTAATTTGGTCACAAAGTGGTTTCCTTCTAAAAGGACTATTCGACTTTTTGTAAAACCCACAAGAAGAAGCAGAGAATGTTTCAGACGCCACAGAAAGCGGGTGCCCAACTGTTAATGCATGTCACTGTGCTCTCGTCTCCGACCCTTCCACCACCAAACAAATCAAGTTCCTCTGAAACCTAAAATTCCCCTGTCCTCTGAAATCAGACAGCTCGTGTTCAGAAAGGGAGAAGGGCAGGGGGGGTTAACCGCTCAGCCCTCCCCAGGCCCTAAAACAAAAGGTCATTGACAGTTTAAACACCAAGAAACAGCCTCGGCCTGGGACCCGGCTCAGCCTCGCTCGCTGCCTGCCTCTTCCTGAGACGGAAGCTTTACTTCACTTGTCAAACCTAAGTTTTATGTATGAAGCGGTTAGGACAATGTTCAGAGTTTCCTTAGTGCTTGGTCAGTGTTGGCAGAAATGCTTTTCACAACAATCACTGCCAGGATAGGTAACTTTGTGAACGTTTTACCGTGTACCAGGCACTAAGAATATCAATCTGCCCCACAGTTCTGTGGAGTACATGCTGCTATCATCATCATCATCGGTTTTAATGACCAGACCACTCGAAGGAACAGAGATTAATCACTTGCCCAAAGTCACATAACTACACAGAGACTGAGCACACACTTGAACTTAACGCGGCCAGGCTGAGAGGAGGACAGTCCCACGGACCTTCCTGCGATGACTGAGATGTTCTGTAATCTCGGCTGTTCGGCATAGCAGCCGCTGGCCACGTGTGGCTGCCGCGCTCTTGCGATGTGGCGAGTGTGACTGAGAACTTGAGCTTTTCGTTTTCATTCATCTAAATTTAGATAGGCACAGGTGGTGAGTTGCTACCATACTGGCCAGCCCAGCTCAAGAGGCTACACTGTTAACTGCCAAAGAGTAGGCACACCCGTGTGTGGTCATGAGAACTCAAAATAAGATAGTAATAAAATATTAATTTACTTATACATGTGGCTTCCTGCAGGAGGGAAATATTATCTCACTACTAGCAATATACTATTGCCATAGTAATATTCTATCTCCCTCTCCCATGGAACAAACTTCATCTTTTAAAATCACAAATGTATTATATCGTGCTAAAAAGTCAAACGATCAAAAGTATACAACTTATTAAGTGTAAGTTTTCTACCACCACCACCCATCCTAATCTCCTTCAGACCAGAACATAAACTCTATGTCTATTTTGATTATTGTTCTACATTTTCTTTACTGAAACTATATTGCATCCATCCATGTTGATTGCATACATATCTAGCTCACTCCTTAATCATAACTACTTTGTTATATGGCTGCACCATGATTTATTTATCAGGTCCTCTATTAATAGACTTTTTGGTTAAGTCTAAAATTTTGCCTTTAAAAATAATACTGCAAGGAGTGTACAATCACCGTGGAGTTGCAGCTTTGTAAGTCTGCTCCTAAAAGTGGTTCAGCAGACATTTTCCTTCGTCTGCTCAAAAGACACTCCCTCCCCATGTCTTCTGTGCTAACAGACTTTATTTGGTTCAGGGTCCACCTCCACTCCTCATGAGTCAGAATGAAGTCCTGATTGGTTTAGGCCAGTCACAAGGTCCCATTCTCATTGGCATTCATTGGTTCATGGCTGGGCATCCAACTCGAGGCTGCCCAATGGAAAATAACAGAAAGCAGATGGGACCTTGAAAAAACAAGGGGTTTACTGAAACCGGTTTGGCTCAGTGGATAGAGCGTAGGCCTGTGGACTGAAAGGTCCCGGGTTCAATTCCAGTCAAGGGCATGTACCTTGGTTGCAGGCACATCCCCAGTAGGGGGTGCGCAAGAGGCAGCTGATTGATGATTCTCTCTCATCGATGTTTCTAACTCTATATCCCCTCTCCTCTCTGTAAAAATCAATAAAATATATTTTTTTAAAAGAAAAAACAAGGGATTCAGGGATATTTTTCTGTCCCATCTAGAGTTGTGCAGCCTTCACAAAACCATGAGAGGACTTAGTCGGAGAACAAAGCAAAGAAGCTGAGGATGGCAGAGGGGAAAGATGGAAAGACCCGGATCCTTAATGCCCTGGTGAACTGCCAAATTAGCCAGCCCTGGAGCCTCCCTTTCTCTGAGCTTCTTGTAAAGTCAAGTAAGTTTGTTTTCCTTTGAGCCAGTTGAATTTGGGTTTACATTACCTAGAGCCAAAGCTATCTTAACCTAATACAAATGGAATTACTGGTTGAAAGGGCACACATGCATTTTACTCTGATAAGCATTCCAAAGTCATTTCTGTTTAACCTTTGAATAGCGTGGTGCAGAAAGGAACTCAATGGCTTGGATCCGTTTCCACGTTTTGGATCAAGAGCTTTGCTGCTTCATTAGTCCAAGGATCTGCCATCAGTGGCCCCTGCGTTCTGATGCACACAGATGCTGCTGTGATAAGCATACAATAAGAAATCTGGCTAAAGGTGAGCATCTCCCCAAGTTGTGCTTCCCAGCCTTAATACGTGACACATTTTAGGGCACCTGGGAGAAATGGACAATGCCACGCCAAGCTGATGGTTTCCAGCCTCAGGGTTTCCACTGCCCTGGGACCTGCCTGCCCTCCCTGAGAGCAGAGGAGAACAATACTTTGACCCATCTGAAACCCATCTATGGAACCTGATTGTGATTTGCTACTCCTGGGAGATTCATCTTTTTTATTAGTTCTAAGCAACATATTTTTCCATATTTAATGTCTGAAATTAGGATGCATCTTTTAAAATATATATTTTATTGATTTTTCACAGAGAGGAAGGAAAAGGGATAGAGAGTTAAAAACATCAATGAGAGAGAAACATCGATCAGCTGCCTCTTGCACCCCCCCTACCGGGGATGTGCCCGCAACCAACGTACATGCCCTTGAACGGAATCGAACCTGGGACCTTTCAGTCTGCAGACCGATGCTCTATCTACTGAGCCAAACCGGTTTCGGTGAAATTAGGATGTGTCTTACAGCTGATGCACACCTTACAGGTACAGTCAGACAGATAGCAGCCATCACCTCATTGACATTTTCTCCCGTTGCACCAGTTCAGTCTGGAGATCTTGTTGGTTCCTCTGGGAAGCTCAAGATAACTAACATCAGGTGGAGTTCTTTTTTTTTTTTTTATTTCAAAGAGGAAGGAAGAGGGAGAGATAGAAGCATCGATGATTACTGACAATCATTGGCCAGTTGCCTCCTGTACTCCCTACACGGGGGGTTAAGCCCACAACCTGGGCATGTGCTCTGACTAGGAATTGAACTGTGATCTCCAAGTTCACAGATCTACGCTCAACCACTGAGCCCCACTGGGCTCAGGTGGAGTCCTTCTTTAATGGGCCCAGAGTTTCATGTTGAGATGCTGGAAAAGTTCTAGAAGATACTAGTAGATTGCGGTCGTGGCTGTACAACAGTGGAAATGTATCTGATGCCGCTGAAGTGTATGTACACTTAATGATTAAAATTATAAATATTATGTTATATATATATTTTACTACAATTTTTTTAAAAGGCTCAGCATCAGCCTTGCAGAAAGAGGTTTACTGGCTTAGATGCAGAGACAGCAGCGGGGAACCCTTCTCAGGAACTCTGCTTTTTGACTCACGCTCTTTTTAAATATATATATATTTTTTTACTGATTTCAAAGAGGGAGAGGGAGAGAAACATCAACGATGAGAGAGAATCATTGATCGGCTGCCTCCTACAAGCCCCACGCTGTGGATCAAGCCCACAACCCAGGCGTGTCACTGACTGGGGCTTCCTGGTTCAGAGGCCGACACCCAACCACTGAGCCACACCTGCCGGGCTTGGATTCTCACTCTTGATGGCACCGAGGATGAGACCACGTGAAATGGGTAGACCTCGGAGGACGGTGCATCTGAAGGAGTTCTGGGACTACTTCAAGCCACTTATTTCTCTGACAGCTTTCCTTGTTCGGTACGCACAGGTGGGACACAAGACAAAAAAACTCCGGTTGGGCAACTTTGGACATTAGTTGACCCTCCGGATGCACCTTCCGCCCTCCCCTGCCCCCTGGAGGCTGCTCCGTGAACTGCATGGGTCGGGCTCCTCGCTCTGGCTTCTCAAGTTGGGTTCAGCCAATAGAAGGCAATGGCAGAAGCCGGGAGGGGAGAGGAGAGGAGAGGAGAGGTGACGGCTGCAGCCGGCAGTGGCCGCCCCCTCCTCCCAAGGCCCCGGCTCCCGCCAGGCAGCTCTGCCCTGCGGCCCGGGCCCGTCTAGGGTCTGTGCCTCACCCCGGTGGCCTGGGAGGGTCCTGCTCCCACAGCTGCTGCCAGCGGGCACCTCACTCCTCCAGGTTGGTTCCCCTCAACCCCACCCACACCCTTCGCAAATAGCCTTTTCCCCAAACCCTCTTCCCTCCCCCAGCTTGGGAGGGTGCTCTTTGCTTCTTGCTGGGGTTCTGATTGATTTTTTAAAAAATACACCGTTTAAAAAAAAAGAATTTTAAAAATGAAAAAAAAACCTATACCTACATAAATCTAAGAGAGATCTTCTTTAAAGGTTGACACAGAAGCGCCGTGTCATAGTTTAATTAACAGCACCGCTTCTACTCTCAGCGGTGCATCCTAAAACCATCGCAATCCCATCTGACGAGCGAGGGTAAAATCCCCAACACGCCGTCAAGGGTTAAAGGAATGTTTCCCATATTACACTTCCAGAATTAACCTGGGATTACAGCCAAGCAAGTTTAATATGTCGAAATATCATACACAGTGCCGTTTAGCGCCAATTCCATTCCCCGGGTGAATACCAGCAGCAAAATGTGCGCGAGGGCCTCAGGAGCTGGCCCTCCGGGGAGTTCTTCCCCGGACCCTCCTCCCTCCCCCTGCACCCCACGCCCCGCCCGGGCACCCCGCTGTCCATCACCCCCATCGCTTCAGAACTGGCCAGTCCGCCTCCAAACCACTCACCCTCCCTGTGCTGCCAGATGTACTCCCTAAAAGAGCAGAGCCGGTCAGGCCGTTCCCCCGCCTGAGGTGGCTCCCCGCGGCTCCCAGGTGGGGTTCACAGTCTTCACCATGCCACCCAGGGCCCCTCAGGGTCCCCTGCCAATCTCCACGGCCTCGCTTCCTGTCGCTCACTTACACGTGACGTGGACGCCTGCCACCCAGAAGGACTTGCCGACTCCCCCAAACACACCATATGGCTGCGCATTTCCATGAGTCCGTGCTTGCTGCTTCTTTGAACGAGAATGCCTTTCCCACCCTTCGTCCCCCTCCTCCCCAGCCCGCGGCGTCCGGCTTGGTGGCCGCTTCCTCCGGGAAGCCTTCCTGGATGTTCCAGGCTGGCTTACCGGCAGGCGGCCCGCAGCACGCGGTGCACGACCCACGACCTGAAACTGCTCCTATCCAGGGGCTCGGACCTGGTGGGAACTCCGAGGCCGTCGGAATTCTCTGCTTCTGTGGCTTTCTTGGACTGTACCAGCCAGGGCACTTTTCGAAGAAACTACCCTTTCTCAGGATCCGATTCTGCCCAGTGACCAGCGCGGCCGGTGGACTCAGAACAGCCAAATCACCCCCAAAGCCACAGGCCCCGGGACCGAACCTCACACGCTCGGGGCAGGCCGAACGTCTGCGCTGAGCCACACCCTCGTTGTGTTTGGTGCTTTAAAAAAAAAAAAATTATATATATATATATATATATATATATATATATATATATATATATATATATTATTGATATTTCACAGAAAGGAAGGGAGAGAGATAGAGAGCTAGAAACATCAATGAGAGAGGAACATCGACCAGCCGCCTTTTGCACACCCTACCGGGGATGTGCCCGAAACCAATGTACATGCCCGTGGCCAGAATCGAACCTGGGACCTTTCAGTCCACAGACCGAAGCTCTACCATTGAGCCACACCGGTTTCGGCTGTTCGGTGCTTTTTAACGTTGAGCCTGGACTCCCAGGCTTTGTCCTGCGCTGGAATCGGGTAGCGGAAGGGATCGGTGCCCGGTTTAGCTTAGCTGCCAAACCCTGGACCCTGGTCCGGGCTGCCCGGGGCTGTACCTTGCTTCTGCCGCTGACCAGCGACGGGCCTTGGGTGAGCGGTTTGCCTCGGAGTCCTGACCTGTGAGACGGGAATGACGGGCGCAGCACGTACCAGAGTGAACGACTTCACGGATGTGAGTGCCGACAACAGCGCCCGGCACAGACTGAGTCCTGTTTTAACGGCCAGCTCTCCCCCCGCCCCGATGACAGGGAAAGGAGAAGCCGGCCTGGGGCACAGAGCAGAGCAGAGACATGGATTCTGGGCGGCTGGCTGCTGTGGTGAAGCTACTGTTGGCCGTCCTGGCGCCCACGTAATGAGGTCCCAGGTCAGAACCCTGCCCCTGGGTCTAACTCTGCGGGGTCCGCTAAAGGGGCACCGGGTTCTTCCAAGGCTGCCGGAGTGCACACGTTCTGGTTCCCTCCATGTCACATGGAGCGGTGAGCAATGAGCTCTGCCTGTTCTCTCCCTGCCGCAGCTTTTGTTATTTATAAGATTTCTGCCTGCAGTGGTTACCCATGAAATCTCCCTGTGCAGACAGCCACATGATTTAAGAAAAATTTAGCAAAAAATAAAAATAAAAAATAAAAGTAGTTCCTGAAATTACATGTAAAGTAGATGGTGGACTCCTCTGTCTCCTGGAGGTCCCCAGAGATACGTGTCCAAACCCCCACCCCACTGTTCCAAGAATGCCAGAGCGCACATGGGAGTGCTTTGGAATAAACACTCTTGGAAACGCAAGGTTGCCTAGAATCTTGCTGCTGAAGATGGGATCAGCTATGGCACACCGGTGAGGAACCAGCAGTGTAGCTCTTAGCCCACTGGTCAGCAAACCGAGGCTCGCGAGCCACATGCAGCTCTTTGGCCCCGTGTCTCTTCCACAAAATACCACGTGCGGACACACACCTACAGTGCGATTGAAACCTCGTGGCCCATGCGCAGAAGTCAGTTTTCGGCCTGGGCGAGTCTTATTTTGAAGAAGTGGTTCTAACGCCGAGCCACACTCAAGGGGCCGAAGAGCCAGATGTGGCTCGCAAGCCGCGGTTTGCCGACCACTGCCCTAGCCCCTCATGGAAGACTTTCTAGTTACCCTCCCTCCCCCCATTTTCCAACCTTTGCAATTGAAACTAAAAATGCTTTTAAAAGTGTGGGTAGGGGATGTCTACCGATGCTTTGTGATAGTTTTTGTTGCACCCATTATCTGGTTTATCCGTTTGAAATGTTGAAGATAAAGACGGGAGGGCCTGAGCCACACGAAGTAGGCGGCTGGCGAAGGTGTCCTTTGGCCTGGAGCCACCTTCTACCAGCACCCTGCCTCCCCGTGCTCCCTGCGCTCCTTCCCCAGCATGCTCCCCTCCCTGGAGGTGGTATTTTCATTGGCTGCCTCTGGCAGTATGACCACGAGGGCCGAGATGTTTGGCTTATTTTGCTCACTGCTGCACCCTTAGCATCTAGAGTAACACCGGATGCCCAGGGAGGTGACAATACACAGGCTGCTGAGTGACCGAGCCCTGAGATCATGCAAGGTTTGCAGCGAGCACCTCAGACTGCCCGTGTTCCTAGCTCCCACTCCCTCCTCTCTGCACCAGAGTCAGCCACGGCTCTCCATTGGGTGAGTCTTGTTCGCCAGCGGTCACACCAGGAGACTTCTAAGCAAGTCACATAACGTACGTCAAACCCGACAGAACCGTGGCAGGCACTCCAGACCTCACCCTTCTTTGGCGTCTCTGGGGCTCGTCTCTGCTTGGATGGCCGCTCTCCCGGTCACCCGCTCCACCCAGACCCTCAGAGAGCCGCGTGCGTCCTCTCGCACGTGCGCTGTTTGCGATCTGTTGGAGGTCCCTATTTCCAGAGTGTCTCGTGGACATTCAGGCACAAAAACCAGGGGGAAGAGTCCTTTGTACCAGTAAGCACATCTTACATCTCAAATGACTACACGGACATGAGTTCGAGTCACTTTATTTTACGGCACAGATATAACCCAGCTACCTTCTGGGCAAAGGGCTGAGAAAATGAGGCAAAACAGTCACGGATGCGGGGTGAGGGGATGGGCAGCAGCTGCGTAAGGAGAACACAGGTGGGTGGGTCCTCTCCCGTTATCACCCTTCTCCCAAAAGCCAACCGGAATACCAGCGAGTAGAAAGATGGTGACTTGTTAAAAAGCAAGAACCTCTCAGAGACACAAGCAGGCCCCCTTCAAGTTTCAAAACATCCCACCAGTCATGGCAGGAGCGAGCCCCTCCCTCCACCAGAAGCACGGCCCGGCTGCCATTTCCTTCTTGGTCGCCACCTGTGCCCGTACCTGGCACCCGGCAGGCGCTCCATAAATATTTGTTGGGCAATTGCCCTTCGTTAATCAGGAGTTTTTGTAATTCCTTGGACCCATCAGCCCTCCAGCCGAAGGCTCGTAAAATCAAAATAGGTCAATGTGGGTGGAATGGGACTGGGATTCCGGGCCACTGCACAGAGCGGTGGCTCTACCGCTAGGAACTGCCCGCCAAAAGCCACATTCCGGTAGGGCAGGGCAGGGCAGAGCGGGCACCACGCAGTCTCTCTCTACCGCCCCCACGTGTCAGTAACCCCCCACCGCCTTGCCCTCTCATGAAACCCACTTTTAAAAACTAAAAGTGGATCGGACCTGCATCAGAAACAGAGCTGAAGAAGAGACTGCCAAACTCAACCCCTGCAGGCTCTCCTTTACCTTTTCCTCGAGTAAAAAAAAAAAAAGAAAAGAAAAAGAAAAAGAAAAGACCATTATCCATGGCCTCGCACATACACCGCCTTCTAAGGTGGAGTGTAAGTTCCCGGGAGGCACCCCACACCCACCCGCCCATTAACGCACACGGTGCCCTCCGCCCTCAGAAAGTGAGGCCGGTCTTTGGAGTGCTTTTTAAAGTCTTCTTGAAAAGCCCAAAGGTTTGTGGTTATTTTAAACCAAAAAAAAAAAAAAAATTCTGCAGTCAGGACTCCACCAAGGTAAGATGACGTGGAAGGGGGGGGGGTGGTCTGGGACACTTTTGCTCCCATTTTCATGGTTTAACCCCAGGGCCTCAAAGGAGCGGGCCAAGTCCCCCCAGCACCCCTGGGACCCCTTCTGGCCTCCCCCACCCCCGTGCCCCCTCCCCCGGGGAAGGCGCAGCGACCGGCCCCAGGGCGGTCCCGTCCCGTCCGGCGTCCGGAGGAGGCACCGAAGCCCCGGCGGCGGCGGCGGCGGCGAGCGCGGCCCCCGGAGACAAAGTTCTGTAGTGCACTGACTTCTATCATACTCAGAGTCGGAGTGTCTCAGAACTTTGCCTCCAAAGACCAGACAGACCGTCTTCCTCGGCGGCTCTTCCTGCAGGTGTGCGCCCGCCCCGCCCCCGCGGAGACAAAGGAGGAGGAGGACTCCTCCGGCCGCGGCGCCGGGATGCGCCGGGCGGGCCGGGCCGTTAGGTGCGGAGGTCCCGCCGCCGCCCGCGGGCGCCCCGCGGAGAGGCCCCTTCCCGGCCCGGCCCGGCCCGACCGGGGTGGTCGCGGCGTCACCGCCAACGGCTGCGGAGTCACACCCTCCTCCCTCCCCTCCCCTCCCCACCTCCCCGACCAGCACCCGTCCCCGCCCGCACCCACCTCCCCCGCAACCCTGCTGTTCAAACTCTGGCCAGCGGCGAACTCCCCAACTTGTGGCAACTTTTTACCTTCCTGTCTGGAGAGCTGCTGGGGGAGGGGGCGCGCTAGGGTGGGTTCTCGGAGCCGGAGGAGTTTGGAAAGAGGGGGCGCAGGCAGGCCGGGCAGTGCCCCGCGGACGGGACGGGACTCCCGGCTTTGCGGAGCCTCCACGCGTTCCCCCTTCGCCCGATCCCGCGCCCCGAACTCGGGTCCCTGCAGGCGTCTCCCCTCCGCGCCACCACCCACCCACTCCGCGGGGCGCTCCCTGCCCCGCCAGACAGGAAGCTTCCCGGGGACCCCGGTCCGCACCCGCCGCCCGCCCCTCCCGCGGCGCCTCCAGCGCGGCCGCTCCGCTCTGGCCCCCGCCGCACCCCGGCCCCTGCAGCCGAGGCGACCACCCCGATCCCCACCCCGGGGCCCCCTCCCCCTACATACCGCGCCAACAGCTGTTGCACCCGCGCAACAGGTCTGGAGAGAGTCTCCCCGCCCCCCCGCCCCCCACCTCCGGCCACCGCGCCCTCCCCGGCGGCCCCCGGCGGCCGGGGCGCGCGGGCGGCGGGCGGAGTGCGGGGCGCCCCGGGGCGCCGGGGCTGCGGGCGGGGGTCGCGCTCCGGACCCCCCACCCCGGGCCGGGCGCCCTCCCGCGTGGCCCGGCCGGCGCCCCCCGCAGGCCCCCCGGCCGCCCCTCCGGCGGCGCCGGCCGCCAGGCATTCCCGGCCGGCGGGCTCCCCCCGCGCGCTCCGCTCCCTTCCATCTTGACTTTTGCCGACGTGGAAATTTTGGGTTTGGAGACGACCTGCGCTCTTATTGGCTGCCGGCGGGCGGGGTCGGAGGTCACGGCTGCTCTCGCCGCTCCGCGCCCCGGGGAGCCGCGCGGCGGCTCGTGTCAAGTCAGCAGGTTCCCCCCGCCCCCCCGGGGTCACGTGCGCCCCGGGCGGGCCCCGGAGCCGCCGCCGCCCGCACCCGGGGCGCCGCGCGGGGCGGGGGCGGGCCGGGGGCGGGGCGCGGCGGGGGCGCGGCCGGCCGGGGCGGCGCGGGGCGGGCGGGGCGCCCCAGGTGGCCACCTGGCCGGGCGGCCGGCCCCGCCCCCGGCCCGCCCCCGGGGCCACCCGACCCCTGCCTGCCTCCGGCGACAGTCCGCCGGACCTCGTCCCCGGGCAGCCCCGCGGGGCCTGGGGAGGGAGCCCGTGCTGTGCCAGGTGCCCCTCAGCGCCCTCTCCCACCGGGGAGCCCTGCCCGCCAGACCCCGCCGGAGCCCCGGGAGGGTCCGGGTCTCCCCCGGGCCGGGGAAGAGGAAGCAGCGGCGCAGCCTGCGGGGCTGAGTGCGGAATGGAAACCCGGGGCCGGGCAGTTTCCTCCGCGGCAGGGAGTTGGGAGAACTCATAGAGCGAGATTCCCGGTAAGAGGATTCTAGGACAAAGCAAAAAAAAAAAAATTTTAAAAATTAAAAAAAAATCAAGAATTCATCCGTGTTAGAAGTATTGCCTTTTAATGTAACTGCCTACCCCTTCTCCTCCCCCACCCCCCAATAAAGAGGCCAGATGCTAACTAAAAGTGTCAGTTCTGATTTTTTTTTTATTAAAAAAAAAAGTCTAGGAGGACGTGTGCAAAAGGCCGGTCCGTCTGCCCCAACCTCTGCGGGGTCCCGGGCGCCGGGGGCGGAGCCGGCCACCCGCTCCCGCACGTCTGGGCGGCGGTGGGGCTCCGGAGCTCAGGATCCCCGCGAACTCGCGGGCAGGTGAAAGGAATCCGTTCCCAGCGTGGCTCCCCAGCACGTCCAGAGGTGCTCGTCCGGGAAGGCAGTGAATGGATGAGTGGCCACATGACCAGGATGTCTCTCCCCCCCCCCCCCCCCACCCCTCCAATCCCCAGGAGAAGAAAGTAACAGCCTCGCGAAGACAGAGCCCAGGTGACAGATGCTGCCTCTTGGATGGTCATTGTAAGGTCTGCCAGCTTCCGGGCACCCAGGGAAAGGAAAGGGGCTGCATTTGTAAAGATATCGCTCCCAGAATTGGCCTAGTCATTTTTTCCCCCTCTTCGTGTAGTATCTGTATCATCTTTACATTTCCCCCCCACCACCAGTCTGACCAAATGATGCAGAAAAGCAAAAGGAATTTCCATGGGAAGAGTCTTACCTGTAAAATCCTTCCCCTCCTCTCTTCTTAAATTTACTCTCTCCTCCTTCTCCCCCATCTCCCACTACGGAAAGGTGAATCTGTGCTCCTTCCCACTGCCCGCTCCTCAAGGACCTCGCTCTGCACTCTGCTCTCTCTCCCCTCTCCACGCTCGGCTGTGCACCGGGCCCTCCCGGGTCTGCAGGGGCCTCTCCCAGGCATCGTCTCCCCCGGCCCCCCACCCGCTCCTGGCACAGGCTGCGGCGGTGCTGGCTGGGCCTGGGAGCAGGTCCCGGCCCCGCCGCCGGTTTGCTGTGTGCACTGGAATATTGATTTTTCAGTGTGTGCGCGCCGGCTCCGTGAAAATCAATATTTCAGTAGCTCGAGCCCAGCGCGGGGCAGTGTAACGGAGCCGGCCTGCTGGTGTGACGTGCGGGGTCCACCCTCCGCGATTGAGGTCAGTCAGAAGGCGGCAGAGCGTTTTCCTATTTCATTGTTTGCCTCAGAGAGAGGCAAGGGGTTTGCACGCTGTGGCGGACACCAGCTTCCAGGACAGAGTCGATTGAGGGCTGTTGGGCAGCACCCAGACCAAGTTAGAAAAAACGATACAGGTGAACAGGTGGTGATGGAAACCCCAATCACCCGCTCCGAGAACTCCCCATAAAACATCGTGTGGGGTGGGGAGAGAAATTACTGTCTTCCGTTAATTCTACCAAATGTCATTCACAATGAGAGAATTGAATAGGCTCACTCTAGGAAAGGGCTAAAGTTTATTAATCATGAACCTCTGAATCACCAGCTTTTAAAAATCTTTTTATTGATGTCAGAGAGGAGGGGAGAGGCAGAGAGAGATCGAAGCATCAATGATGAGAGAGAGAGAGAGAGAGAGAGAGAGAGAGAGAGAGAATAATTGATCAGCTGGCTCCTCCTGCACACCCCACACCGCGCATCGGGGAGCCCACAACCCAGGGATATGCCCTGACCCGGAAATGAACTGTGACCTCCTGGTTCACAGATCGGTGCTCAACCACTAAGCTGGCGGGCCGAGCTGGATCTCCATTAATTCACAGCTCCTCCAATGTGCTTCTGATTCGTGAGGTTTCTGGCATGGATTGAAGACCAAACAATCGACAGTGATACCAACTTGGGGACTAGCCTCATGACATCTGCAGCAGGTTGTTGGGGGGAGGCTGGCCTCGGAGTCAGGCCGCAGGTTCTGTCCAGACTGGTCTGCTGACCCCTCTGGTCCAAGGGGCTTTACCTAGAAGCCAAAGGGTTAGACTGAAAGACCTCTAAGCACTCTCTAACTCTAGCACCAATGACCCTACGTTGGTAGGGATAACGTTTAAAACCTCCGAAAACAAAAATACAGCTAAGTCGAGTGTATACGACAGATATACAAAGAAATAGATCAATGCCAGAACTGTGGCAGAAATAGAAGGTAGACATCTTCCTGCCATAGTTGTGTGTTTTATTTTCTTTAAATTATATGCCAGTGCAATCTTAGGATTTCTAAGAGTTTTTCCTAAAGAAAGCATTAATATCGCTAGAAAGGTGTTTATCACTGTCATTTTAGAAATATTGAAACATTAGAAACAACCTAAGTGTTCAATAATAGGGAATTTATTTTTTAATATATTTTCTTGATTTTTTACAGAGAAGAAGAGAGAGGGATAAAGAGTTAGAAACATCGATGAGAGAGAATCATCAATCAGCTGCCTCTTGCACACCCCCTACTGGGGATGTGCCCGCAACCAAGGTACATGCCCTTGACCGGAATCGAACCCAAGACCTTTCAGTCTATAGGCTGGCGTTCTATCCACTGAGCCAAACTGGTTTCGGCTTAAATATAACATGGTAATAGTATATTTAGTCAGTGGAACACAACTACGGTGGTATTGAATACATTTTAAAATAGTGTGAAAGATTTGCATTTATTGGAATGTATGCATCACTTAAATCTCTATCAGCCTATCTCTATCGCATACTGGTGAAGGGTATGGGTTCCGAAACCAGGTGGCTTGAGTTCAAATCGGTCTCTACGGCTTTGGTCAGCTTTAAATGAGGTGTATTCATTGCCCATTTCTGCTGTGACCAATTACCACAAACGATGGCTTAAAAGAACACAAATTTATTATCTTATTGTTCTGGTGGTCAGAAACCCAAAATGAGTTTCCCAGTGCCGAAATAAATGTGTGGACAGGGTCATGCTCCCTACAGAGGTTTAAGGGGAGAATCTGTTCCTTTACCTTGTCTGGGGGCCGCCTACGTTCCTTGGCTTGCGGTCTCTCTCTTTTTTTAAAATATATTTTTATTGATCTTTCACAGAGAGGAAGGGAGAGGGATAGAGAGCTAGAGATATCAATGAGAAAGAAACATCCACCAGCTGACCCCTGCACACTCCCACCGGGGATGTGCCCACAACCAAGGCACATGCCCTTGACCAGAATCGAACCTGGGACCCTTCAGTCCGCAGGCCGACACTCTATCCATTGAGCCAAACCGATTTCGGCAGCTTGCGGTCTCTTCCTCCATCTTCAAAGCACAGCACTCCGGTCTCTGCTTTTGCTGTCATGTCTCTCTGATGCTTACCCCTCTCCCCCTGCCTCCTTTTCAAAAGGATCCGTGTGATTACATCGGGCCCACCTGGAGAGTCCAGGATGCTCTCAGCATCTTAAGATTCTTTTTTAAAAAAAATATATATTTTATTTATATTTTACAGAGAGAGATAGAGAGCTAGAAACGTCGATGAGAGAGAAACATCAACCAGCTGCCTCTTGCACACCCCCTACCGGGGATATGTCTGCAACCAAGGTACATGCCCTTGGCCGGAATCGAACCCTAGACCTTTCAGTCCGCAGACCGACGCTCTACCACTGAGCCAAACCGGTTTCGGTGCATCTCAAGATTCTTAATGACATTGGCAAAGTTCCTTTTGCCACGTGAGGTAACATATTCATAGGTTCCAGAGATTGGGAAAATGGGCATTTTTAGGAGCTGTTCTTCTATCTGCCACGTTGGGCTAACACCAGTCCCGGCGCCAGCAGAGTTGTGGTCCTTGCTGCAGACTCTGGGGGAGAATTCGCTTTCTTGCCTTTTCCATCATCTAGAACCTGCCTGCATTTCTTGGTTCCTGGTCCCTTCTTCCGTAGCAAAGCCAGCAATGGCTGATGGACTGTTTCTCAGATTCTGTCACCTCCACACACTCCTTCTGTCTCCTTCTTCCACGCTGAGGAACACTTGTGTTTGCACTGGGCTCACCCTGATAATCCTCCTGTTGAAAGACCAGCTCATTAGCAGCCTTCATTCCATCGGCTGTTTCAGTTCTCCTTTGCTGTGGGATATAGCATCCTCCCAGGAGCCTAGGGTCAGGACAGGGACTTCTTTGCGAGGCTACCATTCTGCCTGCCAAGTGGGTGACAGTGGTGACAATCTGGGCTGTGAAGGTGTGGAGAAGAGCAAAGAAGTGAAGACATGGAGCGTGTTCAGAGCAGTTAGCCCGTGGTAAGCTAAGCCCTCCATACTCATTAGCTCACAGTAAGCACTCCATAATAACTACCTCTTCCAGTTACTCCCTGGAAATAAAATGCAGACCATAAACCATCATCGCATTGGGAGGTGGGATCAAAGCTGATTTTGACGGTCTTCATTTTGCTCATGTTTGTTTTTCCTCTTTCTGCCATGAACGTGCATTACTTGGGAACTTAAACTTAAAAAAAAAAATAAAACCAAGACAAAGCAATAAAGGTGGTTATCAGAGTGTAATGGGAAAATAATTTGATTTGGGGTTAAAAAGTTCAGGTGCTCGCTCATCTCGGCGCTGCTGCTGCTGCTGCTGCTGCTGACACAAATCTTGACGTCAGGCAGGTTGCTATACTCTCTGCATTTCAGGTTTTCTCACCTGTAATATGAGAGGGAGAAAACATGTATTCTACCAGTTCTAAAGACATTCGACATTTTTAAGCCACCTTCTAATTCTAAATGCCATACACCTAAAGTTTTAAAGACCGACAAACTAATAAATGGTAAAGAACACAGCTGTGCGTGCGTACGTGCGTGTGTGTGTGTGTGTGTGTGTGTGTGTGTGTATTCTACAGAATCAATTAGGAAAATGACAGTCCTGTAAGGAAAAGCAGTGGGTACTAGGCAGAAGCAGGCATTTCCCAGGCAAAGAAAAACAAATGGCAAATAAGCATAGGTAAAGAGGTTAAGCCTCATTAGTAACCAGGAAATGCAATTTAAGACTTCGGTGAGATATCATTTTATACCCACTGGGTTGGCAAAAACTCAGAAGTCTGACAACATAAACAATTGGAGATGATGTAAATGCATGGGAATGCTTACCCAGTGCTGCTGGGAGTATAAACTGGAACGACTGCTTTAGGAAATAATTTGACATTAGCTTGGTTTGTTTATGGTGTAAAGTTGAACAGTGTTTCTACCCCGCGGAGCTCTTGCACATGGACACCAGATGTGCGTGAGAGTGTGCAGTGACATCGGAGCACTGGAAACGGCTGCTGCACAACGGATACATTGTGGTCTCCTCACAGGATGGATTGTTATACAGCCACGAAAATGAACCCCAGCTCCTCACATGGTTATAAATGATATTAAGTGTGTGTCGGGGTGGGGGGTGGGGGGAAGTTTTAATAGAGTACAAATATCATGATGCCATTTTTATCAAGTCAAAACACCAGCTTACGGATTCATAATAAGTGATAAAAAGCAAGGAAGCAGGACACAGAAAATGTAGGACAGTGGTCATTGGCGTGGGCGGGAGGGAATAAAGCGGTAGGATGCTCCTGGCAATGTTCTAGTCCTTAAATTGGACGGTAGGCTCAAGCATGCCTGTTTTATTATGCTTCATGACTTGCATACATGTGAGATACATGTTTTTGTATGTATAAACATTACTTAAGATGATTTTTAAAAAAGAATACTATTTAGCCGAAACCGGTTTGGCTCAGTGGATAGAGTGTTGACCTGCGTACTGGAAGGTCCTGGGTTTGATTCCGGCCGAGGGCATGTACCTTGGTTGCGGGCACATCCCCCCTAGGGGGTGTGCAAGAGGCAGCTTATCGATGATTCTCTCTCATCGATGTTTCTAACTCTCTATCCTCTTCCCTTCCCCTCTGTAAAAAATTAATAAAATATATATATTTTAAAAAGAATACTCTTTAGGCGCCTGTGTATTCTGATGCAGGATGCTGGACTTCCTGTGGTCGGTGCTAATCACTTGGATTTCTGTCAGACCCATAAAAGCGAGCTCTTCGTTACCTGTTTGCAGTTCTGCTAGTTAGTCTTGGTAACAGCCACCTACACCTGGGCTTGTGCAACAGCTGTGTTCTGTGTATCTCCCAAAGAACTTCATTCTCCCTCACAGCCACACACACCCGCCACCCAGGGGCAGAAGCAGTCCCCCCGAAAGTCTCTCCCCGCTTGTCCTCTGTGTCATGTTGGCACCTTCCACAGCAGGAGCTGAGACACACGGTTCACAACTATCCCACCCAACCCAGGTGAATTAACTCATGACTAGTCTTACTTCCTTTGTGCTCCCCACCGTTCCCCCCCCCCCCCCAGGATTATTTTGAAGCAAACCTCCAATATCATGGGGGTACAGGTGTTGTGAATAGATCAGCATGATAAGCAATCTCAAAGGCCACGGGAGCGTTATCAATGGCAATAGTGAGCCCAGTACCTCTTTGCAGCATTACAAGCTATTTATTGTAATCAGTTAAGTAAATGGGAGGCCAAAGTTCTTCACACGTGCCAGGTGTACCGGTTAATAATGCGGATCTTGTAATCCAAGAAAACATGATAATTTCAAGAGAAACATCAAAAGGGCTGTATTCAACGTAATGTCCATCACTAGCTACACATTTCCCCATCTTTCAGGTAATTTGTGGATACCGTCTCAATAGAACTTTTCTTGTTTTGTGGCAAACCACTCAGAGACCCAATTTCCCACTTCTTCGTACGTTTTGAAGAGCTGCTCAGAGAGTGCGTGTGTCATCGATCGGATGGACAAGTGGTCATCTGAAGGAGCAAGGTCCGGTGAATACGGCGGGTGGGTTAATACTTCCCAGGCAAGATCTTTTAACGTGTCTTTAACGGGTTTTGAAGTGTGTGATGGTGTGTTATCATGAAGCAAAATTACTACTTGGTCGTATCTTCTGGCCCATTCTGGTCGTTTTACGATCAAAGCGTGGTTCAAATTGACCTGGCCGTTCTTCTCTTCACATCGAAATCATCACTTTTAAAGCGTTTACACCAGCGTTCACAAGTATCTTGGGAAGGAGCATCTTCACCATAAGCTGCCTGAAGTATACGATAACTTTCAGCAGCACTTTTCTTCAAAATAATGAATTAAAATTTCCCACAAATGCTTTTTTTATTTGACATGAAATTTGACATTTTTTAAGCATTAAAATAGCTAATGATGTTAACACCTTCAGAAAATTTGACAGATTAAGTTTTGAAGGTTGTTGTCAAGACAAGAAAATAGCACACATATCACATCGCATATATACCAACATATGTGTAACTCCATCTATTGAAAAAAAATCTGCATTATTAACCGGTACACCTGGTAACATCAGGTCTATTACAGTAGTCTTACCTGGTCTCTATAATCCATCCTACACTAACATAACTTCCTAAAGCCCGTATGGGCCCATTCCTTTAATAAACTCGACAGCCTTTTAAGTGCAGAGCAAGCATAAAACCAGACACCGGAGGGGATTCAAAGACGAACCAGACATGGCGGCTGTTGTATAACAAAGAACCCGTCTTTGTCTTTGTCCTGGGTTCCTGAGAGGGAGTTTCCAAACCCTTGGAATTTTCCAGCTGATAAGCATGCCTTTGCTCTGCACGGCGGACCCCTGGACCACATCAAGTTCGTGATAACGAGATGCCTGGCTTGATGATAACGAGAAGACTGGCAGAGGAAAGACCCACCCTATAATTAGCGGGTCGGGGCTTTGATCGAGGTGACATTAACCTGACCTCCAGCGAAGGAAGGGGGACAGTAGATGATTGACCACATGATTCATTCTTCGCTCAATAGTGCCTGCATAATGAGACCCCAATCAAAATTCCCGACTGGACCCCCGAAGTTGGGGTGAACTTCCTGGTAGGTGAGCACCTCAATGTGCCTAGACTAGGATGATGCGTCCCAAGTGCAAACTGAGGGGACACGGACACTCAGCACTTGAGACCCTTGCTCTGGCTGTCTCTTCACTTAGCTGGTTCTGATTTATATCCTTCATAAGAAAACTGTCATCATAACCATAGTGTCTTCCTGAATTCAATGAGTCCTTCTAGCAAATTATCAAGCCTGAGGGCGTGGTGGGGACCCGTGAGTTTGTAGCTCATTGCTCAGAAGCGCAGGTTGGCCTGGGACCCTCCTGCAGTGCATGGTGTCTGCACCTGAAGTGAGGGCAGCTTCACCAGGACCATGCCCTTCGCCTGGGGGTCTGCCCCAGGCCTGCTCTGCAGCGGTGGGCAGAGCAAGGGATTGTATGGACAGTAACCTCACAGGATGACCTGATCATACATTCCTATCTGGACAGGTCACGGTGGGGAGTCACGTCCCAGGCACCCAACTTCTTTACTGACAGGCTTATCTTCGCCTGGAGCAAATTCTGTCCATTGTTGCTGCGTATCTGTGTTAGCACGCCTTTGAAACGGGGGTTTCAATCCCCTCCCTCTAAAGTGCACAAGAGGTAGCCCGACCTTTGCCTTGCTTCCTCACATCGCCCTGTCGCCTTCCTGACGTTCCCTCCTCAGCCTCAGTGCACAAAAGCTGAAACTGTTCTCAGAAGCATTTATCTCTGTCTTCCGAGACCTTCCTTCCAGGGGCATCTTCTGTTTGGCTCACGTAAATTTTTATAAAAATTCTCTACAGGTTTGGACGTTTTTACGTTGACATAGTGTCAGACAATAGAGGCTAATAAAAAATTAAAAGTGTCACGTGACAGTCACAGATGTGCTGTGGGAAAGAGAGGCAGGAAGGAGAGTGGCCAGTGGGGGCGCTGGAGGAGGCGTCGTGGGGCAGGTGGCCGCGGCCTGGAGCCTTGAGGGATGCGTGAGATTTGGACACGCAGGTGAAGTAATAACCAACAACACGTACCGGGTGCTTCCTCCGCTCTGACCCAGGCTTTGCGCTACGTACAACCGTTTCTGCAGTATGCACAGTCCTGGGAGGTTGCACGAACACTGTCCCTGAGAGCACACGGGGATCAGACACCGGCAGGGGTTGCACACCTGATAGGTGGAGACCTGGGATTTGAATCCAGACAGTATGAGTCTAGCACCCACACCTCTAACCATCACACCTGCCCGCCTTTCCAGGAAGAGGGAGAGCAGAGGCAGCAACCTAGGAGAACAGGAAACATGCCGGGTCAGCAGGCTAAGGGCTCCACACTGGGCTCGGGAGGCGCTGGGAAACCAAGGGCGCTCGGGGGTGGAGCTTTGTGTGGGGTTCCGCGTCCTCCTAGGCCCGGCAGCTGTGTGCAGCATTACCGGGGACGCCCGGGCACTGCCCCTCCACTCCTGGAGGACGGATCCCCTTCTACCTGTGCCTGAGTCGTGGGGGGCTCCAAGGAGGAAGGATGTCATTCTAATTTTTCATCTCCACAGCAATTGGCCTAAAGCGCACTGTAGACACAGGAGTACGTACGAAATGACTGGACATTGTGCTCTGTTGTTCCATATCAGCTGCCGATATCTGACCCTTTTGACCTACAAAAATAGCTATTTTTTATCGTTTCAACCTATTAAGGCACTGTATGACATTATGCTCATTGAGAGGCTAATATTAAAATTCAAGTATATTATTAAAGGCGCTAAAGTACACATTAGAAACTTCATAAGAAATTATTGTTTGGTTAGAAACAATGTACAGAAATTAAACTAGTATATATTAGAATGTGTAGTATATTGTACATAATGCATATGGACATATGCTAGTATCTAGTATAGATTATAGAATATATGTATCTGTATAAATAAATACATGTATGTGTGTGTGTATGTGTGTGTGCAATTTGATCCTGATGTCAAATCAGAAGCTCAAA
This sequence comes from Vespertilio murinus, assembly GCA_963924515.1. Taxonomy (NCBI): domain Eukaryota; kingdom Metazoa; phylum Chordata; class Mammalia; order Chiroptera; family Vespertilionidae; genus Vespertilio; species Vespertilio murinus. Next base: position 9,765,288 of record OZ004712.1, on the reverse strand, counting down.
TTCCCATTCAAATCAGGTTTATAAACTTGAGTTAAAGCTCAGTACATTAGACCAAAACTGAAGGAGGAAAAACAAGATTAGGTCAACTTCATTCAACAGTTGACACTAGATATAGTCTTTCATGAGGATTCTTTCTTAGTGGGTAAGAGGTCCCTTTTATCTGCCTTCCACCAAGAAGTTAGGAAACTTTAAAAGCTAGATATATGTCACATCACAGGTGATGCCATCACTCAAAGGAAGAAGACCAGCTGATGTGAGTGTCCCTACGGCAAAGAGACCTGCCCATCCATGAACCTCTTGTTGAGCTAACGGCTGGTTTCACGCTAAACCCCAGGCTGGCATCATCTGTGCAGCTAAACCAACAGAAGTCATCCGATGACCCAGGCAGCATAAACCAACCAGGGAGCATGCAGCCCGGACTTGCCGCCACCCCCAAACTTCCAGCAAGGAGTTTACACGGATACAAGAATCCAGCTCAAGAAGGGGGGTTTGGAGTAGATTGAAACACAACTCAAAATTATTCCCAGCGAGTCTGTCTAGATTGAGTGTGCTTGTTTCGTTTAACTCAGTGGCTCTCAACCTTCCTAATGCCGTGACCCTGTAATACAGTTCCTCATGTGGTGGTGACCCCCAACCATAAAATTATTTTCGTTGCTACTTCATAACTGTAATTTTGCTACTGTTACGAATCATAATGCAGATATCTGATATGCAGGATGTCTTAGGTGACCTCTGTAAAAGGGTCGTTCGACCGCTGGTTTAATTGAAGAGGGGAGTGTAAGAAACGATTTATTCCTGAAAGCAGTTCAGACCTGCTTGTTGCTTGCTGACTCCTAAAGCAGACCTACTAATAGGATGGATTTTTTCCTAAAGATTCTTTTCAAAATAAAGTGCTCTAAACTAAATAAATAGAGATCTTTGCTTCTAAGCTAGAGGAAGTAGAGATGCTGGACTAGCCATGTAAATCCTGTGACTCTATTTGCACACGAAGGATGCTCACACACAAGGTTTGAAGAAGGTAAGACCCAATTGAAGTGCAAAATGATCCCCTTAAATTAAAAAAAAAAAGTGTTGATCGAAGGACATCAGGTGTATCTTACACTTACAAACTGCTGGGAAATTCTCTCTCTCAAGTTTGTGTCCTGTGGAAATAACAGCATATTCCTAAGAGAACTGCTCTTTACACCGGGTTCTCGGGAGTGATCTGTGAGAGGGGAGATTGTCTTTAAGAGGGGAGAGAGATCCCGGGGCTCAGTTGTCCAAGCTGGATGTCTTTCAGGGACTTCTCTCCAGCTGCTTGCAATCTGACAAAACACGGGGGCCCCGCCCATCCCCAGGTGCTTACTCTTGTCGTGCTCCCTCCCCTCCTTCTGTTCCTTCTGCTCTACCAGGAGGAAGAGCCTCTTTTCCCAGAAGCCTCTCTTGCCTGAAGACATCGGGAACCCCAAGGACTCAGGAAGACCACATAGCACAGAGCTCTACCGAGGCCAATACTGCGCTCTTAGAACCCTCGCCTGGCTTTCCCTCTACCTGGTGCCTCATTTCCTGTTTAGATTTCCACCGGGGCTAAGAGGGCTGGACAAGGGGCCTATTTCTTGGCCTTTATAAGCTTTCTCCCTCCTTGTTTCTCTTCCAAAGAGCCTGCTCTTCTTCTTTAGCGATAAAATAATGGAATAGCCACCCTTCAGAACTACATGAAGTAACACCCCAAACCTCACACCCTCCTTCTGACCATCCACATGGGGTATGTTTCCTCCACACTCTCCCCACCCCCAAAACTGTAAGCTCCCTGAGGCAGGGACTTCGGTTTTCACTGCTGTGTCCCCAGAGGCCAGCACACACACACACACACACACACACACACACACACACACACACATCCTAGACATTCTATAAATATTTGCTCAATGAATGACTAAATGTACCTAGATTGGGATGATATAAACAGGTTTGCAGAAAACAACTTTCCTAATACTTTAAAAATTACCCAACGGGTGTTAAAACTGTCAGGAACTTGCTGAGACCACCCCTCAACATAATAGGGGGGAAATACCTTTGCTTTCAGATACACCATAGCCTGAAATTATTTATGGAATTTCCTTTTAAAGAAACAATCTGTTAGACAGATATGTGCACCCTTTTTATTTAAAGAGTATAAAATACAGAGTCATAGCATCAAACTCAATGGTTTGTTTTTTTCTTTTCTTTATATGCCTCAGCCACCACCAACCTGATATACCACGAAAAGTAGTTTGATTCTGTTTTTGGAGAAAAGTCACCTTCACCAAAAATCTTATGATTAGCCTATATGCCTTTGTTTTAAAAAAATATATATTTTATTGATTTTTTACAGAGAGGAAGGAAGAGGGAGAGAGAGTTAGAAACATTGATGAGAGAGAATCATCGATCAGCTGCCTCCTGCACACCCCCCACTGGGGATGTGCCTGCAACCAATGTACATGCCCCTGACTGGAATCTAACCTGGGACCCTTCAGTCCGCAGGCCGACGCTCTATCCACTGAGCCAAACCGGTCAGGCAGCACATATGCCTTCTTAAGTAAAATCCTTTAAAATATTGACTACAGAATCACCTGGCACTTTCTAAAAGGTTCTGAAGAGTCAGAAAATTTGTTTCTTCTAAAAATGAAAGAAGCCTGGCTGGTGAGGCTCATTGGTTGAGCGTCGACCGATGAACCAGGAGGTCACGGTTCGATTCCAGGTGGGAGCACGTGCCTGGGTTGTGAGCTCAATCCCCAGTGTGAGGTGTGCAGGAGGCAGCCGACCGGTGATTCTCGCTCATCTCTCATCATTGATGTTTCTTTCTCTCCCTCTTCCTTCTTCTCTGAAATCAATAAAAATATATTTAAAAAAAAATGAAAGGAGACGAAAAGGAAGGAGAATGCATTAAAACCTCACTCAATATTCCAGAATGATTCACTTCTTACAATATTATTTCTCCACGTACTGTCAATGCCACAGTAAAGTGTTTGATTTACCAACCTACAGAGCGGGATAACTCTGCTCTGGACGCAGTCTTGCTTATTAAATATGAGCGGCACTGTGGGAGTTGGTACGGATGCTCAGGCTTATTTCTACTCACTGACAGGATGTTGATGGCCCAAGTCAATGACGACAGCCCTCCAGCCAGCAGCAGTGGAAGCTTTTTGCAGGATGCTGAGCTCCAGGCAGTCCAGTGTTCTGGTCCTCCCACCTGGAATCCCGGCTTCCTTTTGGTTTAACGGGCACCATTCAGTTGGTTTCTCCTTGGTGCGACAGTATCATTTTCAACAAATCTCATGATAGCACCTATCAGAGCTTTTCAATAGAAATTTACACCCAGGACCGTGGCTCGCCCACATGGCACTTTTGTACAAATGGGGGAGGGGAGGACACCCCTTCCTCTCAGGGAGTCAGAGAAAGACAGGGGATACCAAGTTTAGGGAGAACGTGAGGGCAGGGGAGGAAACTTGCCTTCCCTCCTTCTCGGGCTATACCTCCACCATGAAACAAGAGAGGGATTTTCCAACAATCACATTTTTTTTTTTTTTTTGCTATTTAGCTCAAGCGCAAGATATAGCTTGCTAATAATAGTGAGTTTTCCTGGAAAGACTAAATCTCTTCCAGAATAACTGGAACCAGACCAACATTTTGTGTGTGAGAAAGACGTTTTTAGAGACCAGGCACTTGATTTTGAAGTGCATGCTCGGCAGGTTGTCAGCATTCAGTGATCTCTTACTTTTTTAGAGCTGGCCTTTATACCCTGGGTGTGCAACGAGAACAAGAAAACTGGTGCTTTCTTCTTGATTTCTCCCGCCCGCATGCCCTTTGCGGAAGGAGGGAGGCAGCGGAGGGGAGAGGAAAGGAACTGAGTTGTGAGAAGGGGGAGAGGTAGCTGCTCCTGGAATCTCAACAGTATCTTGGCCAACAGAGTCCGGAAGAATGAGAGCACTGCATGCCTTTCTCCCTGGCCTTGGCCAACCGAGGTGACGGGGTATGTACTCCCTCTCTCTCTCTGAAGACTCCCCTTTCCTGGAGGCGGAAGGCACTGCCTGACCAGGGGAGCTACACATGCTTTTCCACTCCCATTTCTCAACAATAGTCAAAGCCAGCGGTGGGGAACCTCCGGCCCGCGGGCCGCAGGAAGCCCTGGAAATCACTTGTTCTGGCCCTACGAAGGCATTAGGGGTGAATTAATTAAATAAATGCTTGACCAAATGCCGCAGGCTAATTTTTAAATTGATGGTTTTATATGGCCCGAGATTGATGTTGTAAATATCCAAACGGCCCTCGGCAGACAAAAGGTTCCCCACCCCTGCTCTGAGCACTCTGGTGTACATTCTAGATGGCGAGGAGTGCCTGTTCCAGGTAATCTTCAGTTTTAACTCTAGAGACAATCTATTTCAGCGTCTGCCAACTTCCTCGCCTTCACCTCCTAGTTAAGAAAAACAATTCACATTGCAACCCTGTACTTGCATACCTACATAAACATCGGCTTCACTGAAACAAGAGTTTGTGGAAACAACATCTAGTCACATAACATGTAATGAATTCTAATATTTTCTTTTTAATGCTGATCACAACTGACTAAGTTGATTTCACTAATAGGCCACGGCCTACTGCTTGAGAGCCACTGATCTCTTTTAATTCCTTTATGTTATAAAGAAGGAAACTGAAGTCAAAGCAAGGTTAAGTGACAAGGTTACACAGCTACCGCCCGGTGGCAGAACCAAGGCTAAAACCCAGGGAGCAAAATCATCTAACTTAACGGATGACTAATAAGAATAGCTCTTCTTGCAAAACAATGAGCAGGTGCTGTGCCAGGACTGGGGAGGGTGCATGCTGCTGCCCAAACACAGATTCCTCTCTTTCATGGTGGGAAAGCAAATCGCTCCAAAAGGCACGGCCTGGAATGCCATCCCCCAGATTCTCGCACGTGTGTCATTTTCAGTCGCAAACTCCAGTGTAGAGAGCCAAGTGTTTCTATATATTGTTTATATAACTCTATATGTGTTGTTTGTTTTACGAATGTTTTCAATTACATCTGCAACTTGGCTTCCTTTGGCTGGCTCATGTAAACTTCCTGCCACTGACATCTATAATGCAAGAGAAAGAAAAAAAAAACACCCGAGCAACCAGTCCATCCAAAGGCCTTCAGTGAAGCCTGCTGGGTCAAAGGAGGGTTGGTGGGCATCTCTGTGACCAAAGGGGGGAACCTCTCAGTTTCACTAGGGGATGCTGCTGAGGTGTGAACAAGAGGGTGGGATGCATCTGAGAGGAACAGCCATGGAGCCACAGTGTGAGTCTAGAACAGTCTCAGCGAAGCCAGACGGCCTCACAGCCCATCCTTCTCAGATGGGTCACCTTCTAACGCTGCCCACACAGTCACTGCCATTGACTCGGACCTCACTGCCCTCCAAAGGTAGTATTCCCATTAAAAATGAAGTCCGAAATTTCAGCAACCAGTAGGTTTTCTTTCAATAAAGGCACGCATGCCTTCCTGTTCCACCTATTTGTCTCCTATTAAAAAAAAATAAATAAATAAAAAAGTCTGCTACGGCCAAAGCAAACACCTTCTTTCTTCCCAGCAGCAGGGCTGGCCTCTAACCTGCCCGGAGACGGAACAGAGGATGCCGCTGATGTTGCCCACGGCTTTTTTTTTCCTTCTCTCATTGATTCGGTACCGTTCACCGGTTCACGTGTCAGCTGAGGAAAGCAACGATGACCTTTTCCAACAATTGGCCTCTGTGCGCTCCTTTCTGCGCTTGACTGGGAGCCTTGAAGATCACAGTGAGGGCAACTTCCGACCTGTTCCTGTGACACGGCAACGGAGCAGAGAGTGACACAGAAGTCCATGGACATTTGTGGGGACGCTGAGGAGGAGACACAGGCCCTGTTAGCTTGGGAGGGTGACGAGGGCGCAGCTCGTTTCTGAGCACGTCCCAGCGGGAGGCAAGCATGCTTTGGGGTGAACACGTGCACCACATGCACAGAAGCACCGAAAGGGAGGTAGGAACGTTACACATGCAAAAGTACCGCAGACATTCCTGCTACGGTCATGATGAAATTACCTTGGAGTGTGGGTTTCTGGCTCCCTTTCCAAGCTATGCAATGCCTTTCATAAAATCCCTCTGCGGTATTATCCCTGCCCCTTGGTCTGCGTTACCTCAGCACAGCACAGTGAATGCTTTGTCTCTTCCGAGCCTGACTGCGAGGGCAGCTTTGTAAGGAGCGATTCCTTTGGGGGGGGATGGGAAGAATAGATCAGAGGGTTTGATTATAACCCTTAAGAATCAATTTTTAAAAATTGGTGTATTTCTGTCTTAAATCATGCCTAGCTATGTTTTGGCAAACGCATCGGGATGACTCTTGCAATGGGCAGGCTTCCATACCCATATTGATGGCAATTATGTCAGAATGTAATCCATCCCACTGCCTGTGAAGAGATCAACAATTGCAAGTTATCATTTCCTTCTCATTACATCGCTTTACTTCTTTTCAGAGGCTGACATAGAAATTGCCATGGGATGGAGAATAATCAATCCTCAGAAGAAAATGAAACAGCAGCCCTTCTGAGTAGAAGGGTGGTGCATGCGATGTTTCATTTCTCATCTTGTCTTGGGTCGGTGCAATGCACCACAACAGACTCGGTATGCCCAAGGAGAGGGCCTTTCATAGCGATGACTGCCGGTATGGCAGGGAAGGGGTGTCATGAGCTGGACTTGCTACTGGTGACACGAGTAATTCAATGACATTAAGAAAAATGAGCACCATTTCCAAAAGGGGTAAGTACCTTTGAAGAAATAATATTGCCTTTTGTTTGACTTTCATGGTCCAGTTCATCCCCGACACGTAGGTGCAGCAAAGAACCTGCATCCGTAATATGAACAATAACTTCCTTCAACATCAGTCCCCGGTAAAATGAAACCAGTCAGGAAGAGCACGACAATCTCTGTGATTTAATAGCTTACAGTTCTCCACAAAAATAGACTTGTGATTGTAGTTATTCCAGCAAGTTGGCCATATATATATATATAGTCTGTGTTCAAAAAAGTTACTTGTATATTTGGAATATAGAGTTTCAAGTATAGGTGCCCTCATAGGCAATACAAAAATGATAGGTTCCCAGATGCCCACAGACACCTATTTCATCATATGCTGCCCATGGTGTTGAGAGAGACAAAGAAGTATGCAGGACTCAAAGAGCAGAAGTCTGCCTTCCGGAGACAATCGGTGGCACGAGATCCAAAAATAATGTCCTTATATGATTTCTACCACTTCCAGGAAGGAAAGGAGGGAAGGAAGGAGAGGGAAGGAGGGTCAAATCAGCCATGGTCTCCAACCAAAACACAGACAAAGCTGAGTAGCTTACTAGGGGTTGGCGAGGCATTAGCAGCACAAAGTTACTGCCACCTGGAGTGGAGGGTCAAACAGAGAAAGTGTTAATAGAATCTGGAAGCCAGATGGCCCCATGGAAGCCGGAAACACAATAGGCCTGTTCAGCGGGGGCTGGGGCCGTGGAGAAGCTGCCATAGAGGACATGGGGGAGGCTCTATGGATCCAGAGAATAACAAGGAGAAATACATGGATTCTCTCTTCTTCCCACCATCTAGTCACCATTGGTGCCTTCTATTGACCTAACCCAGCCAGAAGCCAGCTGACACAGGATCCTAGGAAACAGCCTTCAGGGTCAGCTTCCTGCAACACAGAGTAAGGCAGGGAAGGGCAAGGAATGAATCTGAGGGCTTACAGGCTAGGTCTGACACACTAGCCAACCAACTAGAAAGAATGGTGGTGGGGGGGAGGGTGGAGTGGGGAGAGATCTAATCTTAGTCCTAGTGGATTCAACAGGAAGGGGTTGCTTCTTAGCTATCAGAACAAAGACCTCGCATGATCTACAGGAAAAGTCAAATTATGAAACAACAAAGATAACACTACCAGACGTCAATATGAACGATGCCATAACATAAACTATGTCACTTGCAGAGTGAATTACTATGGGACGGGGAGAGACCACTTGGGCCTGGGATTGACTGGGCTCTAGTTCAGACAGAAGGAAGACGGGGATGAAATCAGGGCTTCTGGGTCAGAGCAGGCACCATCGATGGAGACAAGCAGGTGTTTCACTGAGTCAAACGCTACCCACTCACAATGAAACCTGAGGTAAGGTATTGGTCTGCTTGGTGGGGGAGGGGAGCGGGCAAGAAACCCACGAACCTGCCACAGATGGCCCTCACCTAGGCTAGCAGGCACGCTGCAGGGGTTTAACGACTAGGCAGGTGCAGTAGCGATGTAAACTTTGACAATGAATGGAAAGACAAAAAGGAGCTTGCAGGGTGGCAGGTTTCTGCAAAGGATCTGGTTTGAAGACAGAGAAAAGAGATACTAGAAACTAAGAAATGGGGATGGTTGTATGGCAATGCGAATGTACGTAATACCCCTGAGCTTGTTCTCAAAGAAATGGTTAAGATGTCAAATTTTATGTCATGTGTATTTCATCATAACAAAAAAACATGGGTTTTTTTTGTTTTTAAATATATTTTATTGATTTTTTTACAGAGAGGAAGAGAGAGGGATAGAGAGTTAGAAACATCGATGAGAGAGAAACATTGATCAGCTGCCTCTTGCACATCCCGCAACCAAGGTACATGCCCTTGACCGGAATCGAACCCAGGACCTTTCAGTCCCCAGGCTGACGCTCTATCCCCTGAGCCAAACCGGTTTTGACCATGTTTTTTTTGTTGTTTTTTTGTTTTGTTTTGTTTTTAAGAAGAAACTACCACAATGGCCAATAGCCTGCATGAGATAAATCCCTCGCCAGTTTTCCCCTGTAGCCTTCAAGCTTCTCAGGGAGGTATTTGCACCACATTTGTCTTAGAATTCCCAGGGCCTTGAACAGCCTCTGACACTTAGTAGGATCTCAGGGCACAGCTGTTGAATGGACGAATGGGTTGGGGTGAAACCGCACTGAATCGGTGAGAAGAGGCACCATGTAGGACACCTGGAAGATGCTCTGATGTGAGGTGGCAGCGGGGAGGCTGCTGGAAACCCCCAGGGGCACCAGACTGTGTGGGCAGCTGCCTCAGAAAACGAGATGGTGCTTTTTGAGCAAATATGCAGAGTCATAAATAGCACGGGCCTATGCAAATGGCCACAGCTGCACACTCGACACATTCCTGCCCCCCAAATTCTTCCCAGCCGTCCCTCTGCTCACGGTGGGCAGGGGCTGCCACCCAGAGTGGGAACCCACTGGGCGGGGACAAGACCTTCACCTCACCACCGCTGCATTAAGGCTTCACAGGCTGTTGGTGAGGGTGTTGGCCTGAAGAGCCCGGGCTTCCAACACGACCTGCCTGTGGGAGTGTCCCAGCCACTGAGCTGGTTATAAAAAGGCGTTGAGAAATGACCTCAGTGTTAGGTTGTTAGGTAACATACAGCGTGCTTCCTGTAGGAGTGTTTCACGTGATCCTCTGTTTCTAGGTGTACCTGACCTTCTCCTTTAGAGAGAAAGGATTCAAACCAGCAACACACCATCGTTTTCTGATCTGTATGGCCCCCTTCACACCCCTCACCGGGGCCAGAGGAGGGTGAGGCCTGGAACAAAACCACCGAAAAGGCAGTGCTGCTTACTAGTATTTTGAGAGAAAGAACCACACCCTGGTCATATTTGCCTCAAGTTCCCTTTCCCATAGGCAAGAATGTAGCCCAGTGCCTGCCTGACTCAGAGATCCGAATGTTTACTGAATGAAATAATCCTGAACAATTCTCTGAATTAAATTTTGAAAGAAATTGAGAACCACCAAATACAGTTACTACACTAATACTACCATCACCAACAGCAGTTTAAGTGTACTGAAGGCCAGTTGAGGTCCAGGAACTGTGCTAATTTATAGCACAGGTGACACATGACCTGCAAACTGACCAGTCACAGTCACACTTGGGAACCTGTGCTGAATGTAACCAAAGCCTCAATCTCATTTTCTAATTTTTATTTATTTATTCTCTACCTTTCTCTGTAAAAGAGATTTGAAGTGACTGCCCTAGCTGCTTTGGCTTAGTGGATAGAGCGTCAGCCTGTGGACTGAAGTGTCCCAGGTTTGATTCCTGCCAAGGGCACATGCCCAGGTTGCAGGCTCAACCCCCAGTAGGGAGCGTGCAGGAGGCAGCCAATTGATGATTCTCATCTTTGATGTTTCTTTCTTTCTCTCCCCCTCCCTTCCTTTCTGAAATCAATAATATATTATATTATATGTAAATCTTTTTTTTTAAGATTTGAGGTGACTTACAAGAATACATACATTGAAAGACTTCAAAAATGTTCTGGTTTCCTGGCGTTGCCATAGCGAAGTTCCACATGTTGAGCTGAGAGGAATTAGTTTCTCAGTTCCTGAGGCCGGAAGTCGGAGAGCGGGTGCTGGCAGGGTTGGCTCCCTCAGAAGGATCTAGGGGAGGATCTGCTCCAGGCCCCCCTCCTTATTTCTGCTCAGAATTCTTGGCTCTTGACAGCATAACTCCAATCTTCACATGGCATCCTCCCTGTGTGCATGTCTATGTCCAAACTCCCCCCTTTTATAAGGAGGCCGGTCATATTGGATTAGTGTCCCACCCTACACCAGTCTGACCTCTTCTTAACCTGCACGTACAATTCCCAAGTAAGTCTACATTCTGAGGTCCTGGGAGTTAGGACTTCAGCATATGAATTTTGAGAGGACAGAATTCAACCCATAACAATAACTGAGAATAAAGAAATTGGGGGATTCCCAACATACAAAATACATACGTTTGTCTATCTTCCTAAAACCTCACTAAATTAATAATGTAATGATAAGTTATTAATCCACATACAGATAGAGGCTCCAGGGAAAACAACAGCAGATAGGAGGCGGAGAGTGGCAGCAGAGAGGGGAGAGGTAACTGACCTGGCAAGAAAAAATGAAGTTACAGCCCCAGGCCAATCAACTGTGCTGCATCTTATCACCCCCCAGAACTCCAGAGACTGGGAGACGCCACAGGCCAGGAGAGGCAGGGGTCAGGCAAGAAGCTCAGGACAGACATTGGTTTAAGAGTTTGGATTCAGAGACATGGGGCATCTTCCCCTCCCCACACATCCAGATGACCGTGTTTCCCAAGCAGCTTCCTAAAAGAACTGGGAGATTTCTTCTTGGAGAGATCGAGTGGAAATGCCCAACCCAGAGGACACCAGGCTCATAAGAGACTAGAGTAGGGGATAGGCATAGCGCTAAAATCAGGGATATTAAGTGAAAACCCACATACCTTTCAAACTCTCAGTCTTAGACTACATACAACTAGAAATGTGAAGACAAATAAAGGAGAATAGAAGATTCTACACCAGAGACCCAAACAACCCTAGGGGGTATGTTGTGATAAAGGTATTTCCTTATTTATCAGGTTCCCCAACAAACGGCTAGCTCTCTACCCGGTTCCTATGGTGATTTCTACCAATCAATAATTCTTGCCCATGTTTATAGAAATTCAAGTGAGCTTTTAGGGTCTCACTCTTTTTGTTATTATTATTATTATTGCTGTTATTATCATTATTGATTTCAGAGAGGAAGGGAAAAGGAGAGAGAGATAGAAACATCAATGAAGAGGAAGAAATCATTGATTGGCTGCCTCCTGAACAACGCCCACTGAGGACCGAGCCCGAAACCTAGGCATGTGCCCTTACCGGGAATCGAACCATGACCTCCTGGTTCATAGGTCAATGCTCAACCACTAAGCCACACCAGCTGGGCTAGGGTTTCACTTTTAAACACAACCGGACAACTGGATGCTAGAAGACAGCTATGAAAACCAGACATGGAGTAAACAAAGGCACCATGAGGAAACGGGGGGGGGGGGGGGGGGGGAGGGAGAAATCAAGGAACCAAAGAACATTTTTTAAATTAATAATTAATATCTTCAGAGAGGTAAGGAAGAACAGAATATTGATAAAAAGAGAACAATTAGAGAATAAGAAAGGCTGATTGGCAATTAAAAATATGATAAATTAGAAATCATTCAGAACATTAAAAGATAAAAACAAGAAAATCATTCAGAAAGTAAAACAAAATGTCCAATAGGTAGAACATAGAAGAGATAAGAAAATAAGGAGATAAGAAAAGAAAAAGAACAATTTGAGAAGTCCAATATTTGAATAACAGAAATTGGCAAAGAAAGATAAGATAAATTGAGGGGGGAAAGTGATCAAATAATAATAGTAATAAAAGCAAATTTTCTGGGACTTAAGGAAACATGTTTCCAGATGGTAATGGTCCAGTGGGAATCCAGCATGATGAATGAACGAATACTCACAACCAAGTTTCATCATTGTGAATGTTGAAAGCACCAAAACTAAAAACAAGACTTCAGTGCGCCCAGAGAGACAACGCAGGTCACATAGAAAGTATTGCAGGTAAAACAGTATCGTAGTTAAGAGCATGGACTCTGGAGCCAACTACCTGGGCTTGTAACCCAACTTGCTAATTTCATGACTTCAGGAAGTCACTTAACCTCCCTCACTTTAGTTCTCCATCTCTAAAATAGAGATAATAAGAATCACTCCTTTATAAATGGGATAGTAGATATAAAACTCTTAAGATAGAGCCTAACTCAATAAAAATGTTACATAAGTACTCATTTCTTTCTTTCTCCTGACTTCTCAACAGCAACATTGGAAACTAGAAGACCATGGAATGATAACTTCAAAGTTTTAGAGGAACTTTTTCAAATCTAGAATTCTATACCTATTAAACTACATATCAACTCTGAGGACATGCAGACATACTTAGGTTGATCATGCTGGGACAGGAAGGGAGCACACTCCACACAGTCTTTGTGAGCAGAAGGGGTAGAAGATGATCGAGTCTTCCCCTTCCCAGAACAGACCGCAGGAATTGTGTTCTTTTCCAGATGTATTCGGAAAAATTAGACCTTGAATGCCTATATTTTAAAGGTTGGATTACAGCATATTCAAACCATAGAATACTATGTGGAGATAAAAAAAATGTAGAAGGTATATATGAATTGGCATGGAAAGTATTCTTCTCCCATCAAAAGGTAGGCAGTGCAGAGCTGGTGCAGATGCTAAAGAACCAACCACCTTCTGTCTTCCCAGACCTCTATCCTCCATGTATGATCATAAGATGACAGCTGTCCTGCAGGATTCATTTCTAAGCTCCAGGCAGGCATGAAGAGGTAGGGAAAAGTATAAAAGGCATAGGCTAACTGAAAATTTTCAACCAGGAAGATGATAGTATTTCCAGAAAGCCCTCCTATGTACACTTTTGCTTACATTTCATTGGCCAAAATTGTGTCACATGACTCCTGTGACACAGCTAGCTGCAAGGGAGCTTGTGCAATTTGGTTTTCTCAGTTGGGCACTGTTGCTGCCCTGAATGCAATTAAAGGTATAGACCAAGTACCTGGCAATGTCTGCCCCATGAGTGTATCAAAGACTAAAAGAATGTGCACCAAATAGTTAAAGGGGTGTGTTTCTAGGGACAGTACTCTAAGATATCCATAATCCTCTCCTTTAGTTCTTCTATATTAATTGGAGTTCTATTATTCTCTATTATTATAAATCCAGAACCTCGGGACCCAACCCCGGACCTACTGAAACCCAAAACTCTGGGACTAGTAATCTACTACTAGGTTTACTATGTCTCAAGTTGATTCTGAAGTGCAGGAAGATTGAGAAAGGGTGTATTAGATCACTTTAAAAAGTCATCAAAAAGAAAAAGATATTTGCATTTTGAGAGAGAGAAAATGCAGCAAGGATCTCTCTCAGGCTCACAAGTGTTTTTCAAGGAGAGCCACCCATACAACCTAATTAATGAATGTGTCAACTATTTCTTCCTTCTTTTGAATCACTAATATTTATTCTGGCCTTTGGCAGTCAGTTTTTCAAAGCTGACATTCAGAAAAAGGAAAAAAAAATCAACCTTGTGTTTTGATTAATTTCTCTAGATTTTTCTTGTGTCTCATCTCCCAAGTTCATAAAGACTCAATTAGGCTTATGCAAACATTTTTTAAGTAAAAAAGGGGGGAAATATATGGAGTGGAAATGGGGGAAGAGAGAAACAGGTTTCAGGGCCACACGCATGTGGGTCATTAAAGAAAATGGCGGCTGAAACTGGAAACTATCACCTTTCTCTTCCAAATGAAGGAGAGAGGAGGAGGAAGATGGCAAAACCATTTTGACTAGGAGATGAAGGCAACAATTATATTTGTTTTCAGGGGTTGCCAAAGGCCTGATGATAACACCTACGTCAAAAAGCCTCAAGAAGCAGCTTTTTGACATCACACAAACATATCTCATTTTCTTCTTTTTCTTCATAAATATATCTGGCTCCATTTTGATTGCGAGGGGACGTATAAATGATTATGTAAAACTTGTCGCACCTGACATGACGTCATCGGATTAAAATTAGAAAGTTCCAAGATACCATTTAGAGAAAAACTTCTGTTTCTAGCAAAAGTTTCACATCCTTAATCAGCTCCTGAATTACATCACTGCAATCACAATATGCAAGACAAACCCAAGACTCATATTTTATCAATCCGAAAATGTCACTCATTTTTCAGCGTGTGAGTGACTGTCAAAGACTAGAGCTTCACGTGGAAGTTTAGTGATTGGACCCTTCCGTTGTGAGATTTCACACTAAGAATTAGGATCTGAGTCAAACCACAGGCTTCAAGGGCGACACGCAGGGCCTGGGAGATGCCAGCGGCTCAGAGGCGCTCCTCCTGCTGCCCCTCACGCCACCTGTCTTCCGGGTGCCGATGGACCTCCAATCACCTGCACGGCCACCACATTCACCTCCGCATATACAGCGCCCTCAACTAATTCTAGCGTCACAAACATGTTTGTGGAAATGACGACTCCCTATTCTTGCTTCTTGCCTTCGTTTTTCTAAAAGAAAACATCCTTATCTGTTCGCAGACATGTAGGCAACTGAGTGGTATGGCTGACAGCACTCTTAAATATTGTCAAATCTGAGCAGACGGACGCAAAACAAGCGAGACGTATTGAGGGCGGATGAAGTTAAAACTAAAGACATCTCCCTGTACGGAACCATTTGACTCTCTCCAGTGCCAGCTAAGAAATGCCTAATCACAGACGAGTGATTTTTTTGTTGTTGCCTTGTACGTTGTTTATACCTTTTTCTACAATTTGATGGAATGGATGATCATCAGGAAGAATAGATCAGTCATAAGGAAAGATTGGGAAAAAGAGAATCAATCACAGAGGCAAGTGCTGGTGGTATTCACATTAACCCTCTGAGAAGCACCATTCCAGAGACAGCCAGGCAGACATAACAGTTAAGTACGGGGGCTTTGCCATCCAGCAGTCATTTGGGATCAGATTTTTGAACCTCATGTCTACTAGCATTGTAACTTTAGGACATTCCATAGGCCCCTCTATACCTCAGTACTTCCATCTATAAAATGGGAATAATCATAATTCCCATCTCAAAGGTGAATTGTGGGAATGAAATGAGATACCATATGCTAAGCTGTGTTAGAACGGTGCTTGATACATGGTCAGCCCTCAGTACCATCTGTATTATTACGTCTGTATAGTTATTTCAATATCTAGTATTGCTATTTAATAAGTGTGACTTAGCCCAGTAAGTATGGCTCAGTGATTGAGCTTTGACCCATGAACCAGGAGATCACAGTTCGATTCCAGGTCAGGGCACATACCTGGGTTGTGAGCTTGATCCCCAGTAGGGGGAGTGCAGGAGGCAGCCAATTAACGACTCTCTCTCATAATTAATGTTTCTATCTCTCTGTAGCTTTCCCTTCATTTCTGTGAAATTAATAAAAACTTATTTAAAAAAGAAATGCAATTTAAATGTATCATTTAAATACTTTACACAATATAATGTTAAATTAAAATCAATGTAACTAAAGTTGAATTTTCTAAATTGTACTTTCCTTGGGGCCCACTGAAGTGTCTTGAAAATGATTCCTCTCCCCACTTCTTAGCAGATATCACCAAATCTGAGAGACTGAAACAGAGCCAAGCTCCTACAGACACGTTAGGGGAGACCAAGAAGAAATCCTAGTACACCTACTATGGCAGACATACCTTAAGGTGACCCCAACGAGCCAGCTCCCTGTACAATCCCCTCCTCTTGAGGGTGGGAGAAACCCGTGACTTCCTTCTGACCAGAAGAATGTCTCTCCCATGACTGAAGAGAGGAGAGTGAGAAAGAGAGCATAAGAGAGTGAAAGAGAGTGAGTACTCTATCTAGAGCCACACAACTCTTCCTTGCCAGTGAGCCTTGAAGAAGCAAACTTCCACCTGGTACACTGCCGAGAAAGAGAGAGAGAGAGAGAGAGAGAGAGAGAGAGAGAGAGAGAGAGAGAGAGAGAGAGAGAGAGAGAGAGAGAGAGAGAGAGAGAGAGACCACGAGGCAGAGAGCTGAGAGTCGCAGGCAGCCTCCAGCTAACAGCCAATAGAATGCCAGGGTGCTCAGACCTGCAGCCACAAGGAAGTGAGTGGTGCCAGCAGCCTGAATGAACTCGAGGCAGATTCTTTCCCAGAGCCTCCAAGCGAGAACGCATTCCTGCCAACACCTTGCTGACAGCCTTGTGAGCGTGAGCAGGGGGCCCAGCTAAGCCGTGCCTGGACTCCTGGCTCCAACAACGAGATAACAGTGTGTGTTGTTTTAAGTTGCTAAACGTGTGGTAATTTGTTACACAGCAATAGAAAATAAATACACCTGCTTTCAGCTGTGGGTCAACTGTGGGTCAGATGGTGTCCTCCAACAGATGTTGAAGTTCTAACCTGTGAATGTGGCCTTATTTGGAAATACAGTGGGACCTCAGATCTCGCACTTAATCCATCCAGAAGGCTGCTCGAGATGTGCTTGCAAACTGAACCCCTTTTCCCATTAGAAAGAATGTGAATTGAATTAATGTGTCCCAGACCCCCCAGCGATGAAGGCATAGAAGAGCAAGGGCAATCCAAGAAGCACCGGCACTCCCCTGGTGGAGGTGGTGAGTACTTGTGGGAAATGAGGCCCCGGGGGCTGATACCTGCTGGGCTAAAGGGTCTGACCTGTGTCCTCAAAGCTCGAGAGGCATAAGGAACCTTACAGAAGCGGCTGATGTGATCGGATCAAGGAGGGATGGTGATAGAGCATCCGGAATGGTGGTCATGGCAGAGGTAATGGAGAGAAGTCATGTTTGAGAGATATTTAGGAGGCAGAAATGGCAGAACTTTGTGAGTTGTGTTGGAGGAATGAGGGGAAAAGAGGAGTTGAGGATGATTCCATGTTTCTCTTGGTGACTACATAGGTCAATGGTTTGCAACCTTCCTAATGCCTCGACCCTTTAATACAGCTCCTCATGTTGTGGTGATCCCCAACCATAAAATTATTTTCGTTGCTACTTCATAACTGTAATATTCCTACTGCTATGAATCGTAATGTAAATATCTGTGTTTTCTGATGGTCCTAGGCGACACTGCTAGCGGTTCTCAACCTGTGGGTCATGACAGGTCGAGAACCACTAAGACCATCAGAAAACAGAGATATTTACATTAAAATTCATTAACAGTAGCAAAATTACAGTTAAGGAGTAGCAACGAAAATACTTTTATGGTTGGGGATCACCACCACATGAGGAGCTGTATTGAAGGGTTGCGGCATTAGGAAGGTTGAGAACCACTGACGTAGGCGGTAGCACCTGTGGGAAGACATGCAAGTTGGAGAGAAGATGAGGTGAGTTGCAACCTGGTGGCCTCTTCCCCTCTTTGCTAAGACAATCCCAGTCTTGTTCACCCTTCTCGAAGGGGCCATGACTTCACAACGAGTTACTCTCGTTAGAACTAGATCTGTGCTGTCCAACATAGCAGCCCCTGGCTGAACATAGCTATTGTTTAGTCAAAGTGTAGCTAATCCAAACTGAGATGTGCTGTGAATGTACAATATATATCAGATTTCAAAACGTAGTATAAAGAAAGACTGTAAAATATGTTTATAACCCATTATATTGATTATGCTGAAATAACTTCTGGCATGGGTGGTGTCATCGACGACGTTTGATGTCAGGAACAATGGCAGCCATTTGAGGACCTTGAGGAACACTGGCGGAAGAAAACAAGCCAGCCTGGCTGGCATGGCTCAGTGGTTGAGCGTCGGTCGACCTATGGACCGGGAGGTTGTGCCCAGTTTGTGGGCTTGATCCACAGTGTGGGGCATGCAGGAGGCGGTCAGTCAGTGACTCCCTCTCATCATTGATGTTTCTGTCTCTCTCTCCTCCTCTCTGAAATCAATAAAAATATATTTTAAAAGAAAACAAATCAGAGTAGAAAGATAGAGAAAAACTTTACCTTAGAGGAAAGAACTGAGCCTCTGGATCCATGGGATTTCGATGTTAACACATATCCTGCCAACGCCCGATTTCAGTGGGTTTCCTGCAACTTGCAGACAAAAGCATCCTAACGGGTCCATCATGGCAGCAGCCTCAGAAAGCTGTTACTTCTCTGTGTGTTTCCCCTTCACTTCATTTATATTCACGTCTTCCTCTGAAAAATAGGGGGGGAGGGGGATGGAGAAACAGTTGGATAATTCTGTGGTGATCCACTCCAAATTGCCATCATCTTTTGTGTGGGGGGTGGGGGTAGGGGCAGAATCCCTAGTGGCTGAAATGGCCTCAGAAGGACACTTTTCTTGATGAATACTCCTCTTTTCCCCAGTATGTAAATAAGGAGTAGGCCTGGGTCGGGCACTAGAGGACGGATTCATTTCTGTAGCAACACACATGCAGTTGCCCCGAGTTCTGTGAGTGGCGGGAGGGGCCCCCTCTCTGGCCAGCTGCCGGTCTCCAGGGCACGCAGAACATGGCCGCATTGCGTCCGAGAGCAGCTCCACGCGGCTTCACGGTGCTGTCACCACAGCCCGCTGCATCGGGGGAACCCGCTTGAACAATCTGCCTTACACGACTCTTTTCTCTGGTCTGGGTTACACACTAATATGAAGATGTTGGTGTCCACGACGCTGACCCACCAACCAACTGCTCTCTTTGTCTGTCCTCCCCGAGGTTTCACTATAATGAGCGGCCAACGACAGACACGAGCATCTGCGGAGAACGCTGGTCAGAGCCTAAAGCAGCAGAACAGGCGAGGAGAGGGGTGTTTTTACCACAGGGCTGGCTGCAGAGACGCGTGTGCGTGCGAAGCAGGAGAGAGAAAACGGGAGAGGTGTGGAATGCAGGGCTGGGGCTGAAAGGGACCTTTGAGCTCACGCAGTCCAGCCCCTTCCCCGAAGCATGAGGTCATGGGGCCCAGAGAGGTGCTCTTGGCTCCGTCCTCCTTCTCTTCTACGTGAGCGGAATGCCGGCCGAGGACCGGCCACCAAACCCGGGGCTGTGAGGGGGTGGGGGCACCACAGCCATGCCCTCCCGGGGCCCTCCACACCAGCTGTTAGGGTCAGGAACAAACCTAGGTTAGGGTGATTTATCTTTGTTCTTATTTTGATTTGTTTTTTCCTAAGTCCCCGCCTCCCCCGCCTCCCCCTGCCCCAGATAGGAATCAGTACTGGTTCTCCGGCTGGTTCTGTTTTATGTCTGTGCTGGGGGGGGGGGGGGGGGTTGGTTACCATTATATTAAGAAAACAAAGTTGTAAATTTTTGTTCAGATATTATTCTGGGGAAGCTTGCTTCATCTGTCTGTATCTGTATCTCTATCTCTATATCTATCTCTATCTCTCTCTCCAGCTCCCCTTTCTTTCCTTCCTTCATTCCTTCCTTCCTTTCCTCCTCTTTCTCCCCCCCCCCCAACCCTCCTTCAGATAAACAGTGAATGCATGCAATACTAAAATAGTATATGTCCCAACTATGGCACACATTCACTGTTTATCTGACAGTGAAATGTAATTGGGTGTCCTGTATTACATCTGGCAGCCCTTCCCCAGACCCAATGAGGAGCTTGTGTGAACTGAACACACCAAAGGAGACCCTCTCAATCCATCCTGTGTAGATCCCTGTGGATTGGAAGAGACAGGAACAATGTACAGAGCTATTTTGTTCTTTTTGGGGGGACCGTGTGTGTGTGTGTGTGTGTGTGTGTGTGTGTGTGTGTATGTGTGGGTGTATGCACACGTGCATGCGTTTTTTTTTGTGTGTGTGTGTGTTTTTTTTAGCTTATAGTAAGGCTTTTGTTAATGGACTTACCACTGACTCCTTGAACCCTAAAAGGTACAGATCAGAATGTGGGAGGGTGAGCAATAGATCTAGGAAGCAGATACAGCCGCAGGAAGGCGTGGCTTGTTTCAGATTGAGACACAACACCCCAGCAGACCTTCTGCTTATGGAAAGCTGTTCTTTCTCTTCTCACAAGAAAAGGAGTCCTAAACATGATTTTTGGGGGGCAATAATGGGATAATTAAATAAACTAAACGCTTTCTTGGACTTTGTGAATAAAAAAAAAGGCTCACATTTATCACAAAACCATATTCAGTTCTTTCAGTCTCACAAAACACCAAGTTTTATGAAGAAACCAAATTATGCACCTTTCAGTATGATCCTCTCATGTCCACTACATAGTTTCAGATGTGTAAAGAACATTTAAAACTTCGCATGTATTTCAATTTTCTCCAAAAGTTCCAGACAAAAGCAGACAAGTCTTTTGTAACTGAAAATACCTTTAACTGATGCAAAACAGAATATTACTAAGTATGCACCGCGA
The DNA here is from genome assembly GCA_963924515.1 of Vespertilio murinus. Lineage (NCBI taxonomy): Eukaryota > Metazoa > Chordata > Mammalia > Chiroptera > Vespertilionidae > Vespertilio > Vespertilio murinus. The sequence goes on along the minus strand of OZ004712.1, from coordinate 9,744,590 downwards.
GTGTCTTGATTTGTTTTTTGTTTTTTTGTGTGAGTGTTTTTTTAATTGATTTTTTTTTTTTTTACAGAGAGGAAGGAAGAGGGATGGATAGAGAGTTAGAAACGTCGATGAGAGAGAATCATCGACCAGCTGCCTCCTGCACACCCCCCACTGGGGATGTGCTTACAACCAAGGTACATGCCCTTGACTGGAATCGAGCCTGGGACCTTTCAGTCCGCAGGCCGACGCTCTATCCACTGAGCCAAACCAGTTTCGGCTTGCTTTGTCTTTGAGGCCAACAGGGCTGCTCATTAACAACAGTGGTTGCTCCTTTGTCTGATGCAGCCATTTGCAAGGACCTTTGGGATACTCACACACTTTATCTCATTTTCTTCACAATCACTTTGGGTTTGGGTATTGACATTCCCTCCTTGAAATCTGATGGAGGGGGCAGGTGCCTGAGAGATTTGGTGATCTACAGTAAGTTAGAAGCAAAGAGCCTCCTATCGTCCTATTAGGCGGAAAGCAATTCAAAACTTTAATTCAGCTGGGAATTAAGGGAACTACAACCACATTCTGTTTACCTATCGGCATCTCCAGCACCTGCCCTTTCCCCATCAATAGCAATTGTTACACACTTTACACCGAGTGCCAGATTATTATGATCTCTGATTATTATTAGAGGCCCAGTGCATGAATTCGTGCACGGGTGAAGTCCAGCCAGCCTGACCAGGGGGAGGGGACATAGGTGGTTGGCTGGCCTGCCTGCTGGTCAAACTCCTGGTCGAGGGGACAATTTGCATATTAGCCTTTTATTCTATAGGATATACACTGAGTGGCCAGATCATTATGCGTTCAGAGATCACAATAATCTGGCCACTCAGTGTATATTCATTTTTATTTATGTACCTCATTCCAAACAGAATCTATGATGCTTTCAGAACACACAAAGAAGAAAAATATAAAATGCTAATGTAAATATATAATACATAAAAAAGCATCTACCGTATTTGCCGGCATATAAAACGATTTTTTGGCCCTGAAAAATATGCCTCCAAGTGGGGGGTAGTCTTATACGGCGAATATATAACAAACTCTGTATTTTGAGTGGAAATGTTAGGGGGTCGTCTTATACCCAGTTGTCTTATACGCCGGCAAATACGGTATTTTTCAGGGCCAAAAAATCGTCTTATACGCCAGCAAATACAGTAATACTCCTTTGTTCTTGGATCTAAGTGCATAGAATTTTCTAAAGCAGCCGCTTAGAGATGGGTCTCCCTACAAAATGCCAATTACCATTCTGCTCAGTATGGAGAGTAAGGACCTCAACAGCTAGGGCTGCGGACGCTGGCTGAATGAACGGTGAACACAAGCAGAGAACGAGCGTGTCCCTACACACAAGGCTTTGCGGATACATGCGAACACGTACTATTCCTTCCTCGCGAGGAGGACGCTCAGAGCGTCTGCCTGGCACCCGCACAGGGAACGGGGCTGGCGCTCTTGCCCTGGAATTCCCGGTAAAGCTCAGCCTCTTTCCACCGACTCATCTCAGGTTCCTCATAGCGTCTAGCATTTTCCCCGCGAAGCCAAGATCCTACTTCTGGCCAGCTGCCCTGGAGAGAGGTGTAAGAATCCCACGGCGGCGCTGAGACACATTCCTGGGGAAATTATTTAGCTACTCAGAGGCTGTGACTGGAACCGTATTTTAACTGACTGTGTCCAGTGCAACAAGGAAGAAGGGGCTTGGTAGGGAGCCCCCTGTCTAAAGGAGCCCCTTCAGTGACGTCGTGTACTTTACATCTTCTTTGGTGTTCATGATTCTTAATTTTATAAGTAATGCACACTTGGGATAAATCAAAGAATATTTTGGTACAAACAAAAAGCTGGTAAACCTCCCACCCACTCCTGGTTCATCCCTGGTGATTAATATCCACAGTTTGATAGGACCCTTCTACGCTCTTCTCGTAAGAGGCAACTATGCCAAGACCGGTTTGGCTCAGTGGATAGAGCGTCGGCCTGGGGACTGAAGGGGACTGAAGGGTCCTGGGTTCGATTCTGGTCAAGGGCACGTACCTTGGTTGCGGGCACATCCCCTGTAGGGGGTGTGCAAGAGGCAGCTGATCGATGATTCTCTCTCATCCATGTTTCTAGCTCTCTATCCCTCTCTCTTCCTCTCTGTAAGAAATAAAGAAAATATATATTTTTTTTAAAAAAATAGAGGCAACCACACACCCATACTTCCTCACGGAGGGTTCGCTGGCATTTCAGTTCTTGCTTTCGTTCTCTTCATTAAAATAAGTTCTATTATACACGTGAAGCTTTCATCATTTTTTCCCCTCGTGCCTTCAAAATGTAGACAAAGAAACCGTCTCTAGCATGTAACAGATTAAAAGCATTAGGACCAAAGGAGCAAATACTAGCATTTAAAAAGAAGGGCCATTTTCCAGCTAGCTTTGGAGAACCCGAAGCGCCCACGATGAAAACAGCTCCTCCATCAAACCCAGCGTGTATGTCCAGGCTGGACGGGAGCCCTCCGCGTCCCACCTCGGCCAGCGAAACATTCCATTCCGCCTGGCTGTCTCCCACACCTGGCGGGGAGAGCCGCGTCAGATACTGTGCCGGCCTCTCGAAGGGAACAAGGCCAGGTTAATGGAAGAATGCTGTCCTGACATCCTCGGATCTTTGCTGTTACTAAGAGAAAGCAAAGTTAAAAAAAAATAATAACATTAAGTTAGGTGACCTGGCTAATATCCTCTGTCTGGGATAGATCCATTGCTTTGGTTTATCTGGGGACTCAGCCCTGGCACAAACTTTGACCATGACCCTTCTCTTCACGCTTCTCCGTGTTGCAATGCGTAGGTGTCTGATCTCCAGAGTGGTTACTGCTGCTGTGCCGCCGTTGTCTCATCAGATGAACTAACAAGTGACCCTCCAGCGACAGGAACCAGGAAACCTGGTACCTGCAGAGGAGAAAGGACCACCCCCAGCACTCTGGGGCACAGTCAGGCCTCTGGCTGCAGTGGAGATCGGGCTGATAGTGCCCCAGAAGGTAACGGTCTGTCCCCCAGCTCAAGCTGGAGGATGTCCACCAGTGGGCACCACAGTGCCCATCCGATGCCTGAAGCCCACGGCTGAATTGTTAGGACCAACCATTCTGGATCAGGAAGATAAGGCCTCAAACCAGCCAGTCCTCCAGCTCTGATTCATCTGAACTATAGATTGCTCACCCAACCATCTCCTCGGGACAATCAGGCTGTTCATCTGGGTAAATGGTCCACTTCTTGGGACTGTGGGTCACTCCGCTGGGCACATCCACTTGCCTATCCAGTGACTATCAAGTCTCGTTTCAAAACTCTCTTCTCTTTGTTGTGTCCACCAGCCCTAAACAGTTTCGCCATAAACGTTGCCCAATTCTAATTCCATTACTGGATTTCTCTCTCTTTTTTAAAAAAAAAATATATATTTTTTATTGATTTTTTTTACAGAGAAGAAGGGAGGGAGATAATTAGAAACGTCCCACTGGGGATGTGCCTGCAACCAAGGTACATGCCCTTGACCAGAATTGAACCCGGGACCTTTCAGTCCGCAGGCTGACGCTCTATCCACTGAGCCAAACGAGTTTCGGCTATTGCTGGATTTCAAGATCCACCTTAAACTACTTGAAGTCAGACCACAAAACTCCATGCATCTTCTTCTGTGAGACACTAGTAAGACCTCACTGAAGGGATGCCTTCCTTTAGGACAGCACAGAACACACTTGGCTGGGTTTGGTCAATCGGTGAGCCCGGTGTTCTTTGAAGGAAAGTCGTCAGCACGTGATGCCATAGGGGGCGCAAATGAAGAAAACTCAAGGAAGGGACTCCTTACAGAAGTGAGCACAGGATTATGGGAACAGGCCATGGATGCTAAGGCACCAGGGACCAGCAAAAGAGGAAAGCCATCATCGCCCCTGGGGCTGAAGGGACAAGGGAGGAAATCATGCCACCGGAGTCCGGGGGGAGCGGGAAATATAGGATATTGGGCCACTCTGCAAACACTGCAGGGTTGTGGGCACACATTAGGTGAGCAACCAGGGGCACAGGAGGGGAGCAGTGAGGAAACTTCACCACGGCTCCCTCCTCTTGCCCTTTAGTTGCCTGCTGCTTCCTCCTACTGACCAAACCAATGGAAGCCATCAAGCCAGGGGTCCGGGTATGCAAAAGCCCACCTTCTGGGGGACAGAGCAGAGCAGAAAGGGGGGGAAATGGTTCTGTGTGAATATGGGGCTGAGGAAGTGGGATGAACAAATAGAGACTAGCCAGTACATAGCACAACAAATATTTGTTGAATGAGTACATGAATACCCACTAGGTTCCAGCAAGGTACATGATAGGTAATTAATGTTTGTTTACAAATGAGGGAATGAGTTATTCTGACACTAAATTCCTTCTCCGGCTTTTGGGCTTGTGGGTCATCATCAGTACATGTCAGTGTTGCTCCTTTGCTTGTAACTTCATCGAAAGCCTAAGATCGGTAAGGAACTCAAAGAATCAGAAAAAACTAGACATGCTTTAGAGATTTCATAGATGTTGTCTGTGGTATAATTTGGCTTCAAGCCTGGACTTGGGAGTTGATGGCACAGATAATTCTTCACCCCACTCCCTAAAATGTCAACACACCAAGGCTTCGTATGTAGTGAGCTTACCATAATTGCAAAAGCTACCCAGATCACATTTTGGAAGGAGCTGAGAAGGTTAGCAAATTTGGAAAAACCACCGACTAAGTTGCCAAAAACAATCTTTTTGTAACAGTCTGTTTCGAATTATATAGCTTAAAAGAATGTGATCTGATGAGGACTGGAGCCAAGGAAGCACATTCCTGGGGCCATCTTGCACGTGATGCACACCGCCCACCATAACCACTAAAAAGCTCTAGTTCCGAGGCCAGACCGACCGGGTTTTAGACCTCACACTATGTGACTCTGAACAAGTCCCTGACTCCCAAGCCTCAGTTTCCCCATCTATAAAATGGGAACAATACTCCACCTTTCTTTTGACCATCAGCATTCATCCTGACCCCTCTCGACCCTCTTCCCTGTTTTCCAGGACTGGAGGCCGGGGAACTACGTGTCCCAGAGTCCTTTTCTTTCCTGGTTCTTGATCAGAAATACACTCTGATAATGACACGCATGGCCTCACGCAGGATTCGGAAGTTCAGGCTTTAGCAGATGGGAGGTTCCGCAGCAACTTCTAAGTTTTCTCTTTCTAGTTGTCAGCCTGGGTGCTGCGGGCAGCTACGACCAGCTACGACCAGGGCCGGTGGCCGGCCGTGATGTGCCTGATGTGGGTCGACAGCAACTTCTTTTGCAACATCAGCCTTTTCAGGGTTTTAAAATAAGCCTCTAATTCCCCCAGTTAAACCCATGGCTAACTTGGCTTCTGTGTTTCTAAGGAAGCCCCGAGTGAGATCTACCAGCGTTAGGTTTCATGCCAAAGATGGCCTCCAGGGTCCGCCCTGCGTGCGGCGTGTGGATAACTGTGTCCGACGGCGCAGGAGGCTTCGGGGTTCTCCCCGCAGTGAAGAAAAGTCAGCAAGCTTGTTCGCCACCCTGTTGCCACTTTGATTGAAATCATTTATTTGATTTAATCAATCATCAAGATGGCCATTTCTAACTCCTTGATTATAGAAAATCATATAAAATATAGGCCAAACTAGGTTTCTTGGTAAGAAAAGTACAATTTATAAAATCCAAACATATATTTCAACATACGTTTAAAACATATATTTTAAAATGAGTGAAATTTTCATTTAAGCAAGATCCACTACCCCTGTTTCCCCGAAAGTAAGGCAGTGTCTTATATTAATTTTTGCTCCCAAAGATGCGCTAGGTCTTATTTTCAGGGGATGTCTTATGTTTCCATGAAGTAGGTCTTATTTTCGGAGGGTGTCTTATTTGGGGGGAAACACGGTAGTAGCCATTCCTCAAGACAGAACCCTGTCCTTCAAAGGATTAGGCTGCTCAGTAGAAATATAACTACTCTGCATGTTTGTTTGCTGTTCTCCTATCCAGTGTGACCTGTTGTACTTGACGTAACAGAAATCTACTAGTGGTTTTTGTATTGTTTTCATTTAAGACAAAAGAGAGTCTGGCCCTTTGATATAAGCTCACAGCCACTCTCTGCCAATTCTGCTAAAACGTAGTGGAAGGTGGTCTCCCTCGTACCGTATCCCTCCTTCCCAACACAGCGCTTCCCACACGTGCTAGTTAGTATATCGTTGAACATATTCCAAACTACAAGGTGTCCCCCCCAAAAATGTACACGCGCTCTAACAGCTGAGAGTTGAGAGCTCAATGTTGAAAGTGAGTGTATTTTAGTAAACATTGCCTTTATAATCATACATTTTGGGCGGACACCCCAAGTGTTAATGCAGCGCTCCTCCCCATCCTAGATGAGACTGAGCTCTTCTTGAAGGCGGGTTTACCCCTTCTGGGAAGCTCCCAGCTTGGCCTTCCGCATCCTCACAGCATTTTTGAGGAGGCCACACCCCACAGATTTGCAGAACGAGCCACCAGCTGAGCCGCTGGCGCTGCTTCCTTGAGTGCCCGGTTTTTCAAAGCCAAGTCCCGTCCACGCTTGCCTCAAAAACCTAATTAATCTTATCTGTTAACTAATAAACTGGTTACCTGGCACTGGGTAAACATCCACGGTGCTCCCCAAAAGTTAAGCAGTAGCAATGGTCAAGATCAAAGCCTCCGGCGTGGGCGCTGCTATTATGGTTCGAGGGTCATGCCTGTGTGGGAAGAACAATAAACACGGGCCGGCTTTGATCGTGTCCCTCCCAGCTCAGAGCCTCTGGTGGCTTCCCACTGCCTTCCAAAGGCCGCACTGCTTGGGGGACTTGCCGTCCACACCCCTGCCATCTGGTCCCAACTCACTTTCCCAGGCGTACCTCCCCCTGCTCTCCGCTCCCATGGACAAATTCACTGTGCACAGCTCACCACTGTCCTCGCGGCCTCCAAATCCTCCCTTCTCCTTCCTCTGCCTCTCACCCTCCCGTCCCTTCTGCATCACCCAGCTCGGTCCCTCCTCTCCTCTGAACCCTGGTGTAAGACCTCTTCCTCTGTGCAATAAGAGCAAATAATAGAGGGTGTTTCATGTACACTCACTAAGCATGTCACATGTATTATCTCACTTAATTCCCCAAACAACGCTAGAGGTGGGGTTATTCCCTCCTTCTTATGGGTGAGGAGTCTGAAGCAAATGCTGTAGCATTTTCAGGCTGCGTGATTGAACTCCCACGTAGTATTTTATAGCTCACTTACGCCCCAGAAGAAAATCTGGCTAATTTCCTTGTAAAACAGCTGGAGGAAATCTGTAAGATTTCTTGAACAAAGCAGTCAGTTCTTTCATAATTCAATACAGTAATCTCAAAGTTGCAATAGTATGTACAATATAAAATATTTTCTAGCCAGTAGGCACATGCAAAAGATACTCAACTTCACTAATCATTAGAGAACTGCAAATCAAAATCACTTCAGACCCATTAAAATGGCTCTTATTGGAAAACATGTATACACAGAAAATAACGAGTGCCGGTGAGAATGAAGAAACTGAAATCCTTTGGCATTGCTGGTGGGAATGTGAAATGGTGCCGCCACTTCCCCCCCAAATAAGCCATCTGACCCAGCAATTTCACCCAAAAATATTGAAAGGAAAGACGCATTCACAGCAGCACTATTCACAAAAGCCAAAAGATAGAAACAACCTACATGTCCACCAACTGATACATGGGTAAACAAAATATGGTATATGCACACAATGGAATATTATTCAGCCTTATAAAGGAACTAGAGGCCCGATGCATGAAAATTTATGCAAGAGTAGGCCTTCCTTCCCCCGGCTGCTGGCACTGGCTTCCCTCCGGCCGGCAGGACCTGGGATGCTTGGCTATGGCCTCAGCTTCGTCTGGAAGGATGCCCAGAAGGATGTCCAGTCTAATTAGCATATTACCCTTTTATTAGTATAGATGACATTCTTATACATGCTACGACATAGATAAATGTTGAAGATCACACTAAGGAAATAAGCCAGTCACAACAGAATAAGTATTGTATGATTCTACATATAGGAGGTACCTAACGCAGTCAAATTCATAACCACAGGAAGTAGAATGGTGGTGGCCAGGGGCTGGGGGAGAGGAAATGGGGAGTGTTGTCTGAAGGACACGAGGTTTCAGTTTGGGATCGTGGAAAGTTCTGGAGATGGACAGCAGTGATGGTTGCATAACAATGTGAATCTACTCAATACCAGTGAGCTGTATACATAGAAATCGTTGAAATTATAAACTTTATGTTATGTATATTTTTCCACAATAAAAATACTTTATGAAAATGCTTCTACATCATGCATTTGGTTCTCAAACACCCTGTAGGGAAACAGAGGAGATATTAAAACCCCCCGTTGCTAAGATACAGAAAACAAGGGTCCAATGACTTGCTCTAGACCAGCCATGGGCAAACTACGGCCCGCGGAGCCGAAAGTGCAGAGGGTTCTCTTGCTCTCCCCTCCGCTCCTTCACCAGCAGCCCAAGATAAGAGTGCCAGCATGGTCAGGTAGCTTTTGTTCCAGCCCTCCGGTCCAGTTTAAGAACCCATTGTGGCCCTCGAGTCAAAAAGTTTGCCTACCCCAGCTCTAGACGCACCCAGAATCCCCTGGGGATCTTGCTACACACAGTGCAGAAGCCAATTCAGTGGGTCTGGATGGGCCTGAGATCTTGCATGTCTACCTGTTTCCGAAAGGTAGCTGGGGGTGAAGCTGGAGGTCAGGACCAGGAAGCAACAGCACAGAGACTCAAAACATTTCTTTAGACTCACGACCAAGGATTCCTTTAGTCAAAACCGGTTTGGCTCAGTGGATAGAGCGTCGGCCTGCGGACTGAAAGGTCTCAGGTTCGATTCCGATCAAGGGCATGTACCTTGGTTGTGAACACATCCCCAGAAGGGGGTGTGCAGGAGGCGGCTGATCGATGATTCTCTCTCATGGATGTTTCTAACTCTCTATCAGCCTTTCCCTTCCTTTCTGTAAAAAATCAATAGAATATTAAAAAAAAGAAGAAAAAAAAAAAAGAAAGGATTCCTTTAACTCTTTCTAGGAGTCCCTCAGAAATCACTCCACCATCCCAGAAGCAAGAAAAGAAAAGGCCCTTTGAGACTACAGATCTCATCTTTTTATCCTCAGATCTTTTGATGAACTCGGATTTTTCCAAATGACCATTACCAGTCTCCCTGCTCTTGTGAAAGCTCTGGACACAGGGGGAAACCTAAGCTACACTCTCCTCTGACCTTACCCATATTACTTTTTAAAACACTACTCCTGTTTCAGTGAAAATAAAGTTATCATAGAATTTAATTTGGTTGCAAACTAGCTCAACTATTTAAAGCTTTCCTCAATAAGACTTGTTGTCAGCTATATATCCCCTATGGCAGAAGTTCTAATCCCCAGAAGCACATTAAAAATACTTGTATACTTTTTATAATATTGATATGTAGAACCCACACCCAGAGAGACTGATTCAGTTAGGTTTTTTGTTGTTGTTGTTGTTGTTGTTGTTGTTGTTAAGTTCTCCAGATGGTTAGGAACCATTGACCTAAGATGAAATAACAACCCCAAATTTAAGATATCGAATAAATAACATTAGTCTCCATTCTTGGTTGAGATTACCAGGCGTCAGAAGAAAAAATTTGGTATATTTTATTTGCTAACTACAAATGCAAATGAAATACTTTATACACTTTACTGGGTCTAAATTTACTTCAGGAGCAAACTTTATGCAAAATAATGCAAGACTGTATGTTCCTAGCAACACGAAAGTTAATTTTATCACCCTGGACTCCCAATTAGACCCACCAGTCTATTTAAAATCATGGTTGGACTTACTGACTTAAGTCAAATCCATAGCTATTTTACTTCCCCTGCTGTGATGAAACTTGCCACGATAGCCACATTGATAGTATTCTTTTGTTGATTTATCATAATTCATATTCAGCCATAATTTGGATATTGCCAACAAACATTTCCAGCCAAGGAAACTTCAGGATAATGCATATAAATTGTACCTTATTGATCACAGAACATCAGCTGGCACTTAAGTATGTTGAGATATACACATGAACACAAATTTTTCAAATTTGCATTTATGATTGTCATACAATCATAATTTATAATAAAATGAACAGTTATGCTTTTTTTTAATCACCTTCATAAAGATAAAGTGACATAAGCAGGAGTTCTAATTACAAAAACTATGACACGAATGTAAAATCCTGAAGTTTATTTTAAAAATGATTTATGGAAGAAAAACATTATTTTTCTTTTACCCGTGGTACCATTCAATTGCATTTTGCCACTTTATGCTGACAGCCGAATTTGCCAAAGCATAATTACTGAAATAAGAAATTATAATGTAATGAAAGAGTGTCTCCTTAAGGGGTGTGTGTGTGGGTGTGTGTGTGTCTTTCTTACATTTAAAATTTCAGGAGTCCACAGTAAGATTAGTGCAATTGATTTCTCGGGGCATGAGCTAAGTAGAGCATGCTTGTTAAATAAAACACATGGCCAAAGTCTCAACCCTTGTCCCGGGGTGACTGCTGTTAAAACTCTTTTAAGAGCCAAAGCTGCCGTTTTTCCCACGGAAAGCCAGATAAAGCAGGCAAACAGCGTGCAGGTGCTGACCTGCCCTAGCGTGCTCAAAGTCTAGGAACAAGCCCGGTGACCTCAGCGGAGGGCACTTCCGGGCCCGGGGAAGGGCAGAGTGCGTCTCCAGGAGGAACCGAGCAACACCTCGCTCCCCGGCACGCACCGAGAAGCTTCCTGCATCACTTCCTGTGCCCTGTTCCCACAGCAAGAGCGCGTGACGGCCTAGGACCATGCAAGGAGGTTTAGAAAACTATACACACCACGTATGGTCTGTAACGAGAATCCTATTTGGAAAACATTAACGGGGTGTTTTTTATTCCACTCCCACAGTCACATTCCCACAGATGTTCTGTCCACAGCCCCAGGAAAGAGGCAGAGAAAATGCCCTCCGGGAAGGACGAGAATACCACCTAGGGGAGGACGTGCCAGACAGGACCGGAAGTCAAAGCAAGCCCTCCATTCAGGAAGAAAGCTGATGGGGCAGAAGCCAGGGGAGCAAACTGTCAGACCCACGGGTCCTGCGCCCTTGCCCCCACTCAGGACCGAAATCCTGGCAGGGGGTGGAGCCTGGCTTTAGACAGATTTGGTGTCATCTTACCATGTCGTTCTTCATGAGGAGCTCCAGGAAGCAACCCCCATTAGGGGTGTCCCTGAGCCAGGAACTGCAGTAACAGTGGGGACCCAACAAAGCCAGGCAGAAAAGTGTCCCCAGTCAGTGTCCCTGCACCTCCCAGGCCTGTCCGCAAGCTAAGGAGCTAAGGGGTGAGGCAACTCCACCAGAGAGGCCGAATAGAGGGCAACATGGAAGTCAGAGAGGTCTGCCGAGCCAGTGAGAGCCAAGGTGGAGGTCTCAGGAGAGCAGCAGGCTGGGCGGAAAGGCCTGAGAGGAGCAGCTCTGGCCCTACGCCCGAGTCATGAGATCGCGTCCAGTTTGCACCAGACTAGGGCTCCTCAACCTCGGCACCATGACCCTTGGGCCAGATAACTCTTCGCGGAGGGAGGCTGTGCTGTGCATCGTAGGATATGGAGCAGCATCCCTGGCCCCTTCCCATGATATGCTAAGAGCCCCCCTGCTCCATTTGTAATAATAAAAAGTGGCTGCCGACATTGCCGAATGTCCCCTGAGAGACAAAGTCACTGCAGGTTAAGAACCACTGCACTGGTCCTACCCTGTTTGGCTCAGTAGACAGAGGGTTGGCCCTCAGACCAAAGGGTCCCAGGTTCGATTCCAGTCAAGGGCATGTACCTCGGCTGCAGGATTGATCCCTGGTCCTGGTTGGGGCACCTGCGGGAGGCAACCAATTGATGTGTCTCTCTCACGTCGATGTTTCTCTCTCTGTGTCTCTCCCCCTCCCTTCCATTCTCTGTAAAAATCCGTGGGGAAACAACCTCACTAGACCTAAAGACCGCCCCCCAGTGGAGGACAGGATGAGACCTGAGACCTGAGCATCAAACCCAGAGTCAGCTATTTCCAGCTGAGCCCTGAGGCCAGAAACTACGATGCCATCACTGGCATCCCACTCACCCAGCCCTGAACTACCCAGCAGAGGGAAAGCCCAAGAGCAATAGGAAATAAAGGGAAATGGAAAATATCAACTCTGGGAAGTGTAGGTTATCACTCCATTTTATAGATGAGGAAACTGAGTCTCTAAAGGGGTGAAGTGACCTGTCCAAGGTCGCGCACCCGGTCAGTGCCAAGCTGGTATTCAGACCCCAGTGAGGCCAGCTCCAAAGCCATGTTCATCCTGGTAAGCCAGGTCCCATTACAACTTAGTCTATGTTTCAGCAGCATCTCCAGCAGATGTGAGCTCCTATGGGGAAGAAATGATATAGCTCTGGTTTCAGACCAAGCATTTAGTTTGCTCTCCATAAATATTTGTTGAATGAATGAATGAAAGCTCTCCTCTACCTTGGGGCTAAGTTGGGCTATTTTCCAAGGCTAGGCTGCACCTGGGAAAACAAGAATTGGAGATAAAGGCTCCACAAAAGTTGACAATTGCAGGACCAATGTTCTTTCTCAAAAGGTCCTTGGAAGAGACAAGAAAGTGTACGGCTGGCTTCCAGTCAACAGCACCCATAGTGTGCGCAGAGATAAGCTCCACAAGCCCACAGGAAAGGGGGAGACGGGAGGGAGGGGGAGGAGCCAGGCAGGGGATGATGGAGCCCGAGCACGGATTTGGGTTCAATGTGCAAGGACTGACAGAATGAATAAAGAAGAAAATCCTAGGGTTGAGTTGGTCCAAGAAGTGAGAAAAAAGGAGAAAGGGTGAGAATGAGTGAACCGAGGAGAGTCCAGGCCAAGAGAAGAGATGAGTGTGGCACAGTGAAGAGCTGAGCCTGAGAAATGAGATTGGGAGGGAGAACAAACGGATGGGGAACTTGAAGGTCAGGCAAAGATGTTCAAGGTGATATAGCAGATTCCTGAATGACAAAGCAATGACCAGGAACACTCTTTGGGGTTCACCATGTGCAGGCACCTCCCAGAGAATTCTACAGTGATTACCTCATGCGAGGAAGGCTGGCTTCCCAGCTGAGGATTCCTGGAGGAGCTCAGGAGACCCTGGGACTTTAAGTAAGGTGCTCGAGTCACACAACCTAGGAGTGAGAGAGATAAGATGTGAATCCAGGCCGTAAGTCCCAGGACCCCCCCTACACACACATTCTTAGCCACCACACCTCTCCACTTCCCGGTATGTGATGTGATGAAGGCAATATTAGCACACCACTGAAGTGGAGATGGAAGCATCGGGGTCCCTTCTCATGTCCTTAATCTGAGCAATAATCATTCATTCTGTCTGGGTGGGGTGTAGGCAGTGATGGGAAGAAAGATTGTAGTAGCATAAGCTAAGGCTGAAAAGCTGTTTGCTGGACATCTACCTCTGGTGTGTGTAAGATGCAATTATATATTAAGCCTCTTTATTCCTTGGTTACCTGCATCTCTTTTACATGTTCATCTTAGGTCTCACAGCACTAAGGGGAAGCATGTTTGTATTATTTCCTTCCTTACTGCAACCTCAGCTCAGCGCCCTCACTGAGCATCTTGATGATAGAATTGTGTGACCACTGATTGTAAAATGTGGAGCCAAAAAAAAAAAAATGTGGAGCTGAGCTAGCATGATTGTGGTTCTTAGAAATGCTAGTGAATTGTGGCTGGTGAGAATAAATGATGTGTATGTGAGTGTGTATGTGTGGGAGGGGGAGGGGTGGATAGGAAGTGAATTACTTAAATGTTTATTTCATTCATTCACTTAATCTTCTTTCAACCAATATTCATTGAACAATGTGCAAGGCATTGTTCCAGGAGGTTGGAACACTGTGAATTATATAAAGATCCCTGCCCTCACAGAGTGGGAATCACCAGGGGAAAGACAGACAGTAACCATAATGTAGGGAGTGGCTATAGGGTTAAGCCTGGGCCTGACCAGTTGGCAAAGCCACAAACAAGTCCCAGCTTAGAGGGCACAGCTCTCTTAGCATAATGAAGCTTGACCTTATGACACTCCCTACATCCTTCCTGGGTGGCTGATGGGCTGTGGGAGGTGCAGCAAATGCTGCCAAAACAAGTGAAACTCACAAGAACATTGCAGCTGTGTGGACCACTACCTTGTTTTTCTCCAACTATAACATAAAGCATCAGCTTGCCATTTGCATCTTTTCTCTGTGGCCTTAGCCAGGCACAGGAAATCCACCTAGCCTCACCTTCTTCTCTTTGTCTGTCTTTTCTTCATCTTTCGCAGGCTTGCTGACCCCTTGGCTGTGCTGGCACGCACACCATAATACATAAGTAAATGATATAGTGTGCTAGAGGGTAATAAGGGGGGGAGGGGGTGGGGAGGAAGGTAACAGATCAGGAAGGAAGCAGAGGAGGAGTGGAGTCATTTGTAGTATTAAGTAGGATCATCAAAACGAACATTTGAGCAAAGACATAAAAATTGGAGAGAGCAAGCCAGCTGGATGTGGAGGGAGAAGGAGCCAGCCTGGTGTGCTTCAGGCCCAGCAAGGAGGCCGGTGTGGCTGGAGGAGAGGAAACTTGGAGCCCCTGGTGCAATGACAGGCCATAGCATGGAAGACTAGAGGGAGGTGCATGCGAAGGATATTTGCAGGCCTTTAAGTGAAATGGGTAACCCCCTGCCAGGCCAAAGCATAGAAGGGATATGGCCTTTCTTAGACATAGACTATAAGCCCATAGCAGGCAAGGCGAAGCTATTGCAAACATCCAAGAGAAAGATGATGGTGGCAAAAGCCAGAGTAATCATTTCCCCCCAGTGTAGATCCTGCCCAATGTCGTTCCGAAAATAATTGTCGGGGGTCAGAGTCAACCAGAGCAAATTCTTCATGATGAGTCAGCACGGGGGAAACCAACGCAGGGGAAGACCTATTGTCACACACCATGCAGATAGCGACCAAACGAAGAACCAGGCGCTCAGATCCACCCCGGTATGAAAGAGTGCCCCCACCTCCCAGACCGCACTGCGGGCAAACAAAGCATTCACACCTGCATTCCCTGAGACGTCATCCCTTCACCGGCTGAAGCCTGCGGAAGAGACCAGATTTGACTTTTCTCTGTCCCAGAATCTTGCCGGGGTGGGGATGGGGGGGTTAGTGTTGTGCCCATTTCTTCTCCAAATGATTCCCACCCTCATGGGGAATGCCTTGGTTCCCACAGATGCATCTTAATCTGGGGAAGTTCACTTAATCCTAACAGGTTGCTTTAACGAAATATCTACGGTATCGTTTCGCTAAACCACATGGGAAGTATTTTGCATTTGAATCATGTTGTTTTTTTTTTGCCACAGGTCACAGTAAATGCTTCTTTGCATTTTCATGGTTCCCTAGGACAATTTCCTCTGCTGGGGGGTTTTTAGTTATGAAATGTTTTATTAATTTTAAAACTGGGTTCTTTGGTGAGGCTGGGATGCCCTTGTGTTAAAATACTGGCTGATGTGAAGGATCTCCCCTAGGTTTAAAAGGAAGGTCCACGTGGCTCTGGCTTACACAGATCACCTACAACTAACAAAGCTGAGGCTATAGGATGCAGTGAAAACACTTTTTTTGCTGTGCGTCCTCGTTCTCGGATTATCCAGAATTTATTTGACTTGGCCACTCCTCTGAGGCTGAAGAACCTCTAGTCCTCTCCGTCCTGGCTTTAGAGGAAAAGGAGAGAAAACCCTGACTTTTTAGGACCTTGTATCGTCTCTGCTCTGGGTCTTCACCAGCCTCCTGCTCCGGTGAAGCGGCCGTTGGGTTGGAGTGGAGCTTTGAAGGTTTGAGAACTCATTTCTCCAGTGTCCACCATCTCCAAGCCCCTCGCCATCCCAGCGAGGCCTCCAGAGAGCATCCTGTGACTCCCCTGAAGGGCCAGCTAATCACCATTTTTTCCAGAGATGGCGTTTGGGGGGACTGGTGAGGTCTCATGTGATGGAAAAGCAACTCTGTCATTTGACCAGCATTTATTGAGCATCTGCTACATGCTGAACCCTGGCTTCAAAAATCTAATCCAGCGGCTTTGAAACACTGCAGCTGATCAGCTTTCCTCACGGCACAGAACAGAGAAAGTCTCTCTCTGCAAATGGACAGACTGGGCCCCATCCCCGCAGTGCTGCCTACCTACCAGAATGCCCAGCGGGACACAGCGAGGACATCACCTTATCTTCTGTGATGGTGCGATGAGTAGGAAACTCGTTTTCACAGCCCTGGATCGGAACATAGGGTCTGGAGTCAGTTGTGTTGGATTCAAGTCTCAGCCTGGCCATGTTCTGGCTGTGTGGCCTTGGACCAGTCACCTTAACTCCTGAGCCGGTTCTCCAAATCTGTAAGGTTGGGTTAGCAAAAGTGCTGAACTCACAAGCTTGTTGGGAAGATTCAGTGAATCCTCACATTTAAGTTCATGGCCTGGCACATAACAGATGCTCAGGGAGCACTCATTATATTAGTTATCAATTCTATTTTACCACGTGGCAGTGATCAGGCAAGAAATCAAGAAGATTGCTGAGATTAGGATGGGCAGCAATGGAGGAATGAGGGAATGTCATCAAGAACAAAGATATGGCCCTGCCTGCATGGCTCAGTGGTTGAGCATCGATCGACCTACGAACCAGGAGAGGTCTCCAGTCTGACTGCTGGTCAGGACACATGCCTAGATTGCAGGCTTGATGCCCAGTGCGGCAGTGGGAAGGCATGGGGGAGGCAGCCAACCGATGTTTTTCTCTCAGCCATATTTCTATCTATCCCTTTCCATTCTTCTCTCTCTAAAACCAATGAAAACATATGTTATGTTGTTTTAAGAAAGCAAAGATATGTCATTAGACCAAGGCTAAGATCATCCACACCCTTAAAATCCCAACTACTGGGCATGTATGCAAAAACTGAACAGTGAAAAGTCTGATAAGAAAATAATCAGCTCACTCGAAATGTGGTGTTGGAGGAGAATTCTACAGATCCCCTGGGCCGCAGGAAAGACCAACAAGTGGCCCCTGAAGCCAATGACGCCTGAAACAGTGCTGGAGGCAGAAACGACAAAACTGAAGCTGCCCTACCCTCAGGCACATCCTGAGAAGGGAAGGTTCTTTGAAAAAGACAATATTCCTGGGAGAACAGACGTCAGCAGGAAAAGAAGGAGACCAAATGTGGGATGGTTAATTCCATAAAAGGAGCCATAGGCATGAGCCTACAGGAGCCGCGCAGGGCTACTGAGGATGGGACATGGTGGACATCCTCGGTCAGAGGGCTGCCAGGAGCCGTAGCCAACCCAGTGGCCACGTAACACCGAGAGCAGCATCTATGGCTGCTTGATGGTTGGTGTGGGCACAACACGAGGCTAATTTTAAGACATGAAATACCCATGTTCCTCCACTGACCCGATCTGCTCTTCCTTCGCCCAACAGTACCAGCATCTGTGGCAGGTGAGGTAGAGATGTCTGAACCGACAGCAGGGGCCACATATAGAACAGTCAGGATGCTATCATTGCTACTGCTGCTGTTTTGAATTGAACTTGTGTCGTAAGGTGGGACCCCCTCCCCACCGCTGGTTCTCCGAGCACCATATTCCAGCAGCTTCCACATTCCCTTTCATGCCTGGCTCTGAGGACTTTGGAAGTCTGGCTCCTCCTCACTTTACTGACACCCAGGTGTGCCCATTTGGTGGTGGGGAACCTTTACTGACACCCAGGTGTGCCCATTTGTTGGTGTCAGACGGTAACACAATCAGGATTCTTCTAAAGTCCCACCCCTACGGCCGCAAAGGAGGACTGGCTTGCCTGCCTCCTTGGCTTGCAGCGAAGGCGTTGGTTGGGTTGTAAACGGAGGTGACATTTGGACTGTGGAGGTAACATTCCAAGAAGGGGAGGGAAGACTCTCTTACCTACTGAGAAGGCGTCTTCTCTGTGGTTTGCAGCCAACCTCAACTCCTGGGAGTGACGTTTCTCCAGCCGTGGAGAAGAGACCATTCTTTTCGCTCATTCTTCTGGAGACGCAGGCTGATGCCTTGCCAATGCAGCAGGATGCTTCCCTGCTCCGGATGGGCAGGGAGCCATGCGATGCAGCGTGTGTTTGTCCAGGCACGGGGAGTTGAGGAAAAGCCCTGAAGCAAATGCGCGGTTTCTGTCTCTCAAGTGCCTGCTGGCCAGCCAGAGCCTCTGATTTCTCAGCGACAGGACAAACCCGAGGCAAAATTCAGTTCAACGCATGAACCTGCTTTTCCAATCCTATAGAGTCCCGGTAAGCCTCAGGCTAATTCCTCAACGGATGTCCTGGGTCCTCAGCCCAGCAGCCATTCCTTGGGCTGTCCCATGCGTCCCCTCTTCTGCGTGTGACCCTGGGAAAGCCAAATGGCTTCTTGCATTTTTTTTCAATACATTTTTATTGATTTCAGAGAGGAAGGGAGAAGGAGAGAAGCATCCATGATGAGAGAGAATCATTGATCAACTGCCTCTTGCATGCCCCTTACTGGGGATCAAGCCACAATCTGGGCATGTGCCCTGACCTGGAATTGAACCATGACCTTCCGGTTCGTAGGTCGACGCTCAACCACTGAGCCACACTGGCAGGGCCAAATTGGTTTTTCACTTTCATCTTATGTCAATTTTACGCTGGAGGGAAAGTCTGCTGCTACCAACAACACAGCAGGAACATCTCTTGATTACTTCCCAAGTCAAACAGAAGGAACATCTGCAGTATCAGGGGCCTCTCCTGTGCGGGCCCACACACAGACCCACGCACAGACCCATGCATCGTCCTGTTCAAAAAATCAGACTTTGGTGAGTCCACTGGAGCTTCCTTCGCTTGTGAATTCAGACTGCAGTTAGCGATTGCTTTTCCTTCAAGCCGCTGGGCTCGAATTGGATAAAGGGTATGTGACTCATGAAACAGGTTTTATTTAAGGGATCTGGGTCTTGATTTTAAATGCATGCTTATGAGTATGGGAACGCTGTGGGGGAGGAGGAAAGGGAAACCATACAATCAGGGGTGAATACTCCGATTAGAACTCCAGAAAGCATTCCAACTGTCGGACTCTTGCTGTTGTTGGCTGGCGCTCTTCTGGGGGTGGGGGAAGTCCTGCATTCTGTCCAAACTAGCCCCTGGAACCAGCTTCCCACAGGGCTTGCTTTTTTAACAGCAAATGCTCAGACATTGAGAAGCAAGCCTTACACACTGCGTCTTTATCTCGGTTGGCCAGGCGGGGGCTGGCCGCCGCCTTCTGTCAGCCCTGGCCTCCTAACCTCACCAGCGGGGAGGGTTGGAGAGAAGCCCTTCACTTTTGCCTGGAACCTTCATAACTTACACCCGGTTCAGCAACTTGCAAGGGAATCTCCTGACAGACGCACCGGCACTGTCCATTCCCTACCCCGCCCCCCAGGACACCCGGGTCTGGCTGGTTGACAGGGGTCAGCCTGGTGCAGAAATCTGTTAGGAATCCACACAGAGGGTCCGGTTCCGAGGAAGCCACCGGGCAGGGAGCATGGTGAATGCCACCTTAGACCCCAGCATCTGGATGGAAACCTTCGAGCTGCCCACCTCTGCAGACATCCTGGCTCCGACGGCACTCCCCCCCCCCCCCAACGCCACCTTCTGACTGCCCAGAGCGTCCACTCCAGGCCCTGAGGACGAGCCAGAGGGAGAGGGGCCAGGGCGTTGGAAGCAGGTTTTCTGGGCTCTCTCTCCTCCTATTCCCTGATTTGAGACTTTAGCTCTGGGTCCTCATTTGAATGCAGGCGAATGAGACCATCTTTCATGTTCCTTCCAATTCCAAAATTTCATTCCCTTTTATAGACTCATAAGTCTCGGAGGCCATGCAGAGAATAATAATAACTATGCCCCAGCGTTCAGGGGGCAGGAGCCCTGGGAAGGAGGGCTGGAGGCCTAAGGGTGCAATGCCATGGAAGACACAGAAATGTGATTCTTCTTCTTCTATAAAGTTATAATTTGGGAAGATGATTCTCTAGAGAGGTGCTGTGCTCATTAAATAACATACAAAGTATAGATAGTGTAACACCTCATATATAATAGGTTTTCAATGATAGATAGTGGAAATAATGAATATGTGAATGAAACTTGGAAGGAAGCAACTTACCCCAGGGCCTCCCAGTTAGCAAGGGGCAGAGCCAGGCTGTGGCCCTCCATGCTCTGGTTTCATGTCTAGTGATCATTCCACTGATCTTCACATCTACCGACACGTCCCCAACGTGGGCTGCCTGCTAGTTCATCGTGGTTCTTCCCAAGCACAAGTTCTGCTTAGACGCTCACTCCAAATTATCTGATTCAAAGTGAGGCATTTCACGCCAAAACCGGTTTGGCTCAGTGGATAGAGCGTCAGCCTTCGGACTCAAGGGTCACAGGTTCAATCCCAGTCAAGGGCATGTACCTTAGTTGTGGGCACAGCCCCACCCCAGTAGGGGGTGTGCAAGAGGCAGTTGATCGATGATTCTCTCTCATCGATGTTTCTAACTCTCTATCTCTCTTCCTCTCTGTAAAAAATCAATACACACACACACACACACACACACACACACACACATATATATATTTAAGTAAGGCATTTCATCTTAATAGTGCCATGACTCAGATGGTTGGCAAGACTTTATACTGCCCAAACTGCCCAAGCCACTCGCACTTTCCTCCTGGGTCACACCAGCACCCATACCTGCACTTCCGCCCATTAAGCATTTAGCGAGCGCTTCCTTTGAGGACGGCACCATGCTTACGGGTATTAAATGATGCATGAAGGCTCATTAAAGAAACTCAGAGTCCATAGGCACCTGGGGAGCCGAGGCAGGCATCTGAACATTAAGGAGCATTGCAAACGTTATGTGCAGGGCCAAGGAGAATTCTACAAACCAGTGCCACAATCTGGAACCCCAAGAAGAGGGCGCTCCGTTGGGATGAAGAGATGGGTGACAACTCTATCTTGGAGGACAGGAAGAGAGAAGGACATTGTGAGATGGGGAAAAGCCTACACCGAAAGTAGAATTCTCTGCTCACCAAAATGGTGCTGATACGTGGAGTTTTTAAACATGATCAATATCTTCTAACACAGTGGATCTCACTTATATACCCACCTGTATCAGAATCACCTGGTTGGAGGGACGGGGGGAAGGTGTGCTATAATAAATAATATATTTGGTCTCTGCCTCTGGTCCTTGGGGCAGAGCTCCTATAAAACTCTTGGAATTTCCTGAGTAATAGGAGCATCTTTCTTATTCATAACAAAATAGCAGGACCCTTTTGAACCGTAGCGGAGCGTGTGCTAGCAAAGCAACTCTTGGTGGTCCCTAAATTTCAAGGGAAGTGCTGGCCACAAAAGAAAGACCACACCTGTAATTAGGGGATTAGAACTTGCGGCCCCACCCCCAGATCTCCAGGGACAGGGAAAGGAGGAGATGCAGATTGAGTTCAATCACAAATGGCCAATGATTGCATCAAACCTGCCTACTGATTCAGCCTGGGTAACAGCTCTTAAATGATAAGGTGTTTTGTGGTGTTTTTTTTTTTTTTTGGGGGGGGGGGAGTGGAGAGAGTTCCCAGGTGTATTAGCACATTCATGTGCTGGGAGAGTAGTACATTAGAGCAGGCACGGAAGCTCAACGCCCCCCTTAACCTTACCCCATAGATCTCTTCTATGTTGTTCTGAGTTAGTCCTTTATAATAAAGCATCCTATATAATAAAAGCCTAATATGCTAAGTGTCTGGGTATCCAGTATCCATTCAACCAATCAAAGCATAATATGCTAATGATATGCTAAAGCCACTCAACCTCTCGCTATGACATGTACTGACCACCAGGGGGCAGACACTCCAACTGGTAAGTTAGCTTGCTGCTAAGGTCCAGCCAATCGGGACTGAGTGAGATGGGTCAGACATGCCCTAGAGCCCTTGTGCATTGCTGGCCAACCTCCTGCATCCCTCCTTGGCCCCAATTGTGCACTGGTGGGGTTCCTCAGCTTGGCCTGCACCCTCTTGCAATCCAGGACCCCTCAAGGGATGTCATAAAGCCAGTTTTGGCCCAATTCCACAGGCCAGGCTAAGGGACCTCACTGGTGCACGAATTCATGCACCAAGCCTCTAGTTAATTATAAGTATAAGGCTTTCCTGAGTTCTGTGAGTCATTTTAGTGAATTATTGAAACTGGGGTGGGAATTGGGGGTGAGGGGTTGGAACCTTTGACTCTGTAGCCAAATGAGATAGAAGTGTGGATAACCTGGGGGCGCTGAACTTGCAACTGGTGTCTGAAATGAGAGCAGTCCTGTGGGACTAGGCCCTTCAACCTGAGGTGTCTGACACTAGCTGCAGGTAGTTAGTACAGAATAGGAGGATCGGCGCCAGGGAATTGGTGTCGAACAACAGCAGAGGGGCCATTATTAAAGTCCTGGCTGCGAGGCCTGTGGTGTGAATGGCGGAGTGGGACCGTGGCAGGGCCGGGGAAGCACCCCGGTGCATCTGAGCGAGGCCAGCTTCTGAGAACCACTGTCACAGCCTTTGTGTCCACCCCGGAGTTCATCCTGCCAAAGGCCCGAGGCTCTACGCGGGCAGCTACCCAGCTTGCCAACTGCGCTGCCGACCTGGAGTCAGAGAGGCGGACATCAGACGCTCTGGAGGGGGGGCCCTGCGACTTCGGGGGTCACCTTGGGCGGTCCAGCTCACGGGACCCCCTTCTACACGACTCCGTGGGGAATCCTGTGCGGCCAGCAGGGAGAGGAATGGAGCCATAGGTAGTCCCTGCCTGGATCTCCCGGGGGCTGGGAAGACCCCCCGCCAGCCCTGAGACTGCAGAACCTCCATGTCTTCAAAGGAAGGGGTTGTGTCTGGGCCTTAGAGTGGCCGCCCCTCCCTGGGCTGACCCGGCTGCGTGGGGCCCATGAACACAGACCCCCTGGTGGCAGGAGAAGGTTTCCAGGCCCAGAGAGCAGGGCCACACAGAGCTTCCTGTCCTCCGTCAACGTCATCGGCCTGGGAGCGTGGTCTTACAGAATAAGAGCAAAAGGCACAGCACAAGCATCCGCCACCCCACCAAGGGGCTGACCACAGTTGGTTCTATGTTCCTATTTCCTTTCCGCCTTCCTGTACACACGGCAGAAACACGGCCCCTATGGTTCCCAGGCAGTAAAGAGAAAAGCAGCAGGCTTCTTCTCCGGGTTTCCTCTCATAAGAACATGCCGTGCTCCGCCCGGCTGGTGTGGCCCAGTGGTTGAGCATTGACTTAGGAACCAGGAGGTCATGGTTCAATTCTGCGGTCAGGACACATGGCCAGGTTGTGGGCTCAATCATGGATGTTCTCTCATCACTGGTGTTTCTAATGTCTCTCTCCTTCTCCTTTTCTCTCTGAAATCAACAAAAATACATTTTTAAATAATAAGCAAAAGATAATGCTTAAATAAAAAGAGCACCCTGTGCTCAGGGTCCCACAGCTTTTGCTCCTTCGGGGGTGGAAAGCTCACTCTCAAGAAGTCTTTTTGGCTTTTGCCTCTGGCTCTCTTTATTGCCAAAGTCAGACCTATTCGTTTAAAAAGACCCAATCAAGCCGAAACCGGTTTGGCTCAGTGGATAGAGCGTCGGCCTGCGGACTGAAAGGTCCCGGGTTCGATTCCGGTCAAGGGTATGTACCTTTGGTTGCGGGCACATCCCCAGTGGGGGGTGTGCAAGAGGCAGCTGGTCCATGTTTCTCTCTCATCGGCGTTTCTAACTCTCTATCCCTCTCAATTCCTCTCTGTGTAAAATCAATAAAGTATTTTTTTTAAAAAAAAAAAAGACCCAAACAATATAAAATGTGTAAAGTCTTGCCCCATTATATGCATGGGGCATGTAGTTCTAGACTCTTTTCATACAAAAACATATATGGCCTACACCCACATTGTTATTCGTCTATAAAAGTGGAGTCAGAATGTGGACTCTGACTTGGTGTTTTAACCCACCCACATGTTGTGGATACCATAGATGTTTTCAGTGAGGAAGAGAGAAAGCAGAAATAAAAACTGGGCTGGAAAGCGAAAACAGTTTCTTTAATCTGGATGCCAGGAAGAAAGTATGTATTGGGTTCGCTATGCTAATTGAAACCACAACCCAAGACTATTATATACTTTGTCCTAAGTATAGGATGGAGAAATGTAGCCACGTGGGCTGCCATCTCTTAAAGCGCCAGAGCGCAGAAGAAATGTATGGAAAAGAGACCGGAGGAAAGGTTTACATGGTCTTAACCACGTATCGTGCTTCAATTTGGATCAGAAATTTTCCTTCCTTTTTTTTTGCTCAGCAGACCACACTGCTAGAAAATCGTGAACTGCCAAAGATACAGACTTATCTTCTCCTTTAAAGAAATACAAAAGCAATCAGTGAGTTCTAAAAGCACCATGTCCCACATCACATCCCTGCCCAGTGTTTTCTCTAAGCAAAGCCTTCTGCCTTTGCATGGCTTATCCTATTATCCAAAGCAACCACTTGTGGACTTGACATCCACCAGCTGTTAGAATAAAACTCATTCGTAAGCAAAACTTTACAAGCTATGAGAAGGTTCATGTTACATTTTTTTCTTCTTCTATATATTTATATTTAATATTCTATTTTTTAAATATATTTTTATTGATTTCAGAGAGAAAGGAAGAGGGGGAAAGAGACAGAATCATTGATCAGCTGCCTCCTGCACACCCCCTACTGGGGATTGAACTCACAACTCAAACATGTGCTCGGGAATTGAACCATGACCTGGTTCATAAGTTGACGCTCAACCAGTGAGCCACACCTGCTGGGCTATATTCTATTTTCAAGTGGAGCCTTTCCAGGATTCATTTGTCCTATAACACGCTCATATCTTTTCATGATTTAATGAAAAATAAATCATTTCTGCCCTGGCCTTGTTGCTCAGTGGGTAGAGCATCAGCCTTCAGACTGAAGGGTCCCAAGTTTGATTCTGGTCAAGGGCACATGCCTGGATTTCGGGCTCGATCCCCAGCAGGAGGCATGCTAGAGGCAGCCAATCTGTGATTCTCTCTCATCATGGATGCTTCTCTCTCTCTTCCTCTCTGAAATCAATAAGAATATATATATTTTTAAATCATGTCTAATATACAAGGTGACTTCCCTGAATTTAACAGAGAATGGTATAAAAACACCTCTTCTGTGATTTTATGATGATGCTAATAAGGAAGTAAATCCAGATATTGATGACTCAATGAGCTATTGGGCACCTGAGTTCAGGAAACGTCTATGAGCACCTCCTACTGGTGCCGGGAAAGGTTTGCAGGGTGCAGAGATAAGCAGGACATGCCCCGGTTTGGGGAGAAAGGGCAGAGAAGTAAATGTGCAAAGACACACACACAAGCAGGCTGCATCGAGTGTAAATACAAGTTGTGGTGGACTCAGAGGAAAAAATAACTCATTTTGTTTTGTTGTTATGAATTCTCACCCAAGCATATATTTTTCCATTGATTTTTTTTTTTTAGAGAGAGTGGAAGAGAGGGGGAGAGAGAAACATTGATGTGAGAGAGACACATGGATTTGTTGCTTCATGCACACCCACGACTGGGAATGGGGATCAAACCTACAACCCGGGTGTATGTCCTTGACTGGGAATCAAACCCATGACCCTTCAGTGCCTGGGCCGACACTCTAACCACTGAGAAACACTGGCCATGGCAGAAATAATTCATTTTTATAATTAAAAAATATACTTTATTGATTTTTAACAGAGAGGAAAAGAGAGGGATAGAGAGTTAGAAACATCAATGAAAGAGATCATCGATCAGCTGTCTTTTGCACACCTCCTACTGGGGATGTGCCTGCAACCCAGGTACATGTCCTTGACTGGAATTGAACCTGGGACCTTTCAGTCCACAGGCTAAAGCTCTATCCACTGAGCCAAACCAGTTTTGGCAATAATTCATTTTTAATTGAGATATCCCGGTATGTTACATATTGGAGATAATATTTACACTAAGTCTGAATATATAAGAAGCCTTGAGAGGCAAAGAATGGGAGAAGCAGATGCCAGGCTGTGAGAACACCTTAAGCAAAGACCAAGAGGCTTGGAAATAAATTGCTTACGATGATCCGGATGATCAGTGGTCTGCACAGAAAGGGAGTGAAAGGATGTGGTTGGGAAAGAGGCATAAGAAGTACCAGATACATGGACCACTGTCTCCGGGTCCATGGCCTTTCTCAGCTAATGTGTGGGCTGGCCAGCCACCAATCATGTGCTTCGTCTCATGGTCTTAAATTAAGAGACCCAGAGGCTACAGCCTGGAGATGCTAGCAGTGGCCCTTGAATTGAAATGTAATGGGAAATCAGCCATTGCAAGCCAAAGGTGGGTAGGGAGAAAGACAATGAGAGGAAGAAAAACAGAAATGGATCTGAAAGATGCCAGAGCGAGCCACAGGAAGACATGACGAAGAGCAGTTGTCTGACAGCTTTAACGTCTGGGAGGCCCAGGTGTTTTCCCTACAATTAGGTTTGATGAGATTGTCCTATATTTTTTTTAAATAAACTATCTTTCACCTGAGATCATTGAAATGTACTTCGGCTCCTTGCCAACAACTAGTCCTTAAGACGGGAATTATAAGGCACAGGGGTCAGAGGAGAGGCATTGGATGCTGTGCTTCAGAGGAAAGATTTTGTTTCTGTAAAAGTCTCCCCACATCTCTTCACAGTAGAAATCAGGGTGTCACTTCCCAACCATCCTTTTCCCCAAGTCCTCCCCAGGTCTGTTCCTTGCCCCATCTCTATGATAAGAGCTATAATTTGAGAAACAATGTCTCTAAGCTGAGCAGCTCATCTATTGGGCCTTGGGACCAATCGATTTTCTCCCAACATGAGGTTAGCATGGTTGGCCCATATGGGCATTAACAACTCACATATATTCATGCTGGCCACCATCCTGCTACATCGCTTAACCTTGTAATAGCATATACCCTCCCTTCCATGTCCCACATCACACCCCTGCCCAGTGTTTTCTCTAAGCAAAGCCTTCTGCCTTTGCATGGCTTATCCTATTATCCAAAGTATCCACTGTGGACTTGACATCCACCAGCTATTAGAATAAAACTCATCTGTAAGCAAAACTTTACAAGCTATGAGAAGGTTCATGTTGCATTTTTGTCTTCTTCTATACATTTATACTTAATATCCTATTTTTTAAATATATTTTTATTGATTTCAGAGAGAAAGGAAGAGGGGGAAAGAGATAGAATCATTGATCAGCTGCCTCCTGCACACCCCCTACTGGGGATTGAACTCACAACTCAGGCATTGTGCTCTGACCGGGAATTGAACCATGACCTCCTGGTTCATAGGTTGACACTCAACCAATGAGCCACACCCGCTGGGCTATATTCTATTTTCAAGTGAAGCCTTTCCAGGGTTCATTTGTCCTATAACATGCTCATTGAAACAAATCAATCAACACAAAAACAGATTTCTTTCTAGTTCTGCTTTCACCACAAACCACAAGAGAAAACCAGAGTTGAAGCCTGGTATGTATCCTTCTATCTGTTTACTAGGTCACACAAACATATATTCGCATATGTGGGACTTGCCCCTTTAAAAATGACAGGACATATCATACAAAGGACTCTGACAACTTTTTTTTTCATTGTGGCAACATCATGAACATCTTCCCAGGCATATATATATAAAATTTTCTTAATAGTTTCATAACATTCTATTGAATAATTTATTCAGTTGTTCTTTATCAATAAACATTGGTATTTTGTTTTTGTATTTTTAACACATCTATCCTTATTTTCTGGGACATTTTTTCCCCTGTAGAATAGATTCATAGTAATATGCTCTTTAAACAAAAATACATTGCCACTAAAGATTTATGACCACTACCCAGTAAATTACTCATTCCATCTTCCAGAGATAACCTCATCACATTGCTATTCCATCTCTATACGGGGACGTGGGTAGCTAGGAACAACTCATTTTTGAAAAGAGAAATGAGTCTCTCAGGCTCTCGCCTTTCCCACTGGCTCTGGGCCCCGCACTGTGACAGAATCCACGTGGCAGGGGCAGAAGTGCTGAAAAAGATGCAGGTGTCCTTGGGACAGTGTCTCTCTGCTGCGGACAAAGCTGGGCTCCTTTATAGTGTGACGGGATTTTAACGAGAGGCGCCAAGGAGGAGTTTCCCCCACATCCCTGAATCTGATAAGGCTTCTCTCCCAAATACAGGCCACATGCTCAAGAGGGTTCTTTAAAAGTTTCCTCACTGCCTTATGACCCAGAAATTCACTGTTAGGTATATCTGAAAAAATCCAAAACACTCTCTTTAATCTGGATGCCAGGAAGAAAATATGTACTGGGTTCGCTATGCTAATTGAAACCATAATTCTGAAGAACATGCACACCCCTATGCTCATGGCAACATATTTACGATAGCCAAGATATGGAGGCAACACATGTGCCCAAAAATAGGCGAGTGGATAAACAAGGGGTGGTACGTGTGTCACGTGGCCATAAAAAGGAATGAAACGCTACCATTTGCAACAGCACGGATGGACCGAGAGGGCAATAGGTTAGCGAAATAAATTGGACAGAGAAAGACAAATACCATAGGATTTCACTTCTGTGTGGATCTAGAGAACAAACAAAATGGAAGCAGACTGATGGCTGACAGAGGGAAGGGAGGTTGGAGGGCTGGGTGAAAGCAAGGAAGGAGTGAGAAGTACAAACTGATGCTAGATTACAGCATAGGGAGTAGAGTCAATCAGGCGATGACTATCGATGGTGCCCGAAGGGTACTTGACATATCAGGGGGATCACTTTGTAAAAACTAAATTAATTAATTTAAAAAATATTTTTAATAAAAAAACCACAATTTCCACCTGATGTACAGGGGGCAGTGACCACATGGGCAAGAGGCACTCGGGAAGCAGAAGGGCCCCACCTCAGCGGGGAAGGCACAGCGAAGGCTTCTGGGAAGTTGGCGCTTTGCCTTCCCTTCGGGATGTTTTCTGATCAACAGGATCAGTCACTGAGACCCCAGCTGTGTAACATTCAAAACACGGACTATTTCTTTGTAGAGAAGCATCCTATATAATAAAAGGCTAATATGCAAATCGACCCAACAGCAGAACAACCGGTGGCTATGATGCACACGGACCGCCAGGGGGCAGACGCTCAGTGCAGGAGCTGCCCCTGGTGGTCAGTGTGCTCCCACAGGGGGAGCCCTGCTCAGCCAGAAGCCCAGAAGTGGCAGGAGCCTCTCCTGACTTGACAGTAGCACTAAGGATGTCAGTCAGACAGCCCTTGTGAAAGAGTACTCGCAGGGATGAGGGATCCCCCCACTGCACCGGGCCTCTAGTATTGAAATAGTTACAAATGAAATGACCTGATGCCTGTAATTGGTTTCAGAATGACTGGCGGGTTGGGCAGGTGGGGGAAGAGCTGAAACAAATAGGCAGTTTATTTTAAAAAACTGGTGAGACTGGGCAAGGAGCGCTTCAGGCTCTTTGTTCTAGTCCCTCTTACTTTTTATTTGTGCTTCAGACTTTCCGTGGTCGTTTGCTTAATTGCATGGCCATTGGTTAGATCACACGGGGGAGGGCGCCTTGTTCCAAACCACACTGATGTCACCTAACATTTTAATTGAAGCAGCGATTGCTCTGGTTTCACTTCCCGCCCCTGGCCTCAGACCTCAGCTTCGGGGCCCTTTTCTGCTGACTGGCTCTCACCCGCCGCTGCCCCCTCCCGGTAGCCGCTGCCCTGCCTGGCTCCGGAGCCCACACCCTCCCCTCCTGCTTCCTTCGGGAGCAAAAGGCCCTTCGGATCCATTCCCTCTGACCGCTTCTGCCTGGATTCTCTCTCAGGTCTGCCTGCGGCTGCCGCCTCCCCGGACAAACGCTGCTCTAAAAACGCCTGCACCGGCCCCAAGGTTCCAGAGCAGGCAACTTCCTGTTTCGGAGAGTAAAGAAGGGGGCCCCAGACCCCACGAACTCCACGTCCTCTTCCATGCAGACAGAAGCCCGATTCATCCGTGTGGCCCTGCCGCCCGGCCCTGCACAGAGCCTGCCACCGACGGGATCTCAGGGAGGTCCTCGCTGGGGTGTGTCCGGCCCCTCAGCGCTCTGCTTTCTCCCAGACGCCCCAGGCAGGAGGTGCTCAGGGGGGACAGGGGTGCTTGCTTCTCACTGTGACCACACTGGTGGCTCACACACGTCTAGATCGGTGGGCTCACACACGTCTAGATCTTCAGCTGCTGGGACGCGGAGTCCCCATGTGGCCCTCGTTCCTGTCGCGTCCCCACGAGGCCGAAATGATGTGCCCCCCCCCTCTTGGTGCCCCATCGTCTCGGCTTTTTTACTCCACAAAAGCCCTTCTCTCCTTTCTCAGTTCATGATCTTAACATGTTACTATTTCAGAAGCCGTCTGTTTTTATAAATAGCCAGGCGCCAGCCTCCTGGTCCTCGGGAACCGGCGGGCACACGCTCAGATTGCCATAAGCAGGCCTGGCCCGCCTGGGAACCACAGGAGAGCCGGCCGAGCAGCCCAGCCAGGCCCAGCAGCGGGAAAACTCAGCAGTGCTGGGTCCGAGCCCTGTGCCCGCCAGCTGGAGGCCATTGCTTCCCGGAGGAGGAGGATGCGGGTCTCTGTGACAGGGCAGTGAGGCAGCGGGGCCATGGACCTGTGCGGACCAGAGCCCTCAGGAAATGCGGTGCACAGCCCACGGAGGAGCTGGCTCCGGTGGACAGTTACCCAAAAGCCTTACCTGGAAGCCCTGGGTTTGTCTGATGGAGTTTGATTCCCAAAGAACGGTTTTGTGGGTTATGATTAGCCTTATTTTGAATCTACCTTTTTCATCCAACGCTTTACCACAGCTCCATGGGGCCAGCCCGAGAGGATCCTGGTGATAAGGCCAGTGACGTCCTCCAGGAACTCGGAGCTGAGCGCTGGAAGCAACGCCTGCCGCCCAGTGAGGGCTCCGTGCGTGTCCGCGATCACGCCCTCAACATGTGAGATGGAGACGGCCTCCGCTCGCTCACAGAGGACGGGGTGGCCAGGTCCTAGTTGTGTTCTTACACAACAATGCTCCCAAGCAAGCCAAGCTCTTTAGGAATCCCTGTAGGTGGAACTCCATACATTATAAAGATTCATAATACAATTAAGCAATCATTGCTGGACTAAAGAGACTAAACCAAAAATGTTATATAAAATTAGTAGGTTGTTTGTTTGTTTGTTTGTTTAACAAGGCAGACAGCAATTGTCTACTTGAAAGAGATTTACTTTGTCTGCAAATGAAGAAATTATAGCTGCCCTGGGCAAAATGACATTTCTGTGATTTGTTTTTGTCTTGCCTTTTCTTTCACACCTTTCTTCCTCTCCCTCCTGGGGATACCCAGAAAACTCACCCTGTACGCTCAAAGGAGTTTAGTTTTTATATTATCCCTTTTTAAACTGCAGCTTTCAAAAGCTGTTACAAAGCAAACGTAAATTCATACTGAAGCGAGAATGACTAACAACACACAGTGAGCTATTATTTTGTTTGCATTTTAATGAAGACAGATTGGCCCATTAAACATGTACAAAGTGACTCCTATGTCCAAGCACCATGTTACTGCTAAACTCTACATGCGAGAGCCCTGCACCTAGAACCTGTGACATAAAACTAGACGAGCTGGAACAGGTTTGGCTCAGTGGATAGAGCGTCGGCTTGCGGACTGAAAGGTCCCAGGTTCGATTCTGGTCAAGGGCATGTACCTTGGTTGCGGGCACATCCTCAGTGCAAGAGGCAGCTGATCGATGTTTCTCTCTCATTAATGTTTCTAACTCACTATCCCTCTCCCTTCCTCTCTGTAAAAAAAAAAAAAAAAAAAAAAAAAAAAAAAAAAAAAAAATCAATAAAATATATATTTTTTAATATTCTATTTTATATTCCCACCACCAGTTCCTCCCCTTGCACCTTGGTAAAGAACAGCCAGCGGCCATTCAGGCACTCAAGCCAAAGACCCGGGTGTTATTCACGATTCTTCTCTTGACGCACCCTCTATGTCGAACCCATTAGTAAGCCTGTCTCCTCTGCCTCCAAAATATGTCCCAAACCCACACACTTCTCTCCACCTCCTTGCCCAAGCCATTATCACCTTCCATCTGGCCTCTGCTTACCCTTCTGCAGTCTGTTCTCTCTACGGCAGCTAGAGCAGCCTCTCAGAAACATGGCACCCTCCTCGGACAATTTCCCATTGCACTGGATGAAGAGCCTGGCCTCAGCTTGACCTCAAGGCCCTAGGAGACCTGGCCCCACCACCTCTCTGACCTCATCTCCCATCTCTCTTGCCCTCTCTGCTCCCGCCACCCTGTTTTCCTTTCCGTTCTCCGAACAGACCAGCCTGCCCCGCCTTGGGCCTGGGCACCTGCTGCTCCCTTTGGCTGGACCGACCTCGCCTGGGCTTGCCACACGGCGGCTTCTTCCTCTTACTTCAGTGTCAGCCGACGTTACCTCCTCAGAGGGACCTCTCCTGATATAAAGTAGCCCACCCCATCGTGCGCTGCCGCAGCCCCGTTTTCATATGTGCATCATGCGTGGCACCATGCAGACCCCCTTGCTTGCTAGTCCACCACCCCACACGCACACCCACTTCTCATAAACACCCCCGCAATGCAAGCTCTGCACAAGCCTCTTGTCCACCGTGGTCATTACTACATTTCAGCGGATAGTAAGCACATAGGGTGAGCTTAGTAAGTATTCGTTGGCTAACTGAAGATGCAAGATAGGAGGTTTGAGGGCAAAATTCTTCTCAGCACCTTTTAAATTCCACGTATCCCTGCAGTCCGTTTTCTCAGCGGGCAACTCAGCCAGGCCTCCGTGGAAGAGAGATCTCAGTGATAGCTTCCAAGTACGGGCCGTTTGAGAAACTCCGAGAAAAGAAAACACACTAGGCAGAGTTCCCGGTAACAAGCAGGAAGGTGTGCAGGAAGAACCGTGTGAAAGGATGACCTTTCCGGGTACGGAAGAAAGAAAAACTCACACAGGCCTCACTCTGTTCCAGAGAGACAGAAGGAACATCCAGATTTTTTATTTGCTTGCTAGAGGCCCGGTGCACAAAATCTGTGCTGGAGGGGGGGGGGCGGGGGGGGTCCCCTCAGCCCGACCTGCACCCTCTCCAGTCTGGGAGCCCTCAGGGGAGCCCTCTCCAATCCGGACGTCCTGACAGCTCAGGCCCATTCCCCGTGGTTCTCTGCTCTCTGCTGGGCCTGGCCGCTCCACGCCCGCTGTCCAGGGGCCCTCTGCGGCCGGGACGGAGCACTCACAATGCAGAACTAAGGGACTCCAGCGGGGCTGAGGGAACTGAGCGCCGCCATCTTGTGGCAATGGGCACCACCATCTTTGTGGCAGAGTAATGATTAATTTGCATATCACCCTTTTATTAGGTAGAATTTGTTTGTTTGTTTTTGATGCTCCGAAAGGAAGAGCTGGGAAAAGTAATCCTCAGGCAGTTTGGGCCTATTTTTTTTCTTTTTTCTTTTTAATATATTTTATTGATTTTTTTACAGAGAGGAAGGGAGAGAGAGAGTTAGAAACATCGATGAGAGAGAATCATCGATCAGCTGCCTCCTGCACACCCCCTACTGGAGACATGCCTGCAACCAAAGTTACATGCCCCTGACCGGAATCGAACCTGGGACCTTTCAGTCTGCAGCCAATGCTCTATCCACTGAGCCAAACCGGTTTCGGCTGGGGCTTGCTTTGACATTACTTGTGAAGAAGGCTAGGAAGGAGAGTGGTGATGACAACCGAGGCCAGAGCCCCAGTTCAGAGACCATTCACAACTCCATTTGACTGGAGCTACATTAGGCCGCTAAGGTGGGTGTGGGGAGCAAGTTGAAATTTGCCCAAAGGAAGTAAGAACAAGTGTCCCCTTCTGGAAACAGACCACGAGTTATGTCCACTGCAGACTTCCACGTCCTGCAGATTCCAGCAGCATGCCCGGCGACCAGGTGGAATTACACAAATTGCTGAGGAGGCCAGCCCAGGTGCCGAACAGCACAGGACCATCCTGGGAACCAGCCATCCGCCCTCCTTGCCACGAGGACATGTAAGCTTTCCCTATACATTCTGGAAAGGAAAGGGGACGGGGAGCTTTGAAAGGAGAGAGCCATCTCTGACAGGGAATGGATTCTGGAATCGGACTGGTTAAAGACCAAGCCAACTGGACACAATTTGAGGAGTTACATTTTGTTGGCAAGTTTCAGTAACCCTTCCTCCCCGATGCACAAACCAAACCCCTCAGCAGGTCGGGGCCTTGGTACTGAGATGAGAGTACTTAGAGGAAATAATAGAAAGCCACTTTTTTCTTTTCTGCACATTTAAGAGTTACAATACACAATTCTACTCCGCTTTAGCGCTATTATTGCCATGGTCCTACTTGTGTATGGGGAACCCAGGCATGCAGAAATAGATTGCAATGCTACCTCATGTAGGAATAGAGCCATGCTCTATATCCAGAGTCCGCAGCAGAGGGGGAAGTTAGCTGCATCTATTAGTTTCCCACGGTTGTGCAACAATATTCCCACAAACTAAGCAGCTTCAAGCAATACACATGTATGAGCTCACAGAGTCTGCAGGTCAGGGGTCGGGGCACGGCTTAGTGGTCCTGTGTAAGATATTGACCAGGGGTGGGCCCTCATCCAAAGGCCCGGCTGGGGAAGGATCCGAGTCTACGCTTACGTGGTTGTTGGCAGCACCCAGTTTCTTTCTTTTCTTTTTAATATATTTTATTGACTTTTCACAGAGAGGAAGAGAGAGGGATAGAAAGTTAGAAACATCAATGAGAGAGAATCATTGATCAGCTGCCTCCTGCACACCCCCTACTGGGGATGTGCCCGCAACCAAGGTACATGCCCTTGACCAGAATCAAACCGGGGACCTTTCAGTCTGCAGGCCAATGCTCTATCCACTGAGCCAAACCGGTTTTGGCAAGCACCCAGTTTCTTGTTGGGTATTGGACCGAGGGCCTCGGTTTCTTGCTGGCTGCCAGCCAGTGGCCACCCTCAGCTCCTGGCCACATCTGCCTCCCCAGCATGGCTGCTTGCTTCTTCAGAGCCATTGACAGAGAGACAAGACGGGCATCACAATCGTCCGTAACCTGACCATGTAGTGACATCCCAGCACCTTTGCCGCATTATATTAGTAAAGCTGGTCACGGGTTCTTCCCCCTCAAGGCAAGGGAATTGCACAAGGACAAGAACAGCAGCAGACGGGCCCATGGGAGCTCCCTGGCGTCAATGCGCCACACGACATCAGGCAGGTGAGCGGGAGCAAACATGCCAATCAGGCAGGTGGGCGGGAGCAGACATGCCAGGTGCAGCCTCTCACAGGAGCCATAACCTGAGCTGGCTTTTGCAGAAGGTTAAGGACCCAGGAATGGCTTGGCTGTCCCGGAGCCTAGCACCGTGTCTAGCGCCACGGGAGGCAACAAGAGATGTCTGCGAATGGATGGTGACATCAGGAGCAAAGTGTGGTCCCCCCGGCACAGAAGAAGATAGCGTTCTCCACGGGAGGAAAACAAGAAAAGTAACTGTCAGCTCTCATCCCGTTAGCAATAGGTAACATCACGGGCCTCCCGTGGTATTAAAACAGGCGAGGCCACTGCATCAACGTCCCAGCGAGACACACCGGGAAAGTGCAATGAGCGCCAATGGCACCCAAAGGACAGGAGAGGGTCTGAGGCAGGGCAGCTCCCCAAATCCTGTATTTATACAGCTGATAAACAGGTTTCAAGAAAGGAGAAACCAACTAACGTTGATGACTTGGGAAATGAATAACATTAGAACTTTACTCTGCGGTAGCATCTTTCATCTGGGATCCTAAAAGGCTTTAAGAGTAATTACATTTGGGTGCTGCATACAAGTAGATTTTTTTAAAATAAAAGTATAATAAAATAGAAAGGTCCCTTAAAAATAAAAATAAATAAAAATGTGGATTTTATGCTCTTCAGAAGAAGTAGTACATAATGCTATCACAGATAACAAGTGCAACCTGGATTTTTTAAAAAAGAATGTTTTGTAACTGTTTCCAAGATTCTGCATACGTAATTGGTTGAGTCTAAGGAAATGCAGGAGCAGGGGTAGCCCCAGTGGCAAGTGGAGGGGCTGATGGTTACAAACAATCCTGACGGAAAACTGCTATGGGGAACGGGAGGCCACCTGCTGGGCCAGGGAGCTGATGGAGACCGAGACGGGACTTCAGCAAAGATGTGTAGACGGAGTAGTTACAGGACCATCCCGTGAACACGTGGTGCCAAGGCATAAAGCGCCGTGGCTACCCACCAGAGCTACGCCACGTCCGTAAAAAGGCCATCATCGTGTGAGCTTGAGCAACAACCGTCCTCGTGTATGAGGAGGAGGATGCAAAGGAATTGGGAAAATAGACACCGTGTGTCCACTCATCCCCACGAGAAGAGACGGCTTTTGAGTGAGTGAACAAATAACCCGGGAAAATGCCACCGCAGATGGACGGGAAGAACGGTGAACGGGGGAAGACACCGGGTGGCGTTTCAAGGCAGCCCCGTGTGTGAGTCACCAATGTGGAGTTCTGGCTGTGCATCTAACACACAAAGACGGGGAACCGAAACTCCAGAACCAAATGCCTTCCTGGACTCGGCCCTAGGGCCATGCCCGGCTCCAAAGTGTCCCAGGCCTGTTTGTTCTGCAAGACCCACCTGCCGCTGACACCTTCCCCGGGCTGCTCATCTGTGAGGAGCCCCCCTTCCCCTGAATCCCTCCCACATGTACCTCCCGCGAGGCGCTCATCTGTGTCCATTCTACTTCAGCAGTGCATGCCCCTGTCCTATCCCCTTTCCAATCGTAAGGAGCTTGAGGCCCCTCGCACTGTGTCTAACGCATAGTAGGGGCTCAGTAGACACCTTGGGACGAGAGGACTGCCATTCAGTACTTATGAAAATACACTGAGCTGCCACTCCAACCGCCTCCACAGCTGACTTGTGAGACGACGCCTTTGTGCCCAGGAGAGCTATGACATCGCTAAAAAAACTTTGGGATACACTGTGATGTTCTCTCTGGAGATCCACTCAGACTTCAGCCTAATTTGTTTTTAAACTATGGGATCAAGACCACACGTCCCGGAAACAGAGGGGTATGGCTCACCGTCGTTAGTGTCGTGCTTTGTAACGATCCTTGTAATGATCTTAAGCCTCTTTCTAGTGTGCCTCTCCTGTATGCACAGTTCACTAAGCTCTCCACGGAAGGAACTGCGTCTCTTCCACTGATGTAATTGTTGCCCACACTCACTGAATTGCTTAGTAAAAATCTCCACCCACTCTGGGCAAATATTATCAATTGTCAAAACATGTGATTTTCTTTTAACACAGATAAGAAGCACTCCATTCCAAAAGGAATTCCTTTAAACCATAGCTGCTGAGTTAGGTCATCAGACGCAGCACACACCTTTACCTGAGTCCTCCGTCCATAGGTTCATTTCTACCTGCTTCGAGTGGGCAGCTTCAAGCATTTTTCCCCAAAAATTATGCTTTTGCCAAAACCGGTTTGGCTCAGTGGATAGAGCGTCAGCCTGCGGACTGAAAGGTCCCAGGTTTGATTCCGGTCAAGGGCATGTCCCTTGGTTGCAGGCACATCCCCAGTAGGGGGCATGCAAGAGGCAGCTGATCAATGATTCTCTCTCATCGATGTTTCTAACTCTCTATCCCTCTCTCTTCCTCTCTGTAAAAAATCAATAAAATATATTTTTTAAAATAAAAATAAATTTTAAAAGTATGCTTTTATTATTATATATATGCATGCTGAATTCAGTTTGAAGTTTGAAAACTGGCGATTTCAACGAGGAACTCTGTTTGTTAAAAAATACCAGTCTCCATCGAGGTACGCAATGCATTCCCAGGAGTTCTCTCTCCTTCCTTCACAAGAACCCATTTACTCCGGGTCATTTACAGAGGCTCACTGTGGCTTTTCCAGGAAACGGCCGCCTGACGAGGGAGGTGAATTTTCCTGTGGACAAAATTTAGGGTCTCTTGTACAGGAACAGACGTGCGTAACAGAACATTCGCCACATTAATACGCTCACGACGCCGGGGCCTTCCAACGACGGCTGCGTGCTGCCAGGCTGGCTCTCCCGGGCGCTGGCAGAGAGCACGCCATCATATAGAGGAGTCCTTTCGGTCTTGGCAGCGAGGCGGGCGCGCCTGCCAGCTTCTGAAGGAAGCGGACAGGAGACAATAAGCCCATTCAAGCGCATTAGCGATGTGGCCCAGTGGGGGGTTTTTCCGTTTTCAAATGGATACAAGCTTTAAAACCACCTTATGTTAAGTAAGGGGAAGGCTGCTTTTCCAAACGCAGACGTTACATTTCCCAAAAGAGTGCTGACCTCTGTTCTCAACAAGACACGCACGCTATTGCCAGGTTACCCGCAAGAAGGTGGTCAGAAAAATACAGGGACAGAGCTCTGCCTCCCTGTCAGAAGGCCGTGCACACCAAGCGTAATGGACCGGCCGCGTGCAGCCAGCTGAGTAATTTGTGGGGCTTAAGCACCTACATAAACTGACATTACTGCTGGGCCATGGTGCCACACCTTGTGTTTATGACAACAGTGTGTCTTTGCACGTGAATAAAAATTTTTTTAAAAAAGAGGCATTTCTAGCAGCAAACCTTACACCCTTCAAAAATCCAAAACCAAAAAGAAACCCTTGAAGAACCACCTATGAAAAGTAAAACCTGTTTGCTAACATAAAGTTCAATATTTGCCTGGGTTGGCAAAATCCTACCCGGAAGGGGGGGAGGGGGGAGGTGGTAATTCTGGTTCCATGAGACGGGAGTGTCAGGTAAACTGCTCCGGAGGTAGTAACTTGTGCGCTGTTCTGAATCCTAGAGAGAGTAGAAGAGCCCCCTGCTGGCTGCAGAGGGAAGACCACCCAGGGCCCAGGCAGTCATTTTGGGATCCCCCCTAATCTTTTATTCACACAATACACATTTGTTGAGGCTTGCTACGTGCCAGGCATTGTGCTAGGCTCTGGGGATGATAATGTGTTAAACAAGGCAAAGGGAGCCTTCTTGGAACCCTTACACTGTAAAAGGGGAGACAGAGAGTAAACAAACATGAAATATATGTCAAATAGTGATCAGTACAATAGGGGGTGGGGGTGGTGGGTAATAGAGAATGATGGGAAATGGATGCTACTTTATTTTTTTAAATATACTTTATTGATTTTTTTACAGAGAGGAAGGGAGAGGGATAGAGAGCTGGAAACATCGATGAGAGAGAAACATCGACCAGCTGCCTCCTGCACACCCGCCACCGGGGATGTGCCCGCAACCAATGTACATGCCCTCGACCGGAATCGAACCTGGGACCTTTCAGTCCACAGACCGACGCTCTATCCACTGAGCCAAACCGGTTTCGGCAAGAGGATGCTACTTTGGACAGAAGACTGAGCATTTGAGCTGAATGGAGTGAGGGAGACTGTGAGGAGCATTCCAGGCAGGGCACAAAGCAGGCGTGAGGGCTCGGAGGTGGCTGCACTGGGCACGTTGGCAGGATAGCCAGAAGGCCAGGTGCCCAGAGTGAGGGAGGCAGAGAGGGTTGGAAGGTGAGGTGGCAAGGAGCCCAATGGTGCAGAAATCTTGCACGGTGGGGATTTTGGACTTTACAGAAACCCACCAGGGTTTGAACAGAGAATTAAGTAAACACCGTTCCCACTTGAAATGGGTCGCCCTGTACAACAGGCAGAATTAACTGCCTGTGTGGAGTCTGAGAGGCCCGTCAGGAGGCTACTGACATGGTACTGCAAACAGTCTAATCCATGAACGTTACCAGGTTCCTGCTGTTTACAGTGAGGTTCAAAGACTAAATATGACCTCTGCCCTCGGAGAGCTTTCAGTTAACCTGGGAACACTGAGCGATACACTTCAAATCCAACTTACAAGAGCCAGGAGTGAGTGATGGCTACACAGAGTGGGCAAGAAAGAGGATGATGATGATGAGGAGGAGGAGGAGGAGGATGCAGATGTCCCCAGCAGACAAGTACCAGCTCGAGTTCAGTTTCGCTCAGTGGCTAAAAGCACAAGCTGTAGATCCATGCTGCCGCTTACCCATTGTGTGATCTCAGGTTTGTTATGAACCCCTCTTTTCCTCAGTTTTCTCCTCTGGAGAATGGACCTAATAACAGTACCACTTCATACAGAGTATGAGGAATGTGTCAATGTTATATGTCAAGTGCCCAGACCAGTGCCAGGTGCTTATCAATACTACGTAAGTGAAGGAATTTCTCCAAAGTCACACTGTTATTGTCTTTATTACTGCTGTAGCCCAGATATGACGTGATAATGACTTGAACTAACAGCAGTTGTGGCAGTGGGATGAAAAAGGCAGTTATTGCCGAAACCGGTTTGGCTCAGTGGTAGAGCGTCGGTCTACAGACTGAAAGGTCCCGGGTTCAATTCCGGTCAAGGGCATGTACATTGGTTGCAGGCAAATCCTCGGTACAGGGTGTACAAGAAGCAGCTGGTCAATGTTTCTCTCTCATTGACATTTCTAGCTCTCTATCTCTCTCCCTTCCTCTCTGTAAAATATCAATAAAATAAATTTAAAAAAGAAAAAGGCAGTTATTTTTCTGACCAAGGAACTTCCAAGGTTTGGTGACAATAAGATGGCACATGAG
The DNA here is from genome assembly GCA_963924515.1 of Vespertilio murinus. Lineage (NCBI taxonomy): Eukaryota > Metazoa > Chordata > Mammalia > Chiroptera > Vespertilionidae > Vespertilio > Vespertilio murinus. The sequence continues at coordinate 9,703,827 of OZ004712.1, read as the reverse complement.
GTAGGCATATGAAGAGGTTCCAAAATGAGTGTGGGATCCCAAGCATAACAACTAGGAAAACAGTCCAACAGGGAGGACAAGAGAAGCAGGGGAGTCGGGAAGGCCAACTGGTTTGAGAGACAAGGCAGGCAGGATGAGAGGCACCTGAGCTCGAGGTGGACGGGCGATTAGGGATGCTCGACTGGAGCTCAGAAGACAGCGGAGGGCACCCATCAGGGTTTGGAATCCCTTCCTGGGAGGACTGTCCTTGAAGCCATGGAGATGCCTGAGAAAGCCAAGGGAGAAAGGAAGAGCTCCTAAGAATAAAGCTCAGGAGACACGAGCATAGTTATGGGGATTAGGAAAGAGGACAATGAAAGCGAGGGCAGAATAAGAAGGTTAGGAGCAGAAGCAAAGTCTTGGGAAAGATAGGGATGCTCCCGGCAGATGCTACTAAGAGGTAAGGGATGACTGGCACTGGGTGAGGTCACAATAAAGTCATTGATGGAGTCATGGAAGTTTCAAAAGCGTAGGTTGTCCTGAAGGCCTCTGCTGAGTGTCGGCGCTGAATGCTGTACTGTGCCACCCAGATTCCCCCTCCAGGACCCATGGTTTCATTCCCCAGGGAAAGTGCTAGGCTGACAGTTCCCAGTTGCCTCAGCTGAGCCACCTTGTCTGAGGTCATGACCCTTCCTGGGGCAGCTTGCGTCAGTGACTGGCGGACCTGGCAGTACAAAGACACAGTCCTTTCACACAAATAGGGACAACTCAGAGGGGTCATCCCAGCTTCTGAGCTCACCGTGGAATCAGCTGAGGGAAGCCAGCATCGTGGCTGCAATGCAGCCCAACCTCCCCGCATCAGTCCTGCTTCCTTCCCTCCCCTTCGTGAGTGTCCACGCGGAGGGCGCGCCCGTTCAACTTCCCACGCGCCAACCTCCGTGTCACAGTCTGCTTCCCCTGGAACCCCAAAGGCACACTCTATTGTGAACGTCAACAAAAGTGATAACACCAGGGAAGAGTTTGGCACAAGGTCAATATATCAATGGTATTTAACAGATCTATGAGAAGAGCTTCTCATAAACAGAAATTCTGCAATGTAAAGGAATTACGCCTAAGCAACGTTAGCAGGAATGGACTTTTCTCCAGAACCCCAAACTCGACGGACTTGCAAAAGCAAGAGGATGCCATTTGCCTTCGGTGAGAATAGAGCGCTGGGTCGCGTGACCCGATTGATGGTGCTGTCACCCGAACAACCTCACAATCTCTTTTAATCTCCGCATCCTGTCACTTTGCTGCCATCTGGGGAGAGGATTGATTTCATTTGTCCCCCAAGGAGATTAATGTATCCTACTGGATTCCAGCACACGGGAGGGACTCGGCTCTAACCCATCAGCATAATCTGGCCTCGGCAGCTGCTTCAAGGCTCCTGTGCCCTTCATCCACCACGAGGAACACGGTGGTCTCCAAAGCCACTGCGTTTTCCTCGCAGCTGGGGGCACGGGTGGGTGCAAAATTCCCTCCACCGGCTCCCAGGAAAGAAAAACCTCTGAGGATCATGAGACCCACACCAAGTTCCCTTTCCTATCGGGCCGTCTCATGAGGCTCCCCAAAGCTGAGAGATCTCTCCGTAAGCCAGTGGGTCATCCCGTAAGCCAGTAGGGTTGGGGGGGCAGGGAATGTCTCCTCTTATGCGAGAGAATGTCCTTTTGTGCAACCGGTTATGCTACCCAACCTCTCAGATGCTGGGAGAGGCAGGAATCCTGCCTGCCTGCTCACCACTGTAGCCCCAGCGAATGCTTACTACAGATGGGTGTTGATTGTTGAGTGGATGACTGGGGAACAAAATGGTGCCAGGTGGATTACTAATGAAGTAAATAAAATAATGAGCAAATATAGATTAAGGAGATGGTTAAGGACAGTTGGATATGAGCCTGATGACTAAATAGGACTCCCTTTCCCATCATACACCTCAGTGTACGTCAGTCCCTATGACTCACTCAGCAATCCAATTGCCCGTGGTAGACACTCAATAAAAACCCTTTGGGCTGAGCTAAATTACAATTAAAAAAATGCCTAGGCTCTTATAAAAAGACATACTCGTTGGTGCCAATACCGCAGAGGAAGGGGCGTTAATCAGCTCAGAGGATATGGGAGGTACAGGGAAAGACAGGAACGTTTTCTAATAACAACAAGAATGAAATCCAAAGGGTAAGGTTTTCAGAAAAGCCATCCGTGTCCCACATTCATGGAACTAGTCTGCTCAAAGCTTTAAGAGTTTGGCGTGCAGGACCTCCAGGAGATTTGCTCACAAGTAATCGTCATGAAGTGAAAACAGTACCTGTGAGTGGTTCTCGCCATTCTGCGGACTTTACATGTTTTCTCACTTAATTTTCTCCATAACCCCATGCATTAGGTTTACTAGTGTCGCCATTCCCATTCTTCAGATGAAGAAACTAAGATCGAGAGAAGTTAAGTAGCGTGCCCAAGGTGACAGAGCTGGCAAGGAGTGCCACCGATATCTGAGCCTAGACAGTTGGACCCCAAGTTCCATGCTCTTAACCTCTGCACTGTTCTGCTTCCTGGGAGGACATACATCACACCTTCTGCTCCCTTTTTAACCCACAGGTACATCCACGTATCATCTGGCTTTTACACTCTTTAAAAAAAATGCTCTTGGCCAACAACCATATGGCATTTTTTCAAAGTCCAGTTGGTATCAGTATTGAGGCTCTAAGGAACAGTATCTTCAACATCACATCGTAGTGTTGAAAGATATTGTTGTGGTGGTTAAAACAAAACAGAAAGTGGACTGCATTTGTGGGCAGCGGTTTCTGTCTATTTTGTTCACAGCTAAACCCCAGGAGCCTAGAATAGTGCCTGGCACAGGACAGGCATTCAAAAATATTTGTTGAACTTGTGGTCGAACCAAAATGAGATGTAGAACACCCCCTACACAGGTGCCGCATAAACTTTATGGCACAATTAAGATCCCGCCTGCGGGTTCTTGGAAGAACCTAAATTGCCAAGTCCTGCTTGCTATTGGCCTTGTATTTTATATCTGAACCATTTGGTGACATGGCTAAGGCAGCTGTCTGATGGTTAAGGCATGTCTCCAAAGCTGCACAACTCGCTAGCGGGGGAAATAAGAACTAAAGCTTGGGTTTTCTCAGCGGGCCCAGCGATGATGCAGGTGTAGATGTTTTCTGAGCCTCCTGAGCCCAGGTCCAAGAGTTGCTTTGATAGGTAATCATTTGATGACTCTTTGTTAGTACCTTGAGGTAGGATTATCTCATGGTAAAGAGGCATGGGCTGAAGGACCATCAGGTTTCTTATCACCTCTGGGCCTCAGTTTCCTCATATGGAGAATGTGGGCACCATATCTCGTACCTCTATCAGTCAGGTTACAGACAGGAGAGAAGAACCACTCCAGACATTTCAAAGAGGGGGCCACTTAACATGGAGAACCGCTGTCAGGGTGACCGAAAGGCTAAGAAGCCAAATAGGATGGCAAAACCACCAAAGTCTAGCATAGGGCTGGGCAACTACGGCCCACGGGCCGGATCCGGTGAATAAAACTATTCAATTAAAAAAAAAAAAGAAAAAGACCGTACCCTTTTAAGTAATGATGTTTACTTTGAATTTATATTAGTTCACACAAACACTCCATCCATGCTTTTGTTCCCGCCCTCTGGTCCAGTTTAAGAACCCACTGTGGCCCTCAAGTCAAAAAGTTTGCCCACCCCTGGTCTAGCGGTATCAAGAAGCTACCACCACCCCTCGTTGGTGTCACAGCAGGTAGTGATGCCAGCCCAGAAGCCAGGGGTAGTGGAGCTGGATCTATGAAGGAGACCCAGCTGCTCTCACAGCCAACACCTGCGTCAGACCAAGAGAGGAGACATACCCTCACTTCCTCCCCGTCCCTGCCCGCCCGCCTTTACCATTGCCTCGACCTGCCCAGGAGCCTGAGGAAGGTGACACAGAACAGAGCAGGAAAGGGCAGAGAATAGGCCATCAACCAGCTCGGGACCTCAGGGGCTGCAGTGAGTTTTAAATGAGACGTATGTTTCGTTCTCAGCACTGTGCCTGGTATGTATAAGTGTGCGTAATGGAAGGTATCACTGCTGTTATATACATACAGCAGGCCCTCAACTGGGCATGGGTCATGAAAGAGACATAGACTCTGCCCCCAAGAGCAAGCAGTCTGTCACTGTAGTCCATTTATTAGCTAGGATGCATTCTGTGGGCTGGAGTGAAACCTCCTAGGGGTGTCACCACACTGCTTCAGGTGACCAGCTTCCGAGCCTGAAATTCATCCCGTCGGGGGCACCGATGATTACAGAGAAAGCCAGGCCACACGTGTGCACACTCCTCGAATAAGACGGAGCATTAAAATGTGAAATATTTTGCCCTAGCTGATGTGGCTCAGTGGATAGAGCGTCAGCCTGCGGGCTGAAAGGTTCGATTCCAGGCAAGAGCACATGCCTGGGTTGTGGGCTCGATTCCCGGTAGGGGGCGTTCAGGAGGCAGCCAGTCAGCGATTCCCTCTCATCATTGATGTTTTTATCTCACTCTCTCCCTCTTCCTTCTTCTCTGAAATCAATCAAAACACATATTTTTAAAATGCGAAGTATTTTTATGTGAGACATAGTGTGATCGCGCACTAAAAGAAGCACCAGCTCAATCGCTGTCCCTGATGGGAGAGTGACTCAGGGAACGTTTCGTGTATATGGCTAATTACATATCCGGCTGGAAAGTATTTGATGCCGTCCTTACAAGGTCACGGAAGTGCATTTTCAGGAAAGGCTTTCTCCAAGAACACATGCTGCTGGCATGAACCCTGGCTGAGGGGATCGCGGCCCAGGTATCAAGACGAGCCCGTGGACGCTGCTAAACACGGGCCAAGCATCCTTGTCTCTCCACCTCTGCTTCGTTTTAGCCCAGGCCTCGGAGTCACAGAATATCAGTGCTGGGACCCAGAAAACACACGCGTGTGAGTCACTCTACGGTGTAGAAACTATGCCAAAAAGACCACCAACAAACACTGCCCACGGGCATCGTTAGTAGAAAGACGGGGCAGATTGACATGGTCAAGTGGCTTGACCATGGCCATGGAGCCCAACGACACCAGGGAAGCACCCCATACTCCCGGCCTCTTCCCCCCCAGCCTCCTCCTACGCGGGGACACGTAGAAAATCGGCCGCGGGCAAGATTTATACTCTTCATTTTTGAAGTAATAATGCGGTCTTAAATATCAGGCATCCCGGCAGCATTTTTAACTAGGTGGGAAGGTACCAGAAGGCATAATCATTCCACAGGGTGACTAGATGAAATAGCTGGGAGCTCTAAACTCATCTTCGGAGAACATGAATGGAAACGATATTTCATTCAGAGAAATAAAGGGGAACGACGGGCCGAGGGCCCCCAATTACAGGGGAAGTAGATCTGGACGCATAGCCTCTTCCCCATACAAAATGAGTCAGCGGGACCTGCGGTGGCTCAGAAGTCCCCGCAGGGGAATTTAAGACAATGGGATGGCTTTGCCTTTCTCAAAGCTGATCACAAACCTTTCAGAAAGGACAGTCCTCGGACACAACAGGTTTCATTCTGATATTGTTCCCTTTCTGTCTTCGGGGCCACCCCGGTATAAATTATGCCCCCGTTCCCATTAGTTAGGCTTGAGGGATGGCCAACCCATAATTAAAAATGCCTCCCAGCGCGGAGCCCGGGCAGCCCGTGACAGAGGGCTGTCAGGCGGCTTCATCGCCAAATTGTAATGGCACTGTTTGCTTTATTTAGGCTTGGGTGACTCAGGATGGATGCCCTTCTAGCAAAGCGTGTGCATTTAAGATGGCAGAGCAAGGGTGATTTATACGGGGAATAACTCCTTAGTCTGTCAGAGACCTGGCAGAGTGTTTCTGGGAAAACTAATTGCAGCCCGTTCCTCCCACCGCGCGGAGATGAACTATGGGCATCGCCGCCAGCTCTCACAAGATGCAATCTGCCGGCCATGAGAGGGAGGGAGCCGGGTTCCCCGTCCTCGACGGTCAGACGTGCCTGATAATGAGAAGTTACTTGTAAGCCGATTATGGGGATTTGCGCGTCCTTTTTAGAAACATTCCCCGTTTCCCTTCTTTGATCACTACCACCTCACATGACCTTCCTGTGACGTTTAAGATGCACGCAGAGCTGAAACCGATTTGGCTCAGTTGATAGAGCATCGGCCTGCGGAATGAAAAGTCCAGGGTTCGATTCCAGTCAAGGGCATGTACCTTGGTTGCGGGCACATCCCCAGTGGGGGGTGTGCAGGAGGCAGCTGATCGATGTTTCTCTCTCATCGATGTTTCTAACTCTTTATCTCTCTCCCTTCCTCTCTGTAAAGAAACCAATTATATAGATAGATAGATAGATAGATAGATAGATAGATAGATATAGATATAGATATATAATTTTTTTTTAATTTCTGTCCTTACCCCACAGCCACGCTAAGGTGAGTGTGTGGATGTCAGGTCAGGAAGGCTGCTCTTACTGAGGGTGGAGACGCACGCTGGGCATTGGAAGGGGGAAGTGTCCTGCATGTGGAGTTCTGAGAGTTGTCCCATTTCCTGACTGTCCTCCCTGCTCTCCTCACTGTGCATCTTCCCCCGTTCCTTCTGAGAACCCCCATCCACTCGCCGCCCATCCACTAACGTTGGCGGCCCCGATGTTCGGGAAAAGGGCCACCGGGTGGGGCCTGCCTCTGTAGGACCCCGGAGCCATCGGAAAAGCCCTGGGCGCTCGCTGGGAGAGGCCCAGATTCCATCCGGTCTGGTCATCTGGACCGGCGGTTATTAACCGGGGGGACTCTTCCCCTGGGGGGACCCGTGGCAACATCTGGAGACATTTTGGGCTGTCACAGCCGGGGGCAGGGAGCGGGGCTGGCGTCTCTCGAGCAGAGACTGGGGAAGCTGCTACACCTGTTCCTGTGCTCAGCGCAGGCTCCCCCGACAGAGAGTTGGCCGACCCCGAGTGTCAATAGAGTCACGGCCGGACGGCCCCGACCCAGGAATCAATCCAGGGGTGCAAACAGGACGTCCCCAGCAGGCACTTCTCCTCCCATCGGCACGAACCCCGAAGAGGGAGCGACACCCCGCAGCACCTCCGTTGAAGCCCCGCATCGGCCTGACTCAGCAGATCACGCTTTGATCTCGCAACTCAATTCTTCCGCCTCTTTTTAATGTTATTTAGGCCCTGTAATATAATTTGGCAAGCCATTATAGTTGTTACAGCTGCTAGTTCTGCCCTCACTCCTGATTTCACTTATGACCTCAGCCGGAATAAGATTTAAAGTTTGGGATGATGTAAGTGAATAAGGATTATTAGATTTATTCGCGTGGCAATTTAAATAAGAAACTGCCTGGCCCGGAATAAGTGGTATACGAGAAATGCTGGTGATTTATAGACCTGTCCGTTCCCAAGATTTATATGATGTGTGGGGATGATTAAGTAAGAGACAGGCCTGATTATATGAAATATGTACTTTTTTGTAAATGCAATATTGGAGGCGACCTGCTACACAGTGCCACAGAGCAGCTCCCGGCGAAGCAATTCTTACTCTGCGGTTACTGCCACTGGCGGGCAGCGTGGTGGGCGGAGTGCGGGTGGAGGCCTGGCTCTAACTCCTTCGAGCCGATGGGCGTGCGGGCCTGGGAAACGCATCCACCTTCAGCCTCGAAACAGCAGCCCCGTCGTCGGTGCCCCAAGGCAGGGTGGGCCGGGGGGAGGGGGTGGTTTCAGCCCTGACTCCGGGACTGCGGGCCTGAGCAGTCCTCTCTTTGGTAAGCACTCAGCCGCTCTGTTCCGGTCCCGGGTCCCAGGCTTATGAGATGGAGACTTTCCATTTGTCACATGTGGTGACACGCTTTGGGGAAAATACACAGTGGTGTCCTTTGCTTTCCCTGTTATGCGTCCTACTCTAACCCAGAGCCAGAGCACCGAGGGCTCCGAGGCCAGTCCCCCGGTCTCGGGGTACCTCCCCCTCCAGGAGCCTCGGGATGCCAGGGAAAGGGGGGCTCGTGCCTCCCCGAGGTGTTGGGCCTGACGCCAGAGTCAGCCAGAGGCCTGCTGTGGGGGAATGAGCAATGGTTTGGTTCTTCTCTCTCAGGAGTGGGGAATATGTAAATGCAATTACTATTTAAATTACCTTGACAGCTGCTTGGTACCATGGTTAAATTGTCCACTTCCATAACTCAGGCTATATATATATATATATATATATATATATATATATATATATATAAAATTTATTTCAGAGAGGAAGGCAGAGGGAAAGCCAGAAACATCAATGATGAAAGAGAATCATTGATCACTGCCCAGTGCATGCCCCTTACTAGGGATGGAGCCTGTAACCCTGGCAGGTGCCTGAGCAGGAATCAAACCTTGATCTAGTTCATAGGTTGATGCTCAACCACTGAGCCATGCCAGACAGGCCAGGCTAGAGCTTCTTAATCCATTCTCAGGGCTGGAATCAGATGTACAGGAAAAACGGAAAGGACAGCCCCATATAAAACAACAGGAACCTGCAAATGCAAATAGAGGAAGAGGCTCGGAAGACGAAATGGAGGGCAAAGTAGAAGCAGGAAACAACTTTATTGGCTAAACATCCACGAAGGCCCTTAGACTCACCAAGAGGAGCAACCCATAGGACTCGGGGAGCTTAGGGATGAGTTGGGATTATCTAAACTCTACGGCAGATTAAGTGCTGAGGATGAGTACCTTATAATCCACTGGGGTCGGGGGTGGGAGGTGGTAGCAAAGCAGAAAACTTCACAGAAGAGAACATTTAAACCAGTTCTTGTAGAAAGCAGCGGAGTTAGACAAAGGAGCCCCCTAGTCCATCCAGGTGTCTGACCAAGCTGGCGCCGAGATCACCGTGTGGTGGTGAAGGACATCACCAGCATGCACTTGGTCTGGTAGCAGGAACCAGGGACACACACACACTGAGTGGCCAGGTTAGTATGATCTCTGAACGCATAGTAATCTGGCCACTCAGTCTACAGTCAAGCTTTGTGGGGGAGAGTGACTCAATGTCCTGCAGATCTAGAAACTTCCAAAGCTGGCAGGGATCAGAAACTCTTACTTAAACCTCATCTTGAAATTTAATATCCTTCATAGAGGAGGTGGAATTTTAAATAAACTATAACGATTACCCTCACACCATTCTTTTCTCAGATATCATGCTTGTCGTGCCTCTCACGGATCAAATGTAATTCTTTTTAATTTTTAATGTTGCCATGGATTTTTAACAACTAATCAGAATTTCCCAATATAATGGTTTTAATAAGGTGGTGGTTGTTGGGGGTTTTTTGTTTGTTTGTTTTTGTTTGTTTTTTCATTTAAACAGTAAATGTTTAGGTCTAGAGTTCTGGTAAACTGATTACGGCATTATTTCTGAAAGACTCCTGCTGCCCATCTTGACTAAATGGGATGGCTTAAAGAAAGACAGAAACCTATTTATGCCAAATGAATTGACTTTTTAAAAGTTGGGGAAAAAATGTATCTGATCTGGATTTCTTTTAATAACCTTGAAATCTCTACCCTGAGTACCCAAGCAGAAGAAAATAACAATAAAAGGAATCCAGGCTGTCAAATTACGATCCTCCTCACCCAGAAAAGAGAAATAATTTAGTTGCTAACTAGAAACATCACCATGGAGCAAAAAGTATAGGTCAAGGGAGAGAAGAGCAAATTAAATAATAAGATGCATTTGTTTGTTGGAACTTGATCACCCTTTCTAAAAGCCTACTTATCCAGCAGAGGTAGGCGTTAGGGTTTTCGATTTATTTCCTAATTACAACAATAACAGATCCCCTAGCATCTTCCCGATCCGTTTCATATAAATTGATTAATAAGGCAATCATGGTTTGGGAAAGCTTTTATATGCCACCTGATATTGATGCCATCTATAAAAAGACAACCAGGTGAGCACCTGATCTCCAGTAAAGGCCGGTTCAAAAATTGCAGCCTTAGAAAGATAATGGAATGAGCATGACCTTGAGTCGTTTGAGCCAAATAGCAACTGTCAACTCCTGATAGCAGTATTTGACCTCACAGGCAGCTGACAGAAACCAACCTGAGGAGCCATTTTCTCAAAATCTGATAAAGATAATAAACCATGTTGGGTACAGTCACCCACTTGAGTGAGGAAGCCTCTTGTGATCAATGACCCGATGATTTGGGTAGAAAATATGAGGTGCTGAGGGATTCTGGGAGTTCATTGCTTTAGATAGAGTGCCCACTAGATTTTGGCAGGGTTTTTTGTTTTGGTGGGAGGTGGTTGTTTCACTTTCTTTTCATCCATTTTTAGTTCTTCTCAAGGAAGATTTCAACATACATAAAAGTAGAGAGAACACTGTAATATATCCCCACCTACCGACCCAGAGCTACAATAATTACCAGCTCAGGCTACTCTTGTTTTATCTGTATGTGGACATCATATCATTTCATCCACAAATTTTTTAAAAAAATAGTGAAGTGCATATTTTAAAGATGAACTTTAAAAAAAATCCAAAAACATCATCACCACAAAAAAATTAACAATAATTCCTTAATTTCATCAAATGTATACTCAGTGTTACCAATCGTTTCCTAAATGCTTTTAAAAATATATTTTTATTGATTTTTAGAGAGAGAGAAACATCAATGTGAGAGCAAAACATTGATTGACTGCCTCCTACATGCCCCTCACCAGGGATGGAGCCCACAGCCCAGCATATGCCCCGACCGGGATTCCAACCTGCAACCTTTCAGTTCACAGAATGGGGCAGCCACGCCAGCTGGGGCCTAAAGACTTCTTATAGTTTGTTCCAAAGTCAAATAAGGTCAATAGGGGCCCCTCCCCACTCATTGAAGATACAGAGTCATTTGTCCTGGAGCTTCTCACATTCCGGGTTTTGCCCTCCATGCCCTATTATTTTCCGAGAAGTGGTAGTTAGATAGAGGCCTGATTAGATTCCAGTTTGATTTTTTTTTTTGACAAGACCACTTTACTAAAGGTGTGGTGTACTTCCATCCAAAGCATCATGGGGTCTGGTTGTCCCTTTCTGTGATGTTAGTGGCCACCGGATGATCAATGGATTCTGTTGATATAGGCTGTTTACAGAAAAGCATTGAACCAAAACATTCAAAAAGTTTTGTTTTCTAAAAGAATGACTAAAAATAACCTCACTCTCTGCCAGGCCCTGTTTTACAGCGCACAGCGCCAAGTGCGATCATTGTAGCAGCCTTATGGAGTGGGGCTGCGGGAAGATGTGAGCCAAATCAGCCTTCCTCCAGAGCCCACAAACACATCGCCTTGAGTGTCCCATGGCTACAAAAGGAGAACCCTTGCAACTTAGGTAGCATGAACAATTGAAAGAGGTGGAGGCGAAACCATAGCCCAAAAAATGGTTGGCTATGGTTTACATACACACACACACACACACCACACACCACACACCACACACCACACACACACACACACACACTACAGTATACATTTAATTCTTTTAAAGCTAGATCAAAGCACCAAGTAACTACCAAACAAAATCACCGAAAGGGCCTATCATCTGATAATGGATGGGAGTCATCTCTAGTCACACTGTCGTTTTGGTACCGACGCGAGAAGAGGTGGAGGGGGTTCGGGGCAGCCTGCATTGACTGGGGCTGCAAAGGCGCCACGAATGCCACCAAAGTGAATGACGAGAAGCCACGATGACCTGTTTAAGGTCGTCTCCACCCTTTGCACAAATCAGCATAGAGTTACGTTTCTCGCTCTCCGTGTGCTAGAGTTGCCAAAAGTAGAGTCATTTCATTAATCTCCCATGCCAGGGAGAGGTGGCTATACATCACTCCAAGTGACACTGACAGCAAGACAATAACACCACATTCCCACAGTGCATCAAGTAGCACGTCCCTCCATTCATTTGCTATCAGAGTCCTTTATAAAAATGTCTTATAACTAAAATATGCCTCTCTGTCTTTTAGACTTCAGCGAGACTTGCTCCAAGATAAATATCTTATTTTTTTTTAGCATAAAGGAAGAAAAGTATGGAAGCTTCACATCAAATGGTATTTCTAAACAAATGTAAAAACTAATATATTTTATAATGGTTTGTCTCATTCACACTAGGGAATGGTGCCTTGTGATTAAGAGAAGAAAGGAAGAGAGGAAGGATGGGATGGAGGAAGGGAAAAAGGAAGGAAGGAAAGGAAGGAGGAAGGGTAGGCTTAAACTTGTATTTCAGATGATAGCTTTTATTACGATATTTAGAAAATTTAAATGGGTCAAAACAATACTAGGTAACCAGATAGAAAATGATGCTTTATTATTTAAATATATATATTTTAAAATAAAATGACCGAGCAAATTCAAAATTCCTCTTCTTCCTACATCTTCATTTCAAAACTCACTTTAAATTACTGTGCTTTTGTTTAGGGTTCTAACTGCAATTTATAAGCTCTAATGGAGTATCTCTCTCCCCCACTTCCCCAACAGCATTTATTACCAAGAAACTACGTCATGGAGATTTCTGGAAAGTATCCTCCGAGATAGTATTCCTTCCTAACTACTTAAAGTCAATCCTGTCTGACAGAAAAAAGAGGGATGCTTTTTAATGGAGTGAAGCATTATTAAAAATAGAAGCGGGGTCTTAAAGAATGCATTGATAATAAAGTTTTAAAGAAGAGAAAGAAGCAGAGGTAGGGGGCTTGCTACCACAGCCCAGATGTCTTTGCATTGCCCCGATCCACGTGTTGGGCTCTTTCACCTCACATAACTCCTCATGTTGCTCCTTGCAAACAGGTCTGCTGCTCTGTTATCCAGCTTCTTCTTCTTTTCTTTTTTAATATATTTTATTGATTTTTTACAGAGAGGAAGGGAGAGGGACAGAGAGTTAGAAACCTCGATGAGAAACATCAATCAGCTGCCTCCTGCACACTACACCCCCTACTGACGATGTGCCCACAACCAAGGCACATGTCCTTGACCAGAATTGAACCCAGGACTCTTGAGTCCCCAGACCAACGCCCCATCTACTGAGCCAAACCGGCCAGGGCTCTTTTTTTCCCCTCTTAGTCCCATGAACCATTTCATGTCATAAACATCACAGCAAAGATCTCTTAACTGTGCGTTGAAAAAAAACCATTCAGGGAGTAAAGATCTTGAAACCAAAACGACAGACAGGAAAACAAAGAGGAAATGGTTCAGACCAGACTTTGCAGACCCCTCACTGCAGACAAAGGAGAGCCCAGGCTCCCACACCCCCACCTTCCGCTCCCCGCTGCCCACCCAACCTCGCGCATGCTCAGGATTAGCGGGCTCTGGGGATGCAGGGTAAAAATACTGGGTGTGGTTTGGGGCGGGCGTCATAATCCCCCCCCAGCCTCAGTTTCCCAGTGTGCAAAGTGAAGATGATACCCTTGTAGAGTTATTACAAGGACCTAAAAGACATCACCTTGCATAGCTTCTTACTTACCGTATGGTAGAATCTCAAAAACTGGTGTTTGTTATCATATACCATCAGTGCTCAGATCACAGTCCCAAACATGTAAGGGACATCACCATAGCAACAGCACTGTCCTCAGACTGAGTACACAGAAAACTAAATTGAAACACAAATGTGGATCCTACCCTTCTGTCTTCCAGATTTTAGAATGAAGGCTGCCTTAAAGTGCCTGTGCGCTCACCGCTCCCTTCCTCTGCTCAGGCAAGGATCTGTAATCTGTCCTTAGAAACCGGGGTGGTGTGAACGGAGCCACCAGGGGGTCTGCATAGAATTCCGAACTCGGGACCCCCCAAACTTTCAGTATCAGCCTTCACATTCCGAATGAATCATCCACCCATCCTAAAGCCACACCCCGGAGGCGGACAGGAAAGCCAACCATAATACTTCCCACACACGATGCAGTCTGGATTGTTGTTCAAATATTGATGAGTTTCAAGGACAGCGCGTCAATAGAAAGATATGGCAGAGACAACAAGATGGCGGCAGAGATAAAAGCCTAACTGCAGCCGCCCTCAACAATTTAAAAAAATACAACTAAAATATAGAGTGGACACTATCCAGAACTACAGGAAAGTTGACTGACTGGAAATTCTACAACTAGAAGGAAAGAGAAAACCAGAAGGAAAACCAGAGGAGCTGTAAAAGCCTGAGGTACGGAGGCGCGGTGCGCGCGGGGAGAGGACTGAGCCGGAGAGGAGGGGCGGCTGAGTGCCTGGCTGGCGTTACCTAGCGGGAAGGAGATAAAAGCCCCGGACTGTGCTGAACCCCAACTCCGACTGCACTGAACCCCAGTTCTGGGTGAGACCCCGGGGGTCCCAGGCTCATACAGAGGGAATCTGGGCTGTAAGGCGGAAGCTCAGCCGAGTGGCGAGAAAGGCAGAGCTCCGGAGTCGCGCACATTGCGCGCAGAGGAGGGACTGTTCGCTGAGCTGCTGAATTGCCCCAGCGGGAAGGACTCAAAAGCTCAGGAATGTGCTGAGCCCCAGTTCTGACTGCACTGAACCCCAGTCCTGGGCAAGACCCTCGGGCCCCAGCCTCATACAGGGGGAATCTGGGCTGTAAGGCAGAAGCTCAGGGAAGCTAAAAGCAGATCCCCTGAGTCGCGCACTTTACGCGCACAGAGGACAGACTGTTGTTTGGGCCGCGAGATTGCCCTGGCGGGAAGGAGACATAAGCACTTCCAACTGCTCTGAACCCCAGTTGTGGGCTTGTTGGGGGAGAGACTACACTGTCTGGAAGCGGGCGAAGCTCCAGGGCGCCTTTCTCTCAGAGGTGCTTGCAGCGAGTACCAAAGGACACTGAGGAACACTGAGACTCAGGAACCTCCGAGGGCGGGGCTAACCGGAAGCCAAGGCTGTAGGCTCCACCCTGAAACTCCGCCCCATCCAAGCTGAACTCAGAGAGGCTCTTGCAGGTTTCCAAGTCTAGTGGAATAAGGTTATCTCCTGGCATAGACACAGCTGATCCTCCCAACCTACCAACTCAGGGAAGCAGCGAAAATGCCGAAACGAGAAAACAGATCACAAACGAAAGAAATGGAGGACAAAAAGCGACGGGATATAGAGTTCAAAACCACGCTTATAAGGTTGTTCAACAATCTCCTAGAAAAGGCCGATAAAATAAATGAGACCTATGAGGATATGAAAAAAGATCAACAAGAAATAATAAAGGGTCAACAAGAAATAATAAAAGGTCAACTAGAAATAAAGAATACAATCTCTGAAATAAATAATATTATACAGAGTCCTAAAAACAGAATGGAAGATTGTAAGAATCAAGTCCAAGATTTGCAACACAAAGAGCCAGAGGACACTCCTCCACAGAAGCAAGAAGACAAGAGAATCCAGAAAGTTGAAGATAATGTAAGAAACCTCTGGGACAACTTCAAGCGAACCAACATCAGAATTATGGGCATCCCAGAAGATGACAGAGAGCAAGATACCGAAAACATATTGAAAGAAATAGTGACAGAAAACTTCCCCCACCTGGTGAAAGAAATAGATTTACATGTCCAGGAAGCACACAGAACCCCAAACAAAAGGAATCTAAAAAGAACCACACCAAGACACATCATAATTAAAATTCCAAGAGCTAAAGACAAAGAGAGAATATTAAAAGCAGCAAGACAAAAGCAGGTAGTTACCTATAAAGGGGCACCCATACGACTGTCAGCTGATTTCTCAACAGAAACCATGCAGGCCAGAAGGGAGTGGCAAGAAATATTCAAAGTGATGAATAACGAGAACCTACAGCCAAAAATACTCTACCCAGCAAAGCTATCACTCAGAATCGAAGGCCAGATAAAGAGCTTCACAAATAAATTTAAGCTAAAGGAATTCATCACTGCCAAGCCAGAATTATATGAATTGTTAAAAGGGGTTCTTTAGGAAGAGGAAGAAAATAAAGATAAAAATTATGAACAAACACGTAACTATCAACAAGTGAGTCTAAAAACCAAGGGAAGTAAAAATGATGAACAATATTAACTGGTGAATATAATAGAATCAGAGGTATGGGAGGGGAGTGGACTGATGATTCTTGGGGAAATGGGGAGTGGAGCGGGGCGGGAAGAGACTGAACATAAACTGCACCTATGGATGAGGACAATGGGGGATGGGGAAAGGGCAGAGAATTGAATGGAAACTTGGTGTAGGGGAGTAATGGGGGGGGGGGGAAATGAGGAACATTTGTAATAATATGAACAATAAAGATTTATTTAAAAAAAAAAAAAAAAAAAAAAAAAAGAAAGATATGGCAGGCCACCTTGGAGAGCCAATCTTGACAGATGTTTGGCGGGGGTGGGGGTGGGGAACATGTTGGGGGGATCAAAGACAGATGCTCACTGTCCACATTTCCTTTCTGAAGCTATGTGGGAACAGAGAAGTCTAGCTACAAACTGTCCTGATCTGGGGACAGCAAAAATAAACAACGTAAGGATCCAGCAGTGCATTCCATCGTTTCTCCCAGATCCAAAAAAAATAACACACATCCCACACATGCACACTTTAGCTGACAGGAAATCAAAATAGTATAGCCTATTGACCAAAAAAAGACCAAAAAAATATTTCCCTGGGACAATTCTACCTCTGTGCAGATAATGGTCAGGCATTCTTCCTGTCTTGCTATTCCTCAAACACCTGCCAGATATTTTCCTTCGCTTGCAGTTGCCACGGGAATAGCACAGACAGGCTGGGGGAGCCACGGGATCCCAGCTGGGTCCCCAGTAAAAGGTGGCCTCCACCTGCCCAGGAGGCTTAGGACGAGGACCTTTATGAGTTCTTGTGAGATGGGCACGGTAAAAAGAGAAAACATCCACCAGCAGGCGAGTCGGCTAGGCTCAGAGACATGCTTGCAATTAACACACGGTGTGGCTCAACCCATGAACCGGGAGGTCACTGTTTGACTCCCGGTCAGGGCACATGCCTGGGTTGAGGGCTCCATCCCAGTGGGGGCATGCAGGAGGCAGCCAATCATGATTCTGTCATCATTCATGTTTCTCTTCCTCTCCCCGTCTCCCTTCCTCTCTCTGAGATCAATAAATACATTTTTTAAAGGAATCTGGACCAGAAGCCCTTTAGAGCTGCCCTAATACACTTAAAGAAAGAAAAAAATAAAAGATTCTCAGTCCTTCATATTTGGAGGGGACCGAGGGGAGAGAACACTCCCGAAACAGAAGGCAGAAAACACAAAGCAGCCCGGGAACTGCTCCCCTCTAAGAAGATTGCTGTGTCCAGGGGCTCAGACGCCTCCACCACGGGTGACACTGAGGCCAGGAGCCCACACAGCATCTCCCTGGGCTGCATGGGCCCTGAGGCGCATGCCCGGAGTGGCTGTCACCGGGGGAAACCGGACCGGCTGGGCCAAGAACGTCAGCCACTGCCTCCAGCACCCCGCCCCAGCTCGCCCATCACCAAGGGTAACTTCTACACCAACTCAGCCACCCCGCCTGTCTGGTAAGGAGCTCCGGAGGGTTCTCACAGCGTGAACTTCTGAAACTGCAGTCATTTGGGGGCTGGGCGACACTGCCCTCACGCCGACCTTCAGCTGATCTCCTGGGAGTCACACCGCGACGGAAGTGGGACATGCAGGCTGACAGCTGCCATGCTTCTAGCCTGTGCGTTAAAGTTAAGACGGCAAGGGTCAGAACCCCAGGAGCCAAGCCTACGTGCCCTGCAGGGAATGGCCTGAGGAGAGGGGAAGCAGGGGAGGTGGGAGGGGATGACCTGGAAGGCCCCCCGGGAAAGTGCAGCCAGGCCAGTGGGAACCAGCGCTTCAGCCGTGGCGTGGCCACATGCTGCTGGCTGCGGGATGTCCCGCAAGTATTTTGCTGTTCATAGTGGAAGGCTTTTCAGCTCTGTGTCCACTCAGGTGCCCTGCCCCGCCCCCAGGACAGGAGTGGCAGGTGGAAATGATTTGAAACGTTTTTCAGCTCTCCCCAAGGTTGAGAACCCCCACCTTGCCCCAAATATTCTGAAGGTGCTTGGAGGGGAGGGGAACACTTTAAAAATAATTTCACATCTTACTCCAGGAAGCCCAGCCTAATGCCACCCTGATTCCCCAGGGGCATGGAGTGCTTCCTTGAGTGCACATAAAAAACTCCACCACCTGGGCTCTGTGGGTGGTTGAGGGAGGTTGTGGACTCTGAAATCGTTTGAAAATGATGAAGGGTAGAAGAGCAGCTTCCATCAGATTCTTGGCAGGGACTCTAGACCTGGATTTTGTACCTAGAAACTATCTTTCCTATTAAGTGGAATCGAAAATATCCAACAGCAGAGATATATATATATTTGTTCACTGGGCACACTTATACGTGTGTGTATGAACCCTGAGTCTCAGCATAAAATGGGTTTCTCACACTGAGTCATGACCAAAACGTGTGAAATGGAGCCCAGCTGGTGTGGCTCAGCGGTTGAGCATCAACCCAGGAACCAAGAGGTCACCCGCTGGATTCCCGGTGAGGGCACAGCCCAGGCTGCAGGCTAGGTCCCCAGTAGGGAGTGTGCAGGAGGCAGTTCCTCTCTCTCACTGGTGTTTCTCTCTCTCTATCCCTCTCCCTTCCTCTCTAAAATTCAATTAAAAAAAAATTTTTTTTTTAAGTTTGCAATCTAGAGTCTGCTGCCTCCCAGAATACAGCAACCTATTACAAAAAAAATCCAAGCAACTGGACCAACCCAGGTGTGCAGGTCTCATCTGCAAAGGAAGGCCCACCTCTCGGGGAAGTCACACACTATGGAGGCCAAGACCAGAAGGGAAAGACACCGTTGGCGACTGAGCCCGTCGAGGGTGTGTGCGCGTGGAACTCCGTGCTTCAGGACGGAGTGACAGGGAGCCGGCACCTCGCACGTCTGCGTTGGTACGTCAGGCCACCCGGCACGCGGCTCCGGATGGCGTCTGTGGTACCATGGGTGGGGCCTCATCCAGCCACGTGCAGTGGAGGTTTTGAGCTTGGCACAGCTGGGTCGGGCTTTGTGAGCCTCCAGCTTCAGGGTGCAGAAGGGCCACCTGAAATTCTGACTCAGACGGGGAAGAGCAAGAGGGAGACGGTGTCGCTCACCCCCACCCACATGTGGACACACTAGACAAGCAAAGCGTTCCATCGCCATGACGGCAGGGAGGGCAGTCCCATCAGGCGGCAAGCAGGTATTAAGCAAGTGTGCAGGACTAGGAGGGTGCTAGGCACTTAGGGTGCTGTGTTAAGGAGCACATAAATGAGTTGTGTGTACATGTATGTGTGTGCGCGCAAGCGTGTGTGTGTGTGTGTGTGTGTGTGTGTGTGTGTGTGATTAGATTAAGGAATGGCAGAAAACAGGGGAATAGAAAGAGGGAGGTGACAGATGAATAAAAGTATACATATCATTTCCTGGCCTATCCCATTTGGGGAACGAGGTCAAATTTCCTCTCTTCGCCTTGAATTTTAAAGGGGCAGTGGTATTAGCAAGGTCAGAGGCCCTTTCTTAAATAGCAGCAGGTAAAATGACTGACAGGGCCCGCTGGCGGAGCGTCGGGTCAGGACGGGAGATCACAGATCCAGGCCTCATGTGCCAGCAGAGGAACGAAAGGTCACATACGGTGAATTGTTTGCTCAAGGCCACCTGAATGGAGCCAGGACTTGAGTTCAAAGCCTCTTTGATGAATAGATTTGACCTATCCTGTTTATTCCGGATGTGAATGTATGATTTGACACATGGCAAAAAAATAAACAAAGCTAGGACCAGCATCGACGGTACAGTTTGTACCTGGAACATGGTAGGCACTCGATAAATATTTGTCCAGTGAATTAACGTCCTGCTTGAAAGATACACGGTGCTGGGTCAGATGGCTGGACGGCTTCTCTAGGAAACCCTGCTGACAAGCAGTCTGTGCTGACCCCTCGTACTAAGAGCTGACACCTATGAACACTTGCTAGGTGCTAGGCACTTGCTTCCTGTACATTGACTAAACCTTTATAACAATCCAGTGAAGCAGGAACAATCATTATCACCATTTTACAAAGGAGGAAACTGAGGCACCAAGAGGTAAATTACCACCGGCCCTATTTCACAGAACTTGTTAGAGAAATCCAAGAACAAGTAAATTCTAGCTAATAGCTGTTGGATGGGATTTTATTTTTCTTCAGTAAGAATTTAGGACTGCCAAAACCGGTTTGGCTCAGTGGATAGAGCATCGGTCTGTGGACTGAAAGGTCCCAGGTTCGATTCCGGTCAAGGGCATGTACCTGGTTGCAGGCACATCCCCAGTAGGGGGTGTGCAAGAGGCAGCTGATTGATGATTCTCTCTCATCAATGTTTCTAACTCTCTATCCCTCTCTCTTCCTCTCTGTAAGAAATCAATAAAACATATATTAAAAAAAAAAAAAAAAAGAAGAAGCCTGTCTGGTTTCTTGACTAGGAAATAGCCCAACAAGAACTCCGCATAGAGGACATTCCGTGAGCAACCACCTATGAGCAAAAAGGGAGAGAGCGGCAGCGGGAAGGCCCAGGGACCTGCATTCATCCGGGCCTGGAGGCAGCGGAACGGGAGGAAAGAAGACCATCTGTGAGACCGTGTACCAAAGAGGAAGCAACCCTGCTGGGTCCTCCGCGGGCCGGCCCTGTGCCGAGAACCCGGGAGCTCACCTTGATGATCTTGTTGCATCGTCACAGCCACTCCGGGAGGCAGTGTAACTGTCCCCCCATTCTAAAGCAAAAAAGACAAAAGACTAAAAATGGAGCTCCCATTTGACCCAGTGACCCCATTCCTAGGAATAAATCCCAAGAAACTAGAAACACGAATCAGAAAGGATATATGCACCCCTATGTTCATAGCAGCACAATTCATCATAGCTAAGATTTGGAAACAGCCTAGGTGCCCATCAGCAGATGAGTGGATTAAAAAACGGAGGTACATCTACACAATGGAATACTATGCTGCAGTAAAAAAGAAGGAGTTCTTACCATTTGCAACAACATGGATGGAGATGGAGAACATTATACTAAGCGAAATAAGCCAGTCAGAGAAAGGTAAATACCACATGACCTCACTCATTTGTGGAATATAATGAACAACATAAACTGATGAACAAAATAGATCCAGAGACAGAGAAACATCCATCAGAACGTCAAACCTCAGGGAAGGTAGGGGAGGGTGGGGGTAAAGGGGAGAGATCAACCAAAGGACGTGTATGCATGCATATGAGCCTAATCAATGGACACAGACAACAGGGGTGTGGGGGCATGAATGGGAGGTGGGGAGTAATGGGAGAATAAGGGCACATATATAATACCTTAATCAATAAAGAAATTTTTAAAATAAAAAATAAAGAAGAGAAAACACCCCTTTTATACAGCTCTTCATGTTGTGGTGACCCCCAACTATAAAATTATTTTCGTTGCTACTTCATAACTGTCATTTTGCTACTGTTAATGAATCATAATGTAAATATTTGTATTTTCCGATGGTCTTAGGCTCTACAGCAGTGGCTTTTAACCTGTGGTTTGTGACCCACAGGTTGAGAACCGCTACAGGATATAGTGAATGGCATGACATTGGGGGGAGGGGGGAAGAAGAAGAAGAGAAAACAGCGCTAGCTGGTTTGGCTCAGTAGATAGAACATTGGCCCTCAGACTGAAGGGTCCCAGATTTGATTCCGTTCCTCGGTTGCAGGCTTGATCCCCGGCACTGGTCAGGGCGTGTGCGGAGGCAACCAATCAATGTGTCTCTCTCACATTGATGTTTCTCTCTCGGTCTCTTCCCTTCCCTCCCACTCTATCTAAAAATCAATGGACATAGCCTTGGATGAGGATTAACATCAACAACCCAAAAGATGGAAACTGTGGCTAGGAGGGTCCTGGTAGCCTTTCTCACCCACGATTGACTTTGCCTCAAAACAACTCACTGAATCCACATATCAGTCCTAGACGTAGACACTGCGCAGTGCCTTTGCGAGGTAACACACTGCGGGTTAAGAAGCAGGCGGGTAGAGAAGCTGGGGTAGACCCCGGCCAAACACTTCCTACTCACAGCTGACGAGGAATCGGCCCCTTCTCTCAGCACTGCCCCCACAGGGCCTTTCACTGCAGGCTGCGGGTTCTAAGCAGTCTGAACAGAGGACAAAACCATGCCTTTGGTGAAAGACTCCTGGTTTTCCGACCCAGGCGTGGTCCGGAGAAAGTCTTACCAAAGCATCAGAGCTCAGTTCACTCAATGTGTACATTGTCTTCCCCTTTTGTGAACGTTTTTCGTCCGTGAGTACACAAGCACTCTTTTTAAAAGGAGACATCCTAAACTGTGAAGGCGTTGTCCCTGGTTGTAAACACTCCCCCTTCAGGGGCCTGAGGCGCCGGGAAAAGTAAATCCTCCAGCCCGCCAGCAGGTGTCTCTGTTTTTCCTAAATGAGTTGCGCTCCCGGTCCTCAGCCAATACATTTCAGACCCAATTAAAGGAAACCTTTCCCAACTGGTCCCCAGATCCCAAAATGCTTGTGTCTAAAAGCAAAGAGCTTCCTTCCTCCTTAATTTTTAAGTGGAAAAAATATAGTGAAATAGTTTCTATCTCTACCAAAAAAGAAAAATAGCGTTCAAGTCTAATGTACCTACTTCTAGTAAATCGTATGAAACCAAGACTCTACCAAAGAAGATACCATCTCAACCTTAGTCCTTACTGGGAGTCCTGCTCATTGGCAGATTTTGCTACAACTGGCAGAAGCAGCCAAAGATAAAAGTTCCAATTCTGGGCACTTGAAGTTAAACCTGATTGGACTTCCTCTTGTTAATAATGAAACAAGCCCATCATCTTAAAGCCCCTGTGAGAAGAGAGATGCTAAGCCCTAACACGTTTGGTTCAGTGGATAGAGCTTTGGCCTGTGGACTGAAAGGTCCCAGGTTCGATTCCAGTCAAGGTTATGTACCTTGGTTGTGGGCACATCCTGATCGATGTTTCTAATTTTTTATCCCTCTCTCTTTCTCTCTGTAAAAAAAATCAATTAATAATATATTTTTTTAAAAGAGAGATGCTGAAAAGAGTTTAACCAAACACAATACAAGGGAAGGTGGTTCCCAGCGGGGAAGAGGAATGGGGAGAATGAAGAGGGTAAAGGGATTCAAATTTATGGTGACAGAGGGAGACTGGACTTTGGGTGGCAAGCACAGAATACAATATGCAAGTGCCAGATTGTAGAATTGTACCGCAGAAACTTATAGAACGTTATTAGCCAATGTCATCCCAATAAACTTGATTTAAAAATTTAGAAGCGAGAAACATTTTTAAGAGAGTTTAATTTTATGTTGGAAGTAATTTTTCATTTAAAATATTCCCAAGGTACAACCCAGAGGGTCTATTATTTTCTTCCTGTTGTGCCTTTTCCCCTCAATAAATCAGAATTTTAAAATAAAGCAATAATACTTAATATTTGCTGATTTGGGGTCCCTAAATAAATTGGGGTCCCACCTTCAATAAATCCACCTGGGCCTTGAGAAGTGGCTTCCCTGGGACACAGCAAGCCAGGCCTGCCACAGTTCTTCCCAGTAGCATGACCCTCATGAGACAGAGAAACCTCCGGGACCCCTGAAGGTCAAGGGTCAATCAAAACTAAGTGTGCACATACCCCAGGCAAACTGTTTACATCAAGACTCAGGTTTCTATGGGGACACCGTTTTACATCCTGGCCACTAAGCCCAACTCTCCGATTCCTCTTCCACCCCTGACAACCCACGCACACATCCAAGGAGCACGCTGGGAACAGATGGACCAGAATGGGAAAGAGCCCTCAAGAACGTCCAATAATTATTCAGAGGGTCTCGCAATTCCACTTACAATTCCGATACAGCTCAACGGGTCAACTTAAATTTAAAACGAAAGGCACGTCGGGAGGCTCAACCCAAACATAGCTCTGGTCTTTTCCCAGCAGAATCCTGGCCTGGGCCTCCCCTTCCCTTCCTTCCCTCTCCTGTGTGGACGAGAAGGTCACCCTCGCGTGGGGCATTGACCCAGTCATCCTACACTAAGCATGTCTAGCTCTTCCTCTGTGTCAAGGTTGCCGCCTCACACCCTGCTCTAGCTCAAACTGTGCTAATGAACAACCAGCTCACTGCCGAGTTGGCTGGCAGGCCAGCTGTGTTCTGCACACCCCCTTTACCGGGATCACAACGGGAATGTGTCCACCCGCTGGTCTCACCCCAACAATGGCATCTTACTAGCTGCAATATGACAGGTGAATCCCATCCGTCTATTTCAAATGCTGTTCCCCTTATTGGAGCTTTCAGGGAAATCTAGATAGAGCTAGTTAAAAAAAAAATTCTCAGCAATTGAGAGAGCCACAGCTCGCGAGGTAGAGCTGGTCACAACGTTAGGACAGGCCTAAAAAGACTTGGCATTGCAGGCCCCCCTGGTCTACACTCTGAGGGGGGATCATGGGGCAGAGGGAAGGCCTCCTAGCTAAGACAGTACCCGTAGTTCTCAGATGCCCCACAGTGGGATGAGGGGGCTCTGTAGCTGTGGGTCAGGGGGGCAGAGCTGTCCCAAATGGGAGTCACCGCCAAAATTTTAGGACGATTCATAACACTCCCCAAACGATGCAAGGTTTGTTTGGCAGAGAGAGCTACCATGTCCTGAATAGAGAGCTAGCAGAATGGGGAATGGAGCTGGACCAACCACCACTCGCTGACCATCAGCAAGCACACGTCCAAGGCACATGCTAGGCCAGGGCCGCGAGGTTCCTCAGGCCGTGTATCCCACAGAGATGGCGTTCTGGAGATTCCTTGGGGTACAGTGGAACTCAGAAAGTTAGACCATCTTACCCAACAGATAGGAGATCTATCCCAAAAAGATGGGTTTTTTTATTGAACTGTACTAAGTTTGGACTTAAATATGGAAGTGTTTGTACACTTGGTAGAGTGGGGATAAAGATCAGATCAGTTATGAAGAAAGAAGGATACCACGTTTCCTTGCAAATATGAGTGTGTTGTTGTGAGTGGATTTGCAACCCTGATATAAAAGATGTTTAGGGCCAAAGCCGGTTTGGCTCAGTGGATAGAGCGTTGGTCTGCGGGCATGTCCAGTCAAGGGCATGTACATTGGTTGCAGGCACATCCCCGGTGGGAGGCATGCAGGAGGCAGCTGGTCGATGTTTCTCTCTCATCGATGTTTCTAGCTCTCTATCCCTCTCCCTTCCTCTCTATAAAAAATCAATAAAAAATTTTTTTAAAAAAAGATGTTCAGGGATTAAAGTGTGGAAAATGCCTGACGTGTAGGTACTCAAGAAAAAGTAGATATCACTATTCGTATAATTATTTCACCAGCCTTGTCATTGTTACCACCATAATAATTCACATAGTCCAAAGCCATTCTATTCTTTGGGACAAATGAGTCAAGTACCTCCCAATGTATTTTCTGAGAGTCTGTGTTTATTCCCCTTCGAGGAACAACTAGTGACAGCTGTGCTAACCCTAGGCCCACCTTCCCACACGACCCTTCTTGCTCTGCAGAACTTCTCCCACTCTTCGTCTCACTCCTCAGCCCAAAGCACCGGCCTATTTTCTTCTGGGGAGCGTGGTAGGCATTCAGCTAAAGACCACATCCAGCGGCCCTCCAAGGAAGAGGAGTGAGAGAGGGGTGTGTGTGTGTGTGTGTGTGTGTGTGTGTGTGTGTGTGTGAGAGAGAGAGAGAGAGAGAGAGAGAGAGAGAGAGATTATCAAAGCTTCCCAAACACCAGCAGGTAAAGACAAAACGATGATGACTTATGAGCACTGATTTCTGGGTTACTTACAGCAGAAACCCAGAAAATCTTTAATCATAGACAGTTAAATTGAGCTTAATACAAATGTTTGCGTAAATAAATTTGATTATCAGAACCTCTTTCCACCTCTGTCAGTGAGCATTGTGAATGTGTCCCCAACTCCTCTTTTGCCTGAACTCTGAAGGTCACGAACGTTTTATTCCCCACCCCGGGTCACCCCCAACTTCTGCTGGTGCCACATTGTCCACCGTGACAGGTCCAGAATCCTGTCTGTTGCTTATAATGCTCTTCGAGACACTTAGACTTC
The DNA here is from genome assembly GCA_963924515.1 of Vespertilio murinus. Taxonomy (NCBI): domain Eukaryota; kingdom Metazoa; phylum Chordata; class Mammalia; order Chiroptera; family Vespertilionidae; genus Vespertilio; species Vespertilio murinus. The sequence continues at coordinate 9,677,810 of OZ004712.1, read as the reverse complement.
CTTGGCCCACGATGGCCACGCGCTCAGGATTTCCCACTACAGTCCTCACGTTGAATCTCTCTCCCATCAGTTCTGTAAATCCACTCACGTTTTTTCACACAATTGTACCCCAAAGTTTGGCTCCGAAGCTGTGGCCCGTATTCCTTTCTATTCCCATTCCCCGAGAGACCAGAGCAGTTTTGCCATATCTTGCCTACACAGAGGAGGGGCGTGTTTGGGAGAAGATTTCCAGAACCTCACCCCAGGCCCCTCCTGTTCCCTCGAGGGCACGTTGAAAAGCCCACTTTGGGAATGCAGCTGGTCCGAACACCAAACCAAGAAGCCCGAGTATGTTCTGCACTGTGACCCTGGAGCGGAATGAGTTCCTCGGTGCGTTGCAGTTCAGACAGACAGACAGGCCAGACTCAGCAGGCGGCACCTTCCCTCCCCTGCCGGCTCCTCTGGAAGCAATGAAATCCTGCTCTGCCTCGCGGTTCCTCGCCATCAAATGGGCTAACAAGGGCGAGCTGAGACATAATTGCCCTTTATAGAGAGCCTGGCCGGCGGAGATGAAAGGTGCCACAGCTGGGGGAAGCTCGTCCAAGAAGAGGTAACGCTTTGATGAGTGGAGCCCCGGGAAGAAAAACACACCCCGTGTCACCTGAGACTTCTCCTGCTGAGGTTTCCCTTCACAGGGGACTTGTGGGATTGGTCTGTTCTCACAGGCCTTGGATTTCACTGCAGGTCCGAGGTGAGAGGAAGTTCCCAAACCCAGGGAAATCCAACTCAGTAGAACCACGGGGCACCCGAGTCATTCCTTTCCCACGGCCACGTAGACCGCGTGCTCGGGGCGTGTTTACTCCGTGGTTCATGTCCACGAAACAGGTCCCAAGAACTAGGCTCGCCTAACAATTTCAAATCACAAAAACGATGGAAGTGTCCCATGCGATCACGTGGCATGATCAGCATGAGCTAGAGGAAATGTCCATGCCCCATGAAGGATATTTGAGAGAGCCGCAGGTGCATCCCCTGGGACTGAGGGCTGAGCTTGCAAACAACAGCAAGTGACACATGGTTCCGGTCATTTGCATCATTTGGGTCCAGAGACAGAGGAGACTCCACAGTAATCTGACAGACGTTTCAGCAGTCCCATCAAGACTTACTCACGCTCATGAGTGCACACCTGAGGTGGCTGCAGATTCCAGCAACGACACCACAGCTCAAAGCATTTGAAAATTCCTCTCTTGAAACTTTAGGCAGAGCCTGGGCCTGTTCTTTTAATATCTGCTACAAATGTTCATGTTTGGAGGGTAAATCTGATTCATTTTGACAGCTAACAAGGCATCAGAACAGATGGGCAATGAGTATTCTAGGTTATACACCAAAAAGGAGAATGTGAGGAGGGTGTAACGAGAATTAATCTTCTTACGTGGCTGATAAGCCGGCTCTAAAAGCAAACCCGGAGGAACAGTTCCAGAGACGGTTTCTGAGGGCGGCTTTGGAAACTCCAAAGTTAAACCAAATCTGCAATACCAGCACCCAAGCTCCTTGTGGCATTTCATTCCTCACCACTAGCCTCCCAATTCCCAAGAAAGGACCCCGCTCACGTCTCCCAACAGCCGCCCCCAGCCCCGCCGGGACGGTGCGCCTTTGGGTGCCCGGACCAGTGGGCCGAAGCTGGGAAGGGGAGCAGAGCCCCCAGGATCCGCCTGGAGGCTCAGAGCAGGCAAGCTCCCCGGACTCCAGTGACCCCCGCAGCCTCAGGAAGTCCCGAAGGAACAAAGAGCCCAATCCCAGCACAGGGGAGCAATTCAGGCGCCCGGGGAGCAAATCTGGGGCACACGCGGGAGGCTTCATTACAGGAAAAAGATAGCAGCCGCCGAATGTGGGGCGCCCAACGAGCAGAGGGCCGGAGACACGGTGGAACAATCGCCTCTCTTGCAGAGACGCAGCCACAGGGCCCTGCCCCGGGGTAGGGCATCAATGAAGATCGCCCGGCTGTTCCACTAATGAACTCAGCTTATTCAGCCGCGCCGGGCCCGCGGCCCCTCCGAGGAAAGCGAGGATCAGTGTGTCAGGGCGGGCCACAGCCCCCCAGCTCAGAAGGGAGCTCGCTTAAAATGCAGACACCACTGGAAATACGGAATCCTGAGCTCGGGGAGTCGGGCCAGGAAGCTGTACCGCTCTGTGGCCGGGTACCACTCCGGGGACCATCCCGATCGAATGGGAAACGGTTGCGTATTGGGTTCTATTGGCCCTGAACTTCAGGTAAAGGTGATTTTTCTTTTTCTCTCCAGTGGAACAAGCTGGGGCTGTGACAGTGTTCAGAAGAAGCACGTCTGGGTGTGAAAGGGAAGGAACCGCACTTCTGATGGAGTCCTGAAGGGGGAGCTCTTATGCACTTAGCACTCCTGGCCATCTACGTGACCTAAGGGAAGAAGCAAGATAAGATTTACTTTGATGAGGGAGGACATTTCTTCCATAGGAATTTCATCTCCTGCTTTGAAGAGAAGAAAGTTCCCTCCCCCGCCCAGGATCAAGGCACTAACCACGCTGGTGGCCAGAGAAACCACCACAACCTCCAACGCTTGCTCTCCTTCCATTAACTTTTTGTTCAAAACACCCCTCCCCGATTTCCTCCTGAGACCGAAGGAGAGCTAACCTTCCCTTTTTCTCTTCAGACTGGCCTATGGTTTGCCAGAGCGTGCTGGCCCCAAATTGCAACTCTCCACTGCTCCCGAATAAACTCATTCTGCCAGGACGTGAGTTTATTGGGCGGGCTGCTTTCCTTTGGAAGGTGGCAGGGTTCGGAGCTCTGTGGTCCATGGGTGGAGGTTCTCTCGCTCCGGCCTGCACCCCGGGCAGGTTTTCCCGGACTCTGTTTGACTCACGGGCCCAGCTGCAGGGCCGGGCAGCCCCAGTTTCTGCTGCAATCCCAAGGGCAGGATCCCAGCCCCGCCCTGTGCAGACCCGGGCTGATAAGTGGGTCATTCTCTCCGACCTCAGCCCGGCTCCTCATTGTCCCCTGAAGGTGCCCAGGGCCAGAGGGCCAGAGCGGAGCCCAGGGGCCCACACATCTCTCAGTCCCAGCATCTTGCCTGCCCTTGCCCTCCTGACCCAGACCACAGGAAGGGCTGTTGCCTTCCTGTCCCTCACTAGTTTCTCTTCGTTCAGACACATTTATTGAGCACCCATTGTATACCAAGCACTGACTAAACAAAGTGAGAGGGGTTTTCAAGTCTCCACAAGAGTGCTGGCTGTTGTTATTAATTTTCTGTTTTCCTTTTGGTGATAATTTAAAAAAAAACAAACACCTGATATTCTGCCATATAATTCAGAGTTTATATTTGTAAATACATTCTTACCAATTAAAGGCCTTTTTGATAAACACGCATTGTGATAAACAATGAAGAGCCCAAAATGAGTGGAATAATGTAATTAGTTAGGATACCACGCTCAAAGGAACCTTGCAGGGATCCGAACCACCTTCTCATCCTGTCCATCGACCCTACCCTGTGCCTACCAGCTTGTAGAAGCCCATTACAGTAGAAGCCCATTTATTGTGAACGTAGCAGTAAGTGAACAAGAAGGAACTTCCCTGTTTCTCGTTCCGGCGATAATGCGATTAGACCCTCACTTCATGCGGATTTCCAGATGTGGCAACGCTAACCTCACTTCTGAACGAGCGAGCGAGACAGTTCCGCAGAGTTATCACGTGGCGTGACATTGAAATCGGCATCTCAGGAATCTCAAGGGCAGAGCTGTGATCAGCTGTGACGATCCTGAGCTGGCAAACAAGGTCGGGCCAGCAGGCCTTCTCTGCATTGACACTGACCCCGAAAGCCAAAGCAAAGCAGAGCTGGTCCCAAGACAACATGACCCATTAGTTCCAGAACAACAGCATCACCTGCCATCTTACATTAACGGCAGCTAACTTAGACAATACTGACTCTGCTGGCGTGTGTGCTTCCTTCATACATTGGCGGTGTTTTTATGAAAATGTAATAGCTTGTGTGGACTGAGAGTTTATGATGTGCCGGGCACAGTGCTAAGCACTTTACATGGATTAACTCACTTAATCCTCACAACCACCATGTAAGATCGGTACTGTTATCTGCATTTTACCAGCAAGTAAACCGAGGCACAGAGAGATCGACTCACCTAAGGATACATATAAGTAAGTGGTGGCTCTAGGACTTGAAACCAAACAGGTCCAGCTCCAGAACCTGTGTTCTTAACTATAGCACTGTACCGCTTTATAATTATGTGTGTGTGTGTGTGTGTGTGTGTGTGTACACACACACACACACACACACACACACACACACACATATACATATATATATATATATATATATATATATATATATATATAATAAAAGCATAATATGCTAATTAGACAGGACAGCCAAACGACCTTCTGGACGAAGCCAGGGCTGCAAGGGCTGAGCCCCATGTACAAATTTTGTGCATTGGGCCTCTAGTCTATATATATAAAAGCCTAGCGACTATTATGGCACAACAACCGGAATGACCAGAACAACCGGTCTCTATGATGCACACTGACCACCAGGGGGCAGACACTCAATGCAGGAGCTGCCCCCTGGTGCTCAGTGTGCTCCCACAGCGGACTCATGGCTGGCGAGCGCAGCAGTAGTGGCTGGAGCCTCTCCTACCTCCGTGGCAGCACTAAGGAGAGGCCAAGCAGGAAGGAGCGAGCAGGCAGGTGGTAAGGAGAGAGCAGGCGGGCAGTAAGGAGTGAGGGTCCCGGATTGCAAGAAAGATGTCCCAGATTGTGAGAGGGCGCAGGCTGGGCTGAGGAATCCCCCGCCCCCGTGCACAAATTTCATGCATTGGGTCTCTGGTGTATGTATATAAAAAGGGACTGGCATGTCATGGAATATATATTCCATATCTATAAATGCAAATTTGGAATTATGTAAATACTATGTGAAAATTTTTACATAGCTGTAATTTTGCATACTTAAGTAGTTACAGTAAAAACCATTTAATCCAACATTCAGCTTGTGAGAACTGATTTTCTTTTTTAAAAGAAAAAAAGGTTTCCCAAGACTGGTTTGGCTCAGTGGATAGAGCGTCAGCCTGAGGACTGAAAGGTCCCAGGTTCGATTCCGGTCGGGAGCATGTGCCTTGGTTGGGGCACATCCCTAGTAGGGGGTGTGCAGGAGGCAGCTGATGGATGTTTCTCTCTCATCGATGTTTCTGACTCTCTATCTCTCTCCCTTCTTCTCTGTAAAAAAAAAAAAAAAAAAAAAAAAAAAAATCAATAAAATATTTTTTTAAAGAAAAAAAGTTTAACTGTAATATTATTTTGGTTTTAGTTTTACAACATAATCTTTAATAATAAGAAGGTAATATGCTAATTAGACTGACCGTCCTTCGGGATGAAACTGGGGCCAGAACAAAGCCGGGGTCCCGGGTGCTGGGGAGAAGCTGGTGCCAGCAGCCGGGGAAGGAAGGCCTACTCTTGGCACGAATTGTTGTGCATCGGGCCTCTAGTGATTTAATAGTTGCATATAATCACCACGAAAAGTCTAATTAACACAGAATTTATTTCCTGATCAAACAAAAAGGTCTACAGTCTATTCAAGAGAAAAATGCTGCTTTAGTAGCTTCTGCTCCAGGTAACTGGCGCTCAGCCTAGATCCCAGGAGCGACCTGCAGGAGGAAGGGGCTCTGACAGCCTGCTCGGTCCTCACACCTCCCTCTCCTCCCATGCCAGCACCCCCTCCGCACTAGGGAGGTCCCGCTGGGTGGACACCCCTGCACTCATCCCCTTTGATTCAGTGAAAGACGGTCTATGTCACTACCGCCGAAGTCTCCAATTCACCAGGCCAGGATTCCAAAAGTGACTTATGCTTTCAAAACTGCATTTCAAGGGAGTCAGGACGATGCGAGCGATAAAGGCTGCTGTTTTGCTGCGGGGCCCAGGAATTACCATCTTCCCCTTGGCAGCCACAGAAATGAAGCATCTTTACAAGTTAATTGGAGGAAGCGTAATTACAAGAAACCGAATTTTGCATGTGGCTTGGGAATGATGAAATCACCGAGCTGAAAGGGTCCTCGGGTCACTCAGCTCGAAGCTGCACCACCTGTTTACAACTGCAAACACCTTTGTTTCCACCTTGAAACCCGACCCTCTGTGGTCTTTTTTTTAAAAATATATTTTATTGATATTTTACAGAGAGGAAGGAAGAGAGATAGAGAGCTGGAAACGTCGATGAGAGAGAAACATCAATCAGCCGCCTCCTGCACACCCCCCACCGGGGATGTGCCCGCAACCAATGTACATGCCCTTGACCGGAATCGAACCCGGGACCTTTCAGTCCGCAGACCGACGCTCTAGCCACTGAGCCAAACCGGTTTCGGCCCCTCGGTGATCTTGATGGTCTTCTCTTGATAGAGTCCTGCCCTCTGTCCAGTCCCCAACTTCTGGAGTGATGGAAGGTGGCCACAGGAGCAGCCAAGTGCCTTCCCGGCTCCTGGGTCATGGCTGTCCCTGCGATGACCCCCAATGGCCCGCTTTCCCGGGGGTGGCAGAAGAGGCAGCTCCCCCGGCAGGCGGTGTGGAAGTGTGTCCCAGAAGCTGCAGCTGGGGCTGCTTCTCTAGCCTTTTACTGGTTTTTAGATTCCTGATTCCTGACTCCGTGCATCCAATCCCTCTTCGGCTTCAAATGCTCAGAGGGGTTCCTGTGTCCTGAAAAGAGCTCTGCCCGATTCATGTAACGCTAACAACCCTGCGAGGAAGAACTACGATCCCTCCCTCACAATCCGAGGACACCGAGTCACCGGGAGGTCCCTTAGCTTGCCCAAGGCCACATTTAGAAAGGGGCAGAGCTGGGTTTCGAGGACTCTCTCCACAGCTCAAACTCTCAAGGCTGCGCACAGCCTGCTCAGAACGCTCTTTTAGGAAATAGGAATTGATGGTGCCTCGCCAGACTGAGTTATTTTTTCTTACCTGATGTTATTCTACTTGTGACTAAAATTCCCAGAGGAGTCTGATTGGCCTGGCGTGGGCCTCAGACCCCGCCTCCCCCCTTGATGGACAGCTCCCCAGGACCCCGGTGGAGGAGGGCAGTGCTCCCAGAGAGGTGTCTGGCGGCGGCTCCCCAAGGCGGGGAAAGGGAAGCTGGTCAGACCAAAACAACAGATGTCCACGGCCAGAACCAGAACTGACCCAGGTCCACTCACTGCTCAAAAGGACTGGGCTGTGGGGAAAACACAGACCATGGAAAAATGCCCAGATGCTACAGGGAAACGGCCTTTGCTCTGTCTGCCACGTGGCTTTCAGCTCGGAGGAGGCTCAGGTGCAACTTTCTCCGGTCCTCCAGAAGAATCCAGGTTCACCTGGCAGCAGCCCCCCGCCGCCATGCCGCCACATTTGGGCCCCAAGAGACGAAAGGGCACCCTGGGGTGTGCCGGTGGGGAGGTCGGTGCCATGTCTGCCCTGGCCCCCGAGACTGGCCCCTGGGTCTGTCTCCCAAGAAGGTTGGTGATGACATCACCAAAGCAACTGGAGACTGGAAGGGTGTGAGGGTGACGGTGAGACTGACCGTTCCGAACGGACAGGTGCAGGTTGAGGGAGGACCTTCGGCCCTGCCCCGGCCTCCGGAGCCCTCAGAGGACCGCTCGAGGCAGAAAGCAGCAAACACCATGTGGCGCAGTGGACACAGCATCTGATGAGACTGTCAGCATCGCCCCACAGGCACTCGGCTGCTCTTACGAAGATTTCCCCATCCTTCCCTGAGATGCCTCCATGGATTGCTCTCCACGGCTATCCTCTGCCTCCTGTGGAATGTTGATTGTGTGACTAAGAGCTGGATGCAAAAACATGTCCCCAAATGTCATATTTCCCCAAACTCTGCCAGCTTCCCAATCCAAACGTCATGTTTTTAACTTTTCCCCACAATATAAGGAATCTCCCAGTCGTCAATTCATAAAACCTCAGTGGTGGAGCGTGGCTCACCATCCGGTCATTCCCTGAACTGACCAAAGTAGGAAGGTCTCATGTCATAAAAAATAAAAAATAAATAAATAAAATTAAAAAAATTTTGGTATTGATTTCAGAGAGGAAGGGAGAGGGCGAGGGAGATAGAAACATCAGTGATGAGAATCATTGGTCGGCTGCCTCCTGCATTCCCCCTCCTGGGGATGGAGCCCACAACCGGGGCATGTGCCCTGACTGAGAATCAAACCGTGACCTCCTGGTTCAAGGTCAAGGCTCAACCACTAAGCCACGCCGGCCGGCATTTTATGAAACTACCTTTCCTAGTGGTCAGACCAAAGGACCAGTGTCGAAAGGGGAAGAGGAGTGGTTCCAGGCGAGGCCAGCCTCCTGCAGCAGGCAGCAAAGCAGCAAAGCCATTCATCACTAACTAGCGCCTTATCTGCCTGTGTAGATACAGTCCTCTCTTGGAAGGGGGCGGAAATAAGTGAACCGCTGGGCATTCCTTCTCATGTGACCATGGGAGAAAGAAGTCCAGGATGGTTGGGTCTCGCCTGATACGCCAGGTAATTAATGAGTGGAGGTCGGTGCTGTTTACCACACTAGCTGAGGGGGAAAATGTGCCGGAATAAAAGGAGGCAAACATTGTTCCTGACGATGATGACCAATCAGCTTCCGGAGAGCCAGAAGCTCTCTGGAGCATTCGGGGAGCGTTCCTAAAGCCTCCGCTAAGTTGCTCAACAATCACCTCCCCGCAACAAACCATTTTCATCAGCCCAGAGGGCAGCAGCGCCTTGCACCAAGGCGTGAAATGATAAAGGAGCAGCGGGACTAGCCACGCTGTGTACACGAGACCCGGGGCAGTGGCCGTCCACTGGGGGACTGCAGAGCGGGATCCCTCCTTCCGGGGACTCTGTGCTCAGAGCGGGCCGGCCTCGCCATGGCAACCCGGGGCATCTCCCCCCAAGGGCGGTGCTGCGTTTCCGGGCTGTGTGACCTTGAGCCTGAGCACTTCCCTTCTCCAGGGCGGATATTAAAAGGAAACAAGAAAATACATGTCCTCTTTTTTTCATATCAGGAACTCAAACCCAATTTTTAAACATGCCTTTCTGGAATCTGGGACCCATCTCTCTACCCAAACCACGCTGCCAAAGCTACCTCCTCAAACCCCCACCCCTTTTATTGTTGCAGAATTAAGGTCATTGTGTGCATGCGATCTGTTCCTTTCAGTGATGCTTACGGCAGGCCTTTTCCCCGTGTCAAGTGTCCTATTCCTAATTTTTTTCAGGAACGCTGACGTCCTCATGTGGTTGGGCCTGGTTTAGTAAATCATTTCCCTGCTGCTCACCCGGCTGGAAGAGCTCCCCATCAGCACAAGGCCACGGAGGCTTCTGTTTGCTCTCGAGATGGGAGCTGGGCACTCGATTGGGCGCGCATTTGCTAACAGAAGACCTACGTGACTCACCCGGATGCAAGCGTGAGGCCGCCTCGGGTGGAATGAGCTCCCACTGCAGAGGGCGTGGGGGCTTGTGGAAAATTCCAGACGCCGGAGCTCCACTGCGGAACGGAGAGTGGGACGAGAGGAGTGAGGCGCAAAAACAGACAAAAACCTCTCCGTGAAAAAGTGTGACCCAGAATTAGCTACGCTTAATACGGCTTGTCTCTCACCTTTTGGTGACTAGCATTTAAACCTTTAACGCAACAAAATCTTCTTTTAAAGGAACGCTTTTTGCTCATTCTTTTCACGATGAAAAAAGGAATGCTTGCATGTCGTTTTTTTGTTTGTTTGTTTGTTTGTTTGTTTTAAATAAATCCAAACACAAAGTAGATTCTCTCAGTTCCCAGGCCTCCATCCTTCATTGAGAAGCAAACGCTGCCAATCGTTTCTTCTGTGTCCTTCCGGAGTTTCTCTCTGCATCGAGGCACACACTACACTGCACTTGCTATTTTTACTGGGCCTCAGGCCTCAGATCTTGGCATAAACAACCTACTTCATTATTTTTTAAAGAGCTGGATAGCTTCCCGCTGTATGCAAGTGCTGTCATTTCTTTAACCATTTCCCTATTGAGAGACATTGTCACAGTTTCTAGATCTTTGGTTTTTTATACTACAGATAACGTAACCATAACCTTTTCTGGTGGAGTCAGGGAAACCGCAAGTTTTAGATTTCCTGAGACATCTTAATGCAATATAATTAACTATTTTAAATTAAATAATTTGTATAGATTCCAGAAAGGCATGTTATAAAACTTAACTTTTTTTAAAAAAATTCTCAGCAATGAAAAGGTTTTTTAATTTTCATCCTTAATAAGGAAATAATAGAAACTTTCCAATTAGAGTCAAGAAAAAGACAAAGACGTACAATCCCTGCTATTTAGCTCTAGAATTACATGCAAAAAAAATAAAAAATAAACAGAGGTATTAAAATTAGAAGAAGGTAAGATTATCTTCATCTGCAATGAAAATCAACAGAAGAACTGTTAGAAACAATAAGAGCATCCGGAAAAATGACTCTCCTATATTCTTGGTGACTGGCAAACTGGTACAACTCCTTGGGGAAATAGGGTACCATTTGGACCATCTATCAGAACGAAGTGTGCACATACTCACTAAGCCCGTAAATTCTACTTTCAGAAGGTACCTGTCAAATATACCAACCATGGGCTCAGAAACTCACGGCCGAGATATGTAAAGGGGCGGGGGGCAAAAATAGGTTTACAAGGAAAATAGTACAGCATGGAAAATAGTACAGCAGTTACTAAATAACAATACAAGAATAAATTCTGTGTTTCACATACCCACAGCTATACACCTACTTTTAAAAATATATATTTTATTGATTCTTTTACAGAGAGGAAGGAGAGGACTAGAGAGCTGGAAACATCGATGAGAGAGAAACATCGACCAGCTGCCTCCTGCACACCCCCTACTAGGGATGTGCCTGAAACCAAGGTACATGACCTTGACCGGAATCGAACCTGGGACGTTTCAGTCTGCAAACCAACGCTCTATCCACTGAGCCAAAGCAGTTTCAGCATGTACATCTACTTTTGCTCCACCCTGTGTGTGTGTATAGATTACAGACATGTCCATTAAGGCATGTCCCATCAAAACAAAAAGGCTGGAAACAACTTGTTTTTTAAAAGGCTGCCTAGCCCTGGCCAGTGTGGCTCAGTGGGTCCTGTGCACAAAATGCATTTCAGAGAATAGTCAAGAAATCTGTCTTAGCGAGTGTCCCTGAGGAACAGGATCCGGACAGGATGAGGAGCTTGCTTGCCGTCCTTAAAATTTGCCCCGGGCCCCCAGACGCATGCCTCCAAATGTGATTTACTTTTTTGTACCACACGAAAGGCCTTTCTGATAGATCCACGCATTGAAATCCCTGATCAAACCGGGAGATGATGTTTAGTTCAAATGGATGGTGGCCTTGGTCCAGCCAACAGAAGCCTATTCACGGACAGGACGGGGAGGGGACACCACCTCAGTGTTTCTGGTGTGCTGCTGTCAACGCTGCGGTTACACTCGCGGTGGTTCCGTCTGGACCGCTCTGACAGGGGATGACTGTGTCTCCACTCATCGACTGGCTTGCCGGGTCCGCACGCGTCAAGGCCTGTGGCCGATCCGTGTCACACAGAACAGAGGGGACGCCTGCTGCCACGTCACCCAGAGCGACCTCGTTTTCCTGAGTGTCTTCAGGGGCCCCGTCAAATGGAGGACCCCGACCCAAAGAGCTGGGTCCAGGCCAGGCTGGCAGGAGGGAGAGGGGAGCGTCACCAGGTGGCCGCTCTGCTCACTGTCTCTGGCTCCTCCCTTCACAGCGACTACATCAGTGACAACACAGTTCCGCCCCCAGCCTCCTCCGCCTCCGGTGTCCTCGCCCGAAGCCCACCTCTCACCTATGGAGGGAGGCTTGGGTCATTCTAGTGGGTGGGAGGATGCAAAGAAATCAGGACAGGCCGAAACCGGTTTGGCTCAGTGGTAGAGCGGACTGAAAGGTCCCAGGTTCGATTCCGGTCAAGGGCATGTACATTGGTTGCGGGCACATCCCCAATAGGGGGTGTGCAAGAGGCAGCTGGTCGATACTTCTCTCTCATCGATGTTTCTAGCTCTCTATCCCTCTCCCTTCAGCTCTGTAAAATATCAATAAAATATATTTTTTTAAAAATAAAAATAAAAAGAAATTTAAAAAAAGAAATCAGGACAGGTGGTGTAAGCAACAGAAAATCCTACGTTTGATAACAATAGCATTTTACCTTAAAAATTACCCAAGACTAAACCACTTTGGTCAGCTCCCAAATCCTAGTCAGGAAGGCCTGGAGTTCAGCTGCCCCGGGGTCTGGGGTGGGACCTGGGACTCTACATTTTTAAGACACTCCCCCAGGTGGTTCTGATGGGCAGCCAGGCTTGGCAAACACGGGTATAAATTACGCAGTTACACCCAAATTATTGTGAACCACATAACAGTCTAATAAATGTGGATGCGTCCCTTTGAGAGGAAAGAAAAAAAAGTCCTCGGGAAAAATTGCCATCATAAAGGAATTAAATTAATCCTCAAGAGTGAGTAAATGAATCCCAGTAAACACATCATCGTCACCGCATTAAGCAAAACTGCCTAATCAATAATGAAATAAGCAGGGATAGGACACTTGAAAGCCTGCAGGAGATACTATCATTCAAACACTAAGCCTAGGTCTGATAAATATTTAATAGGCCATCAATTTTACTTCATTCTACTTGAGAAATGAGTAAGGGCCCGCGTTCCTATTCAGCAACACCAGGTGTTTTGTTTTTTTTGTTTTTTTCATTGAATTGGGAGGAAACAGGGTTAGTGACTGCGGGACCTTCTCTTTCAAGGTTAAGTATTATCCACCTTGCCGAAACCGGTTTGGCTCAGTGGTAGAGCGTCGGTCTGCGGACTGGAGGGTCCCGGGTTCGATTCCGGTCAAGGGCATGAACACTGGTTGCGGGCACATCCCCGGCAGGGGGTGTGCAAGAGGCAGCTGGTCGATGTCTCTCTCTCATCGACGTTTCTAGCTCTCTATCCCTCTCCCTTCCTCTCTGTAAAATATCAATAAAATATATATTTTTTTAAAGTATTATCCACCTCATAGCTAAAAGCCACCAGGCCGTTTTCTCTCCTCAAGGCAGGCCAGGTCACGTGGCCGTGGGCTCTGGCTCTGAGCTGCAGGTGCGAGCCATCTGTGCAGAGCGATGGTCCTGGGAGCCGGCCCTGCTCTCCGGAAAAGGCCAAGTCTGTGGACGTCTGGTGCTGGCAGGACCCAGGCCCGGTCCCTCCTCCTCCACTCCCTCCTGCAGGGAGCCTTGTGAAACCTCAGGTTCTTTTCCTTCATCAACTAAGGACCACAGTAAAGGTTTAACAAGCTCCGGGAAGGGGTGGAGGTCTATACACGCTAACACTTGAGAACTTGAGTGGTAGTTGTTCAGGAAACCCCCAATCACCTCATTTGCCCTTCTTGCAAATAGAATGCCACATCTACCCTAAGTGAACAACAGCATTGCCATCATCTTGTAAGAATACATCACTTGCCGAAACCGGTTTGGCTCAGTGGTAGAGCGTCGGTCTGCGGACTGAAAGGTCCCAGGTTCGATTCCGGTCAAGGGCATGTACCTTGGTTGCGGGCACATCCCCGGTGGGGGGTGTGCAAGAGGCAGCTGGTTGATGTTTCTCTCTCATCAACGTTTCTAGCTCTCTATCTGTCTCTCTTCCTCTCTGTAAAAATGTCAATAAAATATATTTAAAAAAAAAAAAAAAAAAAAAAAAAAAAGAATACATCACTTGCATCTTAGAGAAACATTGAATTACTTAACTATCTTTTCTCTGAGCCCTTTGTGTTTGTGAGCTTTGGATCGCCACCCTGAGGTCAGTCCTAGACTCTTCCTGAGCAGCACTAACACCGAAAGGACGTCACTGTAATCCCGCTCACCGCGCCATGTTCACATCCATTACCCGTCTGTCGTTACCAAGGAGCTGATCAGTGGCATGGAGAGTAATTCTCCACTCTAACCAAAGATCGGGGTTCACGGAGCCACAAGGCACGTTTGGGGACCACCAGCATCGTTCGGTCTCCTTCTCCTGCCTGTCCCCCGGGAAAGGTGGGCAGGAGAAATCCTTCCAAAGCCTCCTTGTGAAGCGAGGGGTGCCCAGACCCTTGCCCCTGACCTTGTGGAAAGCTTCCACATTGTCACGCCTTTTCCTTTAAAGTTCAGTGTGCCCGGAGTGACCTTCCCTGCCTGCCACACCCATAACCTCCCATTGGTCCTTCAAGTGCCAGCTCAGAAGTAGCGAGACAAAAAATAATCATAAAGCAGGATTCCCTCTTCTGTTCTGTCCTAGAGTGCTGTAATTTCCCTTTGTAGCACTCATCAAAGTGCTCTACTAATATATTTATGTGGTTATTTTATCACAGAAAGCTACATGAGGGTAGAGACCATCTGCTTTGGTCACACTTGTGTTTATCGCCTATTACCTGTCCAGCACATAGTAAATACTAAATATTATGAAGTGAAAGAAATAACAGGTTTACATTTTTTTTAATATACTAGAGGCCCAGTGCATGAATTCATGCACAGTTAGAGTCCAACTGGCCTGCCCTGATTGGGGGGGGGGGGGGGAGAGGTTTGGAGGCGGAGCTGGCAGGGGGAGGGGTCACAGGCAGTTGGCCAGCCAGCATCGCCTCCTGGTCCAACTACCGGTTGAACTCTGGGTCGAGGGGAGAATTTGCATATTAGCCTTTTATTATATAGGATATTTTTATTTATTTCAGAGAGTAAGGGAGAGGGAGCAAGAGAGAGAAATATCAAAGATGAGAATCCTTAATCGGCTGCCTCCTGCACACCCCACACTGGAGATCAAACCCACAACCCAGGCATGTGCTCTGACTGGGAATTGAACTGTGATCTCCTGGTTCATAGGTCAATGCTCAACCACTGAGCCACATCTGTTGGGCGGTTTACATTTATTGAATACTTCCACTGTGTTCCCTCAGACGGGGCTGAGTGTTCCTGATACATGGTCAGTTTATTTGTTGTTGTTGTTTTAATATATTTTATTGATTTTTTACAGAGAGGAAGGGAGAGGCATAGAGAGTTAGAAATATCAATGAGAGAGAGACATCAATCAGCTGCCTCCTGCACACCCCCTACTGGGGATGTACCCACAACTAAGGTACATGCCCATGACCGAAATCGAACCTGGGACCCTTCAGTCTGCAGGCTGAGGCTCTGTCCACTGAGCCAAACTGGCTTCAGCACTCTACACTTCTTATTTGAAACAATCAACCTCCTTGACTTTCTTGAACACTTTCAGATTAGAATTAGTTGTTTCCTTCATTGTTTTTTCTTATCTTCCAACGTCAACTATTCCCCTACTACCACACATCACATTGCGTCATCAGGATTAACTATGTATCTGTGAGCACCATGAGTGCACGGACCATACCTAACCCAACCAGCAGGTCAAGTCTAACCACCTAGCCCATACCCAGGTGCACTTACCATACTGGACAATAAATGCCCAATTAACCCCACACCAGACTCTCTCAATGCATCATTGTCACTTCATAAAGAACAGAGATGCCATTAACGTGGGTGGACTAACTAACCAAGCGAACAAACAGAGAGCTCAGAGGCAGACCAACCCCTTGTGGAAACTTGACATATAAGATTGCCGGCAATGAGAAAAGGATGGAGCCAACGTGAATAGTTATTCATGTAAAAAGGAAGGAAATTAGGCCCATGTCATCCACCATACACAAAAATTAACTCTTAATAGATTAAAAAAGAGAACTTTCAAACATATAAAATGATGAGCAATTGCAATGTTAATCAGGGAAATAAAAACTAAGACTATGATAAGATAATCATTTTAAACCACAGAATTGGCAAAAATTAAGAAACCTGATTATACTGTTGTCAAATAGGTGGATCCCTAGGAACTCCGGTAGGTATATATCTTACAAACCATTCTACAGAAAAGTTTGGAAATATCTAATAAGTTATGTTACAGTTATAACCGTTATAGTTACAGCATGTTACATGCAGTTAAAAAAGTGAATAAACTGGTGCAGCCTCTGTGGAAAACAGTTTAATTCCTCAAAACATGGAATTGCCATACGACCCAGCAATCCCATTTCTGGGTCTATACCCAAAAGAAGTGAAATCAAGAACTTAAGCAAATATCTATGCACCCATGTTCATAGCACCCTTATTCACAAGAGCCAAAGATGGAAGCAATCCAAGCGTCCCTCAATAGATGAACGAAGAAACAAAATGTGGGAGATATGTATAATATATATGTATACTTTATATATTATATACTCAATGTTATTCAGCTTTAAAAGGAAAGTTCTGCTACATGCTACAACATGGATGAACTTTGAAAACATTAAGCTAAATAGAATAAGCCAGTCACAAAAGGACAAACATTGTAGAGATTCACATAGATGAGGTGACTAGAATAGACAAATTCATGGAGACAGAAAGTAAGAATAGAAGTTGCCAGGGGCCAAGGGGGAAAGGAACTGGGTCGTTAGTGTCTATTGGGTACAGAGTTTCAGTCCGGGACGATGGGAAGGGAAGTTGGATGGTGGTGATGGTCATACGACAGTATGAACGCACTTCGTGCCACAAAACTATAGGCTTAAAAATGGTTTAAATGGTAAATTTTATGTTATGTATATTTTACAACAATTTTTTTTAAATGAACAAGCAATGTATTTCTAGTACTGATTGTTCACTGATTTATTTATTTATTTTTTTTTTGGTCTCTGTTGTAGACAATGCTACCATGAACATTCTTTTCCATGTCTGATGGTACATACATGCCAGAGACACTGTGGCGTATATACCTAAAAGTGGAATTGCTAGGTCAACTGCACTATGCCAAATTACTTTTCAAAATGGTTGAACTATTTGATAGAAAGTATACTATAAAATGATAATTTATAAAAAGGTGTTCAGGAAATGTTAAATTATAGCCAAAAGGAGGTAGTTGAATTTCTCAAACTCACCCAACCATCTAGAAGTATACCGCCCAGAAAACGGGGCTCCATCCAGACAACAGCTGCCACATTTCCTCCCTCTGCTGGGCATCCCACTGCAGAACATTGGCTAACTGATGTCAGCGAGCGGCGGACCTCCGGGATGGCGAAACCCTTCGGGAGGGAAGGCTGAATGAGATGGGGCGCTGGTCTGGCAATGTGCTCGTGGGCTCTTCGGAGAGTATAGTTCATAAGCACAAATACTGCTCTTTGCTTGGCCAAAGGCTGTTCTCCTCTCTCTGGGAAGTTCATTGTCTTTGGTTAAGTGAGAACCTCGGAAGGATCCAGACCCACAGAGTCAGCCTCGGAGAGGAAAACAGCAAATTAGTGAACACAAGTGACCTAACTTCAACTATTAGAAAGCCCGTCTTATAGAAGTAGATTCACCCTAAGAAGTTCCAGGGAGCAAGCCAAAGGGTCAGAGGTCAAAGGGGAACTTCATGAACTTAGATCTGGGCAAGCACCCACGAGACCGGCTGCCTGTGAGGTCCTGGGCATATTCTACCATCTAGACTGTCAGAGCCCAGGAGTGGAGGCTGGGGAAGCTAGAGGAGATGACAGCAAAGGCCAGTCTGTGCTGATGGCTCAAATGCATCCAACTGGTTGGCATCTGAGTTGGGTTTTCTGTCTCATTAGTCTATAACCCATTCTCATCTTACCACAACCCATATTACCCCTTTTAACAAAAGTGTGGTCCCTAGAGAATTAAAACTGCTGCCAAGGCTTAGGTTTGACTATTCATGAAGTAAGCCATGCAGTCCACTAATAAAAAGCTACTTCAAGCAGATGCCTACATTCCCCCCACACACACCCTATATTCCAGACAGGTCATACTTGGTAGCCATCTTTTCAAGATTCCCTCCCCCAAATACTATAAAGCACTTTCATATTCTGCAAACAAAAATTCTTCCATTACATTTTTAAAAATAATTGTTATTGAATTTATTGGGGTGACATCCTATATAATAAAGGGCTAATATGCAAATGACCGAATGTTGGAATGACCGGTCACTATGATGCGCACTGAACACCAGGGGGCAGACACTCAACGCAGGAGCTGCCCCCTGGTGGTCATTGTGCTCCCACAGGGGGAGCGCCGCTCAGCCAGAAGCCGGGCTCACAGCTGGCGAGCACAGCAGCGGTGGTGGGAGCCTGTCCCACCTCCGTGGCAATGCTAAGGATGTCCGACTCATGGCTTAGGCCCACTAAGCCGTCAGCCGGACATCCCCCCAGGGCTCCTGGACTGCGAGAGGGTGCAGGCCAGGCTGAGGGAGCCCCCCTCCAACCCCTCCCTGCCAAGTGCATGAATTTCGTGCACTGGGCCTCTAGTTGGTTAATAAGATTATATAGGTCTCAGGTGTACAATCCTGTAATACATCATCTTTATATTGCATTGTGTGCTCACCACCCCAAATCAAGTCTCCATCACCCTCTATCCCCCCTTTACCCTCTAGTGAAAGCCCACAGGTCCTGAACTTAAAGATTCATATAAACAGCCATGGGCAGCCGAAACCAGTTTGGCTCAGTGGATAGAGAGTCGGCCTGCGGACTGAAAGGTCCCAGGTTCGATTCCGATCAAGGGCATGTACCTTGGTTGCGGGCACATCCCCAGTAGGGGGTGTGCAAGAGGCAGCTGATCAATGTTTCTCTCTCATCGATGTTTCTAGCTTTCTATCCCTCTCCCTTCCTCTCTGTAAAAAATCAATAATATATATTTTTTAAAAAATAAAAAAATAAAAAAATAAACAGCCCTGGGCAGATCTTTTTCAATACTGTCCAACATGTCGTGAAGAAGGGGCCAGCTAAGTAGATGTCGCTTTAAAACCACGGGGTGTAGACTAAAGGCTGCTGAAACCAATACGGATGAAACCAAAACCCCATGGGTACACTTTTAAAGTCTACAACTGGCCATGTTTTAAATGTCAGGGCCACGGTATTGTATTCGGCAAGCTACACCAGGGACGTCGGACGTCAGCCCGCGTCCTGCCTGGTGGAGGGAGAAAGGCCTCGAACGTCCCCCGAGGAGGCGCCACCCCATCTGGGTGGTGTCCCTGGGCAAGTTCCTGCTCCCGCCGCCGGCCCTGGCCTCACGTCTAATCTGGGCTCTGAGTCAGAACAGGTGCAGGAATTGGGTAACCGCTCTGTACCCACATTTGAATATCTCAGCTCCCCAGCAAGTTGGCTCAGGTGTGCTTCCTGCTTTCATCTGCCATTCATCTTCCGGCCCCGGGTCGGCCGGCTGCCCGGCGTGACCTGAGCGGGTTGCTTCATCGCTGTCATCTGACGAGCTGCGGACAGCGTGTTGGAAGCTGTCCTTTCATTGTCATGAGGCAACGTCTTTCTGTGGTGGAACCACTTCTCCCCTCAGAGGACGTGGCTTGGGACCTTCCCCTGAACCCCTGTCTGCAGACTGTCATCAAAGGGAGGCGCTCCTGTGTTTGGCCATGGAGGCATCTCACCGCCTTTCTCCTCCTCCGAGTGTGAGGCACCCTTAGACACTGAGCACAGAAAATACTGTGTGTGCACCTGTACACAACACACACAACAACACTCTCCTCCCCTTCATCTCTACTCCTCCCTCCTCTTCCTCCTCCTCCTCCTCTTCCTTCCTTTCTTCTTCTTCTTCTTCTTCTTCTTCTTCTTCTTCTTCTTCTTCTTCTTCTCCTCCTCCTCCTCCTCCTCCTCCTCCTCCTCCTCCTCCTCCTCCTCCTTCTTCTTCTCTCTCTCTCTCTCTCTCTCTCTCTCTCTCTCTCTCTCTCTCTCTCCATTTATTACCCCCTGACAAATTATTTGTCTGTTTCTCCCAAGTGCACTGCAAGCTCCATTAGACCTGGGGCTTCTTTTTATCCACAGAAAAACGTTCTCCGAACAACGTCCGACACATAATAGATGCTCACTAAATACTTAATGAATGCATGAAGGCTGTGGCCCATACCAAACGCCTTTTAGGGAAGCGTGCCCATGTATGTGTGGGGGCTGGAACATGTGTTTCCACGGCGGTCAAACACTCCTGCATCCGCTGGGTCTCATTAAGCTAGGCTGACGTCTGACGTCCGATGCCTTGCGATGAGAGAGGACATGCAGGCCGGCCCAGCCAGCCGGGAGGGACAGCTGGAGGGGTTGGCCTGGAGCCTGCGGAGGCTGGGGTGACTGTTCTTTTCCTGAGGAGAGCGAGATCAGACAAAGGTCCCCACGAGCGGTGGTGGCATCTTGCTGTCAGTAAACTTGGAAGAAATAACAAAGCTGGATGGAGTGTGTTGGGGTCACAAGAATGATGCGGACTTGCAGAAACCGGTTTGGCTCAGTGGACAGAGCATTGGCCTATGGACTGAAGGGTCCCAGGTTCAATTCCGGTCAAGGGCATGTATCTTGGTTGCAGGCAAATCCTCAATAGGAGGTGTGCAGGAGGCAGCTGATCGATGTTTCTCTCTCTCTCATTGGTGTTTCTCCCTCTCCCTTCCTCTCTATAAAAAAAAAAATCAATAAAATACATTTTTTTAAATTGTGTGGACTCAAATGCTACAGATGGTTCAAGGTTCCCAAATGAACATATTTTTATTTATTTTTTTAAAATATATTTTTATTGATTTCAGAGAGGCAGGGAGAGGGGGAAAGATAGAAATATCAATGATGAGAGAGAATCACTGATTGTCCGCCTCCTGCACACCCCACACTGGAGACTGAGCCAGCAACCTGGACATGTCGGCCGGCCGGGAATCCAACCAAGACCTCCTGGGTCCTAGTTCAACCCTAAGCCACTGAGCCACACCGGCTGGGCTATTTTTACTTTTTTTAATTTTCTTTTTAAAAAAATATTTTTATTGATTTTTTTTTTACAGAGAGGAAGAGAGAGGGACAGAGAGCCATAAACATCGATGAGACAGAAACATCGACTAGCTGCCTCCTGCACACCCCCCACCGGGGATGTGCCCGCAGCCAATGTACATGCCCTTGACCGGAATCGAACCCGTGACCTTTCAGTCCGCAGACCGACGCTCTACCACTGAGCCAAACCGGTTTCAGCTATTTTTTATTTTTTCAAATGAATATGGTTTCAGGGAGAGCCGGACTCACACAGATGGCATAGACACTGAGTGGCAAACACCCCACAGGGCAACACTCCCCAGGAGAGGAGCTGGGCCCCGAAAGCTGCCCAGTGAATCTGAAAGAATTCACTCCCACCCAGGGTGACCTGCTGAACTCCTCTGTGGGCTGCTGTTCGGAGAGATGTGGGGGTTCTCCACAGGGAACCAGGTAGCTGAGACCCCTCTTTAGAACCCAGTCTAGGCAACTGACCGTAAGTCAGAAGCTGGGCTTTGTGTGTTAGACCTCACACTGCAACAGAACTGAGTTTTCATATGTGGCTGAAGGGCATTTTATGTGCTTAAGAAACAGCGTAGTATAATGGAACTGAAATAATGAACTACATAAGGGGAACTGTATCTCATTTTATCAGCTGCTCACTTCCTAAAAGCCTGAGCAACACAATAAGTTACTAATAATGTGACTATTTAAATAAACTAGGCGGCCGAAACCGGTTTGGCTCAGTGGATAGAGCGTCGGCCTGCGAACTGAAAGGTCTCAGGTTGGATTCCGGTCAAGGGCATGTACCTTGGTTTCGGGCACATCCCCAGTAGGGAGTGTGCAGGAGGCAGCTGATCAATGATTCTCTCTCATCATTGATATTTCTAACTCTCTATCCCTCTCTCTTCCTCTCTGTAAGAAATCAATAAAATATATTTTTTAAAGAGAAAAGAAAATAGCAAGTATTTGTTTAAAATAAATAAATAAACTAAGCAATTCTGCTGATTTAAATACTCCTATGAGAGCCCTAGCCGGTTTGGCTCAGTGGATAGAGAGCATCAGCCTGCAGACTGAAGAGTGCTGGGTTTGATTCCTGTCAAGGAAGGGCACGTGCCCAGGTTGCTGGCTCGATCGGGGGCGTGCAGGAGGCAGCCCATCAATGACTCTCTCTCATCGTTGTTGTTTCTCTCCCTCTCTGAAATCAATAAAAATATATTTTAAAAAAATATTCCTATGAGAAACACTTTGGCCGAGGTCGGTTTGGCTCAGTGGATAGAGCGTCGGTCTGCGGACTGAAAGGTCCCGGGTTCGATTCCGGCCAAGGGCATGTACCTTGGTTGCGGGCACATCCCCAGCAGGGGGTGTGCAAAAGGCACCTGGTCGATGTTTCTCTCTCATCGACGTTTCTGGTTCTCTATCTCTCTCCCTTCCTCTCTGTAAAATGTCAATAAAATATATTTTTTAAAAAAAAAGAGAGAAACACTTTGAGTAAGTAAACAATCCTTTAGTCTAGCAGTTTCAAAAGTGAAACACATTTCTACACTTCCAGTTTTCACATAGCCAAGTATCTCTTTAAGTCAGCCAGTTCCTGACCTGTTAGCCACCCTGCTGAATTTCTGCGTCAGTTATGCCAAGCGATCTTGGCTGTGAGACCTTTTCCGGCAGGCTCCCGCAGACAAGGACAGATGGCATGTCAGTGAGGGTACTCCCCTGCCTCTTTGTTGTAGGAAATATTGACATTTTTGCAGGAAGCAGATCCAGGTTCGCTTTCTTCCCAGCCCCTCTTGGCAGTCAGTCAGGAAGGTCTGGAGGGCTGTGGTTCCACAGGACTGGGAGGCTGCACTTGCCACTGCATTTAAAAAGATCTGTGTCAAGGAGAGAACTGTTCCTATCTAATGACGCTTGTAAAAGTCACAAACTAGCAAATGATGCCCTGTGATCACAAAGTACTTTCAAACTGAAGTGAGACAGGACAGGAAGGCAGGGGGGAGAGAGCTGAAGAAAAAGGCTCTCTGAAGAAATTTAAAGTATTTTATAAGCTCTTTTAAAAATCCTTTCTAATCTACAAGTTAGCAACAGCAAGGTTATATTAGTGTTACTCAGAAAATCAGACAATTTACTAAAATTCAAAATTTGGGTATACTGTTTTAAACACACACACACAAAAAAAAAAAACAACAACAACAACAAAAAAAACACTTTCCCTGGCCGGTTTGGCTCAGTAGATAGAGCATCGGCCTGCTAACTGAAGGGTCCCAGGTTTAATTCTGGTCAAGGACACATGCCCGGATTGTGGGCTCAATCCCCAGAGAGGGACTTGCAAGAGGCAGCCAATCCATGATTCTCTCTCATCATTGATGTTTCCCTCCCTCTCTCCCTCTTCCTTCCTCTCTTAAAGCCCTACCAGGGTGGCTCAGTGGATGGAGTGCTGGCCTGTGGACGGAAAGCTTCCCGGTTTGATTCCAGTCAAGGGCAGGTGCCTAGTTGCAGGCTCAATCCCTGGCCGTGGTTAGGGCGCTCGCAGAAGGCAGCCAACATCATACTTCTCTCTCTCGCTGTCTCTCCCCCTGCTTTCCATTCTCTCTAAAAATCAGTGGCAGAATGTCCTCGGGTGTTGATCAAAAAGACAAACATACAAAAGCAAAAGCAACAAAAACCTACTTAAACTCACTAAATACCGCCCTTTCAGAAGACCATTTGGCAGACTATCATTTATCCTTTCCTTCCCATAAGTTTATATTCTTTGACTCAGAAGTCTTGGGGAATTGGCACTATGTAAGATGTATCACAGAGTTGCTTATCACAGCGAACATTTGACAATAACCTGAACATTTATCAGCAGCAAACTGTTCACGGAACCAAGGTGGAGACATCCTACTCGGTGGGTGGTCAGGGACTCCCCACCACCCAGCTCGGCTGCTGCTTCCCCGTCATCACGCAGTGTGAGGGCGAAGAGTGAAGGTCAATGAGTCAGACTTTCAAAGTGTCCGCAAGCAGGGGAAAGGCACCACAGGTGAGGGAGAGATGGCTTTTAGATCCTTCTTCCAGTTGGATATCTAATCAAGAGTAGAGGGTCCCTGACTGGTTTGGCTCAGTGGATAAAACGTCGGCCTGTGGACTGAAGGGTCCCAGGTTTGATTACGGTCAAGGGCATGTACCTTGGTTATAGGTACATCCCCAGAGGGGGGTGTGCAAGAGGCAGCTGTTCAATGTTTCTTTCTCATCGATGTTTCTAACTCTCTATCCCTCTCCCTTCCTCTCTAAAAAAAATCAATTTTATATATATATATTTAAAGGATAGAGGGTATTACTTTTTGCTTCCTTTTCATTTTCTTTTTAAGTGAATGGGGCATTTTATTTTTATTTTGCTTCCTTTCCCGAAGCTATGTCGTGGTGCTTTTAGGACTGATGACCTGGAAGACATAAGCAAAAGGCTTGTCTTCTCAAAAGACCTCAAAGAGCGGACTCCCTGATCCCAAGCCCTTTTTGAACTGTGAAATGAGAAGGGAAAGAAAAGAAACTTTCTTTGGGTTCAGCCACTGACACCTGGAGGTTGTTTACTGTGGCGGTGAGTCGCCCCGATTAGGTCTGTGTGGGAGATTAAACCGAACCAGGCCCGGAGTCGTCCAGGGTCCAGCGCTTTGGATGTGATGGACGAAGGTAGATACTGGTGGTTCCCCTGTGCTCCCAACATGTGTATAGGCGGCGAACTTCTAGACTTCTCACTCCCTGCTGGTCAGCCTTCCTCCAGTGTCCCCTAGAACTCACTTCTAAGTGCCTTTCTGCCCTCTGCAATCCCCTCACGCACACACACACACACACACACACACACACACACACAGCAACTGCAAAACCCGGAACCTTGGCCTGAATATTCAGTGCACACTAGAGAGGAGGTGGGAGGCAGCAAAGCTGCTGATCCTGTGCGTTCCCTGGCTCCGGCCTGGCCTTAAACAAACCGGTTTCTCCCACGAGGAGCCTGAGGCTCCCAAACCAGTGAACCCGGGGAACATCCCTGCATTTCCACCGGGCACATCCAGCTTCCCTCCTCGGACGGCCACGTCTGTCTTGAAAGTCTTGCATCCCAATGACGGCCACCAACCGGGCGCTCCATGTGTGTCCCTGGTGAAAAGGAGGCAGGCACAGATCAACAGGAATCAGAGCCGCGCAAGGATCACCAGAGGGCCTCCCAGCCTGAGAGGGTTCCCCAAAGGCACAGGCGGCTGTTTGGGGTAACAGATCAGGAGGGACAAGCGCCATGCCCCGTCTCCCCTGGAACTCCGCAGAGAAGACGGGATGCCAGCAGATCCTACACTCCCAAAGGCTGTGGGGGGAATACATTACTGAAAAGGGCATTTTCCTCCTGCAGGAAGAGGAGGAGGAGGAGGAGGAGGAGGAGTCATGAGTCAACAAGCCAAACAGCAGCGCAGCGGAGGGGACGCGGTGGGAGGTGGAGAGGCCCAGGCTGGGTTTGGATGCTGACTCTGCCATTTACCAAGGGCACGTCCTTGGGCACAGGGTGTCCTGCCCCTGAGCCTCAGGGTCCTCATCCAGACAACATAAAACAGTGGCGCTGCCTCCTTCCCAGAGCTGCTGCGAGGAGCAAGTGAGATTATGCCTGGCACGGGCCCAGCACAGAGCCGGCTCGAGCTTCTCCTGTAAACGCTCTGTGTGAGCAGACAGACGGGAGCACCATCACCACACTGTCCAAAACAACGCCAAACTCTCGTAAGAGCCGAAACCGGTGTGGTTCAGTGGATAGAGCGTCGGCCTGCAGACTGAAAGGTCCCGGGTTCGATTCCGGTCAAGGGCATGTACCTTGGTTGCGGGCACATCCCCAGTGGGGGGTGTGCAGGAGGCAGCTGGTCGATGATTCTCTCTCATGGATGTTTCTAACTATCCCTCTCTCTTCCTCTCTGTAAAAAACAAACAAAAAAATCAATAAAATAAATTTTTTTAAAAACTCTCATAAGATCTCAGATTAACAAGGGAAAGAGGATAAACTCCTCCTCTTGATTCAGTTAATTCATCAGACTGGTATGAGAGCGCAAAGTAGGCCATTCATAAATCTGTTCTGCAGAAGCCTTTGGCAAAGCGTCTCAACAACTGCAGAGTCATTTAAATTCTGGAGGCCGTGCCAATTCCATCTTAACATTATCTTTCTCCCTAGATAATATGCCTTTTAGATTAACAGGTGACTTCAATTTTTTTTTAATAGGCTCTTTTGCTTAATCCTGGAATTTCCATCACAAATTTTAATTTCCTGTGGCTGATCTTAGCAGGAACATTCTGAAAGAAGGCTGAGAAGACTCTGATCTGTTTTCTTTCTTGCCGAGTTCGGATTATGGATAGTTATAAGACACGGCTGTGGGAGAAAGCACTTGTGCTCACCTCCCACCCAGCTGACTGGTGGCTGTGTTTTAGCGGCAACTATGTTTCATGCCAAGTTACAATCTCACATTTCCAGGGGTAACCCGGGGTTACAAATTACTCATTGAATACACCTGAAGTTGCATTTTTGTACGTCCTTCCACTTACCTGATGTCCACGTCTTACACAAAAGTGTGTTAGTTATCTAGGCTGCGTAACAAATGACCCCAAAAGTCAGTGGCTTGAAACCTCATTTATTATCTTGGAGTCATTTCTGGGTCAGGAATCCATGTGCCGGTTAGCTACGTTCTTAGGTTTGACCAGGGCGCTGGCTAGGGCTTACAGTCATCTCAAAACTCAACCAGGGAAGGATCTGCTCCTGAGCCCCCTCACTGGCTATGGCCAGAGACGCCAAGGCTTGCCGCATCAGCCACTACGAAGGGTTGCTAGCTCACAGCACCACACCCTCTCCAAGAAGGAGAGAACCAGAGACGGAGAGAGATAACATTAAGTGCTATAGACTGAATGTTTGTGTCCCCCAAAATTCATGTGTCAACACCTAACCCCCAAGATGATGGTCTTAGGAGATGAGATAGCAAATTAGGCCTCTGGAGAGTCATGCCCGGAGAGCCATCAAAAATGGGATGGGCGGCCATGAAAGCCACTGACAAAAGCTCCCTGGCCCCTTCTGCCATGTGAGGGCACACAGGAAGCCAGCAGTCTGCAACCCAGAAGAAAGCCCTCACCAGAACTCCACCGCGCTGGCACCCTGACCTTGGACTTCCAGCCTCCAGAACTGTGAGCATACATTTCTGCTCCCTGTAAGCCACCCGTTCTATGGTATTTTTGTCCTGGCGGCCCAAGCAGACTAAGGCAGTAAGCAGAGCAGAAGCCATTCGAGTCTTATCAGAACCTACTTAATCTTGGAAATGACATTCCGTCACTTGTGCCATATTCTATTGGTTAGAAGCAGGTCGTGAGGCTCGGGCCACAGCTGAGAAAAGGGGCGTCCTGCAATCCCCCCAGACCCCCGTGAGGGCAGGCTTCTCAAGCTAACCCCGCTGAAGGACCAGCTTGCTTTTTTAATTTTTTTTTATTTGCTGTTTTCATTTCTAATCTGTTGTAGGTCACAATTCTTGTAAAATAACTCAAAATGAATTTCTGAAAAAATAAAATAACAAAGTTTTTGTGGAGTTTTTTTAAAAGCCCCATTGATCCACCTGTTGGCTGTTGCAACAAGGTCAAATGGCTATAAAAATGTCTAAACAATCTCCATTCTGTTGCCAGCCTCACCTGGACCAGGTACAAATGGTTGTGGATTGTCATCAGTTTTGGCGCTGTCTTTTGATCAATGCCGAAGAAGGATTTAAAAACCACCGATGGCCGAAACCAGTTTGGCTCAGTGGATAGAGCGTCGGCCTGCGGACTGAAAGGTCCCAGGTTCGATTCCAGTCAAGGGCAGGTACCTTGGTTGCGGGCACAACCCCAGTGGGGTGTGTGCAGGAGGCTGCTGATCAATGTTTCTAACTTTCTATCCCTCTCCCTTCCTCTCTGTAAAAAAAAAAAAAAAAAAAAAAAAAAAAAAAAAAAATCAATAAAATATATAAAATAAATAACATAAATAAAAACCAGTGATGCTCAACTCCCTGCACAGTTGCCCCCGAGCGCGCCCCGCGCCCCCCCCCCCCATGTTGGGCATCCCTTCCTCCCTCCCCAAGGAAGGGAATGAGGCAAATAAAAGTACATTTGCAAGCCCAGGGCAGGCAAATCTGCAGGCACAAAGGTGGGCCAATCAGGTTTTTTTGCCCTCGAGAATTTCTAATAGCCGAAGCACACCAACCCTCAACTAGAATACCAAGCGGAAGGTGCCTAGTGTTGCAGTGCCGGCATATGGAGAAGGCACTGTGGGAGAGCAGGTGGGGGAAGTGACTAACTTCCGATGGTGAGAACTCGGAGGATGTATCCTTGGGGTTCCGCCTTGGAGCATGGGTGACACAAGTAATGGGTGACACGCAGAACTGCCTTCCTACCAAGTGCTTGAGGCGCATCTCATTTTGGGGCTCGCCAAAGGTCTGCTGGGAAGGTGCTATCATTAGTCCCATTTTACAGTGAGCAAACTGAGGCACACAAAGAGTGAGCAGTCTGTTCAAGGTACAGGCTAGCACAGCCGTGGGCAAACTACGGCCCACGGGCCAGATCCAGCCCGATCGGCTGCCAAAAGAGTGGAGGGTTCTCTTGCTCTCCCCTCTCGGCTCCTTCACCAGCAGCCCAAGATGAGAGTGCCAGCATGGTCAGGTTGCTTTTGTTCCGGTCCTCTGGTCCAGTTTAAGAACCCATTGTGGCCCTCGAGTCAAAAAGTTTGCCCACCCCTGGGCTAGTAAGTGGTGAAGAGGGTATGCCAACTCATACAGGGTAACTCTAGAGCTGATGCTCTAACCCTCGCTTAAGGAGCAAAGGAGAGCGGGAGGGAAGGCCTGCCTACCCGTGTTTCCCCCAAAATAAGACCTGCTTCTTGGAAACATAAGACATCCCCTGAAAATAAGACCTAGCGCATCTTTGGGAGCAAAAATTAATATAAGACACTGTCTTATTTTCGGGGAAACAGGGTACCATTGTGAGGAGTTATGGCGGTGCTCTTTAAATGCAATGGCAGCTGCAGAATGTATATATATCCAACTCTGTACTTCATATATAATATTTCCTCTGACCTCACAACGTCTCTCTCTGACGGTACTATTCTCCCCATTTTATAGATAAGAAAACTGGGGCACAGAGAAGTTAAGTCACTTACTTAAAGCGTCCGAATCCAGGGATCGGACTGACTCCCACGCCCAGTGTTCTCAGGCGGGTGGAAGCTGCCTGTGCCTCGACTTCCCCCGCAGTCCACCCATCCTGTCCCTGCCTCCGGACCCCGCACTCCCACCCCGGCCTTCAGCTTCGACGCCCAGCCTGCCTGCACCAGGTGGGGAGCCCCTTAGCACCCACAACCCCTGCTCCCAGAAAGCTTTGCGCTCCGCGGGAATAAAGAGCCTTAGAGCTGGGGAGCCCCGCCCCGCCCGCCGCAGGCCCCGCCCACAGGCACGCCCCCGGCGGCAGTGGGCGTGTCCCCGGCGGCTGCGCCCGGGGGCGGGGGCGGGGGCCTTGCGGAGGGGCGGGGCCTTGCGGAGGGGCGGGGCCGAGGGGCGGGGCGGCGGCGCGCAGGTGGCTCCTCCTCCGCCTCCCGGAGCTCGGCCCGGGCGGACCTGCGAGGGAGCGAGCGAGCGCCTTTGTGCGGGGCCCCGGGAGTCCGCGACGGCCGCCCGCGCCCGGGCCCCTTGTTTCGCTTCCGTGTCTCTTCCGGGCAAGTGTCGGCCGCGCGCGGGGCCCGCACGTGTCTCCGCGGCCGCTGGCGCCTGGGACCCGCGGGCGCCGGCAGGGGCGTCCCGGGCCGCGCCGGGAGATGAAGTACCTGAAGCCGTGGTGGTCCGACGGCGGCGGCGGCCTCCTGCACCTCACCGTCCTGCTGGGTTTGGCGGGGCTCCACCGGGACCTGGACCGGGACCTGGACCGGGACCGGGACCTGGGCCTCTGCCTGCTGCTCCCGCCGCCCGCCCCGCTGCGGGATGAGCTGCTGCTCTGGGGCGGCCGGGCGAGCCCCGCCTCCGCGCTCGGCCCCTTCGCGGCCTCGGGAGGCTGGGGGCGCACGGACCCCCTGCACCCCAAGGGGCGCGCGCCGGAGCCCGCGGGCCGGCTGCTGCGGGAGGTGCGCGCGCTGGGGGCGCCCTTCTTCCCCCGCACCCGCGTGGACGCCTGGCTGGTGCACAGCGTGGTGGCCGGGGGCGCCGACGGGGCGCACGGGCCGCTCGGCGCCGCCGCAGCCTCGGCGGCCGGGGGGGGCGGCGCCGGCGCGGACGGCGGCGGCCAGGCTGCGCTGGGGGGCGGCGGGGACCCCCGCGCGGCGCCGAGCAGCCCCCGGGCCGCCGGGGAGGAGGAGAAGGCGCCCGCGGAGCCCACGGCGCAGCTGCCGGACGCCAGCGGACGCGCGAGCCAGGTAACCGGGGGGCGAGGACGCGAGCGCGGCGCCCGGGAGGGGGTGAGGGCCCCGGGAGGGGGTGAGGACCCGGAGGGTGAGGACCCCGGGGGGTGAGGACCCCGGAGGGTGAGGGCCCCGGGGGGTGAGGACCCCGGGGGGTGAGGACCCCGGGGGGTGAGGACCCCGGGAGGGGGTGAGGACCCCGGGGGGTGAGGGCCCCGGGGGGTGAGGGCCCCGGGGGGTGAGGGCCCCGGGGGGTGAGGACCCCGGGAGGGGGTGAGGACCCCGGGGGGTGAGGGCCCCGGGGGGTGAGGGCCCCGGGGCGGGACACCGCCGCCTGCCACCCTCCACCCCGGGGGGTTGTAGGGTGGCGGACGCCTCTGCTCCTCCCCTTTCTGTGGCTCTGGGCGAGGCTGCCCGGGCCGTCGCTGCGGCGTTCAGGGGTCTGGGGAAGAAGCGGGTGAACCCCCGTTTCCGTTGTGGGGGCCCTTTCGTGTGGCAGCCGTCCAGGGTGGCCCGGGGCCGGGGCGGGTAAAATGCGTGCCCTCTGTCTTCTCTGAGCGCCTGGTGTGCCCTGAGTTGTCTCGTTTTCTGGGACCCGTGCCGGACGCAGAGGGTCGGGAGGGGGAGGACTCAGCCCCCGGGAGGACGCACGCCGCCGCCAGTGCCTCTTTAGGAACCACGCTCCCGGCCCAACGCGGCGGCCCCGCCGGGTGTGAACCCCGTGGGGTTCGCTTTGGCCGCTGCCCGGGGTGAAGGGGCGGAGGACGGTGACCCCTCCGCGCCCAACGAGTGCCCTTCGGAATATGGGTTCCATCCCTTTGGCTGCACTTGCTTTTGGAACCGAGTTCTGTTCATGGAAGTGTCTGGGCAGCTCCCCACCCACTGCCCCTTCCGGCCTGCGGACCACCCGGTACCCCTTCCCATAGAGCACCCCGTCCACAGTGCCTTCCAAGGGGCCGCTTCCTTCCTTCTCTGCCCAGACCTTGGTGTTAACAATTGGTATCCATCAGCAAGTGTTCCATGGACGGTGCGTGTGTGTGTGTGTGTGTGTGTGTGTGTGTGTGCAATCTTATGCAAAACGGGGACCGGGGCTAGACTGGTTTGTTTGCTGCTCTTGGAACTGCCTTGTGTGTAGGCAGTTGTCAGACGGGCTCCTCCAGCCTCCCGGAGGGGTCACTGGGCCGGGGTGCTGGGTGACTCACTGTTACCCCGTCCCTGTCCTTCCTCCTCCGGGCTGGAGCGGATGAATGGGAGCTGGTGGGGGCCTGGGTGGGCTCCTGTCTGTTCCCACCCACCCATCCAATCTGGGCCCTACTCTGCCCTCCACCTCCTCCCTCACCTGAGGTGCGTGACAAAACAACCCACGGGGTGCAGGTGGAACCCGTGGCTGGACGCGGTACCAGATGGCGCCCTGCCCCCTCCCAGCACCGTGCCGACGGGCTGGCAGAGCACCCGGGGACCTGGAGGAGGCGAGGCGGTTCTCTCTGCAGGGCTTCCCTCCCTTCCTTCCCGAATCGCCTGGTTGATGCCTGTTTAGACAGGCCAGCCTGGGGGCGGGGAAGGCGGAGGGGGAGTGGGGGGGGGCAGGGAGTTCCAGAGGCCGGGGCCCAGCCGGACCTCGGAGCCCTGGAGCCCAGCGCTCCTAGGGACGAGGGTGAGGTTCACAGGAAGCCTCCTGGTGGGGCCTCCTGGGGCCGTGCGGGCCTGCTGACCCTGGAGGGCGTGGGGTGGCCTGGCTGGAGGAGTTTCAGCCACGCTCAGCTGTGGAGCACCCACCGGGGTGCTCACTGCAGTCCACCCCGTCGATCGGCCATGCCTTTCCCACATCAACCTCCTGAGGTCCACGGGCAGGCGGCCTTGTCTCCAGCACCTACTGAAGAAAGGGGAGGCCAGTGAGAGGGGGGCGCTCGGTGAGAGCCGCGCAGTGTTAGTGCCAGAAGTGGAGCTAGAACCGGAGCTTCCGGACTCCGAACGGGCGTGTTCATTAGGCACCTGCCCGCACTCAGGTTCTCCGGGCGGGCAGACGGATGGACGGGCGTGCGGCCGAATGGGTGCTGCCCCTCACGCCTGTCCCAGGCCCACCGCTCTTCGATGTTGGATTGACTTTGTTTTTTTTGTTTTTTAAATAATATATATATATATATATATATATATATATATATATGAAGAGAGAGGAATAGAGAGTTAGAAACATCGATGAGAGAGAGTCATTGATCAGCTGCCTCCTGCACACCCGCTACCGGGGATGTGCCCGCATTCAAGGTACATGCCCTTGACCAGAATGGAACCTGGAACCCCTCAGTCCGCAGGCCGACGCTCTATCCACTGAGCCGAACCGGTGTCGGCGATGCTGGATTGACCTTGAAGAGCAGGCCGCACCCCCTCCCATGATGCCCGGGCCATCCCTGGGGGCCGGGGCTCTGGGAGAAACTGGGCTGGGAGAATGAGCGGTGTTCGCACTGCGCAGGCCTGGGGTGTCGGGGCACCCTTCTTTCCCTAAGGCGCCCTCACACAGGTCCCTCCACGCCCCCGTGCCTCACCTGTGGGCGCGTAGTGCTTCCCTCGGGGGTGTCTCGCCAATTAAACGGGATAAGCATGTGCGACGTGCCAGCCCAGCGCCCGGAATGCAATTGATGTGCTCTTCTTCCGCCTCCATCCTCAACCCACCCTCCCTGACCTGTCCCCAACTCACTCTATTCCCTTTTATTTGCCTGCCTGGCCGGCGAGGCTGTTTGTCTGTCACGGGGGTGGGGTGCGTTGGCGCCAGGCTGCCTGGCTCTGGAACCCGGTCCTCCCACTGAGCCCTGTGGCGGGCCCTCTCGCCCTCTCTGTGCTGCCTTGTCCTCGGCTGCGAGGGTGCCTACCACACGGGGTGCTGCTGAGACGCCGTTCGCTCCACACAGAACCGGCCTCACGTGCTCAATGACAGTCAGTGACTATGACCCTCAAAGAGGGGGGTGCTTTGCCCCAGAGACCATCCTGGGTGTGTTGTTTTTATTTTTTATATATATTTTATTGATTTTTTTTTTACAGAGAGAAAGGGAGAGGGATAGAGAGCCAGAAACATCAATGAGAGAGAAACATCAACCAGCTGCCTCCTGCACACCTCCTAAAGGGGATGTGCCTGCACCCAGTCTACATGCACCTGACTGGAATCGAACCCGAGACCCTTCAGTCCGCAGACCTACGCTCTATCCACTGAGCCACACCGGTGTCGGCTTGTTATGTTTTTAAACAGATCGCTCCGGTGGCTTCCATTGGCGTGGTAGGAAACGCTGGTCTTATAGTACAGTTCCTCGTCATTTCTGTCCAAGTGCAAAGGAGTCTGCAGCGGGGGGTTTTCCACGTATCGAAAGCAGGGCTGCTGAGGTTTCACTTCTGAGTGGGGCCAAGCGCTGTCTGCAAGCACGCCCCGGAATTCCCCGGGCAGCCGCTTGGCCCCCCGACCACAGCCATTCGCTGGCCGCCGCCGAGGAAGCCCCTTCGAGGAAGTGCAAAGCCAAGACGCCGCCGACAGCTTCGAGCTGATCTGAGGGCGGGTGACTGCTCGCCGCCGGGCCGGGCTTCAGGGAGCGGTGCCGCTGGGAGGCTGAGGGGCCTGCGGTCCTCGTGGTGGGGCCGCATCCACGTGACGGGTGCCTCCGTTCCAGGGCACCCCTGCCGGGGGCGGGGCCGGCGGGACCTCTCGGTCTCCTCAGTGCAGTGGGCTGGGTTTTTTCGGGGCCGGGGAGAACCTGGAACCATCAACACTTGCCTCTAAGAAGAAGGGGAAGAGAAGGTGCTGGATTGGTAAAGTGAAAGTTGTCCCTTCAGAATCAGAGAGAGCCCTGACCAGTTTGGCTCCGTGGATAGAGCGTCAGCCTGCGGACTGAAGGGTCCCGGGTTCGATTCCCGTCAGGGGCATGTACCTTGGTTGCGGGCAATCCCCAGCGGGGAGTGTGCAGGAGGCAGCTGATCGGTGTTTCTCTCATCTATCCCTCTCCCTCTCTGTAAAAAAAAATCAATAAAATATATATATTTAAAAATAACTAACAAAATCAAAGGGAGACCGGTGCTTAGGCAGTGGCAGGTAGAGGGGATTTCAGGCCCTCGCGGTGTTCGGTGCACAGCTAGGACCAGGGGCTGCCGGTGATCACACACTTGGCGGCACCAGCTCCGCAGCAGGCTCTCCTTGCTTGCTACAGCTCCTCTGGTTTTTCGGGGGACAGGGTGGCGCAGGTCACAGTACTGCGTCCTCGTGCTGCCCTGGGCGGCTTCAGGGGTAGGAACCGAACCGCCGCCGTCCTGGGAGGAAGGTGTTGGCAGGGTCGGTTCCCCCGAGGGCTGTGGGGAGAGGCCCTGGCACTTGGCGGCAGCCCCTGGCAGCCCTCACCCCGATCTCTGCCCTCGTCCCCCTGTGGCATTCTCCTGGTGCGTGTCAGGGTCCGAGTGTCCTTTTCCTGAGGCCGCCCCCGGGGTCGTGTCGGATGAGGGTCCCACCTGTTCAGCTTTGCTAACGGCTTCCCGGGGCTTCAGACCCCGAATAAGGCCACACGGGTGACTTCCTTCCACGTGTGGTCGGCCCGCGGGCACGGTTCACTCTGCCACAGCCACCGGCTCCCTTCGCCGGGCCGCAGCGGGCGCTGCTCGGCCAGAGGCGCTGCCTGTGGCCACGAAGCGGCGTCTGGAAGCAGTCGTTCGCGGCAGGATGTGGTCTATGCTCGTGAGCAAATCTGGGGGGCGGGAGGGGGTTACTACCTTGATGGGAAGCAACCCTGAGGAACCTTACTTCCAGCTTTCTCCGGCCAGTCCTTCACCTCCTTGTTAGGTTGCAGGCCTAGCGTCTCTGCGGTGTTCCTCGTGTCATTCTCCTCCCCGCCCCTGCTTCTCAGCCTGTCTGAGATCATCAGAGTGCGGGCTGGCCTAGCTCCAGCCTGGAGTCAGACCCGCTGCAGGGGCCGCAGGTCTTGGCCGCACCCCCGCCTGGCTCTATGGGGGGGGGGGGGGGGCAGCGCACTTCCGAGCCTCTGCGCCTCGGCTCCCATCTGTACGGGGGACGGGAAGGGCGCCTTCGGGAGCTGTGAGGGTTAGAGGTCACCATGCAAGCCCAGCGGTCGGCACGTGGTAAGCCCTCCCTGATGTTGGCTGCTGCTACCGATTCGGCTCCGGGGCCCTGCAGTGCCCCTTCCCCGAATGGTCTCAGCCGCCTGGCGCCAGGCACGGGCTTCTGAACGTCACTCGGAGAGCTTCCCCGGTGCCTCCCACCTGCCGGTCTGGTATTCTGTCACCGAGGCTCTTCCTGTAGCAGCGGGACCAGCTCCCTCGCCGACCCCCGAGCTCAGCCCCACGGTCCTCTGCCCGTGGCCCTCCGTCCAGCGGGAATTTCCCTTTCCCTCCCAGACGGCCTCCTACCTGCCTGCCTGCCCCTTAGTCTGCTGCCTTCGTTTGCCCAGACTCCCGTCCGCGATCACCTCTTCCCCAAGCATTTCCTCTTCTGTGCCTCGAGCCTATCACACTCTGAAATATTTTTTATGGGACTTGGCATTCTCTACTTTTCTTTCTTTTCTTTTTTTCTCTCATTTGTTTTAAATTGTCCTTTTGTGCCTTTAAGAGCCAGCCCTATACTCAGGACGGCCCCTACCCCACGAGGGAGATTGGCCCAAAGGGAAGCACAGGGGGGAGCACAGGGGGGAGCAGAGAGGACCCAGGCCTTGAGTGTGGAAACTGGGGTTCACTGTAACCCCAGGTGGTGCCCAGGACGGAGAGAGGCGCGCAGGCGGCTCAGCCAGCGTCCGCTGAGCAATCCTCATCCACCCCTCCACGCTGGCTTGGTGCCATGAACTCGAGTGTGCCGTGGGCCCTTCATGGCCCGAGGCCAGCTAGGAAGTAGGTCAGATCCAAGTCCTGATGGGCCGTCTGACCACCCCGTGCCAGCCTGAGTGGATGGGGGCAGCGGACTTTCGGGTTGGCCTTGTAATTAGCCGGGTGGTGAAACGGGATTGCCCAACGTTACCCCGCAGGCTGGCGACCGTGCCCGGCATAGGACAGGTGACCGACTGTTCTCAAGCACGGAGTGCGCCCTCCCTCCCACCCGCTGCGGAACGACGCGCCTCAAAAACAAGCTGCTCCCATTCATGGCGGCCTTCCGACCCGAGTGGCTGGTCCTCAGAACCTCGCGAAGGATCCGTGCTGCTGTTCGGATACCCTGGTGGCGGCTGAGGCCGGGCAGGCTCGGGTGCGCAGCGGGCTGTTTCGGGTTCAGTTGCAGGTGGTGGTGGGGAGAGCATTAGCAGTGGCAGAGAGGCCTCGCCCGTGGTCATAGGGGTGCATGCGACCTTTCGAGATTGGGTATGACTCCGTCAACGAGGGCTCTCCGCCGAAACCGGTGTGGCTCAGTGGATAGAGCCTCGGCCTGAGGACTGAAGGGTCCCGGGTTCGATTCCGGTCAAGGGCACGTACCTTGGTTGTGGGCACATCCCCAGTAGGGGGTGTGCAGGAGGCAGCTGATCGATGATTCTCTCTCATCGATGTTTCCAACTCTTTATCCCTCTCTCTTCCTCTCTGTAAAAAAATCAATAAAATATATATTTTTTTAAAAAAAAAACAAAAACAAGGGCTCTCGGAGGAACAGAAGCAGTAAAATACAAATAATATATACCCCATTTCCCCGAAAATAAGACAGTGTCTTATATTAATTTTTGCTCTCAAAGATGCGCTAGGTCTTATTTTCAGGGGATGTGTTATGTTTCCATGAAGTAGGTCTTATTTTCCGGGAAACACGGTATTATACCAGTATAGCATGAAGATATGATACACACACACACACACACACACACACACACACGCACACACACACAGATATACAGACGATCGGTTTCA
The DNA here is from genome assembly GCA_963924515.1 of Vespertilio murinus. Classification (NCBI taxonomy): domain Eukaryota; kingdom Metazoa; phylum Chordata; class Mammalia; order Chiroptera; family Vespertilionidae; genus Vespertilio; species Vespertilio murinus. The sequence continues at coordinate 9,640,759 of OZ004712.1, read as the reverse complement.
AGGCATTGGCTGCTGGGGTGGTAAGGCTGGCGAGTCCGAACTCTGGGCGGTGGGAACTCAGCGGGCTGAAGGCCGGGTTTCCTCTTCCTCGGGGAAGCCTCCCTCCCTCAGTTTGCTCCCTTTCCCTGCCAGCCCGGAGGCCTCTCGGCTGATTGGGCGAGGCTCACTCAGCTCATGGAAGACGCTCTCTCTAAAGCCACCTGCTGGGTTGTAGCCTCCAACCACATCTGCCAAGTACCTCCCGCACCGGGGCTGGTGCTCGATTGGGCAACTGTGGACTCCAACCAGCCTCCCAGCCGCACGCCGCGTCCACGCGCGGCACTGACTGAGGGTCACTCCCCCCCCCCTCCTGCCCGGCCTCTGGGACGGAGACCTCCTTCCAGGAGAGCTCTGGGGGGCTGAGTGGCTGTGCGCTAAGGGCTGGCCCATGGCAGACCAGGTTATAGTGGGCGGCATGTTCCAGTTCCCCCGACGACGTGCTCTGACTCCCGGAGCTGGGGCTGAATCTCCAGGAAGCCCCTGCCCTGCGGGGTCGTTTGGAACTTGCTCGGGTGTGACAGGGCCCTGCTGCTCCCAACGCGGGCAGTCACTCAGGAGACAGTGGCCAGAATGGGCATGTTCCGAGCGGGCAGGATCAGACCGAAGCGGAAACAAGGCCACCGGCTCAGGGTCTGCAGAGCTGTGATGGGGAGGAGGCCTCAGGCTCGGGCGGAGGCAGAGCCCTTCTGGAAGCATTTCCGTCTAATCCCTGAGCTAGAAGACTCCTGTACGGATAGCCACAATGCCGCTAGTGCACCTAGAAAATCAAGAATGCTTGCCCTGGCTGGTTTTGCTCAGTGGATAGAGCGTTGGCCTGTGGACTGAGGGGCCCCGGGTTCGATCCTGGTCCAGGGCATGTGCCTGGGTGATGAGATTAGGTCTGACTATCAACAAGGGCTTTCGGGGGGTGGGGGAGCATGCAGGAGGCATCCAATCAATGATTCTCATCATTGGTGTTTCTATCTCGCTCTCCCTCTCTGAAATAAAAATGTATTTTTTTAAAAATCAATAATTGCTGGTATCATTAAATATGCAGCCCGTATTCAGAGTCCCGGTTATGAGCAGTTTCCCAATGGTGGTTGGTGGGACTCGCTGTTCTGCATGATAGTGTGATCTTCAAACAGCGGCTTCATTTATTCGCGTGGAGTCAGCTCTTCCACCACTGCCGTCGAGTGTGCGTGTGTGTGCATGCGTGTGTGTGTGTGTGTGTGTGTGACATGCGGTGTGAAGCAGGTGGGAGCCAGTGTGGGCAGCGGTGGTTCCGACGGGAAGCAGCATTCGCCCCAGATGGCTCCCTGCAGGGACTTCATGGCTGACTGCCTGCAGAGCAGGCCGGGGTGGGAACAGAGACTGGCAGCAGGCAGGAGTGGGGAGAGTTAGGGGAGCTGATGAGGTGAGGAGGCGATCGGAGGGAAATGTCTCCCCTTTGCTTGCCCTCCAGGCTCCTGCTCCCTCTCCCACTGGCGAACCAATTAGCCAGCACAGGAGCCCCCGTTTTCAGGGGACCGCTTCTAGGGGACACCCCTGGTTCTAGAACCACTGTGGGCAAACTATGGCCTGCAGGCCGGATCCGGCTCTTTCGGCTGTTCTATCCGGCCCGCGGAGCCGAAAGAGCGGAGGGTTCTCTCGCTCTCCCCTCCGCTCCTTCCCCAGCAGCCCAAGATGAGAGTGCCAGCATGGTCAGGTTGCTTTTGTGCCGGCCCTCCGGTCCAGTGTAAGAACCCATTGTGGCCCTCGAGTCAAAACGTTTGCCCACCCCTGGGCTAGAGGCACAAACGAATAGCAGACAGCGCCCGAGAAATGGCTCCGAAGCAGAAATGCCTGCACCCAAATCCCGATTCTGTCACGTGCCGGCTGTGTGACTTCGAGGCAAGTTGCTGGAGCGCTCTGTGCCTCAGTTTCCCCCTGAAGAAGGATGCTGAGCAACTTCATGGAGATCATGTGGGTGGTGCCTGGCCCACAGCGAGCGCCCCATAAACCCGAGCTGTAATTACTGTCAACTGCCCTTAAAAACCACCCAGGCCACACAGTCACCCTCCCTCCGGTCCCCCGTCTCCGGACACGGTGGCTCGGGCTTGCCCCGGCCTGGAGGCCTCCACCCTCCCTCTGCCGTCCTCCTTCCCACGGCCACCACCTGCTCTGTCTCCGAAGCTTCCTCCGACCTGGAGCCAGAGCGGTGCCAGCCCCCCGCCCCAGAGGAGTGAGGAAGGCCCGGGGAAGGCGGGAGACTGCGGAGGGCTTTCCCCGTCAGCCCGCCATCACCCTCCTCCTCCTCAGGCCCGGCGCAGGCTCGGGAGCCAGGCTGCCGGGGAGCAGGATTTGGGAGGTGTAGCAGGGAGAGGAGAAGGTGGCTCCTTCTTCCCCTGCCCCGCCTTCACCGCCTCGGCAGCCTCCACGGGCCTCCGTGGGCCAGTGGCAGCCGTGACTTAGCAGCTGGAGGACACGTGTCCCACCTCCCGGCCCCGCAGGAGGGGAACGACCCAAACAGGTGTCATTTTATTTATTTATTATTTTTCAAAATATATTTTATTGATTTTTTTACAGAGAGGAAGGGAGAGGGATAGAGAGTCAGAAACATCGATGAGAGAGAATCATCGATCAGCTGCCTCCTGCACACCCCCCACCGGGGATGCGCCCGCAACCAAGGTACATGCCCTTGGCCGGAATCGAACCCGGGACCTTTCAGTCTGCAGAGCGTTGGTTTCGCAATAGGTATCATTTTAGACAGAATAGAGTGCCGTGGTACTTAGACCCAGGAGAGCCGGTTCCGGCCGCAGGGCCCGCACGGAGAAGGCTGGGGTCCGCGTGGAGGGGAGATGGTGATTTCCCAGCAGAGCACAGGGAGGGGGTGGAGGTTGGGGCGGGGGGGGGGGGATGTTCCAGCAGGGCCAGCTCAGGACAAGCCACTGGGGTTCTCACTGTGATCAGACCCGGCTCACAGGTTTACGATGGCTTCCTACGGCAAGCGTGGACACTTACCTTTTTTTTTTAGTCCCAGCCTCACAGGAGTATCACCTGCGCACAAATAAAAAGTAGCTTAATGACGGGTTTCTCGTACCCAGGCTGTAAATTAAGAGCGTGGGCCGTAGCTCGGCCGTGTCCTTGTAAAACACACGCACGCTCTCTGTGTCTCGGCCCCATGTCACCGAGCTGAGGAAAAGGGAAGAGAACCGTCACTAGCGGCCACCAGCGGCCACCAGCGGCCGGCGTCGCTCTCTGCCCCCCGGCTGAGCTGCCGGCGGCTGGCATTGATGGCAACGCCTGAGCACCAAGAGCGGCTGGAGGGAGGAGTGATGTCTGGAGAGCATCTTAATATGTGAAAAGCGCTTTTCCCCAACTGGTTTCTTAAACTGTGAAATAGACTCTGTCTTCTCACAGGCAGGCGCGCTGAGGGTCCAGGCGGCCGGAGCCACCCCGCTGGCAGGAGAAGGCTGAGCCTTCTCATCGGCCGTTCGGGGCCTCGGCCCTCCTGGCCACGAGGCGTGGGCGGGGTTTGTAGACCCTGCCAATTACACCGAGAGGCCAGATTGTTGTGATCTCTGGACACATAATAATGTGGCCACTCAGTGTATGTCCTCCTGTATAATAAAAGGCTAATATGCAAATTGACCCCTCAACCAGGAGTTCGACCAGCAGGCAGGCTGGCCAACCGCCATGTCCCCTCCCCCTGGCCTGGCTGGCCGGACCCCACCCATGCACGAATTCATGCACTGGGACACACACACACACAAACACACACACACACATGCACACACACTGAGTGGCCAGATTATTGTGCGTTCAGAGATCATCATAACCTGGCCACTCAGTGTATGTCACAGGCGTGATAGTCCCTTTCCCTTTCTAAGTGGATGTAGTGTTGAATCCTCCACCCCCTCCTGCCTTGAGGTTCTGGACTCTCCTCTCCCTGCCCTCCCGCTGTTGTAAATGGGGAAGGACATTTATATTTATGAGGGGGCAGAACGTGTATAAGGCAGCACCTAGGCCGCTACCACTGTGGAGGGGAGGAGGGAGATGGGATGGACCCCAAGCAGAAGCCACGCTGTGGTGCAGGCCGTGAAACCAGGAGCTTTGGGGCTGAAGGGGCCCACGTCACGACTGTCCCGCCCTGAGCCAGCCGGTGGCCAGGCCTCGGTGCCCTCCCTGTCCCGGTGAGGGAGGGACATGGGTGCCCAGGAAGGGTGTGGCCTTAGGGGAAGTCGCTCTGGGCAGTTGAGGCCCCTGTGACGGCTCAGCTGGAAGTGGTCCCCCCGCCGGCCCCCAGCAGCTGCCTCTGCCTTCCTGGTGCAGCGCCCTCACCTGGGGGAGCCCGCCTCTCCTCACTTCCTGAGAGGCCTGCGGTCACTGATGGTTGAATGACCACGGGAAGGGCTGGCTAACAGGGTACTTACTGACCGTGGAACCCTGTGCAAGCGAGTTCCTCTCCCCCCAGGTCCGAGCAGTCCAGCTGCCCAGTTCCATCTGCCATCACGGCTCTTGCTTGTTACCAGCCGCCGCGTCCCCGGCGGCCTCCGAGCCAGAGTGGCCGTCTGGTCTGGGACAGGTTGGGCCGTGCCTGCTGTCCCCTTAGTTGTTTCCAGCCCCTCCTGGCCCTCCGAAGTGGGCGGGTCTGGGCGATCAGTTGTGAGCTATTTATTTGTGCCCCTGGAGCCCGGGAACCGGAATGGGCCCTCTCTGACCTCGGTCTTCCACACAAGAGGGGGTGTGTGTCTCTCCCCCCCGTCTCCCTCCCCCGGACTCACCTTCCGCCCCTCCTGCTTCTTCCTCTCTGAGGGCCAAGGAGGAAAAGGGAATGACAGGCAGCCAAGCTCCGGTTCCCACCCCGGGACTTTGCTCCCGCAGCCCCGCCGGCCTCCCTGTGAGGCCTCAGGCCTGGCTGGGTGGCTTGGGGTTGGAGCGTGGCCCTGTACCCCGAAAGGTGGGCAGTCAGATTCCCAGGCGGGGCACACAGCAGGTGGTGGGTTCGACCTCTGTTGGAGCGCCCGCGGGAGGCAGCCAATCGATGATTCTCTCTCCCCATTGATGTTTCTCTCTTTCCTCCTCTCCCTGCTTCTTTGAAATCAATAAAAAATATATCTTTAAAAGGTCACTTCCTCCTTCTGTTAGAAGCAATTCACTCAGTCTAGCCCCCACTCGGCGGGAGGGGGGCTAAGCTTTAGCTCCTTGAGAAAAGCGTGTCCAATTATTTGTGGACATAGTGTAAAGCCACCTTAATGTTCAATGTCCACTTCCCCTTTTTAAAAACACCATTAAGAAATAAGAATAGGCCGAAACCAGTTTGGCTCAGTGGATAGAGCATCGGTCTGCAGACTGAAGGGTCCCAGGTTCAATTCCGGTCAAGGGCGTGTACCTTGGTTGTGGGCACATCCCCAGCGGGGGGTGTGCAGGAGGCAGCTGATCAATGTCTCTCTCTCATCGATGTTTCTAACTCTCTATAACTCTCTCTTTCCCTTCCTCTCTGTAAAAAATCAATAAAAATATACTTCAAAAAATAAGAATAGGTAAATTTTCTACCCAAATCTTCAAATATCTTGCCTCTCCTTAAAGAATCTTGAAATAAAGGCTCTGTGTGTTTTTTCTTTACAATCAATCCTGTCCGTGTGCTTTGACTTCGTCCTGTCTTCTGCTGGTCCTTGCTCTGCAGTTACGCTCTCTCCTGAGTCACCCCTTACGAACGTGTTCTAGTGTCTCATCTTCAAAACAAAACTCTACTCTGGCCCTGACCAGTTTGGCTCAGGCCTGCAGACTGAAGGGTCCCGGGTTTGATTCTGGTCAAGGACATGTATCTTGGTTGCGGGCACATCCCCAGTAGGGGGTGTGCAGGAGGCAGCTGAGTGATGTTTCTCTCTCATTGATCTTCCTAACTCTCTATGCCTCTCCCTTCATCTCTGTAAAAAAAAACAAAAAACAAAACAATAATATATATATATATATATTTTAAACTCTACTCTGACCCATTTCTCCACTTCATAGCCAAAATCCTTGGAAGAATCAACTGTAGTTTCACGTGTCACCTCCCATTTCCTCCTCCACATGGTATCACGTGGCTTCCTCCCTACACTGATTTTTCAGAGGCCACCAACAGCCTTCCTGTTGCCAAATCCAGTGGATACTGTTGTCCTTACTTGTGCAACCCCCAAGCAGCATTCATCACCCTCAACCGCTCCATTCCTTAGAAACACTTGGACTCCTGGACATGGCTGTCCCCGGCTCTAACCTCCCCCCAACCCCCCTTACTTCCTGTGTCCTCATGCTGGTAGCCTGCCTCTCTGAACGGAGATGGCAACATTGGCGTTCAGCCCTTCCTGCCCTGTGCTCTCCTGGAATCCCATTGGTTCCCTGTGTGCGTGGGTCGATGTATCCCCCATTTATACCTTCAGTTCAAACCTTTGCTGTAAATTCAGCTTACTTGAATAGAATATGGGATTTCTACTTAGAACACTTTTTGGGTATTTTTATAGGAGAATGAGGTACTAAGAGCTACGGGGCACAGTTCCCAGCAGGAGGAAAATGAGCCAGATGTGTCAGCCCAGAAGGACAAATCGCTACAGCGGCAGGACGAAGAGGAAACTAAAGCAGCAGACACCCCCGCGTGGGAGGCGGAAAAGACCACTGAATCCAGGGAGGAGGTAAGCATGGCAGAGCATCCCGGCCTGACCATCCCGGCCGTAAGGTAGATTCTCTAAGGCTTTGTCAGGATGTGTGGAGAACGACTTTTATATATACACGTATGGCCTACTGCTCTAAGCAAATCTGATATATGGAAAACACTCGGTTTTTGTTGTTTATTGTCGGAGTGGTTGTTTGGTTTACAAAGGAATCAGCCCATAGAATTAGTTATCTCTGTTTAAACTCAAGACAGTATGTGTGTCCTCAAGCATACCCCTCCAGGTACTTGCTAGTAGGTTTGTTTGTTTGTTTGTTTGTTTTTCTCTTTTTTTTTTATTAAGGTATTATATGTGTACATATCTTACCAATCCCCCCCCCCTACTCACATACATGCCCTCCCTCTCCAGGTTTGCGTCCATTGGTTATGCTTATATGCATGCATACAAGTCCTTCAGTTGATCTCTTATCTCCCCCATATCTCTCTACCCTCCCCGCTGTCATTTGACAGTCTGTTTCTTTTACTGTCTCTGTATCTGTCCTTTTGTTCATCAGTTTATAATTTCCTTATTACCCATAAATGAGTGAGATCATGTGGTGTGCCAGTAGGTTTTGTTGGTTGCATTTGCCATGGCAAGGGATCAAGGGATGGCCGCTGTCCTGCACCCAGGAATCCTCACCCAGCTCCCCGCAGGCAAAGCACCCTTCCTGCCAGCTGGGCCGAGGCTCAGAACCTCACCCAGTGTCCCACTGGGCCGTGCTCCAGGGGCATCCGCCCATCTTGTACCTCTCGGCCCAGAGGTGAGGCCAGGCCCAGGGGGACAGCCTCCTTAGCTCCTGGTGTCTCACCACACGCTTGGCAGAGAGAAGAGGAAGAGGAGGGTGAACACCGGAGCCAGGCTGATGGGGCGGATCCCTCCTGCAGGCTGTGCCGTCACGTGGGCCCTCCTCCGGTTCCCTCTGAGCCCTGCTGAGGTCCTCGCCCACAGCCTGCAAACAAGCGCTCCAAAGGCGGGCACGGAGGCTCCGCAGCCTTTCAAGCACTTGCCGCTCAGCTACCAGGTGGCTCTCTGGGCTCTGACTGCCCCCGGCGGAGTTTGGCGCTGTGCTTGGACCGCCTTGGAGGAGGGAGGTACGGGGCCTTGGCCCTTTCCAGAGTCCATCGCGCTCTCCCTGACCGTGTGACATTACACCCAACGTTACATGGCGGCTGGAGTGAACGCAGAAAACAGCTTTGCTCTTTGCCCACCTGCCAGCCTGCCCTACTATCCTATTCTGGGAGAGTGAGTTCCTCCCTACCCCTGGAGTGAAGTTAGGGCAGTCCCCATGATGGAGAGAAGTCTCCCTGACCATCGCACTGCAGCAACTACCCGGTGTAATTCTTAAAATGGAACAGAAATTCAGTTTCTCCAGACTCATCCACTGCAGCCCGAGCCTGTCCAAGGGGGAAAGTGTGTGTGTGTGTGTGTGTGTGTGTGTGTGCACCTGCATGTGGCCTATGTGTGTTTCCCCAGTCCTTCTCTCTTGCACACTGAGCTGCCCTCTCTGGGGTGTGGTGGGATAAGGGCTCAGGAATGGTGTTCGGCATCATTTAGCCACTGGTTTCTCCTGACCATAAGGTGTGTATAAACAGTTTTTTGTTGTTGTTGGGTGGGCACTTTTATGCCATAGGGTCTTGGGAGACCCCACCACTAGGAGTCGTCCTCTTGACAAGGACGAACATCTCCGCCTCGGTGACCCTCTCGGCAGCTGGCCCTGGAAACACGGCGCTCAGCTGTCAGTCCACGCTCCCTAAGCACAGCCCTTGCTCGGCCTCTCGCCTTCGTGTTTCTCAGGCAGCTCTGGGCACTCACCTACTGCTTCTCAAACTGCAGGGAACGCACCCGCCACATTTCTAAGTGGTCTCCTTAGGGTCCCTTGTTGTCCCTATTAAGGAGAAGGGTGAGCAGCTCACCCAGGTAAATGCAGACCCATTCTGGCTTGCGTTTCACTTTGCAGAGGGAATTGCTCCTCCCTGTGCTTTTCCCCACGTATCCTCCCGGCCTGTATTCCCTCATAATGTATGTACCCTGCGTGTGGCGCCCCCTGCCCTGCCCACCCACACCCCCTTTACCCCCACACAGCTATTGTCACATCAGCTAATGAACTTTCATATTAACAAAATGCTGAAAGGCATTTTTTCAAAAGGAGACATTTCAGCCTACTTTCCACTTGACTCCTGAGTGCCCCAAAGTTATCTTTTTCGAAGATGTTTCTATCAGTCTTACTTTGTAGATTTGTGCTGTTGCTTCATTTTTCTCCTGGGGGTGCCTTTTTGTCTTTGCTCCCTCACAGCTTCCCAGACAACAGCGGGAGCTGTTTCCTCCCTCTGCGTCACCCGGTGACTCGCTGCTGGGCACCGAGCGGGCATTCTTTACATGCTAACGAAGGGGTCCGCAGAGGGAGCTTCCTTACAGAACTGAAAATACAACTTAAATTAGGGAAAATATCAATTTGGACAGAACTTTCCAGAAACACAGTGATCACTCAACGGAAGGCATCTGTGCCTCAGTCCTTAAGCTCAGGTTCGGCTCCTCGCTGTGCTCCTCCGTGTTCCTGCTGGGTGTGTCTTGTTTGGTTAGCAGCAGCTTACAAAATTCTTCTACTGAGCAGGTGCTCTGACGGCCTGTTGAAATAGTATGTATTTCCCTTCAGGCGACAGTCCTGGGTGACAACCAGAACAAATGACTCGCTACTTAACAGCGACCTCTTCCTAGCCCCACTGTAGGCCCAGGCTTACGCTGCTGGCTGTTAATGAGGGATAGACCCACTAAGTGTAGGTTAACTGGTCTGAAGAGACTTTCTTCTCACTAAAGACAGTTTGAAGTTTACAGTAACGTTTCATCTTTTAAGAGATATGTCTCACCAAGTTAAACATGTCCACCATATTCTTTAAATACTCCGTGATCTGTTCAGAGTGTATTTTTGACCCAAAAGAGAACCATATGTTTGTGTTTTATGTTAAGATTTCGAAGAGTCTGTCTTAAGAAGACTGGCCATCCCCTGGCAATCTAACTCAAATTTAATGCAGTATCTCTTTTGGAGTAATTGTAAGAATAGCCGAGTGTACCGTTTTTGTGCAAGATCTGTACCCACCTGAACATAAAAAAAAAACCTTAGCAATTAGATTTAGAAATGGATTAACCAAGTTCTATGAAAACAAATGTTTCAGAAATTGTATCATTTGTGAAGTGTGATAGAACTCGGTTGCTTAGTGACTTCTAGCAGAACGATGTCCACAGTTGAGGCTCTCAGGAAGAAGGCACATGCCGGTGAGATTCTGAAGTGAAGGAGGGGCTGGTGCTGTTTTTTTAAACCGGTGAGGGCAGGTTTAAGGGGAACCCTGAGGTACAGGGAGTCCCGCTCCCAGGGACTTGCAACAACATGAAGCCATTACCACCATCACCACCGTCAGGACAAAGGCTCAGGGAGAGCTGGGCTTGGTCAGCAGAAGCTATTGTCTCTAAGGTTCTCCGTTGCTCCACCCATCTCTTGCCTCTTTCTCCTGTGGACCCAGCCAGAGGGCTGGTCAGTAGTGGCTAACCATCTCCAGGGGCATTGAAGAGGGAACAGACAAAAGATTGAATGAAACACATTTTTTGACTACCCTGAAGGGGTCACTCCATAATTCATTTTAAGCAGAATGATTCTCATTCCCTTATAATGTTACTTACCCACCATTAAGGATTATTTTTGCAGCAATCCAGATGTAAGCTAATGTTATCTATCCTCAGGCACTTGTACCATCAGCAAATATTGGTAAACATTTGGCCAGGACTAAGCAAATTTGAGGTCCTTAACAGAAGTAATAGAATACTTCTAAAATTTCTCCAGAAATTGGGAATCATTTCAAATAATAATTCAATTGGTGAAGAAGTCCGCTACAAGAGTGTATAAATGGCCAGTTAAAGAGCAAGAAATCTTACCCACCAATTTAGCTTAAATATTCCTACAGCATCCGTACAAAACCTTGTATTTATTCCTGTATTACAATGAAATAGCTTGGAAACACGGCTTCATAGAACCGAGATGTTTGGTGGGGAACGAAACCAAGTATTTGTACACCGCAGTCCAACTGGTGTGAATCTTCAGAGCTGGAAACCCTACAGTGAAACGTTAGGGGTGGAAGTGGTGCATACATAGCACAAGACAGGATTGTGAACTTACTGGAACTTACTGACCTGTAATGACAATTGCCATGGCGCACCAAAAGCGGAAATCCTGGATAAACTATAACGGGCAACATTTTTAGTGCACAGTGGAACTCAAAAGCAAGAAAGCAGGTTTAGATACAAGAAACAAAGAAGGGACTCAAACCTATAATTAAAATAATTGGGCATCAAACTGAGGAACTGGCTCCAGATGTCTGAGAGAGGGGTTGAATGAACTGGAAATGTCTCAAGCCTGTGCATGGGCACCTGGGTTCCCTGCTTAGGAGGGTTTCCCTCTTTGGTTCAGGAATTGGGGACGGGGATAATTCTAGCCACCAGCTAGGAGCAGAGCAAGGTAACTGTCTATCCCTTAGAAAACAGAACCCCCAAATGGGCTCCAAGCCAGCTATATAGTCTGATCCACACCATTTGAACCAAGAAAGCAGAGTTGAGAAAATGATACGAAGACTGGTCCTTGCAGAGAAAAAACAAAACTGTTATATAAGCTGGTAGCCCCTGAAATGTGCAATTCCCACAGAAGTAGCTCTCAACAAACTGAGCTCTCTGCAAGCTCCAGGAGAGATCAGAAAGCATGAAAGAGAAGCAGTTTTGAAGACTCCAGCAGAATATTTCCATGATGCAGATTAATGGAATATAGTCCCAAGAAGACTAAATACAAAATTCCAAGCATATCCAAGTGAAATGGTAGGACAACAAAGAATTAAGAAAAAATAATTAAAATTAGCTGAGGAAAAAATATTGGCTATAAAATGATAGACTGCAAGCAAATCAATAGTAGTAAGTGCCATGGGACAAAAGTACTGAGGGGAAACCTCAAACCTGACCATCTCACCAAACAGAAGGCAAAATAACTCCAGGTTATAGAAAATAGGATTGACTACCTGATGCTATCAAAGGAGCTATTTCAGCAAGAAAGGAACTAAACCTTCAAGGCAGGAGATGACACAAGTGAGTACAGGAGTTGGTCATTTTGGAACATCTAAAGACATATTTGACTGTAAAGTCACATAATTCTGTAGCAAATTTGGAGTCTACTGTGGAGGGGCAAAATAAATTGGAACAATTCTAGCCAAAAAGTATATGAAGATGGTTAGAGCAAGAATAGGGGAGGAGTTGGGAGTTGAAGGTTCTTATTTAAGGATCTGAGAATAGATACCTAAAGGAGGGGGTGTAAAAACCCCAAGATCGGGCTAAAAATACAGAGATTAAGATCTAGTTGTCCTTCCAAGGTAAAACCTAGAGCTCTGAGCAACCACACTTCAGTCTTTTAATGACTGATGCACCTTTTGTTTTTCTAGAGATGTCTAAATGGGTCTGACACATCTCTCTCTCTGGAAGACTTACTTCAGTTGCTTTCATCACAGCCTGAAAATTCACTGGAGGTAACTGGAAGATTGTCTTTTATCCTTGCAGGAATATATCTGCACTGACCTCTCAATAAATAGAACCTTTATACCTGGATGACATATTTTAAGTATAAATACATTATTACTACTTGAGCATACAGATTTATGATTATTTTATATAAACACTTCAACTTCGAAGAATTAGCCAAATATGTAAATATTATTCCTCCAAGTAATCACAAAGGTCTAGTCAAATTTGCATAATTCCTACTGAATCAAATTTACATAATTCATATAAATCCAAATGGCAGTCAACATTTGACAAACTAAGCCATAGCTTTACATTTCTGGTAGCATTTGTGTCATATTTTATTGGTTTGATCTACTTTATTTTAAAATATATTTTATTGGCTTTTTACAGAGAGAAAGGGAGAGGGATAGTTAGAAATATCAATGAGAGAGAACTACCAATCAGCTGCCTCCTGCACATCCCTTACTGGGGATGTACCCACAACCAAGGTACATGCCCTTGCCCTTGACTGGAATCGAACCTGGGACCCTTCAGTCCACAGGCCAACACTCTATCCACTGAGCCAAACCAGTTAGGGCTGATCTATTTTTTAAAAAGACACACACACACACACACACACCTTCACTACTGCTATTACCCATGATTCTCCACAGTGTGGATTTAGATTGCTAACAGCTGGGATGAGAATGGCATCTTATACGGTACTAAAATATACAGTGAGACTAGAACATTGTTATATCTAATTAAGCTTTATAAATTGCCATATTAGAACCAATCTTACCCCCAAATATAGCATATCTTGACTTGGGTTCTCTTGTATTCAGTTGTCCATATTTAACTTGGGTAAAGTTGCTATAGCCAACAGTACATTTCTACTTATATAGCAGACAAAACTGAGGGAAGAAAATGGTGTATTGGGTGCTAACTGAACTGTGTATTAAGTACCCTTTTCCCTTTTTCAGGGCATCTCCCTGGGAGATATTCCCCTTCTCCCAGGAAGTCTCAATGATGGCATGAATTCTTCAGCATATTACCCTGTGAATTTTAGCCAGGCTATAAGTCAGGATGTCAATCTCCACGAGGCCATGCTGCTGTGCCCAGACAGTACGTTTAGGAGAGACCCCGTAGGAAGGACTTCACAGCCACAGGAACCGCTTCTGCAGTTAAACTCTCTCACCGCCAATCCTGCACATGTCCTCCCGGGAACTAATCTGACAGGACTTCTTCCACCTGCTGACCATCACACACGGAGTCTAACAAGCCATGACCTTCACTGGGACCTTGATATAAATATATTTGATGAGATGAATTCAATGTCTTTGGTGACAGATTTTAATCCAATGGAAGTTCCTCACCTTTTTGGAGAACCCGATTCAGATTCTGGGCTTTCCTTAAATTCAAGCCATAACAGCACCTCTGTCACCAACTCTAATTCCTGTGTGTGTGACAGTGCTATAGGTTCTAGCAGTGACCTTGAATCTCTTTCCCACCATGCTTTAGAAGGGGCTGTAGGCGGCTACTGCCCAGAGCCCAGTAAGATTCGTCACGTTGATCTTAGTAGTGATCCTCCTCTCCACGGGGACCTGGCATTTCAACACATATTCCATAACCACACTTACCACTTACAGGCAAGTGTACCAGAATCCACTTCTGAGTCTTTCTCATGGCCTGGGAAGTCACAGAAAATAAAAAGTAGGTACCTGAATGACACAGACCGGAACTTAAGCCGTGACGAACGCCGTGCTAAAGCTCTGCGCATCCCTTTTTCTGTGGATGAAATTGTGCACATGCCTGTTGATTCTTTCAATAGTATGCTAAGCAGGTACTACCTGACAGATTTACAAGTGTCCCTCATCCGTGACATCCGACGAAGAGGGAAAAATAAAGTTGCCGCTCAGAACTGTCGAAAGCGCAAACTGGACATAATTTTGAATCTAGAAGATGATGTATGTAACTTGCAAGCTAAGAAGGAAACCCTCAAGAGCGAGCGAGCCCAGTGTAACAAAGCCATTCACATAATGAAAAAGAAACTGCACGACCTTTATCGTGATATTCTTAGCAGGTTAAGAGATGACGAAGGTCAGCCTGTCAACCCAAACCAGTACGCTCTTCAATGCAGCCATGATGGAAGTGTTTTGATTGTACCCAAGGAACTGGTGACCTCAAACTACAAAAAGGAAGCTCAAAAGGGAAAGAGAAAAAGTGAGAGAAGAAATTGAAAATAGACTGATTCCATTAACGCGTGTAAAGTAGTAATAATGCTGATGACCTATGATCACAAACCACTGAAACTGCTTTAAGGTTTGCTCAAGCATCTTTTAGGCACTGTTACTTGAATCCTTTAAGGCTACATTTTGAAGCTTATATGGACAAGTTTAGGACTTCAAGAAGACACGTGGGAAATCTGCTTTCCGTGAAGTCATCCTATATTATATACACAGTTCACAAGTATGTACAGAGTAAGGTGACAAAAAATTTGATAGGACTATCGACTCACTTTGGTAGCCATTTTCTAATAAGTCACTTTAAACATAACACTGGGTGTAATTATTTTAAAATGTATCTTAGTTTTTAACTTGAACTGCAAAGTAGCCTTAACATTCTCATTTAGTTAGCACTGAAGTATAGTGAGTTTTTCAAAAACTATTTTATTAATACTTAAATTATAACTTTTTCTCTGTGGAAATGAATTTTATACTTGAATTTATTTAAAAAGTTAACTTCTCCCCTACATACATAAATTCTAAGCAAATTTACCTTAGCTATTATTTCCTCCAAATGCCCATTCAGGAATATAGGTAAATATCTAGCAAAATAGGACAGTTTGGCAAGACTTGATCCAAGTTGAACTCAACAGTCAGTCTGTTAAAACTTGTAAGGGAAATCCCCACTCGGATTTAACAATACTATGTGAAATAAAGACTATAAATGGCCAAATTATAAACCATAGTCAAAAAACTGCAGGCTTTATTGGCTGAGAACAAAGACCTCTACAGTCACAGGTTTTAGAGAAATGTCTTATATTAATTTTTGCTCCCAAAGATGTGCTAGGTCTTATTTTCAGGGGATGTATTGTTTCCACGAAGTAGGTCTTATTTCCGGGGAAACACGGTATGTATAGCTCATCACTCCCAGGCAAGTAAGGCAGCCTGTAGGGATGACCTCACATCCATGACATTGATCTCACACCACAAAACTCGATTCATGTGAAAACATTAGAGGCCATACATGAACACACACCAACAGCAGGGGAAGAGGCGATGAGCAGACTCTATAACCAAAGAACTGGAAATACTAAAACCATAAGAAACGGGGCAATAAAAAAAAAAAAGTGGATGGACTTGAAATCATTAAGCCTAGAAATAATGAAACTGAAATCAAGTTAACATGAACAGTTGTTTGATTTCAAAATAAGGTTGTCAGATATTATTTGCCTAACAAGTCAAAGTATTGTTGTGGTTTGCAAAAATGCAGTTTTATAAAAGTGGGTTTTTTATAATAAACTATCTCCACTTTTAACTGGGCCTAACTATTTCTTTCAAACCCTAGATAAGTGGTCAGCAAACTGGCTCATGAGTCATTCAGCTCAAGGGCTATAGATTGCTGCTCTGTTGACTAATTGAGTTTGCTGACCACTGCCCTAACTTATGCCACACACAATGCTCCCAGATATAAGCATAATTCTTGTTTTGTACAATCACATTGAACGTTGAGACTGGCTCTGCAAAGGAGTACTCTTTAGATGTCCTAATGTTATTTAAAACACAGCTTTAGGGCACTTTATGACAAACTAAGTCTACAATGTTAAGATTCTATAATACTGATTTATGTGAAGACTTCAAAACTGTTAGTAGTCCTATTACTCAAATGTTGTCAGAATCCCAAAACCCAAAGAAAAAAGGCACATAGCGTAGTTTAGTAACAAAACTGTCATTCATGTTACTTTGGTCCATTTAACCTAAGGTCATGTCAAACCTCCCAACTTCCCCTTAACCCACACAACCAGATTCAGGGTGAGCAAACTGAAGCTGCTTATTCATCGATAATCCAGTGTTAGTAATGGAAATCTCCAAGATTTTAGTTTGTATTCTCTATTTAGATTAAGGAACATGACACACAATGGTTAACTGCTTTACTAGTTCAGTAGTCTCAAGTTATTCTGGAATTCAGGGTAATCAGAAAAAGGAATCCATCCAATCTAGACAGCTTCAGACATCAGGAGCTGATCATTTTCAAAAGGCCAACTTCTAATGGAAGTTTTGTGCATTTACAGGGTGAAACTATTGACCCATTCTTTAATAGATAAACCAGATCAGTTAATCTAACATGAGTAGGCAGTTAAGACTTTGAACTGAGAAACAATTCCATCAAAACAAAAATATTTGTGCAAAAAGTGTCCCCAATTTGGTATTAGATTTAAAAACAAGCTTAAGTGGTCCATAAAATCTAGACCAGCCATGAGCAAACTATGGCCCGTTTGACAGTTCAGTCCTCGGAGCTGAAAGAGAGGAGGGTTCTCTTGCTCTCCCTTCCGCTCCTTCACCAGCAGCCCTTCACCAGCAGCCCAAGATGAGAGTCCCAGCATGGTCAGGTTTTGTTCCGGTCCAGTTTAAAAACCCGTTGTGGGCCTTGAGTCAAAGTTTGCCCACCCCTGATCTAGACCCTTAATATGAGCAACTGTGCAGTTAGCCCTTGGCTTTCTTGAAGCAGCATTTCTATTTAGTTGACCCAAACCAAAATTCCATTTTAAATTCTAATATAAAAATATTATAGTATTCCTGAAGTTATAAAACTCCCATTTGTAAGTGAAATCAGGCAGACTATCCCAGGCTGAGCATCTCATTTCCTTCCTGCACCCATCAAATAGTGGTTCTGAACATGAACAGATGAAAATCTTGGAATAAAATCAGAAAATGTTGAGCTCAACAAGAACCTCTAGATATTGATGTTATCTCTGGAAAGGCACGTACCCACTTTTGAGCTGTTACTAAGGAACTTTCTTTTGAAATCTCTCTTAAATTACTGAATTTAAACATCAAATAGCCAAGTTCTAGTTGTTAAAGCATTCCTAAACCAAATTGTTATTGGATCTCACATGAAGACCTGTGTGGGAACGAGCCTGTAATCATGCTTAAAAACTTTTGTACTATCCAATCATCAGAATATAAGATGTTGCGACTTAGAAACATTGGTCCCATTTTGATATTACTTCTTGAGATTGCTATGGGGGGAAAATAGCAAAAACCAGCTTGCCAGTCCTGTCATGCCATTGTAATAAAACTTTCCAGTTGTCACTGCAATTTTGACCTTCAACCAGAATCGGGTAAATTGCTTCTAAATTGTTAACATGTAAATACTGAGGTCACAAGTTTATTGGTCTTATGCAGCATTGGTTTTTATATTTTTGTCCTATCAGCAATACTTTTGGCATGAGGCAACAAAAAAGTTTGTAAGCACTGCCTCGGCTACCTTCTTTTAGAGATCTTGATAGAAAAACTACCTTAACTTCCAAGGGGAATTGTTTCAATAGCCACTTCATTTAGCTTATTAGGTATTAACACTTTAAATCCTCACCAGGTATTTTTCCAGTGGGAGGGAAGAAAGTGATTCATTGCCTTCTGTAGTGCGCCCCTGGGTTGGGGCTGGGATCAGGCCTACAACCCAAGTTACATGCCCTTGAATGGAATTGAACCTGTGACCCTTTAGTCTGTGGGCTGAAAAAAACCCCAATGCATACCCGTTGGCTAAGGATTGTGTGTTTTAAGGTTTCTGACTTAATTTACCTCAAGGTCCAACTTAGTTGTCAAGCTAGACACTTCAGAAACCTTCCAAGTTATTTTCCTAATTTGAAGCTGAGTATTACTTGAATATTTAGTTGAAACAAAAACAGCTCTTCTTGTTAGCCATCATTAGTTTTGACTTACCTGATACTTTATATTATCAAAACCAGAGAAAATGAGATAGACTTGGTATTTCTCTCATGTTTTTATGCTTTTTGTTATTTTAGGTAAATATCAAAGATAAGTCACTGACACTAAATTTTATCCACCAAACTTAAAACCTTTTAAAAAAGATACCCAATACTCAGTATAAAACGCAACCACTTTAAGAAACTAGAACCACAAATCTAGTGTCTTGGTTCTTTGCATAAATACTCAATTTGTACCACTCTGTTTAAAAGCCTGTAATACATTTTTAAACCACCACCAGGTATGTTGAACGCACATTGTAAAGCCAGAAAACTATAGCAGCATTCCAACGCTGAATATAGTGTATAAAAGAATGGCATTTTATTAGGGACAGCCAGTAATGTCCACAATGGTTTTGTCATGTCTATTTAAATTTAAAAAGGGCAATATGTACAGTTTTGTGAAACTGCTTTAAAAATCTAAGGGATGGCAATCCTTTAGACAATTGAATGCTTATAGAACAAGATTCACACATTTTATGTGTAAACATTACACCAAGTATTTGGATACAAAAGTATTTATTTTTATAAACTTTATATTTAAAATAAAACTTTAATCTGTCTACTCACAAAACCTAATTTAAAACATGATACATTTATCTCTCTGGCTGATTTGATGTTATTTTTACAAACAATTCTCAACTTGTAATGGTTTTATATTAAGAACCTATACTAAATGAAGTTTGTATTTTATCAGAAAACATTTCCCTTTAATCTTAAGAGTGCTTTTTAAAATGAAGGCACCAACAACTACTTTCAGATGGTACAGAATTTCTTATTTCTTGAAGACTCTGTGGTTGACCACTTCTTCATTAGTTACCTGCAGCAAGACACCTTCCTGCCAAAGGAAAAAAAAAGTATCTGAAGAAGTTTATCATGTTTGTCCAAAGAACCTAAATAAATTCTGTGGTGGTCTTAGGATCAAAGACGACTCACTGGTGCATAGAGCAGAATATGCCCTGATTATCACTCCTGAAAAGGCAATAAAGCCAGGCAATCAAACTCTGATGATGACATTTAAGAAATGAATTTCAGCAGCGAACCTATATCTTTCCTATAAGATAGGGAATTGGGAAAGAATTAACCACATTCACACCCCAGTATTTAGTACTAAATACATACAGGATTTATAACGTAGACAGACACTGTAAATATAAACTATTATCTGAAATCTGATTCAGCCATTTAGCCCTACCTATCTCCTTAGCCTAATCCTGATAAGCATGTAAAACTAGAACCAAAAAGCACAATGTATTTTTAATAAAAACCCCAGTTCTCAAAATGCTTGATCCAAGAAGTGTGAATACACATGGGTGTTAATGATGGGAAATTTCATGGTTTATTGAGCTTGCAGCCTAACTTTTACCTACCATTTTACTACCAACACCACTGAAGGAACCAAGAAAAGCTTTATTAATCACTTGGCTTGCCTCAGCTGTTGAAATGAAGCACTTTACAGTCTTTGTGGCAGCAGAATATACTTGTCCATGGTTCATATCAATGCTAAAATTCCAGCAGGGAAAAAAATGATATGTTAAGCACCTGAATCTTCATAGAGGGAGAGGGGGAAGGGAAAGAAAGAAAAGGGGAGGGGGGGGGAACACAACCAAAATAATTTAAGTAATTGACAGACTGGAAGACAGGGTTTATGAAATTATTCTCTTGAGTTTATAAATTGTTAAACTCAATTTATAGCTATGTTAAACTACTAAGAATCACTATACTGAAAGACCATTGAAGAGTATTAGTTTATCTTTTGGGGAGGAAAATTAAGAAAGGAAAAGTAAATAAGATCTTACCTAAAGAAGTTTAACTGAAGCTTAGAACTATTTGCTCTACACCCTCAGCTTTCGTTGGCATCCTTATAAACTACTGTAGTTAAAAGCTTTGTAGAAACAGCACAATTTTTTAAGACTGGCTGAACTTAGTAGCCGCCAAGAGTTTTCTCGTACTAGACCTGTATCCCTGAAGAGTACCTCGCTGGGGTTATTTCCTTTCCTTGCATTGAAGAAGCAGCATCTAAAAGATCTAAAAAGGTGTTTCTCCTTGCAGAGATATCCCTTAAGTTATCTAGATAATTTAATCCTGATGAATTGCAGACAACACACTTATATCTGACCAGCATTTATCTTACACAAATATAACAACAGCTTTGCAATGGACCTTAGTTATACTACCCACTCCTTAACTTATTTAAAATAAAAAGTCTATAATTACACAATTTCCTTTAGAATTATTTTATTAAATCATAAATGTACAACAGCTTCTTAACTCTACACACGCACTTAAATTTTTTAAAGGAAAAACGTTATGTCTTATTACACCATGATCCTGGCTAATAGCTTTTCAAAACTTTGAGAAAAATCTTAAAAAAGGTTTCACATGTCACCTGAAACTTACAAATTTAACATTATCAAAGAAGGAATGCTTCTACACTCTTACAAAGACCACTAGAAATAAACAACAATTAAAAAGCTAAGAAACTGTCTCAAAGGCATTTTTTTTTTTTACAATCCTTCCTCCACAGTAAGGTAATGTTATTAAATAATCCAATCCATTCACAAAATGGCTCTCTGCATCTGCTCTGGTGTCTTCTGCCATATCACTGCATACTTATGCATGACTGAGATAAGAGTTTCCTTAACAGTTATTCGATAACCTGAAGCTGTTCTGTTACCTCTGGGCTCTCATCCTCTCCTATTTATACAGTGAAGCCTGTTTCAACAGAAGTAAAGAGTAAAAAAAAATAGGTTATGAAATTATCCATCTAACCAGGTTTTAAGGAAAGATAACATGATCCTAAAAAGCTTTTACTCCTGACAGCTAGGTCTCCCCAAGACAGTAATAATGTAAAACTCAAAAGCTACTTACCCATGGCAAATGGGAAGAAGCTCAGTATCGGCTTCTCCCTCCATAGCCCCCACTTCCTCCACTTCCTCCAGGACCATAGTTTCCTAGAACAGGACAAAGCACACTTACTTCACTTCCCATAATCAGCATAATTATTATTAATCCTACCTACTCCCTTAAGTTATCATTTGGAGCCAGTAAGGAAGGTATATTTAAAAAAATACTGAGAGGCATAAGAAATCTATTTGGTCTTACTACATAAAAACTTGAATAAAGATTTGTGATATTTAAAGAGACAACTCATAAAAATGTGTAACACTTTGCTATGCGCTGGGCATAGGAACAACCCCCATGCAAAATATCTAACCTACTTTCCCAAATTGTAAATACAGGATGGGGTACAAGTAGGGTTGCAGTTGTGAATACACTAAACAGTATTTATTCTTGTAGTAATTATTGTATTATTTCCCCTATGAATTGGAAAACTCCTTCTGCCCCACCCTATATTTTAGGCTAGTACCTAACATCCTAACCATCCATCACACCAAATCCAAGCTAAAAGTTACAATTTAATTATTTCTGAGTTCAGTGACCTTTTAAAACCAGGGGTGGGGAACTTCCAATCCTCAAAATCATTTGGTCCGCAAGGCATTAGGGGAGTAAACTAAATGTTTGACCAAATATATTGGGCTACTTTTTAAGTTGATAATTTTGCATTACCCTCAAACAGTATAAATATCCTAATGGCTCTTGGCATAAGAATACCCATTATAGCCAACCCTGCTATAAGCCATGAGCATGTTATCTTTCCCATTCAAAGCAAGTCAAAGACTAATCTTTTCCTTTAAGCCCCCCCCAAAATGACTTAATTGTAATAAATTACCTCCACCATATGGTCCCCCCATGTTCCTGCTACCACCAAAATTTCCACTCTTCATTGGACCATAGTTAGATGGTTGCTGGTTATAATTTCCAAAATCATTGTAATTTCCACTTCCGTAATTTCCTGTAAAAAAAAAAGTTTAAAATAATTCAAATTTTGCATAATCACCCTCAAATTTAACAAACATTAAACAGTGATACATGCCAAGTATTTACAACAAATCTCCCAAAAAAGCAAATCAGAATAAATGCAAAACACCTATCTACAATTCTACAATTTTAAGGCAACTATTGACAACATTGAATTGAAAGAAATGTCATTAAAAGCCATTAATTCCACTCCAAATTCCCATATAAAGGTTGCAGGTGAATTTATTACCTCCTCCATAGTTGTCATAACCACCTCCGTAGCCCCCACCCTGGTTGCCATATCCAGGTCCTCCACCACCATATCCTCCTCTTCCTCCTCCATAACCAGGGCTACCTCCAAAATTGCCACCTATTATAAAATAAGCCTTTAAGTAATTACTTAATATTTTCATTGCCATTTGAACTGTCTTATCAAACCCATTTCCAGATTTCCAAAACATATTTTTGTAATATATTTGTTCTATGAAATCTCCTCTAGAGTAGCCTCAAGGGCAGAAACATAGCATCCCCGTTAAACATGTGGGGGTGGGGAGTGCACACCCACAACCAACTAGGTAAAACCATTAGAGACAAATACCTATTTGCGTCTCTGCTCTTCCCTGAAATTAAAGGTATTAATGGTTCTCTAAGATACCTTGTATTTTGTATTAATGTTTCTGAGGGTAGACGAGGTGTAAGCTAATAAGACAAGAGCCACCCCATCACCTAAAGTGGTCCAAAGGATCCCAACTTCCCAACTCAGATTTGTTTCCTAATAATATGCTCACTACATACACCTTTACCTGAGTAGAAATGGGATGTCAGAAATTAGCAAACTGATGGGCGATTTGGAATTCAAAGTTGGAAATATGTATGTATAATTTAGTTATGTGTAATTTGTGACAAAATCAGTCTTTTGCTAGCTCATATTGAAATGTCTTTACTAGGAATTTGCCAGCAGGTATTAAACATTTCTATATTCCAACAAAACCTCTAATATTATCACTTGATATGTAACAGTAGCTCATTACCTTGGCTGGACCCAAGAATGTCACCAAAGGCATTAGATAGGACTATTAATGTATTTTAGAAATGTTCCTTTGGTGACATTTGGGAAGTTATCCTGGGGGGTTAATCATAATTAAGGATTAAAGCAACCTTATAGTCCTATCTAATGTCTTATACTTTTTTAGGGAAACAATACATAAAGTACCACATCTATATCCAATTCTTTTGCTTGAGAAAGAGTATGGCATCTTTAAATTCTCATTTAAAATTCACCCAAATGATCTTGCATCCTATACCACAACTATTCTCTTTTCTAAGATGTGAATTATAAAGGTAAAATGTAAGACACAGAAAAGGCTCATGTATGTATTAAACTGGACAAACATACAGCACGATTGAATCTTGTAAACCCCATATATCAAAGAAACTGACCTCCAGGTCCTCCTCCATACCCATTATAGCCATCCCCAAATCCACGACCACTTCCATAGCCATCTGTTAGGGGGGAAAATTATGTTAAATATACCTTATTCAGTTTATCTTCCTTTCCTCCACATTCTCTATTACTACCTATGGATGATTAGGAACCATCTCCCTTTACGCTGAACTAAATAAAGTATTAGCACTTTATCCTTCAAAATAAACACAACAAAGTATAATTGGTTAAAACTATCAAGATAACTGTCTAATTTGAGGGCTTGGACTTGGCAAACCTTGGTTTAAGAGATTCCATTTATTTACATAAGAATGACATTAAATGGGGTCCACATTATTTTATTCAGATAAATACTTGGAAGCTAAATAAAATTTAACAATGATAGGTAAAGTTTCTATAGTATTTTCACTCACTATTCAGGATTACTTGGTAGTTTTACAAGGTAGTTGTAAAGCCACTTTTAACGTTCTTAAAGACCACAAAAATAATTTCAGAAAGGGAGAAACGTCAACAATGAGAATTGACTGGCTGCCTCCTGCATACCTCCTACTGGGGATCAAGACCACAATAGTCAAGTGCCCTTGTCCAGAATGGAACCTGGGACCATTCAGTCCTCAGGCCACTGCTCTATCCACTGAGCCAAACTGACTAGGGCTGATTGTCCTGTATTAGCTTTAAGATTTATCTCTTTATCTTACCTAGCCAAATCAGAATATACCATCTACTTATAAAAAGTTAAGATTAACATCTTAAAATTAAATTGATTTCATGATGCTAATCAAAGTTTTCCAATCAAGCATATCCATCCTTCAATATTTAGAACTTAAAACTTACCAGATCCTCCTCTAAAGTTACTTCCTGGTCCTGGCCCAAAATTTCCACCACCACCTCGAGAGTCTCCAAAACCAAAGTTGCCTACAATAAGTGCCCTAATTAGTAAAAAGCATTTACACAAAAAAAATCTTTAAAAGAAAAAAAAAAAAACATAATTAAAAGGTACCTCCTCTTCCACTTCTAGAACTTTGAACTTCCTGCATTTCTTGTCTAGACAAAGCCTTTCTTACTTCTGCATTATGACCATTGATGGTGTGGTATTTCTGCACTAGAAGGGAAAATTCAGAATTCAATAAATCAGCATTCTATAAATTATAACTTATAAATTACTTTAAATTTTGCCTTTTAATAAAGATGTAGGTATTAACATACCCAAAACTTAATCTATGAAAGGGGCATACATCTAGTGCTTATACACTTACACACAATCTTATCCACAGGATCGTGGTCATCAAAAGTAACAAATCCAAAGCCTCTCTTCTTTCCAGACTGCCTATCAGTAATTATTTCAATGGTATCAATCTTTCCATATTCTTCAAAGTAATCTCTAAGATGATGTTCCTCAGTATCTTCTTTAATCCCACCAACAAACAGCTTCTTCACAGTTACATGAGCCCCTGGCTTTCCAGATTCCTGTAGTAGTAAGTAAGGGGGGGGGGTGTCAAATCATGACCATAGAAACCAAAAGCGATTGAAAGCATCTCTGGGTACCATAAATTATTTCTATCCTATGGTAAAATACCCGGTAATGCAACAGCTTATGAATAAGAAACGCTTTGGGAAACCACTATAGCTTAGATTAAGCTAAATAAAAAGAATTAAGTTCTTTCAAAATTTACATTTTATCTTCAGAAGGACAAAATTTCCTTCAGAAGTTAAGCTACGCTCACCTCTCTTGCAACAGCACGTTTTGGCTCAACCACTCGTCCATCAATTGAATGAGGTCTTGCAGCCATGGCAGCATCAACCTCAGCCATGGATGAAAAAGTTACAAAACCAAATCCTCTTGATCTTTTGCTTGCAGGATCTCTCATTACCTTTAAAACCAAAAGGAAACTAGCATTAAGAACCTAGATTTGTTATTTTCTCCAGGATTCACTCAGTATTTTAAACAAATCAGCCCCAACAGTTGAAGGACTAGTATGTAAAGGCACTTTTATGTATTTAACGTACCACACAGTCTGTAAGTTTCCCCCATTGCTCATAGTAGTTCCTCAAACTTTCTTCTGTGGTTTCAAAGCTCAAGCCACCAATAAAGAGTTTACGGAACTGTTCCTTTTCTCTCTGCAAAGGAAAACACCATTTCAATTTTTATTTACATTTCTCTTTGTATGCAGGAATTTAAATTCTTAAATATAAGGTGACCTGCTGGCAGAGTACCTTTTTCCTCTCCAAAGGAACAGTTTCTAAAGTTTTCTGGAGGGAAGAAAAAAACTTACATCAAATTTTAACCATATGTTAAACTGTATATTAGTTGTGTTACACCAAAAAATTTCGTCAGCTGTACTACACGTTTCAAAGTCATATGCTTCATTTAAACTTACTTGACATTAATTCATATAAATTCAGTATCACTTAGCTTAAAAAAATACTTTTTGAAGATAAAGGAGCTATCTATTCACTGGTCATTGAAGAGTTAAGCAATTCTCATCAGAATTTGCATTCAACCCTATATCCTAGAACAAAATTTAACATTAAATACTCAGTTTAAATATAAAAATAGTTGTTTCTTTGCAACCCATAGTTTACCATTTAGGATTTAGATGCAAGTGTCTGATTTGTTTCCTTTCATTTGCTCCCCCTGGTGGAAATTCTAATGTATGGCAGTAAGAAAAAAATCCTTTCCCCACTTACCGACTACTTTTGGTTGGGGTAACAATCTAAATGTTCAATATATATAGCAAAATATCCTTAAAATTCACTCTGACCAACACGGACTGATTTTTATGACCAACTAAATATTGTTTATATCTTAAAAAGTAATAACCACGATTTCCTGGGCACTCCCGATTTCTGGTACTTAAGTTGACAATTCAGAAACAAGCTCAATGAATATCGGGCTAAAACCATTAAGTCAGTAAAATACATTCACTGTGATCATTTCACTGTTCAATAACTTCAATGAGCACTGTGACTACTACCACGGGGGGGGGGGGGGGATACAGAAAGCTCAAGCGTACTGAAATTATTGGACATCTGACAAGCTATACAACATACGCTTTTCTAATTTTACAAGCAAAAAGGATAAAAGCCTAGACTGAAATCTCTTAATCCCCACAAAGCAGCAAGCAAATAATGCTGCTTTATCAGTACTGAATTTGGAGCTAACAAGTATGGATTGAAAATCATTTGTTTTTCAGGTCAATTTTTAAAAAAAAATAGAATAGGTCTGCTGTCCAGGACCAACTGCCGTGAATGTGCAATATAAATTAAAATATCAAATTAATGTGACTTTCTATACATACATCAGGAAAGTTTATTCCCAAATAGCATTATAATTCTCAACCAAGTAACATGCAGGCTTTTTACCCTGCGCGCATGACATTCTCCCATTAACAAAAAATACATTGATAAAGCAAGCAGACAATTTTTTACTCAGTTAACTGCTTTCAAGAATCTGAAAAAATTTTTTAAAGATTAACAAATTATCAAACTAGCTCCTAATACATTTAAATGTCAATATATTAAAACGATTACTTTGAATATGGATATATTCTTAACTACTTTCACTTACTAAAACACTGTATTGTCAGAACAGGTGTTTTAAACCCCAAGTAAATTACTGAGATTAAAAAAGTGCATATACAACCATTTTTTTTGAAATCACTAAACAAAAGCAAAAGCTTGTTACTTACCTCAGTTTTCTCCAAACTTACCCGATGTCCACTATCGATTACAAATTTATTTTACAAGGGAGCACAGGGTCAAAGAAAATGCCCAGGTAGACCCCCCTCATTCGCTTTAGACCTTATACTTATCAATGTAATGATCAACCATGATTGCAAACATAAATGAAGAAAGCAAGTGACAAAGTTCAAATACATAACGGCCCAGCCAAAAACCTGTCTACAGCAATTCACGCACTGAAGGACTGAGCCGTGCTTTAAAAGTCTTAAGGACAACAGTTTCTATTTCACTTCCTCTCGCATCTAAGAATACAGGTCTTAACCAGTAAATAAATTTACAAGTAAAAAATATTTTTTTAGACTACAACTCAAAGGGAGTCCTTCAGAATAATAGTTTTCAAAAATGAAGACGCCCCCAATTATATAATCTTCCCCACACTTACCCATAACGGGTACTAAATCTCATGGGACCTAATTTTGGCTTTATTTCTAATTGTAAAGTCGGATGCAAAACGGGCTTTCTGGTCACCGCAAACCGGGGGCGGGGGGGACCGTTACCCAGAGAAATAAGCACCGCAAACAAAACGTTTCCTTTGTACTTCGGGCAGCCTCGAAGCTGGGCTCCCTCAACGCCTCGCCGCGCGGCTCCTCCGCGGCGCGGCCGGCCCCCCCTCCCTCCGCCGCGGCCCCGGCCGCCATGGCGCCATTTCGTCGCGGAAGGGACGCCGCCGCCTCTAACGAGGTGCGCAGGACCGAGCGGCCCCGAGCCGCCCCGCGCCCGGCACCCCCTCAGAAACCGGAGGAATCCGGCCCGGGGGGGAATAAAAACATCTCCCCGCTCCTAATTTTTGACAAGGGGGTCCCAATAGCAGGATTCAAGGCGGTTTAAGAGAAAAACGCGGCGACGACGGCGAGGAGTGAAAATGGCGGCCGCCAGATCCGGCTCCCGGGGGGGGGGAGGGGAGGCGCCGCGGCCTCGCCCCGGAGCGGCCCCGGCCCGGCCAGGCGCTCGCCCGCGGGGTCGCCGGGCCCGCACGCCGGCCCGCGGGGACCGGGCGGGGCGACCCCCGCCTCCACGGCCCGCTCTGGACCCGGGCGCGGCCGCGGCCGCCATGCGGGAGGGAGCCCATCCCCCACCCGCAGCCCCAGCCGAGGGAAATGGCGCCGGGCGGCTGGAGGGTGGGGAGCGCGCGGCACACACGGGCCTCGGCGGAGGAACCCGCTCCTCCGCGGCCATCTCCGGGGACCGGCCGCTCCCGAGGCGGCCCGGCGCGGCGGCCGCTCTCCCACGGGCCGAGGAGGAGGGAGGGGGCGGACTTCCACAAAGGCGCCAACGGCCTCGCCATGCCCTTTTTTTTTTTTTCCAACAACTCATTGATTTCAGACCCGTTACCTCCATCGCGGACTCAGTCGCTTCAGCCCGATTTCCCGCAGCCGAGCGAGATGAGAGAGATCTCCGCGGTCGCACGCGAACCGGACTCGTCCTGGCGCTGTAGTGAGAGCTGCCGCCGCGGGAGAAACAACGAGGCTGGAGGAGGCACGTCCGCACGCTCGGCCGGCGCCGCCGCTAATGCCGCCCGGGCCGCGGCCGCCGCTTTTCTAGAACCTTCCCTCCCACCAGCGCGCCCGCCCTGACGTCAGGGCGCTGCGTGAACGCCCCAACCGCCGCCGACGGCGGGAACGCCCCACGCCCTCCTCACGCCGAGCGTGGCCCCGCCCTCCTCACGCCGAGCGTGGCCCCGCCCCCCCCGGGGAGCGCTGGACGTCACTGGCGTACAGCGGCTCCGGGAATTTGCGGGCGGCTCGCGTCGGCGCAGTTCCCGCTCTGGAGCTGGGCTCCAGCCCCCCGCCGGAGCGCCGGGCAGGTGAGGAACGGTCGCGCCGCTAGAGACTTAATCCCCAGCCCGGAAGGTCCGCTCGGTCATGCAAAGCCTTTGAATAGCGCTCCCGCCTGGCCTTCTGCCCCCCGGGGGAAAAAATCTGTGCAGCCTCCCCACGGCCCTTCTCCTCCCCCGTCCACCCCTTCCCCCCGGAGCCCGGGGCTGGCTCGGCCCCTTCCGGGTCCACCCGAAGCCTCTTCTAAGTCCACAGGCTGCACTGCGCGCTCCGCCAGCCTAGCCCGGGTCGGTATCGTTGGGGTCCGGGCTCGGGGGCCGCAGGACCACCCCTTCCCGGTCCCCGATCCCGCCCCAGCTACGTTTTTTTCCCCCTCACCGTCCACCTCCCGGCCCCGGGGAGATACCCACCCCCAGAGCGAGGAAGGGGGCGGAGTCCGGTTTTGGCGCCAGCGCCGCGGCCCGCGGAGCCGAAACGTGCCCGCCCCGGAGACCTGGGTCCTCGCCCTCGCCCCTCCTTCCCGCTCCCGCCCCTCCGGGGACCCCCTGGCGCCACCCCGCGAACGGTAGGTGGCCGCGGTGGCCTGCAGCACCCACCCCCTGGGTCCGGGCTCCGGCTCCCGGCAGGCACCGCGCGGCCCCGCCCCCGCCGCGGCGCGCGCACGCACGCACGCCCCGCCCCTCGCCGGCGCCCGGCGTGGGCGGCGCCAACCCCTGGGGCGGCGCGGCCCCGCGCGCGTCCCCCGGCGCCCTCCCCCTCGCTGGCGGCTGGAGCTGGAGGCGCGCTGGGCCGGAGGAGCCGCAGACTCGGGACGCGGCGCTGCTGCACGGAGGCGGTGAAGCCGTCGGTGTCTTTCTCTCCAGCGATCGCACGGAGGTGGTGCTTACGATGCGTCTTGGGGACCCCTCATCCGGCCCCCAGCTCCCACCCGGCCCCGAGGCGGGGTGCGCGGTTGGGGAGCGCAGGGGCGAGGGGAGACCCCCCCCCCCAAGACCCCCTCCGCGGGCCTGGCGCGGGGCCGGCGTCGGCGACCGGGGTGGGATTCCTTGAGGGGGGAGACGGGGGGCCGCCGCCTGATTCTGAGACAAAGCGCATTTTTCCCTCCCCTCCCCCGTCCCTGATCCGAACGGGAGGCCCACCTCCTCCCCCCCTCTCCCTCCCCCGGCGCGGCGGCGGCCCGAGGGCCTCTCGGGAGGCCGCGCCCGGCCCTCCGGCGGCTGCTGCGCGGCCCGCCGCCCCGCGGCCGCTCCGTTACGTGGCCGCCCGGGCGGAGGCGCGGCCCGTGGCGCAGCGCCCGGAGCCCCCGCCGCGCGCGGCCTTTGTCTCCCCGCGGAGCCGCCGACCACGAGGCCCGGGCTCCCGAGTGGGGGTGGGGGCGGGGCGGGGTCTCCGGGGGCGCCGGGTGGAGGTGCCTGGAGGAGGTTTGGGTTTAAGCGGTACCAAATGGTACTGGAGCATCTTGCTGTGTTTTTCATTTATAGGTTGTGTGTTGTTTTTTTTTCCCCCACGAGGGACCTGAAAGAGGGAAAGGTTTCCAAGAAGAAACCAAGTTAGGATTACCTAGGCGACTCAGATCTATTAGGAGGCCTAGAGGGAAAATTGACGGTACTCGATCATTTTTGATTGGGTAATTGTGTCTGGTTTTGAACCCAACCATTTGGCCATTTTTAAATAAGTATTGAGTGTGATGTAAATGAGATTTGTGCTGGGGGGAAAAATGTCTGCAGTTTTTTGCCCTGTAAAGCTGTGTTAGTACCGATGGCCCCCATAAGGTTTCTAGACCCACTTGGTTGGAATACTGTTAGACTCTCAGGAATATATTACTAACAACACAGCAGTTCATGTTTGCTGCTCAGTGGGTTTGTATACATGGGGAATCCAAAAGACACTGGTTTGCTACCTGTATGTGTCATGTAAACTTCCTTTTAACTGTCATGCATTTTTCTAGTAACAGCTCTTCGAGTCTGCAATAAAAAATGGCCTCCAATAAAACTACATTGGTAAGTTAATGAAAAGCTAAAATACGTAAGGGTCTAACCCAAAGTTTTTCCTCTGAAAATTGTAACTTTGCATTTCGGTGATTGAGAAATTTACATCCATTTATATTCCCCAATGCCCTCTCCCCCCAGTGTTATGGGAAGAATTAGCTGCAAAAACACGCATTACATGGAGATGATTATTGATTTGGCCTAATGATTTTGATTAAGTGAAGGGAGCCTGAACTTGAGTATAGCACAGTATGTAACATGGAAGACCACATAAGTATGGACAGAGCAGGAAAACAAACCTTTGTTGATTGGCGTATTTATTACCTGACTCACTGTATACTGAATTCTAGAGAAATGAGTATTTGTAGTATTGCTCAGATTAAAGAAGAGATATCCAGTTAGGCTGGGACAAAACTTATTGATTCTCTCAAATACTTTGGGCACATGGTCTATCTCAAACTTATTCTAAAATACAGAAGGACCTTAAGTTTGAATCATTGCCAATTTTTTTTAACATACAAAATGGACCAAACTGCATATCTATCCAGTAAGGAGAGAAGAATGGAGCATATGAGCAGATAACTTTTTTTCTCTTCAGTTTCTTAAACCCAAAGTTTTATTCTTAGTTTCATTTAAAGTTCTACAAAGGTGTTAAGACATTGTATGTTTAGTCAATTATAAGTTTAAAAAACACTGGGGTATACACATGAGAATCATGAAATTCAAAGTTATGATTTCCACAGTATTTAATTCTGACACATTGCATTAAAATTAATCTTAAGTATACAAAGGTATTGACATCTAAATAAAACATTTGGTCTTGGTTTGTACATTTTCCGCTTGAAGTTTACACTAAAGGGCAAGTTGGTGGTTTATAATTTGTGTCATCATTAGAGTGCACATGTAAATTAAATATCCTGGGAAATATGAAATATAAAACCTATCTGGTGAGCCTATGGTGCAAATGATTCTCATCAAAGCCATCAGTGGAAAAAACACAAAGCATCTTCTGCGCCCCTTCAGGATTTAATTTCAAATTTCGTAATCAGTAAACCAAAGTAAGTGTGATTGAACTGGCTTTATGGTCACCTATGTCCAAATGGAGTTATTGCTTGGTTCTTTGGGGATGAATATATAGGTACAGAAAGCAAGTTGATGCTTATATTAAAACTAGGGGCTTGGCGTACAAAATTCTTGTGGGGATGGGGGGAGGTGAGGTCCCTCAGACCACCCTGTGGCCTCTCACAGTCTGGGAGCCCTCACAGGATTTCCAGCTGATGACTTAGACCCCCTTCCCATCAAGCTGGCAGCCAGATATCCTAGGCAGGAGATGGCACTCCCCCACTGGGGCACAGCCATGAGCCAGGCTTCTGGCTGTGTCGCCTCCCCTGTGGGATGTACTGACCACCAGGGGGCAGCTCCTGTATTAAGTGTCTGCCCCCTGGGGGTCAGTGCGCATCATAGCGAATGGTCCTTCCACCATTAGGTAGGTTTGCATATTGGCCTTTTATTATATAGGATTGAATTGATTTTGTACAGAATTTTTTTATCTTCATTAAGTAATTTTATCTAGTCTGAGGGTTTATCCTTTTCATTTTCTGTGCTTATTTTTGTCATCTTTATTCTGTTCATCTCTTATCCTCATGGACCTATTTTGTTTGTCATTTAGGATTAGTGTCTAATCTTATGTTTGCACCCAATTTTTCTTCATTCGTCCCACTACCATGCTTACCTTCCTTGTACTGCACAGAAGCAGAAAATTAAATGATTGGGTGCAGTGCCCAAGTAATGTGTGTGTGTGCCCCTAAATAACTACATAGCTTAAATGTTCTTTTGCAATCTCTGGTATTCTGTTGTCTTTTTCTGCTTTTTTATTTTTTTAATATATTTTTATTGATGTCAGAGGAAGAGGGGGGGCAGAAGAAACATCAGTGATAAAGAGCTAGAAACATCGGCTGCCTCCTGCATGCCCTGCACGGAGGAATCGAGCCCCAAACCTGGGCATGTGCCCTGCCTGGGAATGGAACTGACCTTCCTGGTTCATAGGTCCACACTCAGCCACTGAGCCACACCGGCCGGGCTAGTTATGTGGGGTTTTTTAAGTTTACTCATTTTCAGTCCTCTCATAACAAATCTGTTTGAATTATTAGAAAACAGTGATTTGGGCTTGGTTTCCTGCTTCTCTTAAATAGTGTTAATCTTCGAAAAAAGCAAACTAACCTAAAAGTGAATTTTGTTGGCTACTAATTTAGACTTTTTTTTATTTATTCCTCGCCCACAGGGATATGTTTTTATTGATTTTAAAGAGAAACATTGATTGGTTGCCTCCTATACTTGCCCAGCCCCTGTGGAACATGAGACCTTTTGGTGTATGGCCACCTGGCCATGGCCCGATTTCAGCTTTTGAGTAACCAAGAAGGATTTTTTTTTTTCACAAGTAAATTGACCCAGCAGTTTGACATCTTGAAATGACAGCATTTATGGCTTTGTTCCAGTTGTTCAGTAACATATATTACCAATAGAGATTATGGAAAAATAATCTTGTTCTTTTTAATCTAGTCATAGTCTCCTTAGTTGATCCTGTGACTGATACTAGGATTCTGAACCATGTTATCATTCTTGCAGTTAACCTTTTTTCTATATTGCTGAGCCTTTTAACATTGGTGTTTGAATGGACAAAGGGGCTCTTAGCGAGTGGGGGCTATGATTTCACTGGCCTGCGTTTCGCTTACTAAGATCTGTCCCTGCTTCTTACCTCTCCTCTGTCTAATCTCCTAATACCATCTAGTTGTGGCTGTGTTGTTAACTGAGTGAAAAATGTAGTAAACACATTCTTGTAGATGACATAGAAATAGACCAGGAAAAGATAATAGTCTTTTCCACACAGTGTTTTTATATATATATATACGTATTTTACTGATTTTTTACAGAGAAGAAGGGAGAGGGATAAAGAGTTAGAAACATCAACCACCCTCTACCTCCTGCACACCTCCTACTGGGCATGTGCCCTTGACTGGAATCAACCAGTCCGCAGGCTGATGCTCTATCCACTGAGTCAAACCGGTTTCAGCCACACAGTGTTTGTTGTTGTTGTTTTTACCCTTTTTAAAAATATATATTTTATTGATTTTTTTACAGAGGAAGAGAGAGGGATAGAGAGGTAGAAACATCAATGAGAGAGAAACATTAATCTGCCTCCTGCACACCCCCTTTGGGGATGTGCCCGAAACCAAGGTACATGCCCTTGACCAGAATCGAACCAGGGACCTTGCAGTCCACAGGCCAACACTCTATCCACTAAGCCAAACCGGTTTTGGCAACCGCACAGTATTTTTTATTGTATTGTTTAATTGAAAGGTGGTGAGTAATAGGTTTAAGCTAAATCAACTTAATTACGTACTTCTTTATTGTGTTAGTGTCTGTTGGCTACTCCCCCCCCCCCCCCCCCCCCGGAAGTGTCTACCCTAGGATATAGAAGTTAAAATTTAGGTGTCAAATTCAACAATATATAAGCAATTGATTTAGCTTTTAAAATGTACCCAAAAAACAAGATATTTTATAATTCTTTTTTTGTTTGTTTATTTGTTTTTGTTTTAGCAAAAAATGGGAAAGAAACAGAATGGAAAGAGTAAAAAAGTTGAAGAGGCAGAGCCTGAAGAATTTGTAGTGGAAAAAGTATTGGACCGCCGTGTAGTGAATGGGAAGGTGGAGTATTTCCTGAAGTGGAAAGGATTCACAGAGTGAGTGAATCCCTTCTGTGTTTAAGGGCACCTAAGCGGCATTTAAAACTTGTTTTCAACCTGAGGTTTTTTATTAGTTTTCCCATGGGTTTCTTTATATTTATAGAATTTCTTTAATTCAGGGTATCTTGTTAGAGTTCTGTTTATAAGGAACCAAGTTCTTGGCCTACAGGTTAGCCAAGCAAATTTGAGACTAGTTGATTACCTTGGAGCGTCAAATTTATAGAATTATTGTAGTGCTGTGTAATTTTTTGAGTGTGTTGTATTTTTTAAACTGATTTTTCAGAGAGGAAAGGAGAGGGAATGAGAAATGGCACTATCAGAGCAGGCCCTTGATCAGCTGCCTCCTGTACACCCCCCACTCCGTTCCGGCAACCTTCCCGTGCATGGAAGGACGCCCGACCATTGGGCCACGCGGGCCAGGGCCATGTGATGCATTTCAATGTAGCTATTGTACTAATTAATTAGAACACCGAATCTACATCACTTCCTTACCATGAGGAGGGCACCAACATGGAGGTTCGATAGTGTAGACCAGGGGTATTGAACAGAAGTGCTTGTTATGGTCCAGTTCTTACTGTACCCTAAATCTCTGTAAGAAGTAGAGTCTGTTCTTTTTTTTTTTTTTTTTTTTTTTTTTTTTAAGCTCCCTGGTTCCTCGTGATCCTTGTTACTAGTGGCTCTCATAACTGCTTGTGTTAGCTGTCTTGTGGATGACTTGCATGCAGAAATTACATTCTTAATGTTTATCATGTACAAATGTGCTTAGATTCTCTTCTGTCTTACACCACAAAAGTAGTGAGGCTCCATGGGCAACAACTATTAATAATGGATAGGTAGAAATCTACAAAAAAATTTTCTGAGCATGATGGAGATGAGTGTGATAGATTATTAGGCTTCACCTACCTGAAATCGAGCTCCACCGTTCACATTTTAAAGCAATCTCCTTAGCAGAATTGAATGGAAGGCTCAGGTTTTCCTATTTTATCTTCTCAGTACCCTTAGTTGAGTTCAGGTAATGTACCCCTAGAAAATTTTCCTAGCTGAACCAAGCTAATAAGCCTGAATTATTTTTGAATGAGATTTAACCAGTTTGATTTAACCAAAATTGATAATCTTCATATAGTAGAGAGTTGGTTTTTGTTGTTGGTTTGTTTTTTAACCTCCTGGCATATTAAAAACTCTTATGTCCTACTCATTAAATGTTAGGAAACTAACTCATCCCTTGCTCCCCCAACTGCAGGCTACTAGTATGATTGAGAGCCTACTCTGTGTGGCACTCACTAGTGTTAGGTGATACAGAAGGCTGTGAGGAAAAGAACGCTACAGAATGGAGCTCCACTCAGCTCTGTCCTCCTTCACCCTCTAGGTTGGGTTTGCCGATTCTGAAGTCTGAGTCAGCAAACCGGGTTGAAGTCAGAGGTTGATAGCACCTTTCCCAGCATCTCTAAAATGACTAGTTTCATTCTGTTTGTGTAAAGGCTCTTTTGGATCAGAGCACACAGTTTGCAAGCCTATCACTATTGAAGGACGATCATACTTTCACATTTGGTAATTGATACTTGTTTTCTTTCCAGCCCTTGTTTATGGGCCCTGAAATTCGAATTTTGTAAATTTTCATTTTGAAATATTTTTCCAACCAATTAAAAATGTAAGAAACAGAAGGCTGGATTTAAATTTTCTTTCTGTTGCTAATCCCTCCTTTATATTATTTCCCAATTTGAGCCCTCAGCAGAAATTGGAGGTACTATCTCATGTTTGAGAATGCCTCAGTATTGGAGGCCCTAACTATGTATCTTCTGATTAATCTATTAAAGTAATTTACAGTGGAAATTAGGAATTCACATTTTTAAATGGGTTGTTTCCATAATGTGGAAAAATGTTAGCTCCAGTTATTCTGGTGGAATCAGGTTTTGTTAACCCAGAGGTAATATAGCAGATTGACCACTCGGATAGGAACTGTGAAAGAAAACATAAGGGAAGTGTGATCACATTGTGTTAAAAGAATGTGAGGGATAGGGAACAAGTGGTTAGCGCAGAGGACTTTTCAGATATAAAGTGAATCTGAATGACAGTGATAAACCATGTTTAATCGAATGAACTTTTTTTTAACTGAATGCAGTGCTGACAATACTTGGGAACCTGAAGAAAATTTAGATTGTCCAGAGTTAATTGAAGCATTTCTTAATTCTCAAAAAGCTGGTAAAGAAAAAGATGGTACAAAAAGAAAGTCTTTATCTGACAGTGAATCTGATGATAGCAAATCAAAGAAGAAAAGAGATGCTGTAAGTATAAAATATTGCCCACCAAACTAGCTTTTGGTAAAAGATTGATGGCTTGATGTTTAAAATACTTTTAAGACTTTAATGCTTTTAAAATATCATTTAAAACACCTTTTTAAAAGGCTTACTTTAAATTGT
Organism: Vespertilio murinus; assembly: GCA_963924515.1. Classification (NCBI taxonomy): domain Eukaryota; kingdom Metazoa; phylum Chordata; class Mammalia; order Chiroptera; family Vespertilionidae; genus Vespertilio; species Vespertilio murinus. The sequence continues at coordinate 9,603,589 of OZ004712.1, read as the reverse complement.
GCTGGTGTTATTTGGGGTAGATTCATGGATGTGGTTCCTATGATCCAGGGCTAGCAGTCCTTGAAAACAATCCACATAGCTCATCCTGATTGTTGTCCATTTAACAGCTTTGACCACAAGAAAGTACTTTGGTATGTGATCTTTCCATTATCAAAGTAATGCCAACGATACTTTGATTTTGACTTAATCTTTGATAATAACATTTTTTGTTTTATTGGCGTGAATTGAGGCAGTTGGTTTAGTATTCACTACATGCTCAAATCTTTGCTAACTGGTGTCTGTGCTTTAGGCAAACCACAACTCTGCTTACTTTCAGCTTCAAAACAAATTATATTTGCCCTTTGTTCTGGGAATGGTAATTTGGGAAAGGGTCTTTGTTCTTAATTGGTATTTAGGCTTGGGGACTAAACATACAATACAGATTTCTTGATAAGATCTTTATATTTTAAATTTGATCATTTGAACTAGGTGCCATATACTTTACAGATAAACCATTAAATGTTAATGACATCTCTATTAAGATTATAGGTATTATCTCCATTTTACAGAGGAGAAACAGATTGGCTATAGATTTGATTTGGAAACTTGAATGGTCACAACAAAAAAGTAACAATGTTAAGAATCAGTATATATTAGTCCCCTTACATCCAAGATTTCAGTTACCTGTGGTTAACTGAATTCCAAAAATACTAAATTTCCCCAACCAACATTTTCTGCTCCTGACATCCAACCATCAACATCTTCATGGCTCAATGATCCAGGATCACCTGGAGTCAGATGATCCTCCTTCTGACATTTCATCAGAAGGTCATTCATTTACTAGCTTAATGCTACATCATAATGCCTACGTCATTCATCCATCGTGTAGGCATTTTACCATCTCATCACTAGAAGGGTGAGTACAGTACAATAAGATGTTTTGAGTCACTACATTTATATAACTTTTACAACATTTTATTTTATTACTAGTTAATCTCTTACTGTGCCTAATTTATAAATTAAACTTTAGATAAGTATGTGTAGGGGAAAACGAGTGTAGGGTTTAGTACTATCCCTTGGGTCTTGAACATATTTTCAAATGAATAAATGGGGGCTACTGTATGTAAATTTAAAAGTCAACCACGTGCTCTACTGAAGCACTGTTTAATTACAATAGTTAATTTTCATGCATTTAGCCCTTACATTGTGCCAAACAATCTTCTACATAACTTAATTTGCATGTCATATACATGAAAAGTCTGTGAGATAACTGACATAATTCTTTCTATTTGGGGGCGTAGTCTAAACCACAAAGAGGTTAACTTGCTCAGAGCTAGGCAGCTAGTAGAGGTTAGAACCATTATTCTGAGTAACCGAGGCATCTGACTTCAGAGTCTGGGATACTGATGTGGTCTCCAGAAAATTACTGAGGATCCCAAAGGACTTTTGTATATATATTGGTTATACCTATAAATGACTATAGCAGGAATTAAAATAGAAACTTTGAAAAGTATTTATATATTTATTTAAGAATGACAGGTCTGTTGCATGTTCATAACTATTCATGAAAAGTAACTTTAAATGTGAAACATGTCATTTTACATTTTTGCAAATTGTTTTAATGTGTGGTTTAGTAGATAGTTCTATATTTGATTTGCTGTGTTAAGATTGGGGGAGGCATGTGAAGACAATAGGGAGTTAACAAGTACACGAAAAGAGGGGACCTTATGGATAAATGGACGCCCCAAAGGTCTCAGGGATTTCTAAGGACCCTCTGAGGACACTTTGAGAATCACTAGTTTATAGGAAGTATTTTATAAGATTTCTTACTATTCAGGTTGATTATAATACTGATTAATCTAGAGTTTTATAGATTTTACTATTTTGATTATATGTGCTTTATAAATATAGATAATTTAGGCTAATTCCTGGAAGTGATTTGAAATGTTATCTTTAAGGATTTATAATTATTAAAATTATCAGAAATAAAGGTATTAGTTTGTTTCCATTTATGATTCAGAATACTTTCAGACATCCAGATTTTTTTTCTGTTTGTAAAGTTAATAGAAATTAAGTGTTTTGAATTGAAAGGGTTTGTTCTAGTCATTTCTCTTTCACTTTTGAAAGGTTTTTATTAAAAGTTATATGTCACAAAAAAATTGGAAATTAATATTATTAATTTGCTGTGTGGAAATATATGTGCAAATAATCATGTAACTTCTTAAACAGGCTGATAAACCAAGAGGCTTTGCCAGAGGTCTTGATCCTGAACGAATAATTGGTGCCACAGACAGCAGTGGGGAGTTAATGTTTCTTATGAAGTGGTAAGTGTGTGGGTGATTACTCTCATATTCTAAGTACAAATAGATGGGCTTTATTTATTTATTTATTGACAGGTAATGAGGATTGGTGGGAGAGATAGGCATTGATTTGTTGTCCCACTTATTTATACATTCATTGGTTGATTCTTAATAGGTGCCCTGGCAGGGGGATCGAACCTGCAACCTTAACACATTGGAACCATGCTCTAGCCAACTGAGCTGCCCAGCCAGGGCAGTCAGCTTTTTTTTTTTTTTTTTTTTTTTTCTGTGAGGCTTTATGTAGAAAGGGTTTTATAGTTTCCATCATTAGATAGAGAATAATTGTCTGCTGAAGGGATGATTCTACTTAACTTTTACTAATGATATTTCAAAGCAAATATTAACAAACTGGCCTGTTTTATTTATAAAATGAAATTTTATTGGATCCCTAGCACAAGTACCTCATAATCCTCTTCAATTGTTAATAGTCTGATTAAATTATAATGTGTTGAGCCTATCTCCTTTGACAAAAGGGGTTTAGATTTTTAACTGAAATTTTTTTTCTTCTCTCACAACAGGAAAGATTCCGACGAGGCGGATTTGGTGCTGGCAAAAGAGGCGAATATGAAGTGTCCTCAGATTGTGATTGCTTTCTATGAAGAAAGACTAACTTGGCATTCTTGTCCGGAAGATGAAGCCCAATAATTGTTCGCGTTGTTTTTTATATATATTTATACATATATATAAAATCTGGGTCTTGGTTTTTTTGACTTACTAGTGTGAAGAAAGAACTACATTATAATGAAAATCAAGTTTGATAAGTTTGTTTTGAAGTAGTGCTGGGAGTTGTTTGGGGGTTGCATCTGTAGCACTGGTTACTTTGAACAAAAGCTTTCTGTAGTTGCTTCCTTTATCAGAAAAGAACATTTGATACCATGTTGTTGTATTTTTTCCCTCTGCATTAGAGAAGTTTCTCTAAATGTTGGGGGGAATCTGCATAGTCATTACTCAGTCAGAATTTGTATGTGCCTAAGGATCATTGTGGGGGGTTTGTTTTTTGGGGGGGATGGAGGGTGGGTGGGTTGGTGTGTATACATATGTAAATGGTTTTCTTTATTCTTTTTGTTTTTTTACCAAAACATTTCACAACCATAGATAAGTTCATCTTTCTGAGCTGCCATCATTTTCAGCAACCTAAGAAAATTATTTGAAGTTAAATTAAAATTTTCCCTGAAGCTTTTAACCTTTGAAATTAGATAATTTGTGATTAATTGGGAGTTATATATATATATATATATATATATATATATATATATATATATATATATAATGTAAGCAGTTTAAATTGGACAACTTAAAGTAGACATATCAGATCCATATCTACAATCATAAATGCAAGTTTATTTGCAAAACCCTTAAGAAGAAAATTTTATCACTGCCAATAACCTCCTCACCCAAATGAGAAAACTAGGCAAACCCTGATGTGTTCTAATTAAGTAAGCAACACTTACTTAAAGGTTTTACCTTGTAAAATATTCCTTTACAAGAAGTTGAAATCCCTGTGTTATATTGCTAAAAATTAGTCATGGAAAGTGTTAGACTTTATTCATGGATACCTAATCAGACTGTTAGAGACCTTGGCAGTTTAGGGCCTGCTGGAATAAATGGGTGAACAAACTTTATAATCTAAACTCTTGGTCTGCATGTTTTCTCTTTACTCCAACTCAGTCTTTACATGTAGGCTTGGTCTCAGTATTGGGGGTACTGGTTCAACAAAAACCAGGAAAAACAATAGCTTTGTAGTAAACAGAATGTTACCCAACCAACTGTATATTGTTTACTTTATTGTAAATACTGGTAAACAGTGGTTAATAAATAGTTTTATATTCCTTTGTGATTAGACTTTTTCTTACTCTGGTGGCCTTTATCCTGAAGGTAGAAACACCCACAGACGTGGTTCCACAAAAATGTGTGTTTTTATGTGGGAGGATAAAAATTAGTTTCACGTGAAATTTTAATACTTAGGATATAGTTTGTTAAAATTCCATCTGAAAAACAAGTTTTCCGATAGGATTGAGCAGGTTGTGTTAGATCTATGTTTACTCATGTCCAAAATCCACAGAGAATGAAGTCATTTTGCAACATACAAACCTTGGACTACGATGTTGTATGGCTACACATCAATTTTTTTATAAGAATATTTACAAAATCTCAGAGGTAGAAGAATCAATTTGTTACAGAAATGGGCTTAGGAACAAGTTACAGAGTTCGGGGGAGAGGAAGGAATGGTAACTCGCCTGTGGGAGGAAGGGAAGAAAGACAAGGGTGTGCTCTGGGGAGGGAGAGCACCTATACAGGCAGTCCTCCCGTTACCTTGGACTGGACGCATGTAATGTGTGCTCTATGTTTCCTACTTGCCACAAGTAAAGGTCAGAAATTGTTCTTTTAAATTCTTACTGTTTGATTCATTACTGTTGTGTACCTGCTTCATGCGAGTGACATAGGTGCTTAGGACGAACGAACATCTGCGTTCTGTTGCCCATATATTTACTTGTTTTTGTTTCTATATTGTCTATATTTGTTGGTTTCTGGCCCTGTCCATCTTCAAAAGCAGCAGTGTAGCAGTCTCTTCACCTCTCTATGAAATAAGTTGTGGATTTTTATAAAAATGAAATGTGTACATGTGAGGCCCTTAGAACAGTGCCATATTTAGCAATCAAAAGGTTTTATTTTTTACAAGCAAATGTTTGTTTAGAAAAGTCACAGAGGTAGAAGTGAGCCAACTGGGCTGCCTGCGCTCAGGAAACAAGTTACAAAGCCAAAAACAGAGCTGTCGGAACTTAGGAAAAGGCGGGGGACAGGTGTGCTCCCGAAAGTTGCCCCAAAAGTGTGGGTTCCAAAGAAATAACCCAGAGAACTGGCTGTGGGAGGCATGATTTTATTTGGACAGGTGGGCACGGGGCAGCTGGTGCTGTTGTTGTTTAACACTCAAGGCCTGATGCACAAAATTTGTGCAAGGGGCTTGACCCTCGCATCCCCAGCTTCGTCCAGGATGTCCGGTCTGATTAGCATATTATGCTTTTATTATTCTAGATACCCCAAGCTTTCGACATACAGGGTTACATAGAGTACTGAAGTTACAATGCAAGCTGTTTCTCTGCGCTTGTTTATAATTTGGGCTCACATTCAGAAGCAGGTTCTCCCTTGACCAAGGACCTGGCCAGGCTCCCAAGGTCTCACCGTCTGCCCACTGGTGGCCTTCACTGTTCCCACAGGGTGGCAGGGGGGGTTGGAGCTTGGAAAGGGGCCCCTGTTGGCACGTATGGAGTCAACCCACTGATGTTTCTCATGTCAATGCTTCTCTCTAAAACCAATAAAAATATCCTCAGGTGAGGTTTTGTGTTTTATTTTTATGTGGTCAACTCTTGTCATTCTTTGTCTTCTAGATGTTGTGTCTCGTTTAAAAATACTCTATATCCTGAAATGGAAGTTATATGGATTTTTTTTTCATCTTTATTGTTGATAGTGTTACATATGTCTTTTTTCCCCCTTGATCCCCTCCAGCCCACTCCTGCCCTCGATCCATGGATATTTTAAGTTTTCATTGAGTCATCTTTATAGTCATGTCTCTCTTTTTAAATACATTCTTACTGATTTCAGAGAGAGACAAATATCAATGATAAGAATCATTGATTGGCTGTTTCCTGCACGCCCCCCCCCCCCCAGGATTGAGCCCACGACCCAGGCATGTGCCCTTGACTAGAATCGAACTGGGACCCCTCAGCAGGCTGACCCTCCACTGAGCCAAGCCAGCTAGTACTACTACAGTCGCATCTTTTCATCAGATTTTGTTGGATATTATGTTGAAGGTTTCTGTTTTGTTTTTAATCCTCACCTGATGTCTTAATTGATTTTTAGAGAGAGGAAGGGAGAATGAAACATCAATCAGTTGCCTCCTGTTTGTGACCCAACCAGTGATCAAACTTGTGCCCCGAACAGGAATCAAACCTGCAATTTTGGTGTACAGGACAACACCCCAACCAACTGAGCCACCTGGCTAGGGCAGTTTCTGATTATTTTTTTCCAATATGGACATCAGTATCCTTGAAGAATTCAGAGGTATAAGTAGCAAACTCTTCCTAATTCTATAATAATCATACACCATTACCAAAAAGGTTGGCCAGATGGTACAGTGGTTAGTGTCAGCCTGTGCACCAGAGGGTCATGGGTTTGATTCCTGGTCACGGGTGCATACCTTGATTACAGGTTCAATCCTTGACTCCCCCAGCAAGATGCATGGGGGAGGCAACCAACCTGATGTGTCTCTCACATTGGTGTTTTGTCTCTCCCTCCCTCCCTCTTTCTCTAAAAATCAATGGAAAAAACCTTCTCAGGTGAGAATTAACAACAAAAGTTAGCAGATAAAACCATTTTTTTTTCTTTTTCATTAAGGGCCTGGAATCTGAGCACCTGGATAAATACTGGTTTGGCAAGATCCCAAGTTTAATACCATTGAGACAGAAGGGGACACTGACCAGGAGTTTATCCACAAGCTTACTTTTAAAACCTCCGGCGTTTTAATATTGTGATCCCTCACTACTTTCCCCCCTTCTCTGTGCTTTCCTATTGAAATGGAAAATAAATGAATGTACCTTCTCTATAAACCAGAGATCCAGTTCTTGCTAATTCTGACAGGACCTGATACTGCACGAGGTGCTTGTGTAGTAAATACCATGAATAGTAGCGGAAAGGTATAAAAATCAGGGGAAAGTAGTCCTTAGAATACATTGACAAGTATTGTCTCCCTACCCTTTCAAGTTCTTGAGCCTTAACGTAATGAAGATAATATGTTGTTAAGACAATGAGAAAATCCTGAGCTGGATCATATTTTCCTATTCTATTTCTGACGTACAAAGAATAGCTCAGGTTTTTTTTATTTTGGGGTGTGTGTGTGTGTGTGTGTGTGTGTATCACCAGAGGATATTTTTTCCAGTGATTTCTAGAGACAGAAAGAAAGGAAGGGAAGGAGGAGACAGAAATATCGATGTGTCTCACATGGAATGGTTGCCTCCTGCATGCACCCCCACCGGGGCCAGGGAACTTGTAACCTAGGTATGTACACTTGACTGGGACTCAAACCCTCACGTGTCCACAGGCCAATGCTCTAACCACTGAACTAAATCAGCCAGAGCTCAAGTTTGTTTGTAAATATCCCACCAGGCTCCTAGCTGGCTCATATGTATTGGTTACTTTCTCCTACAAGGCTAATGAATAGTGCTGAATTTCACTTTGAAATGTATGTGTGTGTTTTAAGGGGTAAGGCTGAATGACTGTTTTACGTTATATTTGCTTTTTACAAATACATAATTTTTTATTAAACCAATATGAAAATTGGGTGCCAAGCAAAAGATAAAAATCTCTAACATGAAGAGGAGTGTAAATAGTATGTGTATTTGTATGTAGCCGATAAGATACTTAGTCCCTTTTTAGTTGAATAAATGAATTTGTACCTTTTACTGAACAAGGGGAGCAATGTAACAACTTACAAAAATGTTAACTATAATCCAATAGTTGATTTGGTGTAATCAAGGGAGTTGTAGGAAGTGCCAATTTTTCTTGTTAATAATACTCATAGCTTGATCTCTCTTCTGATCATAGTTTCTCCTATGACTGGTCAGGGCAAGGTCATAGCAACCTTTTTTTAAAAATAACTTCAGCCGAGACCAGTTTGGCTCAGTGGATAGAGCGTCAGCCTGCGGACTGAAAGGTCCCGGTTCAATTCCGGTCAAGGGCATATCTCTCTCATCGACGTTTCTAACTCTCTATCCCTCTCAATTCCTCTCTGTGTAAAATCAATAAAATATATTTAAAAAAAAATAACTTCAAGGCCGAAACCGGTTTGGCTCAGTGGACAGAGCGTCAGCCTGCGGACTGAAAGGTCCCAGGTTCGATTCCAGTCAGGGGCATGTACCTTGGTTGCGGGCACATCCCCAGTAGGGGGTGTGCAAGAGGCAGCTGATCGACGATTCTCTCTCGTAGATGTTTCTAACTCTCTATCCCTCTCTCTTCCTCTCTGTAAAAAATCAATAAAATATATTTTGTTAAAAATAACTTCAAGGATCAAGATCGGTGGTATCCATCAACTTTTACCTATTCCCTGGTGCATTTATTGGATATTGATAACACCTTAATTTAATATTCTGAATTGGTCATTGTGGAACAGTAAACTAATATTTTTATTATTTATTTTGTTAATTATTGTGGTAAAAAGAAAAGACATAGCGCAAGATGTCATCCTTAACAAAGTTGCAAATGTACAGCACAATACTGTTGAACTATTAAGCTAATATTTTCGGAGCTCCAAAGCCACTTTGCTGAGCATAAGGAGAGAGTCAAGCGAGAAGGAAAACGGGCAGATCTCCAGGGGAAAGCCTCAATGAGAATGAATGGGCATCTGAGAAGGTAGATCTTCCATTCAGGAGCCACACCGCTCCTTCCCAAGGCCTTGTTGGTACTCCAGTAACCGAATGCCTTTAGCTAGATCTAAGATGGACTGGCTTTAAAGTTAATTCCTCTTCCTAGCCAACAGTGTCACAATGAGTTTCCTGTTGTGCCCTCTCACTCCTCCAGCCCCTTTGGGTAGCTTTCACGGACACCTGATGCCTCTGCACCAGGAGAACTTTCTGAGTAATGGAAGCGTATCTGTGATGTGCTGAACAAGATAGCAGCGGGGCACTTGGCAGAGGGACGCTGTCGCCTTTCTTGCAGTTAGTTATCCGGCTCAGGGGAGCCGGGAAGCCGGGCTCAGCACCGTTCCAGCAGCAGAGCATCGCGTCTCCTGGGGAGGACTCTTAAACTGCACCTCTCCCCTGTATCATCATAAATAAACAGGAGACTGATCTCCAGACTCGGCGGTAATGCAAATGAGGGCAGACGAGGACCCACGCTTTCTCCCTCTTCCAGAATGTAGGGGGGGGGGGGGCAGTTTCTGACTTTTTCACTGCTCTATCCTTAGCTCAGAGAAGAGGACCTGGTGTAGATGTGAGGGAGGGAGGGCTCTGGATTTAAATTTGGGCATGCCGAAACCAGTTTGGCTCAGTGGTAGAGCTGTAAGGTCCCAAGACCCCCGGTGAGTCCGACGGAGTGGGCGACGACCCCAAGTCAAACGCTGAGACCAAAACTTGATGCAAAAAGCATGAGGTTTTAATACAAGCACAGCGCAGGGGCTTTTCAGGCAGACAGCAACAGTGCTGGCTGACTGGAGCGCTGAGTAATTGCAAGACATGAGTTTATAAAGGCAAAAACCACGCGCAGGTGGTCTGTAAATCAGGGAACTATGTTAACAGTTAATATTTGGCTCATAATAGTTGACAGTTGACTCATTTCCCGAGGAGGCCGGATGGTCTGTTTTTGCAGGCCGATCCCAGAAACAGATAAAGTACAGCTATAGTCCTCCCAGAAACAGATAATAGCTATGGCCCTGCGGTTAAGGAGGCTGGATGGTCTGTCTTAGCAGGCTGATTCCCAGGAACAGATAAAATACCTGTGCAGTGACCACACCAGAGTCTGCTGGAAAGGTCAGTTAACCAGGGCTTACTGGAAAAGTCAGTTAAGAAGGGGAAGGGGGCTTTACCCTGGCCTTACAGAGCATCGGTCTGCGGACTGAAAGGTCCCAGGTTCGATTCCGGTCAAGGGCATGTACCTTGGTTGCGGGCACATCCCCAGTAGGGGGGTGTGCAGGAGGCAGCTGGTCGATGTTTCTCTCTCATCGACGTTTCTAGCTCTCTATCTCTCTCCCTTCCTCTCTGTAAAATATCAATAAAATATATTTTTTAAAAATAAATAAATTTGGGCTTAAAATAGATCGCATTTCCTCCATTCAAAAACTCACAGAGGATCTGCCAGAAGAAGAGGAAACCCCTAAAGTAAAGGAAGCTCAATATACAGATCCCATAAAGGCTGGAAAGGGCAAAAGCATATATTTTTAAATTTCAAGTGTGGCAATTTGGCTGAGCCGAGTGCCGGAATTAATAAAATAGACCTGGGAATGTACACACTCCTTCCCCTCCCTCCCCCATCCCCAAATCCTGAAGCCTACTTTAAATTTAGCCCACACAGTGCTCTCGCTTCGGCAGCACATTTACTCACATCGGAACCATACAGAGGTTAGCACGGCACCTGCTCGAGGATGACACGCAGATTCAGGAAGCATTCCTTATTAAAGTAATAATAACAATTTGGCACACAACCTGCAAGTCTCCCTTGTGCTTATCCTTGTCGTGTGAACTCAAACTGATAGTTTCTCCTGTTACTCCTCACTTGTCCTAAAACATCAGTATTTGTCTGTGGTAGCAAATATGCATTCCCCATTTAGTGCATGTATTCCAAGAAAAGTGGTCTGGATTGGTCCTATTTTGCCCTTTTTTTAAAATTGATTTTTAGGGAGAGATAAAAAGGGAGAGGGAGAGAGAGAAACAATGATGTGAGAGCAAAACATACACCCCTCCCCCAACCCGGGATCAAGCCAGCAACCTGGTCACGTGCCCTGACCAGGAACGGAGCCAGCAGCCACCTGTGCCGCACAGGCCAGGAAAGAAGAGCAGGGAAAAGATGGCAGAAATCATGAGTATGTGTTCATTTTCAGAGATGAATTAAATCCACGGTGGAATTGCTACCATTCCTTCCAACAAACAGGCTCAGATTAAACATGGTACAATGAGCCAAAACCGGTTTGGCTCAGTGGGTAGAGCGTCGGTCTGCGGACTGAAAGGTCCCGGGTTCGATTCCCGTCAAGGGGGGGTGTGCAAGAGGCAGCTGGTCGAGGTTTCTCTCTCATCGACGTTTCTAGCTCTCTATCTCTCTCCCTTCCTCTCTATAAAATATCAATAAAATATATTTTAAAAAAATAAAAATAAATAAACATGGTACAATGATTATGAAAGGAGCACTGCCCGTTTGCTGTTCTTGCTTGGTGCTGTCCTCGGCGTTGGAGCCAGGTTTATTTCAGACAGACATATTCTTCTTCCTGTTTTTTCCCCCCAACCATTTGAAAATGTAAAAACCATTCTTTGCTTTTGGGGCCCAGCAAGACGGGCAGATCCGGCCCTGAAAGGCTGTAATTTGCCAATCCCTGATCTCCGGGGTGAAGTGACAGAGATAAGCCTTCTCTAAAAGAGGGGTTGAGAGCCTTTACCTTCGACTCAAACACAAAACTTCACTGTCCAGCCTCAGGCGCGCCCTGCCCCCCTGCCACCTCTCCCTTCACTTCCTGACCTGCTCCATGTCCTACTGTCGGCGCAAGAAATATCCAAACCTGTTGAGACTTTCTGTAAGGGTTTATTTGAGCCAAAATTGACCACATCTGACGGGGAATCAAGATCTCAAATGCTCCTAACAGGAACCATTTTGCATTTGAAACTAAGGAGCGAAGGTGAGGAAGATTGCAGGGAGGTGGGAGAGAGCTGGGCAGGGACTAGATTACAGGGTAGTTAACAAGAGTACGTGCTCACTTTGAGGGTGGTTTCAGTTTATTTAAAATTGTGCTGATCTAGAAGCACAGGAACAGTGGACAGGATGTGCTTCAGGCAAAGATAAACCTTTCATTAAAAACTCAGATGCCTGGGGAGTGACTACCTACCGTGACCTGCCCAGGTAGGAATTTATGGTCAGGTCCCTTTGTGAGATGACTTTCCATAGAAACCCACATTTCTTTCTTTCTTTCTTTCTTTCTTTCTTTCTTTCTTTCTTTCTTTCTTTCTTTCTTTCTTTTTTTTTTTTTTTGATTGTTTTATTTATTTTTTTTTTTAAATTTAAATTTATTAAGGTATTATATATGTACATAGCTTACCATTGCCCCCTCCCACCTTCCATACATGCCCTCCCTCCCCAGAGTTTTGTGTTCATTGGTTGTACTTATATGCATGCATACAGTCCTTCGGTTGATCTCTTATCTCCCCCAGATCTCCCTCCCCTCCCCGCTGTCATTTGACAGCCTGCTTGTTGTTTTACTGTTCATTAGTTTACAATGTTCTTTATTATCCATAAATGAGTGAGGTCATGTGGTGTTTCTCTTTCATTGACTGGTAGAAACCCACATTTCCTCCACATTACTGGTACCTACTTCTGCCTTCAGTGACCCTCTGCCTACTGATCTACATTTCCTCCAAAAAATGAATGCATGAGGTAGGCTCCCTGCCATGGGCTTCCTGACTCCGCATGACCTCCCCTCACAGTCCCTAACAGCGACTTCTTCTGCCCTCTTCCTCCCACAAGCTCCCAGGGAACGGGGTCTGTGTCTTGTTCACTTTTTGAGCTTGAACAGGTGCCTGAACGGGCAGCTGGCTGAGATGTTATTCCTATCTTTGTGCACAGGAATGGCAAGTTGCTTGGATCTTGCCGAAACTGGTTTGGCTCGGTGGATAGAGCGTCGGCCTGCGGACTGAAAGGTCCCGGATTCCATTCCGGTCAAGGGCATGTACCTTGGTTGCGGGCACATCCCCGGTAGAGGGTGTGCAGGAGGCAGCTGGTTGATGATTCTCTCTCATCGATGTTTCTAGCTCTCTATCCCTCTCTCTTCCTCTCTGTAAAAAAAAAAAAAAAAAAAAAAAAAAAAAAAAAAAAAAAAAAAAAAATCAATAAAATGTGTTTTTTAAAAAAATTGCTTGAATCTACATCCACGTGCTAGCAAAGCTCAAGGCCATTTTCACCTAAACTGATAGGATCCTTCTTTCCAGTGTCCTTCCCGGCCACTAACCAAAACTCACTTCCCAAACCAGATACTTCTAGCCCTAGGCAGATGTGGTTCATGTGTGTGCATTATTCCAAATAATACCTCTAGTATGACGGTACATTTGGATCACATAGTGTTACTGTTACTGGGAAGGGGATCTGGCCCTGAGTGGGGAGGGTTCTTGGTGTCGGAAAAAGTTCACAGCACGAGTCCAGGTGAATTGCAGGCGACGTTTAGTAAAGCTGGGGACAGTGAGACAAGGAAGGGCCCCGGATAATGGGAGAGGGACTAGGCGGGGAGCCCACGCCAGGCGGCTGTGGCTCACAGAGAAGTCCCAGAAAGGGGGGCCTTGGGGACAGGTTCAGGGGTACGCCCTGGGTGACCTATTGGGGTTAGGGGCTGGGACCTTGGTTCTTCTCATCCATGCAGAAAAGATTTCAAGGCCAACAAAAATGAAATTAAAGTGAAGTGGGATTTACTGAAGATACACTCCACGCAAGGAAGGGGCCAGTCAAGAGAGACAGCGGCCCTTGACTCCTGGGTTACAGGGTTTAAATGAGGGGGTTTTCTGAGCGGAAACTTGCATTAGCATTCGGGGATGATTGACAGAAAAGGGTTATGTAACTATATTTCTTCTGTGCATGCCCTTATATGTGGTGATGCACGGAAAGGGAGAAGGACTGGTTCCTGAGTGGAGGAGCTGGGGATTAAGAAATTAGGGAAAGATGCCGAAACCGGTTTTGCTCAGTGGATAGAGTGTTGGCTTTCGGACTGAAAGGTCCCAGGTTCGATTCCAGTCAAGGGCATGTACGTTGGTTGCGGACACATCCCCAGTTAGGGGGTGTGCAAGAGGCAGCTGATGGATGATTCTCTCTCATCGATGTTTCTAACTCTGTATCCCTCTCTCTTCCTCTCTGTAAAAAAACCAATAAAATATATTTTTTTTAACAAAAAAGAAAGAAATTAAGGAAAGAAAGAGACAAGAGGCAGAAATAGATTCATCAACCTGGGCGCTAGGTGGGCGCCATCTCTCTGATGGAGAGATAGTCATACGCACCTCAGACAACACAGTGTGTTTATTGGTTTCCAAAAGGGATTTTATGATCAAAAGGATTTTTCGGGTGTGCCCAAATCCTATTCATCAAGATCTGGGTAAGCTCCTCATTTTTTTGGTACGAGATTAAGCATATCAAAACCTGGGTGGGTCAAGGTCCTTTTTGTTCCTCATTCCAAGCACTTGGATAAAGATAAGAAATCGGTACTGATGACTGGATTCTGCCAGTGCCCTCGGGCTCAGCTGATAAGAATTAAAAGAATGTCCATGTGTCTTCTCAGGCAGCTCTCTACACTGGTTGTAGAGGCAGGAAGTGTTCAGATGCTGTGGTAGTCAACCAAGAGGGCCCCCAAGGACTGCCTCCTGGTCTTCGTGCCCTTAGGTCAGGGGTGGGCAAACTTTTTGACTCGAGGGCCACAATGGGTTCTTAAACTGGACCGGAGGGCCGGAACAAAAAGCAACCTGACCATGCTGGCACTCTCATCTTGGGGCTGCTGGTAAAGGAGCTCAGGGGAGAGCAAGAGAACCCTCCGCTTTTTCAGCTCCAAGGGCCAGATAGAACAGCCAAACGGACCGTAGTTTGCCCACGGCTGCCTTAGGTAGTTCTCTCCCAAATGTAGGAGCCTTGGTTTGTGTGTCCAAAAGCACACAGCAGAAAAGATGGTAGGCCACCTCCAAGACAGGTTAAAAAAAGATTGCCGTCTGCCTAGTTGTTCTGCATCCCCAACCCTGACTGCAAATCGCTTGCTCTGGGGTAAACGAGCTGCCATGCGGTGGGTGAGCAGTCCCACGGAGAGGCCTGTCTGGGGAGGACTGAAGTTTCCAGCCAACAGCCACTGAGGAACCGAGAGGGCTGCCGGAAACCCCATGAGGTAGATTCTCTGGCCACAGTGGAGCCTGGAGATGATTGCAGCTCCAGCCAACAGCTTTACGGCAGTGCCGTGAGAGAATCTCAGAACCGCTGGTAAGCCACTCCTGGATGCCTGGCTCTCAGAAACGGTGAGAGGTAATAAATGCTCCTTGTTTCAAGCTGCTAGTTTTACAGTAATTAGTTATGCAGCAATAGATACCAATACAGATGCCTTTCTTGTCTTTCACACAGAATGTTCTTAGAAAGCTGAGTGAAACTGCCCTGGTTAGTGTGACCCAGTCAGTTGGGCATTGTCCCGGGCACTGAGAGGTTGCCAGTTCGATTCCAGGTCAGGGATTGGTGCTTTGTGCTCACATCGAAGTTTCTCTCTCTTTCTGCTTCTCCCTTTTTCCTATCTAAAAATCAGTTTAAAAAAAATTAAAAAAAACAAAAGACTGGATGAAACTAGTTTTGCTAACCTAAATCTAATTTTGCTCATATAAATAGTAGCCTTCTATATTATCTTCTCTTTTGTGTGTGTTTTTATTTTTCATTGAGTATGTCTTGAAGATATTTCAACATCACTATACTTAGATTTCCTTCATTCTTTTTTAAAAATATATATTTTATTGATTTTTTTTTTTTTTTACAGTAAGGAAGGGAGAGAGATAGAGAGTTAGAAACATCGATGAGAGAGAAACATGCCTCCTGCACACTCCCCACTGGGGATGTGCCCATAACCAAGGTTCATGCCCTTGACTGAAATTGAACCTGGGACCCTTCAGTCCGCAGGCTGACGCTCTATCCACTGAGCTAAACCAGTTAGGGCTCAGTCTTTGATTTGATGCACAGTATTCTATGCTATGTCTATATTGTGGATTATTTACACACTAGGGGCCTGGTGCATGAATTTGTGCACAGGTGGGGTCCCGTGGCCTGGCTGGTGATTGAGGCCTATGGGGGAGCCGGCTGGGGAGGGACTGCAGGAGGTTGACTGTGGGAGCGCACTGACCACCAGGGGGAAGCTCCTGCATTGAGCGTCTGCCCCTTGGGGGTCAGTGTGCATCATAGCTACTGGTCGTTCCGGTCATTTGGTTGTCACAGTTGCTTAGGCTTTTACCAATAGATTCCCATATTGGTGGACATTGAACTTGCTTCCAGTTTTTTGCTGTTACAAACAATGCTGCAATGCCCATCCTCGTACATACTTGTCCCCAGTCACATATGTAAGAGTTTCCGTAGAAGATATACTGAGGAGTGGTATTGCTGTCTTACAGGACACACTCAACTTTAGTTTTGAGAAGACACTACCACATTGCTCTCCAAAATTGCTTCTCGAGTTTATACTCTCATGAACAGAGCATGAAAGTACCTGTTGTCAACATGAGATACTGACAATTAAAAATTATTGGCTATGCTAAGGCATAGATTCCCCTTTCATGCCTTATTAGTTCTTGTGCCTGGGTTCTTGTTCCAGCATTAAGAAGGGTTCAGCAGCCGAGACCGGTTTGGCTCAGTGGATAGAGCGTCGGCCTTCGGACTAAAGGGTCCCAGGTTCGATTCCGGTCAAGGGCATGTGCCTTGGTTGCGGGCACATCCCCAGTGTGCAGGAGGCAGCTGATTGATGACTCTCTCTCATTGATGTTTCTAACTCTCTATCTCTCTCCCTTCCTTGCTGTAAAAAAAAAATCAATAAAATATATTTTTTAAAAAAAGAAGAAAGGTTCAGCAATCTGAAGAAAGGCTGTGTGTAGATTAAGTAGGAGTCTAGAGAGGAAAGATAATTTTGAAAGGCATTGGGGTCAGAGGAGCTTTAGCTAAAGGAGCTCAATTCTCCTCGTCTCAGGACCCCCTGCTTTTTTTTTTTTTTAAATACATTTTATTGATTTTTTTATAGAGAGGAATGGAAAGGGAGAGAGAGTCAGAAACATTGATGAGAAACATCAATCAGCTGCCTCCTGCACACCCCCTACTGGGGATGTGCCCCCGACCAGAATCAAACCTGGGACCCCTGAGTCCGCAGGCCAACGCTCTATCCACTGAGCCAAACCACATAGGGCACCCTGGCTTTTTATTAACACAATTTGTCCTAAGGCAAGGTGGAGATATACACTTCAAATGTTTCTTACAGAAGCATTGTCAGGTTGGGGAATAGCCTCGGGCTGTTCAGGTGTTTGGCCAGTAGGAGGCAATGACATGTAGACTGAGATGCCCTGAGCTGTCTGGCAGCAAGCAATCATCCTATTCAGGTTTGGGGGAGATGCTTTTAGCCATTCCAACAGGTGATAACATATGTGACTCAGTCCTTGTTGAGTGCCCAGGTTCCATCAACCTTTTTTTTTTTAATTTTTAAAAATTAAATTATTATCTGTGTACATATATTACCATTGCGCTCCCCCCCCAACATTCCCTCCCTCCCCAGAGTTTTGTGTCCATTGGTTATACTTATATGCATGTGTACAAGTCCTTCGGTTGATCTCTTATTTCCCTCCATCAACCTTTTGATGAAACTCTTGCAATTATGGCATGCTGGATCTGGCTTCCAGCACTCTTGGTAATTCCTGTCTTGTGAATTGTCTGTTTACATCTTTAGTGTTTGTCTCTCACTTAGTTTACATGTTTTTGAAGGCACTCTATAATATTTGAAAGGCTTAGAAGGATTTAGAGTACCCACCCAAGTCAATCCTTTCAGAGATATTTTGTACATATATTAAAATAAAAACACCCACACATCTGGTGTCAGAAGTGTGAGGAGTGTAGCAGCAGTGTGAGAGTAAAGGAAAAGCATGGAGTTTATCTTCTACAGATGTGCAAAGACAACTGAACACAGAGCATTGTGAGGTTCTCCCTCCCCCACCCCAAGTGGTGGGCGGAGTTATGACATTACTGGCATCTGTCACAGAGACATCCCTGAGACATTGTACCACCAATCAGCGCATGCCAAAGTGCCCTGTAGCCCGCCCCTTCCTGTTCTGCCCTGGGTCCAACCCTCTCCTGTTCCTCCCCTTGAAAATACCCCCAGACCAACCACGTGTTGCTTTTCCTCCATGTCCATCTGGAGGAGCCCGGCTGGGTCCTCTGTCCCCTCCTCACTCCTTCAATTCTGATTTCTCTACCTCCGTGATGAGTCCCGTTCATTACTGGGGAATAAACTTTACTTTAAAATGTCCTGGTGGTCAGTTTCCTGCGCCTCAAGCCTTACAAGCATGTTGTGTGGCAATAACTCCCATTATAGACATGTTAGCACTTATTTATCACTATTGGTCTTTAAAAAATATATATATATTTTATTGATTTTTTTTTTTTTTTTTTACAGAGAGGAAGAGAGAGGGATAGAGAGTTAGAAATATTGACAAGAGAGAAACAGCAATCAGCTGCCTCTTGCACACTTCCCACTGGGGACGTGCCCGCAACCAAGGTACATGCCCTTGCCCAGAATCGAACCTGGGACCCTTCCTGCATCCCCTCTCCCCCTTTCCCTGAGAATCGTCAGTCCACTCCCCTTCCATACCTCTGATTCTATTATATTCACCAGTTAATATTGTTCATCATGATTTTTACTTCCCTTGGTTTTTAGATTCACTTGTTGATAGTTATGTATTTGTTGTTCATAATTTTTATCTTTATTTTCTTCCTCTTCCTAAAGAACCCCTTTCAGCAATTCATATAATTCTGGCTTGACGGTGATGAACTCCTTTAGCTTTTTTTTTATTTGTGAAGCTCTTTATCTGGCCTTCGATTCTGAGGGATAGCTTTGCTGGGTAGAGTATTTTGGGCTGTAGGTTCTTGTTATTCATCACCTTGAATATTTCTTGCCATTGCCGTCTGGCCTGCATGGTTTCTGTTGAGAAATCAGCTGACAGTCATATGGGTGCTCCTTTATAGGTAACTACCTGCTTTTGTCTTGCTGCTTTTAATATTTTCTCTTTGTCTTTTGCTCTTGGAATTTTAATTATGATGTGTCTTGGTGTGGTCCTCTTTGGATTCCTTTTGCTTGGGGTTCTGTGTGCTTCCTGGACGTGTAAGTCTATTTCTTTCCCCAGGTGGGGGAAGTTTTCTGTCACTATTTTTTTCAATATGTTTTCGGTATCTTGCTCTCTGTCATCTTTTGGGACGCCCATGATTCTGATGTTGGTTCGCTTGAAGTTGTCTCAGAGGTTTCTTACATCTTCAACTTTCTGGATTCCCTTGTCTTCTTGCTTCTGCGGAGGAGTGTCCTCTGGCTCTTTGTGTTCCAAATCTTTAACTTGATTCTTGCAATCTTCCATTCTGTTTAAAGGATTCAGTGTCTTTTTAATGACTTTTGAGTTAAAGGCAGGGGATGGAGGTGGTTTTTCTTAACTTGTCTAAGAGCACTTAGCTTGGAGATGGGAGATTAGAAAAGAGGATTAAAGGTATTATAAGTTATAATAACAAAGTTATAATCATAAAAGAAATCTGTCAGGCCCTTCTTCCTGTGCACTCAGCACAGTTCCAAGCACTTCACTTGGGTGATTTCACTTAATCCCCACAACAACCCTGTGAGGCTGGTGCTATTATTATTGCCCTCCTTTTTCCAGGTGGGAAAACGAGGCCCAGAGAGTTTATTTGCCCAGGATCACGCAGCGTGAAAGGCAGTGAAGCTTGGGTTTGGACCCAGTAAATGTAGAAGTCATGTTGAGGCAGGATTTGGATAGGAAAACTAATTTCTTGCCCTGATGGCATGGCTCAGTGGTTGACTTATGAACCAGGAGGTCATATTTGGATTCCCAGTCAGGGCATATGCCGGGGTTTCAGGATCAATCCCCAGTGCGGAGCATGCAGGAGGCATCTGATCAATGATTCTCTCTCATCATTGATGTTTCTCTCTCCCTCTCTCTCTCTTCCCCATCCCTCCATCCTCTCTGAAATCAATAAAAATATATTAAAAAATAATTTCTTAAGGGCAATTTTACGGTGATTTCATCAAACTAGGATTTCTTTTAAAAAATATATACATATCAATAATCACTTTATTTTTAAAATATATTTTATTGATTTTTTACAGAGAGGAAGGGAGAGGGATAGAGAGCTAGAAACATTGATGAGAGAGAAACATCGATCAGCTGCCTCCTGCACACCCCCCCACTGGGGATGTGCCCGCAACCAAGGTACTTGCTCTTGACTGGATTTGAACCTGGGGCCCTTCAGTCCGCAGGCTGATGCTCTATCAACTGAGCCAAACCGGTTTCAACACAAACTAGGATTTCTTCAGGGCCAGACAGTCCCAGTTTACTTGCTTACTGATGGTGTAACTAAAAGTCAAAACCTAAACAAGGCGGCAGTAGCCTTGCTCAGGTGACTGGATTCAGGTTCAATTACAATTGTTAAGCCAGAAACACTACCCACCCAGCTGCTACACTGATGGGATGGGTTTAAACAATCCATTATTGCTTCATTCTCTTTTGAATTCTTTCCATAGTCTTCCTTTCCTTAAGGGCCATAATGCTAACATATTTAAATGACCTCTGATGGACTTGCCAAAGGTTTTTGCTACTCTGTCCACATTGTAAGGTCGTGTTCTTGACCAAATACATTCAAAAAGACTTAAATTTTGCAAAAATCTCTTTAGGACCTTAGACACACGCTGCATTTTTGTTTTCCAGTCAAAATGCTTTTCTTTGTGGAGCACAGTGACAGGAATTTGAAAAACAGACTTTAATTTTATTTTCATAAGTGATTATGTTTACATTTACTGTGTTAAGTTATGACTTGGGTGCGATTTGAGGAACATAAATACCTGATTCATATTTCAGCGATGCAAGTTCAGGATCCAAGGGGCCTAAGACATAACATTGCGGATTTCGGGGTTTTGTTATGCAGACTCCATTTCGGTGAGGAGGACAGCCAGGTACATTTTCCGTTGGGCCTGGGGTGGCCCTGAATGATAAGCTATTTTTTAAGGAGAAAGTTCGTGCCTGACCAAGGAGACATTAGACTATATTTATTATTCTGCCATGTCGTCACCAACTAGCAATTTCAGTGGTTATAGTCATCAGTTGCTCTGAAGCATAGTAACCTCCATGTTGGGTAAAAATTCCTGTTTAAAATGGAACCCTGCTGTTCTGGATTCTGTAAACGTTTGCTTGCTTAGATAATAGGGGAAAATCCGACTACTCCTCATTCCAGAGAGGCCATAAACTATGCTCCGGACAGAGCTGTCGGTGCTGGCGCCAGGCCAGGCCCTGAGATACGGTCTCAGGGCCTTGTCCCAGCCCACAGGACTTTTTCTCAGAAGGCCCGGAAGTCTCATTCCAAATTTGGACAACAAATAGCTGGAAAACATATAAATAAGGGAGACGTCCACCCTAAGGAGCCCCAGAATTTGAGAAGCAAGATTTTCCTCTGGGCCCACAAGTGCTAGCAAACAGGACTCCAAATAAAATTTGGCTTATTTTTTAAAAAATATATATTTTATTGATATTTTACAGAGAGGAAGGGAGAGAGATAGAGAGCTAGAAACGTCAATGAGAGAGAAACATCGACCAGCTGCCTCTTGCACACCCCCTACTGGGGATGTGCCCGCAACCAAGGTACATGCCCTTGACCGGAATCGAACCTTTCAGTCCGCAGACCGACGCTCTACCACTGAGCCAAACCGGTTTCGGCTAAAATTTGGCTTATTGATTAAGGCATCTTCTGATTTACAGTATAACAGCTTAACGATGAAAACGTGTTCGGATAAACATGTCGTTATATGATTTCATCCTTATGCAGATGTCATAGTGTGCAAACCTAGATGATATAACCTACTACACATCTGGGCTAGGTGATGTATCCTGTTGTTCCAAGGTTATAAGCCCGTATTGCATGTTGCTGTACAAAACTATAGGAGAGTAAATCAAACACAAGAGAAAATGATGCAATCAGATGTATGAGGCTGCTGCAGGCAACACAGCATAGTTATACAGCAAACTTTTTAAAAAAATATATATTTTATTGATTTTTTACAGAGAGGAAGAGAGAGGGAGAGTTAGAAACATCGAGGAGAGAATCATCGACCAGCTGCCTCTTGCACACCCCCTACTGGGGATGTGCCCGAAACCAATGTACATGCCCCTGACCGGACTCCAACCCGGGACCTTTCAGTCCGTAGACCAATGCTCTACCACTGAGCCAAACCGGTTTTGGCTACAGCAAACTTTTTTTAAAAAATATATATTTTATTGATTTCTTACAGAGAGGAAGAGAGAGGGATAGAGAGTTAGAAATATCGAGGTGAGAGAATCATTGATCAGCTGCCTCTTGCACACCCCCTACTGGGGATGTGCCCGCAACCAAGGTACATGCCCCTGACCGGAATGGAACCCAGGACCTTTCAGTCCCCAGGCCAACGCTCTATCCATTGAGCCAAACTGGTTTCGGCCTACAGCAAACTTTAAAAAATATATATATATATATATATATTTTATTGGTTTTTCAC
Organism: Vespertilio murinus; assembly: GCA_963924515.1. Taxonomy (NCBI): domain Eukaryota; kingdom Metazoa; phylum Chordata; class Mammalia; order Chiroptera; family Vespertilionidae; genus Vespertilio; species Vespertilio murinus. Next base: position 9,581,236 of record OZ004712.1, on the reverse strand, counting down.
AGAGAGGAAGGAAGGGGGAGATAGAGTCAGAAACATCCATGAGGGAGAAACATTGATCAGCTGCCTCCTGCACCCTACCTCCCTCCACTGGGGATGCGCCCACAACCAGTGTACATGCCCCTTGACCGGAATCGAACCGGGAACCTTGAGTCCGCAGGCCGAAGCTCTATCCACTGAGCCAAACCGGTCAGGGCTTTACAGCAAACTTTAAAAAAATATATAGATACTTATATATCTATATATATGAGATATAGAAACATCAGTGATGAGAGGGAATCATTGATCGCTGCCTCCTGCACACCCTACAACTGGGGAACTAGCCAGTAACCCCCAGCGTGTGCCCTGACCGGGATTTGAACCGGTGGCCTCCTGATTCATGGTGAACACTCAACCACTGAGCCACACCAGCCTAGCAGCAAACTTAAAAAAAAAAAGTATAAGAACACATTCTAAAAGAATGATAAAGAGTATATATAGTAAATACATAAACTAGCAATAGTTACTTATTTTTCATGCAAACAGGTGGTCAGATGCAGCCCAAGGTACCATCTGGGAAATGATTTACTGGTTCAGGCCCCTTGACAGATCTCATGATTTCCCCCCAAAAGGTTTATTATTAGAGATTTTAAGCCTATGGAAAAGTTGAAAGGCTATGGTATACAGTGCCCTCCACCTACATTCCAAGGTTAGCGTTCTGCCCTTTTTGCTATCACATAATTTACCCATCCCTCTCCCCCTTCATCCATCCCACCCCCAGGGAAGGGACGAGGTTAGCAGCTCAAGGTGGCTCTCCAGTGCGATTCCGAAGGAAGCCTCTTGCTTGCCCACCCTCATCCTGGGCAACTCGGCCTTCCTCAGTATTTCCTCCCCGGGTGGCTGATTTCCTCGCCCCGGGGGCAGAATCCGGGCTCCGGGAGGCAGAATCCGGGCTCCGGCGCGCCGGCGTCCCCCCGCGGCCGCACCGCGCGCCGCAGCCCAGCGGGCCGGGCCGCCCGGTCTCCCGGGGGCGGGCGGGCAGGGGCGGGGCGGCCGGCGGCGGGGCTGCACCTGGCCTGGCGGCGGGGCCGGGCCGGGCGGACGGCGGGAGCCGGGGCGGCCGCGGGGCTGCGCGCGGGGAGCGCGGGGAGCGCGGGGCCGCCGTGCGCGTGGGGAGCGCGGGGAGCGCGGGGCCGCCGGGGGCGCGGGGAGCGCGGGGCCGCCGTGCCGGGGGCGCTCCCGGGCGTCCGCCGCCGGCGCCGCGCCGTTGAGTCAGCGAACTCCGCCGGGAGGGCCGCGGTGAGTGACGGGGACCCGCCGGGCCGCGCCGCCGCCGGGTGGGCCCGCAGCCGGGGCGAGCGGTCCGCCCTCGCCTTTCCAGGGGCGGGGGTGGGTGGGGGGGCCCCCGGGTGCTCCCCCCGCGGGCTGGGAGGGTTTGGGTGCCGGGTTTGGAGCCGGGGCAGCCTGCTCTCCAGCTGCGCTGTGCGGGGTGTGTGTTGGGGGTGGGGGTGAGGGTGGTGGGAAGGGGCAGGGAGGAGGAGGAGGAGGGGAGGAGATAGGGAGGGTAGGGGGCAGGGGGTGAGGGGGGAAGACCTGGGGGGTCGCCAGGGGAGGGCTCGGTGGTCGGGGCTTCTCCGCTGCGGGGAGCGCAGGGCGGAGCTGCAGACCTGGGTGCCGATAAGACGCTGTGGCACCCCGCTCGCTCCAGGCCGGTAGGCGGGTGTGGTTTTAATTCATGGAGGGGTAGCTTTGGGTTTAGGCACTGGGGAGGGCAGCAGGTTTGCCCCCCCCCCCATGGGGTCACAGGATGGAGAGGACATCCACGGTGACCGAGCACCACGTTGCTTTGGTGCCGCCGCAAAGCCACCGCCGGGCGTTCAGACCCCGTGCCTCATTCCTAGGCGGGGATTAGTGCAGGGAACTGACGGGAGTGGCCGCGGGATTTACAGCAACACGGGGCTTGGAGGCCGTTTTTTTTGTGTGTTTTTTTTTTTTTTTTAAATCAACTGGTCGGTATTTTACAGATACCGACTTTGTCCAGTGACTCAGGAACGGGGCGGGAGCAGCTGGCGAGGCGCCCCCCGGAGCCCCCCGGACGGAAGGCTGTCTGTCCCCGGCCGAGCTCCGGGCCTGGAGGTCAGGCCAGCGGACCGCCGTCCCTCCGGTGGGCTGGGGGTCACCTTCCTCGGGGAGGGCAGGGGTCCGTCCGCAGTGACCTCCCCGCCCCGCCCGGGTGGTTCCACATGTGCTGAGTTAAGGTTTTCCTCCTGGAAGAGACTGAAACGTCATTAAGCTGGGAATCGTCTTGGTCTGGTGATGTGGAGCTTAGCATAAGGGACTCCATTTGGGGCTTGTGTCTATTTTTTCTTCTTTTTAACAAAATGTAGGGCTTTTATTTGGGCAAGACATGTGTACACGTAAGACTGATGGGGTTAGAGGTTTAGAGCGGGCAGGAGGCTTCCATGTGGTTTCATTCCCGCCTTTCTTTGTAAGGAGGGCAGTGGTCCGCCCAGAGCGAGTGGAGCCGGCCCAGATAGGCCCCTGCTGCAGGCTTCTCCCCACTTTGGGGGCGAGGGGTGGGGGTAAACTTGGGGTGTATGAGACTCCCTTTATCCCCCTGGGTCAGAGGGGGTGATGGGGCTGCCACGAGTGAGAACTGACTTCTCCGGCCATTGACCAGCTGTGCTGGGCCTCCTCCGTCTGAGGTCAGGGCTGAGGGAGGTGCTCCTGTTACATGACTTCCAGTGACACCTGTTCCTAAGGCTTTTTTTTTTTTTTTTTAAAGGCATGGGCTGTTTTGAATAAAGGAATCAATATAGGAAGCTATGAAGTCACCTGGTTAGCGCTGGCTTGTATTGTATTAGATCCTACTGTTTCTTCTGCCCATCTGTTTCATTCTCATTTTCGTGGTAACTGTTTCACTGAGGTGAGGAAATTGGTGTTGGGAGAGTGAAGCCTGGTCCAGGTGACCCTGCTCCTCGCCAGGGCTCGCCCCCCCCATTTTTATTGAATTTATTGGGGTGCAGCCAGGGCTCTCCAGACTGACACCCTCCGCTTCTCCCCCCACCACGATGGGCTGTGGTGTGAACTTCCTCCTGTTTTAGGGCCGTGGTCGGCAAACCGCGGCTCGCAAGCCACAGGCGGCTCTTTGGCCCCTTGAGTGTGGCTCTTCCGCAAAATACCACGGCCTGGGCGAGTCTGTGTTGAAGAAGTGGCGTTAGAAGAAGTTTAAGTTTAAAAAATGTGGCTCTCCAAAGAAATTTCAATTGTAGTACTGTTGATATTTGGCTCTGCTGACTGATGAGTTTGCCGACCACTGTTTTAGGGGAAGGCCTCCTGGAGCTTGGCATCTGGAAGGGAGAAAGGAACAGGTTCACTCTTCTTCCAAGGAAAAGCGGGTGGATTAGGGACTGACAGCTGTGCTCTGTGGCGGCAGTGGGGCTGACTTTGGGGCTCTCTTGCTGTCTTTCCTCCGTCTTAAGGTTTCTACTTTCGGTTTTGAAGGGTTCACTTGGTTAAGCAAGCTATTTTGGGAAAGGCTTTTTTTTTTTTTTTTTTGGCTGTGGTTTAACAGCCATTTGTGAAGGGCTTAGAACTGACTGAGAGCAAGGTCCAACCTTGCAATCTTTCTATTTATTTATTTTATTTTATTTTTTAAAATATATTTTATTGATATTTTTACAGAGAGGAAGGGGGAGCGATAGAGAGCTAGAAACGTCGATGAGAGAGAAACATGGACCAGCTGCCTCCTGCCCACCCCCCTACTGGGGAATGTGCCCGCAACCAATGTACATGCCCTTGACCGGAATCGAACCCGGGACCCTTCAGTCCGCAGACCGACGCTCCACCGCTGAGCCAAACCGGTTTTGGCCAATCTTTCTATTTATTTAAAAATATTTTTTATTGATTTCAGAGAGGAAGGGAGAGGGAGAGGGAGAGGAAGAGAGAAACATCAATGATGAGAGAATCATTGATCGGCTGCCTTCTGCATGCCCCCCACTGGGGATCGAGCCTGAAATCCAGGGCATGCCCCCTCACCGGGAATGGAACTTCGGTCTCCTGGGTCATAAGTCGAAGCTCAGCCACTGAGCCATGCTGGTCTGGCATATATATATACACCGTATCTGCCGGCGTATAAGACGATTTTTTGGCCCTGAAAAATACTGTATTTGCCGGCGTATAAGAGACTGGGCGTATAAGACGACCCCCTAACATTTCCACTCAAAATACAGAGTTTGTTATATACTCGCCGTATAAGACTACCCCCCACTTGGAGGCATATTTTTCAGGGCCAAAAAATCATCTTATACGCCGGCAAATACGGTATATATATATTTAATTTATTGACTTTTAGAGAGAGACAGAGAAAGAGAGAGCGAGAAAAGCATCATTTTGTTGTTCCACTTATTTATGCATTCATTGGTTGCTTTTGTATGTGTCCTGATCTGAAATGGAACCTGCACCCTCGGCTTATCAGGATGATGCGCCAACCAGCGGGGCTACCTGACCCGGGGAACAGTCTGTCATTTCTAAGGATGGCAAAGAAAGGCTTTGGCCCAAAGTCATGGTGGACCTCCACGGAGAATACCCCAAAGTTTGAACTGTTATCACAGTCTCTTTCTTTCTCTTAGTAATCCAGTAGGTCAGCGGTCGGCAAACTGCGGCTCGAGAGCCACAGGCGGCTCTTTGGCCCCTTGAGTGTGGCTCTTCCACAAAATACCACGGCCTGGGCGAGTCTATTTTGAAGAAGTGGTGTTAGGAGAAGTTTAAGTTTAAAAAATGTGGCTCTCCAAAGAAATTTCAATCGTTGTACTGTTGACATTCTGCTCTGGTGGTGATTAATGAGTGTGCCGACCGCTGCAGTGGGTTAATATTCACCTTTATTTGTTCTCCAAGCTCTGATCAAACAAGAGGCTGTTCATGGTAGTGGTCACAACTTCTGGTTTCAGAATCAGATGACAAGGTGGTAAAGCCAGTAGTTGCAATACTGGTAGGTATACTGGGACCCTTAGGAATCAATAGGAAAAAATCCAATAGCAATACAGGCCAAGGCGATGAATAGGTCATTCACATATGAATATTAAAATGTTAAACCTACCCTAACTGGTTTAGCTCAGTGGATAGAGTGTTGGCCTGGCGGACTGAAAGGCCCCAGGTTCAATTCTGGCTGTTTCTGACTCTCTGTTTCTCTCCCTTCCTCTCTGTAAAAAAAAAAAAAAATCAATAAAAAATATGTATTTTAAAAAGTTAAACCTGATTAATAATCAGATAAGTATAGATTAAAAACAACAAAGGTACCATTTTTGCTTAGGTGTTGGTGAGGGTGTGGGAAAACAGGTTGTCACCATAGACTCTTGTGGGGAGTCTAAGTTGGTACCACCTTTTGGAAAGGTACTTTGGCAGTGCTTAGGACAGCTGTGGGCAAACTAGGGCCCGCGGGCCGGATCCGGCCCGCTCGGCTGTTCTATCTGGCCCGCGGAGCCGAAAGAGCGGAGGGTTCTCTTGCTCTCCCCTCCGCTCCTTCACCAGCAGCCCAAGATGAGAGTGCCAGCGTGGTCAGGTTGCTTTTGTTCCGGCCCTCCGGTCCAGTTTAAGAACCCATGGTGGCCCTTGAGTCAAAAAGTTTGCCCACCCCCGGTTTAGGACATTAAAAACTTTGCATTCTTTCTGATGCCTCAGTTCCATGGCTAGGACTTTATCCCTCAGAAATACTTGCCTGCTTGAGCAAAGGCGGACACTGCTGTAAACGAGCTGACGAGACCATTCCTTACATATTAAAGTAATGCAGGCAATGTGCAGACAGGAGGTACAGTATGACCTCACTTTTTGAAGAAATAATGTCTGGAGGGTATAGTCCCAGTGGTAGGCAGTTGTTGCCTTTTGGAGCGTGGGATCAGAAAGGGAATGGTAGTATAGGAGCCTATTTCTTTTAAACTTTTACATTTTGAAATAAGTTTAAACTTATAGAAAAAGTACTGACATGATAAACCTCTTATTTTTAAGACTAATAAGTATGTAGTACTAAAAAATAAAATAAATGGTGCCCTGGCCGGTCGTTCAGTGGTTAGAGCGTCGGCCTGTGGACTGAAGGGTCTCAATTTCAAGTCCCAGTAAAAGGGCACCAAACACACACACACACACACACACACACACACACACACACAGCGCAATACTAAAGCATGCCTGTGGCCGAAACCGGTTTGGCTCAGTGATAGAGCGTCGGTCTGCGGACTGAAAGGTCCCGGGTTTGATTCCGGTCAAGGGCATGTACCTTGCTTGCGGGCACATCCCCGGTGGGGGATGTGCAGGAGGCGGCTGGTCGATGTTTCTCTCTCATCAACGTTTCTGGCTCTCTATCTCTCTCCCTTCCTCTGTAAAATATCAATAAAATATATTAAAAAAAAATAAAGCATGCCTGTGATAAAAAATGACACAGTGATCTTCTGCCGTCTCATGGGTGTTCTGGGTCCTCCTCTCTGCCACCCAGCCCCCCTCCCAGAGGCTCCTGGGCCTTCCCCTCCACGGCTGCGGCCATCCCGGTTCCTCTCTCAGACTTCCACCCGGAAGGGCCCGGAGTGCAGAGCTGAGCTAGGGGCTTCGTGCGCAGGGAGCTCATACGCTCCTTAGAAGTGATGGAGACAACACACGGAAGAGAGTTTGCTGTTACTGATGATTGCCTTTTTTTTCTTTTTTTAAAAAAAATATATTTTATTGATTTTTCACTGAGAGGAAGGGAGCGAGATAGAAAGCTTGAAATATTGATGAGAGAGATACATTGACCAGCTGCCTCCTGCACACTCCCCACCAGGCATGTGCCCGAAACCAAGGTACATGCTCTTAACCGGAATCGAACCTGAGACCTTTCGGTCCGCAGGCCGACGCTCTATCCACTGAGCCAAACCGGTTTCGGCTACCTTTTCTTTTCTCGCTGACTGTACAGTAGCACTTGGAAGGGCTGGGAGAAGCGGAGACACTTGAGGAGGTGGGGGTAGGGGGCATGTCACCGTAGCTCTGGGTTCCCGTGTTAGAAAGCTCGGGGCCTTTTAACTGCTGCCTGTGGAGGCCCCGAACCCGAGATCGAGTCGTCTGTCCAAACACACAGGAAAATCCAGGAAACCGACGTAGTGGTTCACAAGGTGCAGACCGGATGCTGGCTTTCCCGGGTCTGCTCACGTTCCTGCCGGCTGAGACGGTCGGGACACCGTGGCCTGTTTTGGGAGAAGGCTGCCCAGCAGCCCGCAGATAACGCGTGTCCAGTGCCCTTGGACCACGGGCAGTGCTTCAGGCCAACGGTCCAAGGAATAATCACGTTGGCACTTGGCCTCCTTTTGAAAGGCCTTTCTTCTTGGCTTGGCTCACCCTCCCGGGGCCTCTCGGGCCATGGGTGTCCGTGGGCCAGTGATTTGCTGCGGGGACGGCCGTGGTGTGTCTCTGATGCCCGGGCTGCATGTCGGGCATCGAGGTTTAAAATGTCCTGCGTCTGCACATGCCATGCGCAATCCCGCCTGACAAACTGATACTGCGAGAGAATTTTTATTTAAAGGAATAAGTGTGAGATCAACCAAAGGACGTGTATGCATGCCTGTAAGCCTAACCAATGGACACAGACCACAGGGGGTGGGGGTCTGAATGGGGAGGCTGGGGGAGGGTAATGGGGGAATGAGGACACATGTAATACCTTCATTAAGAAAGAAATAAAAATTAAAAAAAGAGCCGAAACCGGTTTGGCTCAGTGGATAGAGCGTCGGTCTGCGGACTGAAGGGTCCCGGGTTCGATTCCGGTCAAGGGCATGTACATTGGTTGCGGGCACATCCCCGGTGGGGGGTGTGCAGGAGGCAGCTGGTCGATGTTTCTCTCTCATCGACGTTTCTGGCTCTCTATCTCTCTCCCTTCCTCTATGTAAAATATCAATAAAACATATATTTAAAAAAAAAAGAAAAAAAGAAAAGTCTAGAAGGGACCACAGATGGTAGCAGTAGCTGACAGTGAGCTCCAGGCACACGCCTGCATCTTTGCTCAGGTGATCTCTACAGCAGATCCACGAGGTGGGCAGTTACCCCCTTTTTATTCACGGGGCGCCCGAGGCACAGGGTGGCTGGCTCCCCTGGTGAAGGGCAGAGTGAGAATTCACAGTGAGGCCGGTCCGCGAGGGACGAATCTACCGCCTTTCCTATTCCTCCTAAAAACGGGAAGTCTTACTCAAAACTGGAGTCTCCCTTGTTGCTCGCTCCCCTGATTACTCGCCAGTTCTCGTATCTGGGCTGACGGCGGCCCTGAACCTGACCCGTGGGTCACAGTCCCGCTGCTGCTGTCCTCACAGAAACCGAAATGCCTCCCCGGCGGCGGCAGCTCTTTGTAAGACTTGGCGGAAGGTCGTTGTTTCCAGGGTGTCACAATGCCCTTCCTCTTCGAAACAGAATTTATACTCAGTGTAAAAGAGGAACAGCTAATGCTGACTTTTGTCTCGAATTTGCATACCTGTACCCTTTTTATTTTTTTTTTAAATTCTCACCCCAGGACATTCGTAGAGAGAAGGAAGAGAGAGAAGAGAGAGGGAGAAAAGAGAGAGAAGGAGAGAGAGAAAGAGAGAGAGAGAGAAACATCTGTGAGAGAGAAATAACCGTGTGAGGGAGAGAAACAACCAGTGGCTGCCCTCCCTGTGCACACCGACCAGGGATCTGACCCGCAGTCCGGGCATGTGCCTCGACCGGGAATCAAACCTGTGGGCGCACAGGAGGACGCTTACCTGACTGACTGAGCCACGCCAGCCTGGGGCCTGTACCCTTTCCTATCTCAGCCCCAAACCGCTACTCAAATGCCTGAAGACTGTGCTGTGTGGCTGCCCAATGCCGTCCCACCTTGCTCCCCGCTGAGCTCCCCTTCTTTCCGTCTTTCCTCTAAGAAACAGCCCCCTCTCCAACTCCCCCCATCTGCCAGCGGCACCATTCTTCTTCCAGTCACCCGTCGGTGACTCATCCTTGACTCCCTTTTCACCCTGTGTCCAAGTTCCTCTGTGCTCTGTGTCCACGTTCTTTATTTATATATATAACACATTGAAATAGACCTGAGCAGTTCTGCGTTCACAGCAAAAGGAAGGGAAAGTTCGAGGAGGGGAGATCTCACGTACTGCCTGCGTCCCTCGCCGTTATCAGCCTGGGCATTAGGGTGGTACATATGTCATTACAGCCCGTGAACTGCATTGACAGCGTCCTCCGAAGTCCACACTCACATCACACTGGGTTCGCTGGTGTGTGGTGTGCTCTGTGGGTTTTGGCGGATGGATGGCGTGTGTCCACCACTGTAATGTCGTACGGAGTGGTTTCACTGCCCCCGGGTTACCTGCCTGCAGCGTTACTTCCCTGCCGCAGGCCGCCAGCTCAGGCCTCTCCTCCTGAGGCGTGAGCTCCTCCGTCGCCTGAAAGCGGCACTGCTTCTTACTCACCCCCGGCACGTCCTAACGCAGTGGCCGGCAAACTCAGTAGTCAGCAGAGCCAAATACCAACAGTACAATGATTGAAATTTCTTTTGAGAGCCAAAAACCGACTTCTGTGCATGGGCCATGAAGTTTCAATCGCACTGTAGGTGCGTGCCCTCACGCGGTCTTTTGTAGAAGAGCCACATTCAAAGGGCCAAAGAGCCGCATGTGGCTCGAGAGCCGCAGTTTGCCGACCGCTGCCCTAACACAAGCCTTGAAGCCTCATTAAACCCTCCCTCTTCCACGAAACCCATCCTTCTCCGTCCTTCTCTGTTATTTCCTTTGACATACACAGGGAGCTTTGCATCAAGGTGAACGCTTCATATCTGCATCCGGACATCTCTAGGTCTTAGAACTCAGAGAGTTCAAACAGTGCCCCTCCCTGGGACCAAAGCTAGGGTGGTGATGACTTACTGAATGGACTTGTCATTGTTGTCTAGCTTTTCATTAGTTACCCTTTGTAGCTAAAGAACCCAAATGGTTCTTTTTATTATTATTTTTAAACAGTTCTTTAGAAAAATATTTTTATTGATTTCAGAGAGAAAAGGAGAGAGAGAGAGAGAGAGAGAGAGATAGAAACATCAAAGATGAGAATAACTGATCGACTGCCTCCTGCACACTCCCTGCTGGGGAGGGAGCCTGCAGCCCCCGGCATGTGCCCCGACCAGGAACCGTGACCTCCTGGCTCATAGGCAGCTGGGCCTGAACACTCTTTACTGCACGCTCTCCAGCATGGCTCCTTCCCAAGGATGAGAAAGTCATTTCCAGATCTCTGGCTGCTGACTCCCAGGTTCATAAGGAGGACAGAACTCTACCCTCACTGCATATCGCTAAGGCGTTTGAGACATTAATACTTTATTGGGTGGTATTCTCCACTAACTGCTGTCTTTTAAGCATTTATTCCTGAGGAGGGTGCGTGTTAGATGTCGGTGGTACGTGTGGTTACTAAGAGTAAGGGCTGGATAGCCCAGCGGGTAGAGTGCTGTGCCAATGCACCATGGCTGGGTTTGGTCCCCTGTCTGGGCACATGCAGGAATCAACCAACGAGTGCATGGATGGTTAGAACAACAAGCCAACGTCTCCCCCCTTCCCCCTCTCTCAGATAAATGGGGGGGGGGGAGAAGAGTGAGTGCTTTCCTGAGTTCAGCTACCTGGGTTCAGATCCTGGCTCCTTCACTTACCAGCTGCATGACGCGGGCACTGTCTCTGTCTCTGTACACCTGGGATAATAAGACGAGGTTTGTGGGGCTTTCTCGGGGATTAGATGGGCCTATTCGTATGGCAAGCTTCACATGTAGTCAACAATCTGTTATTTGTGGTTTGATTGCTATTTTTGATGATTAACGGTGCGATTTTAACACTGTCCCCCCCCAGTCTCATCCCCCACGATGCAGTGGAGTTAAGTTGGGAGGAAAGATAGAAAACAGTAGAGGAAGCCGAAACCAGTTTGGCTCAGTGGATAGAGCGTCGGCCTATGGATTGAAAGGTCCCAGGTTTGATTCTGGTCAAGGGCATGTGCCTTGGTTGTGGGCACATCCCAGTAGGGGTTGTGCAGGAGGCAGCTGATTGATGTTTCTCTCTCATCGATGTTTCTAACTATCCCTCTCCATTCCTTTCTGTAAAAATATCAAAAAAAAAAAAATATATATATATAAAGAAAACAGTAGAGGAAGATATGTGGCCTTCAGCACATCCCACCCTGGGTTCTTCCTGGCTAAAGGCTTTCTTTTCCTCCGCAGGCCAGTGGTTGACCATGGTGGGAGGAGGGGGGCTGGCGGAGCGGCCGGCGTTGGTCTCGTGCCCATCCTCCCAGCCCGCGTGGCTTGGCTGCTTGGAAACTTGACGGTGATGCAGAAATGGAGAAAGTTGGCTGGGGTTAATCCCGTCAAATTTAGTGGACCCGGTATTTACCGAGCACCGGCTCTCTGCCAGGCACTCTGCTAAGTGCGAGAGAGTTATAAAGAAGAATGATTTGGACAAGGTCCCTGCGCTCATAGGACTTTTGAGAAGACAGACAACCAACAAGAAAATAGGTGAACAAAATAATAAAAGCTGCCCTGGTCCGTTTTTCTCAGGGGTTCAGGGGCAGGCAAACTTTTTGACTCGAGGGCCACCATGGGTTCTTACACTGTACCGGAGGGCGGGAACAAAAGCAACCTGACCATGCTGGCACTCTCATCTTGGGCTGCTGGTGAAGGAGCGGAGGGGAGAGCAAGAGAACTCTCTGCTCTCTCGGCTCCGTGGGCCGGATAGAACAGCCGAACGGGCCAGATCCAGCCCGCGGGCTGTAGTTTGCCCATGGCTGGGTTAGAGCTTTGGAGCTCTTAAGTATGGTGCCAAACCTAGAAGCCATAAGGAAAAGACTGATCAGTCTCTTCACCCACGGACTGAAGGGTCTCGGGTTTGATCCCTAGTCCAGGGCATGAACCTCGGTTGCAGGTTTTATCCTCTCCCCGCCTTGCCATCCCCTCCCCCATCGGGGTGTGCAGGAGGCAACCAATCGATGTGTCCCTCTCACGTCACTGTTTCACTCCCCCTTCTACCTCCTCGCCACTTTGTAAAAAAAAAAAAACCAACAGGAGCCGAAACCGGTTTGGCTCAGTGGTAGAGTGTTGGTCTGAGGACTGAAGGGTCCCGGGTTCGATTCCGGTCAAGGGCATGTACCTTGGTTGCGGGCACATCCCCAGTAGGGGGTGTGCAAGAGGCAGCTGGTCGATGTTTCTCTCTCATCGACATTTCTAGCTCTCTATCTCTCTCCCTTCCTCTCTGTAAAATATCAATAAAATATATAATAAAAAAAACCAACAGGAAAAATATCCTCAGGTGAGGTAAAAACAGAGAAACAGAACTATGATCAAGTCTAAGGAGAAAATACAAGGATAGCTAGAGCCGTCCTGGGGTGGTCAGGGAAGGCCCTGCCGAGGAGGTGGCTTTGAAGCCAGGACGGGGAGGAGGGAGGAGCGCCGTGGTGGGTGAGGTGGGGAGACGGATGGAGGCCAGAAGGAACAGAGGCCTGTGGTGGGAGCTGCGGCGCTCACCTGGTTGGGGCGACTGGACAGGAGTGGGCAGGAGAGTTGGGACAGAGGGTTGGTCGGAGGGCAGGGGAGTGTGGTTCGTAGGGGTTGTGCAAATGCAGAGCCTGGAACCATGGTTTTCAAAATTTTCCTATCATTAGTGTACTTGAGGGGGCATGCGATGCACCCCCGGAGTGGGACTGCTGGGGGGGCGGTGATGGGGAAGACATGGGTACGTGTGGTCGTTCGAAATGAGCCCTCCTGATTTAGACACACCTCACCTTCTCCCCTCCCCACATTGACAAGCACTGCTCTTCCTTTCATGAGCCAGCTGCTGACCCAGTCTTGAGATCTGGGGACATTATATCTCTTCTATCTATATCTATATCTATATCTATATCTATATCTATATCTATATCTATATCTATATCTATATCTCTATATCTATATATCTATATCTATATCTATCTATATATTATTGATTTCAGAGAGGAAGGGAGAAGGAGAGAGAGAAAAACATCAATGATGAGAGAGAATAATTGATTGGCTGCCTCCTGCATGCCCCCTACTGGGGATCCGCCCACAACTCGGGCATGTGCCCCTGACCGGAATCAAACCTGGGACCCTTCAGACCCCGTTGCTCTGCCCACTGAGCCAAACCAGCTATGTCTCTCTTATTTTCCAATGACAGTTGATATTCACTATTGTTTTGTATTAGTTTCGGGCGTATAGCATAATGATTAGACAGTCGTCTACTTTCCAAAGTGGCCCCCCTAATACTTTAAGCACCCACCTGGCACGGTACACAGTTATTGCAATATTGTTGGCTATGTTCCATATGCTGTCCTTTGGGCATCTCTTTGCAATTACATTTGCAGGGTGATGTAGGCACACCGGAGGAACACGGACTTCTGTCAGGTGGGGAGAACATTGGCATGGCACTGAGGGTGAGTCACTGTCTAATTGGACCACTGTGTGACCCACTTAAGTAAAGACTTTGCTGTTGTTTTTTTATTTTATTTATTTTTAATTTTTATTTTAAATATATTTTATTGATTTTTTACAGAGAGGAAGAGAGAGGGATAGATAGAAACACTGATGAGAGAGAGACATGGATCAGCCGCCTCCCGCCCCCGCGGCCCCCCCCCCCACCCCCCGAGGATGTACCTGCAACCAAGGTACATGCCCTTGACCGGAATCGAACCTGGGACCTTTCAATCCGCAAGCCGACGCTCTATCCACTGAGCCAAATCAGTTTCGGCTGTGCTGCTGTTGTTTTTTTTTTTTTTTAATAGAAAACTTACTGTTCACATTCTCTTGGAGTTGTTTAGAGATGACTTTGGAGACGTCCTTTGAGATCTTAATGCGTGTGGTGCCATCCTGTTGTCAGAGAGGCTGTGTGGGGAGAGGGGAGACCAGCCTCTGGCATTGGGGAGTCCTCAGTTTGCGCGGCTTTCGGTGGTCATGCAGCCTCTCTGGGTGCTGGTGTCCTGTTCTTGAAATAAGGCAGACAGACAGGTCCCGCACTGCCTGCCTCGCGGACGGTCACAAGACAATGCTTTATCAACTGTCGCGTCGCGTATCAGGAGAGAAAAGTTACTTAAAAATGAAATCTTGGTTGCATGCATTGTGGCCCGGATGTAATTCATGACCACAGAAGAGAACTTCTCACTGCTCATAGAGACTGGCCTCTGGAATAGTCCGAAGGAGCACATTTTTGTAACTTTGCAGTAGGAAGGGGAGCTCTAAGTATAGTGCTCCGTAAGGAAAACATTGATCAAATTAATTGCCTGAGAAGAGTCAGCATAGTAAAAGCCCTGAAAACAAAACAAAAGACAGATTATATATATATATATATATATATATATATATATATATATATATATATATATATATATATACACACAGGACAGTGAAACCAGGAAGGGTTTGGCATAGAAGAAACAACAGGAGAGCCCAGGCTGGCTGCTCTGGCTCCCTGGGAAGCCAGAGAGAAGGGAGCCGGGGAGACAGTTCCGGGGGTTGGCCTGGGATGAGTTGCTGCTGCCCATCGCTCCCCTGGTTGCAAGTCTCCGGGGTCCCTCAGAGGAAGACCAGGGGAAGGCAGTGGCCTGGGCGTGCTCCTCGGAGGGCGGGGGCACACCGGGCCCTTGGCGCTGAGGGCGTTTCTCTCTCTCGCAGGTGGAAATCTTACGGGAAGGTCTCAGCAGAGGGTCTCACTAGACTGCTCGTCAGCTTTCCAGCCGTGCTCTTTCAGGGTCATGGTCTCCGCTGATTGGTCAGCACCCGGCTGGTGAGGGGTGGGGGTGTCAGTAGTCAGTGCAGCTGGTCCTGAGGCAGCCAGGGTGTCACTTGTCTGGTTTGGCAGCTTTTCTGAGCCTGGAGCTGAAATGCAACTGAGGTCTAGATGGTGTCCTTAGGGAGATAAAGGTCGGGGGGGGGGGGGGGTCTAAACTGCATGACCAGCAATCTGCTGGAGGCGAGGTCCATCCGGGGCTTTCTGCCCTGGTGACCTTGTGTACCTGGCCCTCGTCCTTGTTCTGCTCACATCTAACTGCCCATTACAGCTTGATTGGGGTGTAACTGGCAAAATGGACAATGAGAAGAGAAGAGAAACATCTACTGGTTGCCTGTTTTAAGCACCTCCACCAGGAATGAACCCACAGTCTAGGTATGTGCACTGGTTGGGAATTGAACCCACAGCCTTTTGGCTTATGGGATGATTCTCCAACCCACTGAGCAACACTGGCCAGGACTTATTTAGATCTTTATTTTCTTTTTTAAAAAAATATATATTTTATTGATTCATATTATGTAGAGGAAGGAAGAGGGTTAGAGAGTTAGAAACATCGATGAGAGAGAAACATCGATCAGCTGCCTCCTGCACATCCCCCACTAGGGATATGCCCGCAACTAAGGCACATGGCTCTGACCAGAATCGAACCCAGGACCCTTCAGTCCAGGGGCTGACGCTCTATCCACTGAGCCAGGCCGGTTAGGGCTAGATCTTTTAATTTCTTTCAACAGTGTTTTGTAGTTTTCGGAGTGTATTTTTGTACTTCTTTTGTTAAATTTAATTCTAGGCATTTTATTCTTTTCATGCCATTCTGCAGGGGGCATTGGATGGGAAGTCATGGCAGTACTTCTGCAAAGCCCTCTCACCAGGCAGAGGGGCAGCGTGACCGGGGAGGTGAAAAATGTCTCCAGTTGTTGGCAGGGGAGGGAGATTGGGGCATTTTCTGTGACCTCAGCCTGCCAACAATGCTGGACACTCAAGCATCAACTATTTCCACTCTTTCCCATTCTAATAAAAACTCCAGGTTGAGAGGGTGTGGGGGAGGGGAGGGAGTGGTTGAAGGCAGATAGCCCTAGGTTAATAATTCGACTGGATAATTCACATTAATATTTACATATAATCTAATAATATATAAAATTAGTAATGCCCCCTCCTCCCCAACTTCTGAGATTTATCTGCTTTTCTAAAAGAGGAAAATGGATAGCTCAGATCAGATCTGGGTCGGCAAACTCATTAGTCCACAGAGCCAAATGTCAACAGTACGATTGAAATTTCTTTCGAGAGCCACATTTTTTAGACTTAAACTTCTTCTAACGCCACTTCTTCAAAATAGACTCGCCCAGGCCGTGGTGTTTTGTGGAAGAGCCACACTCAAGGGGCCAAAGGGCAGCATGTGGCTCTGCGAGCCGCAGTTTGCTGACGTCGGGGCCCCAGATGAATCACTAATCAGGAGAACCTGAATAGCTCAGAAAAAGGAAGGAGACCATTTGGGAACAGTGGAAAATATTTTTTTAGATTTGATGTGGGAGTTAGGATTGTTTTGAGGAGAGGATGTCACAGCACAAGTGAGGACGGTCAGTATTACCTGCCCGGCTGGTCTGGCGGCTAGCTCCTCCCTCCTCCTCTGCTTTTTTTTTTTTTTTTTTATGGCTTATTTCCTTCAATTCTGTGTATTCTATCATGTTTGACACCAGCTTCAAGCCTGTCTCCACTTTAAGCTCTTGAAACCTGGCCACACCTCCAGAAGCGAGAGGAGTATTTTGTTCGAGAGTTGACTATGCCTTCTGACACAGCCAAGAAAAGATACCCAAGTTATTTCCTTATAAAATATTACCCTTCTCTCTCCTCCTGAGAAAGGCCCTGTCTCTCCGGAGGCTGGCTATGAATCCACCCGCATTGTCTTCTAGGGGCACGTGCGGTTTCTCTTGGCTTCTGTGTCGGAAATACAGAGGAACGTGCCCAATTGGCTTATGACATCATGTATTACCGTGGGTCCGTGACCGCACACGTTTGCTAAAACCAGTGTCACTCTGATTAGGATGTCCTGGTGGCTTCCATGTCCATTCAAATCGCATTTCACGATGACCAAGCTTGTTGGGTTCCTCAGCCTTTGGCGTGGGATGGTGGGAAAACCCAACCCTGTGCTACTCAGCACCTCGCCTTTATTTTCATGTTAAAGAATGATATAGACCATACTTTTAAAAATATATATTTTATTGATTTTTTACAGAGAGGAAGGGAGAGGGATAGAGAGTTAGAAACATCGATGAGAAAGAATCATCCATCAGCTGTCTCTTGCACACTCCCCACCAGGGATGTGCCCGCAACCAAGGCACGTGCCCTTGACCGGAATCCAACCTGGGACCCTTCAGTCCGCAAGCCAATGCTCTATCCACTGAGCCAAGCCAGTCAGGGCTACACCATACTTGTTACTCCTTATTTCACCACTGGAAAAGTGTGTAGTCCTTTCTCACTCCGCTCACACACAGAGTCCACACGCACTGTCAGTAGGTTGCGCTCAGAGAGGAGGCTGCCCAGAGCATTCAGACCAAGGTGAGCCGTCACGGGGGTTTTTCCTGTTGACCTCAGAAAGGGCGCTACATAGAGAATTGAAAGCGCAATACTTCACGTTCCGTAGGCAGGGCCCTGCAGTCTCCTGCCGCCTGTTTCTGTAGATAAGGCTTTACGGGTACACAGCCCTGATGATTCGGTTACTCCTCCTCCGTGGGCGTCCTCTCTCTGTAAACCGCGGACTTGGGTGGTTTCAACAGAGACCGTATGCCCTGCTATTGGCCGTCTGGCCCTTCATAGAATACGATTGCAGACCCCTGTTCCATAGAATTTTATTGGCCGTCTGGCCCTTCATAGAATAAAATTGCGGACCCCTGTTCCATAGAATTTTAACTTGGTTTCACATACATCTTGTATTTGATAGAAGGTATTTCAAGGTGGACATGGAGGCGGTTTTTGGTTCTGGCAAATTACACTCTCAGGGCGGTCATGGGGGGTGAAGACACACAGTGAGTCTCTGGGGGGAGTTTCCGTAGCTGCCATGTTCCCCAGTGCGCGCACACCCGTGGTCTGTGGGTACCCAACTCCCCCCTTGAGGAACCGCCCCGTCGACTGGCATGGTGTGAGGTCTATTAATTCTTGGGGCAGAGCACTTGGGAAGGAGGGTGGATGGCAGGGGGTGACCAGCCAGGTGTGCGCGGCTCCCGGGGGTGGGTGGGGGAGATGAAATGCTCCGGGAACAGCCTTTGGATGGCCCCCTGGGGCCAGATTTCCACACTCACTGGCCTCAAGGTCTCCCGGCGAGGCAAGAGTCCTTCCAGACACACGGGCTGGCAGATCGAAGCAAATCTAAAACTTCACAACCCACCGGGGAGGCAGAGTTTTGTCAGGGGGCCCTTTCTGGGGAGCAGCTGTGGTTTGCCAAAGTATACCAGGTGACCTTTTGTCTCCACCTACCGCTCCTGTGCCGTCGTTTGACTTCCTGTCCCACCAGTGGCTGCCACGGCGAGGCTGGTACCGAGCTCATTGTATGCTCTCTTCCCGCGTCCGACTCTGCCTTTTGTTTCACAGGAAGTAAAAATCTTTCATGATTTATGTTAGAGTCACCATTTCTTCTGATAGAACTGTGGTGGTTAATTTATCCTCCATAAGTTCGGGGGGGGGGGCATTTATTTATTTATTTATAATATATATTTTATTGATTTTTTACAGAGAGGAAGGGAGAGGAGTAGAGAGCCAGAAACATCGATGAGAGAGAAACATCGATCAGCTGCCTCCTGCATACCCCCTACCGGGGATGTGCCCGCAACCAAGGCACAGGCCCTCGACCGGAATCGAACCCGGGACTCTCCACTGAGCCAAACTAGTTTTGGCAGGGGAGGATACTTTTTTTTTTTTTTTAAAAAAATACTATATATATATATTTATTGATTTCAGGGAGGAAGGGAGAGGGAGAGAGAGAGATAGAAACATCAATGATAAGAGAGAATCATTAACCCTAACCCGTTTGGCTCAGTGGGTAGAGCTTCGGCCTGTGGACTGAAAGGTCCCGGGTTCAATTCCGGTCAAAGGCATGTACCTTTGTTGTGGGCACATCCCTAGTAGGAGGTGTACAGGAGGCGGCTGATCGATGTTTCTCTCTCATAGATGTTTCTGACTCTCTGTCCCTCTCCCTTCCTCTCTGTAGAAAGAGAGAGAGAGAGAGAGAGAGAGAGAGAGAGAGAGAGAGAGAGAATCATAGATCACCTGCCCCCTGCAGTCGCCCCGCTGGGGATCAAGCTCACCGCCGGGCATATGCCCCGGCCGGGAATCTCACCGTGACCTCCTGGTGCATAGGCCGATGCTCAACCACTGAGCCCCGCTGGCCAGGTGGGAGGATCCTTCTTGCTTCTTCCAGCTCCTGGTAGCTCCCGGAGTTCATCCCTGAAGTCGCTGCCTCCATCCTCATGCGCCGTCTCCTCCTGGTGTGGGGTTTTCTCCTCTTCTGTGTTTCAGAAGGGCATTTGCTGGGGGATATAGGGCCCGCCCACGGCAAAGACCCTTTGTTCAAGTAAAATCGCTTTCCCAGTTTCCAAGGGACATGGGTACTTCTGTGGGTGGCAACAGTTCAACCCACTCCTCTCCCTTGGCTGACCTGGCCTGGCCACCATCTCTTTATTGTCCATGGTGCTTTGCTCTGTCCTCTGCGCATGCCGTGGGCACACCTCCGTTCCTCTTCTTTTCCTGAGCATTGGATTTCTCTCCTTCCCCCTGCCTTCACTGGGGGTCCCGCCCACTCAGGCGAAAGGGACTTCCTTCCCCTGGGAACCCGCCTGCTGCTCTTGGGGGGCTCCTCTGCCCTCCTCTGTCTGCCGTGGGTCCTCTCCTCCCTGGCACCTCTGGGTCCTCTCCTCCCTGGCACCGTGTGACCCGAGGCCGGAGCGTGTGTTCTTCGTGTCCTCACAGCGCAGGGACAGTAGTGGAGGCGGGAGTGTTTGTGGAAGGCACCGATGATCTGGACGGTGGAGTCAGACTGAGTCTGAGCAAAATACAGGCCAGTAGCAGCCAGGCAGCCATAGCCACCTTCCGGGGTGAGACTATAGGCCGTGCGTGCGGGCGGGGATGTGATTTCCTGGCAGGAGCAGATGCCCACGCCCGCGGCCTTTGGCAGCGCACGGGCTTAGAGGACAGCAGACAGACCCGGACGGGCGGCCCGGACCAGCTGGTGGGCTGGCTCCCACCGGCCGGGAGGTCGGGATCAAGGCCTGACCATCGTCCTCGGAGGCCACGCCGTCTGCTCGCTGAGCCCTGGAGGCCTTTAAACGTCTCAGAGTGACCTGTTCCTCCGAGGTGTGGGTTGCTGGCACAGCCGTCAGGGCTGCTCTGGGCTCTGGAGCTCTTTTCCCTTCTCTCCCTCTCCTGCCCATCAGCTTCCCCCAGGGTCCTGTGCACCCCAGTCTCCAGCCTCCTCAGATTCCCCGGACTCCAGCCCCCTCTGCCTGGCCGTCCGTTGAGGGCCTGTCACCCTCCGGCTGCCTTGGACCTGCCATGCCCCGAACCCCACCCCAGTGCCGGCGGGTGCGGGTGGAGGTGGGGGTGAGGGTGAGGGTGAGGGGAGGGAGCGGCAGAGGTGTCCCCTCCAGAGTCTGCCCTGGGAGGCTCTGGGGGGATTGGGTGGCGGCTCTGAGGGGCTTCTCTCTCCGGGTTCCGCGTCACCGAGTGCTGCCATCTTATTTTTCAGACCGTCCGCTGCTGAAGATGCCTCCGGAAGGACAGAAAGAGGTAGGTCCCCGCCCACCCAGAAGTGGATGCGCCGTGCGTTGTGTCTCACTGCCGGAGGCTCTTCCCCGCTCACCGGGCCGGTGGTGGGGGCCAAGGGCAGATCCTGGGGCTTCCTGGGGAGGGCTGAGGGGGAGGCTGAGGCTGGAGCACAGCCCCACCCCGCCCCCGCCCCTGCCAGCAGGGGTGCGTCCCCCACCCTCACTCTTTGGCTCCAGTGACTGAGTGTTCCTCACCACCTCCCCGAACGCTTAGTTAACGTCTGTCCATGACTCAGTTCCCCGCACACTGCCTCCCCGTGGCCGAACGGCCCCCGCCTGCTTCCTGGGTTTCCTCCTCTCTTGCCTCACCCCCGAATTCCCCCGAATTCCCCCGAATTCCCCCCCTCCGGAGCGGCCCTGCCCTGCCTGCGGCACTTCCAGTTTTCCCCTGCTGGCCGCCTCCCTCTATGGGATATCCCGGCTGGTGCCCCGAGCAGGGGCTGTCCCTTCCCGAGCCCGCCTGGCCTCTCAGGCCCGTCCGGCCTCCGGGGCTCCGGCCACCCGGGAGGAGGCAGGACCACCGCCCCCACCCTTGTCCCTCAGCGTACGGGTTTGTCCGACCTCGCCTCCTGCACCGCACACAGCACTGGGTGAGCCTAATGAGACGGGAAAGCCACACACACACACACACACACCCCAACACACACACACAAACACACACATACACACACCAACACACACACAAACACCAGCACACACACCCAACACACACCCAACACACACCCCAACACACACCCCCCCAACACACACACACACCCCAACACACATACACACACAACACACACACCAAACACACACACCAATACACACACACCAATACACACACAACACACATACCAACACCAACCAACACACCCCAACACACACACACCAACACACAAGCACGCACATGGGTGTGCACGGTCACACACAGACACACAGACACACAGACACATATGCACATAGACCCAGTCACACACTTGCATGCAGACACCCCACCCCACAGTCACACACATGCACACAGGCCTCCCCCCACAGTCACACAGCCACACAAGCACCTGGCCCTTAGTTCCCTTGTCCAAAGGTAAAGCCCCAAACTACCCACGTCAGGGGATCCGTCCACAAACTTCTTGCTGGACCTCACCTCGGCCTCCCCTCGGGCTCAGGCCCTCCTCCGGAGTCCAGCCCACTCCGCCCTTCAGTCCCCCGCTGGGCTCCCCATTTGCCAAGGCGGCGTCTGTTTGTAAAATCGGGTCTCCCTCACGCCCAGGAAAGTGCACAAAACGCCCTGGTCTGACGGGTCAGCTCGTGGAGCTTTTCTTATGTTTCCACCCGCGGAGCCACCGCTGGATCGGGGTGTGGAAGCTTTGGCAGAAGGCACCCCGTGTCCCTTTCCTGCCAGGCCCCCAACCTCCAGGCCGGGCACGCTTCCCTGTCCCTCTGCTGCCCAGCCCGGGCCGAGCTGCTGGTGCCAGGAACTGCCTCCTCTGGGGAGCTGGCCACGCTGCCAGGCCCCACGTGACCGCCCTCACCTCTGACCCCACGTGTGAGCTCCCGGCCTCCCCAGGCCCCTCCGGGCAGAGAACTCACAGGAGGAACCCGCTTACCCGCCCAGAGCAGTGCACGCACCTTCGGCGTTCCACAGGGGACGGGTATGGCCAGAACATCCAGGGGAGAGACACAGGGCCGAGGCGGCTCCTGCTGTCCCCTCGGCTGTCCCCCCCGGACGGAGCCACCTCCCTGTGTCCGTGGGGATGGTGTGCTCCGGGGAGCTCGCCACGCCGCAGGGTCCGGAGCTTTCAGTGGGCTCAGTGTTCACTGTGGAGCTGACCTTTCGTCTCCACTCCTACTGGGGTCAAGTTCACACCTTGGTCTCCAGTCCCCTTAGAGGTCATGGCCTAAGCCCCTTCAGAGTGTCCAGGGGCCAATGCTCCTTTCAGCAGGACATCGCAGGGGCCTCGAGGGCACCGCCCAGGAGCTGAGGGCAGAGGCAGAGCTCTCTTTGGGTCAGTGATTCCTCTCGCCCCACCCGCAGGGGCCTGGCCACTGCGTAGGCTGTGCCGAGGGAGCAGGGTCGTGACCTTCTCCAGCACTATTCTATTCCAAAGGCATAGTTAGTTATTTTTATTATTATTATTTTTTAAAAAATACGTTTTTATTGAATTTTAGCAAGAGAGGAAGAAAGAGGGAGGGGGAGAGGGAGAGAAACATTGATCGGCTGCTTCCTGCACACACCCCTACTGCTGGGGGGTGGAGCCTGCCACCTGGGAATGTGGCCTGACCTAGAATTGAATTGATGACCTCTGGGTGCATGTGTTGGTTTTAACACAGCCGTGGGCAAACTACAGCCCGTTCGGCTGTTCTATCCGGCCCGCAGAGCCGAAAGAGCAGAGGGTTCTCTTGCTCTCCCCTCCGCTCCTTCACCAGCAGCCCAAGATGAGAGTGCCAGCATGGTCAGGCTGCTTTTGTGCCGGCCCTCCGGTCCAGTTTAAGAACCCATTGTGGCCCTCGAGTCAAAAAGTTTGCCCACCCCTGCTTTAACACTTGATTTTTATTATGAACTTGGTTCAATGAATACAAATGAGACACAAATTTTAACCAATTAAAGAAAGCATTTTATTGACCTTGTAAAAGTCCTTTATTATAAATAACTGTGTAACCTATATATGTATAAAATCCTAAGTGACCGACTGTCTGTCTGACCGTCCGACCAGCTGGTACATATGACATGCACTGGCAATTTAAAAATAAACATTGACTTATGCATGCATGCGCAGTACATATAAAGCTCTCGCTGGCGCCAATCTAGACTGAGTAGGAATATTCCTACCTGAACCTGTTTTCAGACATGGTCAGTTATATGTTGCTTTCTCTTGAGTCTGAAGAGCATGTGATGTTAAAGTTAATGTTGTAAATACTGCCGAAACTGGTTTTGCTCAGTGGATAGAGCGTCGGCCTGCAGACTAAAAGGTCCCAGGTTCGATTCCAGTCAAGGGCATGTACCTTGGTTGTGGGCACATCCCCTAGGATGCGCAAGAGGCAGCTGATCGATGATTCTCTTTCATCGATGTTTCTGACGATCCCTCTCTCTCTTCCTCTCTGTAAAAAAGTCAATAAAATATATTATATAAAGTTGTAAATACTTCATCACAAGGGAAATTAGTCAAGCATTCTGTAAGTGTTTTCATTCTTAATGTGGTATACAGGGAGGTATTAGTATAAGTTTAATCAATTTATCAGTCATTGTTTTTTTTATCAGTGTTGTTTTTATATCATGTTTTTGTTGTTTTTATATCATGTCTTTGTTATATCATGTTATTATTTATTAATCAATTTACATATTATTTTCACATGCATTTTACTAATTTTATTTCATCTCTGACACTTCTATTATACAGAAAGGGCAAATAGCAATATTAAAATATTTCTTCTAATTAATTCCCTTTCAATGTGCAAGAATCCGTGCACCAGGCCACTAGTCATATGATTCCATTAAGGAATTTTAAACTGGAGAGCCCTTCAGCTGAAAAGGGAAAAAGTACTGTGGTCTGGCCGGCGTGGCCCAGTGGTTGAGCCTCTACCTATGAACCAGGAGGTCACAGTTCGATTCCTGGTCAGAGCACATGCCTGGGTCGCAGGCTCCCTCCCCAGTCGTGGGTGTGCAGGAGGCAGTCAACGATTCTCTCTCATCATTGCTGTTGCTATCTTTGTCCCTCTCCCTTCCTCTCTGAAATCAATACAAACATATTTTTAAAAAAGAAAAAAATACTATAGGGAGGAAGAGGTACAATACTTAGAAATTTACTTGAGTCCCTCATCAAGAAATAGCCCTACACGACTAGATTCTGGATGTGCTGTATATCCATCCATCACTTATTAATCCATGGAAAATGGGTTCTACAGGTGGCCAGGATGACCTGGCTTCTGCTGTGTCACTCTTGGAGTGAAGGCCAAACTCCTAAACGAGGTTGCGAAGGCCTTTCATGATGGGACCCGATTGAGGCTCATCTTCTGCCCCTCCCCCTCCCTTTCCCTCTTCTCCTCAGTTCGGAGCTTGTTGGGGTGTTGCCTGCTCTGCATCGGGGCCCTGGGCTTTCACAGATGTGTCCCCACCCCCCGCCCCCCTGGAACACCCTTTCCCCCCAGACTTCCGTCTTCAACCCCCAGGTTGTCTGACAGAGCTTAGACGTCAGGAAGAGGCGTTCCGAAAGCCTCCATTGTAAAGGTATTTTCATCTCACCACCTCCCCCAGCAGCCCCGGCCCTCCTTACAGTTCGAAGGGGAGCAGTAACTTACACAGTTATTGGCGGGGCCTCCGGACTCTCCCTGTGGCTGGTGGGCTGTTCAGTGGGACATAACTCAGGCCCCACCTCGCTGCTCATGGAAGGGCTGACCGCAATGGTGATTCTTGAACCTCCACCAAGGGGCAATGTGTGTGTGTGTGTGTGTGTGTGTGTGTGTGCGTGTGTGTGTGTGTGTGTGTGTGAGCTCTCAGCGCCCACAGCCCGCTGCACCAGTGAATCCCGAGGTGGGCTCGTGAGTTGAGAGCTGGGTACCCTCCTTGTTCAGGATTCAAACAGCCCGAGGGACACCGCTCTTCTGCCTAAACCAGGGGTGGGCAAACTTTTTGACTCGAGGGCCACAATGGGTTCTTAAATTGGACAAAAGCAACCGGAACAAAAGCAACCTGACCATGCTGGCACTCTCATCTTGGGCTGCTGGTGAAGGAGCGGAGGGGAGAGCAAGAGAACCCTCTGCTCTTTCGGCTCTGCGGGCCGGATAGAACAGCCGAACGGGCCGGATCCGGCCCTCGGGCCGTAGTTTGCCCACGGCTGGGCCCTAACCGGTAATGCCAGCCTGGAAGTTGGGTAATTTTTTTTTTAAAGATGGGGGTGGGGGGTGGGGGGGAGACCACAGGCAGCCTCTCATGATAAAACAGCCTTATTACTGTAATCCATCTAGAGAGGGGAGAACGGGGAGTGCCAGTCTCCCTTGTTAGCGGAGCACGTCCGGCGTGCACGGGGGCTCGGCTTCCCGGGGGAGCAGTATCCGGGCTGATGGATCTTCCCCATAAAAACGGCCTTGGCGTGGGGCCGCTGTGGAATGAAAATGAATTCAGACTCGCTCATGCGTGCAACTTTAATTTACAATTAAAATATTATGGTTACATATTTTAATAAGAATAATTAGACGGACCCCACTGAACCAACCCTCCTGTTTAATGAGACAGAACCCAGAACCCTAATGGAAAGGCAGGTGGCTGTGACCGGGAGCACGTCCCCGACGGCGTCTTTTGTGGAGCCCGGCACTCTGTTCCCGGGACGGCCTGGCGTCCAGCGGGAGCGTTCGGCTTTCCTGGGGTCCCGGGCCGGGCCTCGGTGAGGGCTGCGTGAGCAGCTGCCCCCGCCGCACAGTCTGTGCCACTGGCTCCGCCGTGCCGGCCCCTCCACGGTGGCATTCGCCCCTCTGCCCCCGGCTCACTCGGTGTAAGTGGGACGGGCAGTGAGAAAAGCCTTATAAATGTGTCTTTAACCACACACACGCTTTATTTATTTAACAATGGAAAAAATCCCTGCCCAGCCCGCCTGGCTCAGTGGTTGAGCATCAGCCTATGAACCAGGAGGTCAGGGTTCGATTCCCCATCAGGACACACGCCTGGATTGTGCGCTCCATCCCCAGTAGGGGGTGTGCAGGAGGCAGCCAATCCATGGTTCTCTATCATCAGTGATGTTTCTATCTCTCCCTCCCTCTCCCTTCCTCTCTGCAACCAATAGAAATGTGGATTAAAACAAAAAAGAAATCAATAAAAACATTTTGAAAAATCTTATTTTTAAAAGACAGTTCTACCTCAATGCCGTGACTAGCAGGGTGGTTAACATTTTCAGATCCGTGTTTCTGACTTACTTTCACTTTCGAGTACAGTTTCTGTTGCTTCTTCTAAAGCAATCTGCTGGGGCTCCCTCCCTCCCTCCCTCCCTCCCTCCCTTCCTTCCTTTCTTCCTTCCTCCTTCCCTCCCTTCCTTCCACCCTCCCTCTGACCTTTCCTCCATTTCTCCTTCCTCCTTTCTTTTCTTTTACTTTTTCTGGTTTTAACTTTTCATTATAAAATTCTAAACATACACAAAGTAGAGAGAATGAGCCCTCATGTACCTGAGGTCTTCAGTAATTAACTCATTATTAATTCATGACCAAGCTACCTCCCAACCCACCCACTGCCTCCTGCCACACACACACACACACACACACACACACACACACACACAGTGAGTTATTTTGAAACAAAGTCCAGACCTTCTGGAATTTCATCTGCAAATATTTCAACAAAGGACCCTTCTTACAAACAAACCACATTATCACACCTTAAAGAATGAACATTAGTTCCTTCATACCATCAACTATCGCAGTCGGTGTTCAAGTTTTCCTGATTATGCTGGGAAAAAATGTATTTGCTTGTTCTAATCAGGCCCCAAATTAGGACCACACCGTGTCTGGTTAAATAAACTGCTCGAAGTCGATTATTCTGCCTCTCCCACCTTCTGCAATTGCTGTGTTAAAGGAGCTGCATCTTTTGTCCTGTGGAGGGTCCCATGCTCAGGATGTTGCTGTCGATCGGGTCCTCGTGGTGCTGTTTGACACGGGTTGGCACTTACTTCAACCTGCGAGAGATGCATTTTTTCCGGTGCACTTTCTAATGTAACGCCTTCATTTTGGACATGACTTGTGTAAAGAATCTTGCAATATCACGAACTATTCTCAGCTCTGTAAGAGGGAGGTCTGGCTGAACCTTACCCACGGTTGATCCTGAAGTATAAAAGCTTTCTTAAAAATCATCATTCAAACCTGCCAGGCCCTGGCACCAAACGCACTCCACGCTGTGAAGTGGCAATAACACCCCTTGTAGCACGTGTTTTATTTATTTATTTTAAAAAATATATTTTATTGATTTTTTTACAGCGAGGAATAGAGAGGGATAGAGAGTTAGAGACATCGATGAGAGAGGATCATCGATCAGCTGCCTCCTGCACACCCCCCAACTGGGGATGTGCCCACAACCAAGGTACATGCCCCTTTGACCGGAATCGAACCCGGGACCTCTCAGCCCGCAGGCCGACGCTCTATCCCCTGAGCCAAACGGGTCTCGGCTTGTAGCATGTGTTTTAGGCGGTCAGAAGTATTATTGGGAAATAAAGGAAGGTGACTGACACAGTCTTTCTGTCTTTCAAGCCTGCTATTTGCAAAGAATGTAGTATGTAAAATGGCTATTCATCTTTGTTTTTCTTTTAAATGATTATTTGTAATATATTAGTTACCTACTAGAGGCCCAGTGCATGAAATTTGTACACTTGCGGGGGCAAGGGGGTGGGTGTGTCCTTCAGCCGGGTCTGTGCCCTCTCGTCTCTCATAGACTGGGAGCCCCGAGATTGATCGCCCTGCAGTGGGAGGCCCCTGGCCGGGTAGCCTGGGCCTCCCTCTGCGGGGCGACTGTGGGGCAATGCCCTCTCCCCCCCACCCCCCGTGACCAAATGCATCGCACCCGCCTTGGTGGTGGCAGTTGGTGCTGGGTTGCCACGGCGCCCGTTACCCGGGAGGAACCGAGAGGTCAGCAGTTCAGCTGCTTGCCAGTCCCCACCCACCTGCGCCTGCAGCCTGCAGCCTGGCTTCCGGTTGTCCATTTGGCCATTTTGGATGTTATGAACCCTGGCTCTTTATATATTAGGATTTATTTGAGAGAGAGAGAGAGAGAGAGAAAGAGAGAGAGAGAGAGAGAGAGAGAGAGAGAGAGAGAGAGAGAAACATTGATGTGAGAGCAAAACGTCGATTGGTTGCCTCTTGCATGCTCTACCGGGGCATTTCACGTGCACTAACCGTGTGCTCACACTGTACACGGTGCTGGAAGCGCAGAAATGAAACACAGGGAGTCTCAGAAGAGCGGGTGGTTTCAACCGACGTTCTCGCTAGCAGCAAAGACGGTGATGTCTCCCCTCCAAAACAATGCCACGCCAGCGAGATGGGAAGTGACAGAGGAGACTCACTGCTGCCCAAAGAGCCCGGGATGGAAGGAATGCCGGGAGCCCCGGCTTTGGAGCAAGGTGGGCCTAGGACCAAACCCAGCTCCGCCTTGTGGCCATTTGACTCGGGCCAGTTGCTGAAGCTTTAGAAGCCTCACTTTTCCTATCTGTAAAATGGGATGCTAATGGTACCGACTTTAGAAGATTGTTGTATTAAAAAAAAAATTATATATATATATATATATATATATATATAAAATTGCTTTTTTTTACAGAGAGGAAGAGAGAGGGACAGAGAGTTAGAAACATGGATGAGAGAGAATCATTGACCAGCTGCCTCTTGCACACACAACCCCCCCCCCTCCATTGGGGGTGTGCCTGCAACCAAGGTACATGCCCTTGACCAGAATCGAACCCAGGACCCTTCAGTCCGCAGGCTGATGCTCTATCCGCTGAGCCAAACAGGTTTCGGCTGAAGATTGTTGTGAAGTTGAAAGCAAAACACGTGTGAAACAGTTCTCACGGGGCCTGTACAAGACAGCCCTTCTTACTGCCAGTTTCGTCTCGGTGTCAGCGCTGAGGGGAAAAAGAGGACCAGGTGGGTGGGTGACGGAACAAAGGCCGACCTGGGATGGGGGCTGGGGGGGAGGATATTAAAATTAAAATCAAAGGGTGATTATTAGAAGGGAACATAGGAGTTAGGCGTTCTCGGAGTGTGGCATCTCCTGTTTTCCCATGGAGAACAGGAGGGACCAGTTAGTTTAAATTTTTAATTCTCTGCCTGGCTTCCCCCTTCATACCAGATATCGTCATTAGGCCCAAAGAGTCATTAGAGTGTTTAATAAGGTTATTAAATTGAGTAACTGCCGCCGCCGCCGAGGCAATTTTCATAGGAAATCCATAAGATCCGGGCGCGGCCCGCGGAGCCGTCCTCGGTGGCCGCCGGGCTGTCGGGTCCCCGTGAAGGATTGGGGGCGGCCGTGAGGGATGCGGCTAATTAAGAGAGGGTGGGCGAACCCCGGCTTCCGGGGGTGCGGGGCGGACGTCACTGATTCCTTCTCATCGCGGGCGGGGGCGGGGCGGCCCCCCGAAGGACAGAGCATTTTAAACTGAGTGTCCTTTTGTGACTCCAAGCCCGTACTTTAGCTCCAGCGAAGCAAACAGATTGTCGTCTGCCACAGGTCTCGGGGGCCCACATTATTGGAGCTATCAGGATGATTCTCAATTATTCCTGTGTAAATAGGAGCTGCCCGGGGTTCTTGGGGGCGCGGGGGAGCGGTTAGCTGGCACAGAGCTCCAGCGTGGCCCCTGTAGTGCCTGCTGCTCATCGGCACAGCCTTCCCGGAGGGTTTGTGCGATTAAGACAAACTCCAGGCCAGCCGCTCAGTGACGTGCCACTGTTCACGACCTCCAGGAGCCCCAGTGGGTGAGGTTTGTATTTCACCCAAAGTTGGATCTCATTTTTTTCTCCCCCTGCAGGCCACTCATTCATTCATTGCTGAAGGCATTTATTTATTTTTTTAAATTTTTATTTATTTTTTAACATATATATATATTTAAAAATATATTTTATTGATTTTTATTTTTATTTAAAAAATATATTTTATTGATATTTTACAGAGAGGAAGGGAGAGAGATAGAGAGCTAGAAACGTCGATGAGAGAGAAACATCGACCAGCTGCCTCTTGCACACCCCCTACCGGGGATGTGCCCACAACCAAGGTACATGCCCTTGACCGGAATGGAACCTGGGACCTTTCAGTCCGCAGGCCGACGCTCTACCACTGAGCCAAACCGGTCAGGGCAGAAACATGTTGTTGTTTTTTTAATCACAATTTTGTAGCCAATTGACAAGTGTGTTTTCCTCTTTTTTATTTTTGTTTCACCTGCGTAACGGCTACTGGTTCAGCTGCAGGTGCATGGCTTCTGTTAAGTGGAACGTGGAGCTGCTGGAAACAGTTAATTTCCCTTTGGTCTGCTTAAGGACGTCTGCCTCTCCATGGAAAAACAGTGGCCAGCGCCCTGACAGGGAGCGTGGCTCCCATGTGAGCTGATGACTAGGATCCTCCGGTTCAAAGCGGGGCCATCCCTCGTGGGCTGTGGGCAGCCTCCCGCCTCACTCAGTGGGGAGCCTCTGCCCCCCGGCCCCCCATCCCCCATCAGGCACAGCGCCCAGGGCCCACAGTGCTTTCCGCAGCCCATGGAAATGGCTTACCTTTATTTTATCTTTTTATCACTTAAAAATACACATTTTATTGGCTTCAGAGAAGAAGGGAGAGGGAGAGAGAGAGGAACACCAGTGATGAGAGAGTCGTTGATCGGCTGCCTCCTGCACACCCCACACTGCAGCTTGAGCCCCGACCTGGGCATCCGCTGGAATCGCACCGTGACCTCCTGGCTCCTCGATCCAAGCTCAGCCACAGAGTCATGCTGGCTGGGCTGTTTAAAAAAATATATATATTATTTTAAATCAGTAAGATAAAATGAACTCTGAGATCAAAGAAAAGGTTTTTATATATAATAGTAACATATCCATCTTTATGCCAGTGAGGTCATGAAGTCTGGTTCTGAGTATGTTTTTTTCGGAGAAGGGCCCAGGGCCCCGAGTGTGTGGAGTGCTCGGAGGGAGGAATAAATGCTCTGGTCTCTCTTCTGTTCCCAGCCTGTCTGTCCCTGTGCTCGTCATTTACTGGTGATGGATTCATTCCTTTAAGACTGTGGATGTGTGAAAAGTACTCCAGGAAAATGAGTCAGTCTCTCCTACACACACACACACTCACACACACTCACACATACTCACAAAACACACTCACACACACACACACACACACTCACACACACATTCATACACACACTCACTCACACACACTCTCACACACACACTCACACACACTCACACACACACACTCACACACACTCTCTCTCTCACACACACACACACCCACACACTCACATACACACACTCACACACACACACACACACACACACACACACACACGTGAAATGTGGACAGACGGAGGCCGGCTCCCTGGGTTTTGTTTCCATTCCCATCTCTGGGCGGGAGGTCCTTTATCTTGACCCGATCATGCTCCCGCTCCCGCTCTTCGGAATGGGGCGACTGCTTGCCAATTGTTTCTGTTGCGCCTCTGACATTTGGAAAGTGCTTTTTGAGAAATAATAGCCAACACATTTAGGGCATCACTGTGTTGCGACCTTCTTTTTATTGCCTCTATGCCTTCTAATGACACTAAAAATACATGAACACCTGTAAAAGTAAGACTTTTCGGCACACTGACTCCGGGTCTTTATCTACCGAGGACACGGGGCGGGAGGCCTCAAATGCAGGAACCGAGGGTGCGCTGTCTTAGAAGGTGAAGCCGGTAGGTGGCGAAGGTTGTTTTCAAGGAATGCAGACTGCTTTTTCTCCTTTCTAGAACCTTCTGTGTGGAGATTCTCATTTTAGTATCTGCACCGTAGGATGGAGTTGCTCTGTCCAGAAAACCCCACAGTCTGCCTTCCGCTTCTGCCTGCCTCCCTGACGTGCCGAACAAAACAGCAAGAAATGGCTTAAGTTTCAGCCTTGGCGACCCACCCTTTTCTAACCCGAAAGTTAAAATATTGAAAATTAAATTCCACGAACAAATTAATAGTCACCAAGTGGATAAATTACACTTTAAAAAAGTTATCATGCCAGACATGATACATTTTGGTTTTCCATTGTATATTTAAAAAAAATATTTTTACTTATTTCGGAGAGGAAGGGAGAGGAAGAGAGAGCTAGAAACATCAACGATGAGAGAGAAACATTGATTGGCTGCCTCCTGCACTGCCACACTGGGGATCGAGCCCACAACCGGGGCCTGTGCCCTGACCGGGAATGGAACTGTGACCTCCTGATTCATAGGTTGATGCTGGGGTGCTCACACAGAGTCACTGTCAGCTCTCACTGCTTGCTTCTCACACGACCTCTGCTGCTCTTTGACCTGTGTTCTGGGAAGTGAGGGCTCGGGCAGGGCCTATACCTTTGAGAGAGACGAAGGAAGTGAGAGACCAGAGACAAACGTGAACCGGCTTTGCACGATATAAAACAAAGACCCCATTTTTAAAAAAAATCAATATTTTATTGATTTTTTTAAAGAGAGGAAGAGAGAGGAATAGAGAGCTAGAAACATCCATGAAAGAGAAACATGGATCAGCTGCCTCTTGCACACCCCCTACTGGGGATGTGCCCGAAACCAAGGTACATGCCCTTGACCGGAATCGAACCTGGGACCTTTCAGTCCGCAGACCGACACTCTTTCCACTGAGCTAAACCTGTTTCAGCAAGACCCCATGTTAAGGTAGATTTTCTTTACTGTCTTCACCTAACCTTTGAGACTGCAGCAGCGCACACAGCTTGGTCCGGAGGCATCATTTTAAAAATTACGTTTTGTGGCAAGAGTTCTGTTTTTGGAGCTTCTGACTCATTAACTTCTCGTTTTTGTAGAATCACAGCCACGTTGGTCAGAGCTCATTTCCGCTTTGTCCCCGCACAGCCGCTCCTCTCCTCTCTTCCCCGTCCTCCTCGCAGGCCTGAGACCCTTTGTTTGTGATGCCCCTACAGGAGTTCGTGAGTGTCTGGGTTCGGGACCCTCGGATTCAGAAGGAGGACTTCTGGCATTCCTACATCGACTATGAAATCTGCATTCACGTGAGTACGCAGTCACCTGTCATTTCCAGTCGCTTACGTTTGACGGGGTGCTCTGATATACTCACCGAGGGAAGCTTTCTGAGTTCCCAGAACTGAGTTTTAATGATCGCAGCGAATGCTTGCACCTTAAGGGAAGTCATAAGATGGTTCCTAAAGCTGAAAAATTTCTTACTTGAGTTCCTTATTATACCTTTGTTAATATTAATACTTCATGAAGATGTGACTGTTTCTGAAATTCACAGCTAAAGAATATTTATACCTCGTTAATGGTATTTATGATCTGCGATAGCGTATTTCCAGGCAGTAAGCATGGCGCTTGGCAAGTCTGTTCTGAGAGGATGTAGGGTTCTCTGGAGAGGAGAGGAGATGTGCCGTGGCTCGTGTGTGAAGTAAGAAAGTTGGAACTGGCCGAAACCGGTTTGGCTCAGTGGATAGAGCGTCGGTCTGCGGACTGAAGGGTCCCGGGTTCTATTCCGGTCAAGGGCATGTACATTGGTTGCGGGCACATCCCTGGTGGGGGGTGTGCAAGAGGCAGCTGGTTGATGTTTCTCTCTCGTCGATGTTTCTAGCTCTCTATCTCTCTCCCTTCTTCTCTGTAAAAATATCAATAAAATATATATATATAAAAA
The DNA here is from genome assembly GCA_963924515.1 of Vespertilio murinus. Classification (NCBI taxonomy): domain Eukaryota; kingdom Metazoa; phylum Chordata; class Mammalia; order Chiroptera; family Vespertilionidae; genus Vespertilio; species Vespertilio murinus. The sequence goes on along the minus strand of OZ004712.1, from coordinate 9,547,356 downwards.
AAGAAGGTTGGAACTGGATATGTGCAATTACGGACTGGATTCCGAGCAATCAACCCAGTGACCGGCAGCGACGCTCTTTATTTGGGAAGAGTGCCCTGTCACCATCTCTTGAGCAATGCCACGGGTGTGTGGCCTTCTGGGAGCGTCCTGAGCAGGGCCAGTGAACGTTCCCCACGAAGGGCAGGCAGTACACGTACGTGTGCAGCTCCGAGGGCTCCGCCATCTCCCTCGACACTCCCTGGTTCTGCTCTTGGAGGGAAGCGTTCTACACAGGGCACGGACGGATGGATGCACGAGTGCGGTTGCGTTCCAGTGACACCTGGTGTGTGAAGGTGCGCGGCAGGCCAGAGGTTGGAGTGGTGTGGCCCTGATCGTGAGTGGGTCACTTTCCCCACCTGAGTTAGTCTGGGCTTTTCTCGGGAACACAGCGGCAGGCCCAGCTGGCGTGTCTGTGATGACACAGCACTCGGGAAGTAGAATTTGGCCACCTTCCCTCTTCCTCCCATTGCAAGTGGCTCAGTTGGCGTGCAGTTCTGGACATGCAGTCACCAGCCATACACGCTCCTTCCTCCCTTCTTTCCAGGTTTCCCCAACTTAGAAAAACAACGTAAAAACTCAGAATTGCTCATTTTGTTTGATTTATTTTTAATTCTCATCCCAGGATATTTCCCTCCATTGATTTCTAGAGAGAGTGGCAGAAAGGAAGGAGGGGAGAGAGAGAAAGAGGAACATTGACATGAGAGGGACACATGGATTGGTTGCCTCCTGCACACGGCCTTACCAGGGTCAGGAAACCTGTATCTGCAACCTAGGTAAATGCCCTTGGCCAGGAATCAAATCTGAGACTCTTTGGCTCACAGGCTGATGCTCTAACCACCAAGGAAACCAGTCAGGGCCAGACTCCCTTTTAGATGATTGTGTTGAAGGGCTTTGCCAGGATGTACTTTGCATTTTGATATTGTCTTGGTTTTGCTCATAAAGTCACACCAGATGTGAATTCTGTGTGGGAGATTACAAGTAAGCCTTTGAAAATGAAACGAAATTCTTGCCCTGGCATGTGTGTGGCTCAGTTGGTTGGGTGTCATCCTGTGAACCGAAAGGTTGCCAATTCTATGCCAGTCTCAGGGCACATGCCCGGGGTGTGGGCTTCATCCCTGGTGGGATGTGTGCAGGAGGCATCCGATTGATGTTCCTCCGTCACATCGATGTTTCTCTCCCTCTCCCTTAAAAAAAAAGAAAAGAAAATGGAATTAAGTTCTTCAGTTGCTTTTTAGCTTCCTCTAAAACATTTATGGGTCCTTGTTACATACTTCATGGTAGGCGTGAAATTTGATTCTCTTCAGGGAGTTGATGATGTGAATTCAGAAATGCCCACCTCGAGCCAGAAATGGTAGGTGCCACAGATATTGGGTGGTGTTTCTCTGAAATACGAATACATTGACAATGAAGAAATCTTGGCTTGGTAGATAGCTGACACAAGCAAATAAATTTAGCGGAACTTGGTAAAGTAGTGATCTCAGTGCCGTCTGATTCTGTTGTACAATCCAGGAGAGTCCTAGTCAGCCTCCCTGGATGAGGTTCCATAGAGCTTGGCAGGTGGAGGAGCCAGCCTTGAACTCATTTAAATCAGCTGCAAGGGAAATTATGTCAGGCGACTCTGAAATCTGAGCATTTACTTGGCATTTTGTTAGTTTGTTTGTATTTATATTTTTTTACTTAGCCTTTTAAACAAGTGGACTGTAGAGGTGGGTAGTCTAAGGTATACATTCTCCTGAACTTGTTCTGCAAACAAAGGGCTTCGAGGTAGACAGAGCTTTGGTGCAGGCACCTGCTGGATCTCAGGGGCTGGCGTCCACCCTGCACCTGAGCGGAGAGAGGGAAGGGAGTGTGGAGCTGAGGCGGGGCCCCTCAGGGTGGCCCCCTCCGGGGAGGAGTGCCGAGAGGGTCCCTGCCCAGGCTCCCCGGGCTCGTTCTGCAGTAAACGCCCGCTTTCTTCCTCCCCGGGGACCACGTCAGCGCGAGGTCTCGGTGGGCCGTGAATCCACACGCAGAGTGTTCGTGTGCCACCGACTCCAGCACGTTTGGCTGCCCTGGTGTCAAAGATGGAGGGATTTAGACCAATCTTTCTTTTGGGGCAGGTCTCTGAATGTAACCTCTCTCTGCAGCCAAGGTTTTCTGAGGAATACCCGGGATGCTCTCATAGCCTTCCTTCCTGGGGGGAGGCGGAAGGAGGGGGGAAAGGGGGCAATTTAAGAAGGAATGCAAAAAAAAAAAAAAGATAAGAAAAGAAGAAATGCACATAATCACATTTCCCAAGTTAAACCATTGCTGGGTGTTTTTTTTTTTTTTTTTTAAATGATGCAATAATACTTTTTGATGCCGAAACCGGTTTGGCTCAGTGGATAGAGCGTCGGTTTGTGGACTGAAAGGTCCCGGGTTCGATTCCGGTCAAGGGCATGTACCTTGGCTGCGGGCACGTCCCCGGTAGGGGGTGTGCAGGAGGCGGCTGGTCGATGTTTCTCTCTCGTCAATGTTTCTAGCTCTCTACCCCTCTCCCTTCCTCTTTGTAAAAAAAAAAAAAAAATCAATAAAACATATATTTTAAAAAAATAATAAATGATGCAATAATACTTTTTGAAAAAATATAAATCTTGGATGCAAAGCATCTCTCATTTGGTAACGTAAAGATTTTGAAACAGAAATTTGAAACAAAATCGACAGACAAATATGTGCTGGGCTCCTGTTTCCCAAAGGGGAAGTGTCGCCATTTTGCTGAGGACGGGGACTCTGGAGGTGGCTTTTTCCACATCTGCCTTAGGGTCGCTGGGAGGGAGCCCGCATCCAGTAACGCGTACTGAGGTTTGCCGAGTGCTTGTTACCGGTCCTCACAGCCGCCCTGGGGAACGGGCAGGCACTGGCTCACCCTTGCGCTATCGCCCGGGGAACTGGGGTGGAAGTGATCTGCCCTCCGGCAGGGCCACGGCTGGAATTGGGGTCCCCCGTGAGGATGCCTGTCCCAGTGCCTCGCACCCCCTTCTGACTCGGACTCGGTTCCCTCCCACCCGCCAGAGAAGGGAAATGCTGTTCTCTCGTTTAAAAGTGATTCCAGGCCCTAGCCTGTGTAGCTCAGTGGTTGAGCCAATGTACCACGTGCCAGAAGGTCGCTGGTTTGATTACGGGCAGGCCCCATACCCTGGTTTCGGGCTCCATCCCCAGTAGGGGGCATGCAGGAGGCAGCCGGTCAACGATTCTCTCTCATCATTGGTGTTTCTGTCTCTCTTCCTCTCGCATCCTCTCAAATCAATAAGCACATATCTGAAGAAAGTAGAAGTGATTTCGGGATTCCTGGTGACCTGTGTGATCTGCGGCGCAGGCCGTGCCAAGGTCGCGATGGCTTCTGTGATGTCATGTCAGGGACCAGGAGAAGCGTCTCTGGTCCCCGAGGGTTTCTCCAGCTGCTCGGACAGGTGGCAGGTGTTAAAAAGCAGTGGATGACCCTCAGTTCTTACTGGCCTTTTGTGCTTCAGGATTCGGCTTTTTTTTTTTTTTTTAAGTGTTTATTTACTATTGGGGTTTTATGTTTGTTTGTTTCCGTTTGTGTTTTTTTTTTTAACCCTTCTAAACCTTTCCTGTTTTTCTGTGGCGATTCAAAGTTTTTAGTGGGGAATATTATCTGTCTTTATTGTCTCTTTGTTGTTTGTTTAAATTGTTTAGCTAGTGAAATTTCTGTTTGAGTCTCTTAAAAAATAGGAATGTATTGCTAATCTGAGGAATGTTAATTATTTACATGTCACCTAAAAATTAAGGCTGAGTTCTAACTAACTGGAAAGAAAGTTGTGGCTTTGGTGTAATGGAGGAAGGTAGAGAGAAATGTTGAAAGTTGAATAAGTGACAGGCCAGGGAGCCAGGACAAGCAGAATAGGGAAACCGAGGTCAGGATTCGGTTTTTATGATTCTGTTTTTTTTTTTTGGAAGCAGTGCTGATAGGTGGGCAGGAGGCTACTTCAGGACTCAGGGAGTGAATGTCTCGCCGCAGACAACATCTATGTCGGCCCCGCTGTCTTCAGGGCTGCCATATTGACGGGTGATGTGTAAGATTTGAATCTGGTCTAAATGCACGTGCATTTTTGGGTTTAAAAAATCCCACTTAAATAAATTCAGGGGCACAAACTAATAGTGATTTATAGATGTAAAAAAGCATTTTTTCCCCCTCAAGTGAAGCTTATATTTTCCTTTTCTCTGAACAGACCAATAGCATGTGTTTCACGATGAAAACGTCCTGTGTACGAAGAAGATACAGAGAATTTGTGTGGCTGAGGCAGAGACTCCAGAGCAATGCGCTGCTGGTGTAAGTGACATACAGAGTACATTGAGGAGACGTTGTCATTATATTCGGTCTTTAGGACTTTGATTTGCATGAGATATAAATTGTGAGGGATTTTACAGGCATTCTTGATTGTAATGATAGTTTTAGCTTTGTGGTTACGGCATCTGAATTCAACATTTGTATTTGAATTCCACCAGCTTTCATGGGTATTGATCATGAAAAGCCTCAACAACGTATAAAAATGGGGTTTTCCTTAGGTTGATATTCTCTTATCCTCATTCTACAACGACCTTATGTAATATACAGTCGCCGTGCGGTGATTATTACGCGTAATTTGCTTTCTCTGAGGGATTTCTGTAACTGAACCACCCTGATGGGACGATTGTAAACATTTTTGTTTCTCTCTCGTTAGACAACTGCCAGAACTTCCCTCGAAAAACCTGTTTTTCAACATGAACAACCGCCAGCACGTGGACCAGCGGCGCCAGGGCTTGGAAGACTTCCTCAGAAAGTGAGTGTGTGGGCAGGGGCTGTGCAGGAGCCGGTGCCCCGCGGTCAGGCGGGGAGCACAGCGCTGTCTGTCTCTGAAACCCTCATCCTGGCTCCAGAGCCGACCTCAGCCGCTCATTTCCTGCATCGGAGCGCCACCTTGCGGCTCACATCCGAAGGTTCACAGCAGGGACCAAATCTAGAAGGGAAACAACGAACCAATGGAGTCCCATGATAGATACAGGGAGGTCCCTTAGGCTGTAGAGCAGAGCCACGTTACTCGGGGAGTGTAGCTGACAAAAGCCAAAATTTCCAGGAAACAGATGTGCCTTATTGAAAAGGCACTTCTTATTTTTTAAAAAAATATATTTTTTATTGATATTTTACCGAGAGGAAGGGAGAGAGATAGATAGAACTGTCGATGAGAGAGAAACGTCGACCAGCTGCCTCTTGCACACCCCCTACCGGGGATGTGCCTGCAACCAAGGTACATGCCCTTCACCGGAATCGAACCCGGGACCTTTCAGTCCGCAGACCGACGCTCTACCACTGAGCCAAACCGGTTTCGGCTTTCTTTTATTATTATTATTTTTTAAAATATATTTGAAAAGGCACTTCTTACAAACGGTCTTCATTGACAACAGTTGGATCGATGGGCAAAGATCCTCTTTCTGGTGGGCTGCTAATGCCCTTCTGGGCTGCTCTGCTAATGAATGAGGGGCTTCACCCCACTCTTTGGAGGGACTGTGTGGAAGGGGGTGTTAGATAGCCTCCGTGGGCTGTTGACTCAGATTACGTGGCGATGCGAGGAACTGTAGCGAAGGCGACTTAAACTCACACTACCTTAATTTCTCCCCCCCCCCCCCCCAAAAAAAAAAAACACACCAAACAAACAAACTGGAATTCCCATCCCGTGGGACAGCACACTGGTTTGCACACAGACTCTGAGGCTGGCCTGCCTGGGTTCGAATCCTGGCCGTGTCACTTACGGGCTGGGAGCTGGGGCCAGCCCTCCCTCCTCTCGGCCCGGGTTTTCCCATCTGTGAAACGGAGTCCACGAGAGCACCTGCTTTACAAGACTGCCGAGAGGACAGGGTGAATCAATGGGTGTAAGGCGCGCACCGCAGTCTGGCATGTGACATGCGGCATCTACGTCCTGGCGTTGTTTGCTGGGTGATGCACTTGGAAGGGAGATAGCTGTGAGCTAATTTTGCTAGCTCCTTACTTCAGAGGTAAGGTAATGGGCCGAGCCACATGACTGCTGGTTAGGAGGGGGCAGAGCCCAGTCCCTCTCTTTTTCCACTCGCTTCAGGATCTGAAGGAATCTCGTTTTGAGGTCACTGCATGGCGCCTCAGAGCTAGCCCGAGATAATATCCTGCCCTCTCTCCACGTGGCCATTCATGACCGGGTTGGGTGTTACGTATGCCCATGAATATCAATACTTATTTCTGTTAGGTTGTTGGGGGTGGTGGTGGTGGGGTGTGGGGGCTGGCCAGTGTGGCTCCGTGGTTGAGTGTCGAATGAATTAGGAGGTCAAGGTTCAATTCCTGGTCAAGGGCATGTATGTCTGGGTTGCAGACGCGATCCCCAGTGTGGGGCAGGCATGCAGGAGGCAGCCAATCAATGATCCTCTCTCATCATTGATGTTTCTCTCTCTCCCTTCCTCTCTGAAATCAATAAAAATTAAAATAAACTGAGGGGGGAGCCGGAAAAGAAAAGGAAGCTAGAAGAATGACATGAGGTCAGAAGACCTAGTCCTGAGCCGGGACCTGGGAGCAGTCACAGTGGGATTCTGCTGGGCAGTGCGGCCGAGAGAACAAAGACCAGCCCAGTGACTGCCGCCCCTCCCCCGGGGGACAGCTCCCGTTTAATGGCTGTCTGTCTGGGGCCCAGGTGGCCGATGGGCTCTCCCTTAAGATGGGGCCCCGAAGCCCACGGTGGCCGAGTGGCCCGTCCCTGCAAATGCCGCTTGGGGATGCTGCAGACGGCCAGTCCTCGTGAGGCCCGGGCGGGGACAGCCCGACCCCGCAGCAGCCCCGGCAGCTACGGGTCTTCGGTGAGGGGCTCCTTCTGTGAAGCCACCGGCAGACAGCCCGGTCTCTGGGTTTGTGCTGCTGGTTGATCGCAGGGCGTGCATCTCTGGCCGGGAGTCACTGTGTTGAGCATGAGCTGTTCTTTCTCAGTTGATTTTTACCCAAATCAGCGACCCAAGCGAGTGTCATTTGGCTGCAGCGGGGTGAAGCTTGCACTGGGTTATTTTTGCAAACTTATGTCATTTAGCTGCTTGTTGACTGAAAAATTTTAAAAAATATATATTTTATTGATATTTTACAGAGAGGAAGAGAGAGGGATAGAGAGTTAGAAACATCGATGAGAGAGAAACATTGACCAGCTGCCTCTTGCACACCCCCTACTGGGGATGTGCCCGCAACCAATGCACATGCCCTTGGCCAGAATCGAACTCGGGACCTTTCAGTCCGCAGACCGATGCTCTACCACTAAGCCAAACTGGTTTCGGCTTGACTGAAATTTAAAAAAAAATATTTTAATTGATTTCAGAGGGGAAGGGAGAGGGAGAGAGAGATAGAAACATTGACGAGGAGAGAGAATCATTGGTCAGCTGCCTCCTGCACACTCCCACACTGGGGATCGAGCCCACAACCTGGGCATGTGCCTGGTTCATGGGTTGGCCCTCAGCCCCTGAGCCTGCTGGCCGGCCGGCCGGGCTTGTTGGGGGATTTGACGTGGACTTCACAGCACAGAGTGTCTCGGATCAGGAGCTCGACGCATCTCCCCCGAGTCTTGGCTCCTGATTGTTTTCTGGCTGTGTGACCGTGGGAAGGTCACTTCGCTCCTCTGAGCCCTGGTTTGCTCTCGGGGCTATGGTGCTACCCACGCACGGTCCTCCCCACCAGCGGTCGTGTCGTTCTAACGACGCATCCGAGGAAAATCTGCTGAAGCGACTACTTTGGGCCGGGCTGGGTCCTGGGGACACCGGACCGCACGAAATGGACACAGTCCTGGTCCCTTTGAAGCTTCCGGTCGAGTGGGGAAGCGCTAGGTGTGTGGGGGGGATGGCTGGATCATTGAACCTGGATCCTCAGCCAGAAGTGGAATCATAGGACAGCGGAATCATAGGAAACCGGTGTGGCTCAGTGGATAGAGCGTCGGCCTGTGAACTGAAGGGTCCCAGGTTTGATTCCGGTCAAGGGCATGTACCTTGGTTGCAGGCACATCCCCGGTAGGGAGTGTGCAGGAGGCAGCTGATCGATGATTCTCTCTCATTGATGTTTCTAACTCTCGATCCCTCCCCCTCTGTAAAAAAAATCAATAAAATATATATATATTTTTAAAAAGAATCATAGAACAGGCACCGAGGTCTCTTGCGATGCCGTTTGCTCCATAGTCTCCCGGCTTCTGTGTGGTGTGGACCTGAAGAAAGCAAGGAGTCTAGCCCCACATGGTGGCTTCCAGCCTGTGTCATGCCCCCCCATCCCGTCTCTCCCCCACGCCGTTCCGTGTTCCTCAGGTTCTCCCCTGCTCTCTGCCCGGCCTGTGCAGGTGACAGCCGTCCGTTCGTGCCCCCGTGTCCCTCAGCTCCGGCCGCTTGGGGAACCGGCCCGGCCCTGCCCCTCGGCCGCTCGGCCCCGAGTCCGGCCCCGAGTGGTTCCCGGTGTTCACGGTTCGCAGACGCCTCAGGGGGCTGGAAGGAGACGCCCGGCATTAACTGGGAACTGTGCCCGTGTGGTCTGTTTTCAGCTGCGTTTAAAAGTCCGGTTGTTGGGGACGTTGTGAAGTGATGCGCCAAGGGCACGTGACGCCTTCAGACCCTTCGAAACCCCGTGTCTTCGGGCATGTGTGTGTGTGTAACGTAGCCGCTGTTTTCACTGTAACGTCATCGGAGAAACAATATCTACACTTAACAGCAAACTGCACACCCAGCCCGTCTCCATGGGGGAACTAGTAAGTTGTCTCTTTCACCGGGTGCCAAAAAAAGAATCTGTACCGTTTACTGAACGCTTGCTGTACGTGTAGCTTTCACGTGTTTTTATCTCAGTCACGACAATAATATAATTTCCTTATCTTGATGTTATAGACAAGGACATTATAGGAAAGGTGGAGGCACTATATTTCAGTTAGTAAAACTCTTTTTTTAAAAAAAATATTTTATTCATTTTTTTACAGAGAGGAAGAGAGAATGATAGAGAGCTAGAAACATCGATGAGAGAGAATCATCGATCAGCTGCCTCCTGCACACCCCCTACTGGGGATGTGCCTGCAGCCAAGGTACATGCCCTTGACTGGAATCGAACCTGGGACCTTCCAGTCCACAGGCCGACGCTCTATCCACTGAGCCAAACCGGTTTTGGCCAGTTAGTAGAATTCTTAAAGGCTAGTTAAATTTGGTCAGTACGTTTGTGAGATTTTTCACATATATTTAACTTTATTTTTCCTCAATCTTGGCTATAATCTCCCTTTTGGACTCCTCTTTCCCCCACCCCCGAATATTTATAAGTCATTTCTACAAATAGTTATGGCAAAAACATATTAAAGTTACAAATCCCATCGGTAAGACTCCATCTGTGAGAAGGGCACTCCTGCTAGCTTTTAAGCTTGATTGGTGTCACAGACGGGAGCAGCCCCCTGTACGGAATCCACCCAATCCACCAACTACCGGACCTTACAGCGGAGGCTTTTGTATCGCAGTTTTGTATTTCTTTAAAATTAAAGGAATATTACAGCTTTTTTTTTCTTTTACCAAAGGATACCATGGAAACACTGTTACACACACACACACACACACACACACACACAGAGACACACACAGAGACACACACACAGAGACACACACACACACACACACACACACACACACACACACACGGTTTTTACGTCGCTGTGTTCAGTAGAGGGCACCATAGCACAGTTCATGAGTGCCTTCCGTGAAGATTTGTGGGCTTTATTTTTTTCTCACAGTAAGAGGTAAACAGGCTGGGTTAAAAGCATTTCCCCCTACACCAAACTGCTCCCCTTCCCGGGCGGCGCAGGGGCGTGGGTGTGCCGCTGCCCCGGGCACCGCAGACCAGGGCGCCCTTAGGTGGGCGCCGTGTCCTCAGCTGGCCCGACACAGAGCACACCCGGTAAAGCCACGTGGCGGAAAGCCAGATTTTCCGACTGCATCCCGTTGGAGGGAGGAACAGGTTTTGCTTTGTGTGGCTGAATGTGCTCGTGGAAAGGAGTAGCTGTCGGCTCGCGGTGTAAATGGCTTTTCACTGATTCCCGCCGCGTGCTGGAGGCCACGTTCTCCTTCCTTCTGTAAAGGCCCGAACATCGTGTGCGTGTATCTTTATGGAGGCTCAGAACGATGACATGTTATTGACTGTCTTACAAAGTACTCTTTGTATTAGGTTTGAAGTTGATGTACTGCGATTCGATTTGTGTGTGGAGAATGCGGCGCAGATCTGACGAAGGTAGAAATAGGATTTAATATTGTGGTGACGGCAGTCACAACGCTCGCTGATCTGTATTAAGCCAGACGTAACGTTAAATGAACTGGTCGTGCTCCCCGAACCGGGGGGAGGAGGGGAGGACACGCTCCACTGTTTGTGTTTTTAATTTTGGGAGGAAATACACGACCAAAGGTAAAAATCATAAATACATTAAAATTTATATTTTTTTGCATGTTTAAAAGGCATCCCCGTGGATGCACAGTGGCATACACTTAGCCAGCCAGGCCAAGGGAATGAAAAAAAACAAAACAAAAACCCAGAGGTGGTAGCAGATGTGCCGATTTTGGGGTTCCCTCCCCAGCCACTCGCTTCTCTCCCGTTCAGAATCCAGAGCTGGGCGTGCCCGGCCCCCTCTCGCCGTTCCCCGTGTGTCCTCCAGATGGCAGTCTCCAGCAGAAGACGCGGAGAAATAATGAGTCTAATGTACAGTAAAATTGGAAATTGAATTATGGCTCAAGAAAAAAAAAAGACAGTAGCCTTGAGGTCCCGGCGAACCCGGGCCCTGATCACTTTTGTTTGCTGCGCCCACGTGCTCGGCCACCGGCGAGTTAATAACGGCGCCGGAGCAGTCCAAGGCTCGGAAGAATTGCTTTGGACGTGAAATAAAGCTAAAATGAATTTGTGTCCAATAGCATTGGCATTAGTGCTCATTGCTTTTGCGGGGTAATGCCTTGAACCATCCAAAATCAATTTTAAAGATTCCCTATTATTTTATCAGGAAAATAAAACACATTTCCCACCAGAAACAAAGCAGCCGGTGTAATCCCGTGAACGGTTGCTCGTGCCACGGCTGGCAGGACCCGCGCCGTCCAGACTTCCCAGGGAGTCCAGGCTCCTGTGGGCGGGCCGCGGCCAGCTGCTCCTCCCCCGGGACCGCGGCGCTTAAAGCAAGAGGGGCAGACGTCTGCAAAGGTAGAAGCCCTCCCAGAACAGAAAGAGGCGTCTGCCACCTTCCTGCTTGTCCGTGGTAGATGGACCTCCGTCCTGGGATGTGGAGGGAGAGGCAGGGTCAGCTGCTTCGCCCGAGATCTTTGCCTTAAAAAAAAAAAAAAAAAAAAAAATATATATATATATATATATATATATATATATATATATATATACCGTATTTGCCGGCGTATAAGACGATTTTTTGGCCCTGAAAAATACGTATTTGCCGGCGTATAAGACGACTGTGCATATAAGACAACCCCCTAACATTTCCACTAAAAATACAGAGTTTGTTATATACTCACCGTATAAGACTACCCCCCACTTGGAGTCATATTTTTCAGGGCCAAAAAATCGTCTTATACGCCGGCAAATATATATATATTATTGATTTTTCACAGAGAGGAAGAGAGAGGGATAGAGAGTTAGAAACATCGATGAGAGAGAATCATTGATCAGTCGCCTCTTGCACCCCCCTCCCACTGGGGATGTGCCCACAACCAAGGTACGTGCCCTTGACCGGAATCGAACCCGGGACCCTTCAGTCCGCAGGCCGACGCTCTATCCACTGAGCCTTTTAAAAAGCTGTTTTACCTGTTCTCCCTCCCTATCAGTAAAGAGTATCTCCTTTAGCTGCATCGGCAGGCCTGGTGCAGCCCCGGGGCGGCGGACGGTGCTGTGGGAACTGTGCCTTCCCACACGTTGACCTCTCCTTTTTAAAAAAATATATATTTTATTGATTTTTTTTACAGAGAGGAAGAGAGAGGGATAGAGAGTTAGAAACATCGATGAGAATCATCGATTAGCTGTCTCCTGCACACCCCCCACTGGGGATGTGCCCGCAACCAAGGCACATGCCCTTGACCGGAATCGAACCCGGGACCTTTTAGTCCGCAGACCAACGCTCTACCACTGAGCCAAACCGGTTTCGGCGATGTTGGTTTTCTTGAAGAAGAATTCTGTCTCATTTCGCAGGAAAGGAAATATCCTAATGTTCCTGGACTTTAAATGAAAGGCGAATGACCAAGGGAAGCGTGCTTTCTCTAGTGACTTGTTGACAAAAGGCACAAGTGTGAACAGCCCCTTCTCGGCCAAAGTGACGCTCGGGGGGTTTAGGGTTTTAGTTCCGTCTCCTCCCACTGGCGTTCGTGTCGCATCATTGCGCCATCATCGAGCTAGGGACAGGGACAACGTTACACGTAAACGTCTTTGCTAAAAAGTTAAAAATCAGTTTCCAGGGACACGCGAGGGTGTCCTTTGGCAGAGAAAACACGTTCACCGAGGGCGTGGGCCGTGTTTGCTCCCCCCTGCCGTTCTAAAAAATGTAACCACTTTTAGTACAGGTTGAAATCTGTGCTCTTTGTTCCACTGAAGATTTTGGAGAAACTTCTAGCCAACCTTAGGTATTCAAAAAAAAAAAAAAAGCCAACTTGCAACCGAGCCCTTGTAAACTTGTCCAGAAGCAAAGCGGTGTGTTTTCCCACAAAGAGACGGCGTTTTAATAGGACGTTTAAAGGCGGCTGAAAGTTTCGATGTGTCCCGACAGCCTCGCCCAGAAAGATCACAGGAGGGACATGCTGGCTGGCGGTAAAATAAAAAAAAAAAAAAAAAATTATTTCAAGTGGAGTTCGTTTCTGTGACTCCATAAGCAAAACATTTCCGTAATGAATCCACGAGGCCGGACCAGATGGTGGTTACACCGGAGAGACGTCCTTGAGGTTCTTCTTTTCGCAGATGTTCCTCACCATCAGCTTTGTGTTTTTACTCACCCAAATTCCCAAATAATTGAATGGACGTTAGCATATGCTTCCGTCCCTCTAACGGGCAGAGAGCATCGCGGATGCAGAGTTTGCCCCAGTCGAGGGGTGGCTTGGGGGTGGGGGACCCGAGTTCCGGGTGCTTCTCTCTCCCTTCCTCCTGCCCCGTGGCGGTGCCGGGGTGACCCCTCCCGTCCTCTCCGACGCAGGGTCCTGCACAACGCGCTCCTGCTCTCCGACAGCAGCCTGCACCTCTTCCTGCAGAGCCACCTGAACGCAGAGGACATCGAGGCGTGTGTGTCCGGGCAGACCCGGTACACCGTGGAGGAAGCCATCCACAAGTTCGCCCTGATGAACAGACGCTTCCCCGAAGAGGATGAGGACGGAGGACAAGCAAACAACACGGATGGTGGCTCAGAGAGGTACTTCTTCCCCTGCATTTCCATTCGTCGTTACAGAGACACGCTGCGCGCACATGCGTGTGCAGGGGTACCCCGACGCACACTTGCCTCCTTTTTGTTGATGCGATCCTCAGATAATGAAAAAAATTAATTGACTGAGATTTTATTGAGTTGTGACAGCTCATCACCGCAGTCTTCACACACACCTCCACGCTGAATTAATGAATGCAGTAGAAATTCAATTATCTGCATTCTGATTATGTGACTTTCATTTAGTCAGACTTGAATTATTCGCGTTTAAATTATCTAGCTAAAAAAATATCCAACTGCACTCCAAATGGCTAATTAAAAGTCCAAATTTCCTGTCTCTCTTTGTGACTGGAGATAATTAAAGTTCTCCTCTGTTACTCAGGCTATGAGTGTGTTGTGAAAACCAATTTCCTCTTTTTATTATTTTTTCCCCCCTCTCTTCTTTTCCAGTTCTTCCTCCGGGTTTGGACACAGCAGCGAAGACAGCAGCTCACAGGGGTGTAACACGAGCACAGCTCCGCAGGAATCCTGAAAAAAAGAGAGAATTCTAACGTGACCACCTTAGGAATAGCCAAATTATGTCCAGTCAAAGAGGAGAAAGCTGGCAAATGATATATTTTTTACCTAAAGCTCACTGTCACGATAGGAGGTACTCACATTCTCCAAGGCGTTGGGTTGTTCATTCATGCTGTTCTCGTGTTGTCTTCTTCCGGCTCTGCTTCCGTAGAATGCTGAAGTCCTGTGATCACAACCCTCTTCCTTGTAGGCCAACACTATTGGTAGCATAAGATCCTGCCCTCCAAGGACGTGGTTTATAGGTTAAAAAACAAAAACAACAACACAAAACACAACACAGAAAGCCTGGTTGGTTTTACTGAATTTGAAAAGATAGGTCAAGAGTTAGCATTTACAATCCAGACGGTGGGTTCCTTTTTGGACCAGCTGGGCAGTGTTATCGTAAACACGGCGTGGCTGAGCTTAACCACTCCGCAGACTGACAGCCGAGACCCGGCGGCCTCCGCTCAGACATGTGGCTGATACTTTGTGGGGGTACCTCCCCCGCCCCCGGAAGACACTTTGCTTTCGGGTGTTTGAAATCCTGAGAGAGAGAGAGAGTTTAACCTTCCCAGGATTCTCTTTCCCACGTAGAAGGGATCTGAGGAACAGAGACATGTTAAAACGATGTTTACATCCCAGACAAAACAGAAACGGGAAACACAGTTTCATTGTCCAAAAAAATCAGCTTTCACACATGGTTTCTGGAGACGGAGCATTTGTTTTCATTATCACTGTGCAATTAGAATTACAGGTCAATGATTTATTTTCTGACTTAATAGGCAGTTTCCTATCACTAGATAACGTTCTCAGTGGTGGTTACTTGTTACTTATCTTTAGGTTAGAAGTGGGCTCTTGTACAAATACATTTAATGTTATCAGTAAGTATTCCCATAATTTAGAAAAGGATATAAAATTAATTATTCATTTTTTTAAAAAGCCCTTTCTTTTTTTAGGGAGCTTCCAGAGGATTGGTATTACTTAAAATAATTCAATAAAATATATTTTAAAAAATGACCCAAAGAGAAAACGTCTTAAACTACATTGAACTTCAAATTTCAGACGAGACAGCATTTTCTTGAGATAATTACCCAAGCGTCTTCCCTGTTGAATGGTACAAAATATCTCCGAAACTAACAGGAAGATATTTTTACGTAACTGGGATAACTTGTTGCTTTAATGAAATGTTACCTCACCTCATTTTAACTAGGAGTTTAAAAGTTACTGTATTATTAAAAAGTCTTTGAAATGCTTGTACCTAAGAAGCAATAGGAAAAAAAATTTAGAATAAGAATGATTCCATACTTTCTCCTTTTTGTTTTGGTTTGGTCTAAAACATTATGGAATGTATGTAAATATTCTCACTTAATGGATTGGGTCTTAATTACTTTATCATCTAGGACTCATTGTTTTAATACAGAAAACAAGAGGTTCAGCCGTTTCTTTTTACCTTGCCAACACGGAAAGTTTACCGTCCCGTCATTTCAGAGCGGATGCCAGCTCCCCTGCGATATGTATTTGAATCACATTATTTCTGTCTTTCTTTCAGCAGTTTTGAAAAGGATGTGTGTATATATATATATGCTACCAATTGTCCTATTATTTTTAGATGATGTAAACAGCCATCAAAATGGATATTAACTAATGCCTGATACCGTGGTATGCAAACTTCACGAGATCACCGTTTTCACATTAAACATGAAAAAAACAATCAACTTTATTGTGTTGGCTCACTTGTCTCAAAAGAGAATGCACTTCTTCTGACTTGGACCTAAATTCAGTGTGGTTTTGAATGACATTTTTTTTTTTTATGAAGAGGTTGGGTAAAGTTTGCTTTAATATTCACTCTAGTTGTATGCATTTTGAGCTTTGGTTTGCTTGTTTTGGTATCTAAGCTCCATTGACGCTGATACTCAGGAGCTGAAATATTTAGGTTAACCTCAGCCCCCAGTGGCTTTCTGGCTTAGTTCAAATCTCTTATTTTCCCCTGGCATATTTTTATAAAGCTTTCTTTAGGAAAAGAAAATGATTACTTAGGTAACTAAACTAAACAGAATAGATGTTTATTTAAAACTATTTCTAATGTTACTTACATTTGAAAAATTCTAATCCTGGGTGATTTATGACATATATACATTAAAACTGTATTTCCCTGCCTCATTCTGCAAGTGTACACTGTTCACCTGTAAGGTCGGTTTCTGCACTTTGTGTGGGGACTGGTTTTGTACGTAACCCAAAGGGGTCAGCAGTGAAAGCCAACACCTGTTACTTACGGCTTCTTTTAAAGACCCACTTGGAAGAAAGTGATTTAAATTTCCAGTTCAAATTTCAAGTTTTAAAAATTACTGAGGAGAAGCAGAGATGTGTAAGTGGTGATATTAAGTATCAGGCAGGAGCTTTTCAAGCCTCGTTCACATTTTATTGAATAATTAAATACAAACAAGTGATATGCAATAACCTTAAAATCTCTTTTATGGCCATTAAGAATTTAAACAAATTCATTTAGCCTCGCCACAATTACCGTTATGTCCAACAGTAAATTGAATGTTGTTTTGAACTCAATTTATGTTTCATTTTTGGTGCCTTCAGGATCCGTCATTATTGAGCTCCTGTGGTATGAAGAAAGGGTTCAGTATTTCAGCTACCAAGGAACAATGCCTTTCACAGAAGGCCTCTAAAATCTCAAGACAAAAATAACAAAACAAAAGCTTATTCTGTGTCAAAATAGTTTTCCTCTCAATGTCCAGACCCTTTAGTTGGTACCCTATGAATACAGTGCCGCATCTTCTTAACGGAGGAAACAATCCCAAAACAATTTTCTGCTTTTGTTTGGAATACAGATGGTTTGCTACTTTATTATATATACAGAAACACATTTTCAACGACAAAATGCTTTCCGAGATTTAGGTTACTGCAATTTGACATTCAAAGCATTGACACAATTTTCTTTGCAAATAAAGTCCACAAGGAACGAACACATTTTAGCAGGGAGGAGTCCAAATGTTTTAGAAGGAGGCGATGAGCAACAATGTCTAACGTTTGAAATATATTTACAAAGGGCTTCGGCTCCTTTCTTTGCCGTACGCGTCTCACAAAACGGGTCACCCTTGTCCCTTTAATTTCAGACACAATCGCTGGAAACTTTCTAGGTCCTTGTTAGGAGCAGTGCATCGGCCACTCCTTTTATTTTAGCTGCGGAAACTCTAGGGTAGTTCTCATGACCCTTTTTCGTTTTCTCCAAAATGCCAAAGACTTCTTTTCAGAAGATATGGAGGAAAAGAGGGGGGGTGGGGGAGAACCAAGCTACAGTTTCCGCTGGATCTACAGACACTCTGCAAATGACTGATGCCCAAGAGGAAAATGCCCTTTCTCCGGCCGATTCCTCCAAACCCCCTCGCCGCCCCTCTTTGCTGCCAGAGGCGCCGCCCGGGCATCACTTGCGGTGGCGTTTCCGCAGGTCTCTTACCTCCGGGCCTTCTTTATAGCGAGGCCCCCGCCCCGCGGCGGAGGCGCCCCCGCTGCCCCGCGGCCGCCCGTTGGCTGCGCCCCGCGCCCCGCGCCGCGCGCTCCCGCCGCCGCCTCCCGCCTCCCGCCTCCGGGCCGCTCCGCCCGCGGCTGGGAGGCAGGTAGCGGGCCCGCGGCCTCGGCCCGGTAACCCATGGCAACCGCCCTGGTAACCCATAGCAACTGCGCTGCGGAAAGAAAGGGGGGAGGAGGAGAAAAAACCCACCACACACACACACACACACACACACCCCGGGTGGAGGGGGAGGCGGGCGGGAGTGGGAACGACGACGACCGCGAAAAGGCAGCGGTTCGCCGCGCAGCCTGCAGCGCCCTCGCCCGCGCCACCCGCTCCACCCGCGGGCCCGCAGGTCCCCGCCCCGCCCGAGGACAGACAGACAGACCGAGGGGAACAGTGCACGAGGGCCCGGGGCGCGGGGTGCGGGCTGGCGTGGAGGAAGCCCGTGCCGGCCCTGACCCCGGGGCCCCGCCGGGCAGTGAGCGCGCAGGAGCCGGACCCCCTCCCCCGCCCGGGTGGACGGTTTCCTGGGCGGCGCGCGCGGGTCGGCGGCTCCGGGGAGGCGGGAGGTGGGGAGGGAGGGAGAGGCGGCGGCGGCCTCCCCGCGTCTTTGTTCTGCAGGTGCCAGCGCGGCCCCGCCGCCCGGCCCCGGAGGTGTGGGAGTGGGTGTGGGTGTGGGTGTGCGTGTGGGTGTGCGTGTGGCCGCGGCGGGAGGGTCCCCCCCGCAGGAGCCCCAGGTCGCGGCGGGGCCGGAACCCTCGCGCCCCAATGTCTCCTGTGCGCACGCAGCACCCCTCGGGGAAGCCGGCCCCCCGGTGTCTTCCCAGGGCCCCGGAGCCTGCCCGCCGCTCTCGCCCGCCCCCTCCCGGGGAGACCGGCACCCCTGCCCGCGAAGCCCGGGCCCAGCGTGGCCTCCCGGGAATGGACGCCCCGGGAATGGACGCCCGGGGAATGGACGCCCCGGGAATGGACGCCCCGGGAATGGACGCCCGCGAGCAGCGCGGCCGGCGGCGGAGGGTGCGAGGCGGCGGGAGGACGGAGGGGGGCGCTGCCGGGCCGCTGGCGGGGAAGGCGCCGCGGGTGGGGGCTGCTCCTGTCTGCGGGGTGCAGGGTCCGAGCAGAAAGGAGCGCCTGCACCCCTCGGATCTGCGCTTGCGCTTGCGGGCATCACCTGCGGGCGGTGGGTTCGAAGCCCGCCCAGGACCTGAGGACATAGAAAGGCCGCCCCGCAAGGCAGTGCGCTGAGGCGAGGAGAGGTGGCCCCAGGAACCGGGGAGTCTGTAGTGACAGGCACCCCCTGGCTCTCACCAGCTGTGACTTTAAAAAGGAAAAGGTTGGGCCTGGGTGGTTACTGGAGACCTTGCATATCTTAACCCTCCACCACCCTCCTCCTGTAGGCGGGCACCAGCCACCAATCCGAACAGCAGCGCCTCCTTCTGGAAGGCAAAGGCATAGCACACACATACACCCGAGCAACCCATGTTCCTGAAAACGGGGTTAGAACAACGGTGCCCGATACGCATACCTAGTGCTTTTCCTGGTGAGGGAAGCTGGCCATGTGAAGAATCCTATTTTAACCCCCTGGTAAAGAAGCAAACCTTCTGCCGAAACCGGTGTGGCTCAGTGGATAGAGCGTCGGCCTGCGGACTGAAAGGTCCCAGGTTCGATTCCGGTCAGGGCATGTACCTTGGTTGCGGGCACATCCCCTGTGGGGGGTGTGCAAGAGGCAGCTGGTCGATGTTTCTCTCATCGACGTTTCTAGCTCTCCAGCCCTTTCCCTTCCTCACTGTAAAAAAAAAAAAATCAATAAAATATATTAAGAAAGGAAGAAAGAAAGAAACCTTCTCAATATACACTGAGTGGCCGGATTATTATGATCTCTGAACACACAATAATATGGCCTCTCAGTGTATATCCTATAGAATAAAAGGCTAATATACAAATTGTCCCCTCCACCAGAAGTTTGGCCAGCAGGCAGGCTAGCCAACGGCCATGTTCCCTCACCCTGGCCAGGCTGGCTGGACCCCCATCCATGCATGAATTCATGCACCGGGCCTCTAACACACACACACACACACACACACACACACACACACTGAGTGGCCAGATTATTATATGTCCAGAGATCATAATAATCTGGCCACTTGGTGTGTGTGTGTGTGTGTGTGTGTGTGTCTGCCGGGAAGGGAAACTTGGTTTATTTTCACAAACACGCGCCTTCTGGTTCCGCTGCTTATCAGGCGCAGGTGCGGAGGGAACTGTGCTCACTGTGGGAGGGAAAAGATGGGGACCTGCCTGCGCTGGGATCCGCTCAGAACAGTCTCTGCCCTTTGCAGAGCCGTGTACTGGGAGCCCCGCGCCTTAATTTAAAAAAATTTTTTTCAACAAAAGCAATTACAGAAAAGTGCAAATTTAACGTGTGACATTTAACATTTCGCCGTGGCAGGCAGCCTCCGCTTAAACGGGCCTTTCCGCGGAACAACAGGAGCCAAAGGCCTGTGTCACGGAGGGATGTAAGACACAATCTGGGCTGCGCGCGCACAATGAATCGGGAAGGATTTATGTAATTAATTGACCAGTCTTAACCTGTTATCGTGATGTAAGGAATTTGGAACTCATTAATTTGGGCTCTGACAGATTTCATATTAGAGCTGGCAAATATGGATTGAGCCTCTTATTCTTGTAGCAGCTGGAATGTCCACGACAGTGAGGGTGAGTGAAGAAGACCTATTGCCGGGGTCCGACCGCCTCTTTGTAATCAGCAGCCCTGCTCTGCATTAAAGGCATAGTGAAAAAAAAGAAAAAAGAAAAGAAAAAGGAAAAGGCATATTACCTGAAGCATTGGAAGGTGCTTGTGCTCACTCCGCTGGTAGGTGTATTGAGCTCAGGCATTTGCAGTTGAAGGAAAACATTAATTCCAGTCGTGAGCGAGGTGCTTTCTCCAGCACCTCGAGAGGACGAGAAGGTGAGGGTCTTGGGTCAGGTTTGGTATTGTTGTCAGAGTTAAAAGGGATGAAAAGACGGAGCCTTTGAATTTCCTCTTTGTGAACACAGAGATTGTTAAGAAAGAAGGAAATTAGAAGTCTTATGAGGGGCAAATGGCATTTCTTGTAATGTCACAGCCACAAATGAGCGGCTCAGGGCCGCGAAGGAGGAACCGGCTTTCCCAGAAACCACCCACTGTCGCCTGGTCAGAGTGCCTCTGTGGACCCCGAGTTCCAGAGCTCCCATAATGAGCATTTCACCAGCACTCTGAGCTGTGTCCTCTCTGCAGGATTGGATGTCCAGGGACTCGCCCAGCGGGAAATGTCTAGTTTCTTTGAGATTAAACACACACACACACACACACACACACACACACACACACACACACCCTAGTCAGAATCTCACATTCACCGCCCCCACTCGGCAATCAGAAAATTGTTAGGTTGAAAAAAAAAGGTTCCACGGACGAAATGAAATGCCTTTTCTTTTTCTCCCTTTTACAATAGGTCCTCCCTCTGGCTGCGCCTTGTGATAAGGTTAATATAACAACTGCCACGGGAATCATTAATACAGGCAGATAAGCAAAGTTGCACGTTTAGAACACTTTCAGGGGATCATTTGCCTCCCCCCCCCCCCCCCCCCCCCCCGCCCGCTGATAAGGAAGCCACGGGAACAAATGCAGGCAAGGGACGGAACCTTTTCCTCCTCAGGCAGAGAGCCCGCCTGACCTCTCCCGATGGGCGGTTCCTCCTGAGCACTCTCCAAAGCTGGGGCCTGGCCGCTCTTGAGATAGGTTTTCCATTTTGCACATCCCCTTTAAACAATTTCCAGCCAAAACCGGTTTGGCTCAGTGGATAGAGCGTCGGCCTGCGGACTGAAAGGTCCCAGGTTCGATTCCGGTCAAGGGCACGTACCTTGGTTGCGGGCACATCCCAAGTAGGGGGTGTGCAAGAGGCGGCTGATCGATGATTCTCTCTCATCGATGTTTCTACCTCTCTATCCCTCTCTCTTCCTCTCTGTTAAAAAATCAATAAAATATACATTTAAAAAAATAAATAAACAATTTCCATTCACGCATAACTTAAATTTTAATATAACAAACATTGTTCCAGTACAAATCTTTGCAAAAACAAACAAAAAAAAGATTTCCAATTCTCTGAGGGGAAGATTGGAAATTTCCATGCCCCCGTTTTGGGTGAAATTTCCATGCCCCGCTCCCCCCCCCCCCCCTTTTTGTTGTCTCCACTCCAATCAAATTCCAAAGTAAAGAATTTTTATTTTATTTTTTTTAGTGAGTGACACTGGGATTTGATCTATCAATGAAGGACTTGGTACGAAGGTTTGTTTTGTGATTATCTTGTGAACGAGTGATTTCTTCAGCTTAGGTTCCATTGGGATGTCTGTATGAAGATAAAACACTGGAAATTGCGTCGGCATAGCAGTGTTTTCCTTCACATGGAGAGCGGAGAGAGTGCTAGCAGTTGACATTAGTGTTAGTATGTTAGTGGGAAGGAGGGCTGTGAAGATAAACAATTGATATCAGCAAGGGCTTGGGTAACTAGTATAAACCATGACAAGGGCGATTAATAGTATATATAAACACACTTCAAGTTTGTATACACGATCTCAGCTCTCACCTAGGGATTTCTTTGTATTTTTTAAAAGGGTAATTTTTAAGTTGACAATTACAGGGTTATCAGCTCATGTGCTGTGTGTACTGTTTATGTATCAGCGTTATGGATGGGCATCGTGAAGCGTGGTTTCCTGGAGAGAGTGTTGACGGGAAGGAAGTCTGGTGCATTGGTTCTGGCGCGGGGCCCAGCGCAAGCCCAAAGGTGGCTCCCACTGCCCTGGACGGCAGCTTCCTCATCGCAACAGTAAGAAGCTGGAATGCGGAATGCCTTTAAAGGTGCTGATAAATGTTACTTAAAAAAAGCATAGCTGCTTTCACGGTCAATAACATTTCAGGTACATTGGATTAAATGAAGTTTAGCATTACTTTTCTTTTTAAAATATATTTATTTTATTGATATTTTACAGAGAGGAAGGGAGAGAGATAGAAACGTTGATGAGAAAGAAACACCAACCAGTTGCCTCTTGCACACCCCCTACTGGGGATGTGCCCACAACCAAGGTACATGCCCTTGACCAGAATTGAACCTGGGACCTTTCAGTCCGCAGACCAACGCTCTATCCACTGAGCCAAACTGGTTTCAGCTAGCATTACTTTTCTGCAGGTCTTCTCAGTACCTTTCACTTAGAATCCTTCAGTATGTGTGTGGGCGATACTGTGTGCCGTTTTCTTAACCTGATTTGGAGAAGAGAATCTAAAATTCTATGATCTTTTGAATCCATAAGACTTTGGGTTCCTTCCCAGAATGATTAAGGGACACTTGGGTTTCCCGAGGCCAGGGTTCAAGGAAAGTGTGGACATCACCAAGAGAGAAGGACTCCGTCCGAGAGACTCCCCTTCTGGTTCTGTAAGAGACAGGGAAGACGTGCTCAGTGTGAACTTGTTTCACTGCTTACAAGATGAGTGGCCTCAGTCTAGGTGCCAGTGCTCTATCCACTGAGCCAAACTGGCTGGGGTGCAGTGCTTTAAAATATAGTAATGCATAATAATCTGGCCACTGTGTGTGTGTGTGTGTGTGTGTGTGTGTGTGTGTGTGTGTGTGTATGTGTATGTATTAGAGGCCTGGTGCATGAATTTTGAATTCATGCATGGGTGGGGTCCGGCCAGCCTGGCCATGGGGAGAGGACATGGGCAGTTGGCTGGCCTGCCTGCCTGCTGGTCGAACTCCTGGTAGAGGGGACAATTAGCATATTAGCCTTTTATTATATAGGATATACACTGAGTGCCATATTATTATGCGTTCAGCGATCATAATAATCTGGCCACTCAGTGTATATTTTCATTGATTTCAGAGAGAAAGGGAGAGGGAGATAGAAGCATCAATGATGCCACTCCAACCACACCCACCACCCGGCCCGTGCCCTTCCCAGTGTTTCTGGAGCGGGACGCACCCCCCGTGCCCACATGCCTTCTGGCAGCACTCACCCCCTGCCTGGCTGGTCACCCGTCTGTCTGTCTGTCCCTCTCTGCAGACAGTTGCCCCTGGAGAGTTAGGGCTCCATTTCACCTCTGACTGCTGCCACCCAGCTCCAGCCCCCAGCTTAATATGGGGCGCATTTGAGAGTCCATGATGAATCACTGTCGTAAGGCAGACAGAAGGCCTGCGGACCCTTCTTAAGGCCCCTTTCCTGTGGCACAGCCAGCAAAGTAGCAGAAGAGCTTGGAGAATCGTAGGAGGCAATTCAGAGGAGTGGCAGAGCAGCTTAGAGAATGGTAGTAGGCAATGAGGGAGTATTCCTTGACCCGGGGAACTGTGGTTGTCCTGAGGACAAACGGGAGTGTTGTGCTGGTGCCTCATGTCCCTTTCTTTGGGCCTTGAGATGGTCATACACCTGTTCATTCATGAGGTCCGCATGGCAGTCAGAAATCTTTGCTCAAGATTACTCTTCTCATCGATCCAGGAGATGATTCAATGAAATATTTTGATGCAATTTCTTTTGGACAACTTGTTTCCGCTAAGACCCTATGCCCGGCACAGTATATAGTAGAGTGACATTCAATAAAGGGTGGGTGATTAAGTTGAAATAATTGACTATGTAAATGGGTTAACATTTTCTCCAAACGAACGCTGCTATGGCATAGAACCCCATACGAAACTGAAGCCCAGTCTGACTTTAAAAAGTAATTAAAGGGTAATTTAAAGTTTTACTAAAGTCTCCTAAAAACCAAAACAGTCTAATTTTAACCCTCCACCCCCCAACTTTCTTAGGGTTCTTTTCTGAATCAAGTTTGCCCATCTCTCTACTAAACAAAATCAAAAGGAACAGTTCTGTGAGGCTTTTGACTGAGAGCACTTTAATTAAGCTTGTCTTGGTGCCGTCTAGTCATTTGTGTAGCCTGTGGTTCAGCCTGACCTCTAGAGCAGTGTTTCCCAAAGTGTGGTATGTGTACCACCAGGGGTACGGGAAGAGTTTGGTGGGGGTACGCGTTGCACTGGAGTTCGGTGGGGATATGCACTGCACCGTGCTTAGCTGCGCCTAATTCTACGTTCTCATGAGTCAAGTCAAGACAGTCTTGTGAGGCTTGAGATGGTCCGGTGTGCAAATAAATGTTATTTATAATATAACTTTTACTTACATTTTATTATGAATAATTTTATTTTTTGTTTATTATTATTTTGTGTATGTACCAAAAATATTTTGATTGTTATTAAAATACATCCTTTTTTTTTGACGAGGGGTGCTCAGCGTTACGAAAATTATAGAAGCGGTACACATATGTCAAAAGTTTGGGAAACACTGCTCTAGAGGAACAAAAACGTAACCATCTTAAACGTTTGTTGAGTTCTAACACCCGCACCAAGAAGAAGGAAGGAATGGTGTGAATAGGAGAGATAATACTGTCTGTTAGCATAAAGGAGACAGTTTTTGACAGACTCTAAGCAAATAAGGAGTCGGAATTATCTGGAGAACACTGACTGTAGCTTCAAATGAGTGAGAAGTCAATTTCTCTTTCAGGAACTCTGGAAGGCAGGTGGACAAGCCCTGCCCCAGGAAGTCACTCAGGGACCCAGGCTGGGGGAGTGGCTCTGCCTCCCTCACAGGTGCTTTCCAGATTGTGCCTGTTTCCAGCCAATACGAAGAAAGGAGGGAGCAGGACTGGGGTGAGTACCATTGAATTTGTTTTTCAATAGAAGATTTCCAACATACACAGATGTAGGGATGATATAATACATCCCTATGTGCCCATCACTCAGCTTAAAGTGATCTTCCTCTGGTCAAACACATATCATTTCTATCCGCCATTAAGGCCCACCTTATTTTAAGTCAAATTTCAGACCTCTTTAAGAAGATGATCTGGAAGTTGCATACATCGCTATATCACTTGGTAGGTACTTAGTCACGTGGCCACATCTTTGCAAGCAAGGCTGGACAAAGTCTCTGGTGGGGGTGGCTGTCTCCTCTCAACTCCCTCCCCCTTTTTCTCCCTCCCCCTTTTTATATTCCCCATAGCATTTACCACCTATATTTATCTCGCTTATCTGTTCCTTCTGATCTGTCTCTTCTGCACCGTATAAGCCCCACTCGTGCAGGGAGAGCATTGTTTTTCATGTGGAATACAGTGGGTCTGGGCTACCGGCTGTACATGGAAGGTGCTCGGAAGATATTTGCTGAGTGGGTAAATGAAGGACTAGACGTGGACGAGATTTGCTCACCGACGGTCTTGAGGAATGATAGGGTAGGGTGGACAGAAGGCCAGAGAAGAGGAGATCCTGGAGGAAACCCAGAATGTTCTAAGAAGCGGAAGGCATGCCGAAACCGGTTTGGCTCAGTGCTAGAGCGTCGGTCTGAGGACTGAAGGGTCCCGGGTTCGATTCTGGTCAAGGGCATGTACATTGGTTGCGGGCACATCCCCGGTCGACGTTTCTAGCTCTCTATCTCTCTCCCTTTCTCTCTGTAAAATATCAACAAAATATATTTTAAAAAAAGAAGAAGCGGAAGGCAAATCAGTAAAGAGCAATCCCCAAGAATAAAGACAAAGACAGACGGCGGAGGGATTCAAGAAGGCAGCGGAGGGCAGCGTGGTCATGTTGCTGAGAGGTCAGCCATGGTTGAGAACATCACACGCGGAGTGAGTTCTCTTCGGTAATGTTGTTCAGCAGCATGACGCCCGGACCTCAGTCCGTTAGGAGTCTGAGTTTCAGCCCTGCCGTGTGTTGGTGATGTAAATTTGGGTAACTCTCTGAACATCTGAGCCTTGGTTTCTTTGCCTGTAAAATGGGTGTAATTCTGACTCTAACTCAAAGCGTATTTTCGAAGGATTAACTGAATTACTGTGTGAGAAAGGCAATAGATATCGGTGAATTATTGCAATTCTTACTGATTTGCAGGGAGTAGAATACATTTAGAGAGTAACCATATAAAGAATAAAGGAAGTCATAAAAATTTCCATTATTTGGGAAAAATGGATTTCAAGACAAAGCAAAATGCATCACGATCCTTGCTGCTCTTTTCAAACTCTATGCCTAGTCGCTTGAAAGTGAGCCCTCTGTATTGATGAACTTGGATTTGGGGCGTTTCCTTCATCATGCCTGTCTCCGGTTTCCCAGGCCCCTTCCTGCCCAGCTGTGTATGTGAACGCACAGCCCTGAAACCAAGAGGTGACATCTCTGGCCGCTGACAATTGGGCTCCAGAGCTGCTTGTAACCATTCCCTCCCCCCACCTCCACCTCCTCCCTTCCCTCCCCCTCCCTCTCCTTGTCTTCCCTCCCCCTCCCCCTCCCAGAGCATCTTGTTTTCCACCCTCTGTAGCCAGGAGGTTGCATGGCTCATGTCTTCCCAGAAACATCACTGATTATATTTATGCATTCGGAGCAGGTTTTGAGTTAGACTGAGTCTCGGTGGCTGAAGGTTCAACATTTTCTGAATATTTTCCTTCAAAACCGCAACCATCTTTGGCAGCCAAGGAGCGGAGGGATGAATAGGCTTCCATGTTGCTTGGCTATAGATAGGGAGGAGCGGGCAGGAATTTGCAAGCATTTGCATACACACAATTGTCTGCCGGGTGCTTGCAGCCGCGCTCGCCCTCCTCCCCGCCCCGTTCTCTGTGTGCAGCATCGCTAATACGGACGCAGATAATGGAATTCCCTGACCCCAGCGCGGAGCCCCGCACATGTTGGAAGAAGGCATCTGGGGGAAGGGAGGGGCTCCCTTGGTCTTGTTGCTTTACCCACACGAGGAAATGAAGAGGAGAAAGCAATTACAGGGGCTTGTCTCCGAAGGGAGCGTGAGTGGCACTGACAGGGTTTCTTTTCAGAGAATCGTGGAGAGATGCTCTTTTCTTGTTCGTACCACCAGTAGGCATTTGCCTGGAGATGGAGTTTACTTATTAAAATGTGTGTTCGGCAGATGGGGCGCCGGC
Source organism: Vespertilio murinus (assembly GCA_963924515.1). Classification (NCBI taxonomy): domain Eukaryota; kingdom Metazoa; phylum Chordata; class Mammalia; order Chiroptera; family Vespertilionidae; genus Vespertilio; species Vespertilio murinus. The sequence continues at coordinate 9,519,854 of OZ004712.1, read as the reverse complement.
CACAGGAGGCGGCACACGTCTAGTTGTGCTTCCGGACAGAGTGGGTGTAGGACAGGGGAAGCGTGCCCCCAGGATTGAGGCTTGCCCCCGGGGAAGCCGTGAGAGGGCAAATCCGAGAGGCAGGAGGAAAGGGTATCTGCCCCCAAGCATCCCTGCTCCAGCAAACTCGGGAGCCACCAGCTTCTTAAAGCAGAAGCGCCAGTTGGTTGGGCCCCTGGAGGGGTGGCTCCGTGGCCTGGTTAGGCGACCGTGACCTCAGTCCCGGTCAGCTTCCCTGACTCCAGACATGTGCCCATTAGCTGTTAGACAGTTCCCGGGAGACAAGAGCTGGAAATCGACTTTACCTGGGAACTTCTTAGGGCGACAAAGAACATTTTCTTCGGCCGATCCCTGCCATGGACCAAGCCTTAACACTCTGGTAAGCTGGCAACTAAAGTTAAGCACGTGGTTTCTTAACCAAACACTCAGATGAGTAAGCAATGATGTCCTAATTCACCCTGGGTCCCCAAAATGCACGTCTATTATTTACTTCCTTTTCCTAAAAAAGTGAATTAAAAAAACATGTTTTTATTTATTTATTATTTTTATTTATTTTTATTATTTTTTTTTGAGAGAGAGAGACAAAGAGAGAAAGAAAGAGAGAAGAAGGGAGAGGGAGAGTGAAATATCTATGAGAGAACCATTGATTGGCTGCCTTCTGCATGTCCCCTACTGGGGGTCAAACCACAACCTGGTCTCAAATCTGTGACCTCTTGTGCACGGGACAACGCTCCACCAACTGAGCCTTTACTTCCTTTTAAATAATCTTTGGTTTTTACCTCTTGTTGGTCTCTGATCATCTGTTACATAGCCAATGCCAATTCTGTGTGTCTGAACAGGTCTCCGAACAACCTGAGTTTGTGTTGACAGCTTGTATGAGAAGAACAAATATTTGCTTTTTATTTCATGTAAATATGCGCACGCTGTCAGAGGAGACTGGCTTTAAGAGGCTAAGAGTTTGTCTTCCATCGCTCACGAAGGGACAGCTAATCTATACCAGAGATCGTTCTAGGTGTGGAAGCGCAGGGTGGAAAACACAGACATCCCACTGGTTGCAATGACATCAGTAGAAAGAAAAAAAAAGGTTATGAAATGTTTGTTCTGCCATGCCGCCTAAAATACAGGGGGAATGGAACAAAACGGAGAGAAATGGTTTAGAAGACCGTTCTCACAGCTCTTACTCTATTGGAAGTTAGTCTAGAGACAGTCTAACACTTTAAATAGACAACGTGAAATAACCTTACGTTAGAACAGTGTTAAGTAGCCGAAACAGGATTGGCTCAGTGGAAGAGCGTCGTTCTGCGGACTGAGGGGTCCCGGGTTCGATTCCGGTCAAGGTAATGTACCTTGGTTGCGGGCACATCCGCTGGAAGGGGGTGCGCGGGAGGCGGCTGGTTGATGTTTCTCTCTCATCTGGCGTTTCTGGCTCTCTGTCTCTCCCGCTTCCTCTCTGTAAAATATCAATAAAATATATTTTAAAAAAATAACAGCGTTAAGTAAAAACAGTGATAGCCTTCCTTTAGACACAGTGGCTTCATTTTTTTTTTTTTTTGAAACTACTAGTATTAAGGCACTCAGTGGGCAATTGCTGGGCTCTTGGCTCTTTTTTTATTTTATTTTATTTTATTTTTTTATTTTATTTTTTTTATTAAATTATTATCTGTGTACATATATTACCATTGCCCCTCCCCCAAAAAAACAAAACAAAAACAAAAACATTCCCTCCCTCCCCAGAGTTTTGTGTCCATTGGTTATACTTATATGCATGTGTACAAGTCCTTCGGTTGATCTCTTATTTCCCTCATATTTCCCTCCCCTCCCCGTTGTAATTAGACAGTCTGCTTGTTGCTTTACTGTCGCTATATTTAACTTATGGTTCATCAGTTTATAATGTTCTTTATTATTCATAAATGAGTGAAGTCATATGGTGTTTCTCTTTCATTGACTGGCTTATTTCACTCAGCATGATATTCTCCAGTTCCATCCAGGTTGCTGCAAATGATGAGAATTCCTTCTTTTTTATGGCAGCATAGTATTCCATTGTGTAGATGTACCATAGTTTTCTGATCCAATCATCTGCTGACGGGCACCTAGGCTGTTTCCAAATCCTAGCTATTGTAAATTGTGCTGCTATGAATAAAGGGGTGCATATATCCTTTCTGATTGGTGCTCCTATTTTCTTGGGATATATTCCTAGTAGTGGGATTACTGGGTCAAATGGGAGTTCCATTTTCAGTTTTTTGAGGAAACTCCATACTGTTCTCCACAGTGGTTGTACCAGTCTGCATTCCCACCAGCAGTGCACGAGGGTTCCTTTTTCTCCACAACCTCGCCAACACTTGTCGTTTGTTGATTTGTTAATGTTGGCCATTCTGACAGGTGTGAGATGGTATCGCATTGTTGTTTTGATTTGCATCTCTCTGATAAGTAGTGACTTTGAACAGTTTTTCATGTGCCTCTTGGCTTTCCTTCTGTCTTCTTTTGAGAAGATTCTATTCAGATCCATTGCCCATTTTTTAATTGGCTCATTTATTTTCCTTTTACTGAGTTGAATAAGCTGTTTGTAGATATTGGAGATTAAACCTTTATCAGTAATATCGTTTGCGAATATGTTCTCCCATATAGTGGGTTTTCTTGTTGTTTTGTTGATGGTTTCTTTTGCTGTGAAAAGCTCTTGGCTCTTTATCAGTTCTTTCGTGGCATGGCCTTTGGAGCCCATAATGAGGCAGGCGGAGGTGCGCGGCTGTGGCTGCAGCTTTGGGGCTGAGGGCGAGTGACAGAACATTCCTCTGAAAAATGAAAACGGAGTCATCCCCACGGAGCTGCCGGACGGTTAAGCTAGCTTGGGAAGTTCCCTTGCGGGTATAATGGCCACCGACCTGAATATGAAATAGTCATTACGCACCACAGTGCTGTGTTTTTTTAAAATATGTTTTTTATTGATTTCAGAGAGGAAGGGAGAGGGAGAGAGAGAGAGAGAGAGAGAAAAAAAAAAACATCCATGATGAGAGAGAATCATTGATTGGCTGCCTTCTGCACGCCCCCCACTGGGGATCGAGCCTGCATCCTGGGCACATGCCCTGCTCAGGAATCGAACCGGTGACCTCTTGGTTCCTTGGTTGATGCTCCACCGCTGAGCCGCCCCGGCTGGGCATGTCGCTGTGCTTGGCCGCATGCTGCAGGCCTGTCGGTGGGACTGGCCCGACCTGCCCTCTGACCGGCTTCCTCTCTCAGGACGCCTGCCGCTCGGGGCCCTGGGATGTGTCAGCCCCGGGCCAGCTCACCGGCCTGCCTGCGGTCCCTTTCCCTGACACAGCGAAGGATTCGCGGTCCGTGCACTACCACCTGCCTCCTACAGCACACACGGTGACCCAGGAGGAGGGGATTTAATAAGACCTCCGCAGGGCCTGCTGCCAGCGGCAGGGGGAGGGTCTCCTGCAGGGAAACTCCCCGGAGAAACTGCTGAGCACACGCCCCAGCGCGAGGCACCCCCACGTCACCCCATTTCATTGTCTGCCTGTCACCACGGCCGCGCCCGATCCCGACAGGCCGCCTTCCCTCCCGCAGCCAGAGCTGCTGCCTGTCATTTTCCTGGTGCGACATCTTCATCTCTGACTTGTTACAAACCATTAACTGGTTTCCAGCGTCCAATGTCCTGGCTACTGTTGACTAGTGAGTCATTTGGCATGACAAGGTTTCCCTCGGTCTCCTTGCGGAGGGAGTCTCTCCGTGAAATGATGGGTCTCCCTGTGTGTGTGAATCCTAGCAGAGAGGAGGTGGCTGCCATCCGAGGCCAGGCATGTGTGCTGAGAGCCACTTCCAGCTCACGTGACAGGAAATGACAGATAGCGGCTGACCATTGGGCTTCCAGTCATGCAGCTGGAAAGCAGGGTACTTACTTGCGATGGTTTCCAATAAACACACACAGTTTTTTTTTTAAAAAATATATATTTTATTGTTTTTTTACAGAGAGGAAGAGAGAGGGATAGAGAGTTAGAAACATTGATGAGAGAGAGTCACCAATCAGCTGCCTCTTGCACACCCCCCACTGGGGATGTGTTCGCAACCAATGTATATGCCCTTGACCGGAATCGAACCTGGGACCTTTCAGTCCACAGGCAGATGCTCTATCCACTGAGCCAAACCGGTCTAGGCTGCACACAGTTTTTTAATATATTTTATTGATATTTTACAGAGAGGAAGGAAGAGAGATAGAGAGCTGGAAATGTCGATGAGAAAGAAACATCGACCAGCTGCCTCTTGCACACCTCCTACCTGGGGATGTGCCCGCAACCAATGTACATGCCCTTGGCTGGAATCGAACCTGGGACCTTTCAGTCCACAGGCAGACGCTCTATCCACTGAGCCAAACCGGTCTCAGCCGCCACACACAGTTTTTAATCAGACTTCCTGGCTGCAATGTGTTCAAACATAAATTTAAAAAAATATATATATTTTGAAAAGCGTGAAGCGGTTTAACAGTTGTCAGTCTCTATAAACACACTTTGAAGGGGTGGTTATTTGTAGCATTGTCAAAGTGAAGACAGGCTGCTTTGGACTTTGATGTGAAAAATAATATATTCAGACATTCGGCTTGATGACATAGAGTACACCGTTAGGAGCAGCTTAGACATCAGTTTGCTTTTTCGTAAAGCGACTCACACATGAAATGAATGTAAGTAAAACTTGAATAATCTTTTCCTAGATTACTCCATAGCATGCAAGTTTTAACAGTATACTTGAAAAATGCACTTAAATGTTATGAGCAAATCTATTAATGAAATATTATACTGTTTAAATCCTTAATGGGAATATTTATCGATTCTTGCCTAATTAATGGATTAAGGAGATTTAAAAAAATCAGTGACTGACCTCGCAATTCTACCTCCAGGACTATCTCGGTGAAGTCTGTCTTAGTGAAATAGATGAGCAGGTGCACAGCATACACGCCCAGTGTGTGTGGCATCGTTTTTTAATTGTGAAAAATCTGACATGCCGTAGCAGTCATTAATGATGGAATGGATAAATGAGCCATGGTACCTCTCTATAAAATGGACGACTATATTGTCTTTTGAAAAGTGAGCTACAGATGTATGTGCTGAGATGGGGAATGTCTTTGACATATCGTTGAGCGAAAAAAGCAACCAGCAGCACAGTATGTTGAGTGCTATACTGTTTTTGAGGATAGAGGGGGCTCTCTCTCCCCACCTCCTCTGTCTTTGTGTAAGCATAGAACGTTCTGGAACAATACACACCAGGCAACCTCTGGGTGTGCAAGAATGACGGAAAGAAGAAGAAAGACCTAATCCTTTGCTCCATATTATTTGAATTTAGACTCTGATGTTTATAGACAATAAGAGTTCCCTTGACAATATGATTAAATAATTTAAAAAGGAAATCTGATGCCATGGAAAGTTTAGGATAAGAAGAGGTAAATGGCCCAGCTGGTGTGGCTCTGTGGTTGAGTGTTGACCTCTGAACCAGGAGGTTGCGGATCAATTCCTGGTCGGGGCACATGCCCGGGTTGTGGGCTCCACCTCCAGTGTGGGGTGTTGCAGGAGGCGGCGGATCAAAGATTCTCTCTCATCACTGATGTTTCTGTCTCTCTCTCCCTCTCTCTTCCTCTCTGTACTCTGTGAGCGCGCGCACACACACACACACACACACACACACACACACACACACACATATATTTTAAACAGATAAGTGTGGCTGGTTGAAGATGCAGAGAGCCTGGCTTCCTTCCACTCCGCCGGCTCCGACACTTGGAGCGTGTGCGTCCCTCTCTGATTTTAACGGCAGAACCTCAAAGTCTGGGCGCACCTGCTGTCAAGCCTGAGGCCATGCCGTTCCCGGCAGCCACAGCGGTCCGCGGTTGGTCTCTTGGTGCTATGTTTCCAGTCAGCTCATAAATTATTAATAGAACACGTGTAGGTCAGAGACACACTAACCCTGGCAATCATTCCATAATATTCTCTCTTTAGCATTAGAAGAGAAGAGAAGGGAGGGATCAATAAGCAACATCAGAGGCCCGTCTCCCATGGTTATGGGATATGCACTTAGAAAAAAAAGAGTCCGGTCTTTACAAAAACCTGTCAGCCCGGCATTAATCTTGTGTTATGAATAATGCGGCTATCTATGAATCTTTAATATTTTTTAAATGATGGAATTGTGTGGTATGCTCTCCCAAAGCAAATTTGATACAATGTGGGAATAGTTTGATCCGTGAAGATGTTGATAAACATGAATAAAAAGAAATTAAGCCTAGCCCATTAAAGCAGGGGAAAGGACAGCCCTGCTTTGACCCCAGGGTACATTTCCAGCCCCAGTAAATCTAATTCTAGAATGATCCAGAACGCCTAGAAACGATTCTGTGAGGTATTAAATGATCGTTTGGTTGAAGCCATCGTCCCACGAGACAATAGGCTCTGGTAATACACCACTAACAACCAATATGGTGCTGGCTCCTAGCTTATACTCAATGCCGTTCTTAAAAATTCCTAACAAACACATAGATTAATGCTTCCTATATAAGATACAGCAGTGCTTGAGAAAGATTGCAAAACCAATGGCTTGTTGGAAAGAATGTTATGTTATATTCATATATTAATCCTCTCCTCCCCCATGCAGTAATCTGGGAATAATTTGTTCCAGATTTTAATTTTCAGTGAAAGTAAGAAAAGTAGACCAAGAACTTTGCTTAGGAAATTTGCCTAATGAAGAAATTTTAATCAGGGCTTATTGAACTGAAGATAAAAATATAGTTTGTTTCTACAGATTTGAGGAGAATTAACATGTATCTGATTGTTAATATTTGATTCTTGTTTAATTATTTATGATATCAAGGAATGAATCTGTCAAGTAAATAATGAAATGCGTACATGCAGCATATGTAATTAGGTTAGGTGCATAAATCCAAAATGTTCACTTTATAGTTGTCAGTGTAAAATTTATTAATAATGAGAAATAGTAAGGGAAGACAATTCTTAACACAGTCTACCTCATTAGCGTGGATTATAGTGATTGTTGGTCAGAGAAGAAGAGGAAGAGGAGGAAGAGGAAGAGAAGAAGGGGTGAATAGGGGACATTAGGCTTCGTTTTTCTTATTTGTGGTTTAATTGTTTAAAAATATTAGTGAATTGGAGCACATTTTCCTTCCTCCTGTACAGAAAGGCATGATTTGAACAATGAGCTGTGGGTTTGAGTGAATGCTCCATGTGGTATAATTCCATGTTAAACATATACAAGTCCCAGGGATTCTAAACCTAAGCCATTATTCAATGGGGATGATTCAACCAATGTTTAGAAAGGAAAAACCTACTTTCATGATTGAACTGTCAGATTCTAATCTTAAATTTGGCTTCAGATTCACCAATGGTGAAAAGATGGCAGGCAAGGCGTTATCTACTGAACTCTTCCATTTTCCCTTTCTTCTTTAGCTGGGAGGGAGGTCAGGAGAGACGCTCTTTGTCAAGCACATTCCTACACCCCGGGCTGCTAGGAGATGTCGTGTAGTGGATTTGAGGAGCACATACCTGTGAGTGGGGCTTGATGGTCCTTACTTCTAGTGAGACCTCAGGATAGGATGGCTGGAGCTTAGAGGACACGCTCTCTGCCCCTGAGGACATATATAGTATGGAATCTGCCTCTGCAGGGACTTGGCTGAGTGGGCGCCACCAACTCTGCAGGCAGGAATCTGACTGATAACCTGGTTAGGTTTAGTTCTGACCTTAATGTTAATCATTAATAGCATTGTGTGGCATAAAGGGCAATCAACCAGAAAACAAGATAGTGAGATCCCACACAACCACTCTCTTGCTTGGAAGCTTCCAGAAAGTTCTCGAACTTCAAGGGCCTCAGTTTCTCCCCTTACCAAACTAGAGGGCTGTAATTCTGGCTTTTATGGTCTACGATTCACAGAGGCGGTATTGAAATGTATCAGATTTTGGGCAACCAAGTTCATGAGTGTCTTTGAAAAAAGGTGGGGAGAGAGGTAGTATTATGTGAACATTCATCATCTGACTAGGATAGTTAGAGGCAGTTATACATTTATCAGAAGACAGACGATATAATCACAAAAGGAAATCCATGTTAGTAAATGATATGAATCTAACTATAGCCACCACTTAGGAACTTTCTGCTTCACATATATAACAGTTAATATATAACAGTTAATAAAGAACTAGAGCCCTGCTTAGGATAAGGAAGTGACATTACAAAACATAGAGTGTATGTTGCAATTTCCCTGCCTGCCCTGATTAAAAGAGGGGAATGGTTATTTAATCATTTTATCCTCAAAAGCTTCTGTGATTTACAGGTTTTCAAAACGGATAATATGCTGATGGTGAATGATCCAGTTATCAGATTATTTGCTAAATCAAAGGAAGGATTTGCTATTCTCCTGACCTTAATTCCCAGATTTCTACAAACTAAAGAATTTAGGCCAAACATGGCTGAATTCAGTCAAGCATTAATATTGTTAAAGGAGACGCCCTAGGTGGAACCCGCTCTATGGCTAGTTATTTAGGAAAAAAAGCAAACATTTTACCACCCAGTAAGAAAATTACCAGTTGAATTTAGACAATCAATTTGCTATTTAACAGAGCCATATATGTAATTTTTAAAAACATATTTTGGTAGAAAGAACCAACATAAGAATAATCTAAATGTGGCATTTTGACTTCCAAATGATAACTCATCTTATGTTGCAGAGAGTTTCTTTCTTGGGAATCACCCTCTTCCCCCTCAAGTCCAGATTCTTGAGGAAAATAAATTACTTTTTTAATCTAGTTACTTTTGGGATGATTTGTATGCAGAAACCAATGACCTGACCGGGAGGCTGGCTAAAACTCAGCTTTTGTCTTGCTATTTATTGCCTGTTCTATCCCATCTTCTCTCCCATGCTCCATTATAATTCAAGGTAAATCCTGACTTAATGATATCATCATCTCATCTCCCTTGCCAGTAAAAATGTAGAGATAGGCATGCGACCCAGTTCTGGCCAATGAAATATGAGAAAAGATCTTTGACTGGGTCTTTTGGTATGACTTCCCCACTCTTAAGAAGAAACTTAAGATGAGAATGGTCCCACTTTTTTGGCTGGACTTTCCATGACTTCAAGTGATGCCAGGAGCAATGGCAGCCATTTTGAGACCTTGAGAACTAAGGACAAGGTCGACAAGCTGAGGATGAAAAGATGAGGAGAACCTGGGTCCTTGACAACATTAAACATCATTGAGCCACTAATTAAGCAACCTCAGCACCTGCTGCCTTGAGATGTCATAAGATACTACATTTTCCTTGAGTAAGCAAGTAGAGACATGTTTTCTGTTATTTACATCAAAGTCATCTTAACAGAAACGAGGTGTAAGCAGCTCTATTTGATCACATCTAACAGAATAGCTCATCCTTAAATTGGGAGTGATGTGTTTATCACTCATTTTACTTGTTTTCATGAAAACATTTAAAGCCTCTGCTATTTGGACATGTGCATTGTTTTAAGAATACTGGGTGTAATATTAATATCACCGGGACCAAATACTAGGTAGCTCCACATTTTGTGTCACTAAACGTGGGACTGGGAAAGGCTTCTTGGAAGAGGTGGTATTTAATCTGGATCTGGGGGGATCAGGGGGATTTGAACGGTTGGAGATGGGGTTCCAGGGCATTCCAGAGAGTCTGACACGTGTCAGTGTGCTGTGGTATGCGACGGTAGACCGATAAGTCCGGAGCCGGTTAGACAGATTTCGGAGTGCCCCGGAAGTCTTGGTGAGCAGTTTGGGCTTCCTTTCGGAGAAACAGCAGAGCTATTTGAGCAGATCACCACTTACTGATTCTGGATGAATTGTTAAAGCATATGCTATGCATTTTATAGACATTTTTGCGTATTTTAATGAAAAAATGTGCAAGATTTTAATGACACAATTAAAAATCCAATTTCCATTCTAATTTGGATTGTATGTTTTAAAGTGATTGGTTGAATAGCCATCGTTTTTCAAAACATTTTAAACCAGATTCAGGTTCTCTACAGAAACTACCTGGAGACCAGAAAACAATATGGCGCAGGCAGTCAAGCTCAGACACCTGGGTGGCGGCGGGCATGACAGTCAGGTGGGGTTCGGGGTGTGGTGTGTGTGCTGCTCTGGGAGGGAAGGGGTGCCCGGCTTGTGTGTTGGCAAAGAGATGTCTCCATGGCAAAGCGAGTTTGGGAAAAGCTGCTGAGAGCCTTGAGACGGAACGAGGTTGGAGGTGAGTGTCCAGAAAGAAGCCAGAAGTGCGAGGTTCCGTTTTACGTGCCCGGGAGCTGACCCTCTCCCGTCATTTTACTGATGAAGAAAGGGAAGCAGAACAGGGACGAGATATGATCCAGTTTTTGGAATTCACCCGAAACATCACCCTGAATAAACGTCATGACTTCCCTGCTGGGGGAGGTGGGCTAGGAGGAGGCTTGCCTGAACCGCGGCTCTCTCATTACGAGGCCTGAATCCTGCGATTCTAGCTGCTCACGTCGCAGCCCTGCTGGCCGGCTGCTCCGTGGTTCCCAGGGTGAACACTGTCAAACCACACACAGTGCCACCCCGGCCAGCAGGAGCCGGAATACTTCTCCGGGTCTTGTTTTTTATTTTTATTTATTTAAAAAAATATATTTTATTGATTTTTCACAGAGAGGAAGAGAGAGGGATAGAGAGTTAGAAACATCGATGAGAGAGAATCATTGATCAGCTGCCTCTTGCACCCCCTCCCCCCCCCTGGGGATGTCCCGCAACCAAGGTACATGGCCTTGACCGGAATCGGTCCCGGAACCTTTCAGTCCGCAGGCCCATGCTCTATCCACTGAGCCAAGCCGGTCTGGCTGGGTCTTGTTCTTTTAAAAGCAAGGAAGCACTTCCCAGAACCCCCAGCAGATGTCCCCTTCCTGGTGCGGGCTAGCGCGGTCACATGCTCTTTTGGAACCAAACCCTGGACAAAAGAAGGGGCTGATCAAGCCGATGTAGACGCCTTAGGATTTACCCTTGGCCAAAGGGATAGGAAGGAGTGGCTTGGAGGTAGGGGAGGGGGGAGGAAGAGGGTGTGAGTCCCGCCGTGTTGGCTGCCAGAGGCCCAAAGAGGAGGTTGCAGAGTGGTTGAGAGCACAGGCTCCCCCCCTGCCTGGCTGGGTTGCCCCGAGCCCTTGCATTCCCAGGACAGCAGTAGGGGTGAGGTGGCGAGAGGAGTCTAGGTAAAGCAGTTGGCATAATGCTTTGTGCATGATGAGCCCTCAGTAGAGGTTCTGTTATTGCTGCTGCTGCTGCTGCTGTTATTAATAAAAGCGACCTAGATCCTGCCCTGGATGACAGAGCTGTCGCAAGGCAGGAGGGAGCTCCTCGGGGAGTGCGCTGCCTGTCTCTGTGCCACGGGAAGGAGAGGGGCCTGGTCTCTGTGCCACGGGAAGGAGAGAGGCCTGGTCTCTGTGCCACGGGAAGGAGAGGGGCCTGGTCTCTGTGCCACGGGAAGGAGAGAGGCTCCGGGCGGACTGGCTTCTGCGCCCACCCGCACCGCTCAGCTGGGCAGGGTTTGGGCTCTGCTGGAGGCAGGTCGGAAGCCTGGGGAGCAGGGGGGCAGCACCCCCCCCCCTCCCTCGGCTCCATGAGGCAAGTGGGGCGGGAGGGATGATGCTTTCACCCAGACTGGTCCCCGCGGGCGTGGTGGTGGGGGACTGGCGGGCGCCCACATCTCCCCGCAGGGTTAAAGGGGACGGACCCTCCCCGAGGTGCCCCAGTGTCCCGGCGCCCGCACTGGCATGGGTGACAGCTCAGAGGCCCCCGCACAGGCATGGGTGACAGCTCAGAGGCCGGCGTTTGCTTAAGAGTCACGAGCACATCTCAGTAGGCCCGCCGTCCTCAAACCCCCCCCCCCCCCCCCCCGCACTTCTTTTCCCTGATCCGGGTGCACTGGGTCCCTCAGAGGCAGGCGGGCCGGCGGGTCCGTCCAAGGGGCGCGGGAGGAGGAGGAGCAGCTCCCTCCTTTCTTTCCCCGCTCCCCCCCCCCCTCTCCCCACAAGAACGTGGCGCCCCGTTTCCTCCCGGCGGCCAAGGGCGCTTTGTCCGCCCGGGCGCCTCGCCCCACACCCGCACCCGCTCTCCGCCAGCCCCCGCGCTCTCTTCCCTTTCTTCCCGCACCTTTGTCTGCCTCCCCCTCCTCGCACCCCCTCCTGCTTTGTGTGGATGGGAAGACTCAGCCCCAGACACCAGCGGCCCTCCCCAGGCTGAATGCACACCCCAGGCTGATTGCACCTCCCAGGCTGATTGCACACCCCAGGCTGATTGCACCCCCCAGGCTGACTGCACCCCCCCAGGCTGATTGCACCCCCCAGGCTGACTGCACACCCCCCCAGGCTGATTGCACCCCCCAGGCTGATTGCACACCCCCAGGCTGATTGCACACCCCCAGGCTAACTGCACCCCCCTCCAGGCTGACTGCACACCCCCAGGCTGACTGCACACCCCCAGACCTCACCCCGCCCCCAGAATGCACACCCCCAGGCTGCACATCCATCCGGGGAGAGGCAGAGGCAGCAGGCCGTCCCCCCACCCCCCTTACGCCCAGCTTGGCTCAGTGGATAGAGCATCTCCCGGCTGGCGGCGGGGCCTGAGACAGAGCATCCCTTGGACCTGAGATGTTTTCTCTCCCCTTCCCGAAGGCCTATTTGTGGTAGCTTTGCTGAGGACCAAACCCAAACACACCTGCCCCTGGGAGGGCCAAGGAAAGGCTGCGGGCGGTTCAGCACGGTCGGGAGCGGTGACAGCTGCACGCCTGCTCAGAGGGCGGTGAGGGGACAGCAGCTCTGAGGCCGCGGGACCCACCGCCCTAGGCCTCCAGCTGCGCTGTCCGCTGGGCAGCCACTGGCCACGGCGGCTCTTGGGCGCCTAAATGTGGCCCCACCCGGACGGAGATGGCCACGCCCCTGATGGAGATGGCCACGCCCCAATGGAGAAGGTCACGCCCCTGATGGAGATGGCCACGCCCCTGATGGAGGTGACCACGCCCCAATGGAGAAGGTCACGCCCCTAATGGAGATGGTCACGCCCCTGGTGGAGATGGCCACTCCCCCAATGGAGGTGGACTACTGAGTGTAACTGCGTATGGAAAGACTCCATAATGCAAGAAAGGGTGTAGCTGTCTCATTCATTATTTAAAAATGTTGACTGGCTATGGACGTGATCATATTTTGGATATTTCGGGGAAAATAAGATCTGTGATTGAAATCTATTAGGTATGATTCCTTTCACCTTGAAAAAACCGAGGCTACAAAGAACAGGCACCTTGGCTTGTGTGGCTCCCAGGAGAGTCCTCGGGGTCGTGCTGGTCTAGAGGCTCCGAATGCAAGAACTTTCCTCCGACCCTCTTGCCTCGCTCCGCGGGTGCTTTGGGCCAGGGCAGGGGGAGCGGGAAGGTTCTGGGATGTCAGACAGCAGGTACCCCAGAAAGTAAGTGGGACGTAACCGGGGTTATGTTGAAAACCTCGACAGAAGCGGCTTGGATTGCACGCACCGGCTGGGCCTTTGCTTCTGTTTTCTGCGAGGGACCCACGCTCTGGCCACCGTCCTGCCACCACGGCACAGACCGCCGGGCCGTGTGTGGAGTCGGGCCTTGGGGAGCGTGCTGTGCCTCAGGAGTGATGGCCGCACACCCAGCTTGCCGACCTGCCACCGAGAAGAGTGAGCTCTGAGGACGCGGTGACAACGCCGAGGATGAAGGGTTTGCATGTTCCTGGGCGCACGCAGGCGGCGGGGAGGCTCCGGGTGCGCATCCGCCCGTGGCGCTGCCCACGACCCAGGCCCGGTGCGCACTGACTCCTCACCCGCCGCTGCTCCTGCAGGCCCTGATGGCGGAGCTCGCCAACGACCCGTGCACTGAGCACTCCCTGAGCGCGCATTGACACGACAGACTGGGCCGTTCGGGCCCATCGCGGCGATGATCCGGGGATAACGGCCGTGTCCTGTGCGCTTTCACTGAGATCCGGACGCTCCTGCTCGTAAGGGCGGAACCAGAACTGCCACAGTTAAGCTCCATTGTGACTCCTGGGCAGAGTGCATGGGTCTTTGATCTCCTGCATACGAGGAGGTTTATTGAGGTTTTAAACGAGGCGATGGAGTTTGCCGGCCCCCCGCAAAATGTACTTTTTTGTAATCCAATACCTGAATTGCAGGGGGTGGGTTCCATGTTTCTCCAGTTAATAATAAGCTCAAGACCTTGGGAAGGTCATATTTACGGTAAAGTCAAGAGTCATTTGGACAGAATAAGTTTAGAAGGTGTGTATGAGTCTGAGAGAGAATGAATATGGAATACTAACCTCAGTGCTGAGAAAACCTAGTTGACTGAATTGAAATAGAAACAACAAGAAGGTGGTAAGGAAAAGGAAGACACTTTTAGAAATCATAAAAGTAATCTATTCAATGGTAAAATAATTTGAACACTGCAGACGTGTATGGAATTAAAAAAATAAAATTCTCATCCTGGCTGGGTTTGGCTTAGTAGATAGAGCATTGGCCCGAGGACTGAGGGGTCTCTCTCAGGTTCAATTCCTGGTCAAGGGCACATCATGGACACATAACTAGGTTGAAGGTTTAGTCACAGTCTTGTGGAAGGCAGCTAATCATGTGTCTCTCTCACAGTGATGTTTCTCTCTCTCTCTGCCTACCTTCCACTCACCCTAAAAAGAAAATCAATGAAAAAAATATCCTTGGATGAGGATTAACAAAAAAATAAATAAACAAAATAAAATTCTCCCATCTATTCTTTTCTTCTTTGCCATCCACTATTATAATCTCTGTTAATATTTTTATACAACCTTTCAGTCATACACACACACACACACACACACACACACACATTAGTATATGTATCTCTACTTTGTTCACACAGATGGGTAATACCAAACATCACTCCTCAATGCCTTGGATTTTGTTGTTGTTGTTGTTAATCCTCACCCAAGGATATTTTTTCCATTGATTTTTAGAGAAGGGGGAGGGGGAGAGAAAGAGAGAGAGAAACACTGATGTGAGACACATCAATAGGTTGCTTCCCGCACAGGGATCGAGCCTGCAACTGAGGTATGTGCCCCTGACCAGAATCAAACCCAAGACCCTTCAGTCCACGGGTCAGTGCTCTATGAACTGAGCCAAACTGGGTGGGGCAATGCCTTGGATTTTGAGTGAATGATTTATTGAACATCTTTTCTTTTCAGAACATTTAGATCTGTTGCATCTTCTGTAATGATTGCATGGAACTCCACAGTATGGATTAACAGTTTTTAAATTTATGCCATTTCAACCATCACCGCAACAAATATCCTTATTAGATTTGCAGATTTGTGTCCCTATATTTATAGGATATATATATTTTTTAGCAATGGGAATGTTGAGACAAAGGGATGCACATTAAAAATAATGATATATATTGCCAAGTTGATAACTAGGATGATTGTGCAACCTTAAACTCCAACTAACAGTACATTCTTTTACCACTCGGGCCAGCACAGCATTCTAGCATGGAGGACATGTCTCATGTGTGTGAGTGAATTTTCCCACCAGGTCCTCTGCTCAGCTTTATGGTGAGAGCCAGCACTGGGGGTTGTGATAAATGCAGTGAAGTGCGGAAGTCAGACTACAGAGTAGGAAGTCCTGTGAGTCCTGATAAGAAATGGTTGCTCCACGGCACACACTGAGACCGGTTCAATTTTGGTAATAACCTTTCAATATGGTAGAACTGGAATTAGAGCATGCTAATTCATCACTCAACAAACATCTGTTGGAAGTTAGAGATGACTTCTCCATTGGATTGTCCAAGCTCCTTGACGGCCAGAGCTTTGTCTTCTTATCATTGTGACTTTCAATGACTGTGGAATGGAGCCTGGCCCAGTGACCTCCCGTCCTTTCATTCCTTCCTTTGTTCTTTCTTTTCACTGTTGTTTATTTACTTTTTAAAATTTGGCCATTTACTGTCCACCATGTTCTTGGCTAGACCAGAAGCTGGGGATCCTGGCATTTAATCCTTGCTCCCAGCAGCTGCAGGTGGGAGAGAGGGAGAGCTGTAAGCCACTTTGAAAATTCACGTCGTACGGCGAAGTGAACAATGAACAACTAACTGTGATGGAGTAATGGTTTCCCCAAAGTTTGATATTTGGGCTGGGTCTTTTTTTAAAAAAAATATATATTTTATTGATATTTTACAGAGAGGAAGGGAGAGAGATAGAAAGCTAGAAACGTCGATGAGAGAGAAACATCGACCAGCTGCCTCTTGCACACCCCCCACTGGGGATGTGCCCGCAACCAATGTACATGCCCTTGACTGGAATTGAACTCAGGACCTTTCAGTCCGCAGACCGACACTCTACCACTGAGCCAAACCGGTTTCGGCTGGGCTGGGTCTTGGAAAATGTCTAGGGAATGGTTTCCAGACCAGCCAGGAAGGACTGCTAGATAGAGGAAACTCCAATAGAAGGGATAGAGCTTTGTGGGAGTGATGGTGTGACTGGCTCATGGGGGTGTGTGTCCAGAGAAAGGGATCACCACCTACTTATGAGGAGGCCTTGGTCTGGAGTCCTGGAGCATAAAGGAAATGAGGTAGAAGGAAGGAGTGGGCTTCTCATTCAGGCTTTATATCTGACTGGTAGTGGGGCATTTGGAAGCCAAGGAAATCCGGTAGCTGTAAATTGCCTCATTTGTAAAGTAGGATGTTTATTTAGGTCAGATCATTTCTAATATTTTTTTGCCAGCTCTAAAATTACATGGCCTTGAGCTGCAGGACTTGAACTTGCCTGTAAAAGCTTCATCTTTTGTTCTGTGTGCCAAGGAGCATTGGGGATATTTTGGATGTTCCTTTAAGGCGGTAGTAAATGGCAGTTAAAATTTGCTGGGCCTAACTCCTCTGGCCACTTACTGTAACTTTAAAAACTGCATATACTTTTTTGGAGATAGAGAATGAAGAAAACACAACAGCAGACAATATACATCTTTTGATAATTACTCTTCATAAGCAGCTACATGCTATCTTCACGGAAAGTTGCAGACGCTGCTTAAATGGTTTCACTGAAGCTTGGCAGAGTTGGATGTCAAGTGTCGTGTTTCTTGGGACTCATACACTGAATGGATTCTGTTGGATTTGATAAGCACGCCATCCATGTCCTCATCTGTGGCTGAGGGGAACATTCTGACTGAGGCGATGTCTAAAGAGACAGAGAACCCTATGGCCCATTGATTAGAGACCTCCCTCCAAGCTGACACCAACACTCTTTGAGAATTGTTACCCAGCCCATCTGGCCCAAAAGAATGAGGAACTCGGAGTAAGTCTGTGCTGACTTCTTCATGAACTTTGTGTAATTCCCCCAGTTTTTGGGCTCAGGGTTTTCCAAGTCGTACTTGAGGCTGTCTAGAAGCAAATAAGACAAACACAAGCAGCCTTCCCGTAGGACCAAACACATGTCACAATACCTGTGTTTCCCTGAAAATAAGACCTACTTCATGGAAACATAAGACATCCCCTGAAAATAAGACCTAGTGCATCTTTGGGAGCAAAAATTAATATGACTGTCTTATTTTCGGGGAAACAGGATAACATTTTTAGTGTCTGTATCTTGCCTAAGATCAGGGAGTTTGGTGACATCACTGCGCTATTAAAGAAAGTCATCTTGCCAGGCTTATTGGCCTCTGTCCAGAGTTTTGCATTTTACCAGTGAAAGCAGGTCTGAGAGGCTCTGCTGAGACCTCACAGAGTCGCGCCATCTGCCCCGCATGCCAACACTGGGGATTTCCCAAACAGCTTCCCATGAGATTTTCTCATATGTAGAATCCCCTGGGTAATAATTCTCAAAGAGTATTGGTGTCAGTTTGAAGGGAGGTCTCTAATCAATAGGAAGCACCTCTAAGGAAGCCATCTCTAAGAGGAGCTCCCGATGGAACCAGATTTGATATTGTCATTGACATGGAGCAAGACCTGGGCCAAACCGGTTTCGGCTTGAGCCTTGAGTTTTTAATCCAACAAGATGGCTTTGAAGCAGTCACCCATTCCTCGTGAACTGTCCTGGTGTCTCAATCCTCAACGCCTGTGAAGCTCCTAACGGAAGCGAACACTGAGGAAATGAAGAGCGTATTGAATCTTGCAAAGGCCATTCCAAGTTTGTGAGAAAACCAGATCGTCAGGAGGAAGCAGGAAAATTCCAGTAGGGGATCAGAACTTTTTCCCCCCCTCACCATGGAAAACATGTGGCATTTTCAGTAAATGAAATTCAGGCTGCACACGGATGGAATTCCCCTAAGAGTCATTTAACTGCAGAAGACAGGGTCCCCATACTTCACATCGAGAGGCTGCAGGGAATTCAGTGTCACACCCGGAACTGTTTCCCTGGCATAAAACATAAGAGGGAAAAAACCTAGATAATAAGTTTCATTTGGCACCGACCTTTTAACATCAGATCTTAAGGGGTCACCAAAGCTACGAGACAAGGAAAGCAATTCTTCAGTGGTTAATGCGGCTACTTTAAGCAGCACTGGGTGTCTCTGCATCTCCTGGTGAATTCAGAGACACTCCCAGTGTGCTCCTTTTGCAGGTTAAAACGTTCTGTAATTGGATATGCTTCTACAGTAGTTTTCAAAGTGAGGTTAGCAGGGGAGACACATCAAGATGCTTGTTAAATTTTAAAGGCAAATTCCTTTACCCTGAAATCACCAATAAAACCTCCTCGGGTGATTCTTAAGTGCATCCAACTTTGAGAACCCCTGTGGTGAGGGTTGCAATAATGTGGTCTGAAGCCATTGGTGGATGCCTTGAAATATTGGAAGGTTTAGGCTAGAAACACAGGCCTGATGAAACAAATGCTTATTTTTCAAAGTAAAAAACAGCTTTATTAATTTTCCAAGTAGAACAAAAATGATATTTGCTCATTGTAAAAAAAAAAATCAAACAGTGTTGGAGAATATAAAGAATAAACTATTTCATGTACTCCTTTTAGATTAGTAATTGTTAACTGTTTAAAAATAATAGATGTTGCAAATATTTTCCTATTTGTCATTTGCCTTTTTAAAAATGGGGTTTTAGATTTTTTTTAATAAGATAAAATTGATCAGGTTTTCTCCTTTATATTTATGGCTTTGACTCATGATAAGAAAGATTGCCTTTTCCCCTGGATAATAAAGATCTTCATCTCTCCTCCCTTCCCCTCCCCGCGTTACTTTTATAGCCCCAGTTTTTACATTTAAATTGCGGATCCCTCTGGAGTTTACTCAGTATAAAGAATGAGGCTGGGATCCAGCTCTATTTGGCTAGCTAGGTTTTTCAAGACCATTTCTTCAATAATGTACCTTTCCCCACTGATATAAAAAAATGCTATATCTATAATGTCCACATACACTTTCCACCACGACCATTTGATCACTCGGCGTTTCTGGGCCAGGACCACACATTTTAATATCTCATCATTGCTCGGTTTTTAGAAATTTCCTGGCTATTCTTGAATATTTATTCTTCCAGATGAACTTTAGAATCATTTTTCAGAGTTTCAAAGAAGATCTTGTTGGGATTCCTGTCAGAATTGATTTTAACTTATAGATTAGTTTTTTTTTTGGTGGGGTGGGGTGGGGAGGGTAGTGTAAAAATTGGCTTCTTTGCAATTCTAAATCTTGTGTGGGAATGAGACACCATTTTTCAACTTTTCCAGCCTTTGTTTAAAATCCCTCTGTGTGTGTGTCTCACAAACAGATTTTGCCCATTTCTTGTGAAGTTTGTTTCTGGGCATTTTATAGGGTTTTGATGGCTTTATGATTAACCAAATGGTTGGTAGGTATGGGCTTATATAAGCTTCCCTCTGGCATAGGTTGTAAGCGTGGAGGCGGATTGCTGTATTTTAGGGAGTCTGTGTGTTTTGAAGACAAGCCCAAGCCAGTCTCTGCTATAACTTCCAGGTTACTTTGAAGCTTAGGGCAGATCTCCAAGCCTCTTTCCCATCTGCAAGACAGAAAACCTGGCAGGGCTTTGCAAGGATCAGCGACTTGAATCCCCTAATGTGTGTGTGTGTGTGTGGGGGGGTTCACACTTAGTGAGTCCTCAGACACCGAGCTTAGTGGGCCAGGCTAAGGAGTTCATTTCAAAATTCATTTCAAAAGTTGAGATTCCTCGAGGCTTCCAAAAATGTATTTGTATTCGGAAGATTTTGTAAAAAGAGCTCTAATAGAGCACCATTCTGATGGCCTTCTCTCTCTGGCTCGCCTCCTGTCAGAGTGTGTTTGATGTGACTAGGGCTCTCATCGGAGGAGTGTCTCGTTCTGAGCACCCTCATTGCTGAAAGGTGTGGCCCCCACCACATCCCAATGGGAGGCCTGGGTCTGTCTTCTCACATTGGTCATGAATGGTCGCTGGGAAAATTGGGGGAGGGGCCTAGGGAACCGTATCTGGGGTGCACGGGCCATTGGGAGTACCCGGTTAAGAGTGATTTGCCACGTGCAGGGAAGCTCAAGGAAGGCTTTCCCAAGCACGGCATCCAGCTCAGCCAAGAGTGAGCCCCACATGCTTAACGGCACCATCACCCACAGAACCCATCCAGCATAATGGTCTTTTAATACTGGAACAATTACTTTGGGTAATAAAATAACACTTTTCATTTGCTTGACACCGAGTTCGACCTGCGTGGGTCATCGGATGGTGAGGTGAGGGGAAGGGGCGTCTGTGGAGTTCTCACTGAATTATAAAGTGATCACACCTAATGCACTCCGGGCCCGAGATTCGTCAAATGGCTTATTGGAAAAATAAAACGATTATCGGAATATGCAGTTGCTTTGGAGTTTCCCCAAATCCTTCATACCTTCTGTATTGATTTCCCCAGGAAGAAATAATTAAACCTTGATGCACTCTCATTAAATCTGCTCGTTTTGAACACCTAATGGGAGAAGTGCATTTGGGAGATAGTCAGCCAGCAGGGTTTTACGTTGAGTAAAAAATTATTGCTGTGTCCCGGAAGGAAAAGGTAAATAATATTCATTGTCCCGCTGTAGTAGTATCTTCATAGCTGTTATTTGGATATTGCAGACTGTTTTTTTATCCTCTTTTTTAGAAGTTGAATTGTTTAAACTTTCATCGGTGTTTTAAATTTCTTTTGAGAAGTAGGTGAGTTTTAAATTCGAAAAAATTCAAAGGCCTTCACATACATTCCTTCTCAGTGGGGAGCCCAGGCAGCCTTCTCTGGTCTCGGTTTGCTGGTGGAGGGAAGGACTCTTGTTTTTTTTTTCATTTGGGAGGAGAAGGGCTTGGACCAAGCTTGTGAGCATGTGGCACTTAATATCAGGGACTTCAGTCAGCTTCATCCGTTCCCTGGTTTCAAGTTATTATTCCTATTGAAATCTGACAATTAATTCCTTTCAGCTAACGATGTCTCCCATTAAAGGGCAAATGCTCCTTAGGAAATATTAGTCATTTACACTTCAGTGAGAATGAATCTGTAGCAGCTTTCTTAAAATAAGTTAAGGAGATGTGAATTAAGATGCTATGGAAAAAAATTGATGCTAGCCACTAGCTAAAATGATCTACCAAATTATAAGTAAGGTCAAGATAGTTCATAAAGTCCTTTCTTGATAGCAGATGTTGATGTGTAAGAAGTGGGATCAGACCATATGTACCATTTTATGTCAGTCTGGTTTTCTGTTCACCACCATGTCTATCTCCAATGGCTGTGCACTACTCCAATGACTGGCTTTACCAGGATTATTTTTCTGTTCTTCTACTAGTCTATAATTGCATCTTAGTGGTTTATAATATAAAAGATGCTCTTAGGCCTATGAACTACCTTTTTATTAATGTCTTTGTTTCCATTTTTTTTTCTTTTTCTCTTTGGATTTTAAATGGTGGGCTCTCCTTCTCTGAGGTGTTCCTGTAAGTGCGAATACCCACCATTGTGAAATGCTCTCTTGTCTTTTCGGGATCAGGGGCTGCAGGTTGAGGGTCCTAGATCAGGGCTGAATGAAGTGTGCTCTGTGGACAGGTGCTTGTCCAAACTGTTTGCTGAGGGTCTACAGTAAGGTGACCAGATGTCACCGCTTTTGGCGGGACAGTCCCGATTCTTAAGAATTTGTTCGGCATCCTGCAACGTTTTAAAGAAGTCCCACCAAAAGCGGGACATCTGGTCACCTTAGTCTATGCAGTGTTTTCCAAAGTGTGGTACGCGTACCCCCAGGGGTACGGGAAGAGTTTGGTGGGGGTACGAGTTGCACCGGAGTTTGGTGGGGATATGCACTGCACCGTGCTTAGCTGTGCCTAATTCTACTTTCTCATGAGTCAAGTCAAGACAGTCTTGTGAGGCGTGAGATGGTCCGGTGTGCAAATAAATGTTATTTATAATATGACTTTTATTTATATTTTATTATGAATAATTTTATTTTTCATTTATTATTATTTTGTGTATGTACCAAAAAAATAAAAAATAAATATATTTTGATTGTCATTAAAATACATCCATTTTTTTTGACGAGGGGTACTCAGTGTTACGAAAATTATAGAAGGGGTACACATATGTCAAAAGTTTGGGAAACACTGGACAGGGAGGCACGTGTAGAAACTGAGAGGAGTCTTTAGAACTCAGACCTCCATGACATTGCTGCACCCTCACAGCAGCGGTCAGACGATGGTCTCAGAGGATACTGAGTGGGCTGGGTTATGAATCTGTGTGGTGGGACCCTGCAGGTGGATTAGAACTCTATCAATCCATGGCAGGCTGGACAAAACACACCAACAAGCAAGCAAACCCGTCCTTCCCTCCGGATCGGCTGAAAAGCACTGTCCTAGATCAGAATGGAGGATGCAAGCACCCAGGGTCTTCGAGCTCCATAAACCCTCAGAGAGGGGAGCGGTGACTGAAAGACAGACTTGGCTCAAATCCCAGATCTGCCCCTCATTTGTTCTGAGGCCTTTGGAGAATCACTAAAATGCTCTGTGCTTTCACTTTCTTATCTGTAAAAACAAGAAGAACGGTAGCATCAGCTTCCTAATGAGATCCTACAGAGAAAGGACTTAGCACATGCACCAAATGCCCAGTAAGTGGAAACCAGCTTCATTATGTCACTAAGTGGCTCCCAAGTAGAAGTTTCTGGGAGGATTACTTTATGCACTGTTATTGCAAAGCACACAGCTCTCCCCCCCATCCCTTCCAGCATCCATTTTTGTCAACCTATCTGTGACCCAGGCGCTGCCATTGTTTATGTCCTAAAGAGGGTGGGGGCACATCCCGTGCCGGGCAGCCTGGCTCAGAGCTGATGGGCCAGGAAATGACAGGCCCTTCAGAGCGCCCATCTCCGCTCCTTCCTGCGCTGTCACCGGCTCATCGACGGCTCAGAGTTTATCTCACAGGGGCCAGATGTCCATCTGGCTGGGGTTGTCCTGGATTTTACTGCCCTGTCCTGTTTACGGCCCTCCCAGGGCTCACAATGGCCCTTTGTTGGTGTGAGGCCAGGTGGGAGACGTGTGTCCATGACGTGTCCACATGCTGGCATGCCAGGATCCAGTGGGCCTGGCTCTGCTGCTCCTGTGGACCCCTCCCCTCGCTACCCTGCAGACGCGATGTGTGTCAGGAGAGTGGAAAGGGTGTCAGAGTTGGTGTTGAAGAACCGGAATCTTATCCTGGCTCTGCCATTTATGACCTCTGAGCCCCTGTGTCCTCATCTGTAAAATGGGGCCATAATACTAACATCGCTGTGTAGCTCTGATGACTGAATGAAACAGTCTTTGAAAGGGCTCGGATGGCCGAAACCAGTTTGGCTCAGTGGATAGAGTGTTGGCCTGAGGACTGAAAGGTCCCAGGTTCGATTCAGGTCAAGGGCATGTACCTTGGTTGTGGGCACATCCCCAGTGGGGGGTGTGCAAGAGGCAGCTGATCGATGATTCTCTTTCATCGATGTTTCTAGCTCTCTATCCCTCTCTCTTCCTCTCTGAAAAAATCAATAAAATATATTTAAAAAAATAAAAAAGAAAGAAAAAAGAAAGGGCTCGTATGCACATAAAGGCAGCTTTCCCTTGTGCCTCCCAGCATTGGATGCCTCTCTCTTCCCGTGTTGTGTGTCGCTAAGTGTGTATAGTATTGCACAACGTGAATTCCCCACTAGAACGCATACTCAGGAAGGCAGGGATTGTCTCGTTTATTTGTTGCTCTGTCCCCAAGTTCTAGAACAATGCTTGGGGATAGGGATGCTCAATTAATACATGCTGAACAAATTAGTTAAAGTGAATTACACAGTCACTTCTCAGTTCTGAGCAACAGAGACCCCTGGCTCAACTTGCTAAGCCAGCGAGGACACGGATGCTTTCCTGCACTAGAGGTTGGGAAGCAGAGAGGTTCGGGTTTATCTGATGGCGCAGTGACACCCAGCCGGGCCCACGTTCTTCTCACTCTTCTGCGCTGTCATTTTCGGGCTAGCTGGTCTCAGAGTCCTAAATGGCTGCTGCAGTTCCAGACATCACATCTCAACGTAATAACATCCAACGGAACTGGAAAGAGCTTCTCTCTTCCTTTTATACCTTTCTAGACAGAAACCCAGAAACCCTCCAGGGGACTTTTCTGGAAACCCTTCAGCGGACATTTGCTCACTTGCACACACCCACACCAAGTACTGGCTTGGCTCCACAGGATGAATCCCGAGTTGTGTGCGGGAGGGTAGTTATCTGAACAGATTCTCCCCTTTGCCAAAAGGAAGAACAGAGAGAGGGCAGTCAACTATGTTGGATATACTAACTCTTTGGAGTCTTAGAAGAAAAAAAAGAATATTAAACAAAAATTAATTAAGCAAGTGCGTGAACAAGTAAGTGTTTATGTCACATGTGAATCAAGGGCTGGGGATAATGAGGAAGAGAGGATTGCATTTTGAGAGTTGGAGGAATGTATCCTACCACCTGCCTATTTAAGTAGTCAAGTATAAATACGTGTAGGGTTGCCACCTGCTATGTCAAAGAGGGTGCGAGTAGAATAAGATGCATTTGCTGTGTTGCGATGTCTCATGGATGAAGTTAGAGATCAGACTCATCACTATGCAATATAATCTCAATGCATCCTCTGTTTATACAAAGCATGCTTCACCTGGCTGGGCTAGTATTTTCCCCTATATTTTCAAGAAAGAAATGTTTTTGCAAAGGAATGAATAGCCCAAGTAGGAGTATAAGGGAAGTGTTAAAAATTATTTTTAAATATTCTGCCATAGTAAGTAGTAATAGTTCACTTAAGCAGTCCCCTAGAACTTATACTTGACACACTTGGTTGAAGGCACTTTTTGCATTTGGATTTAACCAAACCAGTACATTCTAAAGTACTTTGTAATGCAAATTCCCTTAATGCAGCCATTGCCCTCCCTGCAGTTAGGCTCGATTTGTGAGATGTTCTTGTGTCCTCAGACCTCAAGTACTTAGTGATAATCAGACCACAGGAAGCCGGCTCTTGTTTTCAGTGCTCCTACTGAGACGTTGCGGAGGGTCAGCTGTGGGGCGGTGGCTAGTGGAGGTCCCATAGGACACAGAAGCTAAGCATGCAAGCCTGGCCAGCCAGACTTCCTAGGTTCACATCCCAGTTTGGCTGTTTGTTTTCTGTGTGACCTCAGGCGAGTTGTACTGTCTCTCTATGTCTCAGTTTCCCAGATGTGAAATGAGAATAATAGTAATACCCACCTTCTAGTGTTGTCATGAAGACAATACATGAGTTAGTATATGGAAAGTTCTTATCATAGTGCCTGCTTTACTTTTATAAGCATTATAAAAATGTTTGCTATTTATTATTATATGTGAGTACATGAATTCAACATGAACATACCATATCATAGATATTGTGATTTAAAGGAGAATGTTTGACCAATTACAAATCACTTAGTGCATGGGCAGATTTTAGCCAGCATGTGTCTGATATTATAGCTGGGTAATGTTTCTAGGGGTTGCAATTGATTTTAAAAAAATCCTTACCCAAGGATATGTTTTCCTTGATTTTATTTTTTTAGAGAGAGTGGAAAGGAGAGAGGGGGAAACATTAATGAGAGAAACAGCGATTAATTGCCTCCAGTATGTGCCCTTGTTGCAGGAGACCAAAGAAAACCAAGGACGCTTCAAAGAAGAGGAGGAACACTGTTTATTACACCTGCGGACTCAGGGAACAGCCCACCAAATCTGAGTGAAGAAACACACATGGGCTTTCCTTTATATCTCCCTGTGGTCTTTGTCCCGCAAATATGGATTATGCTTCTGGTTCTTTTCTTGCAAGAAGGCCCCCAGGTGTTGGGGGTCTCCAGGCCACATCTGATGGTCTGGCCTGGCGCCAGCGTTAATAACCCTCCCTCGGGGGCAGTGCACTGTTCACAGTAACAGGTTCTGCAAGACCAGTATCTGGAAAGGAGGTAGGGACTTAATTATAGGTCATCAAGAACGTACACTGAGCTTGCTGGCATGGATTCAGATCACTATCCCCCAAATATCAGGGTTACATTGGAATTAACCCCTTTTAGCCTTCTCACCCTGACAGGGGGTGGAACCTGCTTCCTAGGTATGTGTCCTGACTGAGAATCGAACCCCAAACCTCTTGATGAATGGGATGATACTCCCACCAACTGAGCCACCTGGCCAGGGAGCAACCGATTTTAATAAAGTTAACTTCTCGGTTTCCTCTCAAGCAGTTTGCGATGATTTTATTTCATTGCATACTGATAAATATTCTCACTTCAGCCTCCCACTGAGTTAAACGTAGCAGGCATGGCATCTACACTGCCAGCAGTGAACTAAGATGAAAATTCTTGTTTAGGCTTGAACCTAGTTGGCTTACCTTTGTTATCTGTTTAGAAATCCTCATTATTCTGCCACGAGAGCCAGAAAAAAAAATTTCATTGAGTAGCAACCCCTTTAAGCCTGTTTAAAGTTAAACTCCTCTGCATGAGTTATCCCAGTAGAGGTGGTAGGGTGTGTCTGAATTTTCCAGTGGATCGAATCATCTTCTATTCGTGTTCATGGATCTGGGACTTCAACACTCTCAAGGTTGTTGACCTCACATGGGCATGTGAGGCAGACGCTAAGTTGTTGTCTGTATAGTTCTGAGTGGCCTGAAGCTTGTGGGGATCAGAGAGATGCCTTATCTCCTATGTTCAAGCTTGGAGTGAAGGGAAAGCAATTGGCTTCTTGTCAGTTCCTGGAATTCTTTCTTCCCATCCAAGCAGAGCATTATCTCATTTGGGTGCTATTAGTCTGTAAGAGGAAGTCAGTCACACACACAGCACCGTTTATGATGCTCCCACACTGAACCTCCTGGGAAAAGCTGGGATCTTAAAGTCTTTTGAAGATATTGGGATGAAGGCTTATTTCCGGCTCGACGTGGCTCTCTCTGACTCAAGCCTTAACGTGACCATTTTCAGGGTGAATTTGGAAGCAGTCCCCTCAACCCCTGCCCTCAAGCTCAGTGCCCCAGATCCGAGTCCGTGTTCCTATCGGCTGTAGACCTTCCATGTTTGCCTCGGGTGCTTATCACAAGCTGAGCTGTCCTTTGTGTTTCTTTTCCTGAATGTTTGCAGTAGGTCAGATCTCTCTTGCCATGTATGAGCAGCCCAGAGGGAAAATCTGTTATTTTAAGAGCTACCCAGGAATTCCTTCCAGGGAGGAGACTGTCCACCACCATAACGGAAGCGTTTGGCTGTGAAGATAAAGCCCTCGGTCTGGAGCTAGCCCACGAGGCGGAACATTGCTCTGTGGAAGAAGTTTACAGGAATCTGGGAGTGGGGAGGGCAGAGGAGAAAGAAGGAAGGAGAGGGATGATGTGACATAAGGGAGATGCATGATGGACTTGACGAGAGACTTTTAAGGAGATAGAGTTTGCTCAACGTGAAGTAGTTTTGAGTCTTTTTTTTTTTTTGGCAGAAATCAAATAGAAGTACTTAGCTTAAAAATCTAGGGTTGGCATGGGACAACTATAGGAGATGAGAGACAGTGAGATCAAGAATCTAGTCCAGAGAAGCTGGGGGTGGGGAGGGGGGGTAGGAAAAGAGAGAGAGAGAGAGAAAGAGAGAGAGAGAGAGAGAGAGAGAGAGAGAGAGAGAGAGAGAGAGAGAACTATGGAAATATACAATCTAAGTAATTCTCAGATCTATGGGAGAACACTGGAGTTTCCACAGAATGTGGGGTAGACACTTGAGCCAGTTTTTATTTAAATTCAAAAGAGGGAGGAGCCTTATTTGACAGCCTCTTGCAGTTGTAGCAGGGACAGAGAGTTTCCGAATTAAAAGAGTTTTTGGAATCCTTCTCTGAAGATGAATGAGACCTTACAGTGAATTGTATGACTTATGCGTTTCATAAAAAGAAAAGCATATCAGTAGCATTTTTAAAAGTTATTTTAAAGGATTTCTTTATTCTAATGGATAGAGATTGTCTTTGGATAATGGAAGTATCCCAAAGATTTAATGAAGTAATCTGAAGCCTCGTAGACATTAATTAGAGTTCTATAATTAGAATTATAGTTATAGAAGCTTCCTGCTGCAAAATAGAGGGCGATATTTCAACATTTCAGGTTTACTGTGCTGTTAGAACACAGTACCTGATGCATTTTCATATACCATGGCTGTCATAATTCTTTCTAAATAACCGTTTTGATAGATATTTAATAGTTTTTAAATGAATGTGGGAGTAAAGCCATTTATATCCGCGCTCATCCCAGTCCTCCCTTTCTCACAAGTGAACAGTCTGTCTGCTTCCCATGCAAGAGCCACCCAAACCAACAATGACACAGGATCCAATCAGAAAAGCAGCATAAAGATGAAAGGTCTTGCCAATGAGAAGTGAACTTGCTAAAGCACACCTTTCAATGAATTTGGACAAAACTGAAAAATGTTGTTGATATCAGATCCTTAGGCTGATTACTGAAGCGTTCGATTGTTCAGTATGTCAATTCATCACTGTCCACCTGGTTATATTTAACACTCTCTCCCGTTTCCAGCAGGTCTGCTGAGATAGGCAATCATTGTCACATGATATCTGCCTCTCAGGAAGGTCAGTAGACCATTTGAGAGGCCGTGGTTTCTGTCCCCCACTGCCTCAAGTCTTTCTCGGGCCTTGCTGACAGCAGATGGAGCCTCCATGTCTTGCAGGATCTAAAATATTAATAAGATTAAGGCTTTTATCCTTCAAACAGGTTAGCCTTTCCTTTCAGAGGCTCTGCAAAATGTCGAATCTGTTAATTTATGCCACTGGCCCTCCAGGAAGACCTGCCACTGCTCACAGCCACCGAAAGACCACTCTGGACCGGTGCTTCCTTTCACTCTGTGGAAGTGCTGGTTCGTGTTTTTTGTTCTTTAAATCTCTATTGTTGAGATTTTTACAGATGTCCCTCTTTTCCCCCTCCATTGTTCCCCTCCACCTGGTCCCTGCCCTGCCCCAGGCCTTTGCCACCCTATTGTCTGTGTCCATAGGTAATGCATATTTGCATATAAGATTTTTGTTTAATTTCTTCCCATTTCCCCAGCCCCCTTCCTCTGAGAATTATCAGTCTGCTCCATTTATCTCCATTTATATGCCTCTGATTCTATTTTATTCACCAGTTTATTCTGTTCATTATATTTCTTATTTATTTTGATTTTTAGATTCAATTATTGATAGGTATGCATCAATTGTTGCCATTTTGTTGTTCATAGTTTTGATCTTCTTCTTTCTCTTCTTAAAGAATATCTTTCTACATTTCATATAATACTGGTTTGGTGGGGATTAACTCCTTTTGCCTTTTCTTGTCGTGAAGCTCTTTATTTGCCTTTCAGAATAAAACTTTGCTGGGTAGAGTAATCTTGTTTGTAGGTCCTTGTTATTCATCATTTTGAATATTTCTTGCCACTCCCTTCTGGTCTGCATAGTTTCTATTGAGAAATAAGCTAATAGTGGTATGGACATTCTCTTGTAGGTAATAAACTGCTTTTCTCTTGCTTTAGCCCTTAGCACTTAAATTATGATGTGTCTTGGTGTGGTCCTCTTTGGGTTCCTCTTGTTTGAGACTTTCTGTGCTTCCTGGACTTGTAAGTCTATTTCTTTCACCAGGTAGAAGAAGTTTTCTGGCATTATTTCTTCAAATAGGTTTTCAATATCTTTCTCTCTCTCTTCTTCTGGCACCTACATAGGCAAATGTTGGTACACTTGAAGTTTTCCCAGAGGCTTCTTACACTATCTTCATATTTTTGGATTCTTTTTTCTTTTTTCTCTTCTGGTTGGTTGATACTTGCTTCCTCATATTTCAAATTGTTGATTTGATTCTTAGAATCCTCTGGTCTACTGTTGAATCCCTTTATGTTATTATTTATTTCAGCCTATGTATGCTTAATTTCTGACTGATTCTTTTCCATTTTTTGGAGGTTTCTAGAAAATTCTTGAGGAACTTTATAACCATGGTTTTGAACTCTATATCCAGTAGTTTGCTTTCTACCATTTCTTTCATTTGAGACATGTTTCTTTGCCCCCACATTTTGGCTGCTTCCTTGTGTTTGTTTCTATGCATTGGGTAGAGCTGCTATGTCTCTTTGAGTTGGTAGAGTGGCCTTGTGTTCTATAGGACCCAGTGGCTCAGCTTTCCCAGTCACCTGAGCTGGGAGCTCTAGGTGCACACCTTTGTGGACTGTGAGCACAGTCTTGTTGTAGTTGAGATTTGATTGCTGTTGGTATCACTGGGAGGAATTGACCTCTAGGCCAAATGACTATGAGGACCAGCTGTGTCTGCAGTGGAAGAGCTGCTATGTAGGAGACACCCCATATGGAGCAGGATTTGCTTCAGTGGGGCTTTGGTGCTCACTAAGTCTGCCCCTTGAGTGTGTCACTTATGTGTTTGTAGAGTTGTAATCTGGAATGGTCTGACATTGACCACTGGGTACACTGGCTCTTTGTCTCCAGGGAGGTGCAAAGTTAGCCACTGCCTAGGGCTACTGAGCAGGAATTACAGCAAGATCTGATGATTCCTCCTCTTTGTATTGGGTTTGGAAGTGCCCAGATGAGGCCCATCTATGAAGCAAGGCAGGCTGGTGTTAGTGCTGGGTCTTGGGCCTTTTATTGATAGGTTTGGGGCTTCCTGACCCAGCTGCAGCTTGTTTGATAGATTTTAGCCTGAGCAAGGACAGGCCATTCATAGGCAAAAGCTGATGCACACAGCCTGGGTGGGGTTATAAATTGGATGAGGCGGGGTCTTAGAGAATCACCAGGGAGGAGCAAACAGAAATGGCTGCCAGTCAGTTGTGCAACTGGGGAGGTCCTAGCATAGGACCTCCTTGTGAGCACCTCTGTCTGGGAGAAAGCTACCTTGAGTTCTTGCTCCAATGCCAGACAATCCAGTTCCTCCTCATATGTGTCTGTTACCTAAAACCTTATCTTGGTGCTGGAGCTTAGAGGAAGCAGGATCTTGTAAGTTCAGTTAGTGGGGTGGGCCTTTTAAGAGAAACAGCTGGGCCGAAACCAGTTTGGCTCAGTGGATAGAGCGTTGGCATGTGGACTGAAGGGTCTGGGGTTCAATTCCAGTCACGGGCATATACCTGGGTTGCAGGCACATCCCCAGTAGGGGGTGTGCAGGAAGCAGCTGATGGATGTTTCTTATGGATGTTTCTGACTCTTTATCCCTCTCCCTTCCTCTGTAAAAAATCAATAAAATATATTGGGGGAAAAAAAAAGAAACAGCTGGGTCTCCAGTAGCCTCTGTGTCACTGAGCCCCAATCCCCGCTAGTTTTTACAGCCCATAGTTCTTAGTAGGGACTTCTCTTCCCAGCTCTGGGACCCTGGGCTGGGAGGTCTGGTGTAAGGCTGGAGCCCCTTGGTCCCCTGGTGGCCTCCACAGAGACAATCTCCCTCCTGACTAAAAAAGCGGTACACATGGGTGCTGGATCAGCCCGTTCCGCACCTCCTAAGAGTCTCAGTGTGCTTTGTTCTTTATTTCTCTAGTTATTGGCCTTCCATTCAGCCAGCTTTCCAGTGGTTCTAGATGATGGTGGTTCTGTATTTTAGTTGTAATTTTGATGTGGTTGTGGGAGATTGCGGGTACAGGCGTTTACCTACACTGCTGCCATCTTCTGGGTGACCTTCTTTTTTTTGTTTTTAAATTTTAAATGCACATTTTTTCCAGTGATAGTTGACATTCAATATTATAGTTTCAGGTGCACAGCATAGTGGCGAGACATTTATATAACTTCCGAAGTGGTCCCCCTGATAAGTCTAGTAGTTCACATTTTAAATCATTCTCATCTTCTGGAGACACGTGGATGAGTCTAATTCCATTCTGAAATGGGAGGTCTTGGGGGTGTGTTTTAATAAATATTTGATGGGAATGCTAGCCATGGGAGGCATTCTTATATACAGAAGTAGGGATGGTGCCTCTGAGGCAAGCTTCACTTCGTGGAGGAAGCAGTGTTTATAAATGTGCACAGCTCTCTCCGAAGGGTGTTCGTCTACTCCTCAGCACACAGTGCTTGTCCACAGCCGGCTCCATTTTTAGAAGTGGTAATTACATGGCAGAGCAATTAAAATAGGCATTGTCGATTCAGGAATCTTTTTTTTGTTGTTAATCCTCACCTGATGATATTTTTCCATTGATCTTTTTAGAGAGAGTGGAAGAGAGAGGGAAAGACCAAGGGAAACATCGATGTGAAAGAACCACATTGATTGGTTGCCTCCTACATGTGCCCTGACATGTCAACAGGT
Organism: Vespertilio murinus; assembly: GCA_963924515.1. Classification (NCBI taxonomy): domain Eukaryota; kingdom Metazoa; phylum Chordata; class Mammalia; order Chiroptera; family Vespertilionidae; genus Vespertilio; species Vespertilio murinus. Next base: position 9,487,132 of record OZ004712.1, on the reverse strand, counting down.
CAGCTGTTGAGATTAATCAGAATCGAACCTGGGACCCTTCGGTCTGCAGGCCGATGCTCTATGCACTAGGCCAAACTGGCTAGGGCAAGAGTCTTTTTATGAATGGAAGGCAAAACTCACTTTTCTGCCTATATCCTCCAAAAATATCCATATAATTTGTGTGGGATTTAGATTGTTTGGAGGGACAGTGATGCCATTAGTTTAGAGATCCCATTCCGGTCGGGCCCTGAGCATCAGTTCTGTTAAGTAAGAATGTTAGGCTCTGAAGACGTACAGCACAATTACAGTTTGCTTCCTAGGGAAGAGCATCTTTACCCCGTGTCACCATTAGCAAAATGTCCACTCTTTGTATTTGCTGACAATTTCAAAGGCAGATAAATCTTAGAGGAAGAATCGCCAGTTCTTTTATTGCGTTGAAATTTCTCATCGAATGTCAACTGTTTGTCAGCGGAATGCCACCATAAAGACTCTGACTTCAATCTTTTCTTTTTTTCTTCCTTCCTTCCTCTTTTTTTTTTTTTTTTTTTTTTTTTTTTTTTTAAAGAAAAAGCCAATTCATCATGTAGGAAAGGACTGTCTTTTGTAGTCTCAGGTCCTGCTGGAGACAAATGACTAAAAATTTAAAATCAATCATTAACAGATTAGCTGTTGGTCCAAAGTAAATAGCAATCAGCTTATTAGGCACCAGGCGGAGGGAGATAAAGGGGAAGGGTTATTGGGGATGAGGGTGTCGTCTGGGGCTCTGCGTGGGGCGTAGGGCCTGAGGAAGCTGTTTTCTCTGTGACTCTCATTACAAACGGAAAACAAGGTAGCTAGCTGGCTGACGGAGCTGAGTTCCTGGCCGTGCTGAACAGAGCCCTGTGGTTTTCTGTTCTGTGTCACGGCTTTATTCACCCTGATTAGCAGGGAAGTTGGTTGGGCTCCCTGCTTGTTCTCCTCTTTGCCTTCCAAGCAAGGTCTGTCAACTGCTGTTCAGTAGACTCTGCAAAGCAGCCTCAGGATTGTGGCTGAGACGCCTTCCTTCCAGGAACCAGGCTTTTCTTACCCCTTGGCACCCCTGGTTCAGATCTCATTATTGGTGAGGCTGAGATTGGGAAGCACGGAGGACGGTTCATTGGCTGTGTCCCTCTAGGTTCAGGTGTGTGAGCTACCATTCCACAAATGCCGTGGTCTGCATTGTTGCAAGCAAGGGCCGCTGGTGGATGCTCAACTCAGTGGGTGAAGCTTTAAGGAGAAACAGGATATTTATATAGTCTCAAGGTGTCCTTCTCAGTATACTTATCCTGTATAATAAAAGCCTAATATGCAAATTGTCCCATTGGCGGTGGACCTGGAGTTGGAACGCTTGCTATGACGTGCGCTGACCATCAGGGGGCAGTCAGGAACATGGCGGGCACTGGCGATGTGGTGCTGGCAGCCAGCCCTGATGGGCCCCGATGAGAGCAGGACCACGGCAGGATGATGCAGTAGGTGAGCAGGCAGCACCAGGCCAAGGTGGGAATGAGCAGGGGCCCGATTGCCCCACCAATTGCCCTGAAGATGGTGACCAGTGGTGGAGGCGTGAGGTGGAGGCTCTGAGGGAGCTGGGGGGGGGGCGGTCCCAATCAATCGTCCTGCAGGCGGGATGGTGGAGCAGGTGAGGGGGTGGCACCAGGCCAAGGCAGGGTGAGTCTGGGGGCATGAGCTGGGGCCCGGTCTCCGCAGGCCACCTGTAGGGACCCCACCAGTGCACGAATTTGTGCACTGGCCTCTAGTTAATTGTAAAGGAAAAATAGTAACTGTACCGTGGTGACACCCACAAGTTACCCCCTTAACCAAGTGGTCCAGGTTAGCATCACCAGTGATAAGACAGCCCCTCCATTCCCTACCCCATGAGCACCGAGGACACACTATTTTTGTGGTATTCTTACTAAAATTGCATAACATCACTCCAATTATGAAAGAAACATCAGACAAATCCATTCTGAAAATTACTGACCTGTAATCTACAGAAGTGCCAAGGATGTGAATGTCAGGGAAGACGAAGGAATTGTCATGGATTTGAAGACATAATTACCTCCCAGAGCAAGGAGCACCGGTCGCAGAGTGGGTGTGCTGGACAGAGCTCTTCAGTAGTTACAGGTGCGAGTAAAGCGGCCGCCCTTCGTCAGCAAGGGCAGGTGCTGGCGCCTGCGTCCCACTGTTACCCGGGATGGCCTTTGGGTGGCGACTTCTCACCCAGACAGCGTCCAAGTCCTCTGTCGCCCCTGTGACCTGCGGGTCCAGCCCTTTCTACCCTACTTCCCTTTACATAACTTACCGTCCAGCGAAGTTGGAATTCCCTCCCCCCCCTTTCCTCTGTCTCCCTGTGTTTGCACACCTCCAGGGACTTTCTGCTCTACCATCCAGGTCAAATGCCACCTCTTCCAGGAGGCCACCCTGCTCTCCTCGCAGGAAGTGGCTCCCCTGCTGCCAAACCCCCAATTACTTTCTCTCCCTGCACCTCTCCTACAGATGTCGTTATAGTGGCTGTGCTTGTTTCTCTCTCCGCTGTGACCATAAAACCTTAAATGGAGGGTTATCAGACCCGCCTAGCACACTGCCTGGCGCATGGCCATCCTCGGTGCACACGCTGGCTGGGAAAATGACTGCATGAACACACGAATGGATGTCTTCGCCAGCCTGCCAGCCGGGGAGAATTCTGGTGCATCGTCGAGTCTCCACGGTGTTGCAGTCAGTGCCTTGCATGTCGCAGGGGCACAGTGTGGCTGTGTTGAAAGGAAAAGAATGAAATGAAATGTGTGTGGATGAACAAAGGCATAAAGAATGGATGGATAATAATAATAAAAAAGACTGAATAGGTATCTGGAACACTGAAGAGAAAATTGAGGTGAACATAAGGCTTATCAGACATCAGAGTTCCTTAAAAAGGATGAGTAACATTTGAAATGAACATGTCACGTTCTGGATGTTGGAAGAAATCTTTTGAAATTCTACTCATTCGAAGTACTAGAAATGTGAGTGCCCATTTGCCCCTGGTGATGGCAACACCAAGTTCAGCAAGCCAGTATTCCATAATAGGTGCTATTTTTTCAAAAAGTAAAACATAGTATTATTTTTTATTTTCCTACTATTTGTATTACTAGAGGCCAGGTGCATAGATTCGTGCACGGATCCCTCAGCTTTGCCTGTGGGGATTGGGTCAAAACCAGCTCTCCAACATCCCCCGAGGGGTCCTGGGTTGCAAGAGGGCAGTTCGGGCTCCCTCCTCTCCAAGTTACCGAAGCTCTGCAGCTCCTGCGTTGAGCATCTGCCCCCTGATGGTCAGTGAGTGTCACAGTTACCTGTTGGAGCATCTGCCTCCTGGTGGTCATTGTGTGTCATAGCTATCAGCCAGCTGGCTGGCTGGTTGGCCGGTCACTATATGTGACATTTAAAAAACGATGAAGTTAAAATCCTGTATATCTTGAAGCACACCCGGTGAGTTTACACCTGCATTCCAGTTCCATCAGGCGCATGCCTGCCCCCTGCTGAAAGCCCTCTGAGGACATCCTGTTGTTTTGCTTCCCACCTCCTGGGTTGGCAGTGAAGTGGGCATCTTCTGTGTCGGTCACTTGTGAACCCCAGAGCCAGCTACACTGCCTGGCCCCTGACAGAAGTGGGGGCGCAGGACACCCGAGGGCTCAACCTGGTCCTCTCAGGTGCAACAGATGGCGGGATGATAACCATATCTCATGTTGTCTTGGACTTTATTCCCCTAAATGGATTTTGTAATAATAAAAAAATATTTTTATTGATTTCAGAGAGGAAGAGAGAGGGAGAGAGAGATAGAAACATCAATGATGAGAGAGAATCATTGATCGGCTGTCTCCTGCACCCCCATGTCCTCCCTCATGTGCTCCCCCCACCAGTATCGAACCTGGGACCCTTCAGTCCACAGGCCAACACTCTATCCACTGAGCCAAACCTGCCAGGGTGATTTTGTAATATTGTAATAACACTCTTATCTATACCATTTTTTTCAAAATTATTGTTTACAGCTTCTTTAATTCTCTGTGAAGAGAATGAGTCTGCAGAGATTTTTATTTTACAAAGAACTACCATTAAGGGAAGATTTCTTTGTAAATTGCTGGCATCCGGATGCGATGGCTTCCTCCGCACACGTCCTGGTGCCCCTCCGTTCCGCTGAGAGCGCCTTTCTGTGTGACTGCCGCCGCCCAGCACTGCCGGGTGGGGATGTTCGTTCTCATATGTGACTGTGCCGTCCCTGCCTGAACTTTACCGGAGTTCCAGAGTAAAATGACCTGGCTCCTCAAGATTTTTTTAAAAAAAATCTGTAGCACATTGTTTAATGACAGAGAAATCATGTTCAAAGATCAGAGAACTGCCGAAACCGGTTTGGCTCAGTGGATAGAGCGCCGGCCTGCGGAATTACCGAAAGGTCCCAGGTTCCATTCCGGTCAGGGGCATGTACCTTGGTTGCAGGCACATCTCCACTAGGGGGTGTGCAAGAGGCAGCTGATCGATGTCTCTCTCTCATTGATGTTTCTAACTATCTTTCTCTCTTCCTCTCTGTAAAAAATCAATAAAATATATTAAAAAAAACAACAACAGAGATCAGAGAACAAAAAACAAAACAAAAAAAAACAAAGATCAGAGAACTGAGTTGGATACTGGTTACATTTATATTTCAGTGCCAATGATTTGGCTTTTTGTTGTTGTTGTTGTTGTTGTTGTTGTTTAAATGTATTGATCAATGAAGATTTTTGTTAGTAAGGCCCACACAGGTAAGCAAGGGCTTGACATGAAAAAATGAACCCACTGCATAAAAATCCCGTGAAGAGGTAAGGCTGGGAGAAAAGGCAGACTTTTTTTCTTCTTTTTTGAGGGGGCATGGGGAGGCGTCTCAGAGCCTCTCGTAAAAGCTTTATTCTCCTGCAGGAAGATGGAAATTAGAAGGAAAACATTCTGAATGAAGTCTGTAACTGGGGGAAATCCTCTGTTGCACAGAAGAACCCGAAGCACAGATCAAGCACAAATGTAGATCAGCCTTTTCAATCTGTGCCGCCCCGGCCCCTGGGCAGAAGCCAGCCTTCCCCATGCCCAGCGGCCTCCCTGCCCTGCCCGCCCGCCCGATGCCACACACCCAGCGCAACCTGCACCCAGGCCCCTCGCCGGGCACCCACCGCCCCGTCGGGAGGACGGCTGGGGCCGGGGGGCGGTGCTGACCAGCCCGGGATCCTCGTACTGAGTCTGAGTTACCAAGGACGGAAGGAAGCAGTTTGGAGGGGACGGCGGTGGGGAGTGTGCTGAGCCCACCCGCATTGATTCCACCCAGAACCAGAGGAGCAGGCCTATTAAGAAAAATCACTTCCTCTCCTTCCTCTCCCCCCACCGTCCCCCAGGCCTTAGAAATAAATCAATAATGCAAAGAGAAAAGTGGGGTGGGAGGCAGGGCCGGTTCCTGGCAGCGCAGGTGGGCCGGCCTGAGTGCGGCCGGAGCTCTCAGCGGCCGTCCTCCCTCCCGGGCCCTCCTCCTAATGAACGGCACGTATGGATTTACATCCCATTTAGAGGATGTGCAGTTGCGGAACCTGTAATCAGGAGAATTGGGTTTTAATCCCAGAGGTGCCATTTCCTTATCGGGTTTAAAAAAAAAAATACGATTTATAGCTCTCCAACTTCCAAATGCGCACGCGGATGGTTTGCCAAGGCCGGGGTGAGGCAGGAGGACCGCCGGGGGTAACAGAGCAGAGGTGGCCCGAAGGATGCTGAGTGGCCGTCACAGTGGGGCAGGGGGGGGATCGTGGTTGATTTGTGCTTCCGCTTCTTCTTTGCAGCATAGGATTTTCCCCAAGTGGATGCATGGAGCATACCATCTTCACATCCGCCACTGTTTGTTTTTTCTGGTGTGTGGATACTCAGCCTTATATATCCATTTTCTTGTTGATGACCATCTTGGGTGGGGTGTGTGTGTCTCCGTTTCTCTGTTGTTGTTATTACAGACCTCGTTGTCATGAATTCTAATCTCATCTAGTCTTTCTGTGCTCAGGTCTAAAGCTCTTCATTGGCTATGCCTGGGAGTGGCACTGCTCGCTCTAGGGAACCAGCATTCTGACTTTATTAGATGGCAGTGGTTGTCCAAGCTCCACCCCCAGCAGCAGTGTTTAAGAAGGAACTCCACAATTGGAATCACCCATGAGCTCTCAAATACCCGAGTTAAGAGGAAAGAGGCGGCATGGTTAGGAGTCCACAGATGATGCTTGTGGTGGTGATGAGGCCAATAAACCCCGACAGAGTGCTTACTAGGACACGCCACACATACGGGCTCATTCCATCCTTACAATGAAGAGGTATGCACTCTTACCCTCAGGGATAGGTAAAGAAACCGAGGCAGAGAGAGGTTCAGTAACTTGCCCAAGTTATGGCTGGTAAAGGTAGGCTCTAGAATCCAAACCATTGCTCTGAACCCCGTGCCTCATGTTAGTCATTAACCTATGAGTTCTTTTTTTTTTCCAAAAAAATATTTTATTGATATTTTATAGAGAGGAAGGGAGAGAGATAGAGAGCTAGAAACGTCGATGGGAGAGAAACATTGACCAGCTGCCCCTTGCACCCCCCCACCGGGGATGTGCCCGCAACCAATGCACATGCCCCCGACCGGAATTGAACCCGGGACCTTTCAGTCTGCAGACCGACGCTCTAAAAAGCCAAACCGGTTTTGGCTATGATTCTTTCTTAACGAGACAGAAGTAAGCGCAGCTTTGTGACTGAGGAGTGGCTGACTACCTTGCCATTCGGGGTGGCGGGAGGTGGGGGGACTTTCCAACAATACTCCTATGGCGCCCATCTCTTCTCAGGTCTCGTCACGGAGAGGTTAGACTTCATCGGAATTTGATTGTGAAGAGGAGAAAAGCACTCTCTCTTAGGTAGCAGAGTTTGGAGGACCTCTTTGGCTAATGTAAGAAAAGATATGAGAAGGGGACCTTTAATGAACACACCCCAAATACTAACCCACCGTAGCCTGCCTGAAGTCGGTGCTATGGTTATCGGCACTTGACTAGACAAAAAGAGAAATAATTGTTCCCGCTGGCCCACCCGCAGGTGGCTTGATGGTAGGAACTGGAGTTTGCATGGCAAAGTGATGGGGGAGGATATTGACTATTTCAAAGGCGGCTCAAATGGCTAAAATATGACATAATAATACTGTCATAAGGCATACAGGCATTGCTATTTTTTGTCACGAAAACATCAGCAGAAATGATGAACCGTACATAAATTCATACCTCAGGATCAATAAAGCTATATTTTTTGGTCCAGATTATTCAGATGAGTCTTTTACATGGCGCCCCCAGTCCTTACCTTTCTACTTCCCTTTGCCTGCGCTCAGACATTTAAACAGGGTGGAAAAGGGGTGTCACTGCAATTTAATACTTGGGATCTTTCTTTATGACCTGCCTTTAAAAGAAAACACATTTCCAAAGATGATTAATAGCATTGTTCTCAAGATAGTAATTTCTTTTTTTTTTGTTTGTTGTTGTTTGTTCAAGATAGGGATGTTCACATGAAAACACAATGCAAAGGCCAAATCATTAAGCTCTTCCTAAGTCAAAGTAGGCATACATCCTGGTGAAATATGTCATTTTCACGTTGAAAAAATAAAAAAGGAAGTCTTTAAAGACTTGGCCTGTGAAGTAAATTTCAAAATGGGAAACAGCACCGGCCCTGTAATGAGATGTAAATCACGCCGCCGACATTTATCTTCTCCCGTGAGCTCAGTCCCCGTAGCAGCACAGAGAGTAACAGGACACATTGGAACTGAGAGCAATCAAGTGAATCCAGCAGGCTCCACGGGGATGAACAGTGATTCCTTCACAAAGTGAGAATAACTGGCAGGCCTAGGGAAGACATGGTCCCTCCCTCCCCCCTTTTTAAAAAATATATTTTATTGATTTTTTTACAGAGAGGAAGAGAGAGTTAGAAACATCGATGAGAGAGAATCATCCATCAGCTGCCTCTTGCACCACCCCTACTGGGGATGTGCCCGCAACCAAGGTACATGTCCTTGACTGGAATCGAACCCGGGACCTTTCAGTCCGCAGGCTCTATCCACTGAGCAAGCCAAACCAGTCTTGGCATGGTCCCCTTTTTGGAAAAGAGCCCAGACCTTTTGACTTTTACCAATGCGTTTACTGTCTTTAATCTCAGCAATGAGAGGATCACTGGCCATGGGCAGACCCCTTTCCAAGGGCAAATGGCTTGGGGAGTGTTGAGAAGCAAGAGGCCATTCACATGTGAGTAGGAATGGGATCAATCCGATGTGTGTCCTTTTGACAGCCAGCTGGGAGGGTCTGTGTCGAGGGGTTTCAGAGTTCTGAGTTTGGGGACTGAGATAATTGGGAAGAGGGAAGTGCGGAGGGATGAGTGAGGCACAGAGGTGAGGGGTTTAGGGCAGCCGGGAAGATGTAGAGCACATGGGGACAGATGTGAGCATTGTTGAGAAGGCGGGGAAGAAGGCGAGCTGGGAAGACAGATTTGGCTTCCTTAAAAAATGTGCCTGCATCCCGTGACTGCCTGAAGCTAGGCCACTGGTATTACTCTTCCTAGTGTTAGGTCAGTTTTGGTGAGCTAATATGATAAACCACAATTTGAATTTTGTTTTTATAAAAAAAAATGCAGTGAGAACACAGCGGGTTGAACGGCTCCAATTCTTCACCCTCTTGCTTTAGCCTTACGTGAGTAGACTGTATTTTCCTACCCTTTGATTTTGGGCTGGTCCTTGAAACGTAATTAGGCCAGCCTTCTGGGCAAAAGGGTGCCAATTCTGACCTGAGGCCTGTAGAGGCTTTGCTTTCCTCTTGCCTCTTGTGGCCTTTTGTGTTTCTCCTCTCTCTTCGAGATGAGCTCTCCACGGACAGCTGTAACCCTTCGGCTGACCTGTAAGGTGGAGCAGAGCCGTGGAGCTGAGTGGAAGCTTCAGTGAGCTGATCCTCAGCGGACCTGCAGCCAGAAGAATAAATGAACGTTGTTTAGAGTCACTGAGTTTTGGGATAGTTTGTTACACAGCATCTCTGTGGTGTTGCTGACTGATACACAGAGTTCTAAAGAGCCCTGTTACAGGTGGACTCTTATAGTATAACCCATCAGTAAATCGGGATTTCCCCCCTCATATGGCAACGAGACCATTATTCTCTTTTTAGTGAGAATTTTGTTTACTTTTTATTTAGTTACAGCCAAGTGATAGTAATAACAGTTTGTTACCTGACAAGACAACCATTATCAGAGGGGGCCTGGTACTTTAGACGAGCCCCAATAGCTGCTGGGCACCCGCAGTGGCTTTCAAACAGCAGGTAAAGCCCGAGAGCCTCTGGTAAAGGCTGCTTTGGAGTGGCAGTTCCCTCTCCCGATTTCACCTAGTTTCAGCTGCAGCAGAACACATTTTATTTGTTTTGCACACTGGGCTTCTTTGTAAGATTTTATCTAACTAACAGGTTAAAATAAATTTCCACTCCTCCCTCCAGGAAGTTCCTCAAAACTCATGATTTTTCACACCTGTACATGCTGTCCCTTCTGTCCAGACTGCTGTAGGCATTTGGCTCCATCTCTTTATTTCTCTGTAGGAAGCTTTTATTCATTCTTCATGGTGATTTAAAAATATGTCCATGGGTTATCTGATACTTATTCCTTTAAAGGATGGGTCCGCCTGGCCGGTGTGGCTCAGTGGTTGAGGCCACGGCTCAATTCCTGGTGTGTGTAGTCCAAGCTAAGACCTCTTTGTCTCTGTCTCTCTGTCTCTCTCTCAGTTTACTCATTCTTGGGAAAGCCAACTGACATTTCACGAGGACACTCCAACAACCCCAGGGGGAAGCCGACTGAGGTGAACTGAGTGAGGCCTCCTTCCAACAGCCACATGAGTGAACTTGATTGTAACCTCAAGACGAACCTTAAGCTAGCTCTCAAATCCTTGACTCATGGAGACAAAAAAAATTTTTATTTTAAGCAGCTATGTTTTGGGGCATTTGGTTATGCAGCAATCTATAACTAATACAATACCCCAGTTAAAAGATTCTTTTCTATGACACTCTCCTGAGATACCTGAGTGTTAACAACTTTCTTTTTTTTCTCATAGCCTTTAGAATATACCTCATTTGCAAAATTTATTTCTTCACATTATCTATTTTTATATCTGTCTTCTGCATTAGGCTGTAAGGTGTTTGTATTCTTAGATGCCTGGCATAGTTCCCAGCATCTCACCAGGCATGTATTGGATAAGGGATTAAAAAATAGCTACAGCCCCAATTTGAAAAAAAAAAATCAATCAGAGAAGAAGATAGAGGGTAAAAAAACCACCGTTTCTATCTTTCCCACAGCAATTCTCAGATTTGACCAGATAAATAAACAAATGGAGTCAATATTGTATTTTTTTCAGAATGTATGAGCATAGAAAGCAGTTCTCTGTGTTCTTGTCTTAGCAAATGACAGGCCTTCCTGCTGCGGTGATGTGCCTGGAATCACAAGTTCTGTAAATGAGCAGGGTCAGTGTTTTGAGTCGGTTTATAGGTGAACAACTTGGAAATCTATCACGGTTCAGAATAAGCCCTGGAATTATGGCTTTGACCAAAGAGTAGACAGGAGGTATTTCATTTACCTCGCTGTTTTTATTTATTGCCATTTTTTTTAGATGCCAGAGCTACATAGTCAAATACAAAATGAGTAAGGTGGTTTCTGGTTAATTCCATGTGGACCTAGTGATTTGAAATCAGTGTCTTCTGGGTATGCAGACTACACTGGCCCGGAACAATTAGGCATTTGAAATTGAGATTTAAAATCACCAGAGGATATTTTCCCATTGATTATTTTAGAGAGAGTGGAAGGGAAGGGGAGAGACAGAAAGAGAGAAATATCTATGTGAAAGACGCACATTGATTGGTTGCCTATCACAAGACCCTGACCAGTGCCAGGGATTGAGACTACAATCAAGGTATGTGCCCTTGACCGGAATTGAATCTGGGACCCTTCAGTCCTCAGGCCGAAGCTCTATGCACTGACCCAAATCAGCAAGGGTTGTGTTTTTATTTTAATGATCATCTAAATAGGTATTAGTAAAAGAGTATTCTAGATCATCTGGAGGTCACGCTAATACCGTAGAGCTGCCATGCAATTTCAAGTCCCAAGTTTATGAGTGAACATGGCTCAAATGGCTCCTCACGTGACAGGGCCAAACTCCTAATGCACTGTTTCTCAGCTGTCTGTGGGCTTGTGACTCAAGGACTCACCAATTTCTACACTTGGAAAACAGTGATAGAGACGATAAATGCTTCCTCTAAGGAGACATTATTGATTTTTTATCTGGATAGTCAAGGGAAGATTTTATGAGGGAGCTGGCATCTGAGCGGGCCCTCAAGGGCAGGCCCTGTATGCTCTCTCGTAACAAATGACACCAAGTGTCCTCCGTTTAAGCTATCTGCTTGAGAAAATAGCCCACCTCCAGGGGCCATTCATTACTCCCTGTTATTCTTTGAGAGCCCCTCGGTGTTAGTTATGTTTAATTATAGTGTGGCCCAGAGAGGATGGATCGGGAACGCTGTGTGGAGGGAGGCAGGGGAGATGGAAAGGTGGGCTTGGGCAGGAAACAGGACACATGCAGGCTATAGAGGGACTCCGTGCAATGCTGGCAAAAGCCCTTTGTGAAGGTCAAGGCTTAGGAGTGGGCATTTTTTTCTGTAATTAGACCAGGAAGGAGTTTGTGCAATACTTTTGCAGGGGTGACATTTTGTACTGCTGGGGAGGACTCTGATAATACTATAGCTAACACAAATTTGCGGTTATGTTGTTGAGTAACCATCTCAGCATCATGCCTTTAGATCTCTTTTGGTCATGTGGAGGAGTTTCCAATCATGTGTCATAGGACAGAGAGGATATGTTTTGAGTTGTACCTTGCCTTGCTTAAGGGATGGACCTGAGCAGACAAGTTTATTTTTATTTTTTTACTTTTTAAAAAAATGTTTTTATTTATTTCAGAGAGGAAGGGAGAAGGAGAGAGAGATAGAAACATCAATGATGAGAGAGAATCATTGAAGGCTGCTGCTTGCATACCCCACACTGGGGATCGAGCCCGCAACCATATACCCCAACCAGGAATTGAACTGTTGACCTCCTGGTTCATAGTTTGGCACTTAACCACCAAGCCACACTGGCTAGGCTAATTTTTAAATTTTAAATTACACTTTACTTTCAATATTATTGGTATTGTTTTAAGGTATACAGCATAGTGGTTAGATAATCATATACTTTACAAAGTGTTCCTCCAAGGGACAGTCATATTTAAATTATAGAATCTTACCCAACCTTACCTCCACCTAGCTGGTTAAATCCACCTGGGCACCTGACTGTGGGCGAACCAATCAGGGCCTGGGCTGAGCTAATCAGACTGTCGAATAGGGATTTGAAATTTGGACATTGAGAAACTGAGTTAATAAGATGAGAATGATGGCAGACCAAAAGTGCCAAGTGAAGCACGTTGAAAGCAGAGGAAGCTGAGAGAGAGAGAGAGAGAGAGAGAGAGAGAGAGAGAGAGAGAGAGAGAGAGAGAGAAAGCCTGGCAGAGATGAAATACACGAAGAGAGAATGACCCTCATTTCTGTTTCCTCATTCCAGTCCTCCAGTCCTCCTTTCTGTCTGGCTTGCATGCAATTTCTTTCCTATGTTTCCAACCTCTTTCAGCATTGCCTGTTGTATGTTAAGTAGAATTCTCGACATGCAAGCTAATTCGAGTGGGTTCCTCTTTCTTGCATTCACAATATGACCCTTCTCAAATGAAGCCACAGGCTCTCCAGAGACCGCCAAGCTGAAGGGAGTCATGTCAGCTCGCCAGCTTAGGTGCCGAACCAGCTTCCACGGTTCATTAGTGAGAACCCTGGGAAGCAAGTTGGCAAGTGAAGGGTGAGCACTGCTGGGTGAGATTCCTCCTCCGGATGTGGCCACAGATGGACCAAAGACCTTAGCTGTCCCCGTGGTCGACACCGACCAAAGCATTTTGACCGGAATCTGAGACCCGCCACCATGGTGACAACATAGGATTTTTTATTTTTTAACCTGCAATTTTCCATCGTTCTTTGTGAGCAACCAAAATCTCACAGCCGAAGGATAGTCATTGCCATTTGTTCAAGTGTCTGATGAAATCTAAGGATCTCTTCATACTAAATGCAAGATTTAATCAGGAGTGGGTAATATGAATGTGTGTACTTTAATGAATCCGCGGAGGTTGTCAGCAGCTGAATTCCTGGGCTATGCAACTTGTAATTGAAAATCTTTACATTTTAGTTCCACCTGTCATTTTTCTAATTCTATTCAAAGAATGTCTGTTACAATAATCCCGTTCCCTGTCTATCAAAAGTTATGCCTTAGCAGAAATGTGTAGCATTAGAAACTATTAATTCCAACATGTTAGTAATTTGGAAAGCTTGATGTTTTTCAGGGGTGTTGAAACCGTAGAAAGGACTTCCATCCCAATAAGCAATACACTTACTAAATAAGAAGTAGCAATGCGGGAGATTATTTCAGTCCGTTTTCTTTAAGATGCTGAGACCTTGTCAAAACCGGTTTGGCTCAGTGGTAGAGCATTGGTCTGCGGACTGAAAGGTCCCGGGTTCAATTCCGGTCAGGGGCATGTACATTGGTTGCGGGCACATCCCCAGTAGGGGGTGTGCAAGAGGCAGCTGGTCGATGTTTCTCTCTCATCAACATTTCTAGCTCTCTATCTCTCCCTTCCTCTCTGTAAAATATCAATTAAAAAAAAAAGATGCTGAGACCTTTTGGGGGGCATGTACAGGAATACCAGGGGACTCACCCAGCAGGGGATGGACTCCCAGGGACTCTTCGGTGCCCTTTTCCCTAGAGCATGCTTTGCTCCTCTGCTGGGATGCATCCCCCCTGGTGGGAATTCTATTCTTCGAGTCCAGAGGCAAAGGGCAGCAGCATGAAGTTTCTCTCTCTCTCTCTCTCTCTCTCTCTCTCTCTCTCTCTCTCTCTCTTTCTCTTGCTAGGTTTCCTTGAGCATTGGAAATTTTACAAGGAACAACCAAACCGCATCACGAAACGATATTGATATTACGGGGTGGCGTCAATAGCATCGGCTGTTTCATTTCCATTCACTTATCAGACATATTTACTCCTCAGATATTTCCTTAACCGGAATTGACTGTACTATAATTGCCTATTTCTTTGGTCCATTGGCTGTTAACCTTGAAGTGACTGGGGTAGGGCTGGCGAGGCCTTCCCTGTCAGGCCTGACCTCTCACTATGCTGGAGAGAGCGCTGCCATGACAACGGCGACAGATGTCAGCTAAGCAATGTGCACCCTAGAAAGACTCCTGTATTGAGAAAATCGATCTTGTAATGGTGCCACGGAGCACATTCGCGGAACTGCCAAGTGTTCTAGGCTTAATCATTTATTTCATCTCGCGGAGAGGAGAAAACATAAAAGAAATGAAATGAATTTGACCTCTGTCTTCCCAGTGACTTCAGTGCTACGATGAATTCTAGCAAGTGCCTCTTATGAATTTTAAAAAATTACATTAGGAATAACATTTTGAAGTGAAATGACTCTTGTAATGCCAACCCTCCAGAAACATGTTATTCCAAATGTCAGACACGTAATAGTCATTTGCTGTTTTCTGTGTACGTCCAAGGGGTTAGCGGCTCCGTCTTGGGTGTGTTTCAGGCAAATGATTACAAAGGAGCCGGGAATGAGGCCGGCCAGAGCACGCTGCTTTGGCTTTCTCCTTTCTTCCCCACGGAAGGGGGCTTCCTTTGTGCCGATCACCACGGGGCTTGGGGAGCGGCATGAACAGTGTTTCCTACCGACAGCTCCGGGCCCCTCTCTGTTTTAGCGTCTTCCAAGCGCGCGCCCAGGCCTCCGCCTCCGGAGCGGCGTTTGTCTCCCTGACAGTTAATCTGGGGACAGCTCTCCATCGTCTTGATGGGCCTGTCATTCATGCCTTGACACCTCTCATTCATCTGAGGCTTGGCCTGCTGGATATGCAAATGACCGGAGGACCGAACGCCGCAATCCCTCAGCTGTGATGGCCAGTACGTCAATGTCACTGTTCTGGGAAACAGCCGTTCTGCCCGGAGCCGGGGAGAGATGGAGCCAGGGGACCTGCCATGCACTCCTGACCTTTCGCTGGCCCAGGTCGCAGCTCGATTCTTAAACGAGCAAACACCCAGACCGAGAACAAAGCCCACGGCCTGAAGAGTTGCAGACAAATCTCACCGATAAACCTTGCCCGTATCGATAAATACCGTTCAGAGTGATTATGGTGAAAGGGGATCTCTTGAAATTTTCAATGCGCTACGTCTGTCTCTTGTGCTGGGGGATATTTTATTGCAGTTTTGCCCTCAAGTGGAGCTGACGGGAGCCAAGCTTGTAATTTAAATCAATAAGAACCCTTTACCACGGCCATAAAATACTTGGCTAAACCTTTGAAGTGGCCACAGTTGAATGCACAGTGAACACAGTATAAATGTTCCTTAAGATGTATTGTAGGAGACCACGGCTAAAACAGCATTCAAAGGGACCGGCCGTGAGCCGCTCTCGTGACTGATGGGAGAGGGTCCCCACTGCTTCTGGTCATTCACGTGCCCTGTGCGCACCGCCCCCCCCGGAGTTGTTCCACCCGAACCCCTCTTAGTTGGCACAGCACCCCAGCCCCGCAGCCTTTGCCTGATCTTTGGCGGGTTTCTGGGACCTGGGTCCTCTCCCGCACAAGCAACCCACACCAGATAGGCCGTTGTGCGGACTGTTTCATGTCGTCGGCGTCCTAGCTGGGAAAAGCAAACCGAGGCCAGCTGCTGGCGTCCATCAGCTAGCGCACGGCGGCTGCTCTTCACCGAAGCCGGCGGGCAGCGTCCTTTGCAGGAAACCGAAGCTGACGAGTTTCTTCTGCGGGGGCTAGGTTTGGGAGTGGAGTTCGTAGAAAACTGTCAGGCCTGAGAAGATGGCATCCCCTCCACTCTGTTCTCCTCTCTGCCTCACCCCTGCGCTGGGCTGTCCCTTTTTCTGGCACCTTCTGGATGCCTTCGTGTCTCCTTGTGTGGAGGTGGGTGGATGGATGGTGGTGGATGCGTCCTCACTCTTGTCCTCTGTGTCTCTGTTCCTTACTCTTGGTCTTTCTCTCTCTCTCTCTCTCTTTCTTTCTTTCTTTCTTTCTTTCTTTCTTTCTTTCTTTCTTTCATTCTTTCTCTTTCAGATTCTAAAATTCTCTCTGATTCCTTACTCTTGGTCTCTCTCTCTCTTTCTTTCTTTCTTTCCTTCTTTCTTTCTTTCCTTCTTTCTTTCTTTCTTTCTTTCTTTCTTTCTTTCTTTCTTCCTTTCTTCCTTCCTTCCTTCCTTCCTTCCTTCCTTCCATTCATTCATTCTTTCTCTCCCAGATTCTAAAATCCTCTCTGAGTCCACAGTCATATCCGAGTTTGGAATTTGGCCACGGGACCTTCTAGTCTCACTTGCTCAGCTGGTAGGTAGTGTTGCAATTGGGCCAAAGGCACAGGTTTAACACCCTCCCCTCTCCCCTCCGGGGTGTCAATCATTCCCTCCCAGAACTCCCACTGAATAAATACCTTTCCAGGTCTCTGCCTCTTGACACCACTTATTTATTCTTGGCGAGAAGCCAAAGATAGGGGCCAGAGTCCTGGGCCGCTCCCCACCTTATCGGATAGATAAGCCTTCCCCGCCGTCCCCGAGTCTCCGGATGGGACCGCGTGTACCGGCGGTTAAGGAGATGGACACGCACTGTGGCCTCTCTTCTTCCGGCAGCCGCTTTCCGAAGGGCTTGTCTGAGTCTCAGATCTGACTTCCCTCATGGACCACATGTCATGTGTGTCTGGCGTATGCAGTCTGGCCACACGCGCTGCTGTCTGGCCTCTGCAAACCCAACACGATTAGGTGGCTGTCGGTAATTCAGGGCGAGTTTGTCCTGTGTGAGAGCAGATGCGCTGTTTATGCTTATGAGGTCGGCGTGTGTAAGTGACACTGAACAGTGCATGGGAGGGTAAACGCGGAACTGAAATCAGATTTTTAAAGACCTACCAACGAGGTTTAGTGTTAGAACTTGTTTGGGTCCTGATTTGAACAAGCTAACTGTACAAAGATGTTTTGTTTTGTTTTGTTTTAGAGAGTTGGGGGCATTTGACCATGAACTGATTATTAGATCATTTAAAAAATAGTACAAGCAGCCGAAACTGGTTTGGCTCAGTGGTAAAGCGTCGGTCTGCGGACTGAAAGGTCCCAGGTTCGATTCCAGTTAAGGGCATATACATTGGTTGCGGGCACATCCCCGGTAGGGGGTGTGCAAGAGGCAGCTGGTCAATGTTTCTCTCTCATCGACGTTTCTAGCTCTCTATCTCTCCCTTCCTCTCTGTAAAAATATCAATAAAATATATATTTAAAAAATAGTACAAGCAAAGAAACAAATAGGGTAGCTAAAACCACACTGGGACATAATTGTTCAAGCCAGAGCTGTTTAGAATAATGGTTCATTACAGCATGCCCTCTAATTTTATACATGTTTTAAAATACTCTATATTATAAAGTTAGAAGAAGTTAGCTTACAGCCTCAATTCACATATTTGCATGGATCACCATATTGACACCTCCTCTTCAGTGAACTTTCATCTCTTAGGGCGGTAACTGCCTGCCTGTCAACTGATCTTCTATTACCTCCTACATTAAGATCACCTTTTAGTCATGGAGCTGTTCGAAAAATACATATCTCCTCTTGCCAGCTTTGTGTCTGAATGTCAGCAGTTGACGTGGGAGTATCTGCCTGCTCTCTCCCTACCCAGACTGTCAGCTCCTTGAGGTCGGGACCGTTTCTGGCCTCTCGGTATTTTCTACCCAGCATCCCGCAGGGGGAGCCCAGAGTAGGCTGGATTGAATTGTGACAACACATCGACCCCTAAATCTCGGAGACTTAATGCACTGAGAGCTCAGTGAGACTGGCCAGGGAAGGGGGTGGAGGCCCCGGCTGGCTTTGGTCCGCCTCAGCCTAGACACGACTCACAGGACTCCCCCAGAGTCCACAGGCTCAAGCTGATTGTTCAGCCTCCTGACAGCGGAGGAGGCTGGGGAGTGGAGGGGACTTCATATTTGGTGAGCATCGGCTGTCTGCGTTGCAAGGCGCTAAAGGATGTTTGTTGAAGCCGCTTCTTACCCGTGACTTTCTAGGTTCATTGCAGGGGCCACCCTGTGAAATGCTCCTTTTATCCGGGGTGCAGAATGGGCCAATTTAAATGGACATGCCTGAGAACACAAGCACCGAATGGCTCTCGGCCATTGCTTTGGGTCTAAATTTTGTTCACTCATCCCCGCTCCCCCACCCCCAAGAGGTTCGTAGTGAGCATGGGTAAACCCTGCACATTGATTGGGGGAAAGAGGGCAAAGAGCAAGAAACAGGGACCACGTGAGTAACTCTGCTTGGATTCAGGGGATGCGAAGAGCATTGACCCCTCAGGCTAGTTCAAGCAAAGGCGATTCGCCTGAGGTGACAACGGAAAAAGGGGCCTCAGGGCCAGTTTGGGGCAGAATGAGGCAGAGCTCCCCCCTGTGGTAGGAGCCAGGAGCTGTCAGGAGGCAACACATCCCAAGCCAGGGAATCCCTGCCTCTCCCCTGGCACCCATCAACTCTCCTCTGCCTCTATGGATTAACCTGTTCTGGATATTTCATATAAATGGAATCCTACACACATGCCCTTTGTGTCTGGCTTCTTTCACTCAGCATAATGATCTTGGGGTTCATTCGTGTTGTAGCATGCATCAGAATTTTATTCTTTTTTTTTTTTTTTGGCTAATATTCTCTTGTTTGTACCTATCACATTTTGTTCACTAATTCATCCATGAATGGATATTTGGGTTTTCCCACCTTTTGGCTATTGTGAGAAATGCTGCTCTGAACATTCATGAGCAAGTTTTTGTTGAGTACCTGACTTCTTTTGGGTGTATGCGTAGGCATGGGGTTGCTGGGTCACTTGATAACTGTATGTTTAACTTTTTGAGAAGCCACCAAACTGTTCTCCAAAGTGGCTGCACATGTTACCTTCCCACCTATGATGCACAGCTGTTCCAATTTCTCCCAGCCGTGCCAACACTTGTTTCCTGGTTTTTTAAAAAATTTTAATTTATTTTTTATTCTAGTCCTCCTAGTGGGTATGAAGCCGTGCTTCCCTGTGGTTTTGACTTGCATTTCTCTGTTTTTATTTTCTCAATGCAGAGGGCTTGTTTGGTGTTCCTGGCTTCTTTGACCACCCCCCCATCCCTGTGGGTTAATATGTCAAAGAGGCTTCTATTGGCTCCTGGGCCTCTAGTAAGATTTTAAATTAGTCCAAACTCCGTGAAAGACCACTTGGCGACACTCCGCATTGAAATTACAAATGCACGCACCCTTTGACCCAGCAGTTCCAAGCCTAGGAATCTGTCCTATGGATATCCTCCCCTGTGAACCACATGGTGTATGGATAAGGTTATTCACGGCAACGTTATTTATAATAGCAACAGATGGGAGGCAAGCCAAATGCCCTTGCTAGGGGGGACTGGTTGGCTAAACACATTTTGGCACCGCCATACAATGGGATACCGCAGAGCTGTGAAAAAGATGGGGCCACCTCTTTGTGTGCCGAGGTAAAGGAATTCCAAGACACACTGTCAAGTGTAAAACACATCAAGATGTGGGACGGTGTGTAAATAGGCTGCCCATCATATAAAAGTGGGAGAAAAGAATGTGTATGTGCATGTAGATGTGTGTGCGTATTTTCTTGCATATTCATGAAGTGCCTCTGGAGAGGGGAAGTTGGTGAGGGGGGTGGACAAGCGTGGGAAGGACAATTGTTATTGCCTGCCTTCTTGTGCCTTTGGAATTTCAAACCCTGTAAATATATTTCCTGTTCAAAGAAATCAATCAATTAAATGAAAATTAAGGCAATTCATAAACACCTAAAGATCTCACTAATTTGAGCTCTGATATTTCTGATTTTGTGGTCATTTTGATAGGACATGGGCTCCAATGGAAGATTCTCTATGTAAGTCCAGGCGAGGGGTGGGAAGGCAAGATAAGTAATTTAAGTTCTCATTCTCCTCCCTGCTATACAGTCCTGGCTGCAGCCACAGCTTGCTGACTTGACCATAATTTGAACTTGAGTCAGCCTGTCAGAGGCCATCGCTAATAACCTCTTATAGCACCCCCTGTGTCTGGCTCCTAGGAGTCCCACCATCAGGGTAGCCCCCTGAGTGAGGTTCAGACTGAAACTGGTGGGACTGGGTGAGAAGAGGAGCAGACATGGCACTGGGCATTGGATGGAGACTGTGTCTACAGTAAATTTTCGAACCTGAGATTTGGAGTTCAGCATCACTCCCCCATTGTATAGCCCAGAGAGCTCTGAGCAGACCAGACCATCCAGGAGCAAGATTCAGCTCTGCCAGTTTTTCGCCACATGACTTTGGACAAATCACCACGTTTCTGAACCTGTTTTCTCATTTCCAAGATTGTTGCATATAGATGAACACTGTTAAGAGAGCTTTTCTAGTGTAAACGCTATAAGATGCAATAAAAATGTGAAGGATTATCTTGAAAGTTACTATTGAGCCTGACCACATTGGCTCAACTTCTATGTGCCGAGATGTTTGAGAACTTGGGAGACAACCAATAAAAGTAACACATGCTCCACCCTTCAAGGCTTTTGAAGGCTCGTCAGCAAGTGAGATAGACAGATGTGAAGGCCATTAATTGCAGCAATGTGCTCAGAGTAGAACAGACTAGAATACGCAGTGTAAGGGGGCAGAGAGAAGGACGGCATTAACTCAACCTAGAGACACGAGCGAAGGTCTCAGAGAGCTCTACGAGGGTTGAAACTGGAAAGGGTAAGGAGGGTCCTCCTTCCAGTCGTGAAGTCCAGGCTTCGCAGCTCCCTGGCTGAGATCCTAGGCCTCGTGGAGAGGCAGAGACAAGCTGTCCTCACTGGGCAGTTCCCAGCCCACAGCATCTGTTGTATCCCAGGATGAGTCACTGATCCAGACCACAGGAAGGCTGACATTGATGAGACCTGTCCCGGAGAAGAGTCTTCTGCATGGGCCATGTCTCAAGGTCAAATGTGAGGCATCATGCTTCATGTTGTGCCATTGGCCTTTCCTAAACCCAGACTTGACCATGGGTTTAAGAGCTTCCATGGGTCCTCTCTGCAGAGGACCTCTCTGGAGCCTAAGCCTACATCCTCAGCCTGGTGCCTGGGTCCTTCACAGTGAGCTCCTCGCCTTCCCTGTAACCTCGTCTCCTGCTGCTCTCCAGGGCACCCTCATGCTCTTGCTTCTTGGTTGCTCAGGGAAAGCGTATCTATATTCACCATCTGTGAAGCCAGCCCAACAGTGGAGGCCAGAGTGATTCTAGGCCAAGGGTGGGCAAACTTTTTGACTTGAGGGCCACAATGGGTTCTTAAACTGGACTGAGGGCCGGAACAAAAGCAACCTGACCATCCTGGCACTCTCATCTTGGGCTGCTGGTGAAGGAGTGGAGGGGAGAGCAAGAGAACCTTCCGCCCCTTCGGCTCCACGGGCCGGATACAACAGCCGAATGGGCCAGATCCGGCTCGCTGGCCGTAGTTTGCCCACGGCTGTTCTAGGCTGTTAGCACTAGGCAGTTTCCTCTCTCTAGATTGTTCCTTCCTGTGCCCATTTCTTAGCAAGTCCGTGGTTCTTTGAGGATAGGGGTCATGTGTGACTCATCTCTGTAGTCTTGGGGTTCGGCTCAGTGCCGGGCTCATGGCAGATGGGCAGCAAATGCTTGTTAATGAATGAATGGATGCCTGAGAAGGAGGGAGGGGTGCTCGATGGTAAAGACATGGGCAAATGTTTTCTGAAAAGAGTGGGAAGTCATGAATGGTAAGTGGTACCCTCCACTTGTCTCCTGTTTCTCTTTTATTCTTTCTCTCGCACTGCTCCTCTCACACTCATTATTTTGGGGCATCCTTAGTCCTCTGGAAATACCTGTCATGCTGGGCTTGTGTGTTTGGGACATGGATACCCAGATAAAACCCCATACCAGAACAGTCACTTGAGCTCTTATGATTGAAAAATCGAAGCCCTCTAATGAAGTTTTCTATTTTAAATTTCTTTGTTAAATATTAGAAAATATTAGTTATAATGAAAATGAGAGATAGAAAAAATATAATTCCGTGTCTGACACAAAGTTGTTTTCTACGGTCCATAAGCTAAAAATTTTTTTTCCTATTCAGAAACTGATGATACGTTCACTTTTTCCCTTAGGAAAATAGTTATGGATTTAGCAATCTTACTTTGAGCATAATTCTCCAATGATTCCACCTAAATGTTTCTTTTTTAATTTCATCCCAAGGCCAAGCTTTAGTGCTTGAAATGATTAGTTCACACTGCAACTAATTTAGAATTTGAGTTAACACAGACACAGTTTGCATGTGTATTCTCGGAAGACTTGAAATAACCTTTTATCTCTAAGGCTCAGAATTTTACTTACAAATGTGCAGAATTTCATTCAAGGTTGTCACCAGTTTATAAACCAAGGGCTCAAGAAACCCAGGCCTCTGGAATTATCAGGGCCCACCAACTTTATTTATTTATTTATATTTTTTATTGATTATAGTATCACATAATTGTCCTCATCCCCCATTCCCATCCCAAACCCCTCCTTACATGTGCCAACTATTTTAAAAGACTTTAATGCTTATGATGCATGAATAGGTAATGCAGGCCCATTACACATTTCAATTTTTAGTCAATTGATCTCATTTACTTATTAAGAGTCGTTTATAGAAAAATCAATTTGACCAAGTATCTGCAAATGGTTATGCAGACAAAGACTTTGTAAATTAGTGAAAATTATGCAACTTTTAGGTACTATTCATGTCTGCAGGCAGTTAGCAGATACAAGACTGCATTTTAAAAAGGTGTAAACAAACAACCGCCTATATTTGCCTACCATTTCTGCTACAAATAAATCTTTATGGTTTTCCATATTAAGCTAAACAAAACCAGGGAAGGTATTTCTACTTTGCATATCCTTCTGTATCCCCAGGAGAAGCCATGAGGATACAGCATGAGGATGCTGCAGTTCAAAGCACCGAGGAGCCCCTCCACCGGAGGGAAGTGACTTGGCCTAACACCTATCCCTATCCCCATTCCCCATGTGCTTCCTGATCATCTTCCTTCCAGTACGGATGGTTTGAAGGCTCTGTGTTTGTATATATATATATATATATATATATATATATATATATATAATCAGAGAGGAAGGGAAAGGGGGAGAGAGAGATAGAAACATCAATGATGAGAGAGAACCATTGATTGGCTGCCTCCTGCACAACCCACACTGGGGATCAAGCCTGTAATCCAGGCATGTGCCCTGACCAGGAATCAAATCATGACCTCCTAGTTCATAGGTTGACACTCAACCCCTGGGACACCCTGAGCCACGCTGGCCGGGCTGTACTCTGGAGTTTGATGATGGCTTCCGGCTGCTGTCCTGCTGGCTGGTCTCAGAGGCCCAGTGAAAAACCAAAGAAAAAACAAGAGGAGATTCATTTCCTATCTTAAAATTATTCGTTAGAGACAAGATTTAAGCATTCACTCTCTTGGCCTTAGAACTGTCTCTTCAGAGTAGCAGGTGGATTACACAGATGGCTATTTTCTCCCCATAGTAGACAGAGGGATCTTTAAAAGTGTAAGCAAATCACATTAGGTAATGCATGTCACCATGAGAATGCTTCCCCATGGCCTGCAAGGGCCTTTGGGTCCTGTCTTGCTTCCCCTCTCTCACTCTCCTCCAGCTCCACTCAGCAGGCTGGCCTCAGGCACACCCAACCCTTTGTTCCTCCAGGGACTTTGTGCATTAGGTTCCTCTATCTCTACACTCTTTTCTTGTATTATCACAGAATCATCTTCATTCGCTCCTTGGACCTTTATGTTTGGTAATTACTTCTTTGCTTATCTATTTTCTTTCCTACCAGACTATAAAGTCCTTGGGACGAGCATTGCATGTCACACTACCATCCATCCCAGCCACCCACACAATGCCAGGCTCAAAGTTGGTGTTGTTGGCACAGACTACCAGTTGTCCACAAAAGCATGTTCTCTTTCCCAGGCTAATGGGTTTAAGCTGCACATTGCCAGGTGCCCAGGTAGACCACATTACCAGCTCCCATTGTGGGTGGCTAGGTGCCCAAGTCATCGCCTACAGAATGAGAGAGAAATTGATGTGTGTAACTGCTGCCTCATTTGCTTGCTCAGAAGCCAATCCCTAGCCCTGGACTTGTACTCACCCTCCTGAGGGCAGGAGTGCTGATGATCAGCTTGACTGTGTAGACAAGAGGAACTCTCTTGAGGGTGGCAGAGCAATTGGATGTAAAGACTTGGGCCTGAATGACCACATATGGCAGAGCTTCCCCCAACCTGGACCATTCACCTTATAATGTTACATGAATTTGGAACCAACTTGTACTTCTTTTTTTTTATTTTATTGATTTTTCACAGAGAGGAAGGGAGAGGGATAGAGAGTTAGTCGAAGAGAGAGAAACATCGACCAGCTGCCTCCTGCACACCCCCTACCGGGGATGTGCCTGCAACCAATGTACATGCCCTTGACCGGAATCAAACCTGGGACCTTTCAGTCCACAGACCGACGCTCTATCCACTGAGCCAACTTGTGCTTCTTTAAGCCACTCTATTTGGTGGGCTTTTTATGATTTGGCTAGCTCTCAGCCTGACCAGTACACTGTTGAATAAATAGTTGTCAAGTGAGTGAATGAATCAGCAGGGGCTCACCATTCTATTCTACCCTCTGCCATCATACCACAGGGGCAAGAGGAGGCAGTCATCAACACTAGGAATCACTCATGAGCACCTGCCAGGCACCAGAAAACACACACCAGGAACTGCCCTCAGCTGGTGGGGCATTCAAATCTTGCCCTCCTGAAAGCTCCCTTGTGGCTTGCAGTGTCTCACTGCACCAGTGACAGGTTTTGCTGTGCCATCCAAGAGAAACCAAACTTTTGGAAAAGAATGTCACGGGCCACGCAGCAGGTAAGTAACACTCTTCATTTGAAGATTCTAGGGGACTCAGTTATAAAAGTTCTTGTGAGACAGAAACGCCATCTCACAGCTTGTGGCAGCCTGTGACCCACATCATAGCTGAGAGTTCTGCCCATTTAAGAGTGCTATACTAACTTCCACAGTTGATGTCTGTGACATTTCATACCTGAATTTTGAATGTTAGAAAAGTTTTCCTGAACTCTTATTTCATGAAGGTGGGTGGTTTTGTTTGATGGTTAAACTTTTAGGAAGTATGTTAGCTGGAAGTCATGATTTCCCTAAGGAGTTGTCCTATATATAGCTTTAATTTTTGGAAAAAATGACTTTCCCCTTTCAATAAACTTTTCTACTTAGGTCCTGGTATGTTTCTTAGCTCTACTATTTTTGAAGAAAGGCATTTAATAGTCATTCAGTTAATCTCTTACCTCTTCCCCAAGGTAGCATTTAAGAAGATATCAGGATTTAGGCCTGGTTTAAGCTCCAGAGCTTGGGGATTTGTGTGCAGAAAGTTGATTAGAGAATGTGCTGGAAAAAATACCTGGGAGGGATGGGGGAAGGAGAATGGAGGAGAAGGAGGAGTTGAATTGCAACGAAGCTAGGATCTAAAACTAAGATGGCCCCTCACAGCGGTCTTATACTAAAGCAAGGCAGTGGGTTTTTGTACTCCATCCCCAACCATCAGTATGAGATGTGGCCGGAAGGGCGTGGCCCTCTGGTGTTGGCCAAGGGTAAGGCCTCAGGAGGATCTCAGTTGTGAGTTATCAGTAGCTGAAATGCCTGGCGGCTAGGAGAGCGAGTATTGTGGTCTTGAAGGAAGGTCTGGGCAGAACTGCTTAACACCCATTCCAGAGCTTTAACGTCAAATTAGCACCCGGACAACACTAGCCTCATGACAGCACTGTTTTGCCTACCTTGTTCCCCTGCCTAGCACATAGATCTCAGTAGATTTTTGTCGAATGAGTGACTGAATGGAAGAACATGAATGATTCCTAATTTGCAAGGAATATACAAATTAGGATACTTTTAATAATCTTTGCCAAAATTGAGGAACTTTATTTGACTCTAAACTTCCAAAGTAGAGGCTGAAATCTTTATAGATATGTTAAAACTTTGTGCATAAGCTCTGCCATTTCCCGAGTTTGGGCATGGTGGAGAAATATTGTGAATCTACGTGAGTAGCCAGCGAAGTGGCAGATGAGTTTTCTTCTATGCCAGAATAAGTCAATGCATTCAGGGAAAACTATTTCTTAAATTCAAAATCAGGACATATGGTGTGATGAGGTTTGATAGTAGGAGAAAATATTTAAAATTAGATCTCCCCTGGAAAATCCGGGAGGCATCTTTGCCAGACTCATAGGCTGAGGTTGAGTTATTGGTTACGACTGAGTTTTTGAGACAGTGGAATTGAGTCACTGAGGTGGTCCCTCACCAGCCTATGGGCTGTGACTGTGGCAAGGGCCACACTTGTGCCATGTGTTGACATCAACATCAGCAGGTTCAGTGGCTTTAGAGCCTGTATGTGGACAGCACTTTTCAGTCTATAAGACAAATCAAAGTGAGCAATCTCATTTGATTCTCAAGTATAGGAAGGGAGTAAAAGTATTTTCATTTTAACATTACACTAATAACATAGCCACAAAAGTCATTAACAAAATATTAGCAAATTGAGTCCAGCCATAAGTGGGATTTATTTCAAGGCTGCAAGATTCTTTACACATTTAAAAAATCAATCATTGTAATTAGATACATTACAGAATATCGAAGGAAATCATGTGATGGTGTCATTGAACAGAAAAAAACACATTTGACAAAAATTCTACACTCTCGGTAAACACAACTAGGAGGGGACCTCTTCAACTTGATAGAGGACATTGATGAAAAACCTATAGGTAACAGTATATTTAGTGGTGAAACATTAAGCCTATTTCCCATAGGTATGGGAGTAAGATTAAGATGCTCATGCAATTTAACATTGTATTGAAGGTCTTAGTCATTGTACTAAGGCAAGGAAAAAAAAAGTCAGATTGGAAAAGAAGTAAAGCTAACATTATTTGTAGATGACATGACTATCTTCATATTATTGCCACTGTAGAGATGAGGAAACAGACTCAGGGAGGTTAAGTGACCTCTGTGAGTTCTAGCAGGTCGTAAAGATGGAGCTGGCACTGAAACCTAGGTCTTCTGACTTTAAACACTGGGATAATAAGAAGAAGTATTTCATTGTCATAAAAAATATCCAAAGTAAAATTTACAAAAGATTCAGTGGCATTGGAAATTTTCCAGAGAAAATAAGATGAAAATGGGGTTGGAGAAGCTTATCAGTAGACTAACTGGCAGGTCCTTTGGCCCGAGCACATTAAAATGTGGACAATGTGACCAGGGTGGACATAGGTCCATCAGCAGATCCTGAAATAAACAGAGGGAAGGTAAGGTAAGGACTGATGAAAAATGCTTTTTCATAGTAACTTCAATATACTTATGAAACTCATTGTAAGAGGTGGTACAGGATGGAACAGGTTTGGAGAAAAAGATGTCAAGAGACCTGTAACTGAGGGTGATCATACCATTCATCATCATAAGGGTGACTTTTATGAGCAAAAGGAGGTGCTATAAATAATGACTCCAAGTCAACAGGCATAAACCAGGACTGCTGTGGGCAAACTGGGACATTTATTCCCCAAACCTATAATAGGTATAAAGGAAACTGGCATGTTGGAGAGAGGAGAGCAATCATAAAAGTTCTGTGGAAATTTGCTCAGACTCTGGTTTAGTCCCTCAGGCCAGGTGAATGGTTTAGGGCCTGGAACCCCTTTTAGGAGGGTTAGGGCTTTCCCTGCTCTTGCTGCTAATTATAATAAACAAGAACAATAGCTATTGTGCCTTCAGTGCTTCGTGTAGGCCAGGCCCTCTGAGAAGTGCTTTATGTGAACAATTTCATTCAACAGCCCTAGGAGTAGGGCACTATTGTTCTCTCCATTTTACAAGTGAAGAACAAGCCACTCAGAGAGGTGGAGTAACTTTCCCAAAGCCCCTCAGCCTGAAGGCATGGGAGCTGGGATTTGAATCCAGACTCCTAATATAATGTTAAACCAGCCCTTACTTTCTCCCTTTTGAGGTACAGGCCATTTCAAGGAGCCAGGACTAGGCTGAGTGTACAGTTAGATAAGTACCAGAGTAGAAATAGGGGACCTTGGTAATATCCCAAGCTTCTCTTAGGGCCGGGCCTATGCTGATCCCACACGAAGAGGCACAGAAGCACAAGGGCGGGTGTTGGCAGCTGCCCATGCAGGCATAGCCCAGGTTCCGAATTTGGGTCAGTGCCAGGCTCTTTGTTTGTTATCTCATTGTGAGTCTGTGTGGACTAATGCCTACTGCAGACGGGAATCTTCTCCCTCCAGATTCTGCACACCATTCCTAGAACCACCGGGTCATCATGGGGCCACGCAGCCCACATTTAAATTTCTCTTGGGCTCTTTCCATCAGTCAATCTGAGGGCCTCCTTAATTATTTTTATTGCTTTTCTCTGAACTCTTCAATTTTCGAGCAC
The DNA here is from genome assembly GCA_963924515.1 of Vespertilio murinus. Classification (NCBI taxonomy): domain Eukaryota; kingdom Metazoa; phylum Chordata; class Mammalia; order Chiroptera; family Vespertilionidae; genus Vespertilio; species Vespertilio murinus. The sequence goes on along the minus strand of OZ004712.1, from coordinate 9,458,504 downwards.
ATTGCCTTTCGGGTAGTGAGATACCAGAAATGTTCAGAGGAGTTATAATCTGTGCATGATGTAATGCTTTGACCTAAGAAGTTGAAAATCCTAGTAGTCATCTGAACTGCCATTGCTCTCATGAACCTCAATCTATTTGGTCATTTCCAATCAACTTGACTTTTTCTTCTTCTTCAATTAAGGTGAATACATGGTTCAATGTCTTTATAACTAACTTCCATCTGGAATATTCCAAGTTGTGTGATTTAAAATCAAAAACAGTGACGCAGGTTCAGGAAGCAAAAAGAAAGAATTTCTTGGTCTTTGCTCATTTACTGATCATCTACTGTATACCCCAGTTCAGACGCCATGCTCAGAGGAATCTTACCTCGGAATGCTTGGGATATTTTAAATATTTTGTTCATTAAAGATTACTCTTGTTTTCTAGGACACACTTTTTAATGTAAGAACTTTAAAAAAAATGTGTTTTCATTGATTTTAGAGAGAGAGGGATCAAGAGGAGAGAGAACGCATTGATGTGAGAGAAAAACATCCATGAACTGCTGCCTTTTGCACACCCTCCTCCTGATTGGGGATTGAGCCTACAACCCAGGTGCATGGGACAAGGCTCAGTCCACTGAGCCACACCAGCCAGGGCTGCCACACCATTTTAATCATTACATTTTGGCTCTCCCATTTTTATTTGTAGATTGGTAGCTCTTAGTTTCTGGTGCCAGTGATCCATTTGTGATTCAGGTTATAGGTAACAATCTTTGGTTTGGTTATTTTGAAGTGAAATATAGTTCGGCAAGAATAATTATAGCAATCAGGATATCACATGAAAAGGTTAACTATATAATACTACTTTTTCCTACGAAAAAATAGACAACTAAGTGAAGTTGGAGTTTTAAAAAAAATAATTTAAACTCGAGTCCACACCTTGCCTTCCCTCCAATGTAAGCCACTCTGATTATTTTTTAAATTCTGGTTGTTGTTAGAATAACTTTAGTTTTTTTTCACTTTTTATTATTTGCCCAAAGATGTCTACATGAATATTATCTCCCAAATGATGGGCTTATCTCCCCAAAAAATCAAAAAAAGAAAAAAGAAAGACATTGCTAATCTCAGCTGTGTCCGCAGCCCCAAGAGCTATGTCCGTGATCTCAGGATGGCACAGATTTTGTTGATCCCCTAGTCGGTTCCATTTGGAATTTAGGCCCATGAACCTCTTGAAAGGTTTCATTCCTGGTGTAAGAATTCATTGTCTTCCAAGAATCTGCCTAGGTTTCAAAGTTGGCCTCATTTTCTGGAAGGTCAGCCTTACCCGGGGGTGGAGAGAGGTGACAGTGGAAATTGATTTCTGTAGTTCATTTTGTTTGAAAATGAAAACACATCACATTCTTCAGTGTGTATCTTTGGTTAAAAGCAGGAACACAACGCCACCGCCCAGGACCACCCTAAAAACTACTCAGCAAAGTCACCACAATACCCTCTCTTGAACCTCTCCTGACTTTGTGTCTTTCTGCAATATACAGTCTAATTTATAAAAGTGTGAGCAACTGTGGAATTGTTCTCCTAATAGATTCTGAAGATTCCAATTTCCATTCTGCCACACAAGACTGAAAATCCACTTGTGCTCACTTATCTGTATCTGTACCTCATCCCCAAGCTGCATCAAAAATCAGGTTCAGGTGCAGGTTAAGAGCACGCATTTACCTCCGGAATATGGGGCTTATTAAATATCTCTCCACAATTAACATCACCATATCAATAAGAATTATCATTAGGTCCCGTCAATCAGGTGCTGAATTTTGCTTCAGGGAAACAAAACAATTTAAATTATAGCAAGTGCTCTCCCCCCCTTTTATTTTATTTTTTTTACATGCTCCTCTTTAAATTGGATAATTATGTGGCTTTTCATTAGATTCCTCTAAGCATAATAGATCACAATATTCACCCTTTGACCTTGGTGATGAATGTTTCTGGTGAAAACATGTGACAAGCAGTGTTCTGGTGAGAACAAAATAGGGAGTAAGTGGAAATTGTGTATAACCAAAGGGAAAAGCAGGGTGGACACACAACAGCCTTGAAGGTGGATGCACAAAATGTATTCTTCATGGGGCGAGGATATGGGGGTTGAGGTGAAAAGAGGCTATTTTTGGTTGTGGATGGAGGCACTGATTTTTCTTCAGGAAAGCTGCACATCAGAAAATACCGGTCTCAGTTGAATGGCCAGCACAGATGGAGAGAATCCGCTGGGCTATGGGGGGGAGTCACATGACTCGCCGTGTCTTGGAACACCTGCAATGGAAATCTGAGGGTACTTCCCACTTGATTGCTCTTTATGGGCGTTCCAAATGTGAGGCCAGCTTAAAATGGAGGTTATTAGGTCTTGGGGGACCTATGATCTTATAGGGGATGTTGAGGAAAGACAAGAGGAGCAAGTAGAGCTCTAAACTCTCCTCCCGCCTCCTTTTGATCAGTGCCTGGGCAGTCTGCCCTGCCGGAGCTTGGGTACCTCCCCTATCTCCAAAGTCCTCATTCTCTGATGGCTGAAGGGGGCTGGGGCATCCCAAAGTTGGCCCATCAAATCTCATTATCCCACTTATGACTTAGGGAATGGCCCAACCATGACTCAGAATGACATGATAGAAGGGCTGGAAATTGGCCATGGGTTGGTCTAACTCCAGAGTCCATGTTTTCTAGTTAGAGGCAGCACATAGCAGACTAGTACTGCATCTCCCAGGAACCATGCCTTTGCCATAAATTTGTCCCCAACTGACCTTTCCAGGTCTCACACTCAGAATTGATTTGGGTCATTATGAACTTAATATTACTATCAATCTTGCTAGTTGTGCAATTTATTTTGCTTAGCAGAATACATGCTAGAGAGGAAACATCTGCCTCCATAAATTGATTTCTTCCGGAGAATTCCACTTTGGGATAAGAATTTGCAGTGATTAATGTGTGTGCTTATAGAGGATTAAGAAAGTGACCAGGTTTGAAACCACCGTTCCTTTTGTTTACCTGCAGATCTGGTCTGCTTAAGGTCAAACTCACACTGGACCCTTGTTCCTGACCTTCACCAGGTGGATTTGAGGAGAGACATCCTCACTGCCAGCCATCCTTTGCCTCTGCATAGAGCCTGTCAGGAAGAGAAATAGTTAAAGTCCATTTTGAGCTCAGTCTGGGATTTACCTGTGATTTGTCATGGACATCAGGCAATTACTGGCACACAGAGCTGAAGGAGAACTGAGAGAGGGAGGCTCTGCTTCTCCAGCAAGATCATTATCTCTGCATCAGTCACCGTTTGCGTGCCCACCTCAACTGTACACAAAAGAGATCCTTTACCTTCTCCCTAGTCAGCCATATGCCGAGATAAATGGAAAAGATGGGTAATAGTAGTTGTTGTAAGCACGTGGGGGCTCCAGTAGGTGTCCCTACGAGCTCCATAGGAGGGGCTGTCATTTTTCTCTGAGATTTAAACCTTAAATACAAATACATCAGTGTAGATGTGCTAGAAGTCAACTAAAGGAACTGAAATAGTCCCACAAGCCTACACAACTCAAATACAACCTGTTTGAACATTTAAAAAATATATTTTATTGATTTTTTTACAGAGAAGAGGGGAAAGGGATAGAGAGTTAGAAACATGGATGAGAGAGAAATATCCATCAGCTGCCTCCTGCACACTCCCTACAGGGGATGTGTGCCCACAATCAAGGTACATGCTCTTGACTAGAATTGAACTTGGGACCCTTCAGTCTGTAGGCCGACGCTCTAGCCACTGAGCCAAACTGATTCAGGCGGTTTGAACATTTTATTAGACAATTTAAACAAAGAATGACTTGATCAGAAAGGGGAAAGATTGCTCAGCCATGGAAGCAGGACAAAAAGAGAGAGAGTGGAAGTCAATCAGTAGGTAATTTCTGAAACTTTTGACAGTGGTGTCTCTAATGCGGTGATGGAAGCCATGGCCATTAGGCATGTGTGTGTGTGTGTGTGTGTGACAGACTTCAAGGATGCAGGTTCCTTTGTTAAGAACGTTCTATCCTATCATGGTGCCACTTACACATTTAATTTCCCTTGTCTTGATTCAATGTTCATCAAATAGTCTTCAGATTGTTGCTTCCCATGAACATTTGCCAACAGAAAGTAGACACAGTGATGTCACTGACTTAGAATATCCCTGACATTGATTTCTCACTAGAAATGTTAATGATGTGTTTTGATCTTACACGTAGAATACTGTATTCCTGATGTGTGTTCAAAAAGAGTTGGGCCAGTCCTCTCTGTGCTGACAAAGGCAGAGTCTTGAGCCTTCAAGCTGAAGACCTAGGGCAGTGGGAATTCACTAAGCTGAAGCCATGCTAAGAAGTCTCTTCCAGGAAAAGCCGATGGCACTTGGCCTTGGCACTTACCTGGACACAGCTGCATTCCTGGAAGCATTAAAAACAACAACAACATTTTTAAGTGCATTCACATAATCATTATCCATCTCCAGAACTTTTTTTTATCATCCCAATCTGAAATTTGATACCCGTTAAACAATACACCCCACTTCACCTCCCTACATCTTCTGGTAACCACTGTTCTACTTTCTGTCTCTGTGAATGTGACTGCGTTAGGTACTGTGGCTAAGTGGAATCACACAATACTCATCCTTTTGTGTTTTATGTGTTTCATGTAGCATAATGTCTTCAAGTTTCATCCAGGTTGTAACTAGTATTAGAATTTCCTTGACAGTGACACCAGAGAAATGGAAACATAAGGACAAATCTTTTCCTCTCCCCCTGACACTTCAACAAGTGTACCATTTATAATTCAACAGAGAAATCCCTGCTCAGCACAGATGCACACCTGAGGGACCCGAGCATGGAAACAACTAAAGGTGAGTATCTGAGAATTTCCTTCCTTTTTAAGCTGAATAGTATTCATGTACATACCACATTTTGTTAAAGCTTTCATCTCCTGATGGACATTTGGTTGGTTTCTGCCTTTTGACTTGAGAATAATGCAGCTATAAATATGGATGTACAAATATCTGTTCAATCTCTGCTTTTAATTCTCTTGAATATGAGAGAAAGCACAATACATTTCCATATTGGCCATATCTGATCTTTCCACAGTGTTCTATATTTTATAAAGCATATCAACATATATTTTTTTAATCCTATGAGTAGATAGGTAGGAAAATAGATAGAGCTATCATCTTCATTCTGTTTAAAAAGCGATTCAAAAAGGTAAATGGAGGATCTTGGAGTCAAATGCTGACCTTCTAACCACAATCCTAGGGCTTTTTTAAAAAAAACATAAGAGCAATAGCTGCAAGGACAGCAGCAATCTGTACCTCCTTAATTGCTGCATTCAATGTTCTAGCACAGGACTGGTCATAGAAGATGTTGGATTAACATTTCTTGAGTAAGTACTCTCGCCCTCCCTGTCCCAACATGTCTCAATAGCCAACAGCATGAGTGCTACATGGTTCTGGTTGAAGATCTAAAGTGGTCTTAAAGACAATGATAACAATTTTGAGGGAGACCAGCTAATTTTCTGACTGACTGATGGAGACCCTTTGGAATAGAGGTGATGTCCACACCCACTACTTTGATCCCAATGGGTTTCATACCCCCTATTTCTGTGGCAAGTGTGTATGTGACTATGTTGAGGAGAGAAATGGACCTAACAATTTTCCCCAGAAGGAAGCCCGAACTCACGGAGGAATGAGAGCTTTACAAGCATTCTCTTGCCCTGTAGTTACTCTGAAGACAACCACAGATTCATCCCACTATGTTTTTCTGACTAAATATGAATCATGGCCCAAAAGGGAAAATAACATCTCAGGAGTTTAATTAGTATTGTCATAATCTGACTTGTAAGAATTTGCAATGAATATTTGTTATGGGAGTGTTCAAAGGAAAGGACCATTGAAAGTGGGAGATGGTATGTCTTCAGAAGTATCTGGAGATTTTTCCTCATTTCCAGATTCAGTCATCATCAAAACGACACAGCTTATGGCCTCATTCACTTTGATAAAATCTGTTGTTGAAAATGAGCTTCAGAAAAACAATTTGTCCAACAATAGGCACGTAACTCATGTTGGATCAAATCTGCCAAATTGTGCGCACATATATAGTAAGTTTGTAAAAACCTGGCAACAACCACAATCAAATATACTTTGGGAGAATTGTATCTATCAGCTATGCTGAGTTGTGAGCATAGAATCCATTGTTTATTTAACTTTTGAAGGCGTCCATGACCTGTGTGTCAAAGTCTTAGTTGCAGAGCAGGAATCACAGAACTTTAGTTAAGCTATTAGTGTAGATAGTGACTTACCCGAGGTATCACAGCCAGTTAGGGCTTGCTTTGTATTTTTTTAAAAAATTATCTTTATTATTGAAAGTATTACAGATGTCCCTCTTTCCCCCACCTCATTGATCTTCTTCTCCCATGCCCTTAGTATTTTTAAAATTTATTTTAGAGTTTTAACTTTAGAGGCAAAAGGGGATGGTGGCATACTGAAGCCAACATCATGGAAATTACATGTGTTTATAAGAATGTATTGGGGTGAGGAGATGCAGATCAACAAGTGTACAAGGGCAGTGGTACCTGGACAAGGCCCTCCCACTGGGCACCCTCCTTCCCAACCTACTCCCACAAAGGTGTCCTTGAAAGTTCACTGGTATGATACTGAATTAAACATTCTAGGAAGCACTGGCATACACAATTTGTAATTCATTGGATAATTACCAACCCTTCATGCCACCCTCCTCAGAGGAGACCTGGCCTGAGTATTCTCCAAGTCTGAACTTTTAGAGATGAATCCAAACCAATCACTTAGTAATGGGGAGTTAATGTCAGAGAGCATTCCAGTTAAAAAAAACTCATGCCAGTGTCCATGGGGGTCACTATTAGAGCACCACGTGTATATTTAAAGTATTATACCAACGTGTTAGGTATAGGGTATTGCACTCTGCATTTGCAATATCCCATCCCTAACATTTAAAGTTACTCCCAAAGTAAGTCATTTGGCTTTCCAACAAGGACATTCTTTCATTTGCAATATGCAGTATGTTTGTAATTACTTGTCATTTTTCGGAATTCAGCTCACCACCCTTGCAGGACAGGGAAGGACTGCAAGAGGGACGCCAAGGGCAGCCTGTCCCTCTGTGGGCTTGTTGAAGGAGGAAGGGGAGGGGAAAAGGAGAAGCGAGAGAATGGCCTAAACAGTGTACACAGCCCATGATGGTCTCCATCACAGCTGGACCCTGGCCAGGCATCTCTGAAGGGCAATGGTCAAATATCGGGTTATAAACGGTGATTTTTGGAGTAACTCTAAACTCACCTTCTGGTGGAATGAGAAAGAAAATTAACATTTAGTGAGCAAGTACTGCATGCCAACCATTATGCATGCTTCATTTCATAGGATCCCACAATAATTCTGGAAGTTAGCTTTATTTTCTTCCCATTCAAATTTTAAGAAAATGGAGATTCAGGACATTAAAAAAAAGTTGGTGAAAATCACAGAGTAAGTAAGCGAAGGAGCTGAAACTTGATATCCCGGCCACTGCTCCCTCAGCTTAATGGAAGGAAACAGTGGGCTACAGTCAATTACTTCTGTTTTGGTGGAGAGCAACCAGCAGCAGCTGGCATCAGAAAACTTATTTCCTAGGCAAGGGAACAGAGGGCAGAAAGAAACTCATCCTGGGAACCCTGGAGGGTGTGGGGATGGAGAAAAGTGGATGCCAGCAACACCATGTGTTCAAGATGTTTTCTGTGGCATCCATGGGAGTTGTCAGGGCCCTGGATGTGGAGCCACCTGGCAAGGGATGGCTGGAGCAGAGAGAGTTTTTGTGTCTTCCTTGTAAAAGGCAGGTGCTTGAAAGATGGGTTCAAGTAAACCTCGTTCCATCAAGTACTTTTGGGCTCCTACGACACAGTGGGTGCCGACACAGTACTGAACACAACATAGACCTTGCCCCAAATGAGCTTATATTCTAATGTAGATACAATGAATAAATAGCAAGTGAAATGCTGTTGTTTAGACAGCGATAAACTGAATGGAGAGAAGCAGAGAACGAGGGGACCCGTGTAACTGTGTTTTCTATGGGATGGTCAGGGAGGGCTTCCCTGACAAGGTGACATGCGCCGGAACTGAAGGAGAGAGCCATATGACTGTCTGGGAGAAATCCATTTCAGCCAGAGGAGCAGTAATACAAAGGTCAGGAGGCAGGAGTGTGTGTGTGTGTGTGTGTGTGTGTGTGTGTGTGTGTGTGTGTGTTTGAGAAACGGCAAGGGGCCAGTGTGGCTCAGTGAGGGGAGAGGAGTGGAGGACAGATAGGGAGGTAGTTAGAGCCAGAGAGTACAGGGCTTTTTAGACCACTGTAAAAATGCCAGAGTGATATGGGAGGCCATTAGAAGGTTGAGAGCAGAGAAGTGACATGGTTTGACTTTTACTTTCAAAGGGTCAACCTGGCTACTGTGTTGGGCATGGCCCATCCTGGGCAAAGGGTGGTGGAGGCAGGGAGAGCAGTTAGGAGGCTGTGCGGTTACCCTGGCGAGGGATGGTGGTCTGGAGCAGGAAGAAGGCAGCGGAGGTGGTGAGAAATGGTCAGAGTCTGGCTATAGTTTGAAAACAGAGTCAAACTGGATTTGCTGATGGATTGGCATATGGGGTACACAAAGGGTCAAGGTTGACTAAGGTTTTGGTCCTGAGCAAGGGATAGGAAGGGGTTGACCTTAACTGAGAGGCTGCTGGAGGAGGAAGTTTCAATGCAGGTGTGTGTCATGTGGGCGTGGGAAGTGGGGCAGGAACCAGAAGTTCATTTTTGGAAATATTAAATTTGAGATGGTTGTTGCTTGTCCAAGTAGAGATCTCTCTGGAGTCTGAAGTGGTCCAGACTGGGATTATAAATTAGTGACTTGTTAGCATGTGGATGGTGTTTTCAGCCAAGAAACTAGATGAGATCAATTTGGGGTAATTTAGAGAGAGAAGAGGTCCAAGGGCTGAGCCCAGGGTGCTATCATTTTTAGAGGTGGTAAGAAACTAGAGGGAGATGGAGAAGGAGTTGTGTCTTGGGAGCCAAGCTGCTGAGAGTTCAAATAAGATGAGAATGGAGAGTTGGCCATTGCATTTAGCAGCGCAGAGGTCAGTGGTAACCTTGACATACAGCAGGTCAAGCCTGATTGGAGCAGGTTCCAGAGAGAATGGGAGGAGAGGTGTGCAGTCAGTGTGCCAGTGTAGATAGCTCTTTTGAGGAATTGTCCTGGTAGGCAGAGCAGAGAAGTGGGATGGAAACTGGAATGAGGTCAAGAAAGAATTTGTTTTCCTTCTTCCTTCTTCTTCTCTATTTTTCCCCTCCTGTGATGGAAATTGGAAATGCTGCAGGCTTGCATGCTGGTGGGAGCGGGAGGGAAGAAGCTGTGGAGGAGTGTCCTGGAGGAGGGGCAGGAGGGGACCTGGAGCAGCTGGAAGGGTGGCCTCCAGGGGCACGGAGGCTCACTCGCAGAAACAAAGGACAAAGAAAATACAAAATTCAAACTTTTTTTTTTTAAAAAAAAAACATGAAGCAAATTCAGTGTAGGATGATTTAAATGTTTTAATGCTAGGATCCCTGTATTTTCTGAAACCTAAAAGGATTCCCTTTCAACCCAACATTAAGCCCAGACTCCACCCTGTGCCATTCTCTCTATCCACCCAAGCTTGCTGTCTACTAGTCCCCAGCTCAAAGCCTGCCTCCCTCCAAGAGCCTCCTGTCTGAGTTTCTGTTCATGCGGTTCCCTCCGCCTTTCCTTTCCCTAAGCACATGCCCCCTGGAGTTCCCTGACCGCCCCCACTCTCCTTCCCCTGCATTTTCCTCAGGCTGGGGGCTGCAGCACACACTGCTTGTTTTCCGATTATTGTACCGGGACAGCCTTGTTTCCTGCATAGACTGGATGAGCTTGAGGTTAAGGACAGCTCTCCTTCTAGCCCTGGGCATCTAGAAATCTATAAAAATAAAAGCATAATATGCTAATTAGACTGGATGTCCTTCCTTCTGGACAAAGCCACAGTGGGTGGGGGCCGGGGCGCAGGTCCTTGCACGAATTTCGTGCACCCGGCCTCTAGGTATTTAACAAGGTGATCCAGGTGAAAAAGAAGGCAAGGTCGGTTCCCGAGCCCCAGGCTGGACCCCCGACTTCCTTCCAACGGACCTGTAGTACTCAGTTCCAGCACCTGTAACACACCTCGGCAAACTCCGTCCAGCAATGGTAAAAGTGGTACCAGGCCAGAAGGTACACAGTTGTCTCGGCCTCCCCCTCTTCGCTGCTGCACACAGGCTGTGGCGTTCAGTGGAGCTGGCGGAGCTGCAGGCAGGCAGGTGTCTGTGTTTCCTGTTCCATCAGCATCCGTGAACCAGGGGAACTTCAGCTCCCCGAGGCGGCAGGGGTGACCTGTATTCAGGCCTCTCTACCCCCTGGGTGGCATCCGATTGAGCCCCATGCCATTATGAGAGGGATAATGGGATTCATTTCAGCAAGGGCTGCCTGGCTGGGCCGGGCTTCCTTTAATTTCCAATGTTAATAAACTTGTGGCGATGGCTCTCTTCACACCGATGTGCCTCACACCTCATTTCGCCTGCCCATTAGGCAATTACCGGCAGCGCCTCTGTTCCCGGCGCTTCTTAAACACGTGGCAATTATGCTTACTTGGTGAAGGATGACGAAACTTGGAGGAGGGAAACGCACTGGCGTAGAACTTTCTTCCCGACTTCATCAGGTCCGCACCGAGCACATCCCGTTAGTGAAAAACGGGGCCACGGGTACGGACTTCATCACAGACGTGCAGGGGCCGTCCCCGCCTGGGTTCCTGACACCGACCTGCGGGCGGGCCACCGCACCAGCCCTGGCTGGTCCAGAGCTCAGAGCCCGGGCGTGGCTGTGAGAACAGCCCATCCGGCTCAGGAAGTGTCTTCATTTATCTTGATGGGAGGTTTTCAGTGGATCTAAAGTGTGTGTGAATGCATTGAGAGTAATGATCCTTTATTCAGAAAGTGGTCAGTTCCTCACTTTTGTGCTCCTCGTAGGTCTCAGTGGATTTCTCATTTGCCGAGTTACTCCATGATTTTCACAGCAGCTCACACAACCCCCTTCTGGATCCTTCGAATGATACCCAAGCAAAGCAATCACCAGTCTGACTTCTGATTCTATTTGCAAAATCTTCCCGGGCTGGAGGAATGGTTTCAAATGAGGGGACAGTGTGTGGACTGGAACACGGAGACAGGTCATGGGTCTGCACCCAGAGAGCAGTGCCCTTGCCTTTGCCCTTGGGCAAGAACACGGCTCCCCTGCCGCTCTGTGATGCCATGGCTGGCTCACCAGAGCCAGCCTGCTAGCCTGCAATGTCCCCAAGCTCCTGCTTCCTAAGTGACAGGTGTCAGTCATCTTCAGAGAGGGGCAGGCAGTAGGTAAACGTTCATGTCAGGGCCCCCTTTTAGTGGTGCTGACATCACCTGTGGGTTTGCAACTTGCATCCTTTTAAAGAAATGGAAAAAGATAGAACAAGAGAGAAGATATCACAGTGCATTGCACCGGGGGATAGTATTAATTTACTAAGGCTTGGTTTTGCTTTGTTCATTCAAAATACAGTTTTTGAATAGCTGTTCTGTGGTGGGCAGTGTTTGAGGGGCTGGTTCAGTTAGATGGTTATATCTGTGTCCACGTGTAGGTTCTGTGTACTGGATCACCATAGAAACTATCTCTTACCGCGGGTTGGTATTCACACATTTTGGAGAATCCCTGGCTTAGTTCCCAGCATGCCTCAGGATTTGAGCATCTCCAACCTATTTCTGATTCCAAGGTTCTCACTGGCCACCCTGAGCCTCGGTTCCCGAGTGCAGTGCCCTGGGTGGCCCAGTGCTTGCCCAGCAGGACTCAGTGTGTGCTTTTTAACGTGTGGTTTTCTTTTTCTGCCCTACTTCCTGGAGGGAGGGGCTGGAGCTAGGCATGTGGAAGCACGTGGTTCAGAGAGCAGAGACCCCCAGGTAACACTCCACCACATGAGGCTGGGCTAACCCCCTTCAGTCAGAGGGGTCGCTGGGTGAGATGTTTTCACAGCAGACACGGTACTCAGGGTCAGTGAGATCCCTGGTGGGTGAGCTGGCCAGAATTCCTAAAAGCAACACCTATAAAGACTATTCTTAGATCTTGGATAGCTTCTGATGGTATCTGGGGCACTTGCTATAATAATTACAAGTGGACAAACCATTAATTTGAAGAAACTCCTATTTTTCTGACTGCAAAAATTCTGAATCGGTGGATGACAGTGTGTGTGAGCGCGTGTGCATGTGCGTGTACGTGAGCATGTGTGTAACTTTACAGGAAAGCTTCCATGCTGCTTGGCAGCATTGATGGTGAAGTGTCCCAGATTTCCTCTGGGATCCCCTTTCAAATGTGGGGCTCACCACAGGGACTGAGCCAGCAATGACAGCCGGAAGTTGCATCTGCGCTAGCACTGGGGCAAGGTGGGTGTTAAAAAGTGTGGGAACCAGCCTTACATTCAAGAAGGGCCTCAGCCTAGACTTTTGATGTTCCCTTCCAAGGACTGTCTATCCATGGAGGGAAAATGTTCACATGATCATTTCCTATATAGGACAAAGCTACTGATGGAGCCTTATAGATTAACGTCCTCAAACAAATCATGTCGTTACATTATGAGTAACAGTATTGTATTACACTATACTTTCTGGTGTTCAAAGCTTTGGAGACTTGAATGCTTACAATTTATTGTGACTTTAGATTCGTAATAGAGGGAGGCCTGTGTGGCTTTGGTTAGGTCACTGTGAGGAGACTGACCCCGGACATGCCTGAATGCAGTCCCATGAGGACCCTAAGTGGAGGCTATTCTAGAAAACTCAGTCCACATCTCTCTTCCTCAGCTAAGGAGAGGTAAAAACAGAGTCCATTCCTTATTATTGCTGACATTATTGCTATTGTGTGAGTAGAGTACAATTTATCCATTCACCTGCTGATGGCTATTAGGGTTGTTTTAGTTTCTGGCTATTACAAATAAAGATGCTGTGAACATTTGTGACCAACATTTTATATAGATTTCAGGTTTCATTTATCTTGGGCCAATACCTAGAAGTGTGTTGGCTGGGTCATAAGGTAAGTAGGTTATGCTTAACTTTTTAAGAGACTGCCTAACTATTTGACAACGTGGCTAGATTTTGATATCTAGTTTAAAATAATGCAAGTGAGTTTGAGTTTGTTTTAATTGCCCTTAAACTAGGACAGTGGTTGGCAAACTCATTAGTCAACAGAGCCGCAGTTTGCCTACCACTGGACTGTAAGCATAAGATCATAGAGGAACTTGATATCATAACCCAGCTCTTTGCTTTGCTAAGGAAGAAAACGGGATCTGGAAAGATTAAGTAGCTTTTCCAAAACCTTTTATCACACAAGCTCGTCTCTTCACCCTTCTACAAGGCCTTGCAATTTGGGAGAAATTCTACAAGTCACGTTGTGACTTCCCAGCAGGACCTTGTGTCATGGCCGCCCCAGGACACAAACATCTTTCCAGATTGCCCTTGCTTTGCATGTGTTACATAACTTTGAGCATGGAACAGCTTTTGAAATGGGAAACATTTTCAGGATGTGGGATGAAGAGCATTAAAAGGTATTGAGAGCAATCTATAGGATATCATATCTGACCACTCACAGTATTGACAGCAATTCAACAGCAGGCAAAATAAAAATGCCCTGTCATCATTGACACCTGGGGTACGGAAGAGATCTGTCTAGTTCAGGGGTGGGCAAACTTTTTGACTCGAGGGCCACAATGGGTTCTTAAATTGGACCGAGGGCCGGAACAAAAGCAACCTGACCATGCTGGCACTCTCATCTTGGGCTGCTGGTGAAGGAGCGGAGGGGAGAGCAAGAGAACCCTTCGCTCTTTCAGCTCCACGGGCCGGATAGAACAGCCGAATGGGCCGGATCCGGCCCTCGGGCCGTAGTTTGCCCACCCCTGGCTCTAGTTTCTAAGCAACCAAATGCACCCAATGATTAAGACCATTATAGAGCGGCCCATTAGAAATGAAGAAAACCACATGCCAATTGCCCAGCTCCCGCTGGCTTACCTTTCCAGCTCTCACCTCTTATTATCATATTCATAAGCATTGTTTCTAATCAGTCTTCTGGAGTCAAGTTAACAAGTGTGTGTGCACTTGCTGGAAATTGTTTTGCTGAGCCTAAGAAGCTGTCACGGGGCTGAGAAGGCTGCCGCTTTAACCAGATTTCATCTCGGTGTGTCACCGCTCATGTCAAAGGAAAAATGCGCTCAGACGTGAGAGTTGTCCCGCTTTCATCAGGAGTGCCAGCCTGCCTGAGCCTCGTTCCACTTGGTTAAGCTTGTTATTTAAATTGTTAAAATTGAGACATCGCCAGTCAATTCCAGAGAAGATATAACAATTATTAGATACAAGCTGGGCTCTTGTACTTGAGACTATACCGTGTCCTCCATCCACCAGCAGAATTGGGCACAAATAATTTATAGCGGTTTCTTTAAGAAGTGTGGCCGGTTGTACTTGGGTGACATTAAATCATAGCTCGTCCCCCACCTGGATCGTATTTCCAAGTCTCAGATAGATTCGGTTCCGGTCAGCAGAGTGGCGGGGCACTCCAGGGGGCCGCCGTGAATGCCTCTAACTCTTGAATTGCTGAGGGAGGATTCCCAAACCTGCCATCTGGCTGTAAGCTTTGTGTTTAGGTGACTTTGCACACGAGGCAGGGGAGCCACAATCCAGAGCGATTGCCCGGGGAGGGGGGGTGAGGAGAAGGAAAAGCTGAGAGGCTCTCTGAGTGACCTTGTGCCACTCAGCAATCTCATGACAATCCTTCGGGAGCACTTGACCTTGAGGTGATTGTGCCCTGTGCCACCATCTCATTGTACGGAGGCAAAGGGGAAAGGAAAGAGATCGGTATGAATGAAGCTTGGACTCCTCAGAAGGACCCTCAGAGTCCACCCAGCCCATCTTAGCCAGCCTCTCACTGAGTGAAGGAACTCCAGTAAGAACAGGCTTATCCAGCAGTCGATGCATTAGACGTGGGGGTCAACAGAAATCCCAGGGTTGGCTGCTGTTTTATTTAATTTTTTTCTTATCACCATTTACCCCTCCATACCCTCTTCCACCTTCGGCCCTCCTCTCCCCCTGCAATCTCTACATGCTGTTGTTGTTTCATACAAATGACTCTCAAGTCAAATTTCCCGTCATTTGGATTTGTAGACTTGATGATTTGGACCCAAATCTCAGACTTGACATGTTATGTTATGCTCGGTATTGCCATATTGATTTTGGTGCATTATTTCTGTTAAGGAAATATTTGAAAATTCTGATTCTGACATTTAATGTAAGAGAGCTGTGTAATCTTTAAATTTCTATTCTTTGTCCACATTGTAGAAAAGAGCAGAATTTCAGAGCTGAGAGAAAGCGTGGACATCAACCCAGTGCTCTCATTTTAAAAACCAATGATTCAAGAATTGAGACGCTAAATAACTGTTGCAGAATCCTGCATCTCATGACATTATACCACAGACACTCTTTGAGTATATGTTGCCTTGTTATTTGAAAATTTGCCCCACTGTAAAGTAAGCACACTGTATTCATCGCTGTATTCATTTCCTCGCTGTATTCATAGGCCACCATGGGGGGCTTTGTAATCATACCCGTTTAGAATTAGGGCCTGTTCTTGGCATTTCCCATCCCACCTTCATTTGCTCCTTAGGCATCACATCCTCTTGCCTAAACTACCCCGGGGCCCTTGGTCACTAAATTTGCCCCAGGTTCCCATGGTGACTGTCTTTTATGGGCATAACCTGTCTATGAGCTACCCTTGGATACTGATGCATGAGACTACTCAGAACCCCAGTCCGCACCACTGCACAAGCAGCTTGGAAATATAGGGGTTTGCTAGTTAGTGTGTGTAATAAATTGACTCACCTGATTGTGGAGGTTGGCTGAGTCCAAAATCTGCAGTGTGGGCCAATCCTAGATGGACTCAAGACCCAGGAGAGCTGACGGTGCAGTTTAGTGTGAAGGCCAGCAGGCTGTCACTAATTTCAACGTTAATGTCATCCAAGGACGTCCTCTAAGTAGACACATAACACAAAACTTAGGCCATTGAAGTATGGGAGTCAGTGGATGAATTATTCTTTCTGCCCTTCCCTGCCCAATCTGCTGGAGGGTGTGGGGGGGTCCCTTCCTGGGGGGGGGGACCCCCCCACACCCTCCAGCAGATTGGCTGGAAGGCAGAATTTCACATGGCCTCCCTGAGGACCTTCTCCACACTGAGCCAGCAAACCCCTTCGCTAACCCAATTAAGGCCAGGCTCTCATTGTGCAAAACATGCCCTTCCCCCCACCCCAACTTTGTATTTTGTTCACATTTCAAGAGTCTCTTACTGCAAAGTTTCAGCTGATTCCCTTTGACCAGTTAAAGACCTGTGGTAGATTATGTACCAAGCTTCAAGGGCAGGGAATATTACCACTTGTGTATAGAATCTGCAGGGTAACGTTGTCAGCTTATAGCCCAAATCAATCCTGTCTGTCTAGACAAAGCAATTCCACTTCTTGGTAATTTACCAATTACAGGGCATTTATTCATTGGAGACTTCATAAGTGCAGGACATGAAGGGCACGGAGAATAAAAGATATGATTTCTGCTTCCAAATTATTTACAGTCTACTGAGCATTTTTTGCTTTTGGTCCTCTCATCAAATTGGGAATATAGTTATCAAGTTAGACATGTGAAATATTTATGACATGTGCAGTCTTTTGACCGAGATGTTTAAAAATTCAAATGATTCTGTTGGGGCCATTGAGAATCTCAGTGATGATGAGCCGTGGGGCGCACAGCAGGCATGGAGATTCCTGAGGGAAAGATTCAGTAGCTCGTGCCAGGGAAGGACCATCAGTGGATCTAGGTGGCCTTTTGCTCTAGTTGCTTATCAACATTTAAAAATTTTTTTTATTGATTTTTTTTACAGAGAGGAAGAGAGAGGGATAGAGAGTTAGAAACATCGATGAGAGAGAATCAAAGATCTGCTGCCTCTTGCACACCCCCTACTGGGAATGTGCCCGCAACCAATGTACATGCCCTTGACCAGAATCGAACCTGGGACCTTTCAGTCCGCAGGCTGACGTTCTATCCACTGAGCCAAACCGGTTTCAGCTGCTTATCGACATTTTGAGAGGACTTGAATGGAGCAGACCCACAGAAAAACAATCTATAGCTAATAATGGCTCTGAAATAAAATACCAAATAGCTCTCTTTTTAGATTTATAATCTGAATGAAAACTTAGGCCAATATTATGATACAATTGATTCTCTAAAGCAGATAGACTTGCAAGATGGAGGAGAAATCTGATGGCTAAAACTAAGCTGTGGACCATTCCAATATCCAACTGCTATATCTATGGCAGAGGAACAGATAATCCAAGTTAGTTGATGAGAAGTTTCTGTTATCCTATTATCCCACTTCAATTTTAGTTACATGTAAAAAATTAATAAAATATATTTAATTTTACACACACACACACACACACACACACACACACACACACACACACACTAGAGGCCCAGTGCTCGAAATTCATGCATGGGGGTGTCCCTCAGTCCATAATAATAATATGCAAATTGACTTCACTCCAAGCACAAGATGACTTCAGGGGAGAACAGTTTGGGGGATCAGGCCTGCAGTAGAGGACAGTTGGAATGGGACCAGGCCTGCAGTGGAGGACAGTTGCAGGGGACCCAGACCTGCAGGGGAGGGCAGTTGTAGGCAATCAGGCCAGCAGGGAGGGAAGTTAGGGGTGACTGTACCAGCAGAGGAGGGCAGTTAGGGGTAACCAGGTTGGCAGGGGAGGGCAGTTAGGGGCAAGCGGGCTGGCCAGGGAGCAGTTAGGAATCAACCAGGTTGGCAGGGGAATAGTTAGAGGGTGATCAGGCTGGCAGGCAGAAGTAAAGAGCCCTAGTCCCTGCCCTAACCAGTTTGGCTCAGTGGATAGAGCGTTGGCCTGTGGACTCAAAGGTCCCAGGTTTAATTCTGGTCAAGGACATGTTCCTTGGTTGCAGGCACATACCTAGTAGGGAGTGTGTAGGAGGCAGCTGATGTTTCTCTCTCATTGATGTTTCTAATTCTCTATCCCTCTCCCTTTATCTCTGTAAAAAATTACACACACACACACACACACACACACACACACACACACTAGAGGCCCGGTGCATGAAATTCATGCATGGAGGGGGGGTTGGTGGTGTCCCTCAGCCCAGCCTACACCCTCTGCAATCTGGGACCCCTTGAGGATGTCCAGCTGCCCATTTAGGTCTGATCCCACGAGGACTGGGCCTAAATGGGCAGTCGGACATCCCTCTCACAGTATAGGACTGCTGGCTCCCAACCACTCGCCTGCCTCTGCCTGATTGTCCCTAACTGCTCGGAACTGGAGTTCAGAGCAGTCAGGAGCTTGTGTCTCCCTCTGGCTTGAAAAAGCCAGCCATGTACTCAGTTGCCAGCCCTCTCTGTGTACACGCCTCCATACCTCTGCCTTTACTTGCACAGCTCCTCTGAGTCTCATTGTGCTTTTCTCTTTCCTTCTAGTTGTAGAATTTCCACTCAGCCAGTCTTTCTGTGGTTCTGGATGATGCCCATTTTGTCTTTTAGTTGTAGTTTTGAAGTTGTTGTGTGAGGTGGCAAGTTCAGGTGTTTACCTATGCCTGAATTTGCCACCTCACATCTTGGTTTCTCTCCTACATGTATATTTTTTAATCCTCACCTGAGGATATGTTTTTATTGAATTTGAGAGAGAGAGAGAGAGAGAGAGAGAGAGAGAGAGAGAGAGAGAGAAATCGCTTGCCTCCCACATATGCTCCAACTGGGGATCAAACCTGAAACCTAGGCATGTGCCCTGACAATAAATTGAACCTAAAACCCTTTGGTGCACAGGATGATGGTAAAACCAACAGAGTAATCTGTCCATGGCTAGATACATATCGTAATCATTTTGTACTGTTTACTGCATTCTTGCATCTGCCCAAGAAAATTTAAAAGATGCATATACTCTCTTGAAATAAGGGACTAGAGAGAAAGCCTTTATGAACAACGTATTCCCTGTATTATAGAGGTGCTACCTCAGTGTATCCCGGAACTGAGAAAAAATTACTGTAAGACCTAATACCCTCAAAAGCATCCCCTTGTTCTCTTCTGCCTTTCGATAATTGGTCTTGACCCTTACTCAGGCAAAACTCCCACTGACTTTCAATTGATTTTACTTAAATAAGGTCAGCTCCAAATGGCCCCTTTCTAGTCTGTATTCTCCTCATGCGATGCAATGTGTCATAATGCGGCAATGATGTGTATTGGCAGTCTTACGCCGATGATTAATTGCTGGGAAAGTAATTTCTTTATAATTGCTCTCATATGCTTTGGTGACCTGATATCATGGGGACTCAGGCAGGCTGGCCCAGAATGTCTCCAAGGTGGTGACTTAATACTCCCATCCCACCTTCTACTCCCAAAATGAACCCACGTCTTTGAAAATCATGGTAGCAGTCCACATTTCTTGAGTGCTGACTCGATGCCAGGCGCACGCTGCAGACATTGCCTCATCTCCTGTGATCTGCACAACAGCCCCATGAGGTAGGTGCTGCAAGGAGGCGTTGCATCCCGTTTGGAGACCATTGCACTGAGGCCATTCCTGGCTCAGCGCCTTTGCACACGGTGGTCCTTCTACCTGGCCTGCTCCTCCTGCTCACCATGTGGCTGGGTTCTTTCCACATTTCAGGTATCAGCTCACATGGCACCTCCTGGGGTAGGCCATCCCTCTCCGTGTAAAGCAGGCCTCTTGTCTGACTGGGCAGGCGTCAGTTACTATATCGACTCTCTTGCTTTTACCGCATTTGTCACAATCTATACTTACCTTGTTGGGGTAGCATTGCGCTTCTTTATTGTCTCGCACTGCAATGCAAACTCCACGAGGAGAGCAGCTTTGTCTGAGTCATTTATCACTCGGGCCCGGCATCCAGGGGACCGCCACGTCACTGATGCTCAGCCAGTATCTGTTAATTGATCAAAGAGCCACGCTCGCGGGAGCCAGACTTCCAATCTTCGGATGAAATAGCTGCGCCTGGTAACGCGAAGGCTGGGCAGGGTCCCCTGGCCGGAGAGAGGCAGGCGTGGGGCTTGGAATGGAGACACGGTTCCTGCACTGGGCCCTTTTCCTGTGCTTGCCTGCTGCCAGGGGAGATGTCGAAACCGGCTTTGGATGCCTCATGACCGATGGGTACTGGCATTTGCTTTGCAGGATACCCACGATCACTGGGCAGTCCAGGACCTCCAAGGAGACAGCTGACCAAAGGAACGTCAGCATCTGGGAGGCTGGACCACGGCAGGGGCGTACTTGACAGGGATGCCCACGGACCACACCCCTCGAAAGGTGACACGGCTCATTGCCAGCCAGCTTTGTTGGTGAGAAGGGGCCGGACCCGAGGGCGCCAGTGTGAGCACACGGGCTTGCGATGACTGGGTGGGCCTGGCTAACCAAGAGAGCAGATGTTAGACAAAATGCCTTTCTACCTCGGGGTGGGGGAGGGGACGGGAAGGGCCTCTGGTATCTGTGGGGTCTGCATGCCCTGCACTCGTGCCAACAGGAGGGCCCCACTGGCACAGGGAGCAGGAGCACGCATACTGCACATGCGTCCTCCGGGTGCAAACCGCGTCCCCGCAGCCCGCAGAGCGCCTGCCACCCTTTCAAGCGAGCAACTCCGAGGCGAATGCAAACAGCGCGCGTTCCGGAGGCGTCCCGCCACTCAGCCCTCAATCTGTCTGTTCCTCCAGACACTCCTTCTCCCGCCTGATTTATTTCATATTAAAAGGGCTGTCAATCTGTATCGCGCGAGCAGGTTGGGAAACGTGAGTGATGCTTGCCAAGTGGGTTTGTTGTTGTTGTTGTTATTGTTCAACATAATCGTCTCCCTCTCCCCCGTCAGACTCTTGCCTCGCCCCTCGCGGTCCCGCTAGTCCCTGCTTGCCTCTCTCTGCAGATAGCGACACCTCGGAGGCCCGGGCCGCATGTACCAGATGCATTTACATCAGGCACGTGGTACAAGCAGGCCGTGGCAGACCCGCTTTTATGAGCCGTCACATATATCTCCTTTTCCCATCAGATGGCTGGCAAACAGGACCGTTCTTCTTCTGAATAGAACGAATGTGCCTGCTCCACGGCAGCATACTCAGCGTGGACGAGGCTCTGCCCTGGCCGGTGTGGGCCGAATCCGGTGGGCTCTGTGACACCGGGATGCTAGGATGCAATCTGCGGTTCCCGGCGCAATTGCGTGATACGGTGCCAGCTGCACTATCGTTTTATGTTGGGGTGTTAATTACTGCCTTCTCCTGTCGTGGAGGCTGGCTTCCCTTACTTTTCTCTGCTATTCTGGCCTACGAATAGAATTACTCCATCATTCCATGCTATTCGTTTCTCATTACTCTTGTTGAAGGTGCCTGGTTCTCGGAGAACCAATCAAAGCCATCTTCACCTGCTACATGAAAACGCCCAAATGACCAGGACCCAGAAGTCAGGTGGTCTCCGTGCAGGGGTCCACATCGGTGGTTCCGTCTTGAGCGTGAGTGAGAGTTGCTGGGGGAGTTTGTTGAGAAGCGAACTCCCGAACTCCAACCCCAGAAATGCAGGCTTGGGTGGGGCCCAGGACTATGCATTTTAAATCATGACTCAGGCTTGGGGTGAGGTGAGGTGGGATGAGGTAGGTGGGGAGTGATGGTGGGGGTGATGGTATGTGGCTCAGGCCCAGGCACCTGCTGTGATGCAGCTGACTCGTCCCATCCCTCCCTTCCTCCCAGCTTCCTCCAGGCTCTGCCTCCTTCAGCTCTGCTCTCCCGTCTTGCAGAGAAGAACATAATCGCTTAGGGCAGTGGTCGGCAAACTCATTAGTCCACAGAGCCAAATACCAACAGTACAACGATTGGAATTTCTTTTGAGAGCCACATTTTTTAAACTTATACGTCTTCTGACGCCACTTCTTCAAAATAGACTCTACCAGGCTGTGGTATTTTGTAGGAGAGCCACACTCAAGGGGCCAAAGAGCCACATGTGGCTCACGAGCCGCAGTTTGCCGACCACGGGCTTAGGAGAAAGGCCCAAGCCAGCAACGATATTAACGTTGCTCTTTCCTTTCCATAAGAATTAGACACATAGTAGAATTGTGAATTGAAGAGAGAGGAAGGAGAGGAGAGAAAGAAGAAAAATATTCTAGAATAAAAACATATGCAAACTACCACTGCCTAACAAAGCCCTCCAGAGGCCCGAGGAGAAAGCTGTGTCCAGGGAATTAACAGGCGCGCTTCCGAGGTTGGGTCCCTGAGAGGAACCCTCGAGGTGTCCAGGGAGGACAGATGAGGGAAGATGCCGGTGTGGGAGGGAGCTTTCTCTGGAATGCAGCTCACCAAATCTGTTTTTGCTCTCAGGTAACACATGCTGAAAGTGGCCCCTGAGAAGGATGGGGTAGATCTGCAAGAACCTACTGGAATTTGGGAAGAAAACTCATAGAACAGGTACAATTAAATACACTTTATGCAAAACAAAGATAAATACGTAAAGTCACCAATTCCTCATTATTTCACTGTATTTTATTGTTATCTGTGCTTTTGAGGTTATTTCCATTGTCTCTATGGGTGACCTACTAGACAATGGTGGGCTATTCTGTGTCTTATCCCAATTCCGTGTTCCGTAACATCATCTTGGTAGCTTGAAATTGACCATGATGGGCATATTTACACCACAGAAACCAGCAAATGCTGCAAACCAGCACTTGATTTATTGTTTTGTTGATTATCTAGACGTAGGAAAGTGATGGAGAAAATGTTAATAATGCAGATTAAACTTAAAAGTGTGTCACGTCTATGGCTGCTGCATTGCGGCTAGCACAAACATTAGAGGAAATAGTCTTCCAGGATTCGAAGACCATTATCTGATTCGGTAAAGAAGTCACCCATGTCACTGACGAGCGAATATAGTTCTGACACATGTCTTCCTTTTTCACTTTTGTCCTACTCATTAATGTAAATGAAAGTATCAACCACTATTCATGTTGGAACTACATTCATTCATCACTTGCAAACTGAGATGGGTATGGATACATGGGTTCATAAAAAATCGGCAAAAGCCTTCTATGTGGAATTACAGTGAAGAGTTTTACTTATTTTTATTTATAAACTAGAGGCCCAGTGCATGAAATGTGTGCACTCAGGGGGGGGAGAGGGTGGTCCCTCAGCCCGGCCTGTGCCCTCTTGCAGTCCATGAGCCCTCAGGGGATGTCTAACCACTGCTGCACTCACCAGCCATGAGCCCGGCTTCTGGCCGAGCAACGCTCCCCCTGTGGGAGTGCAATAACCACCAGGGGGCAGTTCCTGCATTGAGCATCTGCCCCCTGCTGGTCAGTGCACACCATAGCAAGCAGTTGAGCAGCCATTATGCATATCATTAGCATATTACGCTTTGATTGGTTGGGCAGCTTACCAGATGATGGAACACTTAGCATATTAGGCTTTTATTATATAGGATTATGTGCTATGCATCCTTCAAATCAGTAAAATTTATAATAAACCCATGTACACACATGTACAGGCATCTCCCCGCTGTTCTTTCCCCAAACATGGTGAGCTGGTTGGTAAACGTGCCAGCACATCACGGCTGTAACCACCTTACAAATGTAAGCTAGTGGATGCTTCCTTGTGACCCCAAATAGGGAGCAGACGTATTCAGAGGCAGTGTTATCTCATCTTCTGCATTATGTATTTCTCGAGTAAAGAGCCCCTGTCTGATTCAATCCTTTATCTGCTCTTTTGCCTGGAACAAAGCTTGTATTCGGTAAGTGCTCAAAAATGTACAACACCTGGCCAGTGTGTCTAAGTGGTTGAGCATATGCCCAGGTTGTGGGTTGTATCCCCAGTAGGGGGCATGAAGGAGGCAGCTGATCAATAATTCTCTCTCATCATTGATGTTTCTATCTCTCACTCCCTCTCCCTTCCTCTCTGAAATCAATAAAAACATATATTTTAAAAAATATTTTATTGATTTTTTACAGAGAGGAAGGGAGAGGGATAGAGAGCTAGAAACATCAATGAGAGAGAAACATCGACCAGCTGCCTCTTGCACACCCCCTACCGGGGATGTGCCCGCAACCAATGTACATGCCCTTGACTGGAATCGAACCTGGGACCTTTCAGTCAGCAGACCGATGCTCTACCACTGCGCCAAACCGGTTTTGGCAATAAAAACATATTTTAAAAAAAATGCTCAACAAATTGTATATCTCAATACAAATGTGCCAACTAATAGCTAGTTGCAAAATATACCCACGGCCAGAGTAAAACCCAGGAAGACCAGAAAATGGAACAAAGAAATGTAGACTCCACGGTCCACTCTAACTGGTGACCAGCAGAGGGGATGGCATGGCTGTTGCATTTGCAAGAAGCTCTCTGATAGTTTATATTTGGGATGGTACCTGAGCTTGGCCCCCCACCCCTCAACCATCTTCTCTGCTCATGGTGCAGTCTTTGAAAGCACCTTACTTTTGGTGTCAGTACCCATGTGCTGGGGCGAGGTGAAGACTGCAGCTGGGTGAAGAAGGAGAGGGAAGAAGACATGAGAAGATGAGGTTATACTAGTTAAATTAGTTATTCTAGTGGGCATGAAATCCTTGGTAGGAGCCAGGGACTGTGTTGTATATTCTACAAATAATCATTTATTTAAAACTCATTAACAGCCTTGTGAAGGATATAATCAATCCATTTTACATCGAAGAAAATGGAAGCTCGGAGAGGTTAAACCACTAACCAGTTGGTCACAGAGCTGGGATGCCGCTCACAGGCCCAGTGCAGGGGGCTGTGCCGGCCGCTGTCTCGCTGACCACGAGGGTTGGAAACACGGGGCTTTCCTTTCTCATGTCTCCCAGCATCCTGGCCCTGGGCACTGTTTGGGGTCATGTTTCGGTGTGTTTATGAGCCTGCCCCAAGAGCACGTTGGAGCTTTTTTTGATAGTCTCGTGGTTCTCTCCACTGGGACCTTCTCTGAAGCCAGCGAGGCTGCTGCGAGGCCCTGAGTCTCGGGAGACAGCTTAACCGCTGGGAACGTCCCTGGCTCCTGCCACGGAGGTCAAGTCCCGGGGCGCGGGAGGAGAGGGGGATCAGAGGAAGCCTGCTGCGTGCCAAGCTTACAGCACCCTAGAGAGGGACACTCCGGAACCCTCCTCAAGTGGCTTGTTCCCGTTGAACAGTTTTCACTCCCAAGAATGTTGAGTTCACATCTGCCCTGATTTCTCACCAGATTTGAGTTCAGTTCCCACAGCCAGGTGCCTGCTATCAGGACGCTCACACAGCGGCGGTCCTTGGGGATTTTTCGGATCTTAGATTCTAGGAAGTTCTCACGTGTGTTCCCATAAAACCAAAATGCCCCTTGCGCCAGGCCGGGCAGCGTTGGTGTGCGAGTAGCCCGCTGACTGAATGGGTGGTTGCTTCTCACCACGCTGGCCTAATGGCAGCCATTTTCTGATTCTGCACTAATTCCTGTGATATTTGCTGCAATGGTGTGTCTTACAATAAGCTCATCTGGTATTAATGTGAGTGTAACGTGTCGTTCCATAGGAATGCCATTGTAATTTAGCATT